>CAOKZL010000380.1:0-1356086 GCA_948472985.1 Iguana delicatissima | reverse complement strand
AAAAAAAAAAAAGGGGGGAAAAAAAAAAATTTAAAAAAAAAGGGGGGGGTTTTTTTTTCCCCGGGCCCCCAAGGGGCCGGGGAAACAAAAAAAAAGGGGAAAGGGGGAAAAAAAATTTTTTTTTTGGGGGAAAAATTTTTTTTTCCCCCCAACCCTTTACCCGGGGGTTTTTTTTGGGGGGAAATTTAAGAAAAGGGAAAAAAATTTTTTTAAAAAAAAAAAAAATTTTTTGGGAAAAAATTTTTTAAAATTTTTCACAAAATTTATTAAAAAAAAAATTTTTTTGGGGGTTTTTTTTTTTTAAATTGGAAAAAAAAAAAAAAAAAAAATTTTAAAAAAATTTGGGCCCGGAGGGGGGGAAAAAAAAAAAAAAATTTTTAAAAAATTTTTTTTTTTTCCCCAAAAATTTTTTAAAAAAAAAGGGGGAAAAAGCAAAAAAAATTTAAAAAAAAAAAAAAAAAACCCCCCAATTTTTTTAAAAAAATTTTTTTTAAAAAATTTTTTAAAAAATTTTTTTTTTTAAAAAGGGTTAAAAAAAAAAATTTTTCCCCCTTTCAAAAAAAAAAAAAAAATTTTTTTTTTTTTCCCCAAAAACCTTTTTTTAAAAACCGGAAATTTTTTGGTTTTTTTTTTTTTTTTTTTTCCCCCTTTCCTTTTTTTTTTTTTTTTAAAAAATTTTTTAAATTTCCCAAAAATTTAAATTTTTTTTTTTTTTTTTAAAAAACCCCCCCCCTTTTATTTTTTAAAAATTTTTAAAAATTTTTTTGGAAAAAAAATTTAAAAAAAAAAACCCAAAAATTTAAAACCTGAAAAAAATTTTTTTTTAATTAAAAAAAAATTTAAAAAAAAAATTTTTTTAAAAATTTTTTTTTTTTTAAAAAAATTTTTTTTTTTTCCGGAAAAAAATTTTTTTTGGGTGAAAGGGGAAAAAAAAAAACCCCCCCCCCTTTTTTTTTAAAAAAAAATTTTTTTTTTTTCCCCCTTTTTTTAAAAGGGGTTTTGGGATTTTCCCAAAAAAAAAATTTTCCCCCCCCCCCCTTTTTTAAATTTTTTTTTTTTTTGGAAAACCAAAGGGGGGGGGGGTTTTTTTTTAAAAAAAGGTTTTTTTAAATTTAAGGGGATTTTTTTTTTTTTTTTGGGTTTAAAAAAATTTCTTGTTTTTAAAAATTTTTAAAAAAAATTAAAAATTTTTCTTTAAAAAGGATTTTTTTTAAAAATTCTTTTTTTTAAAAAACCCCAAAAATTTGGAAAAAAAAAAAATTTTTAACCGGGGCCCAAACCCCCCCCCCCAAAAAAAGGGGGAAAAAAAAATGGGGTTTTCCCCTTTTTTTTTTGGCGGGGGTTTTGGGGAAAAAAAAGGGGGCCCCCTTTAAAAATTTTTTGGGGCCCCCTTTTTTTTCCCCCGGGGTTTTTTTTCCCGGGAAAATTCTTCCCCATATTGCTCACAGTCACACAAGGCCTTGCCTGCTACTTTCCCAGTTTACTTGAAAGGAGTCTCTTCTTTGATACCAACTCAACATTAGAAAGTGAGGTGATACGTCATTCCACAGGAAGTGATCAGCTGCTGCCACACTCCACGTTCAAGTGAAAGACTCTTATAGTAGGGAAAATATTAATCAAACAAACAGATACTGACTTTGCCAGTAGTTGTATTATTTAGCAAAATTGCTGTTAGAGTGCCCAGTACTTCAAAGTCACTCATTTCAAGTACAGCAGCCTTGGGATGGCACAGGTCCCTGGTGAAAGTGGGAAAAATGCAAATTATTCCTCCCCAATTCTCTCATTCCCTTCCAGAGCGCCCTCTCCCCACATTCTCTTGTGTTTTGCCTTGGCACATGTTCTCCACAGGTTCCCCCTTGGCATGGGAGCTCCCGAGGGGAGAACACGTGTGCATCTCCCCATTCTCTTGCCTTTTTCCCAAATGTGCTTACCTCCCTTCTCCCATACCTGGTAGAACCACGGGAGTAGGGGAGAAGGCATGCATGCTTGTGAAAAAGCAAAATAGTGAAGGCCAAACCTGCGAATGTGGAGGAGGACTGTGGTGTTTGTCTTTATGATTTTCTGCTTCCCAAGTGGCTTCTTGCAATAAAGAATTCTTAGTGATGACCAGCAATTACCATATTTGCTGGTGTATAAGATGCACTTTTTTCTTAAAAATACTCTGAAAATGGAGTGTGTCTTATGCACCAGCAAATATCGGTAACAACTGAAGAACGTAGGGAATGAACCTGGAGCCACAGAGTTCTCCTTGCCCAAGCAAACAGGAAGGGAAGGGATAGTGGAATCCAAGTGAAGCACTCCTTACCTTCTCCCTCCTCTCCTGTGCATTTTGACTATTCCAGGGCCCAAGAAAAAAAACTTGGTGCGAGCACTGTTTCATTCCCCTCCCTTCTTGGTGCAACACTCTTTCATCCCCCTCACCAGGGAACTAATTTTTTCCCCTGAAAAGTACCCCTTGAAAGTGGGGCATATCTTTTATATGCTGGTGAGTCTAATACGCCCAAACAATACAATATACACTTATTTCCTTAAGTACTATCTTTTATTTCTATAGATAAGCACCCTAGTTTTTTTTTTCTTGTCCTAGAAGTAATCAAATAGCACACATTTATGTGTGGACTGATTCTTTAATGTTATAACCATGACTTTATATCTTTTCCTCATAAGTTCCTTGGTATGAATATAAATATTGAAATAATATCCAAGCCAGGGTGGGTAAAGTGTGACCTCTGACACCCTCAGTCTTTTTACATTTTTTAAAAATGAGCATTTTTAAAAAAATAACAAGGACAACTCAAAACTACTGCAAAATGTAGCAGTTTTGTTATTCCAGTACTCCCACATTGATTTACAGAATCCCAAATGGCAACTGCCAAATTGCACCGCGCCCAAAAATGAAACAGTAAGTGATATCATTCCCATTTGTGTCTGTCGTGTGAGTGCTGTCCCTTGGCCCCGCCTCTTCTATATTTGCCACCCAGAAATTTAAAAATAAAGAAAACAATAAAACCTCCAAATTCTATTTATTTTTCAGAGTAGTTGAATTGTTGTTTTTGCTCTGTTAATGGAGAATCTTTGGCTGCAAGTATCTTAAGCAAAAACATGGCATTCCAATGTGAGATATATTGTTTATTATCTCTGTTTCCTGTATTATAGACTGGAGAGATTGTAACTCCCTCAGGATATTGAGAAAAACTGCCTTCTGTATGTATCTCTTACTGCCCCAAAATCTCAGTTTTATAATTCATGATTCTCTACTGTCATTTCACATCCTTCAGATTATTTTTTTGAATCTGAGAGGTTTCTTTCTCCTTGCAGTCACCTGCAACTCTTGGTATTGCACCTCATGCCAAAAGAATGTCCTAATGTTTAACTACAGGATTTTCTTTGGCATGGAGCTGATACCAAGAGTTGCAGGTGACTGCAAGGAGAAAAGAAACCTCTCAGAGAATTCAAAAAAATAATCTAAGGATATAAAATGACAGTAGAGAATCATGAATTATAAAACTTAAGATTTTGGGGCAGTAAGGTACAGAAGGCAGTTTTTCTCAATATCCTGAAAATCTTAAATATCTCAGTCTATACAGTATGAAGCAGAATAATGAACAATATGTATTGGGAGGTGGTGTTTGTTAGATACTTGCAGCAAAATTGTGGTTGAGATCCACATATTTTTTTATTTTTAAATTTCTAGTGGCATTCTAGAAGAGGCGGGGGCCAAGGGACACACTAGCACGAAAACAAATGGGAATGATATGGCTTATTGTTCATTTTTCAGTCATTGGCAGTAAAGTAGGAGTACTGTAAATCAATGTGGGAGTACTGGAACAGAAACTGCTATTTGCAGTAGGATTTTCAGTTGTATTTGATTTTTTTAAAAAATAGTTTTTAAAAAAATGTAAAAAGACTGAGGAGGTTGTGAGGTTGACACTTTACCAGCCTGCGGCTTATATTATTTCAAATATAAATACCCATACGAAAACAGTATGAGAGTTAGAATGGTTATAACATTAAAGAATCAGTCAGCACATAAATGTATCTTGATTACTTCTAGGACAAAGAAAAAAAAAAAACTGCAGGGTCCTTATATTTATAGAAATAAAAGATAGTACTTTAAGGAAATGATGTTTATTGTATTTGTTGGATAGTAGAACTCACCAGCATATAAGATATGCCCCACTTTCAAGGGGTCTTTTCAGGGGGAAAAAATAAGTTGTGAGGGACAAAATATGGCAAGGAGCAGGAAAAATACAACAGCCGTTTTTCTTGGGCCCTGGGAAAGTCGGAATTGGCAGAGTAAGGAGGATCTTCACTGGATTCCACTATCCCTTCCCTTCCTGTTTGCTTGGGCAAGGAGAACTCTGGCTCCAGGTTCATTCCCTATGTTTCTAGCGTTACCGTATTTGCTGGTGCATAAGACACACTCCATTTTCAGAGTATTTTTAAGAAAAAAGTGCATCTTATACACCAGCAAATATGGTAATTGCTGGTCATCACTAAGAATTCATTCCAAGAAGCCACTTGGAAGCAGAAAATCATAAGCAACAACACTACAGTCCTCCCTCCACATTCGCAGGTTTGGCCTTCACTATTTTGCTTTTTCACAAGCATGCATGCCTTCTCCCCTACTCCCGTGAGTTTTACCAGGTATGGAGAAGGGAGGTAAGCACATTTGGGAAAAAGGCAAGAGAATGGGGAGATGCACACGTGTTCTCCCCTCTGGAGCTCCCATGCCAAGGGGGAACCTGTGGAGAACATGTGCCAAGGCAAAACACAAGAGAATGTGGGGGAGAGGGCGCTCTGGAAGGGAATGAGAGAATTGGGGAGGAATAATTTGCATTTTTCCCACTTTCACCAGGGTCCTGCATCCCAAGGCTGCTGTACTTGAAATGAGTGACTTTGGAGCAACTGGGATCTTAACAGCAATTTTGCTAAATAATACAACTACTGGCAAAGTCAGTATCTGTTTGTTTGATTAATATTTTCCCTACTATAAGAGTCTTTCACTTGAACGTGGAGTGTGGCAGCAGCTGATCACTTCCTGTGGAATGACGTATCACCTCACTTTCTAATGTTGAGTTGGTATCAAAGAAGAGACTCCTTTCAAGTAAAACTAAAGTAGCAGGCAAGGCCTTGTGTGACTGTGAGCAATATGGGGAAGAAATAGAATTCACCCCTCTCTGGGCACACTGTATACTTATTTTGTTTTAACAGGAACATTCATCTTCCCCTCAACAATAATAGCTGGATGAGTAAAGCAACAATTACAATTTCAAAAACACCAAGAAAAGCAACACTAACGATGCCAAGTTACTTTGGAAGACAGTTTAATGGGTAATGTAAGAAATTATCTTTAAAAAGTAGTATTTTAAATTCTTGTATGGGAGCAAGGGATATACAATAATAAACAGATTGCAAGCATGATGTCAGCTCAAATGGAGCCTCTACAGAAGAGCTATAACATTTAATACAGTTCTTATACTCTGTATTTTGAGAAAGCCAGAAAGCGCTTAGGATTTCTCCAAAATCTTTTAAGTTCATGGAATATCCCTTGCGGTGAGCAGCAGTTCTGGTCCTCATCTTTTTTCCACAGTAATGGTAGGATTTCTCTTGCTAACTTTGCCACTATCAACTACAATTTGGTTTTATGTTTTTAATCTTTCACCTCTTTGAGGCCAAGTTAGTACTTTTTCATAAGCATTTACTCTTCCTCTAGAGTAGTCCTTGTTTCTATTTCAAGCAAATGTTCTTAAATAAGAAACAGCATAGTCTCTCAAGCACTGTTAAGTGTTAATAAAGCCTTTTGTGTTAGTTCATTCCAAGGATACCCTTTATTCACTTTTCACTACCTCTATGAACAAATTTGTAGCCTCTTTCCTCCTTGAATGTGAAATGTGTTACTATAGTGTCTTAGTTTGCCTGGCACACAATGGGAACCTCTTGTGAGTAGAGGCTGATAGAAGTTAAGGAAGAACAAGCAAATGACTTTCCCTGAATGAAGAAAGGAAGATTAGAATTGATCTATGCAGATCTATCAACACAAAACTGTATCTCTCTGACATCAGCAGAAAAACAAATTGTGAGATTTCACATCTGAACAAAAAAAAAGTGCTGCATTTTCCCAGGACTTTTAAATCTTATTGGTGATTTTAGTATTGCTTTAGTTATGTCCATTTTTTTCTTTGCTGTCTATGCTCTTTGATCTTTATTTTTTCCATGTTTTAAAACTTTATTTTATAATATAGTTGCATTTTTAACTTTTCATTTTATCTTAGGAGCTGCTAAAAGAATGTCTTGTTATTGAAGAGTCTAAAAATATTTAGCAAGTAAATAAATAATCTAACTCAAGATAAGGATCCTTGTCTCTGTCATTAGTTTGTGGTATCACTACATAACAAGATGTCTTACAAGCTTTGAACTGGAGAAGCATGGGACTCTATATATCTGCCTATCTAAGATCAAGCAACTTGTGCTCCGTCATGAGTCTTGAATGACATATTGAAAAATGTAGGCCTAAATCCTGCTCTCAATTCCTGTTACAGGCTGAGTGCTGATCTGGGTCATATTTTGCAACATTTAGGCCATTTCCACACTACAACGTTGAGTGCTTTAGTCCACTTTCAACATCCTGTGGAATTCTGGGGTTTGTAGTTTACTGACACCAAAGAACTCTCTGGCTGAGAATTCTACATGTCCCTCGCTAAACTACAAACCCCAGGATTCCATAGGATGCTGAAATTGGAATAAAGCACTCTTAACATTGTAGTGTGGAAATGGTCTTAAACTCCTGAAGCTTAAATAGTGTATTTGCAAAGTATAAAGGTGGTCACCAATGTGGTGCATCGGTTTGAGTATTGGACTATAACTCTGGAGAACAAGGTTCGAATTGCCACTCAGCCATGGAAACCTATTGGGTAACCCTGGGCAAGTTACATTATCTTAGCTTCAGAGGAAAGGAAAGCCAATTTCCTCCCTCTGAAAAAATCTTGCCAAGAAAACCCCGGGACAGGTTCACCTTAGGGTCTCCATAAGTCAGAAACTACTTGAAGGCACACAACAACAAAGTGCAAAGGTAGTAAAGTATACAGCAGGAATAGTTGGCATTGACCAAGGGCATAGGCATTGACCAGTTCTAGGCAAAGAACCAAGCTAATTGTAAACAAATGGACAAAGGCTACAATAGCTTGCAACCAAATAGAAACAAATGACTGCTTTGTAATGAACCTGACTACTGAGGATTACTAGTGTCAGATGACTGATGCAATCTGATGACAGGCGATCAGGAACCACTGATTTCCGAGTGATGTCAAGGAGTAAAGATCAGTAAGATCTTGATCTGATTGGCTAGAAGAATACTGTTTATGCTAGTGAAGACTAGTCAGCATCTCTGATCTGGTTGAGTGGTCAGAGGCTGGCAATACTATAAAACCACCTCTAGAGAGACAGAAGCTAGACTGACTAAGCACCAGTCTCCTATGTACCAAGATAGCTGTTTCTACCAGCTTCATGTTTCTAGCTGATAAGACCCTGACAAAGCTGTTGAGAGAGGAAGAGAGCAACTCTACTCCCAAATATATTTGCTCTTTAAATTAGATAAATACCCATTAGGAGTATAATGAGTGCCCATCGTAAATTTTGCTGGATATAACAATATGTGTGTCTCTTCAAGATGTTACATTTAAGAACCCCTACGAGTTAAGTATAGAGATCCCTGCCAGGGAAAAGGAGAATATATAAAAACTTGGTTCCTTAGGAAGGTATGAATTTTTACTTGCAGTGTAATGTAGTCAATATAATCTTCCTCTTTGAGGGGAATGTATATATGCCTATTTATGACTATATATAATAAGACAGCCTAAAAGAATAAGAAAATGTTTGCTCATTCCCCCACACCAAACATTCTGAGATTCCAGGACTTAGGTAGAGGGTTGATGCTAATTCTTCCTGTTTGAAATCTACTGTGGTTCATGAGTTGGGAGACCAGGCAACCAGAAGGTGATGAAATGGATCTCCAAACAGATGTGGATTAACTGGCAGCTGGTGAAGAATCCTCCATTCTTCAGTCTAAAGAAACAGGGTGGGTGATCATGTTTGTTTCATCTCAAGTATAGCAGGCCCACTGAATCAACTGAATTTGACTCACATATTTAGTCAACATATCGGCTCACAATTCAACAATTAACGCAAAGAGTCTACCTTAGTTGGGACTAACCAACAGGATTTTACCCCTAGATTTTAAAGAAAAAGCATTCTTAATGCCATTGTGGCAATTTACCAAATTAAAATGTGGTTCTGTTTTAAGCATTACAGATTCTTCTATGTATTACTGTCTATATGAAGTCTCCGAGTACATACACAAGGTGGTCCATGAATCTTCCTTGGATTTAGCTGCTTTCCACATGGGTTGAAATGGGTCCAGAAATAACCCTCCAGGCAGTATATAATAATGTATTTCCCCTTAGAAAGGCAGTGGATAGCTTGTAAATGTGAGCCCTCTTTTCACCTCTTTTCTCTTATTTGTTTTGAGAAGACTCTCTTGATTTTTTTTTTAATCTGCACACACACAAGTGCAAATAGGGTGGTATGGAATTTTCTACTAATCACATGCAAAACTGACATACAGCAAATACAGAATTCTCTGTCTTTCCCTGTACTGTATGTTCATCAGTTAACTTTGTGTGCAAAGCCATTCTAATCAGCTGATGCCCTTAAACCCAAGCCTGTTTCCCCCCAGAAATGAGTCCCTCTGAGCCCAGTAAAGCCTGCACTGAAGTAAATATGTACAACATTGCAGCCCTAAATCTCCATATTGCAAGATCTTCTTAGCTGTACAAACCATATTCATCTACTGTTTTGAAACACTTAAGTTTATAACTATATTATACAATTAAATAGCTTAAAAACCTCAGTGGTTCCTTTTAACTAGGGGGCAGGCAAGGCGTGCTCCTCTAGATGTTGTTGGATTCCAGATAGGGAAACCAATGATAAGGACTGAGGTGGCAAGTAAAACCACTCTGGATCTTATCACTTGTTCCTTTCAAAGCTGATCCAAGTTGAATGAGAGCTCAGCCAGCGCCAAAGCAGGATCCTGCAGGCAGAGCTCCCATTCAGCTTAGATTAGCTGTGCAAGGAATGACAGTAAAATTGAGAATGAATTTGTGTCCCGCAGCAGCAGCAGAATCACCAGACACTCCAATGAGAGCTGATTTTCTCCCAAGTATCTGCCTCAACTGGGTACTTCCATCCAAGAAGAGAGGTAGATAGTTAACTGTTCCTCTTTGTAGGAAGAATAGGTGATATGAGATCAGTGTGGTTTGAGTGTTGGACTAGGATTCCAGGAGACCAGGGTTTGAATCCCTGCTGAGCCATGGAAATTATGCTACCAGCTCTTGAAAATGAACAAAGTCCTTGCTTTAAATGGGTGGTTCCTGTCAAATTGGAGGAGTGGGGGAGGTCAAAAATGGTCTTAAAAGCTGCATGCAGTCTGCTGATTGCCCATGCTGATTTTTAAAAATGCCATGGAACTGAGAAATTGACCTTAGAAGATGCGTGCCTCTGGGCATAAAAAACCCAAGCTCAATTTCTTTTGCCCATTAAGCTCCAGGCCAAGGAGAAGTACCACATTTGCTTTTAGCCTTATCCTCAGCCCTCTCTGGCTGAGAACGTAAACCCTAAAACATGCCCTTTGCTGCTAACATTTGGAGGCAGCCTGGGGATACTTTGTGCATGCAACCCTTGGCTACATCTGAGATTTGAAGAGGGGAGAGTTAAGCCATAGTCTTCTTACACACCTGCAGTGTGTAAAAATCTATTCTTGGCCTACCCTTCACAACAATTTTCTGCTTAGCATACAGGTTTTGTGTTCTCTCCCTTAATAACATTTTCAAGATGTTTTATAATAAAGTACTTAACAGTATTGACAACTGAGCAGTTTACAAGTACCAACCACAAAATTTTCAGCATGATTTACAGTAAAGTAGATTGTTAACTGGTGCTGTTAACAAGAAGCATATGACATCCTATTATACTGACATCACTAGGTACCAGTTTGTTTCTGGACACATTTCAAAGTGTTAGATATAAACTGTAAAGCCCAAAACAGATTTGTGAGCCTGGGAAAAGCAGATTTGTGAGCCTGGGAAACACAGAGGTAGACCTGCTGGCCATTCTTGGTGCTTATCACTGGCTATGCTGGCACAGCTGATGCCAGTTGCAATCAAACCAATATAGCTTTGGTCCAGCCTATCCAATGAAATGTATGAGCCCGCCTGGTCCCTGAGATCTTCGGGAGGGGCTCTTCTCTCATTCCCATTCCCAAGCATATCTGGTAGGAACACAGGAGAGGGCCTTCTTGATGGCTGCTCTTTGCTTCTGGAATTCCCTTCTCACAAAGGCCAGGATGAACTCCTCCTTGATGTCCTTTTGTCACCAGGCAAAGGCTTTTTTAAAATTCTGACATGCTTTCAGTACTTAAATAAAGAGCTTTAATAGTATACTGTACCACTGTAAACTGCTTTTAAAAGATATGTTTTTAATATTGGTGAGAGTTTAATTACATCACAAAGTTATCAAAGACCAACCAGTCTAAAACTCTCCCAGTGCAGGAATCCACTGCTAAAGTGTTCTGAGAGATAGCCATCCAAACTCTGTTTAAAAAACTCTTATGAAGGATAGTCTAAAACCTCAGGACGTAGGTCATTCCATTGCTGAATAGTTCTTGCTGTCAGGAAGTTCTTCCTAATGTTTAGCTAGAAACTTATTTCTTGAAATTTGAATTGTTTGGTTCAGAACTTATCTCCATATTCTACATGATAGCTCTTTAGATACTTAAACATGGCTACCCTATTTACTTGTCAACTATCTTTTTTCCAGGGTTCCTCGACCATTCCTTCTAATGCTTGAATTTAATACCCTTATTTTGGCTGACTTCCTTTGGGACATTTTCCAGCTTATCAATTTCCTTCTTAAACTGTGGTGTCCAGAAATGGATACAGTATTCCAGATGAATCATAGAATTGGAAGAGACTACAATGGCCACTGAGTCCAACCCAGTTCGGATGATGTGGCAAGTCTGACCAAAGCAGAATACAATTGTACTATTATGTCCCTTGATGTGGACATTATAGTTCTGTGGATGTAATCAAGAACTGCATCAGCTTCTTTCTGTCATGGTATCATAATTGTTGACTCATGTTATGCTTATGGTTTACCAAGGTCCCTAAAGGCTTTTTGCATGTTGCTCTGTCCAGCCAGGTGTTATACATTTATTGTAACAAAAACAAGAAAAAAATGTTTATTTATAACACCTTCTCCACCTCCATTTGTATATTTCTCTATCTGATTATTCTTGCCCATGTCTGCACCTCTAAAAATTCTGAAAGATTATAGACAGACGCTTTGAGATTACAGCAGCAAGTCCAAGCTCCTCCCCCCCCACCTCCCAAGTCAAAGCTCCTTTTGATGCAGTTCATCTAGCCCTGGAGATCTGAATTCATTTAAAGTAGCTGAGTGTCCCTGTACCAACCCTCTACCTAGTTTGGGCTGCAGTCCCTTCACTGCATATTTTCTGTGTCTCTCTATATTATATTTGGTTTAATCTGTAAGTCACTTCAAATCCCAATTCTGGGAGGAAACACTGCATATAAATAAACAACAAACTCAACTTGAAAAACATAAGGGGATGCATTCAGTCTTGTCTGTGGCAAGCTTTCAGACAAGTGAATATGTGCTGGTGAGGAGTAAGTGAACTTCTGTTTATTTTCCTCTCCCCATGCAGTCTACAATGTCCCCTCCCAAATCTGCTCTGGAGGATTGGGAGATTGGTTGAGACAATGTTAGGGATGCCACTGATGGCTGTGAAGGGAGGAGAGCACTGGCAAAAGTAGCCTCCCCCTCTTTCATCTGGTAAGAGCAACATAAGCTAAATTGCACTCATGAAGTGCTCCCACAATAGGAGCAAGCCCTGGATCCAATCCAGCACTGTCATACATACTATTTTTCTATGTTGCTATAGAAAAAGGAAGCTGCATACACACACTGTGTACATATCAATTTTCATCCCCAGCACTCTGGGATGTAGAAAGCTCCCAAACAGCCAAAAAATGTTTATGAAAGAAGAAAAACTGAAACTAGAAGTGACCACACATTCACTTCTTTTGGTGGAGGGGGGCTCCATTTAAATTCCAAATGCTACTGTTCAAGAATTCCATCCACAGCAAAAGCCATTTTTCCATCTCCATTATTTTGGGATGGGTGGAGGATACAGAACAGCCCTTGGAGCCACATACCATCCCAGGACCAAATTTTGTCCCTTCTCATTGTAAACAATGATTTATAACATCAGAAATAATGCTTCTCTGGAACATTCTCCTTCCTATTTTATTCTCCCCCAAATCCAAAAGAAGGAGTTCAAAAGTGTTTGCTGCTTTTAAATTAATCAGTTACTCCCAAACTCCAAACTGCCATTATTCTTACCTATGATTTTATAGAAAGAAGCCAGCTTTGTTAATGCACAGTTGGAAACTGGATTGTTTCTGGCAAACCACAGTTTGTGGAGTTCAGATGATGTGGCAAGGTACAGCTGATCAAAAATGGAAACAAAAGTTTCCAAAGATCTCCTTGCCACAACCTTGAAGGTGGAATGGGAAGCCTGTGAGCTTGGGAAAGGCTAGGTTTATTGCTGTGACAAGAAAAACATGATTTAGCATACCATCCAAATTAGTCTATGCTTTCACTGGATTATGAATTATATTCACATCCAGGGATGAATGGTAAATTGCTCATTTGCCTTACATTGCTGTCCATATGCAAGTCCCTATAATCAAAACAACAGCAAACAAAATAAATGCTTAGAAAAGAAGATCTGATGAAAACTCTTATTTAAAGCCAATATATATATTGCAGTCCATTATTTACCTGTCAGGAAAATTAGACTACAGATCTTGACACTAAGATTAAATGAAACTAAGACTACAGCTCTAAGCATATTTACCAGAAAGTTCAGGCCCACTGAACCTTCCATATATTTAGAACTGAACTGTAAGAAATGTTTTTCTAGCTAGTTTCCTAAATGTATGCATGTGCCACAAACAGACAACTTACTTTTCATTTTAATCTGAAAGTACACCCAATAATTCTTTAAAACAAAGTTTTTACAACAGAGTCTTACGATGCAAATAATTAACTTTACCTTTGCATGCTCCCTTGCCACATGCGTTGGCAAAGGTTATAAATCTGCCACTCTTAACTATCTTGTAGACCAAAGGCAGATATGATTCTTAAGTCAAAATATACCATTTTCCTCAGGTGAGTATAGCGAAGAGTCAGATTCATGTTCCGAAAGTGCTATTATGAAGTGTGAAAGATGGTAACAATATGGAGGACAGGGATAAGAAATCTGATTAAAAGCTTTTGTAAAATAACTCAGCTGAAAAGACAGCTGATAGGTTCTTGAATACTGTTTCAAAAGGCCTGTGGCTCAGTTAGATTTTCACGGACCTACCAGAAGACTTTATTTCCTCATCTGCTGAACATACCTTACATTCCATGCAGTAGTGAAGTCTGGGTTCAATAGCAGCAAAGTGCAGGTGATATCTATTAATTCTAAAAAGAAAAACAAACATCAAAAGCTATAGAAGTCAGTATTTCTTATGTTCTGACTCAGAAAAGCCTCCAACATAATACTTTTCATTCATATGTGAACAGAATGAATTTGTTTGCATAACAATGGTGACATCCTTATAGCTCCAAATTCCGTGGCCAATGGAGTCTCTCTGGCAACAACAACAACAACAACATGAAGTATGAAATAATGGAGGTTGTAATGGATTTCCTCTCCAGGCTGGCCCTGCAGTTTCAAAACTTTGGGGTCATATCACTCACCTTGTCCCCTTTCCCCTCAAGCTCCCTCCCTGGATTGGGTACTTGGGCCTCAAAATGATCCCTATATGGAGCAATGGATGTATCATTCTGTGGCTTCACTGTAGTTAGAATAACTAAACCCTCTATCTAAACTTAACAAGAAGAGCCAAACATAGCCATAAAAAAGAGAATAAACAAGCAGAAGTTTATTAGTACACAGTTAGCTCAGACATTAACCCCTGAACTATCTAATCATTGACAGCTCCCCAAAACCTTATTCAGTTCTTCTCCTGATTGACCATCCTAACACTATTACAGCTTTTTCCCTATCTCTATGCCATCTTTCCCCTATTTCTCTGCAATCTCTTCCCTATCTCTATGCCATTTTTCTCCTATCTGCCTTCTGCCAGACACAAGCCTTAGGTTTTGTGTCCTTTCTCTCCCATAGGCCCCCCTTCACAGCATTCCCTGAGTTATGACTGGCTAGCACCAACTAGACTTGCCCAGCTCCTCCCTTCACAGATGTACTTTGTTAGCTATCCATGAGATAGTAGCCCCTTGACTTTTGCAAGGGTATAGAGCACAGAACCCTTGTGAAAGTTAAAAAAAGGCAAATAATTAACCCCAAGCACTCCCCCCTCCTGCCTTCTTTCTGAAGCTGGCCTGGCAGAAAGGCAGGAGTGGGCATGGGGAAAAATCTTTCCCCCTTGAGTCTGGTGCCTGTCACCAGCATAGACTTCCTTATTTCTGTGTGCGGGTGGGGGGCAGGAGAGTGGAGGGGAGGGGTCTTTCTCTTTGCACTCTCCTGCCTGCCAACGTGAGCATGGTCCTTCTTCCTGTGCGTGGGCAAGTGGCAAGAGAGGAATGGAGGTCTTTTCTCCTGCCTGCCAACGCCAGCACAGGCTTCCTTTTTCCTGTACATCCACATGGGCGAGGGGCAGGAGAGGGGAAGGCAGGGAAGGTCTTTCCTCCTGCACTTTCCTGTCTGCCAACATCACTGTGGACTTCTTTCCTTCACATGCAGGAGATGGGCAGGAGAAGGGAGGGGAAGGAAGGTTTTTCCTCCCTGCCGGCCACCGGCACAGGCAACGGACACAAGACTAGAGGGATGGAAGATATTTCCCCCTGCATTCTCCTGTGGTTCACCCATGCGCACTGCCTTTTTTCTGTGCACCCACAATGCGACAGGCTGGAGAGTTAAGGGGGGAAATCTTGTGCGCCCACAAAAGTTTTCCCTTCGGTTGCCTTTTGCCAAGGCAGTGCACCTGGGCAAAAGGCCAGGGAGTGGGAGGGTGAGAATGGGGAGGAGGTGGGTGGGCACTTTGCGAACGATCAAACTCATGAAGGTCAAACCTGTGAATGTGGGGGGAGGACTGTATAGCGTGTAGCATGAATGGCAGTCTTTGAATCCTTATACCAAATAAAATGTGTTATGTCTTTAAGTTACTACTGAAATACTCAGTTTTTACGCAACAAAAGGGTAGCACAGCTGTTCTCTTGGAAATTTTAATGTTTGTTTGAGAGAAGAATGGTCTGAACTAGCTTAAATGAAGCAGGAGTATTATGGAGGAAACCTAGCTTACATGCAATGGCTCCTACTTCCCATGTTAACTTTGCTATTCCAGGGTGAGGTGTTGGGGCTTGGAGTATCCCTAGGTATTTAAATGATCCAAGCAAAGGTCCACCACATAAATTCTGTCTAAAATATCCATATGCTAATTTGTGTGTGTATACAATTTTAGAATTACTAGAATTTAAACTTCACAAACATAGGCAAGATTGAGTTACATAAAGAGCTCATGAGAATGCTATCATTTCACCATTTACCAATTGTAGCCTCCTCCATCCATCTTTAAACATGAACAGTTCAATCCTATACATGCTCCCTATGTTTAATGGGCCTTATTCCAAGATAAGTGGACACAGGATCACAGCCTTATAGTGATGCTCACATATCTCACAAAAAGATGCAGCATTCCTTTTTTTTTTTGAAAAGAGTAAGCACTGACTACTACATCTTTGCAAACAAACAATCAGACCACATATATTCTGTTCCCCTCCACACAATGAGCCAACATTTCATGAAATTTTTGCCACTGTTCTGGTGTTTTTGCAATGTTCTCCTATTCCTTCCTTCTATGGGCAAGCTCTCATTGTCTCCCCTCCTTCCCATATGCCAAGACTTCACCAGAATTAAGCTAGCAAGATTAAGCCAGGAATTTCCATTAACGCAGATAAATTTTAGAATAAAAGAAATACACCTCTGAGTACATATCAAATGAGAGCCAGTATGGTGTAGTGGTTGGAGCACTGGACTACAACTCTGGAGACCAAGATGCAAGTCCACGCTTGGCCATGGAAACCCACTAGGTGACCTTGGCCATGTCACAGTCTCTCACAGCCCAGAAAGCACTGTGATAAGTTGGCCTTAGGGTTGCCATAAATCAGAAATGACTTGAAGGCACATATCAAACACCTTTCCTTCACCATTGAAAGTAAGGTCTATGGAGAAAAAGAAAAAGAAAGCCACAGATGATGAAACATACACAGACTGATCTGGAAGTGTAGCACACCAGTGAAATTGGGTGGACAGTTTATTAAGCCTACCACTACCATGCTTACAACTCAGGAATGACATCTGAGTAACCATACAAGGTCAGGCTGCAAGGCATCAGGCCCACAAAAAACTATGCTCACTTTACTAGGGGGGGGCTCCTTTGATCACATGGACTTATTTCTAATCAGGAATACATAAAATTGCATAGATGAGCATTAATTATCCCCCTCCAACTAACATGTTGTTATTAAAACTTGTAATTCAAAAAGAACTAAATTCAGGGAGAACTTTCTGCAGATGAAACTGTAGAAGCACCTTTAAGATGGGAAACAGAAATAAAAATGCAGTGATATATGTGACACAGCATGTACATGCTATGAAATGCAGACAAAGAAAGAGAACATGCAGTTAATTAGAAATAGAAAAAAAAACCTCTAGGCCGAGAGAAACAGACTAAGACAACCCAGTACTTAGAAGGGTGAGAAAAGAGGGAGGGAAAGAAAGTATCACTGAGATGTGGAAAATAAAAATGAAATAACAGTGAGTGAAGTGGAAAGATATGGGGTGGGAGATTGTAATGAAAATACTCTTCTGCAGTTAACAAAGCAATGCTGCCCTCTTGAGTCAATAAAAATGTAAAAATGGTCCTCAGAATAGCTTGAGGCACAACTTCGTTTCCAAAAGTACCACTTTTGCAAAACAAGAAGTAACAGATACAGTATATGATCTGTAACCAAGTTTACAAGAGATGACTCTACTGAAAAAACTAGAACTCAATGAAAGAAAAGCATTTATTTAGTAAAATATTTTTATCCTGCCCTATATCACAAGATCTCAGTGTGGTGTACTGATATAATAAATTTAAAATAATTTTAAAAATTAAAACATTAAGGAATAATTTTAAATTTCTTAACAGCATATTACAACAATTTAGCAATTAAAACATATTAAAACAATGTGAATCCATATACCTATATAGAACCGAGCAAAATCATTAGGCCCTCACTCTGGCTTTCATAAAGTACTATGTTCTCACTTGGTGCCAGAATGATGCCAAGTTCGTTGCAAATTAACTGCCAAAGGGAGGCAATATCACAAGCAGGGTGCCAGCAAAGAAGGCCCTCTCTCTTTAGTCCGGGCATCTTGTGACCATTGTTTAAATTAATTTTCCTATGACATCTTCTCTCTTGTTCTGCACCCACCTTGTATCACAGCATTCTACAGATTGCATGTTATTACATGCACATCATATTTTTCTTTAACAAAATTAGAGGCACCTCTAATTTTAAAAAACTAAAGAACTATAGGTGGTCTCACATATATGTACAACCCTGACCGAGACCTACTTAGTTTAAAATCATGTGCCCTTAAACCATACTTCTCAGCCACTACCTACCTTTGCAACTATCCCTTAATATCCATTCTACCTGCAAGCTCTGTCAGTACTGATTTACTTTGTGCTTTAAAACAAAACAAAATAAAACCAGAAAAAAAAATCAATCATTTCTGGGTACTTTGCCACTCTGCATATTGAGATCTAGAGAATGTGATATACTGAATATTCAGGCCAGGATCCTATTGTGTATCTCTCCTGGATCCCACTGCTTTCACCAGAAAAGTCACCCTTCCTCCGAATCCTCATACATGCTCAAAAACATGGTTGAAAGGGCCACATCATAAGAGAGAGAGGAAGTTAACTGCCAATCCCAATTTATAAGAGGTGTTTTTTTTAAAAAAGTACTATGTGAGCTATGGAATACCATCCTTTAGAACATTCATTTAGACTTCACCTAATTTTTCTTGTGGCAACACCATTCTTTCTGTCAAAAGGCATTCCTCTGAATTCTGATCCCTTCAGATGTAGATCTGCCAGGATACAGAACCTGTCTCAGACAGCAAGGCATTAAGGGTAGTAGATCAGTGCTCCTACCTCCTGCAAGAAGAGCTCCCAGAGCTCCAGACGGGCTCCACTGACCAAAACAGTCAATGAATGGCTCTTTAGAGCCAACCACGGCCTCAACTGTCTACGTGAAGAGCAACACTGGTTGCTTTGAGAGGGCAGTGCTGCTCTCCATGAAGGCAGAGACAATGACAACAACAGGGAAAGAATGCACATGGGGTGGGCAGTGCTTATTTTCCTACCTCAAGATGTGGGACAGTTCTGGAAACCACTGTTCGGTACTTTCTTAATATTTACAGAAAGAAACTTGAGGCAGGACCTTGCTCCTCCTGCTCTTTCCTTCTGATGCCTCCATAAAGAAGCCTGATTTGGCAAGCGTTGCTCCAGTGTGGAAGTGGCCATTAACCAAACACAGCTTTTGAAACTGCTGTCTTGTTATTAATTATCAGTTAACGTATTTTCTTTTTATCACAGTTCTGTCTAGGTCTAAGGCCAGACAAATTTTATACTTAAAGTTTATCACAGAGATTACTTTTATAGAACTTCTCCCAAAAAGGACTTTATGCTTTAGGAGTGGGTGAGCTGGGTGAAGAGGGTGCCAAACTGAGCTTGTCGACTAGGTGTCACTAAGAATCCTATCTTACAGTGAAGTAGTGGGGGGAGGGAAGTATCTTTAACCCTTTTCCTACCCAGAGTTTTGCAAGATATTTTGTATTTACTATAAAAATGAATTCCTGCTAATTATTCACTTCAAAGTATCAAGCTTTTTCAATTTCCATTTTGATACAGATGTTGAGGCCACATTACCACGCACTATAAGCACTATTAAATGGATCAAAGGATGGTTAAAAAGGAAATTATAAGCCAAGGATGCAAAACATAAAACCTGCCAGTTGCTGTTCGACTTCCAACTCTCACCATTCCTCATGACCATCTATACTGTCTAGGGCTGCTGAGACTCATCTGGCCCACATCTGGAGCGTTTCATGATTGCCAGCCACGTTATAAACTGTGGGTATCTACATGAATTCTCCACCCATGGCAAAGTGTAGCCCCCAAAGCTATTTTTGCAGAACTCAACCCCACAAGACTCCTCTTTCTCTGACCAAAGAATGGTGTGAATTGCCTTTCCTAGGAATCTTTTAGGAGCAGCAGTTCATTTTTTACATTGCATGCAGAGGTCACTATGCATTGTTTTAACATGCAAAATTCAAAATCAGAAACTGAAAAAAATGGCTACTACTTCTTTTTTCTTTCTCCATTTCTGCCAGAAGGTGCCACCCCTGGAGGATCCCAGGGGCATAATCTGGGATGTCTACCTCTACTCAAAGGTCCAGATTTGCAAGAGAATTCAGAGCCTTATGTAAAATACAAGATATAAGTGGACTTTAAAAGCAGTTCTCCACAGTTCTCCTTTGAAGCAACCAAGCAGCCTTGACATCTCTGTGGAATTAGTCCTACCCAGCAGACTTGATTGCTAATTGGTCTTAGAGCATGAGCGTGATGGACATGCAATAAAGACTTTAAAAATAGTAGAAAGAAAGAAAATTTATAGAGGTCCACAAGAAACTCCCCCCTCCCAAAAAAAATATGCCACAGCCATCTTGTTACTCTAACATTTATTGACTGTACCAGCCAGCATAGTGTAGGGGTTTGAGGTTTTGGACTACAATTGTGAAAAACAGGGTTCAAATCCCCACTCAGCCTCAGAAACCCACTGGCTGACCTTGGGCAAATTAAACTCAAGTCTCAGAGAAAGGCAGAAGCAAGCCCCCTCTGAACAAATCTTGCCAAGAAAACCCCAATAGGTTCAACTTAGAGTCACCATAATTTGGAAATGACCTGAAGGTACACAACAAGAACAAGCACAACAATAACAGTCAGTTCCTCTGGCAAAGAGAGGCCCAAATTTCTGGTCAAATCTCAAGCAGCTGCTTCAAAGAAAATATTTTATCCTGGCTGAGTAAAAACTACAGCGCATCCAGTACATTTTGTCTACAGATCTTCAAGGCAAACAAAAATGTTGATAAATATATTAACCATCTGTCATATAGGCTAGCCAGCTGGAACAAATAATTAAAAATGACAACATTGGTTAAGAAACTTTAGGGGAAAAGTAAGCCACCAAATGTCTTCTTAATTTTAATAATGCCTGTCCATATTAAAAAAAAACAGTTGTAAATCCAGAACTGTTTAATTGAAACAATAAATACAAGGATGCAATAGTGAACCTTTCGGATCATATGTTTCCAGTTATTGTTATTAACTGCCATCAAGTCAACTTTGACTTACAGTAACCCTATGAATAAGACTTCTAAATCACCCCATCATCAACAGCCCTGCTCAGGTTGTGCATTCAGGGCAGACTTCCTGAACTGAGTCTATTCATCTGTATTGCAGTCTCCCTCTTTTCCCACTGCCTTCTACCTTACCCAGGATTATTGTTTTCAGTGCCCCTTTTTAAAATTACAAGATAAATTTTAATACATCCCTATGCATTTAATCTGCAACAATCTAGTGGTATTATATAAACCCTAGGCATTTTTGGAAAGATAACATTGAAATACAAAGCATGCATCAAACACCATACAATTGGCCCTCCACATTTGCTAGGGTTAGGGGCATAGGACTCTTTCAAAAGTGAAAAATCACAAATAGCAAAATGTGTGTGTGTGTGTGTGTGTGTGTGTGAGAAAGGAGCTGAAGCATGGGAGAGCAGGCATCCAGGGTCCAAACCAGGTCAGAGAAAAGAGAAGGTTGGCATGTTGGCCCTATATTTCCTTTCTCTTGCCCATCTCCTTCCTTGGATGTATGTAGGGCACTGGAGAAGGTTTGTGGTGCTGAAAAACTGGGCTACACATGAACTGTACTGAGCTGGCCAGGCAGCAGCTGATGGAGGAGGAGGAGGACGATGACTGGAAGGAAGTTTTTAAAGAGCTGTGTGGCCTGACTGGAGCCACCAAGAGGGAAGGTTCCCCCTAACAAAAAAAAGTGCCTGAAGTGGGGGGCGCAGGTGTTGGAGAAACCTGCAAACAATCAAATCCATGAATGACAGACCTGTGAATATGGAGTGCTGATTGTATACTTAGGGTCCCCTTTAAAAGATCCTTTTTGAACTTGGCACAGCACATTGATGTATGCATGCACACGATCGAGGCCACCAACCTGGCTGAAGGGGGCAATTTAGCTGTTAATTTCCCAGCACATCTCATGGCCAATCAGTGGCTCTTTCTAGTATAGAAGTTCACAGCTGTGACGGGGTACTGGACACCTCCTTATAGAGATTGTAAAATGCAAAACCACTGGTGCAATAAAGAGGCACAGCAGCATTGTGCCTCAAGAGCATTATCTCAAACTCTGTTAGCCAAACATTTATTTTTCAGTTGAAATGATCAGCTGTGAATAATTTCACTACTCAGAGTTAATCTGTCCCTGCCTCCCACCCTCTCTCTGTGATTCTCCATCTCCTAGATGAAGCAAATTCAACATTAATCTACTGTCTGTTGTGAATTAGAATGTTCTTGCTTGTTGTGGGTTCCTGCCAGACAAATATAATTGATGATCTTAGATATCAAGCCAGAATGCAGAAGATCGTGCCAGAACAAGCTATTGCTTCTTCAATATATCAATTGCTTGATTGGCCTGATTTTGGGTCATATGAATGGGAACAGAGCAAATCAAAACATTATACAAATATATGAAGCAATAGTGTTTAATAACCCCATAATCCTCCTCTACTTCAGAAGTGACGTTTCCTTATTTTTAAAAGCCTCTTGGGGTAAGATACAAAGCCATCTGCCTGTCAAGTCTAGTTTGGCCCACAGCATCCTGAAATCACTGAATCATCAAACGAGTCAACAATTCACCGAATCACTGAAATCGCTGAAAGTGTCAGTGAAACCACTGAGTCTTGTTTCAGCGAAATTAGAATGAGAATCGTATATATAATTCATGACAATGTACAGGTATCCCTCATATTTTGGTCAAATAACTAAATATTCAGACTCAGAAAATGTGAAGAATCTGACAGTTACAGTCAAGGTAAGGACAACATTTTACCCCATAAAGGAAAGTAACATCCTAAAGTGTGTTCAACTTAAATTTCTTCTGCAAGTGTACACGTAATGATAATAACGATAATATTCAGGTTTCTGCTAAACAGTGGAACTAAAACAACAGTTTAAAATGTATTATAAAATGGTACAAAATGTTAAGAAGACCCCGTAGCAATGCTAAATCAGCTAATGTTATTTAATCTGCAACAAGATAGTACATTTGAAAAATTAAGGCTAGCCGTTATTCAACTCACCTATTAGTTTCCTAATCTTGCCTGAACCCTGAAATGAACTGGAACTCTCCCATTTGACAACACTGCCCTTCTGTTAAAGGGTAACTTGTATCACTGACAGCTTCAAGACAACAGTAGAAACACTCAATCAGATCTAACTCTCCAAAGAATCCTGGATTTGGAGGTGAAACGTGCTCTCAGAGACATGTTCTTCGGCTCTCATCCACTTCTCAAGAGCTCTGGGGGAAATAAGTACGCTGGCTTGATTTTTCTGGAGGGATGGTGGGTGCAAATGTAATTACAGTTCTCCTTCCACATTTGTGAGTTTCACTTTCGCTAACTGGTTTATTCGTGGGGTGCCTGCTTGCCCCCATTCTTCACCTCCCACCCCATTCCCACCCCACTAGCTCATCCCATTTTCCCTGCCACTGGTGCAGGTGCGCCTCGCGCGGGTGGTAGGAAGGGCGAGGGAGGGTGATCGCCAGTTCCCCGCGTTCCTCCCACCTCCCCTGCTGCTGCTGCGGGTGCACCCGCATGGGTGGCAGGAAGGTCCAGGGAGGGCAATCATCAGTTCCCTACGTTCTTCCCACCTCCTCCGCAATCACCAGTTCCCCGTGTTCCTCCCGCCTCCCCCACACCAGCTGCAGGACAGTCCAGGGAAGGCGATCACCAGTTCCCTGTGTTCCTTCTACCGCCACCACTGGGGCGGGCGTGCCTCGCATGGTGGCAGGAAGGAGCAGGGAAGGCAATTGCCTATTCCCTGTCTCCCGGCCCCCCCGGGTGGGTGCACTGACCAGGCAGAAGCCTGTAGGGATGGCAACCTATCTGCGATTATTTGACATTCAAGAGGGATCTATGTCCGTATCTCTCACGAATGTGGAGAGCCTACTATAACACACAGTTTGGGATCCAGGATATCCCTTCTAGAGAAAGAAGACTCATTCCATTAGTCGAAAGGACTGAGATACGGGGCGCATTCACACTACACAATTATAGCACTATCATTCCACTCTAAGGACAATGATTCGATCCTATGTGCAGTTTAGTGAGGCATTGGAGAACTCTGGCTGAGAATTCTAAATGCCCCTCCCTGCACTGCCAATTCCATGATTCCACACGATGTTGAAAGTGGAATAATAGCATTATAATTGTGTAGTGTAAATGAGCCTCAGTGAAGGTGCACAATGGAAAGAGAGCAGGGAAGCAATTTTTACTGATTGCTCCTTTCCCCTGTGGGTCTTCCAGACAGTTCGCAACCCTCAGCATTTGATAGGATATACAATGAGGGAGGAATCAGTGAAAATTACCTCACTCTCACACATAGTTCTGACTTGCGGTGGGTCATCAAAGTCAGAAATTTTTTTCCCCAAACCCTGCAACCAAAAAGTGATTATTTGGACTGCAGAGTTTGACCACTGCATTATGTTGCTGCCCCTCCGTCACTGGCAATCCTGGTAGTTTGTACTTTGGACCTTAAGCACATGCCTTTAACAAAACTTTTAAGGCATTTTAACTCATACCAGTCTTCTTGAGCCAGGAGTTAATACCTGTGTCCTAAATACCCTAAAAGCACCAGATTCTGTCTGATTTTGGAAGCTAAAAAGAGTGAGCCCTGATTAGTACTTGGATGGGAGACTGCTTACAAATACAGTAGGACCCCCGTATCCACAGGGGATTGGTTCCGCCCCTCCTCCACAGATAGCAGCGAATGCCCTGTCAACACCACAAAAAAAGATTTTAAAGTACAGTTCTCCTACAGACCCCAGGGCCTGAGCTCAAGTGGGCACTTGGGATCAGGTCGCAGTGGCATGTAGGGCTGGCGTCCCTGCATGCCCTGGGGCCCGAGCTTGCGTGGGCGCCCAGGATCAGGCCCGCAGCAGCATATAGGGCCAGCGTTTGCCACGTCTCTGCATGCCCTGGGGCCTCCTCTTGCTTGCTCCAGCCGGCAGGAGTGTGCAGAGTGGACGATTGCCCATTCTCCACACCCACGCCGCCGCCTGTGCAGGCATGCTGGTTCCAGCTGGCAGGGGTGTGCAGAGTGGGCAATTGCCCATTCTTTGCACGCCTGCCGCTGCAGCCCATGCAGGTGTGCTGGTTCCAGCCGGCAGGGGCATGCAGAATGGGCGACCTCCCATTCTCTGCATGCCCATTGTCAACTGTGGATAACTGAATCAGTGGATAATGAATCCGCAGATATAGGGGTCCTACTGTACTAGGTGCTGTAGGCTATATTTCAGAGGAATGAATACATTAAACCACCTCTGAATATTCCTGGCCTAAGAAAACGCTATGCAATTCATGGGGTCAGCATAAGTTGACAAGAGACTTGAAGGCAGATACACATGTGCACATACTCGACAGCCTAGTACTTGATTCCTTAAATTACGGACATTTTTGAATACTTTTTCAACTTGTGTTCAGTGGCTTTGTTTGTAAGTCACCTTATGATATTATATCAGTGAAACGCTGGACCTAAATGCATTGAATAAATATACATTTGTTTGTAAAATAGTAACATACTTGCAACCCAGAAAAAGCCACTTCAAGAAAGTCCTCCAAAGAAAACTGAGGCACTGAAACAGTCAGCAGGTGGGCTTAAATTTCAACAGATACCTGCAAGTAAATCCCAGCCTACCTTTTTCCAAGTAAATATGCTTAGGATTACAGCCTTAGCCAGTAAACCTAACACAAAAACAAAGCTAGTGTTCCAAGTCTTGTTTTTACACTGAAAATCTAAATGTATTATGATTACCTCTATAGATCCACCTCTGTTCTTCCAGTGATTCAAAAGCTATAACTTGAGTCAATGATGAGCTATCACACACTGAACACTTTCAACATAAACTGAACTACATGACTTGAACCCAATTACTAATCCCCAAACAAAGCAGACCTACTGAATAAATAGAATCTTGGTAAGTTATCGATCCAACAGGTCCAACACTACTTGGGCACAGCAACTGAATCTGGGCTCACACGACTTCAATCACCTGGCTGTTTTCAAATGCAGGTTTGTTACTCTATAATCATCAACACAAGTTCCCAGACCTGGACTGTGTCCCTAGCCAACAGAGAGATTTTATTATATGTATCCCACCCTTTTCTGTAGGATTTCAAGGCATCACACAGATAAAACAACTTAGCATTGTTAACCACCATCAAGTCAGCTTTGACTTATGGCAATCCTATGGATGACACACCTCCACAGCCATTTCCGTACCACACTGTTACTGTGCTATTATTCCACTTTCAACATCCTATGGAATCCTGGGGTTTGCAGTTAACCTCAGGATTCTACAGGATGTTGAAAGTGGAATAATAGCACTCTAACAGTGTAGTGCAGAAATGGCCCAAGACACCTTGCCATCATCTGCCCTGCTCAGATAACTGCAGTCTTTAGGCCATGGTTTCCTCGATTGAATTTATCCACCTGTAATGTGTTTCTCCTCTTTTCCTACTGCCTTTAACTCTGCTGAGCACTAATGTTTTTCCTACAGAGTCATATCATCTTATGATATGTCTAAAGTATGAGTGTCTTGTAGTGCAGTGGTCTGAGTGTTGGACTAGGACGCTGGGAGACAAGGAATTAAAATCCTGCTTGGCCATGGAAACCTACTGGGTGATCTTGCACAAATCACACTCTCTCAGCCTCAGAGGAAGGCAAGAGAAAACCCCTCTGAACAAAATCTGCCAAGAAAATCCCATGATAGGTTTGCCTTAGGGTCACCGTAAGCGAGAAATGACTTGAAGGCACTCCACAACAAGTCAGTTCAGTCATTTCGGCTACTCAGTAACATTTGGGCTTGATTTGCTCTTGGAAACATCTATGCCTTTTAGAAATCCAAGGCAGACACAGAACTCTCCTTCAGTGCCACATTTTGAATGAGTTGACTTCCTTCCTGTCAGCTTTCTTCCATATCCAACTTTCACAATCTTAGACTGAAACTGGAAATACTATTGCATGGACAATCCCAACTTTGGTACTCAATGCTGTATCTTTACACTTGATATAAAACAAGAAAATTATTCCTGATTAAAACAATAAAATAGTTTAAACAGGATAAAATATATTAAACATGGCAAGGAGAGAACAGCTTGAAAAGCTGCAACAATTAAAAACCATATTCATGTCCATTTAAAGTCAATTAAGCCCCAAAAGCAATAAAAGCCATGTCCTGAGCTGGTGCTGAAGGGAAACCAACATTTGCACCTGACTACCAAGAGCAGGGCATTTTGCAACTGTAGTGCAATAGCTCAGAAGGTCTTCTCTCATGTCCTCCCACATGCCACTACTTGTGGGACAGAAAAGAAGGGCTCTCCAGGGGCTTCAGCTTTCCTTGGAGCACTCCCTATATATGCCTCACGCAGGCATATATAGTGAGAGGTGATCCCTCAAATACTGAGACTCCAAGCCACTGAAAGAGCTTCAAATGTCATCACAACCACCTTGAATTTAATTCATTAAAAAAATGGCAGACTTCAAATTGGTGCCTCTCCACCATGCTTGCTATCTGTACTGCCAAATAAAAGTGTTACTGAAACTTCTTCTTTAGCAACACAAATGAGGATAGAGGGACTGGGATGATAGTAGGGAGCAAGCTTCCATACATCACATGTCACAGTCCTGGTCCAGACGTCCACCAAATTTGTAAAAGGTAAGACCTTTATAAAAAATAAGCATGCACATAAGGACAGAACTACATTATTACAACAAAATAAGGTTTGGTCCTTATTCTTTGTATTTCAAATGTTAAATGTTAAGAACATTCCGCACCTCCAAAATATCTTTTTATGGTTCATACCATTGCACCAGCAAATGTACCTCACAAAAAAGATGTACTTCCTTGCAAAAACTATATAATACACACTTCTAAAAACAGCTGAAAATCAACATAAACTCCAAAGTCTTCAGATATACAAAGCCCTTTTTTTAAACAAGAGAATCCAGAAAAGAACTCAGTCTTTCCTTTTGATCACTTTCACTATCTCACTGTATTCTCTGTTCACAAGACAAACACAGTTAAAAGCTCTAACATTAAATTGGTACCAAAATACTTCTAGTTTATGCTATTTATTTTGTAAAATATATATCTGGCCCTTTACAGCTCAACACCATTCCTAGGATGGCTTATGGGGAAAAAAAGAAAAAGGGGAAATACAAGCAACCTCAAATATCTAAGGGCCAACGGTTCTCTAGATATTTTTAGACAATTCTCATCAGCCCAATTCAGCACAACCAGCAGTGAGGGATGATGAAAGCTGCAATCCCACAACATCTAGATAACTACACACTTTCCTTTGCTAAATTAATCCAACATTATAAAAGCAGACTTCTGCTTGTTCAACAGAAGTTATCCTTTGCTTATGCTCCCCACACCCCACACTATCCATCTAATCAAGATTCCCAAACTCTCTTTAGCAGATTTGGGACATGTAAGGGGAGGGAGCTGCAAGGGAGAGGTGGTTTTCCCCCCATCAACAGTGTCTGTCAGTTGTAGTCCTTTCAACAATAATAAAATAACACAATACAGGAAAAATTCCAGGAACAGCCTTTTATTTCAAGCTCTTATGTTGAGATGTACACCATCGGCACAAGAATGACTGGTACAGGCTGAAAAAGGGTCAGATTCCCACTTCTTTACCCATGGGAAAACCTGAGAACAGAAGATCTACTTTTCTGTAAGTGGGGAAGGACTGTTTTAGTAAGGGAGTGTCCAGGATTTCTGTTATGTTTCCCTAGCTGTTTGTCAGTTCCAAGGTGTCTCCAGAATGTAACATGGTTCTGTTAACAGCAAGTTTCTAAGCTATGTCTGGAGAAGAATGCTCCATGATACCTTCTTACTTAGAACAAAGTTTTCTTAAACTCTCTGTTAAGCCTCAGAGTGCTTTTGGTTATTCAGTATACACACAGGTTCCTTTCTTCTCCAGGAAGAGGGAAGAGAAAAGTGGTTTTACTTTGGGTTACTCATATCTCTGCCTTCCACTGGAAAAGGTGAAGAAGACAGCTCTGGGGAGCACAACGGGCAGGAGAGGGAAGCTCCTGTTTGTCTAGCCCTCTCTTCTTTGCCCAAGGACTCAGGACAGAGGAAAAGCTATGACATCCTGAGTTAGGTGGTACTTTCCAAATGTCTGTTTGTGAAAGAGCAAACATGCATCCAGAATACACAGAAACCTAGATGATGGACAGATAATTTATTTTCATATACAAAGTGGGTACCTTTAGAATACAGTTTGTTGTTTTTGACAGAGGTAAGAAAAACTGTAATGGATTTCTTCATTCCTTACCTGTTGGATCTCATGTATTTTGAGCAGAGCTTAGAAAAGTGACTCTTGGACTATGACCCAAAATCCTCCAGCAATGCTGGCTCTAGTTTTGAACAGGTTGATCTCCAGTCTGCCCAGCATGAGGCATGCTTTTTCTGGCTCTACTGAATTGATACTTGCAGTACCAATCAGAGAACAAAAAGAACTCTCCAAATTTATCTTTATTCAATCTAAATATACAATAGCCTAGCTGCCAAAAACATTTAGCACAAGAAACTCAGTGAAAAGGGGGTTACCAGCTCCTGAACAAACCAAGATATCTCTTTAGCTTATTGAGTGAGAATGAAAGAGATAAATTGGTTACTCATGTCAATGGTAAAAGCTGGATTGACCTCCTGTCTTTTATGATATCCAACAGTGTAAGAGATTACATGTCTCTAGCTTTAAAGAGCGAGGTCCTCTACAGGAAATATTTATAAGCGCACAGGAACACTTTTAAAACATTTGCTATTCAGCTACTAACCCAAATTATTACATTATGAAGTCAACTTGCTTTGTGTAAAGCTCAGAATTACCTATCTTTCTAGTCTGCACAATGAGCGTAACTTACACTAAGCACATTATGAGAAATTAACCCTGTCAGTTTTAAAGTAAGTTACATTAAATTAGGTACATTCAACATTACAGCCTTTGGCCTAAATGTTGTGAAGAATTTAGAAATGTTGAAATCAATAGCTTTAATCATACCAATACTCTGTATGTGGATTTGGGCCCTACATAGACTTCTCCAATTTTCCTAAAATGGTCCAGTAAAATATACTGTTTTTATGCAACTGGTGGTAAAGACAGTACATAAATATAGTATATATACAGTATGACTAGGAACAAAAGTATCATCTTATTTAACATATTTGCATGACATCATCAGCTAGGCACAATTTCAATAGTCTCTACTTGTCTCATCATTTCTCGTGTTAAAAATAGACTTTAGGACTGCCTATGGAAATTCACAGAAAAATTAGAAACGTACTAACAAAGCAATGCACATTTTATGGAGTAGCTTACCTTCTTTGTTGAACCATTGTTTTCTTTGTCTATAGTGAAGGAGTTTATTATGGACATATGGCAAAAGAAACTTGACACACCAGCTTTCCACTCCAAGTTTATTTTCTACTAGGACTATCGGGCTCCGGTTATATCTGGCTTCAGGACAGGGAATTAATCCAATTTCATCTCTAAAAGCCAAAAACAGACAAGTAAAAATAAAATTAGATTCCCATTTCCTCTTCTCATCACTTGCTAATCATAATTCGTCCACCACTTTTTTTTCTTATTTGGCCCAGCCACTTCATTTCTTCTTGTATAATCATGAACCTTCTTCCTTCATCCTGCCTGTTCAATTCTCATTAGATATCCAGGAGTGAAACAAAAGGAAAATTTCCTTTTATGTAAATAAGAGTTCAGTCTCATATATGCTGACTCAGAAATAAGTTCCAAGGTATGCCTTCAAGTTGCTTCTGACTTATTGTATCCTAACCCTAACTCTAACCCTAACGCAACACTCACACCACAATACCATGCTGACTCTCAATGACGTTTACTTCCTAGCAATTGTGTTTAAGGCTGTAATCTTATACATACTTAACAGCAGTCCTCACTGAACTGAATGGGGCATTACCAAGTAAGTATGGATAGGACTGGGCTTCAAAATGACATAGTCAACAAAGCATTTCTCCTTATACTGTCTATATTTTCCAGCCTTTGGGACAGAAATGAACCCAAGAGCCATCTTTTGTTAAACAATGTTGTAGATTCCAGGTATGCTAACTTAGAAATAAGCCCCAGTAAATTCAAAGGAATAAATATGCTTAGCATTGTAACCTAAAAGGGTATCCTTCCAGTATTATACACAGCTACAAGATAAAATTCATTTACTTCATTAGTTGGTCACAGTAATTTCCTGTTCATGAATTAAGATGACCTAAAATCTGACTCATGTCACCGCAACTCAGCTTTATAGTTGTTACACAGGTTGGAAATCTCTTCCTACCATGTAACAACTGTAAGTTCCCCCCTTCAAACCTGCTTTTTAAACAGTCCAGCACCCACCAACGTGGCCATTTCCATATTAATGTAGAGTGGTAGGATGACTCCACTAGCTGCAACAGGCAATTGCCCCAGATGCATGTTGAAGTGGATCCAGCTACAGAAAAAGAGCTAGATGTGTTTCCACTCATCCCTCTGTCACTCCCTGGCAACACGGAAATGGCTGGGGGAGGGGGCTCTATCACTTAAAAGGTAGGTTTCTGCAGGGTAGAATCAGAATGGGAGACTCCCAATGAATACCAGGTGTTGTAAACTGTATTTCAGAGGAATGAACTGGCAAAACAACCTCCAAGTATTCCTTGCCTAAGAATACCCTATGAAATTCATGGAGTTGCCATAAGTCTATAGGCAACTTGAAGGTAACGCACACAGGGGGACATAGCTATGTCACCTGATGCAGGATCTCAGACTCAGTCTACATGCAAGTTAAATTATATGGTTGTTCCTGAGTGAGGGCTTTCTTGTGGCCCCACCATTGTCACAGGCTGATCTGGTGAAGGTACAAGAGAAGGTCTTCTCAGGGCTGCTCCCAGGCTATGGAATCCCCTCTCACAGGAAACTAGGCTGGCCATCTCTCTGTTCTCTTTTCACCAGTCAGTGGAGATTTTTTTATTTAAATAGGCATTCAGTGATAAACAGGTTGTGCAGCAGGATTTTCTAACAGTGTCTACGTGTGTGCACATGTGTGCATGTACTGCAATTTTATCTTTATTATGGTTTTTAAAATTGTTATATATTGTTGTCAACTAAGGTATTTTAATGTGTTAACTAACTAAATTGTATTTTTAAACTTTTTAATCATCTGGGTTTTGGCTGTATTTTATTATAATGTTGCTGTATGCTACTTTGAGTCTATGTTGGGAGAAAGGCAGGATAATAAATAAATAAACAAAGCCACTGTGAAGCAAAGAGACACATAACTTATTTCACTTCTTTAAAATGTTAAACGATTAGGCAATTCTACCCATGTCAGGACCTGAGTGTACAAAACTGAACTATGCACGAAACTCTTAATTGCTATTGCTATCAATTACATTTTTAAAAATAAATAAACCTTTTCTCCAAGGACCAGATGACATATATACATAGTCTCTGACCTACTTTATCCTAACAGAAATGCTGTGATAAAGGCTAAATTGAGAGAGAGAAAGAGAAAGAGAGAGGGAGAGGGAGAGTCACTTGTGTAAGGTCAGAGAGACAGCTTTATGGCCAAGCAGAAATTTCAATCTGGGACTCCTCAGAGTCCAACATTCTTGCCACTTGATTATACTGGTTCTCTATCCCCTCCAGAGCATAAACGAAAAACAATGGGTGGTGGGCTGGAAAAAATAAGTAAGAGTTGAGGAATTAATCTGGAAGCTGAGCACATATTGTCATTGCATGAGGGTGAACAGCTTGTAGCTCTCGGCAGCTCTCTACACGGCCCTGTAGCAACCACTTTTGTGAAAAAAAGTTGTTGTGGGTCAGTTTCTTCCCATAAGCAACAATGGGAAAGAGCAATCATGTTGGCTTTCACTGAGAGATAGGAGAGGATTCATTTCCAAAACCCCCAAAAAGATCTCTAGATAGTTTTAAACACTCTTATCTTTGCATGCTGGGATATAGGACAGTGTGTGGAAGAAATGTGTGGTATACACATCTGTGTAGCATCCCTGTCTGTCAACTGGCACCAGTGATGACCCTCAAGGCCAAACAGCTTGTGGATATCCAGTGCAGCATAACCTAATTAAACCAACAACAGGAAGACATTTGTATTCAACTCTAGCTTTCTCAGGTTGAGGTTAGAGTTATGAAGGCCTGGGTGGGGGAAAGAAAACTTTGGAAAAAGGATGGCTTTTCAAAAGCCTTTCCCCCCTAGAAAAATGGAGGCCAGGAAGCACTACCGAATATTTTCATAGAATCATAGAAATGTAGAGCTGGAAGAGACCACACAGGCCATCCAGTCCAACCCCCGGCCGTGCAGGAACACCCTCAAAGCACTCCCAACAGATGGTCATCTAGCCTTTGCTTAAAACCCTCCAAGGAAGGAGACTCCACTACACTCCGAGGCAGACTATTCCACTGCCGGACAGCCCTGACCGTTAGGAAGTTCTTCCTAAGGTGCAGGTGGAATCTCCTTTCCTGCAGCTTGAATCCATTGCTCCTTGTCCTGGTCTCTGGAACAGCAGAAAACAAGCCCTCTCCTTCCTCTACCTGGTATCCCTTCAAATATTTAAACATGGCTATCATGTCCCCTTAACCTTCTCTTCTGCAGACTAAACATACCCAGCTCTCTAAGTCTATCCTCATAGGGCATGTCTTCCAGGCCTCTCACCATTTTGGTTGCCCATCCTCTGGACTTGCTCCAGCTTGACCATGTCCTTCTTGAATTGGGGTGCCCAGAACTGGACACAGTATTCAAGATGAGGTCTAAGCAAAGCAGAGTAGAGTGGTACCAGTACCTCCCTCGATCTAGACACCATACTCCTATTGATGCAGCCGAGAATTGCATTGGCTTTCTTGGCTGCCACATCACATTGCTGACACATATTCATTGTGGTCTATGAAGATTCCTAGATCCCTTTCACAAGTACTGCTATCTAGCCACGTGTCCCTCATCCTATATTTCTCTATTCCATTTTTTCTACCTAAGTGTAGGACCTTACACTTCTCTCTGTTGAATTTCATTTTGTTAGCCTTGGCCCAGCTCTCCAATCTATCCAGGTCATTTTGAATTTTGATCCTGTCCTCTGGCGTATTAGCAACCTCTCCCAATTTGGTGTCATCTGCAAATTTGATGAGCATACCCTCTATTTCTTCTTCCAAGTCGTTGATAAAAATACTGAAAACCACTGGTCCCAAGACAGAACCCGGTGGCACCCCACTAGTCACTTCTCTCCAGGATGAAAAGCAGCCATTCGTGATCACCCTTTGGGTTCAGTCAGTCAACCAATTACAAATCCAACTAACAGTAGCCCTGTCCAGCCCACATTTTACCAGCTTCATTGTAAGAATGTCATGGGGAACTTTGTCAAAGGCCTTACTGCTATCGAGATATGCTACATCCACAGCATTCCCTTCATCTATCAAGCTAGTAACTCTATCATAAAAAGAGATAAGATTAGTCTGGCATGACTTATTTTTGAGAAATCCATGTTGACTTTTCGTGATTACCGCGTTGCCTTCTAAGTGATTAGAAACTGACTGCTTAATGATCTACTCCAGGATCTTTCCAGGTACTGATGTCAGGCTGACTGGGCGATAATTATTTGGGTCCTCTTTTTTCCCTTCTTGAAGATGCAGACAACATTTGCTCTCTTCCAGTCTGCTGGAACTTCTTCTGTCCTCCAAGATTTCTCAAAGATTATAGCAAGCGGTTCCGAAATGACCTCTGCCAGCTCTTTTAATATCCTCAGATGCAATTCATCTGGCCCTGGAGACTTGAATTCATCCAGTGTGGACAGGTATTCCTGCACCACCTCTCTATCTATTATGTGCCTCATTTCCCCTGCTTCCTCACCTGCTCCCCAACCGCCAGGTTGAGTGCTTGTATCCTTCTGGGAAAAAACTGAGGCAAAGAAGGTGTTAAGTAGTTCTGCCTTTTCTCTTCCCCCGTTAGTAATTCGCCATCTTCTCTGCGCAGCGACCCTATCGTCTCCTTCTTTTTCCTTTTGCTGCGGACATATTTAAAAAAGCCCTTTTTATTGTTTTTAATGTCTCTGGCCAGCCTAAGTTCATTCCGTGCTTTAGCCTTTCTGACCTCCTCCCTACATCTCCTGGCTACTTGCTTAAATTCTTCTTTGGTGGTTTCCCCCTTCTTCCATTTCCTGTACATGTTTCTCTTAACACTTAGCTCAGCTGAGAGTTCTTTAGTCAACCATTCTGGTTTCTTCAGATGCCTTCCATTTTTCCTCCTTATTGGTACAGTTTTAGACCATGCCTTCAGTATCTCCTTTTTAAGCAACTCCCATGCCTCCTGAACTCCTTTCCCTTTCATTATTCTTGACCACGGAATTCCAGCCAGCAGCTCCCCAAGTTTACAGAAGTCCGCTTTTTTAAAATGTAAGATGAGTGTCTGGCTACACTTATCTTCTCCTTCCCACTGAATGCCAAATTCCAATAGGGCATGGTCACTCCCCCCTAAAGATCCAACCACTTCTACCTCATTAACAAGGTCATCCCTGTTGGTCAGGATCAGATCTAGAATATTTGATCCCCTTGTGGCCTCTTCCACCTTCTGGACCATGAAGTTGTCTGCAAGATAAGCAAGAAACTTTTGTTTTAGAATGATGAATCAAACATTTAAGAAAAGGGGCTCATGTATCTACTCTTCTTACATTATTTCAAAAAAGCTATGTAGCAGGTAATGTTTTATGTTAGAGTATGTAGTTACTCACATCATTGCAATTTATGGAAATGGTTTCCTTTTCTTGGTTCTGGAAATGAGTGCTTTAGGGCTGCTTGGCAGTAGGGGTATGACCAGAGGTGACAAAAGACTTTTATTTGTTTTAGTTAGTATAAATCCAGGGTCTCTTGTTGGCTTATGAACACAAGCTTGCTCAAACTATGAACTATGGTGGCATTCAAAAACACAATTATAGCCTGTTTTCCCAGATGCTCACCTTGAACCAGGAGCTGACAAAAACGACCCGGTGAAAGATAAGGCAAAAATAAGAAAGATAAGCCATGAATTGTATGATTATTTTTTACCACGTCATCTGTGGAATAAACAACAAGCTATGGTTTATTGTGATATATGAATGCCACCTTAATGTAATACTGGAAAAGCAATCCATGGCATCTTTTCACAACAGAGTCAGAATGGAGGAAAGCTGTTATTTCCCAGTACTTCAAATATGGGAATAAACATTCATTTATCATTCTATTTAGAAAGGTTTCTGAAGTGAACTTTTGTTGTTATTGTTTTAAAAGTAGCCCAAATGTGATATAATTCAATTTATGAACAGAGTCTAAAACAGGTTAAAGCCCAAAACACAGCACATCAAGTTTGACAAATTAAAGAGATATTTAAAAATAGAACGGCGCCAAGGTGGTTTGTCCTATTTTAGTGAGAAAAACATCGGTGAGCAAAACATGTTAAAACTTTTGAGTGAAAAATATGAGTGTGATGTTTAATTTATAACTGCTACGGAAATAAAAATGAAAACGTACTTTTCTGTAATGAGATTGCTTTAATCTACTTGACAGCAAGACAAAAGCCAGTATGAAAGACAACGCCATACATCCCAAGAACACAGGTTGAAAGAAACTACCTTCTTAAGGGCCTTTGTCTTTGTTTATAACAAAGGCAAATGTGTTGGGAATCTGAGATTGCTAAGGCTGCTTGTGGTGTGCACATGCAGAGATAAACATGTATTTGCAACCATGTAATATATGAGGCTACCACTCACCCACCTAACAACAGCAGAAGTACCCCAGCTACTGAAAGAACAGCTGTATTTGATCTTAGCACACAAGAGTACTCTATTACAAATCGATTTCATTTTAGATGCAGAAAGGACAAAATCTTGTTCCTGTCACCACTGAAGGGTTGGTAGGTGTGGGAAGCACAGCCTCCTGAATAAAAAGCAGGAAGCAATGGATCATTTCCCTAGCTTTCAATGAACTACTTTAAAATATGAAATATTAATAGATTCCTCCCCTCCAAGCACTCATGCGTTACAGTTCAGTTGTCAGCATCTAACCAAGATTCTAGCTCTTATTTTTACTCAATGTTTTCAACACTGCTTTCTCCAAAATTCCCAACCAAGAAGTATAAAATTGAGAATAAAAGCACCGTCAAAACAAGGAATACAACAAAATGACAGCTACAAAGGTCAAACTTATAAAACCATACCTACCCTTCCCCAGAGTAATGTCTTGTCAAGATTCTCCATTCTCTTGAAACTACCACAGAGGAGACCCTGTCCTGTTGCCAGGTCCAGAGAGCACTCCAATTTACTCAGAATTTCTAAACTGTCTTTAAAGTCAGCTTCATGTATTAAAACAGAAGAAGTCAATTGTGGCTCTCCAGATGTTTTGGACCTAAAGCTCCTATCAGATATTACTGAGTTTTGTCACTACTGTACACATAATAATATGGAATTATGGGAACTGAAGTCCAAAAACTCTTCAGTGGGCCACACATAATCAAATCTGGAAATGACTGGAGGATGGATGGTTATGGCCTGATCCAGCTTCTCAAGGAAAGAGTGCAGCTGAAGCTGCTAAAAGGCACTTCTCATCACTATCGCCATCCATGAACAGGGCTGGATCTAGGAAAACACCTCTGTGGTAAATCTGATTTTTATGAAGGGATATAGTCTTATCTAAAACAATTGAAATAATACTCCCAGATCCTCAAAGCCAAGTTCATCTACCTTAGAGTCCTCCAGTTTTGCTGAACTACAATCCCCAGACAGAATTACCACACTGATTAGGGCTGACAGGAAGAGCAGTACAAGTGCACCTGGAGGGGTCTGTGTTAGGAAAGAATATAAAACAACAATACCACCATCTTGTCTAGATTAAATTTCAGTTTATTCACTGATAGGCTTTACAGAACTGATCCAGCTCCAGTTCAAAACTTCGACCATTCTCACTGGGCCCTGGAAGACTGAAATGCAAGAAAGAGGTGGTATCAACCAGATAACACATCACCCTGTATATCCTGATACATTTTCATGTAGAATTTTGAACAGTGCGGAAGAGCAATCTCTCAGTACCACACTGAGACCAACCATTCAGGAAGGAGAGAAGCTACTACTAAAGTCCTATTGTAGCCAGGCAGTCTAGAAGTATACCAGGGTCAGTAAAATCTGATTCTGTTGACAGACTCAGGAAAGTCAGCAGGGTCACACTCATCCTAACCATGCCCCACCATCGATTATGTTTTCTGCAGTAATGGCAAATTAATACTTATACATGAAGTGATGATATTCTTCTATTACACACACACACACAACAGAGACAACAAAACAAGAGGGGAGGACTAACAGTATATATGTAGATGTTCCCAGATAAGGTTACAATGCTACACTAAGCACTGGACTGTAAGGTGTGATAGCTATCTAAGTGTACTTATATGAGAATAAGCCTGGGATGGGATGTATTTATATGAGATAAAGCTTGCTACCCCTTTTGCACTGGGAGTGGCATCAGCAGGATGGTACAAAGGGGCAGTGAGCATTTGTCCCTTGTGGCTTGCCCCATGGCAATCACTACTTATGCTAGGGAGATAATGGCAGATTATGTAGCTGTCCCCAGCCAGTCTCTGTGCAGTCTTGCTCTGTGCAACCAATTCAGTGTCACATCTACCTCTTCCACATAGCTATAATCTGGGGCTTACAGATTATTTTGTTTTTGCTCTTGACACTCACACCTGATGAAAACCAAAGCGACATCAAAAGCACAGCACAACTCAGCAGAAGAATGCTGAGAGTGCATTCAGGTCTTCTCTGGCTCTTCAGGTTTCCCCAATCCAGCAATGTAGAAAGCACAACAGCAATTCCTTACCTTCTCTATGAGGAGGTTCAATAAAATTCAAATTCCTGGTCATTTTTCTGAATTTAAACTGTACAGCAACATGACAAAATTCCTGTAAACACAATGTAATAACTACCCAATGCTTCAAAGCCATACAGTACCATATATCTGCATGAAGATAACAAAAACCATAAAATCTCACACAATATAGAAAAGCATGTGTTCGATTGTGCCATCTGTCCATGCAGCTATCATTATTACAAAAAGACAGAAAACATTTATCTCAAGCTGTGCAAAGGGCCAATCAAAGCTTCTGGTTATGCATTTTTACTGCCTACTTTCAAAAATGCTCCTCCCCGCTCTGAAAGTTATGGTGGTCACCATGGAGAACTGAATGCTGATGTCTTGTGACATTTGGGCAATCATCAAATAATTAAGAAAAAAAAAGACAGTGCTGGAGAAAGTGTTGCTTGCTTTCATTAATTTTAACAGCATTCTGGATTTTAATCAAAGTTTGTTCAGTATGCTGACCTCAGAAATTCTGACTTTTGAGAATGTAGAATATATACATTTAAAAAAAATAAATTAACCAGACTTAACTGTTTTAAACTCATTCTATAAACCTATATATATCTCTATAACTGACCCACAAGAATGACCTTCAGCATTTATTCTTACCTAACAGGATAAACCCAGGCTATTGATTTAGATGCACTCATTCCAAGAATCCTATCTCTAAACTTCTCCATCTTAGTTGATAATTACTGAGACAAAGAGACTACATGAGGGTCCTAAGCAGACATAAAACCCTATTACAAAAAGGAGGCAGAGGGAGATACTGGAAAACTAGGGCTGCCGCATCACCACTGAAAAATTAAAAATTATCAGTGTGTGGCCATGTAATCTACTATCTCCGGAATACTTTGGAGAAGTTGCATAAAGAACAACAACCTTTTGAGAAAATCTTCCTAGCTGAGGATCTTTTTGCCTTATCATCACAGGCAGGAAAGTTTTCCACACACTTTTAAGAAAACCCATCTATTACACAAACTCTGGAAGTTAACAGCCAGTTAACAAACTCAAGGTATTCGACCTATCCTTTTTAGCAAACTGGTATCTTTACCTCGTTATTTACTGGGCGCTATGGTGTTCCCTCGATACATTATCATACCGTATAATTTTTATGGAAAGCTTCTGCTTCCATTTTGCAAAGGGGAAAAAATCCCAGATCTCCCTCCCTTCTCTTTCTTTCTAGCTTTCTCAAGTTACAACGAGAGACTGAAGTTCGGCGACAGAAGAGGAGGAGGAGGAGGAGAGAGAAAGAGAGGGAGGATGGCTGAAGTCAACGCCGTCCCCTCCTCCAGGAAGGACGCTTGGTAACTTTCCTGCGCTCTCATGCAACTTCGCCGAGCCCCGAGGGAGCCGCCGGGGCGGGGGTCGGAACCTGCTCCCCGCCTCCCCCGGGGAAGGAAGGCGGTAAAGGCAAGCGCGGGGCGTTCCAGAACGCGCCCCCGAGGTGCCTTCGCGCCGCTCCCGCGCGCTCCTTGACTCACATGTGGGGGTTGCGCTTGAACGCGTTGTTGATGTCCTTCACCACCCGCTGCACCAGCACCGCCACCTCCTCCGGGGACTCGGCCATCTTCCGTCCCCGCCGCTCCCCTCTCTCTCTCTCGCCGCCGCCGCCGCCGCCGCTACTCCTGCTGCCGCTGCAGCTTACAACTGGCGCGGGGAGGAGGGGGAACGGCGGCCCTGCCGTCGCCTCTCATTGGCAGACCGGAGAAAGCAAAGCGCATCCGGGTCAGTGGCCCCCGCAGGGCGGAGCAGGGCGCACAGGGAACCGAATAGCGACCTGACAGGGAGGCGGCTCCTTTTCCTCTTCCTCTTCTTGCTAAGTCCCGTGCCGGCGGAGTTGGAGCTTGAAGGTTGCAGGAGTTGTATGAGAAAGAAACGGCGGGGCGGTGTTTGTCGCTCTTCAAACGAGGCAGCGTGTTTTGTCTCTCCGCCTCGTATGTGTTTTCTCCACTATAATCTCATTTTCTTCCTTTGGAAGCGAAACTCTATACGCCTGTTTCCAGAAGTACAGTTCAGTGGAGCGTACTCCCTGGTAAACGACTGCTGGACACGGTTCCAGCCTAAGTTGTTTGCTAATTTTAGTTTAAAAAGCTGCTGGGGAAGGGATTAGTGTAGAAAGATACAGAGCCGTAGAGTTGCAGTCCTAAACACCCATACAGACGTGTCCCACGTATATTTAATCATAGGTAACCCAACCTGATTTTGCAGAAATTTATAAGGCTGCAATCCTAGGGAAATAAAATAGTCACTTCATTATGACATACACTTGTCTCTGTATGTTTACTGGGAAGCAGGTCCCGCTGAGTTCAGCAACATGCATGCATGCAGAGACACACCCAACCAAGTGAGAGAAGTTTGTTGTCTTCTAAGTAAGCATGCATGCTATGGATCTATATGTATACTTTGGATTGCAGTATCACTTATGGGCTCCTTTAAGCTGAACTTTTGAGGAAGTACAGTTAGGCTCACTGCACAAAATGCTAGTTCATGAGACAGTACAGCCAAAGAGCATTGGTGACAACAGGAGAAAGTTAAGCATATGCTTAAGGTTCCTACTGAAATGAATTGGATTCAGTGTGGTTTACTTTGGTTGGATCCTACAAAACAAAAATGTTAGACTGCTTTCTCAGAACCCAGTGGCACATTTTCCCAACAAAATGCGTACATTGGTTTGCACATTTAGATGGAAATAAGTTTCATTGGATTCTGAGGAAGGAGACACCAATAGGAAGAATTGGACTAACCATCTCAGATCTATACATCTTACATGGAAGTCTAATGAAAGTGAACATCATTCTTCCCAATATCAATGTTTGAGATGAGGCTATAAAACATATTATTTCCTATATGTTTTAGCCTTATCTGAAATATCAATATGGTTCTGTTTCAAAACAAGCATTTCATAGTGTAGTGTAATCTGTGCAAAAGATGGGACGGGGGAGAGGATATTGTTTATTTGGGACAAATCTTTCTGTACAACAACTGTTTTGTGAGGCTCTGTTAGGTAGGATGAAGCTTTCTGTCTGAGAATTCTAAATGCCCCTCTCTGAACTGTAAAGCTCAGGATTCCATAAGATGTTGAAAATGGAATAATAGCACTATAACAGTGTAGTATGGAAATGGCCTTAGTGTGTCTGAAGGGAAGTGTTTCATCTGCCTGCGTAGGTGAGGGAGTCATAATGAGGAGACAGCAAATGAGTAATGCTAACAGTTTTCAAAGAAGTATCCATGTTCATCTTCTGCAGCTTAAAAAAGGAAGAAAGGAACTTTTGGGGTTTTGTTTTGTTTTTGACACAGCCGTACCAGCAGTTAATGGTCAGTAGAGCCAGGATGCTCGTATATAGCGTAATTTCTTCCTTCCCCACCCCATTTTTATAAGTAACTTTTATTAATGGAGAAAAAAAGGAAGAATGGAGTGGCAGCACATTTAAGACTAACTAGTTTTTATTTTACTATGAATGTTCATAGATGTAAACCCACTTTTTCAAATGCTGTATAGAGTGATATTAAAGTCTCCATGTCAAGTGATAAGGCAGATATCCTGGTTAAGTCTCTAAGACTTTCAGTTTTCTGGTGGCAATTAAATAAAATGCAGGAACTATGATATTTGTAGGAAGCCTCATTGTGAAGAACTCTTTAATAGTGTACATGTGACAGCTTTAAGGTATGATGTGTGCTTGAGACTACTGCAGACTTATATGTACATTGGAACTGAATATGTACCTGGAGGAATTGTTCCTAGTTAAACATATATTATACTTGGCTGGTCTTACCTAATATGCAGGAAATCTTGCGGGAGGACGTGTCTTAAAGGTAATCAAAAGGTACTGAAGGTAATCAAAAAGCTTTGTTACTCATGTACTGTTCCATTCTATGTACCTGGTTTTGATGTGCCTAGAATTAAACTGGGAGACTCAAATGTGCTGGTGTACCAGTAGAAGGAAAAAGTAAGAAAAATGTCTCAACTCACGTCCAGGCTCATGCGCAGAGTCAGCCATTATAAATGCAATCCTGTACATGTTAACTTGTATGCTGAACATATCATGCATAAAACAGGATAGAGTTGGAGAAAAGTGGTGTGAAAATTGGAGGAAGGAACATCAGCAGTTTAAGATACACAGATGACATCATAACATTAGCAGAAAACAGCAAAGACTTGGAATGATTACTGAAGAAAGTCAAGGCAGATAGTGCAAAGGCATGTTTACAGCTAAACATTAGGAAAACGAAAATGACCACAGAGTAGATGATGAATACATTGAGATAGTTTAGGATTTTTATATCTTGGCTTAGTCATTAATCATTATGGAGACTGCAGTCAAGAAATCAGACGTACACTAGGACTTGGAATGGCAGATATGAAAGAACTAGAGAAAATCCTGAAGTGGAAAGATATATCACTGAATAATATAGGGTTGTCAGTGCAATTGTGTTTCTAGTTTCTATGTATGGTTGTGAAAGCTGGAGGGTGAAGAAAGCTGATAGGAAGAAAATGAACTAATTTGAAATGTGCTAGAGAAGAATTCTACAGACACCCTGGACTACTGAAAAGGCAAATGAATGGGTCCTAGAGCAAATCAAGCCTGAACTCTCCCTAGAAGCCAAGATGACTTAACTGGGGCTGTCATACTTTGGCCATATCATGAGAAGGCATGACTCACTAGAAGAGACCATAATGCTTGGTAAGTAAGGAAGAAGGCAGTAGGAAAAGACGAAGACCTCATTGCAGATGGAGAGACTGAATCACGGAAGGCACATCCCTGAATCTGCGACACGTGCGCTAGGCATTTGATGACAATGTAACTTGGAGGTCTCTCATCTATAGGGTCACCATAAGTCAAAGTTGACTTGATGGCAATTAAAAAAAGTCAACCTCATTGATTTAAATAGGGCTTTCTCCCAAACTGCAGTGTGCTACTGCGCTCTGTATCAAAGATAAGAGTGTAGTTTGATGTATTGGTAAATCATTTATCATCTCAGACCGTAAAGGCACCAGATCCTGTCTGATCTTGGAAGCTAAGCAGGGTCAGCTCTGGTTAGTACTTGGATGGGAGGAATACCGGGTGCTGGAGGCTACATTTCAGATGAAGGAATTGGCAAATACCTCTGAGTATTTCCTGTCTATAAAAACCTTATTAAATTCATGAGGTTGCCATTAGCTAACAGGCAACTTGAAGGCACATACTTTACACAAAAAAATCTTTTCTAACATCGTTGTTTTAATTCCCTTGTGAATCTCTTCCAGTATGCCCACACCCATTTTTACATGATCAGTGTATTTATTACATCACAACACAACAAAAAATAAGAAAAAATTAACACAAAGGACTCTTCTCTGGAACTGCCAATCTTAGGAAAGAACTTAAGGTGTACAAACTGTCACTCACTTTGTTTCTTTTCTTATATCAACATGATCAACAGAGGAATGACTCTGAGCTTGTGCAGAGTGAATTTCGTTTGCCAACGACGGGCAGTGGTTTGAGTGTTGGACTATGAACCTGGAAACCAGGGCTCGATTCCCCTTTCAGCCATGGAAAGCCACTGGGTGACCTTGGCCAAGTCACACGCTCTCAGCTCCCCCCACCCCATAGCTTCACTTTAGGCCACTTGAAGGTATACAGCAACAGCAACAACATAAAGCTACCACCTTCACACTGCTGAACTAGACATCAGTGGGAATTTTGAGACAAAGACTGGGAGCTTTGTCTCGTCTGACATCAGAAGATGAAAGAGAAATACTGTTGGCTATTAAGTGGAAAGAGTGAAATGCAACTTTCCTCTTCTGTGAGAAGAACGATGCTAAGATATGTAACAGTGGCTACAGCTCCACGTGCTTAATTATTTGCTGTCTTGTGATAAATCAAACTGCCCAGCCAATGGCTTCTAAGCATGTGACTCTATGATAGGAGTTGTGGTTTCTTTGCTTTTAATTGCTGTAAGGAACCTGCTGGGAAAAACTAGTTCCGGCCCTCAGGCAGAAGGATTCCAACATTACCTTTCTCATTGCAGCATCTATCGTTGCCATGGAGATTGTGCGTGTCAGAATGAGAAAGCTGCTCGCCTCCACTTTCCTTAGCTTAAGTAGATAGTGAAAGACTTGGGAAGTAGTTCTATTTGTATTTTATTGAGGGTGAGGTTTTGGTGCCAAGGTTACACCACTGTTAACGATGAATTGATGCTTACAGAGTGAGAAGTGTGTATGCTACTGATGCTTGTGGTCTACATCACAAAAGAAGAATTAATACTGAGAGTTCAGCTATCGTGGAACAAAGACGGTTTGGAAGTTGTGGTAGTTAAAGAAAGTTTTGAAAATGGAATTAGGTCCTACAGATGTGAAGGAGCGCAAAGGAGCGCTGACTTTGCGCTCCAATCATGCCTACTATGGGAGACCAACACTTGTGTACCGCTGGTAAGGAGAAAAAAGCATTGTTGCTTGATCTGGATAATATTTTACATAATCTTGTAGTAGTCAGATTTTCCTTCCAAAGAGACATGATATGCTTTGATTGTTTAACAAGAAGTGGTCACCGGCTTTTCTGTAACTGTGAATGCTAGGCTATTCTGGTCAGTTCCATTAAGCAGCTTTAAACATCAATTGACAACAGTATTTATCATGTGATGTTCTGTATTATTTTTTCAATATCTTTTTTGCTTGTTGATTCCAAATTCTTTTTTTAGATAAAAAGTTAGAGACTCTGGGCCAGTAGACATACTAAGAACATAGAGAAAATATGGGCACTCTCAGAAAGTAGTGGTGGAAAGGGATATGCTCCGTTAACAAAATGGTTGCCGTTGTGGGCATGCTAGTTACAGAACACCTATTTCCCCCAAGAGACAGACTGTTAAGGTAAAAAGAAAAATAAATTGACCAAGAACTTAAGGACAAGACAGAGGTAGGGTGTGAGGCAAAACTCTCAAATCACATGTTCACCCTCCTCACATGCACGAATGATACTCATTTCACAGCCGGCAAGCTAGATCAATTAACAAAATAAAAAATGCCTAGGGAAAATATCCACCTATAGCACACACAGTCCCAACTCATACACAGAAACCCAGACTCAGCACAAAACATCTGTGAACAAAATACAGACAACATGTAAACAAACCAACGAGGCAGTTAATAAGCATTACCAATACCTTCACAAAACCAAACAAACACATGCACTACTAGCAAAACACCTTACTCATTCCTGGCCACCTAGCCACCTACATGTGTTTCAAAATAATGCTGTGAAATCCAGCCATCTGCATTTTTTATTTTCTAAACGTGCTTCTGATGCCCATTCGGAGCAGCGCAAAGCATTACTAGAAATAAAAATGGCACCAGAAGATTGTCCTTTTATAAATTTGAACAAAAAATATTTTTCAAGAGGTAGGAGAGACAGAAACCCTGACGGGTGACCACATCCACATTGGTGCCTATAGGTACAATGTTAGAGCCACCAGCTTTAAAGCATGGATTTGATGTCCAGGCATAGTCTCTGTTCAAAACAGTTTTTATTTTATTCTTTTTTCCTATTATTTTAGTAGTACTTAATATGATACCCTAGAAGAACTGGAAGCAGCTTCCTGAAATCTGATCAATTCTGTACAGATGCATGTACATTTTGGTATGATTGTTGAATACCCTACAACTGTTCCAATTTGGCTTGGGCCAGTGGTTCTCAACCTGTGGGTCCCCAGATGTTCATGGACTTCAGCTCCCAGAAGCCTTGAGCATTGACCATAGTGGCTGGGGCTTCTGGGAGCTGAAGTCCACGAACATCTGGGGACCCACAGGTTGAGAACCACTGGCTTGGGCAGTCCTGATTAATCCTCTGTCCCATTTTTCAGCTGCTTTTAAAATATCCCAGTTTATCTCTTCTCCTCCCACTTTCCCCCTTTGTCCTGGCTTACTTAAATTGGTGCAACCTGAATTCAAAGTGCAATAGTAGTTTGCACTCAAATAACTCAGGAGGGGAGAGAGGAGAATCTTTCCTGCCCCAAAAGGCTCAGCCAAAAGCAAACTGCTGCAACCTCTCTTTCTCACCTAAACATCAGGAAGAACTTCCTGACAGCCAGAGCTGTTCAACAATGGAACATGCTGCCTCGGAGTGTGGTGCAGGCACCTTCTTTGGAGGTTTTTAAACAGGCGCTGGTGGCCATTTGCTGAGGGTGCTCTCAGCATGTGTTCCTGCATGGCAGGGGATTGGACTCAGTGGCTGTTATGATCTCTTCCAACTATACGAATTTATAATAACTTTCACCATCTTGACCACACTTTGATGTTGCTTGGCTACATGTGTCCTGATTTTCATCTCTGAAGTGTTGGCGGGTATGCTGTTGTTTGCATATCTTTAGTGCTGTCCATATTGCGTAATTGTTAGTACCTTTATGATTACTTCAAGGTATTGGAACAGAGAGGCAGAACCTAAAGATTATGACATACATGACATTGCTCTGGGCTCTAAAAATTTATGTCACTCTACCTACTGGCGACTTGGAACCATGGATCAGGTAAGAAAGTGACTTTTCTTTCATTTACTTAAATTATACGTGTACTTAAAGTATACATGAGAGCCAGTGTGGTCTAATGGTTTAAGGGTTAAACTATGATCCTGGAGACCAGGGTTTGATTCCCTACTTGGCCATGAAAACTCACTGGGTGGCCTTGGGCAAGTCACATAGTCTGAATCCCAGAAAAAACTCATGATAAGTTCATCTTAAGATCTCCATAAGTTGGAAATGACTTGAAGGCACACGACAACATCAATAGATGTTTAATATTGAATTTGATCTGCAGTAGCTAAGAAGAATGCAGTTTACAGAAGAGACAGTTTATGGTATTATAATAGGACCAAGGGCATCTGCCAAAATTCTCTTTTCTGTACAGCTTTTTAAAAATACCTGAGTTTTGTCCCTCAATGTAAATAACTATAATCAGCACAGAAGTGTGCCTACTCTGTATTATCTATGTTCAAAGATATATTATGTTGTGTGTAGCTACTCTGTTACTTTCAAGAAAATGCACAGGTTTTTCCCTTTGCATTTAATGAGGTACAGGATGCTTAGCTTACAATAGTTTCTGGAGTTAACAATTTACAACACATCCTGGGTTATATAGCTTTACACATTTTTACACACTCACAATGTCCATTGGTGGATACTCCAGATATACTCCTCTCCCAGCCTTCCATTTTCTTTCCCATGGAATTAACTTCCTATACTTTGATCTAAAACATTCCTCCATCTCCAGTGTTACTTTTATCTCCTTTCTTTGAGCATCTCATTTAGCACTAGCCAGATATCTAGAGGCCATCTTGTCCCAACCTATTTTCTTTGATCCCTTTTCATTAGACTGAGATTCCCAGACTGTTTTGCTTGATATGTGACCCATTGTAAATCGCAGTTCTAACTTAGGTAGCTCATGCAGAGTAAATCATTTGTGGATTGCTATCACTTCTAAGTAAACAAAGCCATTCCTAACCAGCCTGCTGTACCCAACTAACATTCAGCCATTAACCCATACCCAGTATCAACCATATGATTTCTTGTGTCACACTTACTTATTCACACCTTACATTACATTAATAGTATATACTTATTCATGGCATGGAGTACACTCGACATGACATATTATTTGTTTTTAATGACAAGATGAAGCTATTATATTTAGTTACAAAGGAAACCACTCTGTGTTGGGGTTGCAGAAGAGAAATGCAAACTCATATTCCCTTCTGGGCAGTGTAACTCACTCAAAAGACTTAAACCAATCACATACTCTCAAACATTTGTCTCACAGGTGGATTTAGAGGATAAAATCGAGTTTGCCCAGTATACAATGCTTTGAGCTCTTTATGGAAGAATAAGATATCATAATAAAACTTGAAAGGTCAAATGTGCTGTCTTGTAGTCTACCCTGTTTACATGGTCATCACTCTCTTGGTGCATTGGCAAATAATAATCTGTGTGTGTCAATGAGCCATCACAAAATAATAAGCAGAACTTCACACGTTCACCTGAGAATCTGGTTTAGTGAAGTAAAAATCAAATGTTATAAATGGAGTACAAGCCACACAGTGAAAGACTGATGAGAAGCAGGCCTGGTTTCTTTTTGTCTGTTAGAAATATTGGGGCTACCATAAATCATAAAGCAAGGTACCGAAGAATTTACCACACCTTGATATTAATGGGATCTGATCCATTTGGATGTATTCCTTTCTAAAGTTTCTGAGGCTACTTTCAAATCCAGTTCCCAAATGTGGCCTTAAATAACTATAGTACTTGACAGTGGTGATACAGGTGTGAGCACTGGTTTAAGTATGAATAATTTTTTTTGTGTTGAACATTGATCATATAACTGATGCTAAGTAGTTCATGAAGTAAAAGGACACACAGATATCCAATTTTATAATTAAATTCAAATATTTGTACTTAAAATAACCAAGTCTAATTTGTTGTGCTTTATTTCTGTTAAAAAACTGAAGGCAGTGAAAAAAATAGGGGTAGCAATGGGATGTAGTGCTATCAAATTTGTATTACTTCCTAAGCAGAACCTTCTTCCAAAAGGGTAATGGAGTGATGACAGCTATAACAATTAGCCACGATCAGAGTAAACCATTGGATTAATGGAGCATACATAGGTATTGACTTACCAGGCTCCTATTGATTAACTGATATTCTCGCTGCAACAAACAATTAGATTTAGGTACACCTCAGGAGTGGGAATCATGCCTCTTTCCATATGTTATTGGACTGCAACTCCTATAAAACCTAGCCAGCAAACCAGTGGGGAGGAGTTTTAGTCCAACAATCTCTGGAAAGCTGAATGATTCCCACCACATCAGTTGCATCAGTAATGCTCATGGGGCCAAAGAGATGCTGAGTACGGCTGGAGCACAGTTGGAGCATTGCGAGATAAGGATGAGGCACTGGGAGAGAGTTAAGATAAGAGAAGTGTACTGGAAAGAAGAAGGAACATTATCTTCCTTGGGAAAAAAATTCTTTGCTTGTAAAAATTAATGGGCCTTTAACTAGTTTCAAAAGAACACTCATAAAAGCACAAAGTACTTGTGGATGTTTTTAAGATGTTAAGTTGTTTAATATGTCTTTATTTCATTTAAATTAATCTCTATTGTTTTAGACTTTCAATGGTTTAAATTGATTTTGTTTTGGCTACCTTGTTATCTCATAATATGGAATGGGATATAAATATATGAATTATAAATAAATAATAGCTACATTGAATTTCATAATACTATTTTTTCTAAAAATATTTTCACTTTCTTGCCCTATATTTTACTTTTAGAAATGGACAACCACAAATCAGGACTTTTTGTCTCAACCCTATAGAATTAAAGAATATAAAGAACTGGAAATTCGTAAGCCTATGTTGGATAAAGATAATTTTGAAATTGCTGTATTTGACAGGTATCTCTGGATGCTTTAGAATCCATATTCATAATTCAAATAATACTGTATTATGAGATGTAGCATATTATGGATTTCTTTTTCTCCTTCTACTTATTACTCTTCCAGTACTTGTTCCCAAAAATATTGATTGCCATTTATATTGGATTCCAAGAATTCCTACACGTATTCCACATATCTGCAATACAGCTGACAGTTCACCCAGGGAATACTGGGTAAAAAATGGAAATATTAGCTGGCATTCTCCATTAAACTCATCTTGATTCATATACTGCAAAGTAAAAATTGCACCAAGCTTCCTTGTGCTGTTAAGACAGAAGATTCTACTGTGTACTTAGAGATATCTGTCAAAATGATGATAGTTTTGATGTTCAATTACCTCTCAGCAGTAAACTTAAAAATTAATAACTATTTGAACCAGCCTGGCACATTTTGTCCAGTAGAGAGCAGTAGCAACCATTTCCAAAAATGCACTCTGATAACCCTAGGAGGAATGTCAGCTGTGTCAAAAGCAGTTTTGTGTTAGTGTATTGTGAAAACTTGATGAGGATAAAAGAGAAGCTGGGATCTTATACGCACTGTCCTGGAAGATGTGCCATTCAATTATTTGGAGTGTACTTTTAAGCAGACGTATATAAGTTACACTGGGCTTGCACTTAATTATTTTCATTTTGCTTATAGTATGAAATTGTGTCTCTCTTGTATTCTTTCAGGGAGACAGGACTACCTGAGACAGGGTTTGGAGCTGTATTGCCACGTCACTCTCCGGATCATTTTAAAATGTTAGTATTTGCAAAATTATGGTCAAAAACTTGGGCACATTACTTTTTGGACAACAGCTCACAGAATCCTCTGGCTGGTGAGTTCTCAGAGTTGTAGAGCGAAAACCCTAAACTTTTCTGAACTCTGACAGCTAGTTTAGGAATGATTTTCTGGCTTTGAAGTGTATCTGCTTTGAGGTTTGAAAAGATCCGTAAAGTAATAGCAGAAAAAGCGATTAATTGCTGTTTTTATGTTGTTTAACATGTAACATTATTCTTCGCCATCAGTGTGTAGAACCTTCAGTTCTGATGTAATTAACTATTCTAATGGTGGCATTTTGTATAGCCTTCTGTTCTTGTATGTCTTTGACCTAATCCTGTGAAATTGTTCCGTGGGAATCAAGTGAGTTACGGCTGTCTGTCGTTGGAACAACCAGGTCAAAGTGACCAATTAATGGGTATATATTTTGTCACTTTTTCCATGTTTCTTTGATCTAGAACTAGGAAAGCTAGTGAAAAAATGCCTGGGTGTTACATATGCACAAAAAAAGTCTCCTAAAGCCCCCCTAACAATTGTGTTCACATTGGAAAGAGGGCAGATATTTTATTTCCATTAATTTCAGCTGGGTCTTTACATTTGTGTTACATTGTAGGCCTAAAACATTTTCCACAATGCAAATGAAAAATCTTATTAATGATTTCCCCCTCTCTCTCCCTTTGTCCCTGTTTTGAACTTGGGAGAGAAATAAGTTTCAGCATGAATTTTGGAAAACCTAATTTTTCACCCTCCCCCCCCATATTGATAGAGAGTGGGTGCAGTTAGAAAGAAAGCAAGACACACAAATATAGGAAAGATGCAGAAAACAAGAAGTTTTAAACATGGACTAAAAAACAGAGCTACTCTATCCCACATCATCAATATCCCATTATAAAATCAGAATCATATATACATGTTATGAATATTATTTTTAAGAAACAATAGTAACAGTAACCAAAAAAAATAGATAGAACAGACAGTTCAACACTGATACTGGCATGGCACAGTATCTGCTGGTTCCCTCAAGGCATTACTCTGTTGCTATTCAGCTACTCTTCTCTGTCCCATTCTTCTTCCAATGACTTATTAATTATTTAGTTTGATTTCTCAGGTGGTATTCTTAAAAAGACAGAAAAAGATAACTAAATGCCAAGGCAAAATTGGGAAGAAAGGCATTTCATGTTCACATCACACTGAAAACAGCAAACACGTTTTTCTTTATTGTTATATAACTGCTCTTCCCTCCTTCTTGTTCTTTGCTGCCTTTCCCATTGTGTTTGCCATTTGCAGCCCCACCATGGAGTGAAAAACAGTACTGAAGATGACAGGGTGGGCTATGAAGGGAGGAACAACCTAGTTAATGACCTCCTCCATATTGTTTCCCAGAAAATTCTCTCAAACTTACATTCTTTAATTTGGAAAAATTAAATATTACTCCAAAGATAAAATGAATATGTTACTTTAGTATGGTCCACTGCCACATACTTTCATTTGTAGAATGTATAGCTGAAATAAATTATCTTTATTTCTTTCCATCATGCTGAAACTAATTATAGGTTTAGCTAAAAAGAGAATGACTAGCACATATTAAAATAAAACACAACATTCTAATGTCTACCAGTACATTTCAATGCACAATATAACTTGTATATCCTACGAGACCAAATATTATCCATTCAAGTTGTTCCACGACCAATCAGGTGGAAGAACCTGATGCTAACTAGCATAAGGATGTTAGCATTAGGATTTTGATATAATTATTCATCACTTCTTCTTCTGCTACTGGTGGGTGGCCTTTCTATTGGGTAAAAAGAATTCATCAGAGAGTTCTTTGTGGCATTACTTGAAAACCAGCAGTGGCCAGGCCAGAATGAAAAGGAGGAGAACACAAGGTGCCTTTGTAAGCAAGCAGGAAGTATGAGACTTACCCCTTTTTCTTACTCTTTGGAGTATCTGCCAACTGAGAAACACAGCTTGCAAACTGGACATCCTAGACAAGGCTGGTGCAACCTGTAATCCACCTGGAGGTTCTTTATTCTGCATATAGTTTAGACAAATAATGAAGCAGGCTCAAAACTATCACATTTTAACTTTAATTGAATTTCAATTAAAATACACATGAAATAAAAAAATGAAGAACATTTTAATGCAGTGATTGCCAAACTTTAATTCCAAAGTTTTTTGGACTGCAGCTCATTAAAGTCCCAGCTGCTTTAGCTAGTAATCAGTGATTCTGGCAGCTGAAGTCCGAAACAACCTTTAGCAGAGCCCTTTCTCTATGCGTAGGCCAAATTCTCTTTAAGCAACACTTTTGGGGAATTGGGTTGATTCCTTTATTTGTTTTGGCCTCTTTGTCCTGTTTCTCTAGAAGTGTGTTGTAGTTTTATTTATGAACAGTTGTCTTGAAATATAAGCCTAAAACTAGGTTTACACAACCATTGAGGAAAAGGAATAAAAAACTATGACAAGGGTAGTACTGTGGAATGTATTGGTGAGTAAACTAGCCAGAGTCAATAAACTTAGTCTTTATCCCCCTTTGTTTCCTTTAGAAAACTAGATTTTATAAGACTTATTAAAACTGGAGCATGAGCATCTGCCTTTGAGGGCAACTTTGAACTTATTTCAAAAGGTTAGTCACTGGTGCAGAGCAAGAACTTTACAGAAGTCATACATTAAAACAAAAGATGTTACAAGATGATCTTTTTTGTAAGATGAGCACGATATGCTATCCTTTATATATTGACTTTGTCTATAGTAAATCATGCAGTGGTAACAGCTACTGCTTATATCATGCAGGAAAATAGAAGAGATAGGAGAAGCCATCCTTATTGGTCACATATGTGCATCATTCATGTATCAAGATGGTGGTTGATTGAGGTCTGATTTTTATACAAGAGGAAGTTTGAGGGAATAAATCTCCTTTATTAAAGAAAAGTTCAGACCGTTTTTAATTGGTTTTTAGTTATTTAAAGTTTTGATCAACTTTTCTGTATCTGGGGTCTCAAACTAGAAGTGAACTGGGCCAGGATAGATGTCTGAAAGGGCAGAATATGGAGAGACAAGGTGGGGAAAATGTGCAGTATTACATAAATTGTAATGTCTGGCCTGTGTGTATGTATTATCGTATTACATTAAGTAAGGTTAAGAGTGTGTATGAAGACTGATAGACTTATTACACTGCACAGTTACAGCACTATGATTCCAGTTTAATTGTTGTGGCTGCATTCTATGAAATTTTTGAATTTGTACTTTGGGGAGGAACTTTTGATGAAAATTCGAAGTTGTTGTTGTTGTATGCCTTCCAGTCATTTCCAACTTACCACAGTCCTAAGGCAAACTTATCATGGGGTTTTCATGGGCTGAGAGTTTGTGACACACCCAAGGTCACCTAGTGGGTTTCCATGGCTGACCAGGGTATTGAACCTTGTTCCCTTCCAAAACTGCAAATCCCAGAATTTCATAGCATGTTGTCATAGCTGTTAAAGTAGAATCATAGCACTTTAATTGCATAGTGTGAAAAGGCCCTAAATCACATGTGTCAAACACAATGCCCATGTGCTGAATCCAATTTCATATGGCCCTTGCACTGCTCCTGAAGCTGTGGCACTGCCCTCGCCTGGCAAGCCCAGGGGCAGAAAGAGGCACAGAGAGAGTCTGGGAAGCAGAAAGTGGCACACTTTGGATATACTGACCAATTCTATGTCATTTGACAGAGGTATAGGGACCTCTATGTATAGGGATCATAAAGTATGATCAAATAGCCCCAAAATGTCCAAGAAAAGAATAGTTGATGCAGAGGGAAGGCAGTTTAAAAACCAGTAATAATCAAATGCAGAGGCAATTATTTAATGTGATAAAAGAGTAGATACATTTATATAGTCTTACAGATACAGCTGGCACTTTGAGGGCAACCATAATGCTGATACAGCCCAAGATGAAGTTGAGTTTGACACCCCTAATTAATAAATATGGAGTGTTACTGAATTTGCATATAAATGGTGATAGGGGGAAAGAGGGAGAGTGACAGGTGCTGCTGGAATGAGATGATGAAAGTGAGAGTGAGGGTGCTGAGTAGATTTAGGGTCTGGATGGAGATAGTAAGATGGGAGAGAATCTGAGTTCTCCAAGGAGAAGGTAACTGTAGCCCTCTTCACGTGCCTGAACACATGCAGGGCTAAAAGTGAGGATTAGGAGATAACTGTGCCACGCATAACATAAGTCTTCTTCATCCTCAACATCCTTGAGTGCCTATCATGCATTGAGCGCGCGCGCGCGCACACACACACACACACACACAAACCTAACAAAAAGTATTTAACCATATTTGGCTGAATCTAGCTATAGAGCACCTGTGAGTGAAAACCCTGATATAATGGAACTTACATGTGGATGCTTGGGAACACTTAGGTAATAGTTACATACTATCCACATCCCAATCCACAGTTTTAGCCCTAGGAGATTAAGATGAAAAGCTGAGCACACTTTGTATGAGGGAAGACTAGTATACCATCCAACCAAGAGATTCCTGGCTATTCTAGTAGAACCCTATCAGACCACAAAGTGCTGCTGCTTAATGCCAGATCAGTGACTGGGAAGAATTAAATGATCCAAGACTTGATCCTGGACAAGCAAGCTGACTTTGCATATATAACTGAAACCTGGTTAACTGAAGAGAGAGGTATCAGTTTGACCTTGTTATACCTATCAGGTTTCCAGGTACAGTAGCAGGCAAGATCTGATAGGTGGGGAGGAGGAGTTGCAGTGATCTATCATGAGTCCATTCCGCTATTGAAGTACTCTGTCAAACAATTTCTAAGGTTGCTCTGGCAATAGGGCAATGAGACAGGATGGGGATCCTGTTGGTGTACCATCCACCCTTCTGCCCAACTCTTTCCCTGCCAAAGCTGCTGGAAGTAATATTGGAAGTTGTGTTAATCTTCCTCAAACTTATTGTGTTGAGGGATTTTAATGTGCTGAGGCACCCATCAGGCCTAGCTCAGGATTTCATGGTTTTCATGGCAATTATGGACCTGTCTGAAGTAATATCTGGTCCTACACATGTAGCAGGCAACACTCTTGATTTGATTTTTGCTAGTCAGGATGATGCTGTTCTGGCAGTTAGGGGAGTTTGAAAGAACCTTTGTTGTCATGTACCGATCACTACCTGATAGAGTTTAGGTTTTCTGGGACTCCTGACCTCTGCAGAAGTGGTAGGCCTGTTAAAATTGTCCACCCCCAGAGACTAATGGATCCAGAAGGATTCCTGAATGCTCCAAAGGATTTTCCAGCTGCTAGAGTTGGCGATTATGTTGATGCCCTGGTTCATCTGTGGAATAAGGGGATGACATAAGCAATTGACATGGTTGCTCCCAAGCATCCTTTACTTGGGAACAGAGCATGGACTCCTTGGTTTTCTGAGTTGCTCAGGGCAATGAAGTGCTTGAGTAGACAACTAGAGCAACAGTGGAGAAAGACTCAGAATTAATCTGATAAAATATGGCTTAAAGGCCCACTTTAAAACCTACTTTGCAGCAGTGAGGACAGTAAAGAAATGATTGTTTGCTGTCTCTATCAGGTCATTCTTGTCCAGGGCAGCTATTGTGGGTCATTACATAGCTATTACGTCCTGGACCTCCAATTGCTGAGGAGGCACCCTCAGAAAAGCACTGTGATGAGTTTGCTGAATACTTTATGGAGAAAATTGCTGGGATACATTCTGACTTGGACTCCACATTGAAGGTAGATTCTGAGGAAGTAACTGAGGCATGTACTTGTCTAGTTTTGATGTATGAGTTTCAGGTTGTACAACATGATAATGTGGACAAATTGTTTGGAGAGGTGAGGCCAACCACTTGTCTAAAGAGGAGTGGCTAATTGAGTGGTGGAGGTTGTAAATGCTTTTTTGATAGAAGGCTATGTTCCAACCTCTCTAAAAGAAGCAGTTGTAAGACCTTGGTTGAAAAGCCTTCATTAGACCCCACCTCTCTAGGTAATTGTCTCTAATCTCCCCTGTCTCTAATCTCCCCTTTCTAAGTAATGTCCTAGAATAAGTAGTGATAATGGAACTCCAGGCTTTTTTTGGATGAAATGGATTACACAGAACCATTACAATCAGGCCTGGTTATGGGACAGAAACAGATTTGGTCACCTTGGTAGATGACCAACACCAGAAGTTGGACTGGGGAAGAGTGCCCCTGTTGGTCCTCCTGTATCTTTCAGCAGCATTTGATACCTTTGACCATGCTGTCCTTATGGGTTGTTTGGCTCATGTGAGACTTGGGGTTATCGTTTGTCAGCAGTCCTGGTCCTAATTGGCTGAACATTCCCAAAGCATGGTTCTTCAGTTTTTGGCCATTAGCCTGTGGGGCTCCACAGGGACGAATACTGTCCCCCTGCTTTTCAACAACTACATGAAACCTCTGGGAAAGGTCATGCAGAGTTTTGGGTTTGGGTGTCATCAGTATGCTGATGATATCCAGCTTCATCTCTCCTTTACAACTGATGGCAAAGAGAATGTGGTAATATTGAATTGTTGTCTAGATGCCATAAAGTACTGGAAGCAGGTGAATAGACTGAAGCTTAATGCAGACACGATAGAAGTACTGCTGGTCAGTAGGAAAACCAACCTAGGACTGGGATTGCAGCTTGTTCTGAATGTACTTTCTTGGGAAATGCAGATCTGGCTACACTGGTTCATGCCTAAGTTGCCTCTTGATTAGACTACTGTAATGTTCTCTATGTGAAGCTGCCCTTGAAAAGTGTTCAGAAGCTACAGCCAGTGCAAAATGCAGCAGCCGCACTGGTGTCAAGTGTGCCTTTTAGAGACCCTATAAATACCAGTCCTTCAGGAACTACATTGATTTCCAATTTCCTTCCAAGCTCTATTCAAGGCTCTGGTGTTGGCCTATAAATCCCTGAACAACTCAGGGCCAAGATATCTAACTCACCACCACCCCCTCTATGAGTCTGCCGGAAATTTGAGATTTTCAGAGGAGGTCCAGTTGGGTGTCCCAACATCTTATGAAATTATATTGGTGGGTACACATAACAGGACTTCCTACAGCAGTGCTTCAGCTATGGAACTCCCTACCCAAGGAAAGACTGAACCCATCTCTTTCAAGTTTCCAGTAGGTGACCAAAACACTGCTGTTTTGCATGGCATTCAGTGTTTGAAATTGCTGCTTTAACTGTTTCAAAATTGGATTCTATGATTGCTTTTAGACTGCTTTAATGAGTTTTTAAACAGTAATGTGTTTTTAAAATCCTTTTATCTTTGTATTGTTTTAATTGGTTTTTATTTGTTCATTGCCTTGGGAGCCCTTGTGGTCTGGGAGGCAGTACAGAAATACTTTAAACAAGTAAGTGAACAAATAAGAATGTGTTTTATAGTGTTTTATGAATAATGGAAAACTACAAGTGTTACATGTTGGAAAGTAAAGAGTGAAATAGTATTTATTTATTTCACAGCAGTTTAATACTGCTTTTCATTTTGTATATCAAAACCACTTGGGGGGTATCCTAACTTTTTTCTTTTTTTTCTTTTATTTATTTCCCCCCTTCTTTTCTGTGTTGTTTTTCTTTCTGTTTTTTCCCCTTTTTTGTTATTTTTGTAATGTTGCATAAGTATTTGTATGTTAAATTATTAAAGATTATTTTTTAAAAATCCCAGATCATCTCACAATAAAACAAATACAATAAAACAGCAGCTAAAATATGGAATAAAAAATCTATTAAAGACCATTTATTAAAAACCAAAGGTAACTGTAGGAGTTAATAATTAGGCAGATCACTGGGAAATACCTTCATCAACAAATGGATATTTAGCTGATATCAGAACCCAGGTATTTGAAGGAGATCATTCCACAACAACAAAAAAAAGGCCTTCCTCTGCACCACTACCAAATGAGCTTTGCAACACCACAGTACCATAAACAAAGTCATAACCCTTAGAATGCAAAGCCCAGGGTGATCTGTGTGAGAGAAGGCTGTCTTGTCCTCAACAGTATAGGGCCTCATAAGCCAAAATCTAAAATAATACCTACATAAATAGATACATTAAATATACATTTTTATTTAACATATTACTGCCTACCACTTCATGACCATACCAATTGTTATAGTAAGCAGAGCCTAAAAACTGAAAATAACAGCTTTAGAGACTAATTTGTTTGAAGTGGGGCAATGCCCTAGAAAGAGTTTGGGGATCTGAGGTGGGATCACCCTAGGTGGTAATTAACCGTGTTGTTACCACAGTGCGACTGTCACAGAGGAGCAAAAAGTTCTGCTATTACACAGCCTATTGTTATAAACAGTGTACATGGAAGAGATTGTGGCAATCTCAACATCCTTGTTCCTCAACCCTTACAGCTGTGCAAAATATCTGGAAGACTTGCTGCAATACTCTTTAGGAGCCAAAAACTGAGATAATTCTTTGTGACAATAGTGATTTGACTCTGTTTTCCTGTAAAGTGACTAGGAAACAGATCAGCCATATAGCTGTATACAAGGATATAAAATAAATACAAATACTGAACATTGTATATGTATATCTGGTCCAACACTCTTACCAGTTTAAGCATACCTGAGAAGGACTGTGCTACTATAGGATTTAGTGAATCAGACTGAAGACGGTTTGTGCATAGATCAGTGTGTGTGTGTGTGTGTGTATATATACATATATAGTGCATAGATCAGTGTGTGTGTGTGTGTGTGTGTGTGTATTGGCTTTCTTGACCTGTAGTACTTAATATCAGGAAACTGCAGCATGTTATTTTCCATATAAGAACAACAGGTTTAATTTCATTGACCCATGGCATTATTTACAATTTACTAGGAACAGCAGTCTTCCTGAGACTTATATATAACTATATGTTCCTAGTACCCAAAAGTAATAGAGCAGCAATTAAAGAAATAACAGGGCAGCAATTAGAGCTGACTGGCACTAAGACATTCTCTTTCAGAAAACTCTTAATTGCTGCTCTATTATTTTTCAGTGCTAGGAAAATTAAGCTGCTGTGCCCAAGGTGCTGAAAAATTGATGCACCTAGTAAGTGATAATGATATCAAGTGAGGGTGAATAATTATATTCTTGCCAAATCCAAATGGGGAATAAATTGTGAAAGCTTAATTGGTGAACAATACACTAAATGTTCTGAGTACATCCTCTGAAAATACTATTTCCAATGGCTTTAATCTCTCTTGCTAAGGGAAAAAACCAGATTAATTATATACATTATTTTTGAGAGTTCTTACATATAGACTAGATTAAAAAAAATAATGCTAAGGACTACCACCGCTTCATGTCTTCTGTTTAACAGGTTTCTGGATACAACATACCAGATAGACTATGTTCCACCATATGACTATCAACCATATGTAAGTATATGAGAGCAGGAAGAGTTTTCTTCTGCAGTTCTCTACGTACAAGGAACATGGCATACTGAATAGTTGCCACAAGGAGCCATTCTCAAGCAACCTCCACCAAATGAATGGAATGTGCAGACATACAGTTTTAGATATATAGCAACAGAATTGGACAGTCAACTTTTAGTGAAGTTTTAAAATCTTAACATTTAAGCAATATCCAAAGTATATAGTATATGGGTATTTGAGGTTGCGCATGCTCTTCTAATGGAGCTAACTGGTAAATTACTTGTGACAAATCACTTACCTTACTATCTTTTCCAGGATGAAAGAGAGATGTGGGAAAAAAACACCTATTGACTCTTTGCATTATTTCCTTGTGCAAGGAAGCACAATTTTTAATTGGATTACAATTTTTTTTAGTTGTATATTGGCATCCATTTCTGTGAGCCCTGAAAAATTTAACTTTACCATACTAGAAATTCTGTGAATTCAAAGCATTTAAAAGCATGCTGATTTGTTTCTATGGGTGTATTATGTGTGGGATGTTTTTAAATGGACTCCTTAATGCACTTCTGAGCCAATAAATGAGGATGGAAAGTGTGTTGATGTGTAATGGCTTGGTCTAGATTCCTTGCTTTATGCGCCAGGGATTTCAGTACAATGAGAATCATGGCAAGATATTTTTGTAACCATGGCGACTCATAAAGGAAAGTGTTTCTGTATGTGCACATAAAATTTCAGCTATCATGAGGGAAGATCTCTCTCTCTCTCCCTCCCTCTCTCCCTCCCTGAACATTTTGATCTCATTAAGCACAGAAATGTTCATTTATTTCATTTTAATGTGCAAAATGTACTTCCCATCCTTGTTTTCCCTGCTCCCTCAAATCCCCTTCCAACACTTCCCAGCCTAGCCAAATTCTGTCTCTTTACTTCCCTGTACATAACACATAATTTCAGAATTATGTTTATCTAAAGACCCTTATTTCTCCCCCCATTACTGGCTTTGTTTATCTTCTGTCACTTACTTTACCTCATGAATCTCTCGCCTCTTGGGTTCTGTGCTTTCTTAGGACTAATGCATCCCGTGTTTCCCTACCTGCATTCCTCAATCTCCCTGCCATCTGATTACCCCAGCCTTTCTGCTCTTCTTTGTGCCAAAAGCAGCCCAACCTTCCTGTCCCTAAGCCCTGTGCAATTCTTTCTGCACCCCCCCCCCTTTCCTCGTAATAGCTGTACTGAGTGGCACAACTCTATAGCTGACCTCTCCAGTTCATTATTCAGGATAGTCACAATGTTCTGTCCCATCACATATTTTGAGCTAATGTGGTGAGGAAAACAATGGGGTGTTTTTCTGTTACACACTGCAAACACAGAATGTAAGGGTCTCAGATACCAGAAACTACAGCAAAAAACCCCATAACGCAATTATTCTTCAATTAGCCTATTATTGCAGGAAAACTTAACTGCTATCCATTTGCCACCATATTAACAAAATTATTTTGATTTTCTTTTCGTTATTTTTTCACAGATCTTACAAGCTTTACTAGTTTTTAAGTCAGGAATCGGTAGAACATGGCCCATGTCCATTTTTGCAGCCCACCAGCTCCCCCTAGAGCATTGCATTGTACCTCCCTACCCCAGACTTTTTCTCCTGAAAAAGATTTATGTATTGCTTACTTGCTTGCTCAGTACTCACGCACTTCTGGAGCCTAGAAAAGCACTAGTTTAGAGCTGAATCAGCACAGAGGGCCTCCGTCATTTGGAAAAAAAACCAAACCAAAACCTCAAGTGGACCTCCAACTATTCCTACTTTTGACATTTTAAAATTTTATTTTTAGCATTTCTGAGCTTGGTGCACTCCATATTGGATGGTGGGTCAAAAAATTAGCCCCTGAGCCAGTGGAAGTTGCTCACCTCTGTTTTAACTATACAGATTGAAAGTGTTAGATGGAGCAGCAAACATATATCTGAACTATGAATTTTAAGGGTTGCTTTAGAAGCAAAAAGAAAAATCACCAGGCAACAAAAAGCGTGTTTTTTATGTTATTACTACAACGAAGAATTCCCCTTTAGTATTATTCACAATGAATGAAAAAGGAGCCATGAAGTCTCCACAGAGACAAGTGAAGCTTCCAAAAATCTTTTATTTTGCATTTATTGCTGCCAAGTTAGTACATCTAGGAGGAAGGAGTGAATGAACAGGTACTGCAGAACTGTAAGGGAGGAGGAAGTGCTTGTTGCTGGTGGCAGCAATGCTGGGCAAAGGCCTGATGGAAGCCTCTGTAGTAGCAGAGGCCAAGATGAGGGCCATGGGAAAACATCCGTGACAGTGTACTGAAGATCAGCTCAGGCAGACCTGCCTGTTAGGATAAATCAGTTTAAAAGGCCTGTCATATAATAGCCCCTATGCTATACTTCTCTAAATATGGACTAATCAAACACATTTTACTGGAGAAAAAGTTTATATCCTAATTTCTGATATGTCTTACTCAATTATAGTCAACATTCGTTGCTTAAATCTTTCTTTTGATTACTAACATATTCTACTGTATTTTCTTTAGGTTACACTTGATCCAGGTGGCTACTCTGTTGTTCACAGAAAATGTCATTCTCAGTTTACTGACACAGCAGACTATAGAAGGCATGGTATTAACACATGGCAAGATGAGAGTGGAGTGTATGGTAACACAGATCTAAAGCAAAAAGTATTTCCTGTAACTAACCCAATACCGACAAACGTGCATGAAGAAAATTCTTAAACATTGCTAAAAAGTACAAAGATTTTCTAGGCAAAGGTAAAGATGAAAAGTGTACTTGTATACATGATATTTTTTGTAGAATCATCTTCATGGTTCTAGAATAAATCTATGCACTTATAAAAAAAAAAAAAAATTAAATTGGGATCCCATACTTTTTTCTTCTACTTGCTGTTCAAAATAACAGGTACATTTTCTGTTACTCCCATCCTTCCACATCACTTTGCTGATCCTTTCAACAAAATGCTTGGGGCTCAATATGAATCTTTTAGCATATCAACTGGGTACTGTGTCACTGAGGTGTAGTCCTTTCCCCTTATGTGAAAAAAGTGCATTCAGCAAGCTGATTTTTTTTAAAAAAAAGATATGTAGTTATTTGCAATCTTCTATGAGCAGCTGCTGTAACATTATTCCACTCACAAAGATAGACCATTTGTGGCATTTATTTGCACAAGTATACCCTGGAAAATTCAGTTGCTGGCTCTTAGCTGGATATTTTTGCTGTTCATGAACTGGGTTGGAATTTAAAGTACCAGCAATGACTACAACATCTCAAGCAACTATCCTAATGTTAATACAGGGTCTGTTAATGAGGCATTTCATTGTTTTATACCTTTTTTCCCACAGAGAATAGAAGCAGTTTAAGTGTTAAGCTTTTCTTCACTGAAGGGCTCCCTTTGAATAACTGGAGGGAATGTAACTGGAGAATATAAAAGCTCTTTTATAAAGCAATAACATAGCCAAGATACTTCTCTAATGAATGGCCAATACCCATGGTGTTAATCTGTCCCACGTTATCTAAAGTTAGTGCTATGCAAGAATTTGCCAAGTTCAAGAACATATTATAATATGCACAGGATGTAGATAGAATAGATTGTAGGGGTTCGGTGTAACGCCTTGTAATTAATTTCAAGAGATCTTGAATGTTTTTCCATTAATCCCAGTGTTGGTGTTTGGTTTCTGCAACAGATAAAAAGAGGAAATACTTATTGATACCATCACTACTTCATTTGTCAATTATTTAGGTTGTAGAACAGATGAATACTACAGCATTGGCTAGAGGACATGCTTATTTGCATGAAAGACTTCAAAACTCTCCAGGAGAAAGTTGTATTTGGTTCCCTCAACCCTTCATTTTCTAGCATATCTCAGAACTGAATAAGGCTTTGGTCTTCATTGGTTTAACAGCAATGGAAATGCACATTATCTCCAGAAGAGCATTGGCATCATCACAAACTCACTAGTTTACATGGTTTCATCTGTTTATAAAAACAGAATGCATGGTAAGAGCAAGATACGATGTTTGATCAGATTTTCACTGATATTTTATCTCTTAATGCTCAGTTTCCTGAGGCTAGTGCCAGTGAAGACCACTTATTGATTGAGAGCTAATGGAAAGGACAATCTGACATGTTCCTCCATTTAGTGTGACTATCTATTCACCTAGAAAGAAAAATGTATCAAGAAGAAAAGAACAAAAGAAAGCATATATTTACAGTATTATATATACACCCACAGATACAAATTCAGAGATAATTAGTCTAACATAGTATATCTTATTGTAGGTGAACTGTGTGCCGCCTTAGTTTGCTAAGTGCTAACTGTTGATGATTTTCCTTCCTATGGCTAGTTGGCCAGAATCCTGTTGATGACTTATACTGGTGTAATAATTTGTTCCAGCAATGTAGGAAGGAGCATTTTTTGGAGTGGTGCTTAAGGCAGTGGGGAAAGGGTAGGGAAAGCCTTCTCTGTTGTCAGAGAAAGTTGGCACTCAAAAGAAAGGCAGCTTTCTCTCTCTCCAGAGAGAAACAGCTTTCACTGCCAAACCCTTCCCCAGCACCCATAGCTATCTTATCCCTGCTGCTGCTACTGCACTGTTATCTACACTGGTGTAATTTCTCAGCTAGCAGGACTGTGAAACAGCTCTTGAGACTGGATATGTCCAAACAGAAAAATGCCTTCTCTAAAGTAGGACATGTGGCTCCTCTGCTTGAAGTCCATATAGAAAAGCCAACTGAACGGGCAAGTTGAATCTTACTTCAAGACTGCTGGTGAGGCAATGTCTACAGCAGCACCTGACAGCAGTGAGCTCAGCAGATGTAGGGCACACAGGTCTGGTTTCCCATATATTGCTACAGTTCCCATTCCCATCATCTGCCACTTGAAACAGCTGCTTCACTCTGCCTTGAGATAGGGCTCTTGCTTCCTGAAGCTCAGTTCATATGTTACTGAGGTGATGGTGTAACTACTAACCACAAAACAAACAAACAAACAAACAAACAAACAAGCCTTTGCCTATGTCTCAGGGTTATATTGTCCTGGTAACCTGTGAAAAGTAGAAGAGACTGTGGTCAGCACCATAACCACACCTTTCTGGACCAGTATTAAGCAGCCAGGTCTGGTGCGGGGAGAGACTGTTGTGGGAAAATTAGATACCATTAAATGTAGTGGCTTATAATGTGTAGTTTAGACATTGAACTGTGACTATCAGAGCTTGAAAAAGTTATTTGGCCATGCTGCCAGTAGGATTCTGAGAACTGTAGTTAAAAAAACCAACAACAACCAAAAAACAACAACAACCACAACCACCACTTTTCCAAGTGATGAACTAAATCCTTAGCTAGAACCATTTGTTCGTTAAACAACTGTGTTATCTAACTTACATCTGCCAAAAGATTATACCTTCAAACACAGGCTGTCTTAATGAACATTGTATGATACATGTGCAGGCATGGTGAGTCTCTCTTATGCCACACAGAAGCTGCTCTTTTCCATACCTTTTGCCTTTAAGGGATTAAATGTACTCCTAGCTTAGTACACACATTCCGTGCTGAACAAGCAGCTCTGAAAGGGTGTTTGTCTTTGTTTCTCTGGCAACCACACCACCTTAGAAGTGCAATACTAACAAAATGCCCACACACAACCCTAAATATGTTTGTTCAGCGAGATTGTTTTCTCTTCATTTATTTATCTCAGGCTTTAACTTGATGTGGAAGGAATATGACATGTTTCTTATGGCACGGCTGTGCTGCTTAGCTTTAAAGTTATGGTGGCTGAAGTGGGCAGCTTCCAGAGGGGGGGCTTTCTACATGGTGGGGCACCACTTGCATAAAGCTTTCTCCAGGAAGATTTGCCTATTTTATTGTCTTTTGTTGCCAGGCAAAGTACATGCAAGGATCTCTTTTCTGCAGATGTTCATACTGTCTATGTGGACACCTTGAGGGCCTTTGTGACATGTACATGAGGGAAAAGGGCTATGCATCATGGCTTGTTCCCAAACAGAACTTGCATCACGGTGTGGAAGACTATGACCAGATGACTAGTGTGCTTGTTCTTTCTCCCACACTGGTTCTAACTTGTGATGGATAACTTCAGTGCTCATGCTTGTTCACCTTGCTTTTTGTTTTTTAAACCAGACTTAGAATGGATAATCTTTCACACGCAATATTGCTATTTTGCCATGTTGGCTGGATGGCGGTTGGCTGGAGGCTAGTCCTTTGACAGCTCTTTAAACAGAGAACTGTCTATTGGAAATAGAACATGGGAATATTGATTTTCCAGACTATAGTTCTCAGAATCCCCAGTGACCATACTTGTTGGAGATAAGATAGCTGTAGTCTACAAAGTAACTTTTCAAATCTCTATAATGAAGGACACACAGTCATCTGAACGTAAGTCATCCTATTTGAATGTTGCAACTTCACTCATCACTTCAGTTTCCTGAACCTACTGTTTGTGCAAATTTGCTTTCTCTTTGCATTTCCAGATGGTGAATCCAACAAAGTGCATTTCCTTATTGTGGGGACTCCATGGCAATATCACTCACAAAATATCCCTTTCAAGGAATAACAACCACAATTCCACATGGGGCTGCCTGTTTTCTTTAAGAGTTGCTCTTCTCTATAAACAAGTTGAGCATTTCTTTGGGAAACAAGGCCAACAGCATGACAACTCCATTTGCCTTTCCTAGACCATTTGTTATTAAGGAGGGGAGTGGAAAATGTTATATGTAAATGTTTTGGTAGTCAAAGCACTGGACCTGAAAATAAATGCTAAAGAAAAGCCAAGTGATCTGTTTCAACACAGTGGGATGACATTCGGAATCTGCCACTGTTGCATATACTTCTGGATGGCTAAATGAACAAATGTTGACAGCTGAGCTAGTCAAAACAGAGTTAACTGAACTCACAGTATTCAGAATGTGTTTAAAATGTAATGTTTTCAAGGATTCCTGGAAAACCTAAAACTAGTGTGCTTTTATAAAAACAATTACTCAATCGACATGTTTTATCTTTTTATTCAATATGGTTTAATTTTTTAAAATGTTTGATACTATTGCTCTTCCTATCATACGTCCCACTACAGGAGTCATGATGCTCAAACAAGACTGAAGGGAAATTGATTAAAAATACTCTCCCGTGCTGTACAAGATAACCAAACCTGCCTAGTGTAGTGATACTTCTTCACTGATGTTTGGCTTGTGGTTTTGATGGGCAGGATTTTGATACCCCCTCTTTCCCTGAAAGGACACAGAGTCTGTACTTATAAACAGTTTTTGTTGTGTGCCTTCAAGTTGTTTCTGACTTTGGCAATCCTAACTGAGGGGGTTTGGCTGAGAGTGTGTGATGTGCTGAAGATCACCCAGTGGGTTTCCATGGCTGAATGGGGACTCGAACCCTGGTTTCCAGGGTTGTAGTCCAAAGCTCAAACCACTACACCATGCATACATGGTTGCACTCCTCTGATTCTCTCTCAATAAATGTCACCCATCAGGTTAAACAAGACAGTTTCTGCCTCCAAACCAGGGCTAGCTTCAGGTAGGGACAAATCCAAATAAGGTGCAAGTACATTTGAAGTTGCCAATAGCCTCTGAAGTGTTTCTCCTCCAAAGAGGGTATTTGTTACCAAGCTGTATCATACAGTTGTCAATCCATGGGTGGTTCTTTCAAGAGTGACTATATCAGTGTTTTTTTTTAATGTCATGCAGGCATGCCCTCTTGCAAGTAAATGCTTCACTATACTTTAAACTCACCAGAGGCCAGGAGGTCCCAAACTGGCCCATTCATGGCAACCTTCAGAATAGATGGTATCTTGAGAACAGAGAAACAGGAAATAAAACATTAGCAGTAAATCATGGTATGAGAGAAGGCAAGGAAGAAAATGAGAGATTGATCAGAACAGGAAAAATTGTGAAGAAAGGAACAAATAAAGGGCATTTTACCACTGTAGAACTGGATGAAGGATTAAATAAAGTCTTCAGTAAAGAAATAAATGGCATATAGAAATAAAATTATACTGTATCAGATCAGAAAAAATAGGTCTGCTTAGAGTATGAGTGGAAACCAGGCAGCCCCCCAGATGTTGCTGGACTGCAATTTCCTCACCATAGGCTATGCTGGCTAAGACTCATGGGACTTTCCATCCAACAACATTTGGAGGGACACTTGGTTTCCAGCCCTGGCTGGGATGTCATAGATCCTGCAAATGAAAAAAGAAAGTCTAGGGCTTAACCCTTTATGCCCTTGTTCTACTACCCCACTACAGAGCAGTGAAAACAATTTCAAGATAACCCCCATGGAAAAAAAATAGTCACAAGAGTCACATCTTGTTATAGTCAGTGAATGTGATGTGCACACAGCTGTGGCAGCATGGGCACATGCCCACTGCATCCATTGTCTATAATGAGATGTGATGCTTCGTGCAACCTCTCAATCATGCATGCAGAGGTCACGGAAAGGAGAGGCCACTGTAGTAATTGAAACAGATTGTTGCATAAAGATTTTGTGAAAGAATTGAAGAACAACTGACTTTGATTCTTTGGATATCTGAGATATGTTCTGACAGATGCAGAGACTGCACACCAATTACTCCTCTATAAGCTAGAATCATCATACTCTGAGCAAACTTGTAGCATTTTAGGGGTTTTTTTTAAGTTCATTCATAGCCTTCCTTTCCTCCAATAATGAGACTAAAGGCAGCTAACAAATTATTAAAATGAGTACAGAATAAAAACATACAAAAACATGAGTAAGATTTATACACACACACATACATATAGAGAAAGAGAGATTGAGAGAAAGAGAGTGTTTTTATACCTCACCTCTCAGCCAAAAAGGCTCCCACAGAAGTGTATAAATTGTTAATCTGACATTTCTCTGTCCTCAGGCTCACTATCTAAGCAAGACATGATACATAAGGAAAATGAGGCAGCAATGGGGAAGAGGATAATTATTTTTAAAATTATTGTAAAAATAATGAAACAATCTATATTTAAAACCATTTAAAAGACTGATTTTTTTTAAAAAAATCAAAACAGCATATCATTAAAAGTCCATTCCAATTAATTCCTGAAAGGTTGAAAGAATAGGAAGGTTTTCACTTGCCACTGGAAGAAGAGAGACATCCCAGCCTCTCTAGGGAGGAGGTTTCAAAGTCTGGGAACATATACAGAGAAGGTCCTCTCTCTTGTTCCCACCAAATGAGCTTGAGATGGTAGTGGGACAGAGGGAAGGTCCTCTCCCAAAGATCTTAAAAGTCTAACAGATTCATATAGGGAAATAGGATCCTTGGACCAGAGTCACATAGTACAGTGATCTCTCCACATTCGCTAGGGTTAGGGGCACAGGATCCCTGTGAAAGTGGAAAAACCCTGAATAACTCTAGGCCCTTCCAAACCATATTTAACACACAAAGAAATATGATCACCATATTCAATAGCAATATATAGCAGTTATTTCTATACCGCCTATCAACTAGTGTTATCTAAGCGGTTTACAATGTATTTTAGCTAATTGCCCCCAACAAGCTGGGTACTCATTTTACTGACCTGCGAAAGGATGGAAGGCTGAGTCAACCTTGGAGCCTGGCAGGATCGAACTCACAACCTTGTGGTTGCAGTACTGGCATTTAAGCACTGCGCCACCAGGGCTTCAACCCACCATGGATTCCTTTGAGGCATCAGGGTTCCTTCACAAGACAGAATTCGGTGGCTGGTGGGGCTTACTACCACCTCCGCTGCTGCCCCACAACATTTTTAATAAGGACGTACTAGCCTAATTTGCAGTTTCTCAGTCTCATGAGGCTTGCAGTCCCTATTAAAAATAGCATAGGGAGGCAGCGGTGGTGACAGCAAATTATCTGTGAATAATCAAATCTGCAAAAGTGAAACCCGCAAATGCAGAGGGCTGACTATACTGTACAAAATCAGGCTGGACCTTTATTTGACCACTACTTTTTATCATTATTTCAAGTTTTAAAAACAAAGATCAATATTTTTAATGTGTATTTTATGTTATCTTGAACCTAAGGAGAGTCGCTTTTGTTTGGCCTTGCTACAACAAAGGAAAGTTCAGAAACAATGAGAAATACTTACCCCAGCAGATTACTTTGAGTCCTCAGCATGTTTCTCCTGCCTTGGCAAAGATTTCTTGATTATATATTTTACCCACATAAACTGCTTACTGTCTATACATGTCAGAATAGTTTCCAAGAAATCCTATCTCATGAAGCATTCCTTTGTTCCTTCTATGAAAATTAGAAGCTGGGAAAATATCTGTCATGACATCAGAATATTTTGGTGTGCTGACCCAGGAGACAGAAATAAGTCATGAAAAACAGCTGTTTCTGGTAGGAAAGACATTGTTACTGCTTGATGTATGCAAGCTAATCCATGAAAGAAATTTGCTCAGCTTTTAAAACTGTTGATAACTGGCATGGCTGTGGGTGGGGGAGTCTGGCATATCCCGTGCCCATGTGTCTGAAAACATGAGGACTTGCACTCCAGAAAGTGAATCTCATTTAAACCAGGGTTCACACGATCCCCATGTCTTGCCTTCATTTAAAATAAAATAAACAAAACAAAACAAAATAAAATAGTTTTCCTGGCTATTTCCAGTTTCATCAGGAGCTGGTATTGCAGCCACAGTGATTCCAGGGCTGGGAAATTGGCCCTAGAACCCACTGAAATTGCCTACCTCTAGTACAGAAGATAACCCTAAAAGAGGGAGTCAAACGAGGCAAGTCATTTAAGCAAGTAGGACATTTAAGCTAAGACTTAGCTATTACAAAGCATCTATTAAGTATTTAACAATCTCTCTTTTGCAATTCACACTTTACACATGGGCCAAGACAACCCAGTAATTTTATTTACTAGGTATAAATAATGCTGTGACAGACTTCTGGAGTCTTCCAGAATACTTCCTCAGGATAGAAACCCAGCCCAGTAGTGTGCAGGAGGGGCCGATGGCTGAAAGGAAAAGATATATAAAGGCAAACACTGATTGTCATTTGGGAATTCTTCAATGAGAGTTCCTACCAGAGAGAGCTGGCAAGTAAAGTCCTTCAGTCAGCCAGGGAGGGTAACTGTGTGGGAAGGGTTTAATTTTCAGGGGAAGCCTAAAGAGAGGCAGAAGAGTATTTAAACCATTATAGAATTTGGCCAGAAAGTGTAACCTAGATTGGAGTTTGAGCCTTTGGTGAGAGTGTAGCCAAAGGGCTGCTTATGATAAATTAAAGTTATAACAAGAAACTGTCTAAAAATACTCTGAAGAACTGTATTATTTTGACTTGCATATGAACACCAATACTTTGTTCTGTATGTTATCTTAATAAATATCACAGTTTATCTAATATATAAAAGGCAAAGTTTGTCTGTTTGTTCATGTCAGGCAAAGAAGGTCTCATATGATTAGCTGTGTCAGTTGAGAAGACCTCATATGATTGGCTGCCTGAGAGGATTCTGTGGAATCCTGGGGTTTGCAGTTTAGGGAGAGGCCTTTAGAATTCTCAGCCAGAGAGCTCTTGAGTCTGGCTGGTTCCTATGGAGATGAGACCTAGCAGCAAGGAGAAGGCCAGTGTATTCCCTCAGGTAACTAACCTTTGTATGTTAATAACTCTGAATACAGATTGGATTGAGGAATATGGAGAAAAGTTAGAGGTACTAGACAAGACAGTTTGGGGAATTAGAGATCCAGGAGCTCAAATCTGTGTATTTCAACTGCATCTAATTCCTAAGGTAAGGTAAGGTAATTCCTAAGCTATTTCTAACAAGTATTACCCATAAGAAAATAAAATCCTGGGCAACACCAGGTATGTACACTAGTTTTTCATAAACACAGACTTAGCTGAAGTGTATGCAGTATTTAAAGACACACAGATAAACACTATGAAAGGGTTCTAAAGAACCATTGAAAGGTCTCATCCCTTTAACAGTGGTGGTGTTATAAGGAGAGAAGGCATAGCTGTGTGGAAAAGACAAAGCACCTTATCCGATTGGAGAACTGTTATATCAGTCTGGGAGAGAAAGAAGTAAGGGCCTGTCAAAAACTCCTAGAGTATGAGCACTGGAAAAAAAAAAGTAGTGACAAGAAGAAAGAATAGTGATATCTGCTTCTGACTACTTGTTTAGTGATAGAAATGATGGAGGAACGGCAGTCAGGCAGGGCCATTAACCATGTCTTGTCCCCCAAAATCTAGAGATGGTACTGATTGACTACACTTCTAGAGGCTCTTCAGGATACTCTAATAGGAATCTTTTCCTAGCCCTATCTAGGGATATTGGGGATTGCACCTAGCACCTTTTACATGCAAAGCATGTACTTTGCTATTAAATACACCAATATCTATAGCAGGCATGGGTTCTATAGTTTTTTCAATATTATTGGGCTGCAACTCTCTTCAGCCCTAGCCGGCATAACCAATTCTGAGGGATTGCAGAATTTGCACTCCAACAGCATCTAGAAGCCACAGTTGCCCATCTTTAACTTATAGAGTCTAGTTATTAACATAGTAAAACTGTGACACAGGATTAGGTGAGTGGTCCACTGTGTCTTGCATCCTTTGTTCTTACTGCAAGTAAGACTCCGATATCTCAATCCTTGCTCCCCAATAACTTTTAAGTCTGGTTACTAACAACAGATACTATGTGTATGGACAGTGTGTGCCTTGGAACTAAACTGTTGGCCATCCCTAAAGCTCTAAAGAAATAGATCTTCTTAACTTGCTAATTTTAATGTTAATAAGTACATAGAGAATTAAGTCTGGGAGAAGTTGTATTAGTTGCTTCAGTTTAATGGAAACATTCTACTACTACTGGTGCTGCTGCTACAACTCATTTGTTATACTATTAAGATTGTATATGAAGTTCTTGAATTAAGATTTGGCACACGTTTTGTTTAGAAAGTCTCTGAATAATTCGAATATCACTGTCTGATTCACCATAAATAAACTGAACTCTTGAGGTAGAATATTAACCAGGACAAAACACTGGATTGAGAAAGGATTCCCCAAGCTACGAATGCAAGTGCTGCTGGCATTGGGCAAACAAGTCTAGTAGTGCAAACCTGCTGCTTTCAGTATTCCATTGCGTGCTCATTTGCCATTTCATAAGCTTGTAAACTTAAAAACAAATTTACCAATTGGGATATCCTTTTTTCCAAATATTAACCATCTGTCTGATTTTAACCTACTTATTTTCTGGCAGTTTGTACTTGTTGTGGTTCTGTTCTTGGTGCTTATGAAACAGGCTCTAGTCATTTGGTGACAATCCCTAATAGAACTGCAAAACACAACTGTGGAAGTAGTTTTAATGACACATAAAACCTTTGAGAATTCAAGCCACATAGCAACATCTATGACTGTAAAATAAAGATAATTTAATAAGGAGCAGTGTCCATAGAACCAAAAAAATTACATGTATATACCTATAATCTTCATTCCCAGTGATAGTGATGATGTATGTATAACTGTAGACCTCTTTGCATGTTCCTTGGTTGTAAAGAAATCTATTCAAAAAGAGTGTAGGTCTGCAACTGTTTTATGTATACATCTCTGTGGGAGCTCAGTGCAACTGCACACCCTCTAACAGTCCCAATTTGGCAGGGACAGTTGCAATTAATTCTTTGTAGTTTCACTTTTTTAGCTACTTTTAAAATGTTCCAGTTTCTCTGTCCTCCTCCCACTTTCTTTCTTTGTCTTCAGCATGCTTTGCTGTAAGCCAGTTAGGTATAAAAATATTTTACACTCAATTTCAGCAGAGGGGAGGGGAGGAGAGGAGAAGAAGAATCTTGCTCTTCCCGGGAGACTGAAGCAAAAGGAAACTGTTGTAGCATCTCCTAGATTGTGTGTTCTTTCTCACTATTAACCTTGTCACCTTAACTGCACTCTGATGTTGCCTGGCCACGTGAGTCCTGATATTCATCTGTGAAATATTGGAGGGAGTGCAACTAGGGCAAACTCCAGGATTCCATAGGATTTTGAAAGTGGAATAATAGCACTATAACACTAGTGTGGAAATGGCCTAGGGTCAATCAAACAGCTGCCATGACATAGATTTTCCACTTCAGATTACCGTGTTTCATGTTGAGAAGTCAGGATGCAGGAAATCAGAAGCAGATGGAGCAGGATGGCTCCAGTCCCTCTTCTGAGATGGCTTTACAAGCGAGTTAACACATTAATCTGGCCTGTTACCTGTCCACATTCACCACTCCCTAGTTTTGAATTTTCTAGACCATCCTGCTAAAACTTGGACAAGTTGCATTTTTGGGCTACACTTCCCCCTGCCAGAATGTTTATTGACCATGCTGTCTAGGGATTATGGGAGCTGTAGTCTAACACAAATTTATCCAGGCTGTGCTTCCTCTGTTGTCCCCCCCCTTCCATTTTCTGTTTTGGATTGTAATCTCCTTGCAGATGGGGATTTGCCAAATCTTTCCCCTCCCTGGCTAGTGGAATTCTAAGGTGCCATATTGACTGCTGGGGAAGGAGATTAATGTCAGCGGGCACTGGAAGTAGGATATGGTTGTCAGATCATCAGTTCAAAATAAGGGGACATCTAAACTGCTGTGCAAAGTGTTACCCTGTGAATTGGGGGTCCCGGGAGGGGCGCCCAAATAACCAAACAAACCTAGCAAGAAGGGGAAAATTAGCTGGAGCACTCTCTTGGCTAACGAGAGGCAGGGTAACGCAGCAGGATCTTTTACCCTATGTCTACAGCGTCAGGTCAGTGAGGAGGCAAATGGTTCAAACAACAATTAAGATTTATTAAACAGTTATTAAAGAAAAGCACAGACACACTCCTAACTAGAAAAAGAAAAGACAGTTCAAGGGGAATGGGTGATACGCCACCTGTCCTATAGTCCTGGAGAAGCCAATTGTAGAAGAGGAAACCCAGCGTGGTGGCCGAGGGGAATCTGCTGAACCGAGCGGCAGCAAGGCAGAATGAAGTCCAAGCGATCCGGCGAGAGTTCCGAAGAGCTCTCAGAGCGGGGGATATTTATTGGGGAAAGAACGACTGCAGGCTAGTCTGGTCTCGGGTGAAAACAATAAGTTTTGGGTTGGAGACAAAGCCTCCGAAAGGTCAGAATTTGCACGATTGAGTTAAAGTCTGAATTGACAATGGTATAGCCAATATGTAGATGCGGCTAGCTCAGCAGTTAAGTACCTAGCTCACCAGGGTGTCCTCTCAGGGCAGAGGATTTCTTTGTGGTAGCGTGCATTTGTAATGAAGGTGTTTGTTTCGGGAGGTCCCCTAAAGCAGATCTGGCAATATCTGGCTTGGTTTGGTGGGAGCAGCAAGTAGTAGCCATACCTAGCTTCGCGCTTGTTCGGCGGGCCTCACAAACACTTGGCTGGTGGCAGAGTAGGGCCGAATTGTGATATCAAAATGATATCTTTGGTTCACCAAAGGCCAGGCCAGTACATGGTGGTAACAAAAGGAAGGCACATTCATTGTTTTCTATGAAAATGCTCAGCTCTGAACTAAGACTGTTTTAGCCTGAAACTGTTTACACAGTCTTAGTTCCTTTGAGACCAATGGCTGCACATAGTATTGCCCAGATCCTTATATCTCCTTGACACAATTTTTAACAGTTAAAAATAAGGGGTGGCATTATTTACAGCAGTGTATATGCACTATTGTACCAGTCACCCTGGACTGAAGAATAGCAAAACTTCCTATGCATATAAAAATTCTACAGAACAGTTGGACCTTTAAAAAGACACCTTTGGGGTATTACAACCTCCAGAATCCTCCAGCCTGCATGGCCAATTTGGGAGCTGTTGTCCAAATAAATAACTTTTTCAAGCTCTGAAAGCAGTGTTTGTCCTCCTTTTCTGTTTCCTGTGAGTCCTGAAGGTTTTTTTTTTTTTTTACGAACTTTGATTTAAAGTCAGCTCTAAATATCACCAGGTTGAGAATCTGAAAAACATACACACCCAGCCCCAAAACTGGCAAGATCTTGTCATGTTTGTCCTTTATTTTCCTGGTTTCCCACCAATGCCACTGCAATACTTTCCATAGTGGTGGTGGGGAGCAAAAAGGCATGAGGAACATGTGGCAGTGCAAATGTTGCTAGTGATTTCAAACAAAAACAAAGAGAGGGAGACTGGAGAACAGGATGGAAAGTAGAAATCACAGATCACAGTATCCTAGGAAGGGGCAGTTCTGTTGTGCCTGGGTACAGAGGATATAGGTGAGTTCAGACAGGGGTGTCATACAGGATGCATTTATTGATCTGATTTCTATCTTGCCTTTAAGTGCAAAAAGGATCCCCAAAGAAGTTTATGAAAAACAATGAAATGCAATTATATGGGACTCTCAAGTCCTTTGATACATGCATAGGGGGCAATTTTGTCCTTTCCAATTCTCATTAAGATATTGTGGCTATCTCCATTCCTATTATTATGATTATTATGATTATTATTATTAGTTCATTTATATTTTACCTTTTCACTTGAAGTGCCTTACAAAAATAGAAACAAATATAATTAAAAACATTTACAAAGAGAGAAGATCATATGAAAAGTTAAAATAAACCCATGGCAAGTCAAGAGATAAACATTTCCTTTGTCCTACTTGAGTCTGTGGCAACCAACTACTTGAGACTGCTGGCTGGACTCTCTTTATTGCCAGAACTGGAGGTTTCCCCGACACTGTCCAAGGAAAATTTACACAGGCTAAATAGTGCAACCCTACTTTGATCCAGTGGTGGTGCAGTGATTTGAACTTTGGACTATGACTCTGGAGACCAGGATTCAATTCCCTTCTCAGTCATGGAAACCCCTAGGTGACCTTTGGCACATCACATACTCTCAGCCTCAGAAATCCCTTTCATAGTTTGGCCTTAGGGTCACCATAAGTCAGAACAACTTGAAGGCGCACAACAACAAAAAACCTCTATCCCAGTCTTGCTGGAACACACAATATTCCTCTCATTTCAATGTGAAAACATTGGATAGAGAGATTGGGTAGAAAGTGTGATAGTTTCCAATCCTGAAGCAGAAGTTTGAAGTGGAGTGACTCAGCGTATCTGAGGATAGCAAGAATGAACAGAAGTTTGGGTACCACTTATTACATCCAAGCACTACAATTTCTTGGGGCTGGAGCTAGGGTTTAAATACTCTATTTCCTGCCCTGAAGGAGAGTGTGTGGATGAAATGGTAATGGCTTTCCCACAGGGTTGATAAAGGAGTCTGGAATGGGCTGATTGTCTAGGTGACCAAATGTTGATGGGAGTCCTGATGTTTTGCCCAGGTAAGATGAATAAGGAAGGTCCCCATAGGATATGCTCACAGTAGGATTCCTGATTGCTTCACCTGGGCACTTTCACCTGTTATTGTTTTCAGGAATGCTTGTAATTTGCAGTTCTTGAGAAAATTATCCCAAACCCTTCAGGCTTTCCTGCCTAATCCTCTCTGAGAACTTATGACCTGATCATGTCTAAGGTCATCCTGACCTGGCCTATGCTTACAGCCAGTGCATTTTCAAATATGTGTTCCAGCCATGAAATATGTCCAATTATGAAAATAGTGCACCCTGCAGAGTGGGGATGTATGGTGCAATAACAATAACATTGCATATATTTGCAGGTTAGTATTTCATCTCTACTGCTCTCTACCAGCTTTGCTTTATAGACATGCAGGTGGGCAATCAGAAACAGAGAAAGACTATTTGATTAAGCCAATGTATGCATGTGTGGCAGGAATCGCCCTACCAAACCCCCCACAACTGCTGCAATCATGTGACAGGACGTAAACCAATATGATGAACATGCATACAGTAGACCGCCCCCTTTCCATTGATGTGGCTGTGTAACCAGGCTCCTGCATGGCTTTTCAAATTGATTTCAGCTTGAATTAAAACAAGTATATGTAAAAATAAAGGAGTCAAACCAGGCCATGGGTACTATGCACTGAAGCTGAGATACAGCTCTTGTGTAGATTCAGCCTAAAGAACGCCTGTTATAGGTCCTCAGCTTCAACCTAGTGCATGCTATGTGAAACCTATTGTCAACTTACAAAGCAACAATTGCAGAAACGATATGCAAGTCTTGTCCGTACTAATGCCGTTGTTGTGTTGTGTGTCTTCAAGTTGTTCCATACTTAAAAATACCCTAAAGTGAACCTACCAGGGTTTTCTGGGGCTGAGAGTGTGTGATGTGCCCAAGTACACCCAGCAGATTTTCATGGCCAAGGTGACAAGTGAACCAAGAGTTGTAGTCCAGGGTTGTAGTCCAAGACTCATACCATTACACTGCACTGGCTCCCACCATACGAATGCATCTGTCCAAAAAATTTGATCAATTTGCAGGTAATTTCCTTCCTTTCCATGCCATTCCATCTAATTTGCTATTGCAGATTTGTCTTTCACGCATCTGAAAACAGAATCCTTTCTTAAGAGAACATTGGCAAATTGCCAAAAGAAACAGACAAGATGCCCTTCATTTAACACAGCCTGAACAAAAAAATTCCATTGTAGTGAAGTCCTATTTTTCAGTTGAGCCTTTATCCTCTTTATCTACAGCTGAGCTTGTGGTTCTCCTCTTGACCTTGAGATTGTTTTTTTTTCTAAATTGCTGGAGGCAGGAGGAGAAAGGAATTTTTGTTTTCCTTGGGGCATTTGTGGGGCTTTAAGGTGCATTAGGAAAGATATAGCACAGATCTGTTAGTATAATATTGTACATAATTAGTTTCATCTTGTTTCTGCTGTATATCACAGTAAGGCATAAGCAAGATGAGAACCTCTCTCCTGTTTCATGTGGTCAAGGTCATGCTTGGATTGGGTACTTTTAATAAATATGTTGGATTTGCTCACAAGTAATTCCCAGGAGCTTTATCCTCCTTTGATATTTTCAAATGTTGACACTTGGTCTATACTATCAATGTGCAAATATTTTATAAATATAGATCTAAAGATTTTCTGGCTCAATTTTCTTTTGTTATAAAGCTTCACTGCAGGGAGTCTATATCTCTTTCTTTCTTTCTTTCTTTCTTTCTTTCTTTCTTTCTTTCTTTCTTTCTTTCTTTCTTTCTTTCTGACACACACACACACACACACACATTTACTCTTCATTTCTAGAAGAGTACTATAATGAAAAATATTTTGAATATCAATAACTGGGTGCAGTAGGGATAGAAAAGGAAAAACATATTTGCTTGAAAGCCAGTCTGGTCCAGGCTAACATGATAAACCCATGATTAGGCATTAAGTTTCAGCCTTAAACATGACTTACCTGAGTGCTTCTCAGCTGTATGATGGGGGTGGGGAGTGGCAATTTCCCCCCCAATGTGCCAGTGACTGCTACCATATTTGTGTCATTTGGCTACCAATGTTTTCTTTCTTAGAAACTTGCTGCAGACAACCAATCTGAGTAGGTTTGATTTACATGATTTCATCTCAAGTAATCTAATGTGAGAGACCAGCAATTTCCCCCCTCAGTGTGCCATTGGTTACAATTGTTTTTTTCGTGGAAACTTGTCAGGGACCAGCGGGGTCTGCCATTTTGAGCAGGATTGGTTTATACGACTTCTCAGTGCAGGGTGATCGCTTTTTAGTTTAGTCCCATTTGTCACTCCTGAAGAAGTAGACATTGACAACACAAATTGCCCCTTCTCATCTCTTGATGATGATGATGACTCATCTTGAGTCCTAAGCTAGGAGAAAAGTGGGATATAAATTAAATAAACAAACAAACATGCAAACTGTCCTATTTCCTCACTGAACTGTTGTGGAGGAAGTGGAAGCAGCCACCCTCAAATTAGACTAAATCATTTACCTTTCAGGGACTGGTTTGATTGCCAGTCTTAGGCCATTTTCACATTAGGCTGTTACAGTGCTATTATTCCACTTTCAACAGCCTATGGAATCCTGGGGTCTGCATTTTAGGGAGGTGCCTCAAAGTGGAAATGGCCTTAGACTTCAACTGGGAATTAGATCAGTCTGATTTGCTAGTACTTGCTCCCATATTCTGTCGGCCAGAGTGATGCAAATATAATAGAGACGGTTATATGTAGAAAAGACCAAGCTTATATGCATAAGCTCCCACTGATTTGCAGTAATGGACAAACCTAGAAGCTTTTGTTCATCGAGTCACAAAGACAAACCAAATGGAATGCCCAAAGGTCTCTCAGCCATAAAAGCACTGGGTACTACTGGCAAATCACTATATGAATGTCTCAGTGTTTTATCCATAAAATTAAAATATTGCTTAAGATTTATTTTTCTGCCAGGCTTCATTCTCCCCATTTTCTTTATAACATTTAATATCATTCAGCAGTAGTGCTGCTATTGTTGAGTGAATGAACTCTTCTTAATTGGCAGTAAATATCTTTAGTCATATATAATGTGAGATACTCCTCCTGTACCTGAGCAAATAAGGAATCCCAGAGACAGGATTATACATGATTGGGTGGTGTTTTTTTTTTTTTTTTTGAGAGACAGAGCACTGAGGACTTCCTGGGTCAAATTCAGTAGTGCTCTTCCATGAGCAGATGGACTCTTCCATTTGCAGAAAAGCATTCTCTGATTTTGTATATTCAGAGTAGCATTTTCTGATTTCTCTTGGGAGAGAATGGGTAAACTGGAATCTGGTAACATTGTACCTTCACATGTGATGCTGCATAATATTTTGCACAAGATCTCAAGATACATCCTGGCAAAAGTATTGCACCATTCCTGACAATGATGCATGGTCACCCAAAGCATTACACAATGTTTTGCACAACAGTTTCCACCACTGCCAGAATCTCTTTTGCTGGCACATCTTTGGATCCTACCACAGTATTTGGCTATATTTGCTCTGCATACCAATACTCAGAGAGACCACCAGGAAGGTAAATAGCATACATTCCTATCAGGCAGCAGATCTGTTACCCCATGTCTCCCAGAGTCTCCAAAAGATACAAGAGTCTTCTGCTAATATTCTTGCCCCCCACTGCTTCTCCCTTGGTCTCAGTCTATTCTCCAAATCATTTATTTTGTTCTTTGCTATTGTATAACTCAATTAAATATTAAATGACTCAATTTATCAAGAAGATAATACCCAAACCTAGTTAGGTGCCTGTCTGCATGTGCACACAAGCACATTTCCCTGACCCTAGCAGGAAAACACCAGATTAAATAACTTTATGGTCTCTCTCTCTCCATATATATAGCTGTAATGTAATTTAGAGCACTAGTGTGGTGTAGTGGTTTGGATGCTAGACTATGATTCTGGATACCAGAATATGAATCATGGGTTAGCCATGGAAACCCACTGTGTGACCTTGGACAAATCACACTCTTACGTCCACAGAAGAAGGCAAAAGCAAACCCCCTCTGAACAAGTCTTGCCAAGAAAACCTTGTGATAGATTCACTTTTATGTTGCCATAAGTTAGAAACAACTTGAAAGCGCACAACAAAAAATAATGTAATGTGATACAGAAAATCCTCCAAACAATCTTGAGGAGCTGTCAAAGCTCTGTACACTGTGAGTGTACCATGGCATGTTGGATTCAAAGGAGTTGTAGCCATTGATTTGGGGCAGCAATTGCAATACCTTTCTAGAGGGTCCCCTTTCCATCTCATTTCAATGGGTGCAAGCCATTGATACAGTGCTTGATTTCTGTCTTGTAGTTTGCTAATCTCGAATCTCACCTGCTCAAGACACAGTTTTTTCACTGTGTCTGATGCTCTATGGTTTCAGTAACTCCCTTTTTCTACTTATGTTTTTTACAAGCTGACCTCTTACATAATCCACCTTTTTATAGCCTGAAAAATAGCTATGGTCTTGTTATTACAGTTCCTGGGCCACGCTTGAGGTGACATTAGATATCATTTTGATATCAACAATTTGGCCTACTATACCCCTCTGTTCTCCACGTGCTTGCGAGGCCCCCAGACAAGCACGCAAACAGGCTCAGTCACTAATTGCTGGAATATTCAAAACAAATACAGGCTGGCCAGAAATAGCCAAACGGCCGCTTCAGGAGACCTCAAGGCAAGTACCCTCATTACGTATGCACACCACGTACAAAGAACTCCCTGCCCTGAGCAGGCAGCTTGATTAGAAGGATCCTCACCTGTCAATCACTCTGCGTTTGCATACTGTCTATTCCATTGTCAGTTCGGAACTAACCCAATCCTGCTAAATTCTGTCCTTTCGGAGGCGTTGTCCCTAGCCCGAAACTCATTGTTTTCCTCAAGCATGGACTAGCCTGTGGCTACATTTTCCCCTATAAAAACCCCTGACTTTGTGAGCTTCTTTGGATCGCTCCCGATTTCCATCCCACCTTGCTGCCACTGTGCCTGGCAAGCCTTCCCCTCAGCCATATGTACTGAGACTATGCACCTTCGAACTTTTGCAGTGATCTACCCGGGCTTCTGGACAGGTGTAGTATCACCCAAATCAACAATCCCTCTTAAAAATCCCTCTGTCCCACTCCAACCTTTATTTCTTTAGTTCTCTGCGTGAGTGTGTTGCATACACTGTTTGATTGTATTTTAATAAAAACCACAATTATTATTTCAATTCTGTTTGCTCTTTGACTTGGCCTGACCCTGTAGACATTGGGTAAAAGATTCCACTGCGTTGCCCTGCCTCATGTATTGCTAATTTGTGCTCTTGGCTAATTTCTCCAACTCGTAAAATTGAGAGTACATTTAGGTGTCCCTCCCGGGACCTCCAGAAAACAGGGTAACAGTCTGTTTAGGGATGTTGGCCATTCTACAGATGGTACTGCAAATTATAGATGGCTTACAATTTATAATAAATAAAATACAGTCAAAAATAAAGTACAAAGGTCAACATTAAAATAGAATTAAACTATTCACAATATTGAAACAATTTATTTTTTTTATTTCTTAAAAAACATACATAAATCAACATATGACATACAAGAAAAACAAAACAAATACCAAAAAAACCAAATTTTTTTAAACTTAACTAATTAAAAACTACACAACACAAAATAACCTACCACATACAAATTACATACATATTACAAATTACATAATCTACATATATTGCTTATTCTACTATTCATTTAGTTGCTCTTCCCACATACTTCTGGCATTGGCATTAAAGATATTTTTTTTTAAATTATCTTGTATACTTGGTCATCACACTTTCTAATTTTTCCCTCTTTATCCTGAAAAATATTTATTCAAAAATCTATAATCACCATGTTATTATCATACCATGAGTTCTTATAATATTGAAATATCTTATCCCATTGTTTCATGTATTTTCCTTTATTTTCTCCGTTTAATATATATGTCAGTTTATCCATTTGTATCCTTATATTGAAACAATTTAAAACATATTACTAAAAGATTTAAAAAGCAATTTAAAATATGTGTTAAAAAAACCCCCAAATAAATCTGAGGCACAAATCTACAGAGTCTCTGTAATACCCATGCTAAATTTTGCATTATCTGGACTTCATGCTTTGGAACAATGGTAGATCCATGGACACATATGGACACACACCGTATAATTTATTTGATTATTTCTGATCCTTTACCTTCACTGTGTAAATCATCTTAGGATCTCACATAAATAATATATGTGTATAAAAAAAAACAAAATCAAGCATCATAGTGCTTAAAACAGCATGAGAAAGACCAAAATAGCAGCAGCAAATAATAAACTACAGAACCAGCTAAAACAAAATGATGCTTTGTCTAAGCCCTCCCCTCTGTGACCACATCAAGGCAGGGGCAGGCAGGAGCAGGGACAAGGCCAAGAGGTAGTGAGAGACTGCAGTTGCTCAGGTTGGCATTTCTTTCAGCACTGGGCCGTATGAGGGGGGAAAAATGCCTAGCTGGGTGTATCAGCCTTGTGCCAGGTAAGCTTTTTGGAGATACCCACCAAGGAAGCAGAGGCACTGATGTGGTTTACTCTTTTATTCTTTTCAGGGCTCAGCACTGAGGAGAAAAGCACTGCTCTGGCAGGACAGTGTCCACATGTCCTCTTTTACAGAAGAGAGTCTTCTTTCTGAAGGGTTATCCAATCCAAGTCTGATTGCAAGATAAAGAACCAGAAAGAAGGGGATGAGGGACCCTATAATTGTCCATCCCCAAATAGCACTTGCACTGGAGATTCAGATAGCACATTGGTCCCCTGGTCCACATTCTTCCATTTCAGGTGTGATGTATTGCTATTCTTTTGAAAAATCGTACAAATCATTTCTAATTTTGCATATGTATGTGTAAATAAACATATGCACTTTATATAAATCAGCATCCTTTTTTTGTCCTCCTTTTGCTGGTGCATGACTGGTTATCTGGCTGGGCAGACTGGAATCAGCTGCAGCATTCACCATCTTCTTTCTCTCCAGTATCTCTGGGTCTTGGTCCCATTACAATATTGAAGAGTAATGTTATGTCATTAGCAGGGACCGGAAGTTTTGCAGATGCATTAGCTGGAGGGCAGGAATAATGGCTAGTTTCTAGACCAGCAATACTCTTCTCTGTGTTAAACTCTTTAAAAAAAACCCAAAAAAACCCCAGCTGCAATGTGTCCCCTAGAGTTTTTTGGGACGAGGCGCTGACACAGTGCAGTTGTACACCAGGGATGGAAACAAAGTCCAAAACATTAAAAAAAAAAAGTTAATTTTTTTTTTTGTGAGTGTAAGGTGCTATTATTCCACTTTCAACATCCTGGCTGAGAATTCTAAATCTCCTTCTCCAAACTGCAAAGCCCAGGATTCCATAGGATGTTGAAAGTGGAATAATAGCAATTTAACAGTGTAGTGTGGAAATGGTCTCAAACTGGCAAGCATTTTCACTTTAGACGACCTCGCCTATACAAAATTCACAAATGGTTGTTTTATATAGGAAAAAAAATTCAGTGTAGAAAATAATTTTTACACAGAATAATAATGTTTTCAATAATTCTATTTTGTGCAAAAATATGCCACTTAATTATGCACAGAGAATTCTGTTTTCTTTTTTCTCCATGTGATTATTGCAGAGAGAAGAGTTCTACGGATACCCTGGGCTGCTAAAAAGACAAATGAACGGGTCCTAGAACAAATCAAGCCTGAACTCTCCCTTGAAGCCAAGATGACTATACTGAGGCTGTCATATTTTGGCCGTATCACAGGAAGGCATGACTCACTAAAGAGGAAAAGAGGAAGATTGTATACAGATGGAAAGACTTGAATCAAGGAAGACACATCCCTGAATCTGGCCATTTCCGCACGAGACTGTTGTAGCGCTATGATTCCACTTTCAACATCCTATGGAATCCTGGGGTTTGCAGTTTCAGGAGGGGCCGGCTAGCCCCTCCTGAAACTGCAAACCCCAGGATTCCATAGGATGTTGAAAGTGGAATCATAGCGCTATAACAGTCTTGTGCGGAAATGGCCTCTGTAAGACCTGAACAGAGTGATTGAAGATAGGGTGACTTGCTGGAGGTTTCTTATTTATAGGGTCACCCTGAGTCAAAGTCAACTTGACAGCAATTAACAACAACACAAGTCTCCAACTGCAAATAATCCTTGAAAACTGCAGTATTCAAACTTTCTGGCAGTGAGAAGAAAATTACTAAAATTATTTGTTTGTTTCTTTAAAAGAAAAGTTCATCCAGGAGAAAATCAGCCTTAAGGTAACCTGATCTCAGGGCTTAAGCTCTCTCTTTATGAATCTGGAAACAGAGAATGGTTAAGCAACGACAGGATTTTGGTTTGTACTGTCATCTCAAGGGATAGTTTATACTATCATCTCAAATTCAAGGGATTAAGCACAATGATATTCTGAAACTGCCTGGTTGAGAAACTGTTGACATTCCATAATGAAGCCACAGCCTGCTGCTGGCAGACAGCTGATATGTAACACCAGATGGTTTCGGTCATTAATGCATCTTGTATTAAAAGTCTACTGTTCTGCCCCATATCAGTTTCAAAAAGCATGCAAATATGTTTGTAAAATTAATAGCAGGAACCAGTCAAGCTGCTGAAGAAACCAAATGATTCACAGTTCAGGCCAGGGAGGGGGTGCAATTCCTGCATTAGAAAGAGGACATTCTGATTGGCAATGCAAAAATTATCTGGGGGATCATTAAGTCATTCATTTAATATGCATGGATTATACTATGGGTTGATCTGTATGCTTACATTTGTGTGTAAAAATAACAGCTTTAATGCACATTAAAATCTGAGTCTGGGATAAATGCTAACATGATAGCTACTCGTTAGAAAAAGAGATAATTAATTAGTCAAGTCATAGGCCTAACTCCAATTGCTAGTTCAACTGGTGTAGACCCATTCCATTCCATTCATTATTGTTAATGGCCAAATGATTCAACACTTTATGCAAATCCTATTGATTCAAAGGGATTTGTTTCGGTTGGGACTAGTGCATTTAGTTCCATAGAGCAGGGTTGAAAATACTGTGTCCTTTGAGGGGGGGTGTCCCTAAAGCCTGCCTTTGTGGCCCTCAACCTCCATATTCCCAGACCACCACTTTCCTACTCCCTCCCTTGGGAGGGTGGAATGTCTCTCCTGGAAGCTTTCAGGAGTGGCAATTAATATTTTAAATAGGTTTCAGGGATCTCCACCATTTAACAGCTGGAGTTCATTTGGAGACCTATGTCTTCATAAGTATATTTACATCTATGAGAAATAGAACTGAACGGTTTTCTAGCATCTGTATTCAGCAAGAGGCTGCTGTTGTGTTACTGTGAAGGGGAGCCAGAGAAGTGTCCATTGCGTATTGGGACTGATGCACAAGAGAATCCAATGCACAATGAACTGATGTATATCGGGACATTGACTAGGGAATGCTGATGTGCACCGGTAGAGTGTGATGAGCATCAGGATACTCTTCCTTCCTTCCTTCCTTCCTTCCTTCCTTCCTTCCTTCCTTCCTTCCTTATTTATTCGTTTATATCTTGCCTTTCTCCTGACAGTGGGATGCAAGGCAGTTGACAATATTAAAATAACACAAATTAGAACATTCATAGAAGTATAAATATCAGATTTAAAAAGCCATTAAACAACTTATAAAGTTAAAACATTACACGTTAAAATATTAAATACATTAAAATATGTTAAAACTTATGTTTCTGTTGTGTGTTTTCAAGTTGTTTCCAACTAAGGTGAACCTGTGATGGGGTTTTCTGGGTCTGAGAGCACGTGACACACCCAGTGGGTTCCATGGATGAGTGGAGAACTGAACCTGGTCTCCAGAGCTGTAGTCCAATGCTCAAACCACTATACCATGCCAGCTTAGAAACCAGACTGCACAGCATTACAAGCCCAAATCTGGTTATAAAAGCCCAATGGCACAAAAATGCTTTAACCTGCTGTCAGAAGGACATCAAAGATAGAACCATTGTGGGCTCTCTGGGGAGGGAGTTCCAAAGTCTGGGAGCAGCCACTAAGACAGCACTGGCCCTTGTACCCACCAAACATACCTGCGAAGGAGCAAAGAGAAGGGCCTCTCCAGATGATCTTAGAGCTATACTGGGTTCATAAAGACATTCTTGTTGGTCTTCTGTTATTCATCTTTTCAACTCACTAATAGGGTTCCTTAGTGCCTCTGCTACATAGCTAAGCATGCCTAAAGTTATACAATATAGAATGTGATAAAGAATTTTTAAAATACCATTTTTTTCAAAACCAAAGAGGACTTATAGCCACTTTTTGTTCTGCAGCATTTTTGTCAATCTATGCAGCCCTCAGAGGGCACCAGGATGGATAACTGGATCCAGGACCCAAACCAGTTGGCCTATTCTGCCAGGGAGTGATAAGGTTCCATTGTACTTCCAGTTGTGACATTGTAATTTATCTATATATGCAAAGGGGATAGTCCCAGGTAATGATTTTTTTAAGGCAGCAACTATCAGGGTCAATATTAACACCTGGTATAGATTCCCAAGTCCATTACTACTGAGCTCTGACCTGCACCCAGACTGCAGCCAAAACCAACTCCCTTCTCAAATTAGATATTACAGTGATTGTATATTGCAAGCAGTTGGCACAGTTTCTCCTCCAGCAATGGGATTTCCTTACAAAACACGTCTCAACAATCAGATTTGTAAATTAAGCCCCTATTTGCCTTCTGATGACTAATCACAAAAAAAAAAAGGTACAGTATAAGGAAATCCACAACACAAGGATGAGAAAAAAACACAAGCTATGCCATCTCTTATAACTTACAAATGTACTTAGTATTTGCTAAGCATATCATCTAATTTGACTCTCAATAATAATTACCGACGGCCTTTCCACACAAGATGGCAGAAATGCCTCATGGGGTCGTAGGAGCGGAGTTGAAGTCTATGTTTCTGTGATGCGGCATTCCGCACTGTCCTCTGTTTGAGGCGGTGAAGACCGCTTTCTCATTCCGCACTACAGCATTCGTCACCACTTCTCTGATCCTACTATCGCCCACCCCAGCCCATTTCATTGGATCCCTTTTTTTTTTAAATCTTGAGAAGAATGTCTTTATACAGACACAACGTCACGTGTGCTGAGCCAGGCCCACCCTGAACCCGCCCATTCCTGCGAGAATGTGCTTCAACGGTTCCACACGTAGTTGTAGAAATGTAGTAGAAGCAGTCTCAGGGAGTGAAAACACATTTTTTCCATTGCTCAAATACGACACTTTAGCAACATGCAAAGGCACACCAGCAACTTAACATGAATTTAATAGCGACAATATCATGCGGATGCATGTCTCCTCAAGCCATCGCAGCTACACAGTGACTACACCATACGGAAAGGGCCGTAGAATCATAGAACTGGAAGAGACTGCAAGAGCCACTGAGTCTAACCTCCCCACCATGCAAGAATACACAAAGTGTCCATTCAGTCTCTGTTTAAAAACCTCCAATCTACCGTAATTGGGTAGGATAGTGTTACGTTTTAGTGACCAGGTAGCTTCTGTTCAATACATATTTGCTAACAGGACTAGAAGGCAATAGGAATTTAAATGAAAGTTTGATCTGATCTGATCTGATCTGATCTGATCTGAAATTAAGCGGTGGAATTTGTAAAAAAAGACACTCAGGATTTAAAAAGGAAAGAGAGAAAGAAAGAAGAAGCAAGAAGTAGTGCAGGAAATTCATTTCAGGAATAGCAGTTTTTATAGGTGGAAAGAGAAGGAACATTAGGAGGGAAATGGTTTATGTAACAGAAAATCATATGAAGATTTCCCTGCAGCTTGAAAGTTCTTCCCCTGTACAGCACATTACCTGTTCATATTTTCTCCATAAAGCTGGTGGTATATTGTCATGATGAAACTCATGCATTATGGGGCTAAAAGTTAAAAACAGCACTCAGAAATAGTGTTGTGCAAAAGAACCTCTGTGCTGTCTCTTTGAGCTTCTATTAATTAATTGATGGTGGTCAGAAGTTTTTCTGGAAAAAAAATATTTTAAAATCAGAAATAGAAAACGAATCTTATGTCAAGTAACAACTACTGCTCTGGTGGGATTTGAAGTCCAAATTGAGAAGTAGTTCAGACTGAAAAACAACAGATAATTTTATTGGTCATTTATTAATAATCTGAATAATTATTTAGATGGTTACACCTTCATTTCTTAGAATTCAGAACTCATATTCAGTAGAAAGTTTACTTTTACAGCATACTGACAGAAGCATACATGTTATAGAGCAGATTCTTTTGTTTAACCATTTGCTCAGTGCAGGAAACCCAGGGCTAAAAACATCTGCAAGAGACAGCTGTCCAGTCTTACCTTAAAGTCATCCAACAAAGAAATATCCCTACCCACCTCTCGTACTTGGTTTCATTGTTGTACTGTCCAGTTAAAAATTGTTTTCTAGTTTAAATGAAATACGCCATCCTGTAACTTAAGCCAATTCGATCAAGGTTTTGCCTCCTATTTGCATGAACAGTAGTAATAGAAGTTGGAAAAATTACTTTTTGAAGTACATTTCCTAGGGTCATTCTGGGAGTGGTAGCCCAAAGAAGTAATATTTTCAAGTTCTGGTGGTGGTGGTAGTGGTAATAATATTAAAAGCCTTATTTTAGTATTTTCAGCATTCCCTACTTTCTTCAGGAGCCTAAGGAAAATTGTCAGATTTGCTTCAGACACCATTTTTTCCACTTAGTTTGTTGAGGCAAAAAAATACACAGAAAGCAAGCCTGAGCTTTGTTTGTTTGTTAGCAGTGGTGGTGGAAATCCTTAGAGGAGGGAGCTAGCCTCCTGCAGTTTCAACTTTTGCCCAGTCTTGTATTTCTGACAAAATTAGACCTTCCATCCTATTCAGATAGTAATATGAAGGTAGGGAGAGGAGGAAGATGAAAGGGAAAGGGGATCAGGATGTAAGCCTTAGGATTCATAGGGGTTTTAACTGGCAATAGAAATGCAAAGTAATAGCTGACTGTTGGTTTGTGCCTGTGTTTTGCTCTTGGGCCAGTTGCCAGAAGAGCAAAACACAAAGCTGTTCTCAACATCGTCAGCAATAGCAGAAGTTTAGAAAAACTGAGAAAGAGAGAAATTTGGGGATGTTTCAAAGTTAAACATAAAATTGGTCCCAATTTGGGAGAATGGTGGGATATAAATCAAATGGATAGACAGATAGATAGATAGATAGATAGATAGATAGATAGATAGATAGATAGATAGATAGACAGACAGACAGACAGACAGACAGATTCTGGTGTCTGCTAGCAACTGGGCCTTGTCCATAGTTTCTGCCCTTATCTCAAAACACCATTCAGGTACCAATATTTTTGATTTAAAGACATTTCTGTTCACTGTCTTATGGGATTTTTTATATCAAATCATTCTTTTTACTGTTTGTGTTCCGTTTTTGTGTTTTGTGATCTGAAACAGTTTTATAGTGGAGAACCGGAGGACAGTTTCCAGAAACTTATATGAATAATGAAGAATTCAAAGACAGAGCCGTTATTAGTCTGGCTCAGTATGCAAAGGATCTTGTAGCACCTTTGAGACTAAATGTGACTAACTGCTCAGTTAGTCTTAAAGATGCTACAAGATCCCTGTGCATGAATAATGAAAAGAACTGAAATTCTGTTTGATTTAGACAGTCCTTAAGTTCAGCTTTCAGTTGTTTGACCTAAATCCAGTAAGACTGTCAGCACCATAGAGATTTTGGCCTCTCCTTCTCCACTGAAAAACAGATTTGGGCTTTTATTTGCAGCCCCTCTTTTAGTCCTTCAGAGCTTGTATTTTAAATGTTTTGGAGACAGCAGCAGGGAGGGGCCACAGTTCCCTCAACGTGCTGATGCTACTCTACATGCTGGGTTCTGAGAGCCAGCTTGCTGTGGTGGTATGAGTATTGTACTAGGACATTAGGAGACCAGGATTTGAATCCCTGCTTGGCCACAGAAACCACTGAATGATCTTGGGCAAGTCACATTCTCTCAGCCTCAGAGGAAGACAAAGGCAAACTCCTTCTGAACAAATTCTGCCTGAAAACTCCATGACAGGTTCACCTTAGGGTCATCATAATTCAGAAATAACTTGAAGGCACACAACAATAACAGCAGCAGTAATCCAACATGCTGGGTTCCATTCTTGTATGAGCAAAGTCCACACTGAATGGCCACCACAGCCCATGGTCCGTGCAGTAAAGGAGCTTTGGAATGATACACCTTTGGAATGATATACAACCATGAGCAACCAGTCCCCATGCACCTTATGGGAAACCAGCACAAATAAATATTGACCAGCAGTCCAAACTGATGTTGGACATGTTTGAATTGGAACTGGAACTAGACCCTCTTTCCTGAAGCGGTAACATCACTACCACATTCCATATCAATGCTTCAGCAAGGTCTTAAGAAATGTGACTTTTTGAGATACAGCTCCTTGGGCATTGCTGGGTTTTGTCAGTTGTTGTTGCCTCCACATGCACTCACTCATTATTTTTTTTTTTATGGGGGTTTGGTTTATGTGATTGCTTTGATCAGCACTAGGGCTCTTCCAACGTGTTTTTTAACCAGGGCATGGTTTGCTGAGGTGGTCCTATAGTCCCAAGGCTAAATGTTTTCTTCTCTCATTTTTTGAGGGGAAAAATTACAATTATAGAACAAAAGTGTAGTATATAGCATAGTACTATAGTATAGTATATTTACAGTATAAAAACAAAGTAACGTGAAGAAGAAGAAGGGAAGGATACTTTTTAATATGATATGTTTTGGAATTAAAAACAAATCCACTCAATGGTGGAAATAAGATTTTGCAGTTGGTACTGGGAGTTGCCAGAAAATAGTCTGGGACAACAGAAATGCCCCCAGAGATGCCTACAACAAATGCCACAATCTCCAGCAAGCTTCCAACACATTTGCCTTGTCTGGAGGGGCTCATACAGAATTCTAGAGCAATGTGACTGAGGTCCAAATCTCTGCAGTGGTTTCTATTCTGGCCCCATCAGCCTAGACCAGCCCAGCCTAAGAAACCAAGTGTATATTTCTGGATGCTTTGAAAGGGCAGATATTTTTCCAGTCACATGCCTAAACAAGCATGTATGAAGGAAGAAGACAAACTTTTCTAGAGTTTTGATGGTATGGCTGGAATTACAGGTGGTTGTAACCTCTGGAACAATAACGAAATAGGACATAACAAAAGGTAAGGAAACAAGACCTTTCCTGCCCCCTGGTGTACTTCAGCTATTGCTCAGGAGTGATTCATCAAATGAGAAAACCTAGATGACCAAGTAAAAATATATTTCCTGTCTATTGTGGGCAAGTTTAAAAATATCACATAGGAAAATCTCTATTTTGTATCTTGACAAGATGATGGAGTTTTGCCTATCCCATCATATTCAGTTTGTTTGATGTGGCAGTTTTTATATTTGGTATCTTATGTAATTAATCTTGTCTTCTTCTGAACCTTATCATAAACTGTTATAATCTGCCATTTTTTTTTCTATTTCAAGATGGTCAAGGAAGCCACAGACTAGTCATCTTCCTGGTGGCTTAAATCTGTTTCCTATGCAGTACAAATGCATGTGCGTACACACTCTTATAGTAATGCTGGGTACAAGGGCTATTGCTGAAAGGGTGGGGAATTTTGGGCTGCTTTCAGCTACCCAGCCAATGGGTGAGCCATGGTTTTCAAGCATCACTGAAAGCAGCTGACACTGCAAACCACAGAGACAAATATAGGTTGCTTTTAGTCTAAATAAAAATAGCTAGAGGAAGCAGGTTGGTCTCGTGGCTAGCCATTAAGAAAGCAAGGATAGGCATGTCCAAAATACTGACCTCATAGCAATGAATGTTCATTCTAAACATAGTACTCTAGTATCAGCTTCTAACTGTGAAAATGAACGAAAGAATATAATTTGGATGAAACACACAATTTATGCATTATACTGCAATCACATGTATCGCAAAATGGAATCCACAATCACAAAATGGAACTCCTAAGTTCCATTTTCCACTGGGAAGCATTTTGAAATGCAGAAGGATGGTGAAAAGGTGCTTTACCTTCCTCCTACCAGAAAATTTACCCTTTTCCTACCACCATCACTTTTCCCTGTGTTCTGTACTTCTGCATGTCATGTAAACATGACACTCAAAAAATGAACTTAAATTGTCCCCAAAGCAACCAGTAAACCCAGAAGAGTTAACTTCTGGCCAGTTCCAGAGCACGTTTTGAACTTATTTTAGCCCAAACTGCACAACTGTGCTCTGTCATGGAGGTGTAAACTAGCTGCTGTCCTTGCCATGGTAAAAGTTTTGCCATGATTTCATGGCCGTGTCTGACCACAAAAGGTTAATGAGGTGGTTTGGCATTTCCAATGGTCAAAATGTCTATTGGATGTCACCTTTATATCAATCTCTGGTCATACTGTTTCCCTGTTAAGTATTAGCTCCCTGCCTCATGAGTTTAGCATAGTAATGCGTATCTCTAAGCTTGGCTGATGTGGATTGTTTTTGTTCTACCCTGTCAACAGCAAAAACACTGAAACATTTTCTGTGGAAACTTCCCCTGAGCCAAGTATTATCATCAGGAACAGAAGCAGTTCTTCCATGAGCACTCTTTGACAAATGTTTGTCAGAGACTTTCCAGTGGATATGATCACTGTGAAATTCAAGCAAGTTCTCTAATAATAGCATAGATCTTCATGACAACAGCTGGATCACCACTGTGAACATTAATCATTATGAGAGGGCAAAATAACCTTAATCCGAGATATGAAGTAAGCACTATACATCATGCATCATGCCAGACACATGTACTCAGTGATTATAGGACAATCTGTTTGTCCCCACTCCCTTTTGCTCTTTTTGCTCTTTGCAGCCTGTGTTTGAAGTCAAATACACTAGATATTATTTGAACTTTTTTTTAGATCTAGTTTTCAGCAGAAACCATAGAACACTGGCCATTTCCACACTACACTGTTATCGTAGTATTATTCCACTGTCAACATCCTATGGAATCCTGGGGTTTGCACTTTTAGGGAGGGGCATCTAGAATTCTTAGCCAGAGAGCTCTTTGGTCTCAGTAAACTACAAACTCCAGAATTCCACAGGATGTTGAAAGTGGAATAATAGCAGTATAACAGTATAGTGCAGAAATGGCCCTAATCAGTCATATCTTATTATATAGGTATGAAAATACAAGGATAGTGTGTTGGTTATCATCTTGAGTTCCATTTGGTTTCAGGCTGGCTCTACAGCCCTGTTTTTGCAAGCTGTTCCAAAGATGGAAATACAGAGGGCCTCATGATATAGCAGCTGAAGCTATAATTGCCAACGGAGCAAAGAAAATGGTCTGAACTATTCATGTGCCATAAACAGAAAACCAATGTAGAAATCAACATATGACTCCTCCTCTTCCTTATATTAAAAATTAGTATTTTAAAATATTATTGTTTTCTATGTCAGGCACAGGTACAGTGGTCAGTTAAAAAGCTGGCAAGCCTTGGCAATATACTGGGTTGTTCTGCTTGGGAATTGTATGTTATATAGGCCTGAGGTACAATCACAGCAAACTAAATGCTGATATACCCCAACCAGAGCTTGCTTGTTTCCTTTCTTTAGTTCTACCACAGCTGATAAGTTGTGTAATACACTAGAGGCTTTATGGGTAACTCTTATCATAATGGGTTTTATACAAATGAATCACATTTATAAATCATTTATAAATAGTGTTATCTATGTCCTGCACATTGTTATAAGCTATCATCTATTTACAATTAAATAGCATCACTGATAATATTTTTGTGGAAAGGGTTCTAACTAGTTGGGTGCTGATTCTAATTATTATTATTACTATTATTATTGATATATTTTTAAAGTACAAAATATACACTTTTAAAATTTGACTGTCAGTTCAGTTAGCAACATTCAATGGCATCTGAGGGTAAAAAAGTAGAAAATAAATTTAATAAAATGAATAACAACGAAAAAAGACATGCCTTCAACAACTGGGAAAGGGGAAGTTATCTGCTGAAAAAATTACATGAAGGGACTCATTCTAACCAGGTCAATTGACACTTTTAAGATCCAGAAGAGTTGTTGTATTATTGGTAGGTTGCAGCTTTTGTTTAGGATCAGAGGTTGTTGTGTATTATCTGCAAAACAGCCTTCCCCAATCTGGTGTAATCCAGGAATGCTGGATTACAATAATCACCATACCCATTCAGCAGATTGACAGGGATGGGACTGATGGGAACTGCAATGCATTATGTCTAGAAGACAGAAAGTTGGAAAATGCTGATTTATGGTACTGTTGCATGCTGTAGTGATGGAGGGCTAAATCAGATGTTAGTTCCACCTAAAGAGGATCCACTGAAGCCAGTGGGGTCTGTTAACTAGGTATGACTTAAGCTGTATTGACTTCAACAGTTCTGTTTTAGGTAGGGTTCATCTTGGATTTAGTGTACAGAAACATAGGTGCAATGGAGTCTAGTCCGACCCAAAGATGGGCTAAAGGCCCTGGCTCAATCTTATTAGACCATTATGATGTTGTGGGGTCAGGAGGAAAAAGGCCATGGGTACACTTGCCACGAAGGAAGCAAGGCTGGGAGTTGGTAAATGCCTTCTATTGCCATTACTATGGCCCTGGAAAAATGAAACTGCTGGCGCAGTGAATCAGCAGAACTGCAGCTGATATCTTAGGAGATGGATTTTGAATTTTTCTTTATGGATATTAATGTTTTATTCAATACATGTCATCCCTTAGGTAGCCATTATCTTGATTGGCGATTGTTGAAAAAGGAAAATTCTTTTAGGAAGACACTAGTAGGCCCATTTAATAGTCATGGCAGAGGAGAAGAGATGCAGAAGGCATGCATATAGCCTTGGGCTTCACTGATGTGCCACTAAACTACAGTTTAGAATAGTACAGTAACTATCGTAAACTATCATTTACTGCAGTATTGAAATTAGACATTGTGTCCATAGCAAATCGATGAACCCTAAATATTCTTAATAGCAGACTGGACTTCTTGCCTTCTCCTTCTGTTTAAGAAAATATTTGCAAATATGTGAATGTGCCGTTAATTAACATTTCGCCATTTTTAACTTATTTTTTATGGTATAGGATATTGAAAACACTCTCACACTATCTTAGTATAATAGCATGATGTAGTTTGTGTTAACATAATCAGCACTTTTCAAATGCTTGTCTGGGAACATGGACATTTTAAAACGTCTTAATGTGGCCATATATACTTCTTAAGCTTATGTCCAATGATTCATGAAGCAAACCTTGGCAAATGGAATAACTGTAAATCTATAGCACTTGGTGGATCTCAGGATTACGTCAGTATGATCCAGATTATTCTCTGCTTGTTGCTTTTAAAAAAACCCAAACCCTCAGATGAAATTTGTTTGGCTCAAAATTACAAAAAAATGAAGTGTACTGTGAATCAAGTCTTATAAATCAGTCCTGTGCTAGAAACAAGTCTGTGGGAAAGCAAATCATTAAAAATGAGCTGGGAATTAATCTGGACCTTTTATTTAGCATGGAATTCCTAGGAAAAGAAGATCTCAGGCCATATCACTTATATAGCATTATAATAATGTCATTTGCAAGCCGTAATGAGTGGGAACATCCACTTTAGCTCCTAAGAGCTGTTTACTTTTGTGGAATTTTGGCTCCTTCTAATCAAAGTGTACAATTCAATTTGCTGTAAAACACATTTTCTAGAGGAAGTCTGCCAGCCCACCTGTTTCAAAAGTTTCCCCAATAATGTTTACTTGTCATCAGGGCATCCAAGAACAGATCTGATTATGTGAGCTGGTCCCTATGATACATTGACAGTAAAAGTCTGCCTAGAATTTCTCTTCAAATGTGACCTTCTGTTTACGTATTCAGAAGTAAACCAAACTGCATTCAGTGAGATTTACTCTGTAGTAATAGTACATATGGCTCCATCCTTAACTCAGCTTGATATTAATATTAATGTTTCCCCCCGGCTGAAGATTCAGTTCTTCGTTTTCTGGCTTCAGGACCACCAACTGAGAGACATCTCAAACTGAGGATGTGAGATGCAAACATGTTCCCTTGGGAGCTTTTTAGCTTGAAAACCACAGGTCTCTTGCATAATTCTCTGCTCATCTTTGCCAGAGTGTTTTATACAATGAAGCACCTCTTGTGTGAAGTTCAGACTCAGCACTTAGCTGCTTCCCTTCTTTTTTCCAGCTGACATCAGCTTGGCCCCTTGACTAAGCATCTGCTTTATCCTTTTGTTAGATAGCATTGCCTCACTCCTTCGCTCAGGCAGCAAAATGATCTCCCGTTGCTTGACCACTCACAACTCTGTTTTTGCCTCTTCCCAAGTAGAACAAATCCAACTGTTGCCACGAAGTACATTTGCCTTTCCTTTTGATGGTATGTTTTTCCACAAGGTTATTTTTCTACTTTAAAAGATTGTACTTTTCCAGCCCTCAGATTGCAGTATTTTGTTTTGGAGAAAATGTGGTGACTTTTGTGTTCAGGAAGCACACACATGAGCCATATTCTATAAAAGCTGAAATTATTCCATATCTGACTGTGTTATGGGTCTGCACACTCTCCAGATTTGATATGGTTTAATTGGTGAAACATAATTTAATCAGCAAAATATATTAATTGGCATTGATATAAATGAGACCCTGATGTGACTGTAAGGCCAAGCTGGGCAGAGGAAAACACTGGCTGAACATGTGTGCTACAAAGTAGGTCAGAGATCCCCTCTAGGCATAGCTAAGTCATTGTCAGGACAATCACCAGGTAACTTTGGAGATAATAGGCTTAAACTAAACTGTAACGTCTCTGCTGTCAGACAATAGTGATGGGAAGTTCCCACCAAACCACTGATTGTTTCAGCTGTCTTTCCTATTACCTGGGAATCTTCATATATTTCCTTCAGGAAATAGGCAGGTTGGGTTTTAGTTTACTTTTGGAATCTCTGGTTGGCTCTTTCCTGCAGAGACCCTGGAAACATTGGTGGAAACTCTCATTAGGTTACCCCTTTTCACAGGAATCCTAATTGGGCTATTTATTTCCCCACTGTCTTGTGGAGGTACTGGCATCATGGGTGGATCCCTGAGTCACCCACATTTTAGGGTAATAACTGGTTTTGTAGTCCTAAAACAAATACACAAACAAGTCACAGACAGCAGTTACCAAAATGTCAGGCACAGAAAGGAAATAGACAATATAGTCCAAGAATACAAATATATACCAGGAAATTATCCTGTGTAGGATGCATGGAACACTTAGCATTATTAAAAAAAACACCAACCTGCCTATTTCCTGAAGGAAATATGTGAAGATTCTACAGTTTTGAACATGTTAATCCTGCTAACTGTCTAGATCAGTGGTTCTCAACCTGTGGGTCCCCAGATGTTTGTGGACTTTAGCTCCCAGAAGCCCTGAGCATTGACCATAGTGGCTGGGGCTTCTGGGAACTGAAGTCCACGAACATCTGGGAACCCACAGGTTGAGAACCACTGGTCTAGATAGTGCAATATACATTATGAAATATGCATAGTGTTTCAGAAACAATATTGGCAGAATGAATTCAGTTATTAAAAATAAAAGTTACTTTTATCAGATGGTTTTCTTTTTTGCTTGGTTGGCAGACCTGAATTCTGAATTGCAATCCATTATTGAATGCTTAAATCTTATCAATTATTTCAGCTGAGCTTCCCCACATGAAGATGTATTCAAGGTTGTATTCTAATGATTCTGGTTCTTTATTTCCTGATTTGCTGTTTAGACTTGAATCTGCAATCTATTCAGTTCTTTTTGGCATTGTTCACTGTTAGGTCATACTTGAATTTCTACCAATACTACATAGGAGCATGGGAGACAAAGCAATCAGTTTGATTATTTGCAGAAAGGTGCTAGAGTTTTGTCCCAAAAAAGTTTAAATAGGCATAGTTCAGCACATGCTTTCGTGGTGTCACGTAGAAGATGGATACAGCCCTGGACAGGCTTGTGCAATCTGTGCATGTTTTTCCATAACCAAAGGACAACCCTCTAAGTCTGTGCACATAAGATCTGGCCTGACCTATCTGGACTACACAAAAAGAGAGGGATAAGGGACTTCTCCTGCCTTCATAAAGAAGGGAGCTAAGAGCCTCCTTGGCTGAAAATAGAGAATGAGTTGAAGGTTTTCTAGAAGCAGCACTAAGCCAACATGTTCATGCCATAAGGCATAAGTTCTATTGCAAAGGCAAGTTACTATTTGCATAATTCAAGATGGGAATTCCCATTGTTGCTCATGAATGCACACGAGAATTACTACCAGTTTTATAAACAAAACACAGCTTGCATCTTTCATAAGAAGCTGATTGTACAATTCTGTCTCATCTTTTGTATGAGACTAGTGTGGTGTTTCCCTCTTTTCTAAAGGCTGTCACTGAAAAGTTTGTTTCCAGCTATTCTAAGCCATAGCACAGTGGAGGCATGGTGCTATGATCCCGCGCCAGGTGTGGAGATTTCATGGTATTGGTGAACTGCAATTCATAGCATTCCTCACCATTCACTATGCTGGCTAGGACTGCTGGAAGGGTGACATGATAGAGCTATGTCCCCATCATACTACAATTTAGGAAACAATTGGTTTTCTAGAATCTTGGAAACCACACAAATTCATGATAAAAGGAGGGGAACAAATGGTTATAAGCCTTTTAGTCTTAGAAAACTAAGATTTGGAAAGGCAGCTACTAAGGAATTAGAGGAGGCCCTCAAATATAAAGATATATCACTAAATTCCAAAGTCAGACTCATCCATGCTGCAATATTTCTGTGTATGGTGATTAAAGCTGAACAGTAAAGGAAGCTGACATGAAGAAATTTTATTCATTTGAAATGCAGTGCAGCAGGAGATTCTAGAGATACCACAGACATCTAAAAAACAAACAAAAAAGAACCAACCCCCCCCCCAAAAACAAATAGATGGACCTGAAAGCAAATCAACTCTCAACGGAAGCCAAAATGACTAACTTGAGGCTATTGCTCTTCAGATATATCATGAGATGACATGGTTCACTGGAAAAGGCAATAATGCTTGGTACAGAAGAAGACAGGAGGAGAAGAGAAAGATCACATATCAGATAGATTGGTTCAGTCAAGCAAGTCATGGCCCTGAGTTTGCACAACCTGAGCAGGGCAGTTGATGATTGGGTTCTGAGAGGTCTCTTGTTCATAGAGTCACCATAGTCTGAGCCAACTTGACAGCAAATTACAGCAACAAACTTTTGTGGTACCTTATGCTATTGAAAAGTCTGGAAAATCCTGTACTATAGTGTTACCCCAAAATGTGGGTGACTCAGGCGTCTACTCTCAATGCCACTACCTCCATGTGACAAAGGGGAATGAATTAGCTCAAAATTCAGAGGCCTGTGAGAGGGGGGTAACTTAATGAAATCTTTCCACCAATGTTTACAGGGTCACGCAGGAAAGAACCAGCCAGAAAATTCAAAATGTAAACTAAAAATGAAGTTTGAAAGATTCAGACATGTACGCAAAAGATCTGAACACTCACGCACTCACACAAAGACTAACTGAAGGAAAAGAGAGGAAGGTTGTAGATAGAGGACATTTAGTGTTTGAGTGATAATTACCGGTTCGGAGAGAAGTACAGAAAAGTGACAATGTGGCTTTCCTGAGGACAGTTCTCATTTGGGAATCAAAAGGACAGCATGGCATTCAGTAAGTCGAGAGACTGCTCAAAATCGAGGGTTTTTATACCCAAAATATAGGTATGGGTGTGAATTGCTGTCCCAGTTGAGTGGACAATGGGAGTTGCAACACAAACAATGAGGTCCAAGTGGAGTTAATGGTCTTAGTGTTTAGGTGACAAAGGGGTAATGGCTGTCATAATAGGTCTGTATTGTGGAGAGGTTGGGAAGACAAAGCAGTGAGACATCCATGTGTGAGAGATCAGAGTTAGAACAATCACAGTTTGGTGGGAACTTCCCTTTTCTGGTCAGAGATGTCCAGCTTTTAGCATAAGCTTATTGTCTTCAGGGTTGCCTTGCAATCTTCCTGACAATGACTTTGGTTTCGCTTAGGAGGGGATGTGGCTGACCTGCCTTGCAATCTCATCTTTACAGTCAATATGTTTTCTCTTTCCAACTTGACCTCCCAGTCACCTCAGGTTTCATTTTATATCAATGCCAATTAATGTATGCCGCTTAGATAATATTGCCAATTAAACCCATATTAATCTTGGGGAGTGCACGGAGTCATAACAGTAGATATATTTAAGACCTGTTAAAATAGGGATTCACTCAGCATATTCCTTCACATTTGTGTTAGTCCATCTTTTGGAGGCATTGTTCTTGCCAATAAAGATTAATATAATTCATTTTATCACTACAGAAGAGGAAGTTCTGAGGATTTTCATGTTTCATGCAGCCTTCATCAGAGGATATAAAGCTACTTTTTTAAACGTTTGTTCCCAGATTCTTCCAGCCAGTATGCTAGCTGCAGAATTCTGGGAACTGCAGTCTAAAAATGTAACTTTACAAAGTCTAGTATTCTTTCTTTTGCATATAACTATTACTATCCTATTTAAAGCTAGAGCATCGGACTATGACTTTGGAGACCAGAATTTGAATCCCTGCTTGGCCATGGAAACCCACTAGGTGACTTGGGGAAATCATACTCTCTCAGCCTCAGAGGAGGGCAAAAAGCAAATCTCCTCTGAACGAATTTTGTCAAGAAAATCCCAAGATAGGGTTGCCATAAGTCAAAACCCTTAGGGTTGCCATAAGTCAAAAACAACTTGAAGGCATACAACAACAAATTAGTATCCAGAGCAAGAACAGAGATTCAGGCACATTCACAAGTAAGTTCACAGTACAATTTGTATCCAATTTCCAGAGTGCAGCTGGCAGAACTGCAGTCTACTTCATTAAAATATACACTACATTGTATATACTTTTGAAGCAGGTGTCTATTTTGTTTTGCCCTGAGCAAAAGCTGGCTAAGCGGGAGATTCAGAATACATGCCAGCACTGTGTGTCATCTTAAAAACCTAAATTATGAGGGAATATCTGTTGAAATTCTGAATATAGTGGGACAGGGCTTTGAAAATCAGATTTAAATTATAGACAATAGATGCAAACAAAGGGGCACTGTTGTGGAGCAGTGAATATGCATTTGTTTTGTAGACGGCAGAAGACTGTGAACTTAAAACTGGTCAAAAGGCAACTCTGATCTAGCCCACCTGGCTTTCCCCACACCATAGGTCTCAATATCAGGGAGCATTTTTGTTTTTGCTTTCTTATAATTGAAATTCAAAGTGTAAATGCAATTAAGAACAAAAGCTTCCAACTGTCTAAATCAGTGTAAGTAAGTTTTGTTCATGATGTTAATGCCATGTTATAGATTGAAACAGTTCACTTGTAGTTCAGGATGAACCTGTAGAAGTTGTTGAGTCAGCATAAATGTCAACAGATATTCCCTCGTAATTTAGGTTTTTAAGATGACACACGGTGCTGGCAAATAGTTTAAATGTAAAATATGCTTCTTCATTATTGCAGAATTTGTTTGGAGTGTCTAGACATTTGATGATTCAATTGCTTTTTAATCAGGTATGTTGAAAACACTGTCATATTAGTAATGGGAAAATAGGATTAACAGATCCCTTTAGGCAGATGGGATGGTTTTGTCTGTGCAGTGGTTCGTACTATAAGTCAGCAGAATGGGGTGGATTCCCATTCATGGACACATTCATAGAGAGAAACATTTATACCTGTCTGAACAGCCTGCCCTTCCTCTCAAACATAGATACACACACATGCATGCAATCGCTCACAGGTACATGGATGTATATGTAATTCTGTCCATCCATTCAAGTGAAGTGTGGTGGAATGGTTTAAACCTCCCCTCCTTGTGCACTCAGACCACTATGTACCTTCTTCATATGTCAAACAGCTGAGCAAGATAGGTACACATTTTTCCTAAGATGACTGTCCTTGTGCACCACCTTCTCCATTAAAATCATTTTCCTGGCAGCATGGCAAACAACTCCTTGCCACTTTTCATCTTCTCATTCTTGGTGATGGGGCATGGGCACCATCGTCATCAACAACTAAGGACAGACACATGGAAGGCTTCCTAGGGCTACCTCTGGGCCATGGGTTACTAATATATATAGTCACCATATTGTAGAAATAGATCAGGGTCCTATTTTATTCTTGTTGAAAAATGTTTCTAACAGTTACAATGGTCAGTACTATTTGAAGTGGTGGTCTGCAGGCTAGTATTGGTCTGTGAGCCACTGACTGCCAGTCCACGGCGAGTTTCCAGGAAACTATGTGGATTTGATAATAATATAGAACAAATATGGTGCTGGTCCTTGGCACATGGAGGAAGGCTGTGTCACACTGTTCAACCTGCTTTGGATACTTTTACTGAAATAGTCTGTAAATTACTTTAAAGACCAGAGCTCTTGAGCCACTAAGGCACTGCTGTCTCACAATCAACTGAAAGCGGTATTAAATCTGCACTTCAGCACGCCAGTCTAGTATGGTGCAGGCTCATCTAGCAAAATCATTCCCTTTGGCTAAGCTCCTCCTGTAATATTTGCCTACAACTAAAAAGTTTATTGCTTTCAGGCTATGCCTGTTTTATTGCATCCTGTGGACCACTTTAGTTTTAAGGACAAGGTGCAATCTGCACAATTGTCTTTATGCTGCCTTATGCTGGGGAGAACAAGTGTCTGCCTTTTCCAGGCACATTTTCTGCAGTCAAAGCTTCTTACTAGTCTTCAGCAATCTGACGCCCTCCAGATGCCTTGGATTACTGTGCCTGTCAGCCCTGATCATTTGCTGTGCTAGCTGGGATGTATAAGAATTGTCCCAAACACCTGGAGAGTGCATCATATTGGGGGAGGCTGCTTTATACTGTGGCACCTGCTGAAAATACCAGTGCTTCAATTGGCCTCAAAGAATAAGAATTGCAAAGGGCTTTTGAGAAGACAAGGGGGTAAAGTCAAGGTTTCTGTTCTTTCTTACATGTGTTTACATCTGCCCACCTGGGTGCACAATTGCTTTCAAATATTATTTATTCACAACATTTTGCAAGCTGTCCCCTAAACTTGTAATAAAACAAATAGAGCAGACAAATGTGTAGTACTTCAGCTTTATGTAACACTGTATGTGCTGTGCACTAGAGCGAGCCATTCCTATCAACGGCAAACTGCTGTAGAGTTCTTCCAAAATACCTGATCACATTTTCAGGATCTTTCTTAAAATGTGTGTGCTTGGTCCTGTGAATGCCTTGGTTGTACTCCACCCCCAATCATGTTCTATAATAACCCCTTCCCCTTATAGGTGGGAGTGTACTCAATGCTGTGGGCTGCACTCCAAGTTGCTTTAAAGAAAAAAAGAAAGAGGGCTGTTGCAGGGCTGAAGAAGAAGAAGGTATAAAAGGAAGAACATTAAATAAGGCCAGGTTTAAGGGCTAGATTAGTGCTGTGTATATAATCTAGTGTGGCTCTGGAAAGCAGTATGAAACAAAGCTTTAAAATAGTTACCTGAAGTCTGTTGTATTGCTTCTATACATAAAGAGCATCAATAATGGCACAGGAACAGTTCAGTGAGTGTCCCTGCAAACCACTCAAATAATTAAGAAATTACATTTCCAGCAAGAAGAAAAATCACATTACAGGTATCCATCTGCCTCATACTCTGTGCTGGGAAAATGCAAGGCATGCAGGGTGGGCCTACTACTAAGCCGCAAGATGCAACTGCCTCAGACCAATTTGGGATGTCAGAAAGTGAGAGCAAATTGTTTGCTATTTATTTAGTTATGGTGCAGGATTTTTGTTTACTAGCAGCGAGGCATACCTGTCCTGGAAAGACCTGTGGGACTCTTTACCTCACCCACCAACATAACGTGGCGGGCTTGGGCTGCCGCGCGCCTCGACTTCGGGCGTGGGGGGGACGCACTTGCCCTTCTGCGGCCGCGCAGCCAACCACCTTGCGGCTCGAGAGCGCATGCAAACCAGCAACAAAGCCGCCCAACCTCGGGAAATAAAGATGCCACGAGCAATCATGACCAACCACCACCACCACTTCTCCATTTATTGAGTGCGCTGAGAAGCGGCGGCCGGAGAAGCAACCTTTTCAGAGGACCAAAATTAGGCTTGCTTCCATTCCCGCAAGCGGCCGTACCTCCTCTCTTAGCAGCAGGGCAGCGCTTGTCCGGCCGTTTGCCCTTTGGACACAGCCGTGACAGCACCCCCCCCCCCGCTTTCCCTTCACTCCGTGCCTAGCGCGCCCGCCCGCCAGGGACTCCCAGAGAAGAAGGCGGGAAGCGGGAGAGCAGGGCTACTCCTCGGAGGCGGCCGCGGGGCGCTCCCCTCAGGAGGCGTAACGCTGAGCGGTCCTCCCGCCTCCCACTCGAGCCTGGGGCCGTCTGGCTGGCTGGCAAGCCGCCCCCTTCAGTTCACCCAAAGCTCAACCCTCCCTCCTCCTCTTTAAGCGGCTGCGGCTTCCACTGCGCTGCTGTGGTGCTCCAAGCCTTTCATTTTACAGTGTGCAGGCTTTCTCTTGACAAGCGCTTCCATTCCCCGGAGGCGGAGGCGGGAGCGGCGGCGGTGGCAACTCCAGCTCTTCTCTTCCCCACGCGCTTTCCATTCCCCTCAGCAGCAGCAGCAGAGAGAGCCGCCGTTGTTTTTGCCACATTGCAACCGCCGCTATGGTCCTCCTGTATCTTCTCACTGTGCACGGTAAGGGGTGGGAGGGATGAGGGTAATTGGATGCTTCCCGCTCCTGCGTAGGGGAATTGCTGCCCGCCGCCCTTTCTCCTCATTGTTTCTAATGGAAGCGGCTGACAGTCCTTCTCCCCGGGCGGAGAGATGTTATTTTGAGAACAGAAGGGGGAAAAAGGCGGCGAATGGGGCGCAACAGGTTCCACCCCTTTTCTGTCCCCTCGGCTCCTCTGAGGGCAGCCCAAGGACTGCAGCGTGTCCGCTTTTCCTAAAGAGCAGATTGTTCACACAGTCCGCTCTGTGCGAGTTAGGAACTGAGCTAGCTTTGTCTTCTCTTAGTTTTGCAGTTAGCCGGAGCTGTTGAACTCCCTGCGGGGTCCTGTGCCTTCGAAGGCAGCACTTGTGGCTATGAATCAGAGCCCACGTCCCTGCCCTGGATTTTGAACAGAGAAGGTACGGATGGCTTTTTTTGCTGTGGTTTGCTTTCATGTTTAAGAGAATGGTCTTTGGTCTGTTGAGTCTCATTGTTTGTTATTCTAACAAGCCTGTGTTGTTCTTTTTTTTTAAAAGCCATATGTTTGTATGGCAAACCTATTTTAGAACTGTATCATCTTTCCTTCTGTTTTAAATGTAAAAAGCAGAGTTTTACAACTAGGAAGCTGAAAAATGCTCCAGTGCCGGTTCTGCTTGAGTCCAAGCATATTTATTTGGAATGAAATTCCATTAGGAGTTCCTTGGGTTCTGTTCCTAAGTACACAAATATAGGAACCACAGGGAAGAGTCATAAACAATGGTGTTAGAGCAGCACTGCTGGCAGATATGTAGGTTACATTTATACTAAAAGGGGGAGGGACTGTAGCTCAAAGCGTATGCTTTGTGTGTTGCAGAAGATTCAGATTTATGCCCTGCATGTCCAGTGAAATGGATGAGGTAGGAGATGATGCGAAGGATTTCCACTTTAGATCCCTGAGTGCTTCTGATAGTGACATCAGAGAAAGGATTACAGTGGACAAAAAATCTGAATATCAATAATAATAATAATATGAGGCTTGCAGAGTCAGATGAAATGCTTATCTACTCCAGTAGCCAACCAGATGACTTTGGGAAGTTCACAAGCAGAGCATCAGAAGAGTAGCTAGCAGGATGCAGTTTTCTATATTCCTTTGGTTAGGTGCCAGTTACCAGTATTCTATTGTCTTCATTCATTTTATTTGCAATACTTATATACCATCTTTAAACAAAAGTTTTCAAATACCTCTTTAGCTGGTCAGTATGCTTGGATAGCAAACACAAGAGGTTTGTGAAAAGGTTCTAGTTAATCCTACTCCTACATGGGCAAATTGTGGTTTCTGTGTTATGGGTCTCCCATAATCCCTCACTATTTGCTGTGCTGGCTAGGGCTGTCGGAAGCTGTAGGCCCAAAACATTTGTGGCCTCCACAATTTTGCCCTTCTGTCGCCCAGATGCATCAGTTACTCTTGCCCCAGGCTGATACGCAGTTAGTGTCTATCTGAAGACAAGCTCATACCCGTACTGATAATCAGATAAAGGTGTCCCACCACAGAGGAGAACCCTAAGGCCTATTGACACTGCAGAATTAGAACAAAAGTATTCCTCTTTAATTGCCATGGTTCCATCTTGTGGAGTCCTGGGACTGATAGTTTAAGGAAGGGCCTTTAGACTTCTTAGCCAGAGTGCCCCAGCGGCTTATCCAACTTCAGACTCCAAGATTCAATAAGATGAAATCATGGCAGTTGAACTGGAATAATTCTCCTATAATTGCATAGTGTGAATGAGCCTTTAGGCAGTCAAGGGTCTTCATGGACAGAGCTCCAAGCACATACTTCTTTACACATGTGGGGCCCTTTCAGACTGACAGAAATCAGATTTCGATCAGGTATGAGATTTTCTCCAGAAACTCTTCAAAAGTTTGTTTGGGAATGACTGAAGAGGGTAAAGAAGTTTATGGAATCAAATATGAAATGTAATACTTGAATTTAAAACAAACTGAAACATCATGAAAAACAAACTGAAAAACAAAAATAAATTTTATGAACTTTTTATGATTTAATTTTTCTACTGAGGAGGTGTTGCATTCTTTTAAAGAAATGTATGCTCTTCAGTGGCCCAGCTGGTGCCCAGATTTTCCAGGTGGGGGCCAAATGGAAAGGTGCAGAGTGGTATGCTAGCATAATAGTCCTGTGAATCTTCATTGTGTTGCTGTTTGACCTTAGCATCACATTCTGTGACATTTAGAACCTTTCAGACAGTGGGAAGAAAATCCTTAGAACTGAACAATACTAATACAGAACACAAGAAGCATCACACATATGAACAAAAGTTTCTAAGGAGTGAGAAACAATGAAAAAAAAATTAAGAAGACGGCAAGGGAGACTAAAATGAACATATCCAATACTTGTGTATTGGGTATTTTCTACCATAACTGCCCTCATAACATTGACAGCTTCACAGTCAGTTGTTTTGGCTTATTCAGACTAGTGATTCATGCTGATTTATATCACACCATTTAATATTCCTCTTTAATGCTCTTGTCACTTCAAGACACAATCCTGCTTAATTAAAGAAGAATCAGTAGAAAGATGGCACATTTTGGTTTGTTTATAGGTCTCTTGTTTATCATATTGTGATGTTAGATGTGAGCATATCTAACCTCAGATGTGTTTCTAGATGTGTTGAAATCCTCACATGCTCTTCTGTTTCTCCCCCGTGCTACATTATTAATTATTTTATTTTATATCTTTTTGGCAGAGTTATAGTGCAGTATTGGTAAAATGTAGTGGTGACATTGCTGTGTTTGTTTCCTTGGAGCAAGATCAAGTCCTCATCAATCCTTCTTAGTCAGTCTTCTCCAGGGCTTCAGTTCACACAGGAAATGAGTGTGGTCTTGCTCCAAGAAAGCAAATGTAAGAATAGCACCACTAGAATTGTTGTTGCTGTTATGTTATTGTTATCTTTATTTATATCCTTCATTTTCTTTAAAGCTGAACTCTAGGTGGATTATATAGGGAAAAAATGGAATTAAATCACAATTTGACACTATTCAAATATATGTTGGGAAAGGGTTTTTTTCAAATAACACATATTGTCTGTCCAGAAAATCGACCCTAACATTCATTCTTGTCAAGCTGAGAAAAATGGAGGAAATTTCCCAACAATATCTGCGCAGTCCCTTTCTGATGTTGCAACTTTAACTCAAGTTGAAATTGACTAGTGCTGAGGAATATGTGTATGTATGCATAAGATCTTTCCAAGTACAGAAGTGTAAGAGTTCCTTGCTAGGGCAACAGAGAGTTTTTTGTTTAAAAAAAAGTTAAAATCATTAAAAGGAGGAATTGCGAAGCTGGGGGAAGAATGGAAATAGGAAAAAGGGTGGAACATCTTGAAAATAGGGAAGAGTTGAAAAACCAAGGAGACATGCTTCATCAGTTACAATGTGGAGACCAAATGTATGTTTTTTTGTTTTTGTTTAATCTTGCCTTTTGGCTAGGAATAAAGTACTTCAGAACATTGCTGAAAAGGATGGGAACAGCCTGAAAAACATTATTTAGCAAAACTTATTTACTTAGAATATTTATACCCCCCACTTCAGCTGAAAAGTCTCTCAGGGCAGCTTACAAATCAGTAATTTGACAGTCTTCTGCCCTCAAGTTTACAATCTAAAAAAGATAGGAAATAGAAAAAAGGAATGGAGGTGGAAGAAAAGATTAAGTTCGTCAAATAGCAGACATATCTCTTTTAACAAAACCCCTGACAAAGAAGTTCCTTTTTTACAAAGTCTTTTTATGCCTATCTAGACCTCACCTTTTCCTCCTCATCTTATGTCTTAAATTTAAGTGTTAGCTTTTAGCAGAATCAGCACTGTGAGAATAGTGAAAGAGGGTAGGAGATACACAGACTATCAGTATCAGGTTGATGCAGCATGTTTGCAATAAACAGCGCAATAAAGCTTGAAAAAGAATTGAGATTCTATTCTAGCTGATCTTGTTGTAGCTGTGTTTGCATCCCTGCAGCAGGAAAGGTAATCAGCAGCTGCCTCCAGCATGCATGGAAACAGAGAGAAAGCAAAACAAATACAGTTGCCTCCCCACCTACTTCCAGCATGTTAAAAAAGCATGGATATATGTTTGTTCTCCAAAATGGAATTCATAAGAAAAGTGGACTCTTCTGAAAAAAAAATCACTGGATGCCTTTTGGAAGAAGCTTTCAGTGAGTCTCTAGAATAGTCAAAATATTTCCTTTTACTTATGCAAGGTTTCCTTGACCTAGTTGATTCATTTTGCATGTACATATTATTAGAGTTGGATAAAAACTGCTGAAAATTGTTGAAGTTTTTTTTAATGGTATAGGAACCTGTTCTTGCTTGTTCTATGTTATTTCTAGCTCTGATATCAAATTTTCTATTAAAGAAGTAATACCCAGAAACACACCTACTTCATTAACTGAGGTGTACCTGTACTGCTTATTTTTCTCTTCTTCAGAAGTCACAATGGTAGCAGCTGGAATGAAGGGGAGGGCCTTCATCTGCCCTGGGGTTATGGCACAATGGAGCTGTGCTTGCCTATTCTTCGCTCACTCCGAAGTCACAGCAGAGGCAGTTGGAATGGAGGGGAGGGTTTATCTGCTGCTGGGGGCTGACATGATGGAACTGTGCAAATATCATTTTAATCTTAAAAAAGTGAGACATACATCAACAAATTACCACCTTCCCACATTTGCCCTGTGTAGAAGAGCCTGTCAGAAGAAAGTTCCCCATGACTCTTTGGAAAAAATGATGAGCTCTCTAGAGTAGCAGTGGAGGTTGCCTTTTTAAGGGTTGGAGAAATATTCTTGATCAGGATGGTGTATTCTAGAAGAACATCAGCTAAAATAAGTAGCTCTTTCAGTACTTTAGTTTTGAACTGCACGATGTTCTTTTGAAATGGCACATTTTGCCAGTGAAAAAGCCCTGTACCTCATGGTGTCACTCTCTGTCTTTATGTTGTTGCAACCAAGGCCATAACAGAATAATCAAAACAAAGATCATGCTTATACAAATTTGTGTACCCCAAGTTTATAATTGTATTTGTAATGGATTCCATATCTTGTAAAGTTTTGCCAGTGAAAAAGCCCTTACCTCATGGTGTCACTCTCTGTCTCTTATGTTGTTGCAACCAAGGCCATAACAAAAAATCAAAACAAAGATCATGCTTATACAAATTTGTGTACCACCAAGTTTATAATTGTATTTGTAGGGATTCCATATCTTGTAAAGTTTTCAGAAGCAAGCAGCATGATATCATCAGAAACAGTGGTATTCATTGGAACAGTCTGCTGGCCTGTGGAGGCTGTGATCCAGAACAGTGCAGAGAGTTCAAGTCTGGCAGCCAGACTCTTAGTGGGAGTGGTCTTAGAGATCGCTCTAAGCTTCTTGGTAATTAGCAGATGTGCACCTGTCTCCAAATTTCTGGTAGGGGCGACATCCCCTTTGCACACCTCTGGACTCCTATTACACTTAACTTTGGCCATTTCTGCACTACAGTGTTACAGTGCTATTATTCTACTTTCAATATCCTGTGGAATTCTGAGGTTTGTAGTTTACTGAGACTAAACATGCGGCTGAGAATTCTAAATGCCCCTCCCTAAACTGCAAACCCCAGGATTCCATAGGATGTTGAAGGTGAAATAATCACACTCTAACAGTGTAGTGCAGAAATGGCCTTTGAAGTCCCAGTGAACTCAATTGAAGCTTAATTTTTTATAACTGTGAATAGGATTACACACACATATACACACACATGGATGTGAACATTTTCATTTAAACTATATGTAGAATATCTAAGAGGCAGTTCATGTATGCAGACTGATCTCTTAGTAATTAGTTTATTAAAAAATTAATGACGTGAAGCTGAGAAAAGTCATGACTAGCTGTGGCTTCACTGAAAAATTTGGAGGCATGTTCTCTTACAATGGAAGGCTAAGAAGTATCAGGGTTTTTAAAAAGTTGACTTATAAGACATTTTGTGTATAATGTAATGGGCAATGCAAAAATTTATCTGAAGCCATCACATGATTCAGAATCAAAGCACAAGAACATTATCTTTGCCCTGTCTGTTATTAATACCTCCCTCCATCCACACCTTTACTTAGTTTCCTTTAATTCTCCCTCCCAATCTCCAACAGGGGTAGAAAAAGCTATTGGCTGTCTCAAAGTGGTTGGACTTCAGCTTCTAGTACCTCAGTAATGGATCTATTGACTGTCTAATGGGAATTACTGTCAAGCAACACATGAAAGAACGAATTTTGCTGGTACAGAATGACTGAGAGACACAGGACACAGTCTTAATTGGTTAAGATGGCCAACCAGAAGCTGAGCTGACACTTGGCCAGCTGAACCTGTGCTAAATTCAAGTCTCTGTCAGTCTAGAGGCCCTGGAAATTACCTTTACCCTAAGCTTTATGCTGTCATTGTGGTTATTTCCCTAGCTGTCGTTCTGCCCTTTCACTACTCTTTGTCAGCTCTTCTGCTGGCAGATCTCAGTCACCAGAGCAGTCCTGCCAGTAGATTGCTCTGAAGAAGGTAATAGTGGGAGGGTCAGAAGTTTCCACCTAATTCTTACCCCTTAGAGTCAGCATATTTTTGAATTAGGATTGCAGTGGAACACTTTAAATTGTAGTATATATGTGAAAAAATACCCAGAATTTTTCTGTCTCTTATGGCACTAGGGTTATCTAAATAAATGATCTGGAGTAGTTGCAAGATAACTATAAGTACTTTTTCAGACAGTGTGTCATTCACGTATGAAATTTGTTGCCACAAAATGTAGATAGCCTTTGGCTTATATAAATTCAACAGAATAAGGTAGTAGAATTTCAACTGGCAAAACAGAATGCATCACTTCGGACTAAGAAAAATCATGAAAAAAATTATTCTCACATCCCTAAGTGGTATAATCCACTCTGCCTTTTTTACCTTGTTCTGTTGTGTGTGTAGGCAAGGGCTGAGATGGTTTTAAAGGGGAGTTAAAATGATCCATCGACGGCAGCTATATCTGTGCCTCTTGGCTATAACAGATGAATGGAATCTCCATGTTCAGAAGCAAGTAGATGTGAATCTGAATGCCATAGCTAAAGGTTAAAAAGGAAGTGGGGGCTTATTATCTTCTGGTAGAAATCTATATTAGACAGAGTCTTGGTCTCAGCTGGCAGGACTCTTGTGTTCTTAAATAGACTGTATTTAAGGAGAGTGCTGATATTTTAAAGGATGGTGATAACTTTACGAGATGAACTGTATGTACATGTGTCAGGGCTGCATGAGTTGTGACCCATCAGACCAAAGCCAGGTCACCAATTATGTTTTCGATGTATTGCATTGCAACCTGCCTTCCGATTTCTTGGCAGTCCACAAACAAAAATGCTGGGTAGGAAGAAAATAAAAAGAGTCTTATTAAGATTCAGCTGGATCAGCATATATGGATGAGCCCCTGTTTGGCTTGTTGCGTTGTAAGTTCTGGAAGCCTGATACAGCAGGCATATATGAACAGCAGCTGTATTTTTGGAAATTCTTTAACAATGCTGAGAGTCTAACAGCAGCATTGTGAACACATAAAAGAACCCTTCTGGCTGTGTGGTCTTTGTACCAACTCTGCAACAACCTTGGTATTGTAGCATGGGAAGTGACACAGAATAGTGACTATAGGTGTGAGGTAGTCGGACTGTGGTTTAAATTCGGCCTTGGGCAAGGACTGTGTGATGTTGGGCAAGCCATTGCTCTGTCATCCATCTACAATGGAAAGGATGCTAACCTCAAGGACAGTTAGGGTCTCACAGATTGTGGAGAGGTTTGGAAGCCAACTCCAAATCAAAATTCTCTTGTCTTTTCCATTTTGGGGCTGAGGCTGCGTGGCTAGCCAAAATTTCTTGTTGCCATTTGGTGCAGCGCAGCAGCCAAAGAAACGCCTGCCATCCTTTCCTTCTTTGTAGCAGAAAAAATTTAAAAAACAGGCTTGTTTTTGTTTTGGTCTTGTATGGCTAAAGCGCTAGGATTACCTCAGGAGTGGAACCATTTCCGGCCTTCTTGGAAGGACGGAATGGGATTGGCATGTCATTGCTGGGATAATCCATGCACAGTTCTACAGCTCTAAGACTTGGACAAACATTGGGATGTTCCCTGTATGCCAGAAGACAATGACACACTCTCAGTGGTAAGAGCAAAAGTGTGGAAGCCAGATCCTGGTATAACATGAGAAGCATTTTGAAGGTTAGAGTTGGGCAGTTAGTAATTACATAAATACTAGTTGTTGATGTTGATGTTGCTAGGTAGTAGTAAGATGGAAAGATGTTCCATCCCTAAATAGTAATCAGAGAACATCCATTGCACAGATTACAGTCTGTTAGATAACAGGATGAATAAAATTACAGTATGTCAGATGTGCCTATAGTTGGAATACTCTCCAGGAGATGTAGAAAGGGGACATAAAATTGAAATATTTGTTGGATGGTGAGGTGGGACGTACATTCACTTTAACAACATCTTTGGCTTCAGTGCTTGATTTATCATTACAACTCTTTTTCGAAGACACAGTGTACATTTTCTGAAGATATACAGTTTGACCGGAAGGTATGTACCCAAGTGACATCAATTAATCATAATGTTACTGTACAAGGGGAGCCTTTGTGTTCTGGATAAATCGACATGACAAAGTGTTAGATATATTGGCTTCTGCTTGTAGAAAAGAAAATAATAGATTTCTGTCCTCTTTTTTGTTGCAATATTTAATTTAAAAAGAAATTGCCTTCAGTATTTGATACAACTAAGCTTTCTGTTATTACGGATTTTCTTTGGAAACTCTCAGATACTTATTACATCAATTCTGATAGGACAGTTGATCTGCTAATTCAGTTAATAGGTAGGAGTTGGACTTGTTTATATTTCCATTCCAGTTTTCCAGTGCTTTGTGTTTGCAATAGATTATTTCAAGAGACCATTTAGCAAAGTATCCTTCAAAAATTTTCCATTGTGGAGAGTTGTTATCTTGGTTTGAACAGCTTTAGATTTCAAATGTACAAAACCGGGTTGACTAGGATGTTTATCTGCTGTTGAGAATATCGTAAAGATACAGGCTGCTCTTGATTTAAGTCTGGGTTGTATTTCTTGACTTCTGATGTAAATTGAGACTAATGTAAATGGGGGGCAGGATTCAGTAGGGAACTATTGGAAACCATGGGGAGCTGAAGTAGCCTCAAAATTAGCGATTTCAACCTACCACCGGTTATAAAGAGGTTTAAAGCATAAAATATCATAGCATATATTTTCCAGGCTAGAGAAATATGCAGATGTTCTCTGTAAGAAAAAGAAGAGCCAGCAACTGCTGATCTCGGGGGGCTTGGCTGTCGTGAAGTGGTTTGCCATTAGGTGACAGGTCCTCTTCAGAGGAGCACACAGATAAAGAACAATTTGTAAAAACTGTGTTCTTCTGCTGTGACTTCTCCAGTAGGCTTCCCAGGTGGAGAAAGTACATGGGGGCGAAGGGAACAATGCATCTCCTGATGACTCTTCTGCAACAGGTACAGAAGGCGCAGTGGGGAGAGGGATAGTACACCTCCTGTAAACTAACCAGATGAACTAAAAACAAAACCAATAAGAACAGCCCCCTTAACTGTCCTTGCACAAAACACCCCACTGATATTGTTCCTTTCCTTTAATGATTCTCCCCCTATTCTTTTCACTGCTCATTCCCTCCTTTCCTCTAGCCACCTTGCCCTTCACTGAGGCATGCTCTCCCTCTGGTTTGCCCTCCCAGTCCTCCTCTGTCCCTCCTGGTGCCTCCTGCCTTCCCCCCATGCCATCCTTTCCTTTTCTTGCCACTGCTCCACTCTTCTCTCCTCTTTGGCTCTTGTTCCTACCTCCTTCTCACATATGCATCCCTTTTCCTCTCTGCTCTTGTTGCTTTGTCCTCATATTTCTTCTTTCTGGCTGACATTCATCTATTTCCTTATGAGAGTCTCCCTGTGGCCTCTTACCCCCTTCCTTCCCTGGCATCCTTCTTTTCTTTCTTTGCCAGTGGCTCCACCTTTCACCTTGCTCCTCTCTGCTCCTTGGTGTCCCCTGTTATTTTGCCCACTCTGTCTACTGACATATATTTGAAATGTTGTGAATAGGGAAGTCATAAATTGCCACTTGCTGGTACTGGGAAACTGTTTTTCCCTCCAGGGCAATTAAGATATCTTGGATTAGTCTGGACACACACTGGAGTTCAGTAGCACAACAGAGACACTTAGAAACATGTATAAGAGGAATGCGACTGATAAAATTCTGAAGCATTTTTAAAGCTGAATATTTTGATATAGCATCTTTTCTTTCAAACACGAAATAAAAACCTATTGTGAAAGCAGTAGCTTGTTTTGCCTATTAATCTTTCAGTGGTATGACACCATGCAAAATAACATGGCATCTACACCATCACTTTATATATAATACGTTTGAGGGGTTGCTAGGTAAGCAGTATCGTATTCACTGGGATTTCAGGACCCAGACACAATGACAATTCCTTCTGATGTCACAGCACAGGCCCTTGTAGTGCCACAGTGATGGAGCATTCAGGGTTTAGAAAACAGAACTCAGTTGTTTCTGTGTACATTGTAGAAATGAGCATGAAGAAGGTCCAAGTGAATGGGCTAGAATTCAAGTAAACCTGACTGACTAGGTGATGCATTAACCAACAGTCACCTTTGGTCTTGTGCCAGCAGTAAGGCAGGACATAAATTAAATAAAAACTTAAGTAAATAAGGAGCAGAAGAGGAGAAAAAAGCATTTTTCATAGGCTGAGTAGAAGGCTACATGTGTCCATCAGCTGCAGCAGTTGACACTATTCCTGCTTAGATAGGAATGGGAAAAGTGTGGGATGTGGCCCCCAAATCCCCCAGGCTCTCCCATCTTTTTAAATTCTAGAGCAGTGTTTCACCCAGCTTCCCCTAAACAGTTCAAAAATGCGCTCTCCAATTCACACATACCTTAAAAAGCTCCCACAAGCATCCTTCCCAAAATATTTTTTTGAAAAATATTTTTAGAAAATTAGGGGGTCTGGGTGCTTGATGAGCCAGGGACATGGAATTGAAAATTGACCCAGTCCCTCTGCAAGCTCGCATCAACACTGGGGCTTGCATTTCATGTGACTTTAAATAGAATAATCCCTTCTTTGGCGGTCTCGCTTTCCACAATTTCAGTTACCCACTGTCTGAAAATATTAAATGAAAATTCCAGCGTTTGGGCAATGGTCCTCATGCAGAGTGGTTCAGGTCCTGCCACCCTCAACTTTTCTGCCTGTCTGCCCATGACCAACCTTATCCACTCTTTTGCCAATCCCACCACAGGCAATGGCTATGGCATCACTGAAAGTTACCAGGAGTAGCCTCCTTCTTCCTTGTATATTATAGGGTTCAGTACTATCTGTGGTTTGAGATATCCATGGAGGGTATTAGAATGTATCCCCCATGGATGATGGGGGGATTACTGTATTGTATACATGATGTGCGAAGTTTTTTCAGATTCAAGACTACTTCTGGGGCTTGTGGAAGCCCTCTGGAAAGTTTCCCACCAGGGCTTGTCCAAAGACAAGGCTCATGAGCTGTAGCATTCCTACTGTGCTCTCTGCTTTGCTCCAAATGACAAGAGTGAGACCAAGTGCATTTCTGGCTTTTTGGTGTCCCAGTGTTACCACAAGCTAAATACACATACAAATGCCTTTGAGCTGATCCAAAGAGCCCAGCTACCATCTGCGAATGGGTGGAGATAGGACTCAGGCGTTAAGGCCAGCTAGTATATAAAACTCAAACCTCCACTTCCTCTGGTGCGGAAATTTGTCTCCTTGTTTAGAGATTTGGGGTAGCATGGTAGTTTTTTGAGACTTCAGTCAGCACTCTGAAACATGACAATCCTGCCATATGCTCCATTCCCCCTCTGATACACACACATTTTCCATTTGTGTACAGGAAAGTTGGATCTTGGTCATTTAATCAGTGTTTGACAATCAAATCTGCATTTTGCCAGTTACTTATTTGCATATCTGTCTTGTAGTTATCAAAGAGACATCCATAGAATATTTGAAGGATTTTTTTCTGTGCATCCATAGGAGCCAGTGGTTGTTTATGGAGGTTCTTCTGGCCAGTGGACATACTGCAAATTCCGTGATTTTTCACCAACCTGCAAGACAGCTATTAGATCAGTGAAATCATATGGGCAGAGAATGTAATTTCATTTAGTATTTAAATAAAGTGATTTGATTTCCCCTCCAAATTGTGTACTCCATTCAAAAATAAGATTTGAAGGTTACCAATTTGAGTTGTGTCTGTTGGAGAGTCAAGAAACTATTGCGAAATGAACACTCTGTATTATGCCATACTTATTTCTCAAGAATTTAGTGATCTAAACCACTGATTTATTAAGTTGTATATGTCCATGCCTTTCTTCTCACCTCTAATTTTCAGCACAACTATTTGAAAAATCATTCCAGGAGTTGTGTGAAAAAGAAGAATGCAAGATTTAAAAAGCCTACAAAGATAATCAAAACAGTACTGTGATTTATAATAGACTAGCATTTAAGCATGTTAAATCTCGCTGATACAAATGATAATACTGGCTCAGCATGTATACAAAAACATTTTGACCAGGTCTGTCAAATGGACTTGTTGATCTTTAACAGATGTTTTCAAAGAAAGAGTTCATAAGTGTCAGATTTTCTGAATCAATGTACCTGATGCTCCCAGGGCATGTGTAAACTGTGCAGTCTTGATGCATGGTGCTGTCTTGATGTCTCTAAGCTAGGGAATTGTTCTTTTTGCTTTAATATTGAGATGGGCCCAATGTAGTGTTTTTAAGCAGATTTTGTGTTTGTATTTAATGCATTCTGAGGAGTTTGGTTAAGTAATGACGTACAAATGCCTAAAGTAAATACAGAACTCAGTTTTCAGACCCCATAAGTTGTGGGATTGGTAGAAATAGCGTATTTTGAATCAGAAAGACTAGCACAAGACACAAGCATGTTTTCTCTTAGTTTCCAGTTAGCTGTTGCAACATTAGATCAGTCCATATTGGGATCGAGACTCCACCCTAGAGGAAGGAAAAGATGAGGCAGAGATAGGTGCTCAGAGAGATAGCTGCTTAGAAACAGCTGATGGTAACAAAAGTTTTCTTGTGGTGGTGATGGGGATGGATTTGCTAGTAAACACCCACCTTCTGCAGCTGAAAAAGGGAAACAACTGAGAGGGAGAGATTGGGAAGGCCCATGTGACTCAGCTACTTAGATATATGATAGGCGTTTTGTTTCTTTTCCTGGGATTTTATCAGGCTTATGCTGAAAGTTCAGGAGACACACATATGACATTTGCCACCAGTTAGCCTCTAGAATCTGCATGTGTTTAATGAGGTCACTGTAAATTTTTTTTAAAAAAATACTTATGGAATCTTAAAGAATACTCAGGTCTAGGCCATTCTTGACAGAAACCATAGTTGGAAAGGTAACTTCCTATAGAAAGAGTTATTATTGAAATGTAGAACCTAGAAATCTCCATTTGCCTTTGCCTTCTGTTTGCCTCTGACAGTATGGAAGCAATTCTAGATATTTGATATTGCTTACTTTTCTTCAAGAGTGTGTTGTTGTTGTTGTTGTTATTCTGGTATGTTTAGCTTGGCAAATGTGTCCGGAGTGGTGCTGATGGGCTGTATTTGGATGCAAAAATTGAGAAACTTGCAGGTCTGAATGTCAGAAAATTTGTGATCTTACTGATTAGATTTCTGCTTACAGTAGTTCAGTTAAAGCCTTTAAAGGCACGAGTTTTTCCATAACAATTGCTATGTAAAATATTAAAAATAAATGCAACTGAAACTTCTTTTTGTAGTTTCCCATAGGATTTGGAGATATGCATTATTCCCTTAGAAAAAAAGGAACCTTTTTCAAATAGTGGCAAAATGATTCTAGAGTACTGGAGTAAAAAGTCCACAGTTGTGGCTTCACCCAGTTTTCATAAGCTCTTTCTGTGGTGAGGAAGGTGAGCTCAAAGAGATGATACAGCTGCTCTCCAGTCTGGATTGCTTTAAAGTAAATGAAAAACAGCATGTTGTTGTTGTTAGTCAACATTGCTTTGGAAGGGCATTGTGCTGTTGAGACACTGGCTTTGGAACTGTTGACATTTATGAATTTATGATAGGAACAGAAAGAAAGTGATAATTTTGATAGTGGAGCTAAGGATGGCTGGCTGAATGAATGTTTGTATCACCTGCTTTCCAAGGAGAAGATCTGATATCAACTTCCTTAGAAAGTAAGTTATCGTCTCTAAGATGTTGGGTGGCTGCCAGAGGGTGCTGCTGTTTTTGTTCCTTTAACTTTTATGCCACAATAAAAATGTTTTGCAGCTTCATAATGTTGAATAGTTTGTGTACATCAAGTGGTAACATTGCTGATTAAATCCATTTCAGTTGCAGGTTGTTACACAGTGAAATGTAGAAAAGTCAAAAGGGCATGTGTGAATACTTTTATAGGTACTGTAAATAAGTATTTTTTTTGGGCAGCAAAAATTTTACCAAGAATGAGGAGAAAGCTTTCGAAATGAACTGGAAGACTCGCCTTTTTAGACAATGGATGCGCACTGCACTTGTGATTAGCCCTGTTCCTCTAAATGTCAACCAGACCTTTAGCTGCCAGACCCTGCCGTTTAGCTAAAAACACTAATTGGCAGGTGCAATCTTTTACAAAACAACAACAACAAACTGGAGAGATAGTACTTATCAGTCTTGCTTCATGTCTTGGTTTTGTAGAAGCTAGAGACTTGCATTTTGAAAAAAATTCCAAAAACAACTGGGAATCTGAGCCAGTGAAAAGTGCAAACAGGGCAGATGATATGGCTAGAATCAGGGTAAATTCCAGCTAGTCTGGCAATATGACAACTTTTGTTATTCAGACTCAAATAGTAAAAACACTCATTAAATGTTCCGTGGAATTTTTTGCTTAAGCCCTCAGCAAAGAGAAATAATTGAGGGATGCCACTGGAAAGATGAAAACATAGAGGCTAATAGCCCATTTTAAATAACGGGATGTAGTAGATATCTTTGAGAAAGTGAGTGGCTTCTTGAAAAAATATCACTAGTGATCACAGGCCATTTAGAATTAAAGAAAATACCTCCAAACTAAAACCTTAGTCTGCAGAAATCGTTGTTCGTTATTCCTTTTGGGAGCAAGTATTGCTCTCCAGAAGAAGTATGATTATCTGGAAATTGAATGTACAGCAACTTAGCATGATTTCATTGGCTCTTGCATGAAGGACCGTTATTTGACTGTTGTAGTGTTGGTTTTTCCTACTGTTTTCACTAACGTAACACTGAATTTCCTGGATAACAGAAATAACTCTATTGCCTCCCATTTCTTTTCTTCTTTTTTTGCATTGTTTTTTACCACACAAACACTGGAGATGCTTTTTACTGGCACTAAACTCAAAAAGAAGCTTATGATGTTCCTGTTGTATCTGGATGTTGTCTCTTGGTTTTTTTAAAATTACATAATTAGTTGCAGAGTATTGTGATCAATTTAAGGATTTATTTTGACTTATTCTACTGAATCATAATACACTCAGCTCTTCACATTTGCTAGGATTAGGGGTGTAAGACCCCTACAAAAGTGGAAAAACCACAAAAATCAAAATGTGTGTATGTGGGGTGGGGAAGGCATGGTGGGGACAGCAAGTACCCAGGTCCAAACTAGGTCAGGGAAAGGAGAGGGAATGGAGGCAGATTGGCATGGTGTCCCTATGCTTCCTCTCTTGCCAATTTCTTGCCTTTGGGGGGCATTGGAAAAAGGTTTGTGGTATTAAGAAATTGGACTTCGATCCGTCTTAGTTAGCCAGGCAATGGCTAGAGGTGGAGGAGGAGGACCAGAGCCAGGTTTTTAAAGCACTGTGTGTCTTGATCAGAGCTGCTGAGAGGGGTTTTCCCCCAGAGAAGAAGCCCTTGGGGTGTGGGGCAAGATTTGGAGAAATTTGCAAATAATCAAATCCGTGAAAGTCAAACCCACAAATGTGGAGGGCTGACTCTACAGACAATCAGAATGAGAAAACTATAGTACCTTATTTATTTTCCTGTACTTATCTTATTTTTAAGTGTTGTAAGTTACATTCTCTTGCAAAATTTTCAGAGCATCTTTGGTTCTATAAATTGAAACGATCAGATCCTCAACAGCATCACTGTATCTTCCTGCAAGCTGCCTGCTTTGTTGGCTGGGGTGGACTGACAGGAAGTCAGTGATGAGAACTGATAACAGGCAACAAGACAGCTCCAGGTCACAGAGAATTTTTCTCTGTTGCTCATTGAGGATAATGCATGATAGAGTATGTTGAGACATTTCCTGCTGCAACTTGCTGAATATTTTGGAACAAAGTAATATTTTCAAATATTAAATGGTGATGAAACACCATTTTTCCCACCACAGAACTCGCAGTGTTTACATAGACTCTATTGAGACTGATCTATTCAGATGCTATTCAGGCTGGTCAGACTGATGAAATAAGATTTGCTTAAAAGATATCTACCTTTTTTTTTTTTAAAAAAAAGATTAATCCATTATATAAATATATTTGCATACCACCAACCATCTATCTTTGTGTTCAGGAAGAAGAATTCTGAATTTAGTAACAGTTACCCTTCTGTGCCATAATTGTGGGACCTGTTTTCTAGACCTTGATGAGTTGTATAGAAGGTGAAGAGACCTTACCAGTATTTTATTTTAATTATCATGGATGATACAGTAACTTCTGTCCTCACCTTATCTTCAGGAACTAGGCATGGTGAGAATTTAATTCAGTTCATTTTTTGATTAGAAAGGCTTCTTTGACAGCTACACAGCAGGAAGGTTTAACATGGTCCTCCTCATACTAGAAGGTGCTTCTCTAATTTGGCTAGTGCAGATACTTGAAAACTTTGTTTCATTCATTTATTTTTGATGTGAGGTTTCTGCAGTTCGTATTTCCCTCCATAAATTTTATGCAATGAAAGAAAAATTCAGGAAATTGAAATTGACTGATTCATTCATTCCTACCAATAACTTTGCCAAATGAGGTTTTCCTCATCCCTCTTCTACACTTTTTAATAAATCAATGTGGAAATGTCTGCTGGCCTCCGTTCTGTCTGGTATAGCTTCCTGATCAAATGGCTAAGTGTAAATGTCTAAGTGTATGTCAAATGGCTAAGTGTAAAGGTGGAAGAGGTGACAAGGGGATCAAATATTCTGGATCTGATCCTGACCAACAGGGAAGACCTTGTTAATGACGTAGAACTGGTTGGATCTTTAGGAGAGAGTGACCATGCCCTATTAGAATTTGGCATTCAGTGGGGAAGAGAAGGCAAGTGTAGCCAGGCATTCGTCTTAGATTTTAAAAAAGCAGACTTCTGTAAACTGAAGGAGCTGCTGGCTGAAATCCCGTGGTCAAGAATAGTCAATGAGAAAGGAGTTCAGGAGGCATGGGAGTTCTTTAAAAGGGAGGTACTGAAGGCACAGGCTAAAACTGTGCCATTAAGGAGGAAAAATGGAAGGCATCTGAACAAACCGGAATGGTTGACTAAAGAGCTCTCAGCTGAGCTAAGTATTAAGAAAAACATGTACAGGAAATGGAAGAAGGGGGAAATCACCAAAGAAGATTATAAGCAAGTAGCCAGGAGATGTAGGGATAAGGTCAGAAAGGCTAAAGCACAGATCGAACTTAGGCTGGCCAGAGACATTAAAAACAATAAAAAGGGCTTTTTTAAATATGTCCGCAGCAAAAGGAAAAAGAAGGAGACGATAGGGTCACTGCGCAAGGAAGATGGTGAATTAATAACAGGAGGAAGAAAAAATGCAGAACTCCTCAACACCTTCTTCGCCTCAGTTTTTTCCCAAAAGGATAAAAACACGCAACCTGGCAGTTGGGGAGCAGGTGAGGAAGTGGGGGAAATGCAGCACAGAATAGATAGAGAGGTAGTACAGGAATACCTGGCCACACTGGATGAATTCAAGTCTCCAGGGCCAGATGAATTGCATCCTAGGATTTTAAAAGAACTAGCAGAGGTCATTGCGGAACCTCTTGCTATAATCTTTGAAAACTCTTGGCGGACCGGAGAAGTTCCGGCAGACTGGAGGAGGGCAAATGTTGTCCCCATCTTCAAGAAGGGAAAAAAAGAGGACCCAAATAATTATCGCCCAGTCAGCCTGACATCAGTACCTGGAAAGATCCTGGAGCGGATCATCAAACAGTCAGTTTCTAATTACTTAGAAAACAATGCCGTAATTACGAAAAGTCAACATGGGTTTCTCAAAAATAAGTCATGCCAGACTAATCTTATCTCTTTTTATGATAGAGTTACTTGCTTGATAGATGAAGGGAATGCTGTGGACATAGTATATCTTGATTTCAGTAAGGCCTTTGACAAAGTTCCCCATGACATTCTTGCAAAGAAGCTAGTAAGATGTGGGCTGGATAGGGCTACTGTCAGGTGGATTTGTAACTGGTTGACTGACCGTACCCAAAGGGTGGTCACCAATGGCAGATTCTCATCCTGGAGAGAAGCGACTAGCGGGGTGCCACAGGGTTCTGTCCTGGGCCCGGTGCTGTTCAATATCTTCATTAATGACTTGGATGAAGGAATAGAGAGCACGCTGATCAAATTTGCAGATGACACCAAATTGGGAGGGGTTGCTAATACGCCTGATGACAGGATCAAAATTCAAAAGGACCTGGACAGATTGGAGAGCTGGGCCAAGGCTAACAAAATGAACTTCAACAGAGAGAAATGTAAGGTCCTACACTTAGGCAGAAAAAATGGTATGCAGAAATATAGGATGGGGGACACGTGGCTGGCTAACAGTACGTGTGAAAGGGATTTAGGAGTCTTCATAGACCACAAGCTGAACATGAGTCAGCAGTGTGATGCGGCAGCCAAGAAGGCCAACGCGATTCTTGGTTGCATCAATAGGAGTATGGTGTCTAGATCGAGGGAGGTATTGGTACCACTCTATTCTGCATTGGTTAGACCTCATCTTGAATACTGTGTCCAGTTCTGGGCACCCCAATTCAAGAAGGATATGGATAAGCTGGAGCAGGTCCAGAGGAGGGCAACCAAAATGGTGAGGGGCCTGGAAGCCATGCCCTATGAGGACAGACTTAGAGAGCTGGGTATGTTTAGTCTGCAGAAGAGAAGGTTGAGAGGGGACATGATAGCCATGTTTAAATATCTGAAGGGATGTCATGTCGAGGAGGGAGCGGGCTTGTTTTCTCCTGCTCTTGAGACCAGGACAAGGAGCAATGGATGCAAGCTGCAGGAGGGGAGATTCCGCCTGAACCTCAGGAGGAATTTCCTGACTGTCAGGGCTGTCCGGCAGTGGAATGTGCTGCCACAGAGTGTGGTGGAGTCTCCTTCTTTGGAGGTTTTTAAGCGGAGGCTGGATGGCCACTTGACGGGAGTGCTTTGAGGGTTTTCCTGCATGGCAGGGGGTTGGACTGGATGGCCCTTGTGGTCTCTTCCAACTCTACATTTCTATGATTCTATGATTCTATGTCCCTTAATGGAAGGGACTGTTTTCAATCATTCTTTTGCCTATTTAGGTCTTCCCAGAGTTTCACAGTTTATGTTATGCTATTGATACTTTGGAAATGACTAATAATTCTGGACTATATTGACTTATGGACTCTGTTGCAAGAATTTGCTGGTGTTGTTGTCCTTGTTCTCCTCCTCCTCCTCCTCTTCCCCTCCCCTCCCCTCCTTCTTCTTGCGTGCCTTCAGATTGTTTCTTACTTAGGGTAAACTTAAGGCAAACCTATCACATGATTTTCTTGGAGAGATTGGTTCATAGAGGGTTTGGTATTGCTTTTCTTTGAGGCTGAGAGAGTGTGACTTGCTCAGGATTACCCAGTTTTCAAGTGGAAATTTTGAATCCTTGTCTCCTGGAGTCCTACTCCAGCATCCAAACCGCTATACATACCATACTGCTTCTCATGAACAGTTACTGCACTCCTATAATTCCTCAATATCATTCTTATATTATAGCATGCAAGACTTATTTGCAATCAGTAAATTTACAGTAGGAAGAGGTTGAAAGCTGTATTCCAAGATCTCGTCACCCGTAGGTTTCATGAAATCCAGAGCCTGTCTTTTACAAATCTGCTTTTCAAAGAAGAGGGGGGACTATGATCTCTTACTATGTTTGAAAATCTGTGTGTTAAGCACAGCTGTAGATCAAATGTCACTTATATTAGTATTTTGAGTCAAGAAGAGTTTGGGATGCCATCTGATCTAAAAATGGCATGGAATCAGAAATGTTATTCTCCATTTCTGGTTTCTGGTGAGCACAAGTCTGGATTTCTCCATTACTCATTTTATTTAATACAAAAGGTAAGGAAACCTCTTTTAAGATCTTCGCAAATGGCATCTTGCCCTGTCAAGGTCCACTGTTTTAACAAAATGCTGGCAAGGAATTTGAACTTTTGGACTCCTGCCTCTATATATAGGTATTGTACAGAATACAACGTCATCTGTTTTGTTGCCTAAATCATAAATCAGACATTCAACATTAAACACCTGTAAATACTGGCTGAAAGTGGTTGGATTTGCATTCTACTCTCTGACTTGGAAGATGGCACTGGGAATCTCCACTGTTGCCTCCAGTAATTATCTTATAAGGGGGAAGGGGCTTGAGGAAGGGGAGCCCCCAGAAACCTGAGATTCCTCCATTATCCAGATTAGCTCCTTGGGGTTGAGAGGGTGTGTCGTCTAGAAGCACATCCGTATAGGGGCTTTTTGTGTTCCACCCAAAGAAAGACTTCTGGTTGAAATTTTGCCAGAAAGAGGATTATTGAACTGGATTAACCTATGCTCTGAAGCAACTTGCTTCATTCCTAGGTTGTTGTGGGTTTTCCAGGCTTTGAGGCCGTGTTCTATTAGTATTTTCTCCTAATGCTTTGCCTGCATCTGTGGCTGGCATCTTCAGAGGATGCAGGCGAAACGTCAGGAGAAACCACCAATAGAACAAGGCCTCAAAGCCTGGAAAACCCACAACAACCTATGGATTCCGGCCGTGAAAGCCTTCGACTTTACATTGCTGCATTCCTGTTCTTGCCTGGTACTGGCAAAGTTGTTATTTGGACGAATGCAACATTATCTATTGTGTTGCCTATAAATCATAAAGCAGTTGTTAAAAAGGGACAGCAACCCACCTTTTTCTTTTCTTTTTTGAGAAGAAAACTGTTCTAGTCTATACCTTGAAGCCTTGATTAAAATGTTATTTACAACAGGAGCTGCATGTTGGAGAGATCTTCTACAACTTACATTCAGAGGCTGGCTTAATCCATCTGGGAAACTGGATCTTTCTGAAAAGTTCAACTTCAGAATTTTGGAAGGGATAATAACACATATCAACTTGTAAATACAAAGTCTACATTTATTGTGTGTGCTGTTAAAGAAGATCTTCTGCCACAATTTTTGAATTTCTGGGAAAGGATACTGTAATATCCTCCTTTTGCCAAGTGGCCACTGTGGCTTGCTGTTGCTCTTTTTTCTGTTTTTATTTGTTGCATCTTTTTTGTTATAAACTGCATTTATTTTTAATAAATAGGGAGAAATTATCATTGCTATTAAGCAAAATATATTTGAGGCCAGATACAGCATGCTAAAATGAATTTCTGAGAAAGATTAAAAAATAATCTTGCATAGATAGAAACAAGGGTGTGCGTAAAAGGACTGGAGCTAATCCCAAGTCCTATCAGGTTGATTTGGGGAGAGTTGGAAATTGTCCAAAGTGAAGCAAGAATACTTGAAATCTTCCCAAAGTGAGTCTGGTTACTGCAAAGTTTTGAGAGTGCAGTTGGCCCTCCACATTTGCTAGGATTAGGGGCACAGGACCCTTGCAAAAGGGGGAAAAATCGCAAAGATCACAATGTTTGTGTGTGTCTGTGGGAAAAGGGCCAAGGTGTGGGGGGTCCAAACCAGGGCCATTTCTGCACTAGTCAGTTATAGCTCTATGATTCCACTTGCAACATCCTATGGAATCCTGGGGTTTGCAGTTTTGGGAGGGGCCAGCCAGAAAGGAGATGGAAAGGGAGTAAATCAGCATGGTGGCCCTATACTTCCTATCGCTTGCTCATCTCCTTACTTGTGTGTGGGGGCATTGAGAGATGGTTTGTGGTGCTGAAAAATGGGCCATGAGCTGTCCTTAGCTTACCAGGCAGTGGCAGGTGGAGGAGGAGGATGACCAGAGGTGCTTTTTAAAAGGGCTGCTTGGCCTGATTAAAGCTGCCAAAAGGGAAGGTTCCCTGAGAAAAGAAGTGCCGGGGGGGGGGCAGGGTTTGAAAAAACTTGCAAGTAATCAAATCAGTGAAAGTCAACCCCACAAATGTGGAGGGGTGACTGTAATTTCAATGGACAGAAGTGCATAGATGTTTCTTGCAAAAACTGATCCATTTTCACCCATGTTCTCTATACTATGGTGGGATGGGTAGGGGGAGAAGAAAGGGAGGGTGTAGCTTTCTGACTGGCAGTTGGGTTCTTCACCAGGGCATAACTTTATCGGTGGTCTCTCCTTTGTTTGTAATCACAGCACTTTGGGAATAGGGATGTTTAGTGCTTGTATAGAAGAGAAATTTCAGCAGGTGTTGCTTCAACCAATACAACAAGCAGCACCTGCTGAAATTTCCTCTTTTATACAACAGTTAACATACAGAAGCTATCCCTAGTTTTCACTGTGGCAACCCTGTTGGTGAGAGATATAGAAGAAACGTCCTATGAGGTTGCTGTTCTGTTTTTCATTGAATCTTGTGGTTTTGAGACTGTAGTAGCCAAGCCAGGATCCAGGTCTTCTAGGAATAGATTGAAAGCCAGCAGTAAATGGCAGTAACACATACCCATTGTTTCCTGTCCAGCAGGTAGCAACTGCTGTCACCATCTTTCCCAAGCAGTTATGGAGTCCTCACAATCTGAGTCAACTCTTTTCCTGGCTCTCAGAAGAAGGCAGGTGGGGAACCACTTTCCTATTAAAGGGCTGCTGGCAATGTATAATATAGGCCTTTTCATGAAAGGAGTCAAACTCTAGACTTCCAGAGGATGTGACTGAAAGGTGTGCCAATTTAAGGCCTGGTGATTATGAGCTAGGCTTCTTGTGGAGCTATGCCTCCAGACACAGAGGAGGAAGCATAAGCAATACCCTCTCAGCTGGTGACTACGAATGCTGGCTGAGAGAGGCCAGCTTTAGTTCTTTCTTCACTGTGCAAGAAGGGAAATGAGAGAAGAACTCTTGGGGGACCCCTATAAATACTGGCTGAGAGTGGCTGGATTTGCATTCTACTCTTTGATTGGAAGGGAGGATGGCAGAGGAGAATCTTCACTATTGCCTCCAGTAATTATCTTCTAAGAGGGTAGGGTCTTGAGCAGTGGTTCTCAACCTGTGGGTCCCCAGATGTTTGTGGACTGCAGCTCCCAGAATCCCCAGCCACTATGGTCAATGCTCAGGGCTTCTGGGAGCTGAAGTCCAAAAACATCTGGGGACCCACAGGTTGAGAACCACTGATCTTGAGGATGGAGAGCTCCCAGGAATCTGAGATTTCTTCATCATCCAGATTAGCTCCATGGGTCTGAGATGTTCTGCTTGATCTACAAGCTTATATTTTGCCTAGAAGCATATCTGTATAGGAACTTTTTGTGTTCCACCTGGTAAAAGACTTCGGCTTAAAATTCTGCCAGTAAGAGGACTATTGAACTGGATGAGCCTAAGCTCTGTTGTAACTTGCTGTGTTCCTATTCTTGCCTGGTTGTGGCAAAGTTGTTATCTAGAACATTTTATTGCTGACTTCTTTGTGATTCTTGAATTCCCCATAAGTGTGTATACCATGTCTAAAGTTCCATGTGCATCCTGATATGTGCAGGGTCTCTTTTGTGAATTCACATAGCTGAGGTAGGCAAAATGTGGTCCTATATCATTGAACTGTTAATCTCAATGTCCCTCATCATTAGCTATGGTAGCTAAGGTCCTTTCCACACCTTACCTTTTTCTGGCGCTAGGGCGCGGGGATCGTGCGAGCAGCCTCAGGCAAGAAGCTCTCGCATCCCTGCTGCTTCAGCTCTGCATGAGCTGCCTGCTCGTGCGAGAGCCTCGCCTCTTCTTTCCACAGTGCAGCCTGGGAATTTCCCAGGCTGTGCTGGGGCAGGAAGCGCAACCGGCGTGGCTCCAGAGGCTCCACATGCCAGGTAAGTGCGTGCGAGGCCCGAGAGCAATGCGTGATCGCGCACCACTTTCGACTTCCAGTTGAAAATGAAAAGGTGCACGATTGGCGCCTGCTGGCCCCTGGAGTGTCGCGTGATTATGAGTGCGTTGTGCAGATCGCTCCTCACAATCGCGCAACACTCCAGGCACCCTGTCGCATGTCAAATGCTGTGCGGAAAGGGCCTCTGACTGCTGTGAGTTACAGTTCAACAACAACTGGAAGACTGACTTTGACTACCCCATCAGTACTATGTGTGTTTTCCCCAAAATCCCACTAAGTTCAAGAACTTCATATTTTCATGTATCTTGTTAAGCTGCTTTTACAGTGGCCCTTTTGTTTAGAAATGTTCAGTTATCCATATTATATCCACCTCAGCCCATCACATTCCAGTATTTTCTATGTTTTCTTCGCAGTTTTCTCCCCATCCGGTTGTGTATACTGCATGGAACCTCTCTTTTAATTCTGCTTCGAGATAATTGTCACAAACTGATGCCTCAGCAGTGCTAAAAGTGCTCTAATCTCAAAGGATTCTTACAGTAAGCATATTCTTAGAAAGAAGGCTTTCATGTGCACATCCATAAGTGCAGCATCACAGATTTTTAAAAAATGCAGCTTGACATCTTTCGCTGCATGAGTTTAGTTAGAAATAAATCCCACTGTTTTCAGTAGGATTCACTCCCTTTGAAATGATTTTACAGCTGGAAGCTTGGATTGGTAAATACACATGAAAAGCTACCGTGAGAAACAGTTTAAAATATTCACCCGTAATTGTAGGCACTTAAAACATTGTACACAATATTTTCTTTAAAAAACTGATTCTTCTGTGATAAATTATGTAATATCTATATCTATCTATACACACACACACACACCTTCTCTAAAAGAATATTACTGATTTTTTAATAACATTTCCTCATTTCTCTTTTAGCTCTAGAATTTTATGGAATATTAATTGCACAGTTCAAATGTATCTCTTTCCATTTGGCACTAAAGATTATTTAAGTACCATTATTATTATTAACTTCATGTATAATTTCTGCAATGAATACTCTATGTCTGTGGTTTTGGAAATGGCCTAGGAAATCCTGGTTTCTTTGGCAAATGCTTGGGACTCCTTCCTTGACCAGATAAGTTCATGTGGAAAAAGTTATTGGGAGGCAGAAAATTTGAAGAGCATCCCATCAGACTTTCTACAAATCCTCCAAAACAGAATATGTGATGGTGTGTAAAATTGTAAATAAAATGATGGAGAGTTAAATAAATTTTGACACTGACTTTTCATTTTTATGTTCTTCCCAAGAATGCACTAAGACTTTTCCTTGTCATCATAACCATATAAGTCTATTGTACTGAAATGGCCTTTTAAAAATAGACGTTATTATCATAACAGTCGTCGCTCAACACTTAGTTTAAAATGAGCACCAAAGTAACTATATTTAGGGAACAATCTGTTACTAATAAAAATAAAAAAGCTTCACTCATGTTTTCATTCAGTTGCATAAACATAGTCTTAAGAGCAATAATAAACCTGCAAAAATGTATGTCAGGATAAATTCCTAAACTCCCATTAACATTACTATGACTTCGCAGTTATTATTTGCAATCCACATATCTTGAAATGACATACATCAGCTTGTTCAGCTGCACTTGCATAAATGTGACTAAGCTAGTTTATATAAAAGTGTGCCAGTTTAAATGGAGAATTTGTGTGGCCGTTATTTTACATGATTACAAAGAACATTTGTATCATTTTATCATGAACCACAGTACTTTTAAGTATGCCAAGTGGCTGAGAGACCTGTTTGTATTCACCATTGCTATAATCCCATAATCCCATAGAGGGAGCTAAAAATAGTCCCACTGAACAGATGAGAAACAATGCTAGACTCTCTAATGGCAGAGGTGCTCATGTATCCCATTTTAATCTGCCACAGTCTCCAAGCTAGCCTTCAGTGGTGGTTAGAATTGCCCTCTTTTACTAAGACCCTTTTCGCACCTTACCTTTTCGCAGTGCTGGGTGCAGGGCTCACGCAAGCAGCCTCCGGAGAGAGGCTCTCGCTTTCCTGCTTCGGCTCCACACGAGCTTCCTGCTTGCGCGAGAGCCCCGCCTCTTCCTTTCACAGTGCAGCCTGGGACAGGAAGCGCGACCAGCCCAGCTCCCAAAGCTCTGCACGCCAGGTAAGTGTGTGTGGGGCCCCGGAGCAATGCGTGACTGAGCAGCATTTTCGGCTTCAATCCGAAAATGAAAAAATGCATGCACAGTCTGTGTCAGGCCCTTGAGCGTTGCACAAATGTGAGTGCGTCGTGTGGACCGCTCCTCACATGTGTGTGACGCTCAAGGGCCCTTTCTCGTCGGAAATGCCATGTGAAAAGAGCCAAAGAGTCTGATATGATGAAGACAAGAGTGTAATTTCATTTTATATATGACTGTACCACTGCTTCACATCTCTAATCTAACAGGCCCACAGGGTCATGAGCTCATGTGCCACTTTCTCTACTGGAGATCCACTTTTGCGTTGCAGTGGATTGTGTTGGTGGTACTGCTACATGCAGAGAAGCTCTCTTTGAAGGCAGACCATGGATTTTCAGTTCCAAAGAAGAGGGCCATTCTGTCCCCAGTCTTTGTTCCAGCTGGTGTGACTGCTTCCCCCAGTCTTTGTTCACTATAATCTGAGAGACAACAACCCCATTGTCCTGGCTGCCTCTTTATTTGCTATGCTGTTAAAAAAATGGTGACTGGTAATCACTACCAAACATAGAGGAAGATTAAGGGAGAGATACTGACCACTTCCCTCCCTAGGAGCACTTTTCTTTAACAGCATCACAGTATAAGGAGTGCATGTGTATGGCCCTTTCCTCAGCTTACCGTTTTGTGGAGCTGGGGTGCAGGGATTGCGCGAGCAGCCTCTTGTGAGAGGCTCTCTCATCCCTGTTGCTTCAGCTCCACAGCCGCTGCCTGCTTACAAGCAGGTAGCGTGAGAGCCCCTCCTCTTCCTTCTGCAGTACAGCCTGGGATTTTCCCAGGCTGCACTGGGGCAGGAAGCATGAGCACCACTGCTCCAGAGCTCAACATGCACAGTAAATGTGTGTGGCGCCCTGGAGTGATGCACGATAAAATGAAATAGTATGCGATCGGCCCCTGTCGGCCTCTGGAGTGTCACGCGATTGTGAGTGCATCGTGTGGACTGCTCCTCACTATTGTGTGATACTCCAGGGGCCCTTTCGCATGTCAAATGCCGTGCGAAAAGGGTCTATGAGTGTGTGCGTTTGTGTGTGTGCACCCCGCCAGCAGGGGCGTCTTAGCCACAGAGGCCCCTAGAGCAATAATTCCAGTTGCTCCATTGATAATCCAGCCTTGTTTCTGTGGACTTTGTGATCTTTCCCCCCCACTATGAGAGTAATACAGCTTCTTACATTTGTGTATGTGTTACAGCATGGTGATTCTTAGGCCCTTTTCGCATGGTGTTTGCCATGCAAAAGGGCCCCTCGAGCATTGCGTGAATGTGAGGAGTGGTCCACACGATGCACTCACAATTGTGCGATGCTCCAGGGTCTGGCAGGCACCGTTAGCACACTTTTTCATTTTCAGCTTTGAGCCGAAAATGGTGCGCAATTGCGCATCTCTCCGAGGCCCCATGTGCACTTGCCATGCATGCAGAGGTCCAGAGCTGCGGCGCTCGAGCTTCCTGCCCCAGACTGCACTGCCAGACTACACTGCAGAAGGAAGAGGCTGGGCTCTTGCGTGAGCGGGCAGCAGCTGTGGAGCTGAAGGAACCGGGACGCGAGACCCTCTTGCTGGAGGCTGCTTGCGCAATCCCCACACCCCAGCTCTGTGAAAAGGTGCATTGTGGAAAGGTCTTTAGAGGGCATAACACTCTGTTTTGAGAACTTACAAAATAATGTGCTGTACTTCCAATTTGTCTCCTCTCTTTCTGTCTCTGTCAGAGAATATATGACCAGATGTGTTGAGGCATTTAAAATAGAACAGTATAATAATAAAGTATTAGTATAGGAGATGCATATTCCAACATACTTTATATGTGCACGCATTTCTTAAATCACTCAGCAGTAATAAATGGGGGACTAATTCAGCTCTCATTTTATGTAGATGATATTGTTTACGAGGTGACTATTTGTACCATGGAATGTTAGCTTCAGTTGCATGGATTCCACATGTTTATTTCAGTGAACAGACAAATCTGGGATTTCGGCCCACCAGTCTACCACTGATAGCCATCCAGATCCAACACAGTGGTGAAACTGGAACTAATCACAGCATAAGACACCATGCCATATCCCTAGTGCCTCAATAGGACATCTGTTAAAGGCATGGCTGTTAGCAACTGTAACATACTGGCATTTTGAACACTGAGTGAATATGGAAAGACTTAAACAGAACAGTTTAAATCAAAAGGTTTTTTTTTATTATAGTTTTTGGTAATCTGTAATAAAGTGATGATAGAAGGTAATTGATTGAGGTCTATGGCCTTGAAATGTAGTGTCTTTCATAAATAGACATAATGCAATTCTCTATCTGATTGTGGACTGTAGACTGTTAAAGGTTATACTGGGAATTGTTTTTCCTTTTTAATTTCAAAAGTGTTTTTAAGCCCGCCCCCAGAAAGGGTATTATCTGGTAAAGATAAGCCCCCAGCCCAGGGACCTAATAGGGGTCTCTAATTCAGATTGTACACATTCCTGTTTATCTCAGCTCCCCTAGATGCCCAGTCTGTCAGAAGGGAGATGAGATATGAAGGAGCTGAGCATCTCCATGGGCATGGACTGTGCGCTGTGGTCTCCCTACATCTTGACTGTGAGAAAAGCAAAGGAAGAGGAGAGAAGCATGGTCAGCTTGCACTTTGAGAGCCAGCTGGGTGCTCTGGTGAGCCTGTACAGTTGCTAAATCAGTAACATCCTATTCTCTGACATTTTAGGGTTAAAATTTGAATCAGGATTCTTGTGATGGCAGAAGGCATGGCAAACATGTGTTTGAGAGCAACAGTGGCTTCTGGGCCAGTGGATGGTGGATGTATGCATGGAGGAATCCCAGAAAAATCTGGCTATCTTGGTAGCTTTGGTGATTGTGTAGGTAGCAAAGTACACCTAGAAGCTGCAGTAGTTGCTGTCATTTCTGTTCCTCACATCTCACACAGTCTTCCCTATGGTACATGTGACATGTGAAGAATATTTCTGGGCCCTGTTCCACCACTATGGCTCATGGAAAGCTTGTTGCCATTTATGGAGGTTTTTTTTCACCCAGACCTTGTTGCATTGCAGTCTAGGGTTCTGAAAGAAAAAGGCTCATGAATTGTGATGCTGGCATCTCATTTCCTGTTTAGCTGCAAGTGGCATTGTGATTTGAAGTGCGTGCATGCATTGACTGTCTCTTTCCTCCTTACTCTTGGCTTTATCATGCATCAATAGTGTACAAGTACAATGTGTAGACAGATAACTCCAAGTTGAGCCAGAGAGCTTTACCATCAGATGAGATGGTTGCTCAGGCTTTGAAAGAACTTCACACGCAAAAATCAGTAGTTTCCCCTGCAGTATTGCTTCCTTTGGGATGTGTTTTCCTGCCTTGAGACTTATCGTAGGAGTTCCCTGAGACATCAGCCAGACCCCTGAAATCTGGCAGGCAGTTGTTTCTTCTCCAGAACTGCATGTCCTGGGATTTGTCTTCCTGCCTAGAGGCTCAAATAATAATAACAGGTCCCTGAGACATCAGCCAGTCCCCTAAGATTTGGCAAGTTAAGAACCAGTGATGTTAAAGGGAGTGGTTGTTTCTCTGATTTATGCTGTGTGAAATCCTTTGACACCATCCACCTTGGATAGTGTGGTGTGGTGGGGGTCTTAGCTGTTGAAATCAGTCCTCCAGCCATATACTATAATTCTAGCTGCAAGGCCATTTTGTAAGCTAGAGCATAGTTGAGACAGTTGTGTTAGAAGAAAGAAGTATTTGGTTTGGAGTGCGGCATGTACTGGACAAGAAAAACATGTCTTGGCAGAGGAGGTTCTGTTTGTTAATGGACCACTACTTCTAAAGTGTGAAGTTTTAAAAGTTATAGAATAATAACTAAACTGATCTCTTCAGGAATCAAGAGTGGAATCAATATCAACATTTCAATTTTTTTTAAAATTATTCTTGCACTCTGTTAGGTGGAGCATTTGGAATAAGGAACAGGATGTGCAAAAGGTATAAAATGTTTTAATTTCTGTGTGAAGATCTTCTGAATTCTCCCTGTGTCTTTGTTACACAAGATGTTTATTCCAGTTTAAATTGTTTGTTTGAGTGGGTTACAAGACCATTGATCTGATCTTGATTTGCTGCTGGAAATGTACATTATCACTATGATTTATTTCATAGAAAAACATAATGTTTGCCTTAAGGAGCTCTTCCAGACACAGACTTTAACAGACTGCTTTTACTCAAGGACCACACAGACACTGACAGCTAGGAATCAACTGTAGCTTAGTTATGTTTCTATGTGTTTGTGAAGCAGCATTCCAAAAGTCAGTTACATTTCTATTTACTATTTGGTATTAATATATGAGACAATTTACTGAGCCAGAGATGGTCAGCATGACATGGAAAAAAGGTGAACAGAATGTATTAGGTCTGCAAATATTCCTTCTGTTTTTCAGAATTGAGTTGTGCTTAGGACTCCATATTCTGTCCAGAGAAGAGATTTATTAGAATCAATAAATGAGAAAATTTTTCTTTTGCCATCATTTCCACAACATCAGTTTTCATCTATCAGTTTATGAGAGCTTTAAACAGCCTGAAAAACCAATAGGTTGACCAAAGAACAGAATTTACTATGGAGAGCAGTTATTTTCTTTCAGTTCCATTTGTTGAGTTTCCTAATGATGATGGCAGCCAGAAAAGAGAACTGTGCAGCCTGATTTTCAGAGACCTATAATTCCTTTAAAAAAGTCCAAGCAGTCGTCCAAAAAAATTAGCCGTAGCGTTGGAAGAGAGTTCTAGAGAATACCCTGGACTGCCAAAAAGACAAATGAATGGGTCCTAGAACAAATTAAGCCTGAACTCTTGTTACAAGCCACAGTGACTAAACTGAAACTGTTTTATTTTGGACATATCATGATGTTACCGCAGTTTCTAGCCAGACTTGGGGGGCACCAGATATCATTTTGATATCAGTAATTTGGCCCCCTTTACCTATTCCTCTCCACATGCTTGCGAGGCCCCTGGACAAGCACGCAAACAGGCTCGGTCGCTAATCACCGTAATATTCAACAATACAGGCAGGCCAGAAATAGCCAAACTGCCGCTTCAGGAGACCTCAAGGCCAGTACCCTCATTGTGTATGCATGCTACTTACAAAGAACTCCCTGCCCCGAGCAGGCAGCTTGACGAGTCGAATGCTCAAGCGTCAAGCACTCCGCGTTTGCATACTGGCTGCCCTATTGACAATTCAGACCTAACTCAATCATGCTAAATTCTGACCTTTCGGAGGCTTTGTCTCCAGCCCAAAACTCATTGTTTTCCCCAAGAATGGACTAACCTGTGGCTACAATTTTCCCTATAAGAACCCCTGACTTTGAGCACTTCTTTGGATTGCTCGAATTGCTGGAATCGCTCCCGACTTCCATACTGCCTTGCTGCCGCCTTGCTTGGTGAGCCTTCTCCTCAATCCCACGTACTGAGAACCTCCATATCCACAAACTCTATCTTCAGACTACCCAGGCATCAGGACAGGTGCAGTATTTCCCATACCAAACCTCCTCTTAAAATCTCTCTATCCCACTCCAACCTTTATTTCTATAGTTATCTGTGTGAGTGTGTTGCATACACGTGTTTGACTGTATTTTAATAAAACACCAATTATTATTTCACTTCTGTTTGCTCCTTGACTTGGTCTAACCCCGTAGACACTGTGTAAAAGATCTTGCTCCATTGCCCTGCCTCTCATATTGCTAATTTGTGCTCTTTGACTAATTTCCCCAACTTGTATAATTTGAAGAGCATTGAGGGACCCCCAGAAATCAGGGTAACAATGAAAAGACATGACTCACAAGAAATGACAATAATGCTTGCAAGGTAGAAGGCAACGGGAAAAGAGAAAGACTACATTACAGGAGGAAACAATCAAAGAAGCCACAACTCCAAGGTCCGTTTTGCACAGCATTTCTGATGTGAAAGGGCCCCTTGAGCGTCGCGCACATGTGAGGAGCGGTCCACATGATGCACTCACATTTGCGTGATGCTCAAGGGCCTGACGTGGACTGCGCAAGGATTTTTTCATTTTTGGCTTGAAGCCAAAAATGCTGTGCAGTTGCGCGTTGCTCTGGGGCCCCGCACGCACTTACCTGGCGTGTGGAGCCTCGGGAGCTGGGCTGGTCGCGCTTCCTGTCCAATGCAGGCTGGGAAAGGTCCCAGGCTGCACTGCGAAAGGAAGAGGCAGGGCTCTTGGGCGAGCAGGAAGCTTGTGCTGAGCTGAACAGGCAGGGAAGCGAGAGCCTTCCTCCAGAGGCTGCTCGCGCGAGCCCTGCACCCCAGCACCATGGAAGGGTAAGATGTGAAAAGGGTCCAAGTTTTGAAGACCTGAGTGGGGCTGATCGTGACAAAGGAACTTGGAAGTTTCTCATTCATAGGGTCGCTACAGAGTCCAAGTCAGCTTCATGGGATTTAACAACAGCAACAACTATTCTGAGCTGGCATCATGCTGCTTTGTTTTGTTTTGCACAATGAGAGACAGAAAAGTTCCACAGGTTATTAAATACAATATTGCTTATAGCTTTTCCCTAGAAGGTAAATTACTGATATTACATGGTTGGTCATTTTTTTTGTATCAGTGCTAACATATAATACATTCTGCAAAAAATTATTAATTATTTGGCAGACAACATATAGGAATTTTTCCTAGCAAATATTAAAATTATATTTGTGCCAATGATAAGATATTTGAAAATATTCTACAAATCATTAAAAATATCTTGGAAATATTGTTGGGAGATGATCTATTTCGGATAGAAAACAGGAAAATATCTATTCAATGAAAAATCCTATGAATAAACTCATGCATCTACTTCATCAAAGAAATGAAATCAAAACTGTTTCAGATATGGAAGTTTTAGTGTCTTTTGGAAACAGATTTATAGGCCCTTTCTGCATCCTACCTTTTCTCAGCGATGGGGTGTGGTGATCGCGCGAACAACCTCTTGTGAGAGGCTCTCGCTTCCCTGCTTCTTCAGCTCTGCACGAGCTTTCTGCTCGTGTGAGAGCCCCGCCTCTTCCTTTCACAGTGCAGCCTGGGACCTTCCCAGGCTGCACTGAGACAGGGAAAGGGACCGGCCCGTCTCCTGAGGCTCCGCACGCCAGGTAAGTGCGCGTGAGGCCCAAGAGCAGTGCGCGATCGTGCAGCATTTTTGACTGAAAGCTGAAAATGCAAAGGTGCACAATTGTTGCCTGCCAGCGCCTGGAGCCTTGTGCGATTGCGAGGGTGTCATGCAGATCGCTCCTCACAATTGTGCGAGGCTCCAGGCCCTCTGTTGCATGGCGGATGCCGTGTGAAAAGGGCCATAGTCTTGTGAGAATAGTACTTTTTAAATTCCCCCCATGGACATGTAGAATTTGTTATATGTCTAAAAAACATAAGAACTGAGATCTTGCGTCAGGAGGCTTACCCATACAGTGGGTCTGCTGTATTTGTGAGGAGTTGGTTCCAGGGCCCCTTGTGAGTACTAAAAATTGTGTGTTGTCAAACCACTATGAAAAAATGGTGCAGGGCTGCAGTGGAGCTGGTAACAAACCATGGCAGCTGCGAAGGTACAGCACCGCAGTGAAGGTACAGCACTGCCATGTCCTTGCTGAAGCTCCTCATTGCCCTGCAGTTGTTGGTGGACATGCTGTTCCTGCTTGCTCATTTGCAGTACCCCTGCCATCAACAACCACAAGATGGGGAGGAGCTTCAACAGGGACATGGCAGCAGGAAGTGGTACTGATCCTGCTCACTTCTTTGCAAGTAAACAAACAGTATTAGAACCGCCCCCACTGCCATGTTCCTGCCAGAGCTCCTCCCTGCCCTGTGATTGTTGAGGGAGACAACAGCAAGCTCTCTTCCTGATGCACTGCCTCCGGGAAGCACAGAAGATGCCTGTTTTGCAAGGCACCCAGGACTTGCCTGGTACCTTGGCCTTGCTGGCCCCTCCCCTACTGCCCTGGGACCACTTCTGTAGTAGATGTTTGGTAATTTAATTTTTTAAATATTTTTTCACTTTTCTGTTTGCATTGGGTTAAATTTGTGAATCCTGAGTTCAAAAATACGGCAGGACCGTGGTATCACATAGCTGTGTCTCCCAATGAAGACAGACCCAACATGGTCATTTCTGTGTTGTCTGGGGATAGAGTGAGTGGGGATATGTCCAGCTATTTTTAATTAGCAATTGCGGATACTTCCAAGGATCTTTGTGAACTCTCTGTGGATCATGTCCTTTCAGGATATCTGAAAGCAGAAAAGCAGCTGGACATGTCCCTAGCCATCTTTCTGGTCTCAGAAAATATGGAAATAGCCATGTTGTGGGGAGGCACTGCATTGCATATCAGGTGAGATATTGTGGGGAGGGGATTTTGGTTGTTGTTTGATCAGAACAGAATCTCAGCCTACACATTGAACATGAAAAGTCAGTTGTGATGCTGTAAGTCTGATTTATGTCATTGTAACTCACTAGCAAGGTACCAACTGATACATTTAAAATGAATACGACTGTAAAAGCTTAAGTATGCTATTATAGTATAGTACCAGCTGTAACAAAAGTTTTTTTTCACATTCACAGAACACTTTTTCTTGGTCTGTATATAGGATCTTGCTCAGCTGTCTGCTGCTGCTTGCTGTTTCTGCTACTGCTGAACGGATGTTTTCATTCTTTCCATTCTCCAGCAGCCAGAAAAAATATTGTCCTCCTCCCCAAAGTAGAAAGCTGAGTTCGCTTTTCACTAATGCCTGGCAGAAGCTTAAGTACATGGGCGTAATAAATGACTATGTGCTCCTAAGTGTAACTAAGGAAAAGAGAGTAACACTTATCTCTTAACTGGATCTAACCAAATAACTGATTGAAAAATACATAGAAGCCTACTTCTAACTCCCAGCCCCCACCATAATGGATAACTAAAGCACTGGGTAGAATTAAGAAGAATTTAACCATGCTTTTGCACCACTGAAACCAGTGCATCTTATACTGGCTCTAGAAAAGTGTGTACTGCTTTCATAAGTATCTTGATCAGCAGGCAGGGAAGCTCAGGTATATGATGGCAATGGGAAGTGGAACTGAACATATCTTCTGACGACTGTCACCAAGGTCAGCCCTGCCCTTTGTCTGTGTGCAGAAACTGCCTTAGATGGCAGGTGCTGAAGGCCGTACTTTTGAACTGTTATCTGCTTCCCCTCTGTCAGCAGAGTTATACATGCCACACAGTCTGTTCTGGACCTCTAAATTAGCCTTCTGTTTGAGATGTGGTTGCGAACACTATCTTGTGACTGGTACTAAATAAAGGTTCAAGTGCCAGTTGGCTTTTCTGCATGAAACAGGGAGTGAGATCCATCTTGCCCTTCACTCCAGGCACCAAAATGATCCAGCCAAATTTGTCATGCTGTGGTACTTTCTCTGGTGACTGTGATCAGTCTCCCTAAATATTCACATATTTCTTCTTCCTGTAGAACCCTTCACAGGCCAGCAATTCAAGCCAGGACCCATTTCAAAATTTTGGTTCTTGTATGTAGGGTTCTGTGTTCTAATCTCCCCTAGTAATTGGCAGCTTGGCTAGCGTACTATGTTGCATTCAGGAATGTAAGATCTACAGGCAAAGGATCATTTTCTGTTCCATCTGTGGTCACAGCTCTGTCAAGGTGCTGAGCCTTCAAGACATCTGCATCTGTGTAACAGTCTTCCTTTGGACCTCCAGCTGGAGGCTATTCTCACCCATTTTCATAAAGGGTTGAAGACCTTCCTCTTTGATTTTCCAGATTCAGGTCTTGAATTGCGCCTGAGGTGCTGAAACGGATAGTGGATAGTTGTTTTATTGCTTTTCTCTTTGCTTGCATATGTTTGATGTTCTTCCGTTTGGTAGAAAGGGCATTATAAATAAATGTTGTTGTTGCTGTTAGTCTGTGACTCATCTGTGTGCAACTGAAGGTTCATACTAACGGTTATTGAGATAATACAAGCATAGCTGAGAGGGGGAAGTAAACGGATGCTTGTGAATGAGAAAATTGGTTTCTAAATTGGACATACTCCTATTGATTTCAAAGCTGCTTCCTTCTCTTCCTCCCATTTTAATCTGCTAACTGCAGTGCTTTTGACTTAAGAGAACAGCTTCTCTGTTTAAGCTTGGAAAAAAACAGAGTGTGCCTGTGTTTATGGTTCCAGCTGTTAAGATCAGCTTAGTTTTTCCAAATGATTTCTATTTTATTTAAACAGCCAATAAAACACATTAAAAACAGTAATATGTAACATTTTTCTATTCTCATTGATTGTAGGTTTGTGGTTTTTTATATATTTTGACTGAAGAAAATTAAGACAATGTCACAATGCTGATAAAATACATGGTTCATGATAATCAAAAGCTAGATTTTAAAATATGGGAGACAGTTAATGTTTTAAACAGATGGGTTTTATAAGCATAGTATTGTGTATTTCTTTCTTTTTTTTTAAACAGCAGCTGTGGGCTGATAGTTCTGAAATTTACGCTCTTAAGCAAACAGACTTGGAGGGTTAAAATCAAATTGATGCATTACCATGGCAGTTTATATGTTTGTGCCAGAGGCATTAGATTGCGCAATGCTGACTAGGTCTCAGCAATGTAACCAAAATGCATTACTTTTTTGAGATTTATTTACCATACAATCTTTTTATTTATGAGTAACAGTATTTAAGTCATTTGACTGTTCAGCATGTGGTCTTTGGTGATTAGGAAGTGACATTTTTGAGAGTCTTTTCCCATAATCTTGAATCATCAAGGGCTATTCTAGACAAGGTTGTTACTGTGCAGTTTCCTTGCCTCTTTCATAGAATTTTACAAAGGATCCCAGATAATCACATTGATGTGTGTAACCCTTTCATGTTTACTCACCACTTTTTTCTTTCCACAGAAGACATCAGTTAAGGAGGGAAAAACAGAATATCTGATGTCTTTATACATTCTTTTTTAATTGGCAGTGCTAGGTGCTATATATGTTGATTAAGAATTTTTTTTGATTGTACCATTACTTTGAATCTGATGTTCCCTTGATTATTGCTTTGTTGGGCATTAAATAACAAAGTATGTAAGCCATTAGCTTGCCTAAATACCCTAAAGATCCCTTCTGATCTTGGAAACTAAGCAGGATCAGCTCTGGTTAGTTCTTGGATGGGAAAACACTAACAAATACCATCTGTAGGCTATATTTCAGAGGAAGGAATGAGCAAAACCATTGGGTATACCTTACCTAAAAAAAACTCTATGAAATGCTTGGGGTTGCCTTAATTCAACAGGCAACTTGAAAGCTCATACATGCATTGTAAGTTGTTTAGGTGTTCTCATGTCTTTGACTGCTGTGATGCAACAATGCCACCTGAGGCCTGCGCATAATATTGTGCTTTAAACAGACCAATGAAGAAATATTCAGTCGCAGCGATTTTTCTTTTAATTTACCTCACATGATTGCTGTGAGACAACAACAGGTAGGGGGAACAACTATGAATAACCCTTGAAAGAACAGTAGGATGCAAATGCAGTATCAGAACTGGTTTTGTTATCTTTGGACATTTCCGCACGAGAGGGGAGAAGTGGTTCACTGCGTGTTAGAAGCAGTGTTTTTTTATTCTGATTCAAAAACTGTGCTGTCTGCACACACCCCATTTACATCGTACTACCTTGGAGAAAAGTGGTTGCTGCATCCGCAACAGCAAGTCTCTGGTCACTCCCTTCCTCACCTCACCCCACCCCGCCAACTCCAAACTGGTCTTTCAAAGAAAGCTGTCAAATTAAACTGTCAAAAGATTGCTACTTTGCAAAGTGAAAGTTAAGGCTGCAGCGCGAAGGGTATCAAGGCAGCCTGAAAGAGAAACAAAAGAAAAACAATGTTGCTTGAGGATCTTCCTGTAATCCTGTAATCAATTACCTTCATTCATCAAGCAAGATTGTGTTTTCCTCGCTCACACACATTTCGTTTGCTATGGCTGTGCAGTATGTTCATTGATGCGAGAAATTAGTGATCCATTAGCACTCTCTTCCTGCTGTCTGTTTAACACCTGGAAGACAGCCTGTCCTTTGACGGGTGGAGAGAGATAGGGATGGAAATGACAGCCTGGGAACACCTCTAGCCAGCAACTTCTCACCCTTTGAATCAATGTTACAGTTCTGCACGTGGGGGAATATGAAGCAGAATCGGCTTGGGAAATTTACATCGGAGTTTTTCTGGTTTTACGATACAGCGGTTTCTCATCGTATTGAACCATGCTAGGAGTTGAAAACATGCAGAACCATGAGGAAAACTATGAAGCCAAACCGGTTCAACGTGCAGATGGGAGGGTGAGAATTTGAGGCAACTACAATGTATTGATCTTGTGCAGAAATGGCTGTTGTCTTAATATCTGTGACTTGGTGTATCATATGGTTTACAGGAACACATCAAAATTATTTTAGTCATACAAATGACATTTTATATCTCATTCATCTGGCATACAGCTCACTGTGAAAAATGGATTCTTAGCCCCCCACCCAGGTACTGTGAACAGTCTGAAACTTGCCTTGCTTTAATAATGAAAGTAATGTGTGTTGTGATCAACCATCCCAAATTTAGGTTCCAATTTAAGCCTAAACTATGTGTGCTGTGTGAATGGGTTTTCAAAATGGAAACGATTCCACTTCCCCGTACGCAGACAGCTGCTAGCCCCCAGTTGGGCAGGACAAGCTCTTTTAAAATATAGTTCTGTTTCAATAATTTTAATAAGAGGTCTACTGTTTTAGCATATACATTTGTATTAAGTATTCTGTAGGTTGCCCTGAGAATAGCATACGTATTCACCTCTTACCTTAAAATGCAATCCAGATGTAGTTGTGGATTACAATCACTCAAAACTATTGTCCTGCTTCCAGTTTAGTAAAATTGAACAAAGGTGATGCACAGTAGTTCTCATTTTTCTTCGTGGTCTCTGTGCCTCACATAATGGGAATCTTCGTGCATGCGCAGTAGCTTTCAGAAAGTTCCAGAGCTGAGCAGCTTGGCGGGAACCCCTTCCCATCCGGTACCGAGCATGCTCAGTCCCACCAAGCTAACGGTCTCTCCTCAGTTTCTTTCTGTCTACCGACTTGTTAGCAGCTCAAAAAACCTTCCTCATTGAGCAGTTTACTTTGCTTCTTCTATTTCCTCGTTCTTCGCTGTTTCTTTCTGCAAGAAGTTTATATGAACTCTTCCCCCTTTCTATGTCTTCGTTGTTTAAACCGTGCGTGTCTTGTGGTCACAAGGTTGCTTTGTCTGATGGCTATTCCGAGTGCTTGTTCTGCCTCGGAGAGGACCATAACGTTCGGGCATGTTCCATCTGTAAGGACTTTACATCTCAAACCTTGAAAAACAGGGCTCCTGGTTGAAGTCCCACTGTTGGGAGCAAGCCCTCCGGATTAAGGAGCAAGCGGCTTCTAATACCACCCTTTTCACCTCCTCCATGGCTTCCTCTTGGCCTCCCATGTCTTCAAGGCCTGCGTCAAAGCCCTCTTCTTCGGTATCGACCTCGTCAGTACTGACCACATCAGTGCCGATATTGGTACTGTCTTTGACGGCCTTGCCTCCTGTTTCTTCATTGCCCAGGATTCCGAAGCTCTGTAAGGACACTGATTATCACCTCTTCCTCTGGAGAAGCTTCTTCGGGCTCTCAACCAGCCTCAACTCACCTTCGCAAGGTCCCTACGGTGGCTCAGCGAAAGTGATCTTTTCCCCACCTTGCGGACTCTTCTGTTAAGGAGAAGAGGAAGAAGAAGAACAAGAAGAAGAAGGAGAAACACCGCTCTCCTTCTCCTGCAGGCCACCATTCGACCCTTCTGCTGACGCCCCCTCTGACGCAGCCTTTGATGGCTACCGTGGAGGAAGAGGATGCTCCTGAACTGTCGCCAGAGCATGAGGATCTTCAGCTCCCAGTACTCTCAGTCCCATTGCTGACTGAGCTGACCTTGGACTCTGAATGCTGACCCTCGCTGCTGCTTGGGCCCACGTCGGCCCAAGCTGGAGTAGTGGCTGTGCAAACTCCGTTTCCTCCGTTACTTGCTCCGGCGGATTCTGAGTTCGATTGTCCAACCTGATTGGATGCTCCTCGGGCTTCTTCCCGTGATTGCCCTAAATCTAGTGTGGCGCGCTCTCCGGGACACTGCAATAGAGGCAGGTCCTCACGTCGTCGGGATTCCCGTGCCGATCATGACCCTTTGCGGGCGAGGCTTGATTTGCCTTTCTCTTCTGTCTCCTCTATTGCCCGGTATGGCCATGAGCATCTTTAGAGGGAGCAGCCTGGATCATATTACTCGTATTCACCGGCATATCGTGATCAGTACCATGTGGACATTCATTGCTGGTCTCCCTATCGCCCGCGGCATTCTAGGTCTCCATCATGTTCCTCTGAGTCTCATTATCGACGCGGTCTCCTTCAATGGCTCCGATACCGTTCCTCCCTCTCTTGCAGAAAGTGTTGAAACACCCTTGGACTCAACCAGCCTCGCTCCAGCTGATCCCTCACCACCTGGAGCACCTTTACCGGATGCAGAAGAAGTTTGTTGACTTCCTTTTTAATCATCTGATACCGAACTTGGTAGTCGTTGAATCCTCACAGATGAAAGGAGGCAAGAGGGCTCATACCACATCTCCAGACCGTGAGGGTCATCGCTTGGACACCTTCGGTCAACGCTTCTATTCTGCGTCTTCCCTGGTTGCCAGGATTTCAAACACACAAGTGTGTCTGGCTGCTTATCAGAGAAACACTTGGGACAGATTCTATCCTCTGCTTGCTCATCTGCCAGACGACCATAGAACTAGTGCCATCCAGTTCTACAATGAGTCTGTAGCCCTCTCTAACCAGTAGATCTAGTCCTCTCGCCATACCGTCAAGGGCGTGGCGTGGGTGATCGTTGGGGCCATTGCCCTTTGTCGTTTTGCGCGGCTCCATTCTGCTGGGCTTGCTGAGGATAGCAGGAAGAGAATTGAGGACTTGCCCTTTGATGGTTAAGGGCTCTTCCATGCGACCACGGATGAGGCCATGGACCATCTGGTGAAAGCTTGTCTTACAGCCAAGAAGATGGGTCTCCACCCTATGCCTCAGCCCAGGAGACCATCTTCATCACGTTCCTTGTGGAGGTGCTCCGCCTATTCTTTTAGATCGCGTTCACCTTACTGTGCATCCACTCAGTCCTCACTTCCATCAAAATATTCCACCTCAAGGCGTCTTCTATTCCCCCCCACCAGCCTGGCCTTCCTCAAGAAGATACAGTCCCTCCTTCTCAAAGGGGCCATAGAATGGATACCGCCCTCGACCAGTTCCACCAGCTTCTTTTTCCGGTACTTCACAGTGCCCAAATCAGACGGCACTCTCCGATCGATCCTGGACCTCAGGGGGGTGAATTCTTAAATTTCCCCCGAAAATTCAAGATGGTCACTCTCTCTTCCATCTTGCCCTTTCTGAGGCGTCGGGACTGGTTTGTCACTATCAACCTACAAGACGCCTACTTCCATATCACAATTCGGCTCCATCACAGGAAGTACCTCCGATTTGCAGTCCACAGTGTCTGTTACCAGTACAAGGTCCTACCTTTCAGCTTGTCCACCGCTCCCAAGGTCTTCACCAAATGCCTGGCTCCTGTGGTATCGTAGCTCCGCACGAAATGTGTTATGGTATATCCCTACCTGGATGACTGGTTGCTGGTGGTGCCCTGCAAGCAAAAGTTGTACGAGGACATTCACCTCGCCCTTTCCCTCCTTTCCAACCTTGGCCTCAGGGTGAACCCCAAGAAGTCTCACCTGGAGCCGTTGTGCATCCTGGACTTCATTGGTGCCACTCTAGATTCTGCTTCTGCCGGAGCCTTTCTACCGGTGAAGCAGGCCCGAATGCTACGTCAAGTCATCAGTGCTGTTTTACGCACCCTGGCAGTCTCCGCGTGGAGCATCCAACAACTTCTGGGCTACATGGCAGCCATGACGACTATGACCTACCTCTCCTGTCTTCATGCTCGCCCTCTGCAGCATTGGTTTTTCAGAACCTTCGACCCCCCTCTAGACGACCAGTGTCGTCTCCTGCAGGTTCCCCGCCCAGTGAAAGAATGCCTCCATTGGTGACTCTCGTCCCAACACGTGCTGTCGGGAATGCCATTCGTCGAGCCCTGCCTGACACTTACCATCAGGACAGATGCCTCCCTTCTAGGCTAGGGAGCTCACTGTGGCCGCCTTGTGGTACAAGGCCACTGGACCGGCTTAGAAACATGTCTCCACATCAATGTGTTGGAGCTCCTGGCTATCCTGAAAGCCCTGTGAGCCTTCCACAACCTGGTTATCTGTCAGACAGTCCAGATCTTGTCAGATAATACAACGGCCGTCTGTTATGTGAACAAACAAGGAGGCACTCACTCCTCCACTCTTCTCCACCTGGCTCTACGTCTCTGGGATTGGTGTGTTCCATTGCATGTGCACCCTGTCGCAGTTCACCTGGCAGGACAGGACATCACGGCGGACACGCTAAGCAGAGACATGGCATGTCACCATGAGTGGCCTCTCTCCAATGCTGCCTTTGAATGGATAATGTCCCGTTGGGGTGCTCTGTCCATCGATCTCTTCATGAGCAGTAGGAACAAGAAGTGTTCCTGCTACTGTTTGAGGGCCGGCCTGGGCCCCGGCTTCCTCAGCAACGCCTTCCAGTTCCCATGGGACAACAAATTTCTGTACATTTTTCCTCTGTTCCCACTCCTGGGCCGAGTGGTGGCCAAGTTTATGACGGACAAGGCGAACACCATCCTGATAGCCCCGTACTGGCTGAAGCAGCATTGGTTCGGCCCTCTCCTTGCGGCTGCTCAGAACCACAAGATGTGACTGCATTGCACGCCAGACCTCCTCTCTCACTTGGACAGTCACATCCTGCATCCGGACCTGTAACTCCTGCATCTCCACGCATGGAGGATAACTATCTAGACTCTCCTGCCATCCAAGCTGTTCTTATGGCCTCCAGGAAGGAGTCCACTTGAAGATCATATGATTACAAATGGTAAAAATTTGTGGCCTTCGCAGACACCCGACATGAGGCATCATCTCCGGCTGCGCTGTCAACCTTACTGCATTTCCTCCTGCAGCTCCATGAACAGGGCCTAGTGTTCTCATCCCTGAAAGTCTGCATGTCAGCCATCATAGCCTACCAGCCGTGTGGTACTTCCTCTGCAGCCCTTTTTCGAAATGCTACACTTAATTCCTCAAAGGCTTTCAGCATCTCTACCCTCTGGTCACCCCACCCCTTCTGCCTTGGTCGCTGTCGCTTGTCCTTTCTCAACTGACTCGACCCCCCTTCGAACTGATGGCGACATCGGACGACCGTCTCCTTACTTTAAAGATGGCCTTTTTGGTTGCTGTCACCTCGGCTAGGCGGGCAGGAGAACTCACTGCACTAAGGTCAGATGAGCCTTTCCTCGTGTTCCACCAAGACAAAGTGGTGCTGCGCCCAGATGTGTCCTTCCTCCCCAAGGTCGTCTCGGACTTCCATCTGAATCAAGACGTCATCTTACCTACCTTCTATCCTGATCTGGCTTTGCCTCTCGAGCGCTCACTTCGTTTGCTCATTGTCCATCAGGTGCTAGCCTTCTACCTCCAGCAGACTTCGACCTTCCGACAGACCCCACGCCTTTTTGTCTGTTATGGTGGCTGCCGGAAGGGTCACAAGGTGTCCACTCAGCGTTTCTCTAAGTGGGTGGTCCAGACTATTCAACTGGCTTACAAACTTGCAGGACAACATCTGCCAGCTCCTCCACTCCATGACCACTCCATGAGGGTCATGGCTTCCTCAGCAGTTCTCCTCCGTGGGGTGGATCTGTAAGAGCTCTGCTGTGTGGCTACCTGGTCGCGGCCCTCGACCTTCATTTGTCACTACTGCCTTGACTACCAGTACCGTCGTGATGCTCATTTTGGTTGTGTGGTGCTGTCTTCGATCCTGTAGGACCTGACCCACCGTCCAGTGGTAAGCTACTCCATCTCCCATTGTGTGAGGCACAGAGACCACGAGAAGAAGAACAGGTTGCTTACCTGTAACTGTGGTTCTTTGAGTAGTCATCTGTGCCCTCTACACACACCCCCAGCCTCCCCTCTTCAGGTCTTGCTGCAGTGGACTTTGAAACTGAGGAGAGACTATTAGCTTGGCGGGACTGAGCATGCTCAGTACCGGATGGGGGAGGGGTTCCCGCCAAGCTGCTCAGCTCTGGAACTTTCCAAAAGGTACTGCGCATGCGCGAAGATTCCCACTGTGTGAGGGCACAGATGACCACTCAGAGAACCACAGTTACAGGTAAGCAACCTGTTCTTATCATCTTGTACATCTCAAGTTGCATTTCCTAGTTTTTTGAGCAGTTAGTACAAAAGAGGAAAGGAAATGGTGGTGCAGACCTATCACTGTATGGAACAAATGTTTCCTTTCCTCTTCTGGTTTAATAATTAACAAACTTTAATTGAATTGTAAGGAAGCCAGGTTAACTTGCATTTGCTTAAGAGATAGATGGCACAGCCTGGTTCTAATTAAACATGCCATTGTAGCATTGGCATTTAAATAGGATGAGACCTTAGATGACTTATTCAGACAAATGGAATTGTATGAGATGAGGGATGTACGTGTATGCGTGCACTAGGCTATTTATACCAAATCAAAGTTTGGGAGTGAGTGGTCTCCTGTATGTTCTTGAACTGCAACTCACATCAGCTCTAGCCAGCATAGCCAATAGTGAGGAGTAATGGTTGCAGTCCAGCAACATCTGGGGGAACACACAATTCCTGTGTCTGATTTGAATACTTCGTTTTGTTGTTTGAGGCTTCCATTTAGGCAGCCTATCATGCTGTTGTCAGTTGACCAGAACTCTAGAATGCCAGGGTTTGCATCAACAGCCTCCTTGTATAGCTGAAATAAAAATAAGACTAATTCTAACCCCCGATTGCAGTGTGGGCTTTAAAGCATATACTACTTTGATAATCATATGTTGCTCTTGGATGAAAACAAGGTTATTTTGGAAGGATCTTTTTGTTTTAAATTGAAAGTTAACTGATTTTTTTTTGCAGTTAGATTTTTTTTAAAAAAAATCTGTTTAGAAAGATTAAAGAAGAAAACCTTGCAATTTCTCTTTTTCTACCTTGGGTGGGTCCTTGCCTCATTAAAGTTTTTAAGACATACTTATACCCCAAATTTAAACATGCTGTAATCTATATCCCATTCATTTCAGTTTTATCTCATTGGTTTATATAGCCAAGTTGAGGGTAACTAAGGTCACAAGTGTCCTTGGAAATGTATTTTTAAAAATCTGTGGGATTAAAGACTGGTTTATATGTTACAATCCTTCATGTGAAAACTACTGAAAAATGTTTCTTCTTTGTGGTCTCTGACTCGCGTGAATGGGTTATCTGCGCCTGCGCAGTAGGCCCCGGTAACCCATTTGTGTGAGTTCACAGATGACCACTCGAAGAACTCCAGTTACAGGTAAGCAACCTGTCCTTTCATGTTGTGGTGCTCCATCTTATAAGAAGAAGACAAGATTTCAATCTGCTAGGAAGCTGAAGTGTGTTGAAGAGTTCAGAACCCCATTTTGAGTTCCTATTTATGCCTACACTTTTGAAAGTTTGGATGGGATCTTTCAAAATTATGTTTGGTAAACCAGATTCCCTGTTGTGCTGTGTATTAGAATGTGTATATTGGTTATTTGATTCTGGTACTCTTTAAAACTCATGAGACTAGCTGGCAACTATCCTGAACAAGTCTTCTGCCAGGGAGTAACCAAAAAAATTACTCTTTTGGTGTAGCATGTATATTATCCCTAGTGACTCATTGCTCTAATTGTATTAGAAAAGAGAACACAGTGCATGAAGTAACTCTTGTGGAAGTATGGTTTATTTATCAGACTGCATGACTCCTGGCTCCTTTTTGTCTTGGTCTGAAGATACTCAGACAGTGTGAGTTTAAACACATTTATTATGAAAGAATTTGCAGTAAACTCAGTAGGACTCACCTTTTAAGCACTCATGTAGTATATATGTAAACATTTGGGAAAGAATGCTGTGTGTTTATGTTTTTTAGACCTGCCTGTAGATTGCAGTGTTGTTGGGAAATGGTTGTATTGCCATGCTGAATGATATTTTTATTCATTTTAAGGTGTGAGTGTATATATCTATGTATCTGTTACGATGGATGGGGAAAATGCAGTATAACTACTCTTAATCAATATGGTCCCCTCCAGATCACAACTCCTATATCTGACCACTAACTATGCCAGTTGGGCATAATGGGAGCTGTCATTTAAAAAAAAATCTGGAAGGGACTATATTGGTATGACTGCCAAATTATATATGCCACATAGTTTTCCAGATAATAATGCAATTGTCTTTGTGCTTTTTCTAGGTCATTACATTTCTGTGGATACGTCACAGGGGACAAATGGTGACACAGCTGTATTGCTTAGTCCAGAACTTTCTACAGAAGAGTGGAGCTGTATTAGACTCATATACCAAATTGCCACATCTTCAGAGTTGGCAGTAGACCCTACTGCTTTAAATGTGTACCTTAGGTTGGAAGGGGAAAGTTTTGATCATTTACTTTGGACAGCTGCAGAACCCTCAGAAAGCTGGCTCATTGCTAGTCTAGATATAAGAAATAGTACCGACAAATACAAGGTAAGCATAACTTTGGAACAAAGTGCTATACTGAGTTATGTGGGCTTCTGATCATTTATATATTTATCTATTAGCTCATTTTGTATTTTGGCATTCCTCCAGTGACATTTAAGTATATGAACTAAACCTAAATATATCATTGGACTTAATTACTTCAGTTAAGCATACAAGAGGCTGCCAATATTTAAAGAGGATATAAAGAATTGATGGCAAATTCCTGTGTGCTTTGGTCTTCTGTTTAAATTTGTCTTTATCTTTCTTGTTGTGAAAATATAGTGCACAGTAACACCTGGGACAACTTCAGTTTTTTTCAGGCATTTGTGAATGGACATGTAACGTGTGGCTTAGGGGTAATATGACGTTGCCAGGCTGTGTCCTAGCATATGCATATTCATTAGAATATATTTAGAGAGCCTTCATGCATACAGCTGTACATGTGGTGGCTCCCTTCAGATGTTCTAATTCAGTGGTTCTTAACTTTTTCTTTATTGGAGATTGCCTGTAGACATAATCTGTTGTTGGGAACCCCAAAACCTAACTGAAGATTAGACTTAGATATTCAAATGTTTATTTATTTATTAAAGGATTCTGGAGACTAGGATTGAAATCCCTGCTCAGACACTGAGTGGGCAAGTCACATTCTCTCAGCCTCAGAGGAAAACAAAGACAAATCCCCTTTGAACAAATCTTGCCCCTCAAAAAACCCTGTAATTAGTTCACCTTAGGGTTGCCATAAGTCAGAAATGACCTGAAGGCACACAACAATACAGTGCTGCTGATGGGGGAGGGGGTGTTCTTTCTGGCCACAGTGTCTCTCCCCTTTGAAAACTGACTTATGGCGATCCTAAGGTGAACCTATTATGGGAGTTTTCTTGGCAAGATTTGTTCTTGACTTTCTCTGAGGCTGAATGTGACTTGCCTGAGGTCACACAGTGGGTTTCCATGAGTGAGTGGGAATTCAAATCCTGGTCTCTGGAGTCATACTTTGGTTGCATGCACATGCCTGCTACTGTATCCCTTTCATTAGGGAGGCAGCAGGAGGGTGGTGGTGTGAGTGCCGAAACCGCTCCTGTGTTTGCAAATGAGGAAACAGTTTGGGAGAGCGCATACGCCTGCTCCCGAGTTCCTTTCGTCAGGGAAGTGGCAACAGAGGGGGTGGGTGTAGAGCAGGGCTTTGCAAACGATGTGCTGCAACACATTAGTGTGCCGCTTGAAGTGTGTAGGTGCGTCGCCTACAATCTTGGAAATGTATGTTATTATTTATAATGAGATACGTTGTGTCCCCATGCATTTTGTTATTACAATTTATGTCTGTATCTCTTACAAGGGGTTAGTTTAATCTCTGGTTTGCTAGTAAAACTGAATTACTGTGTCATGAAATGATGCATGTTTAAAAAGTGTGTCACCAACATGAAAAGTTTGGAAAGTACCGGTGTAGAGGGATACAGTGGAAGGCATGTGCATACACCCAGACTGCTCCCGTATTTTCAGATGAAAGAGCAGTTTGGATGCACACACACACCTGCCACCATGTTCCTTTCATCAAGGACGTGGCAGCAGGGAGCGTGGGCACGGAGGGTATGTGCCCAAACTGCCAACAAAGGAGCAGTCTCAGAACCTACACCCTCTCTGTCACTGCATCCCTGTTTCTGCCACTGCTGGTGGTATCCAGCAGCAGGATTTTGCAGACTTCCTGTGAGGACTCCATGGACTACAGGTAAAGAACCACTGTTCTAATTAATGTATTCATTGTTCTAATTAATGCATCTGCTCTTGCATTCATTGTATCCTTATAAATGTTTGAAAAGAGCTATAGTCATCAGTGTGTTGCACCTCCTATTTTTCTTAGCAAAACTTGCAGGAAGTTGCAATATCCAACAAGAATACTATTCACTTGAATAAAAGCAGATATCTTTCTTAGCATGATCTTTGCAAATAGCAAATAGAATCCATATGTGTGTACATAATGGATTTAGTGTTGTTTCATGCTCAAAAATTTTGAAAGGGCAGATTTTCACAATTTCTTCCATTCTTTGACTGGGAACAGATTTTAAAATACTGTAAAATATTGTAAGGAACAACTTGTGGTATATCAGTGGTATACCATACATGGCATATCAATGTGCGAAAGATTTCTGAAGCCATAAGTAGACAGACAGCTATACAATGGACTTGCATTTCTCTCTCTCTCTCTCTCTCCCCCCTCCTTCTGCATATGTGTGTGTGTATATGTCTGTCTGTCTGTCTCTCATGTCCAAGTATGCACTTATACACTGAATATTTAGGATCTCTACAACCTGGAGACATTCAGCAAAGCCCTTAGCACACTTCTTCTTCAAGAGAATATTGCAATGAGGAGAGTCCTGGTGGTCAAAGGCAAAACAGAACATTTGTTTGATTTTAACAAATGCTGTGAAAAATTCTAGTGCCTAATATTTCTCTTTTTTTGGCTTATTTTGTAGATTGTGTTAGAAGGTGTGCTGGGAAGAGATATTTATGCCAGCATAGCAATTTTTGAAATTAAAATTACTACTGGCTACTGCATAGGTAGGTTGCTTTTTGTAATGCCTCTAAATTTGTGTTTAATTGTGAAACTACTTTTAAAAAAGCATTAGTGCAGATCAGTATAATAATTCAATTAATAAGTGTTCTAGTAACTTATTATAGCCATATAAATTGTGGTTTATTATAGCAATAGTCTTTTTAAAATTCACAGCAAAGCTAAAGGTATTGTAAGAAACATTTTATTAATTTTAACTTAAGCAACTGATGTGTTTTATGCATATAGATGTTCAATATTTTTTATTTTATGTTATATTGTAATATTATCCTTAACTCCACACACCCAAGATACAAGCACATTATACAGTAATTGTGGTATGGTATCAGGTGTCTTGATCCGTAGCTATCTTTCTCAGAAGGGAGAGGGCAGTGAGATGGTATGAGGCAGGCAGACTGCCTAAGCTTGCTTCCTGCTGGAGTGAGATCAGGATCCTGGACAGGCACAAGGTAGCTTGGTCAGTCAGCAGAACGCAGAATCATGATCAGGATGAGGAATGCAAACAGCAATCCTGCAGCAGAAGAGCGTGGAGGAACAAGTTATCTCATGACTGGTTTGTTGCAACTGCTGAATTTTTTTTAGATTGGCCAGGAGAATTACTATCTGCTATCCACCAAAGAACCACCATCACACATAGGATTTGGAAAGATAAAGGCTATAACTTTATTTGATTACAGCTGTTCCAGGGTTAACATGCACATGGGTCTGGATCCTGGCATTGGCCATTCTGCCTGTTCACCAGTGAGCCAAACCCTCCGGCCACTGCTGGAATCTGGGTAGTGTTGACAAGTGGAGCAAATCACCAGTTACCCAGGAGTGCAGGAGATGTGTGCACCTTGCACCTCCTGTGCTGTGTATGCTCACTACCACCTCTGCACCGCTTGTATCCCAAAAGCGTGATGCCATAGTTTACTTTGCCCAAAGGCAATGTCCAGGATCCAGTTCCCATGTCAACCATCCAACAGTTGTGACAAATAGACATAGTAAACACCCACAAGCCACAGAACACAGGGAGAGAGAGTGGGATGACTCTCTGAATGAAGTGAGTGCCTATATACTCCTTTCCTAGACCAGAGGGAAAACTTCCAACCATCTCTGACCCAGGAAAAGAGCAGCCAGTGAGTTTAAATCCAGGTTTAAACTCATTGGTTGCTGGGGAAAATCATCCCTTCCAAGGCTATGTGTCTCCTGTAGCCTGCTGGGAAGGAGGAAGAAACTTCTTGGCCCTCAAAAATATCAGTTCTTCAGAAATACCATTGCTTAGAGTCCATTAGCAAAGGTAAGTCCTCAGGGTTTGGGGGCTAGGTGCAAAATCTAGTGCTGATGGTTCTGCTTAGGATGGGCCAGGGAATGAACCTATTGCCTTTTCAGAGCCACTGTCTCTTAGGGGCTCCAAGGGCTTGGGATCTGGGGTCATGACATTGCACCAGTGTGATATGGCTACAGCTGAGGATGCAGGTTGTAGCAGCATCCCCTATGCAACTTCATTTTGTAGAGTCATAGAAGGGTGCCAAAGATTTCTGTCAGCAACAGGAGATCCAAAGGAGAGGCAAGGAATGACTGATCCATAAATAGTGCATCTGCACAAAGGCTTCAAGCAGCTGACACTATTGCTGATTCCTTTGTTGATATAAATGCAGCTGCTGGAAGCTTCTACAGCAGAATATATTGTGTGTTCCTTAACAGTGATCAGCTTTGCCAGATATTTATATACACATACTTGTATATAATCCTTTGAGGAAACTGCGTTGGCTTAATAGAAAAACGGACTTACAGTACAGTTCTCTAGGTGTCTATACAGAATTTCCATTCAGTTCAGTGGGCTGCAGTCCCATGCCTACTTACCAGGGAATAACCTCTATTGAACTCAGCTGTCCTTACTTCTGAGTAGACATGTATAGGATTGAATTGATAGAACTAAAGAAGAATCTTGAATTGGCTGGAATCTGGTAATGTGGTTTCAAATTCAGCTCTGCCTCTAATTTCCTGTGTGGTAGTGTATAACACACACTATCTCATATCATAATAATGGCAATAACAATGACCAATTTACAGAATGAATAAATACTTTGGAGAACAATGTGTCTGTTAAAAAAAGTGCTTTGAAAACAACAAATGCAACTGCTTATAGACAGTGAATGTATAGATTTTTTTCCATTCATTCCTGAAGACAAATTTGGTAGTGGTGTAGTCTGAAAAATGTAAAATGTAAATATGTATGTAATATATATTTTTGGTTGCTAAATTGCTTGCCCTTCAGTAATGAAAAGCAGGGTCTCTTCATGGTCTATTAGTCCATATTCTCCCTAATGAACTAGCCCAGGCTTTGAGATCTGCTAGAAAGGCCCTTCTCTCTGGCCCACCATCCTCACAGGTATATCTGGTGGGAACATGGGAGAGGGCCTTCTGAGTGGCTGCCCCCAGGCTCTGGGACTCTCTCCTCAGAGAAATCAGACTGGCACCCTCTTTACTTCCTTTCTGCAGTCAAGTAAAGATGGTTTTGTTCAGACAGGCGTTCAATGTGTGATTATATGTGGCCTGTCTAACAGAGTATACTGCATATTATTAATTGTGTTTCAGAAGTGTATGGCTGTGTGAGCTTTTAATTATGTATTTTAACTTTGTTTTAGTTCTTTTTGAAGGTTTATTTTGTTTTAATTTTGTATTCTGCAGTTCTTAACTGTGTCTTTTTAATTGTTGTAAGCGGCATTGAGTCCCAACCTGAGAAAAAGCAGGATGTATGTAAAGATGATGATGATGATGGTAGTAGTAGTAGTAGTACAGGAGTGTGTGGTATTTTATAGAAGAGATCTATAGCAGACGTAGTAGCATGTGGGCAGAGTTTTTTAAACTCTTTGAAACTTAGGCTTGACCCTCTTGGATAGTCCCGTGTAGAGCAGGCCAGCTATTGAATGGTGAGTCAATATAATTCCTACTGCAGAGCTTTCTAAACTTTTCATGTTGGTGACACACTTTTTAGACACACATCATTTTGTGACACAGTAATTCAGTAAGTGATTCAGTAAGTGGAAGCAGCCCCTCCACCCGATCCTGGTCCACTGTTGCCCTCACTGGGGTCTTCCTCAGCCTGGGGCAGCTGTGGCAGCGGCAGGAGAGGCATCCCCTCCATCCAAGCCTGGTCCACTGCTGCCACCCTTGCCAGGGTCTTCCTCAGGCTGAGGTGGTGGCAGCAGGAGAGGTAGCCCCTCCACCCAGGCCTGGCCTGCTGCTGCCATCCTTGCCAGTGTCTTCCTTGGCCCAGAGCAGCAGTGACAGGAGAAGCAGCCCCTCCACCCGGGCCTGACCCACCACCACTTCTCTTCCCTTCCCTCAGCCTGGGGTGGCAGCGAAAGCAGAGGCAGCCCCTCCACCCATTATGTTTGTGCGGCACACTACACATTGCAGCTGACATGCTAATGTGTCACGACACACAGTTTGGAAAGCTCTGTCCTACTGATTCCATCTGCTCTAGTTGAGGTTAACAACAGGACTCAGGGCTTAGATCCGTGTACTTAGGTAAAGGGTCTTACCTCATCTTCCCTTCCACTGCCCATTCCATATCATTATCCTTTTCTTTTCTGCTGAATATCTACTGAGAGTTTGGTTGAAAATTTAAGAGGAAGGTGAATGAGTGACGATGATAACAGGTAGGAGGAAGGTATGCTTATAGGTTTGTTATCTTTCTGAATACTGTGTACTAATATTTAATTTTTTTTGAAGAATCAGTACACTGCACTGATTGTAGCCAGTACACCATTTGTTTAGCAGTGTTGTGATGTTAATGGTCATATACTGTGGTCTCAGAGTTTCAGTTATACTCTTTGCAAATTCCAGAATGTAATTTTGAAGAAAACCATCTGTGTGGTTATATGAACCGCTGGAACCCAAACGTGAACTGGTTTGTTGGTGGAGGAAGCGCTGGAAATTCCCAATCCATCCTTCTGAGAGATCACACTCTTAATGATGAGTTTGGTAAGTGAGAGAGATAAGTTACTCAGAGTAGAAGTGACAAAGAGATAAGTTAGTATTAAATGAGAAACTTATTACATTAAAAATATTTTAATTCATTGTTTCATCTGGTGGAGGGATTTCTTTCTGAGTTGTCACTCTGGAATGTAGAAATAACATGAATGATTTTTTAAAAAATTATATAATGCAGAGCTTAGAAAACACACTTAAAGAAAAGATGGGAGGGGAAAATCATAAACTGAATCAGTTAATGGCATTTTTTAACATAAAGGGGGCATCTTTCCCCCCTTGCGCGCGTGCGCGTGTATATGTATGTGTGTGTGTGTGTCTGAAAACATAAACATCCAGGCCTTGTTCCAAGAATAATTTGTCCAGAAGTTAGTCCGCCATTCACTCTAGAGTAATGAAGAAGAATAAAATTAAACTCATATTAGTTTAACTCTTGATCAGAACAATAATTCCATTATTGTCTTTCTTCTTTATGCTGAAGTTATGTTCTCTTAACAACATTATTCAGAAAATGCTAAAGATACTATATTATTTAAGAAATAATAGTGTATAAAGCTTATCCGTTTATTTCAGTAGAAGTGTCTGGGTTTTTTGTACAGTGATGGTAGATATCCACTAACACTCCATGATATATATCGTAGAGTCTTACTTTTAGGAGCTGTGAGAATATATTCATACAAGGATATGTATCCAAAAAGAGAAAACAGCTCTTCATTTTCAGGGTGATGTGCGTACAGATCCCTCTGCAGATGCATATCTCTACTCCAATGACTAAAGTAGATACTAAAAATAAAAAGGCAGATAGTAACTACTGACTGGGAGAAATAACATCTGTCAGGTTTACAGCAGAAGATGGTGGACTGGCAGGTTTAACCTTTTCCTGTGTGCTCCATGTGAAAATAACCCCTCAAAAGTCCCTTGCGCAGAGAGGAAATGGGCTTTTTAAAAAATAGTTCACACCAGTGATAATCAACATCTGCTTCAGAATTTCATTCTGCTTTGTGAGTTGGAGCCAGACTTCCCATGGCTGGGGCTAAGACATTCATGGGATGCATCACTAGAGAAGGAATATGAAGGTGATTTTCACAAATTCCTTCTTTCCTCAGTGCCAGCTTCCACACTATTCTGGGGGATCTTTTGGCCCTCTGGAGCAGCTTTGGGGAGGGAGCAGCAGGGTACATGAATGGAAATAACCTCCTCCTTTCTTCAACAGGAGCTAGCATTGGATTGGGATCTCTTCCACAAATGGAGCCATTCTGTTTGTGGACATTCCTTAGTATTCCCTCCCAACATGGATATTAGACAAGGAAAAATAAATATTGACTCCTGAATTTGCTTTCTTCTCCCAGGGGCTAAAAACAAAAAAACAAAAGTTTTCTTTCTTCAGAAGGGATGCCCTATTAAATAAAGGTCAGGATAGTGTTGTACTGAGCTTACATTATATGTAAGCAATGTAAAGCTAGTCTCTAATTGAACATGTTAATTATGCCTGTTAGCATGTTAATAATGAGCAGGTTAATATTCTGATATGTCATATCCCAAACTAGAAGTGAATTCTCACAAAAATCATGTATTTTCTCCTGCAAAAGATTGTACTGCTGGTAAAGTTTGTGCCCTTAGTATTTTCTTGCAAACCAGGCCTAAGATGGCTTCTCAAATTCTGAATTAGAGGGCTCTTTGGTGATGTTAAACCACAAAGTGTTATATTTATGCACTGGAAAGACTGAGTGCAACAGATGCATTTGGCTCCAAAACCAAAACAGATGTCAAATCCAGAGGCTATTATTACTCATTCAACAGACTTTACTTATTTTCATGTTTTTTTATATAATTTGATGAAAAAGTCAGCTTCACACTTTTGACTGGAAAACTGTTTTGAGCTGATATAATCTGATTTTAAGATTCTTTTTTTTTTTTTCTACAGAGCTAGAGAAGGCAGAATCCAATATCCTCTTTATGTGTACATGATGGGCTTTGGAGGCATTTTTAAACTGCAGCTCTCCTGGGACCAACTTAGAATAGCTAGAGGATGTGGTGAATAGAATGTTGCCAGAGTTAATAGTTTCTTGTTAACACAGTTATGCAAATCAGTGAAAGATCTAAGGAAGATTATCTCATTAAAAACAAGGCAAACTTCGGCCATTTCCATGCGGCATTGCAGTCCTAAGATGGGGATGTGATGGTAGCAGTCCGTGGATTATACTTTTGCATGACGTTGTTACAGTCCAGCTGCCAGCCTATCCCTACCTGTAGTGATCATGGGATATTTGCTTTACAGAAAAAATCCATTAAGCACCCGTGATCATGCAATGCTTCTGTCACCCCTGGCCATGCAGAAGGGGTGGAAGCATGATCACATGCTTCCTTCCCTAGCGCAGCATGGGAAAGAAGCTGGCTGTGCTGCAGAAGGCAGGCACGTGTCACTTGCACTCCCTTCCACAGGGAGCTGGCTGGGTGCGGAGGGGAGCATTCCTGTCACTCTCCCATCCTGGCAAAGGTGCTGCCAGGATTGCAATGGGACATCAGCAGGAACTGGTAAGGTGCAGAAATGGCCATAGTTAGCATTGTTGTTGTATGCCTTCAGTTTGTTTTCTAACTTATAACAAGTCTAAGGTAAACCTATCACTGGGTTTTCTTGGAAAGAGTTGTTCAGAGGAGGTTTGCTTTTGCCTTCCTCTGAGGCTGAGAGAGTGTGATGTGTCCAGGGTCACCGAGCCGAACACATACTTTTATATTAAATAATTTAATTTATTATAAATGGTCCTCAGAAGATAATGATCAACTATAGATAATAGGATCTTGAAGAGTTGTCTCCCACTGACACAGTGTGTGGGGGAAGTTCAGTCTGGAAGAGTTCACAACTCCTGAAATATTTTTAAACATCAGACAGATAAATATGAACACAAATGCTTGGTGCACAGCACCTGTGATTATGATCTAGTTGCAAGGAAGGCTACTAAAACTAGATGTGGAGAACTTTGTTGAGTCTGGGGTACAGGTTTGGCCTTGAGGACCCAGTGTAGACTGTGCTTTATAAAAAGGTAGTATAATCATGTAACTAAACAGGCAAACAAATAATTAGTGCCAGAAGTATCTGTTAAGAAAAACATCTGAAATGCTCTACTGCAGGCACAGAACTAGATGACAGTTTTCAAGATAGCAGGCATGAAAAGGCAAAAGAGAGAAAAAGTAACCTTTGCACCTTGAATATTTTTCAGTGAAAAATAACTTGCTTAGCATTTTCAAGTTATAAAGGTATCACAAACTGGGAGCAGCTTTTGAATGATGTTAAAGCTTACTTTCCATGTTCCAAACCATTTGTGTGGTTTTGTGTGGAAGTGGCATGAAACAGCAAGATTTATCTCCTGATGACAATGCAAGCTTATGTGGATGATTTATTTATTTGAGTTGGTTATAAGAACACATACAGCATTTTACAGACATATGGAATTATTTGATATTTCATCCACATAGATCAAGAGTGGAAATCCATTCCTTCAACTAGAAGAGCATCTTTTAACTATGGAAGACACCAGGCCTCATCAGATTTCTAAGGATTGGCCTTAAAGACATGTTTTATTCAGATACTTGAGTATGAAATAGATACTATATCAACTGTAAAAGATGCAGAATTCAAAGATATAGCTGTGCTAGTGGGCTCAATGTGCAAATGGATCTTGTAGACTGAGAGAAAGAAAGCTTATGCTACCAACTTCTTTCTCTTAGTCTTAAAGATGTTACAAGATCCCTCTGCTTATAAAGAATACATATATCTTTAAATTGGGTCAGTTTCCTAAACACAATGTATGGATTTTTCAAGAGGAAAAGGTGTGATTTAAATATGATCACACCTATCATAAAAGATGAATATGATTTTATTTTTGTACATACGGGTATACGTGTATGTGCCTTCAAGCTGCCTGTTGACTTATGGCAACCCCATGAATTTCATAGGGTATTGGGAGTATAGAATACTTCATAAGAAGCAAGTCTACCTTTCTTTTTGGTTTTGATTCCATAATTGTACAATAAAGAATGAATATGAACAATGAATATATTCAAATAAGTCTTTCATTTTATCTTTACATGTAAAGATTAAGTTAAAAACATTTAAAATAAATATGTTCTCTGTAATTCATAGTGCTGTGCCTTGTTTCCACATATTAAACTTTCACCCCTACTACAAGATGGCTAGTAAAGAAGGATGGAAAAATATTTAGTAAGAATGGTGAGTTGTATGTTCCGCAGAATGACAAAAATTATGTTATTTGATACTGAGACCGTAATTAGCAGCCCTCAAAAAAGTTCTCTAAAAAAAAAAATGAAATGAAAATGGATTTCTAATAGGGATGGGCCAACTGAATCCTCGAATCCTGGGCAAGCATTCGAGATTCGGGAATCTGAATCCCGGCGCCAAAACAGTGAATTGAATCTTTTGAATCTAACAACCAAGTTTGTTTGTTTCTTTTCAAAATTGGTGCCTCTGTAGCCCACCAAAAGCCTGATTGGCTGGCGGGCCCTGAGCGTGCAAAAATCACGTCATAAAGCTGCTTGTGCGTGCCAGAGGCTGCCTGTGGTCGCTCATGCTGTGTGCTTGTCCACTTGCTCGTGCTGTGTGCTTGCCCACTCGTTTGTGCTGTTTGTAGGTGTGTTGCCTCTCCAGGCTGAGAAAGACCTCCCCCACCTGAGCCTCTCTCGCTGCCGCCACTGCCACCCAGGATCAGGGAGAGCAGGGCATTCCAAACAGTGTGTGTTGCAACATGTTAATGTGTCGCCTGAAGTCTGTAGGTGTGTTGCTCCTCCAGGCTGAGAAGGACCTCCCCCACCTTAGCCTCTTCCACTGCCGCCACCACAGCCCAGGATTAGGTAGAGGGACTGTCTTTCTTGTTGCCGCTGCCCTCAATGAGGTCTTATGGCAGCGAGCCAGGATCGGGTGGGGAGGGGCTGCCTTTCCTGCTGTTTAACTTCCAGTTTGCTAGTAAAACTGAATTACTATGTCACAAAATGATGCGTGTCCAAAAGTGTATCACCAACATGAAAAGTTTAGAAAGCTGTGGGGTAGAGAATCGAGACTGGACTAGAGGCTGGTGGGTTTTTTTTAAAGTGCCTTGGTCGTTGCAGGATTTGAACTTGACTGGAAGGTACAGCCTTCTTGAGATTTCAAGGACAGCTGAAAGATTCCTTTGCATAGCTCCGTTGCAAAGCTCTTTCATACACAATTCTGGGGTTTGTAGTTTTACGAAGTGTCACAGCCTTCTCTGCCAAAGTGTGCTGGTACATCATCAAACTACAAACCCCAGGATGCCATAAGGCTCTATGCAAAGAAAATCCAGTTTTGACCTGGATCATCTCTGTACTGTAGTATGTGGCCCTATTTACACAGGCAGTAAAATGAGGAATTAATCATATTTTCCTGCCAGTGTAGAAAGGGCCTTCATGTCATTTTCAGTCTGGAGAGATCCTGAGGCAAAACTATGACAATTGTCCTAGCCAGATTTCTTCAGAGGGAGGTTTGCTTTTGCCTAGGCTTTTGCTAAGTCTGAGAGTGTGTGTCTTGCCCAAGATTAGTCTTGCCTTTTTTTGGTTTGGTTTGTAATAGTCAACCCAGGAGATAGCATCATCTCGAGCATCCTCCAACATCTGGAGCTACTTCCAAATTACATATAATGAGAATTATGCCCGTTGCACTCTGTGTTCTGCACATATATCCAGAGGGAAAGGCTCATATACTACTTCAGCCATGTGGAAACACATCAGAAGCCAACATTCAGGCAGTTCAGGACCTGAAAGATAGTAGAAGTGCACCATCCACAGTGACTCCAGCCTCATCCTTAAGCCCTGCTGTGACTGTCAGAGCTGAGTCCCAACATGAGGACAGTACTGACACAGATGATGCAGCTGTTATTGGAACTCTTGCACCAGTTCCTTCAAGTCCTAGCCCAAGTTCAGTAGCTTCCTCCTTTGGAGAACCAAGCCCTTTGGAATCACCCCCAGTGAAACACAAGATACCATCTTCTTTCCAACCACCTCTGAAAGCCTTCAAGTACACCACTCAGAGTTTCAAGCCTGGGGGCAGAAGAGCTAAAGCCATCACAAGGTTGGTTGCTGAAATGATCTGCAAAGATAACCAGCCATTGTCCATAGTGGAAGATAAAGGCTTCAGAAAGTTGATAAGCCATCTTGAGCCACAATACAGCATCCCAAGCAGGAAACACTTTGCCCAAAAGGTGATCCCAGAGATGTATGAAGGGGGAAAAAGAAATGTGGAGAATCTTTTAGAGAACACTGACTTTATTGCAGTGACAACTGACATGTGAGCCTCCACAACCTGTGACAGTTACCTCAGTTTGACAGTTCACTTCATAGATGACAACTTTGAGTACCATCACTTGTGCTTAGAATGCATTCCCTTTGCAGAGGTTTCCTACACAGCATCTGTGATAGAAGCTTTCATCACCACCACCATGAAAGAATGGAATCTCTTGCACAAAGTTGTGTGTGTCCTGAGAGACAACGGGCCAAATATGGTTGCAGCTTTGGAATGCAGTACCTTTGACCATTTGCCCTGCTTTACTCACACCTTTCGGTTAGTTGTCAAAGATGGCTTACTGAACAAGACTGAAATTAAGGGGATCATGTCCACCTGCTGGAGTATTGTGGGACATTTCAAGCACTCCTCTAAAGCCATGAAAATGTTACGAGCTTCCCAAGCCAAGCTAGGTGTGAATCATAGAATCATAGAATCATAGAAATGTAGAGTTGGAAGAGACCACAAGGGCCATCCAGTCCAACCCCCTGCCATGCAGGAAAACCCTCAAAGCACTCCCGTCAAGTGGCCATCCAGCCTCCGCTTAAAAACCTCCAAAGAAGGAGACTCCACCACACTCTGTGGCAGCACATGCCACTGCCGGACAGCCCTGACTGTCAGGAAATTCCTCCTGAGGTTCAGGCGGAATCTCCCCTCCTGCAGCTTGCATCCATTGCTCCTTGTCCTGGTCTCAAGAGCAGGAGAAAACAAGCCCGCTCCCTCCTCGACATGACATCCCTTCAGATATTTAAACATGGCTATCATGTCCCCTCTCAACCTTCTCTTCTGCAGACTAAACATACCCAGCTCTCTAAGTCTGTCCTCATAGGGCATGGCTTCCAGGCCCCTCACCATTTTGGTTGCCCTCCTCTGGACCTGCTCCAGCTTATCCATATCCTTCTTGAATTGGGGTGCCCAGAACTGGACACAGTATTCAAGATGAGGTCTAACCAATGCAGAATAAGTGGTCCAATACCTCCCTCGATCTAGACACCATACTCCTATTGATGCAACCAAGAATCGCGTTGGCCTTCTTGGCTGCCGCATCACACTGCTGACTCATGTTCAGCTTGTGGTCTATGAAGACTCCTAAATCCCTTTCACACGTACTGTTAGCCAGCCACGTGTCCCCCATCCTATATTTCTGCATACCATTTTTTCTGCCTAAGTGTAGGACCTTACATTTCTCTCTGTTGAAGTTCATTTTGTTAGCCTTGGCCCAGCTCTCCAATCTGTCCAGGTCCTTTTGAATTTTGATCCTGTCATCAGGCGTATTAGCAACCCCTCCCAATTTGGTGTCATCTGCAAATTTGATCAGCGTGCTCTCTATTCCTTCATCCAAGTCATTAATGAAGATATTGAACAGCACCGGGCCCAGGACAGAACCCTGTGAGCACCCGCTAGTCGCTTCTCTCCAGGATGAGAATCTGCCATTGGTGACCACCCTTTGGGTACGGTCAGTCAACCAGTTACAAATCCACCTGACAGTAGCCCTATCCAGCCCACATCTTACTAGCTTCTTTGCAAGAATGTCATGGGGAACTTTGTCAAAGGCCTTACTGAAATCAAGATATACTATGTCCACAGCATTCCCTTCATCTATCAAGCAAGTAACTCTATCATAAAAAGAGATAAGATTAGTCTGGCATGACTTATTTTTGAGAAACCCATGTTGACTTTTCGTAATTACGGCATTGTTTTCTAAGTAATTAGAAACTGACTGTTTGATGATCCGCTCCAGGATCTTCCAGGTACTGATGTCAGGCTGACTGGGCGATAATTATTTGGGTCCTCTTTTTTTCCCTTCTTGAAGATGGGGACAACATTTGCCCTCCTCCAGTCTGCCGAACTTCTCCGGTCCGCCAAGAGTTTTCAAAGATTATAGCAAGAGGTTCCGCAATGACCTCTGCTAGTTCTTTTAAAATCCTAGGATGCAATTCATCTGGCCCTGGAGACTTGAATTCATCCAGTGTGGCCAGGTATTCCTGTACTACCTCTCTATCTATTCTGTGCTGCATTTCCCCCACTTCCTCACCTGCTCCCCAACTGCCAGGTTGCGTGTTTTTATCCTTTTGGGAAAAAACTGAGGCGAAGAAGGTGTTGAGGAGTTCTGCATTTTTTCTTCCTCCTGTTATTAATTCACCATCTTCCTTGCGCAGTGACCCTATCGTCTCCTTCTTTTTCCTTTTGCTGCGGACATATTTAAAAAAGCCCTTTTTATTGTTTTTAATGTCTCTGGCCAGCCTAAGTTCGATCTGTGCTTTAGCCTTTCTGACCTTATCCCTACATCTCCTGGCTACTTGCTTATAATCTTCTTTGGTGATTTCCCCCTTCTTCCATTTCCTGTACATGTTTTTCTTAATACTTAGCTCAGCTGAGAGCTCTTTAGTCAACCATTCCGGTTTGTTCAGATGCCTTCCATTTTTCCTCCTTAATGGCACAGTTTTAGCCTGTGCCTTCAGTACCTCCCTTTTAAAGAACTCCCATGCCTCCTGAACTCCTTTCTCATTGACTATTCTTGACCACGGGATTTCAGCCAGCAGCTCCTTCAGTTTACAGAAGTCTGCTTTTTTAAAATCTAAGACGAATGCCTGGCTACACTTGCCTTCTCTTCCCCACTGAATGCCAAATTCTAATAGGGCATGGTCACTCTCTCCTAAAGATCCAACCAGTTCTACGTCATTAACAAGGTCTTCCCTGTTGGTCAGGATCAGATCCAGAATATTTGATCCCCTTGTCGCCTCTTCCACCTTCTGGACCATGAAATTGTCTGCAAGACAAGCAAGAAACTTGCTGGACCTTGCCGCCTTTGCAGAGTTTGACTGCCAACATATATCTGGGTAGTTGAAATCTCCCATTATTACTGTATCTCTCCTTTTTGAATGTGCAGTCATTTGGCCTATGAAAGCGCCATCAAGGTCCTCAGTCTGGCCTGGAGGTCTGTAGTAACCCCCCACTATAATATCCCTATTGTTTCTCGCTCCCTTAATTCTTACCCAGATGCTCTCGACCTGGCGTCCGGTGTTCAAGTCATGGATCTCTTCACAGGTGAAAACATCCTTGACATATAAGGCTACTCCTCCTCCTTTCTTATTTGGTCTATTTCTACAAAATAGGCTATACCCCTCTATTCCTACATTCCAATCGTGAGACTCATCCCACCAGGTCTCAGTGATGCCTATCAAATCATATTTATTTTGCTGTACTAGGAGTTCAAATTCATCTTGTTTGTTTCCCATACTCCGTGCATTAGTGTAGAGACACTTAAGTCCCCGTGCCCTTCCTGCAAGTCCCATAGCATTTTTTCCACCCCTCCCACGATTGGATGCTATTCCTACTTGGCCAATATCATTTGGGCCTTTTTCCCCTGCACTTGCTGAGTCCTTGTCCTGAATAATCTTGTCTCCCTCCCCAGATGTACTTAGTTTAAAGCCCTCCTAATCCTCCTTGTGAGACTGTTTGCAAAAACGTTCCTGCCAAGTTTCGTGAGGTGCAGCCCATCCCTTGCCAGAAGCCCATGTTCCTGGAATTTCAAGCCATGATCCAAAAAGCCAAACTGTTGGCGGTGGCAAAATGTGCGGAGCCAGCTGTTGACCTCTACTATTGTCCTTTCCCTTCGTGCACCATATCCTTGAACAGGGAGGATTGATGAAACGACCACCTGCGCACCAAGGTCCTTAAGCTTTCTCCCCATAAGCTCGTAGTCCTTTGTGATGTGGTGAAAGCTGCGCTTCACCGTGTCATTGGTTCCAACGTGAACCAAAACGAGGGGCTTACAGTCAGTGGGCTTGACCAGCCTGGCTAGCCTCTCTGTTACGTGGTTTATCCTGGCCCCAGGAAGACAGCAGACCTCTCGATTGAGCTTGTCCGGTTTGCAAACTGCCGTTTCGGTTCCTCTGAGCAAGGAGTCCCCAACCACCAGAACTCGCCTCCTCTGAGGCCTGTCCGGGGTTCTTCGACAAGCAGATTCTTCCAGGATTGCTTGGGCATTGTGTTGAGGTCGGGAGTGCTGGACTTCCCGAGGTTGGATGCTGTCCTGTTGGTGTTGAAGTTCCAGTTGCCGAAGTTGGATTCCTTCTTGCTGATGTTGTGTTCCCTCCTTCTGGTGTTCCTCATCATTCACAGCACCAAGAACGTTGAAGCGATTCTGTAGTTTGAGAGTCTCTGTTTCCTTCCTGGCCCTTCTACTTCTCCATGTGACATTCCTCCAAGCATTGCTTTCCTGGCTCACGGAACTGATTTCCTCATCAGGCAGCTCCTCCACATATCCGGTCTTCAGGAAGGTCCTCTCTGCCCTATCTAAGAAGTCCTCACCTTCCCTAATAAGACGAAGATTAGAAACCTGTGCCTCCAGCTGCCTCACCTTGACCTCTAAGAAGGTGACCAGCTTGCACTTGCTGCAGGTGTACCCGACCACATCTTGTGGCAAGAAAAGGAACATGCCACAAGTGCTACAGGTGACAGCAGCAGCTCCCTCCCCTTCCATACTTGATAATACAGAGAATAGAACCAGAAAACAAAAACAAAAACTGGGCCTCCTTTCTTAATTTGAGCTGTATAAGCTATGTCTGCTCAGCTAACTCCCAAGCTCAGTTGAACTCTTCCTAAATTTGTTCAGTCGCTATAAGGATCGGTTGTTCCTAAACTAGAATGGTTGAACTTGAAGGAATGAAGTAGCTGAATGAAATTGTGCGCGCCATAGGCGCGCGCCGCTGGGGGTTCCTAATAAAGCCTCCTTCCCCTAGCTGGCTCCTCCCCCTAGCTTGATTAACTCTTCCTAGTTTGATTGACAGTTAACTGACTAACTAACAAACAATTAGCTGACAATAGGCTGTGAGCTCAGGGAGAGCACACGGCCAGCGCTAGCAAAAAAACAAAAAAACAAAACAAACACACACACACACAAACACAAAAAAAAAATCCCATCGGTTGATACAAGATAAACCGACTAGATGGAATTCTCAGTATCACATGCTCAGTTGTCTCATGGAACAAAAGCAAGCTGTTTTACTATGCTTCAGAGTTGAATTTCCAGGTGGATCTGACCACTTGGCAATGGGCCACTATAGAAGAAGTGATACAAGTCCTAGATGTGTTCAATAGAGCGACATTTGTGGCCAGTTCCAGTGAAGTGACCATCTCAGAAATAATTCCTTTAGTGAATAGCACCACTTTTACTCTCCAAAACTTCAAATTAACCTTAGGTTCCATTCCAGGTTTCTGAAATGACTTGCTGACATCTCTGAAGAGGCGCCGGCAGTCTGTGGAGACAGAAAAACTGTATGCTTTTGGAACTCTCCTGGATCCTCGCTTCAAAGCCAGTGTCTTTTTGAACCTTGATCAAGTGAAATCAACACTGGCCATGGACATTTCTGATCTTCGTTTGCAAGCAGATGTCACTGAGCTGTAGTCGTCACAAAAAAGGCAAAAAGACACCACTCCAGCATTGTCAAGTGAACCAGAAGGAGTTCATAGCATGTGGAATCACTATGCTCAATTGATGGCCCTATCTAGCGGCAGTGAGGACAGTTGCACTTTGTCTCCTAAAGATGAAATCAATGCCTACTTGTCAGAACCACTGCTTCCGCCATCTGTGGGCATCTTCAAGTACTGGTAGGACAACCAAAAATATCCCGATTTGAGGAAACTGTCCAAAAAGTTCCTAATCACACCGCCATCAACAGTAATGTCAGAAAGACTTTTCAGCACATCAGCTGATAAAAAAGGCAGCAGGCTAGATCCAGAACGAGTTAGAGTGCTGGTGTTTTTGAACAAAAATCTGCATTAAAGGTTTCAGCTGTGTTTTTTTGTTTGTTTGCATTGCCCTGAAACAGTTCAGGCAGGAACTCTTACAAGTTTAAAAGTAACATATTTTTGATTGTTCTTAATTTTTGTGGAAAGAATCAAGACTCAGGAGTTTATATACTTGTTGTAGTAGATGAACATGTTAAATTGCATTTGTATCTTCTTAAGAAGAAGTATATGGGTATGTTTTCCTGAAACTGAAAACTATTATTTAATTTGTTTTTCATTAAACAAAGATGTCAAATTCTACTTCAAAACACTTTTCAGTAGAAGTGCTTTCTTTCCCTTGCTTTAAGAAACCTTTTTTAAAAAAGGATTCGAAAGATTCATGGGTTCGCAGAACCTTCCAGGGATTCAGATTTGGATTCGGAAAATTCTGGATTTGTCCTATCCCCTAATTTCTAATCTATAAAGGTACAAAGAAGGGTAGGGCATTACTTGTTGAAATCTCTGAATCCCTAGTAAGTTTTCATAGAATTTCCAGGGAGCTTTAGTCTTCAGCTTCTAGTCTTTCTTCGTTACTATTAAAGGCAGAAGAAATAGTGCAAAATAAGCATATACATGCTGCTTTTCTGAATTTACATAATTTTTGCAAATCTCATTCAGTTTCTCTGATTTTCTGTACAAATATATATGTGTACATGTGTTTAAAATTGTTCCAAATTCACTCCAGAAAATGCAAAATAATTTTCTTCTTCCTCTTCCGCTTCTGGCCTCACCACAGATGAGAGTTAGTAGATTCTAGAGCAGTGGTTCTCTACCTGTGGGTCCCCAGATGTTTTTGGACTTCAGCTCCCAGAAGCCCTGAGCATTGACCATAGTGGCTGGGGCTTCTGGGAGCTGAAGTCTACAAACATCTGGGGACCCACAGGTTTAGAACCACTGTTCTAGAGAGATTTGAGCAGGTTTGTTCCCTATAATTTGACCTAGGGTTTACTAATTGCTAGCACTAAAACAACATTCCTACAACATGGTCAACATGAAATCTGTGCTGGAAGTACATAGAGAAAGAAGAATTTGCCAGGGCAATAAAAGAGGCATCTGCTGTCAAGCCAACTTTTTCTCATTATTCAAGGTGAAAGTGGCCAATAACTAAAGCTAAAGTGAAAAACACCAGACAGTTAGTGCTGCTAGTATTGTAAAATGCTCCTCCCTAGCAACACACCAACCAACACAAAAATGTTTAGCTATGAAATATCTTTTCTGCTTGTGTATTTTGAGCCACGCTTTTCTATGTGCACTGATTTGGCCAATCTTCTGTTTCTTCCTCAACTTCTGTATCTACAACTTCATGTTTTCATTGATTTTCTTTTAAAGAGGTGCTTTAAATATATATAAATAGTTTATCTACTGGCTGGATTGGCCCAACATTTTGGGGGGTTTAAAAAGACAATCTCAACTAGACTCTTTCTGCGTATGTCCCACTCTGTCAAAATCAGTCAAAGAGTATAAAGCAGTCTTCTGTATACTGTAATTTGGCATTGCAAGTATGGCAGTGTTTGTTATGATTCTTATGTTAGCTCTGTTGATTTGGTTGGATTTAATGGAAATGGGAATGAGTATTTGCTTTTAGGATCTATTGCTGCTTGTTTTCACTGCAAACTAGATAACATGTTTAGTTTGCAAAATTATAGCAGCTTACTTGAGACTTACTTGGAACTTAGTGGTACTTAATTCTAACTAGATAGGCACAGTGAGGCACTGCCAGTAAGTTACCATTTGCACCTTTAAATGGCATCCTGAATCTAACCGGGCCTCGTTCTGTTTCAGGGAGAGGCTGGATCTGTTACCAGGAAGGTTTTGTGTAGATTTATCCAAACTATTTTCCTGATTCTGCATTATTTGCATTGATCATGAGTGCCTTATTTGTTCATTTTAAACATTTCTGTACCATCTTTCATCAGATCAGATTTCAAGGTGGTGTAGCACACATAACAGACAAAAAAAAATTATTTAAATCCTAGTATAGTAAAATGGTGTCCAAATCCAATGGTATTTTTCCATATTTGGTTGTGTATTTCTATATCCATTGCCAGCATTCTCCCCCCACTATTTCTACTGTAGCCCTCAGTGGGCTTCTGAGGCCTCAGAGCGAATTATTAAAGGCTGCACAGAGGGGCTAAATAATTGAGAGGGACATTAATGCTGGTGGTAGCTGTGGGATTCAGTGGAAGTATCACATTGGTTCCCAGCCAGCACTGTTAACAGCCATGATGAAAGATGGAAATTAGAAGGCAGGTTAAGAGGTTATGCAGATTGAAATGCATGGGTAAATGAAACTTGTTAAACTGGTACTGAGAAAGTTTGTAAAGCAGGTGCTAGGCCCATCTCTTTATGGCATGAGGCAGCAATGGCCATGGTATTTATTTTGTTTATTTAAAGTATTTATATACAGGTTTTTAGGAGAAACAATGTGATAGAAATAATGTGATAATGTGATAGAAAGACAAATAATGTGGGTGGATGAACCCTTTGAAAGCCACATCTCACCACACAGTAGAGCAGGAAATTTACTGGTGGCATTTGGGGAGACCATCTCAGCCGGAACAACATGGGTTAAATGCAAGACAGTTCTGTCTCATCTCTCTTTCCTTGTCTTTGACTTTTGCATAATTAGGGAGTTACTACATCTGCTAGGCTATAATCTGACCACATCATGCAATATTGGCAACACTAGTGATGGAGATGTAGAAGGTTCAGAGAGGAAGCCTGCATGTAAAGTTAGAGTATCAAGCATTTCTCATGATCCACGTTTATTATTTGTTAGATAGAGTAATCAAAATGATTTACAATGAATTAACAAGAGGGAAGAAGAGAGACCGTATGGTGTAGTAGTGGTTTGAGTGTTGGACTAGGACAAGAGAAGACCAGGGTTTGCCCATGGAAACCCACTAGGTGACCTTGGGCAAGTCACACACCATCAGCCTCAGGGGAAGGAAATGGCAAACCAATCTGAGTAAATCGTGCCAAGAAAACTCTTTAAGGATTGCCTTAGGGACTTCATTAGTTGGATGCTTGAAGGCACCCAACAATAACAACCAAGGAAAGAATACAGGAAGGAGAATTTTGATTTCTTGCTTCATCCTTTTCTTATCCTGAATAAGCGGGTGAATTTGACAAAAAATTATATTCAAAAAGTTAGAGCTTGGAAGACATACTGAAATAGAAGCAGGTTTTTCCAATTTTATTAACAAACATTTAAAAGAATCCCATGCATGTCTACTCAGTATTTATTGTGAATAAATATTATGCATCAAGTGTCTAATCCACTGCTGTAGGAACCATGTCTTTGTGCATAAGCAAAATTCTCTTATTTTAGGCCACTACATGTATGTGGACTCTCTCTATGTCAAGCACTTCCAGGAAGTGGCTCAGCTGGTTTCCCCTAGGACAACAACTCCTATGTCAGGCTGTTTGTCCTTTTATTACCAAGTGCAGCAGGAAAATGGAATTGTTTTCACCATCTACATGAGAGATGTAAATGGCTTTTATGAAGAGCTTTGGAAAGCAGACAGCTCCATGCATAAGGGCTGGATTTTAGGAGAAGTTGACTTCAGTGCTCCATACCCAATGGAGGTAAGGCCATCTGATTGGTAGGTTTCCATGTCATACAGTTTGCCAGTACTGGTGATTGAATGGGATGTTTCTATGGCTGTCTTGTCTCTTACTTTGCTGGGAAAATATTTAAAATATTTTGTTTCTTCAAAGAATCTGACACCATCAGAATCAAAATCTGTAGTGTAGATAATAACTGGAAATCAAAAGATTCTGAGAAGACGTAAAAATGTGTTATATATACTGCAGTGAAATAACCACAGTATAGTATTGAAATAACTGTGCATGCGTTCTATTCCCAGGTTATTTTTGAAGTTGCTTTTAACAGCGCCAAAGGGGGATATATTGCTCTTGATGACATTTCGTTCTCTCCAGTTTTCTGTAGTAATCAGACAGGTATCTTTTCTCACTCCCATTTATTTATTTATTTATTTACTCTGATTTGTTTTGTTGTGTGAATTTGAATATGCTATAGTAAATTGCATCCTAGTCGATGCAACCATTTTTGGTATTTAAAAGATTAATGTTTTATTTAATAATGTAAATTAAGGCCATCAACAAATCCTCAATTACAAACAGTGCTAATGTGGCAAGCGTATATGAGGAGTACCAACTACTAATGGGTAAAAATGCTCTGTTTATTAGAATATCCATAGTATTTCCTTTAGCCTGAACATTAAATGTTTCAAATGTGGCATATGTTGCCAAAATGCTGTATGGATTAACCTTCCTTTTCTCTTTTTTTTAATAATATTTTTATTAAAATTTCCAAACAAAAAATAAATAAAACGGGTACATTTCTTCCAAATGTTACCCTTCCCATCCCCACTCCCGTAACAAATTTCCTTCTCCAGTTTTCTGCAGCTGAATCAAACAATATAATCTTCAATATTACAGTCCAGCAATACTGTTTAATCATATCAGTATAATTTTACCATACCATACCATTATGATCAATATCTTTACAACTGAAGCCATTCTTTTATTTCTCTCCATTCTGTATTAAATTGTTGAATAGATTTATTCCTAAGTGCATTTGTCAATTTCTCCATCTTTAACATGTCCATAACCCTTATTTTCCATTCATTTAAATTTATTTTGATATCTTATTTCCAATATTGAACATATGTTAATCTAGCTGCTGTAACTAAATACAACATTTTTAATGCTTTCTTATTTCTGACTTAGGTTTTAATATATTCAATAAGTATAATCCAGGTATCATTTCAAAATTGAATTTAAATATTCTTTGAATTTCATCATGTATTTCTTTGCAGAATTTTTTCACTTTTTTGCAAGTCCACCGCCTGTGATAGAAAGTTCCCTCCTTTTCTCCACACTTCCAACATTTCAGATTACCATTCTTAGTAATCCTTTGTAGTCTCTCTGGCATCATGTACCATCTATGCAACATTTTATAATAATTTTCTCTTAGGTTTGTGTTTAGTGTGAATCTTAGATCTGTTTTCCATACCATTCTCCAGCTGTCAAGATCTATTGAATGTCCTATATTTTGTGACCATCTCACCATCGTCTCTTTAACTTCTTCCTACTCCATTTCTCTCTGTAGTAACAGTTTATATAGCTTAGATATTCTTTTCTTTTGATCCTCTTTCATCAATACATCCAATTCATTTTTGTTCCTCTCAAATCCAAATTGTTTAGAGTCCATTTTATATCTTTCTTTCAGTTGTCTCCACAGAAACCAATTCATTTCGTGTCTAGCTTCCTTCATTTCTTCCAATGTTCTTATTCTCGGTTTATTTCCTTCCCAAATAAGTATATCTTGTTATGTGAGCAATTTACCTTCTTTCATTGGGGAATCTTGGATATAGCTGTTGCCACACTTTTAATTCTTTATTCACCACTATATTGTTGTAACACAAATAACCATGCCATCCAAATCTATTCTCATGTTCCTCCAAGTCTTTTATTGGTGATTTCTGTAATGATTTCTAGCTTTGAATCCATTCTAAACAACATGCTTGATGATATAGACTCAAGGATGGCAAATCCAATTCTTCTCTTTCTTTAGTGTCCTGTAATGTTCTGAATCTTATTCTTAGCCTCTTACCTAACCAAAGAAATTTTGAAATTTCTTTTTCCCAATCTTTAAACGTTCTTCCATTTCCTATTATTGGGAAGTTTTGGAAAAGAAGCATCATGTTTGGCAATAGTGTCATTTTAAAAGCATTTATCCTCCCCAGGAGAGACAAATTCAGTTTACTTCATTTTTCCATTTCTTTTTTGATTTCCTTCCAAATCGTTTCATAATTATTTTGAAACAATTCTTGGTTCTTCTTTGTTACGTAGATTCCTAAATATTTTATCTTATTAGAGGATTGGAAACCTGTTATTTTCTCAAGTTTAATTTGTTCTTTTTTCAACATATTAATAGTCAGCATCATTATCTTCTCTTTGTTTATTCTATATCCAACTACTATTCCAAATTCTGTAAGGCACTCTTGAAATTTTTGTATTGAGTCTTATGACTCTTCCAAAAAATTAATTACATCGTCTGCAGAGGCTCTCCATTTTATTTCTTTTCCCTTTATCTTCAAGCCTTTTATCTCACACTCCTCTTTTATCTTCATTATCAGAACATCTAATGCCACAATGAATAGTAAAGGTGATAATGGACATCCTTGTCTTACTCCTTTGTTATATCAAATTTTCCTGTTATGTCTCCATTAATTACCACTTTTGCCGATTGATCTTGATAAATCCTTTCAATCCATTTACAAAACAATTCTCCAAAGTTGCTTTCTTTTAATATCTTTTGCAAAAATTTCTAAGATATATTATCAAATGCCTTCTCTGCATCCAGGAAAATCATTGCTGATTTTTTTCCTGGGCTTTTATCATAGTATTCTACTGCATCTAAAATTATCCTCACATTGTTTTTCATATTCCTGCTTGGTAAAAACCCAGACTGTTCTTGTATTTTTTTCTTGCAATGTTTTTTCTAATTATCTTGCCAGCACTGTTGCAAAGATTTTACAGTCCACATTTAATAAGGAGATTGGTCTGTAACTCTTCTTCTTTCTTTTATCCTTTCCTTCTTTGGGAACCACTACAATATTTGATACTCCCTATGTTTTTGGGATTAACCTCCCTTTTCTCAACTGGACAACATATAATGATTTAAGTACTTTAAAAAAGATTCATCAAATTTTAGTCAATAATTCATGCATATTTATTTATTATTTATACAGTTTAGAGCCTGCCTTTCTCTCAAATGGGTCTCAAGGCATCTCATAACATGAATTAAAATAAGTACATACAGTAGGTCTTCCATAACCACTTGACTGGTGTCCATAGTTTCACCTACCCGCGATCTGCTCCAGGGCCATGGCTGCTGCTGCTAGCCAGGGTCCTTACTCTGCACAGCCAACTGGGACAGATGTTCCATTCTCAGCAGAGAGAGGCACATGAACCCGACATGGTTCCCTCCCTCGCACTTCTTTCAGCCAAGGAAGGAGATGGATGTTCATTCTGTGGCAGACAGAGGTGGGTAAAGCCCAGTATGGCTCCTCAGCTGAAGAAGTAGACAAATTTCCTTCCTTAGTAGAGAGAGGTACATGAAGTCTGGCATGGTTTCCCTCCACACCATTCTTGGCTGAGGAAGGAGACAGGTGTTCCTTCCTCGATGGAGAGAGACACATGAAATGTGGCACATTATCTGGGTTCTTTGTCACCTGAGTTAAGTATGTGAATATATCCCATGTGGATATGGGGGACCTACTGAGCCTAAAATCCTATTGGAGGTAAACAACACAATATTTTATTGTAGGTTCTACTCTGTCTCACCACCCTTACAGGTACATCTGGTGGGAACACAAAAGAAGGGCTTCTCAGTGGCCGTTCCAGGTTCTGGAGCTCCTTCTCCAGATATGTTAAATTGGCATACTGCTGATTTTCTTTTCTCAGACAAGTAGAGGCTTTTCTGTTTTGACAAGCATTTGACGATTGATTTTACAAGGCCCTCCCACCTGAACAATGTGGTAGATTTTGGTAATAGTTGTGTGCCTGTTTGCACACACTTGTTTAATGGTGTATGTTTTAATGTGGTTTTAACTTTTGCTTTTGAGTCCCAAACTGAGAAAAGGCAGGATAGAAGTAAATACTGGTAGCTGAAAGGTACTTTTAATAAATACTTTTAATGAATAAATAATAAATAGACAACTAAAACTGAACTCTTTCCTAGGAATGGCTAGGAAATAATCTTGCCTGAAACCCCATTGAGCCATTACCCCATAGAGCCATTGCTGACAGGTCAGAGTTAACAGTACTGAGCTGGATGGATGAATGGTCTGATGGCATAAAAGAGCTTCTTATGTCCTTTAATTTAACAAATTTATACTCTCTTCAATATTTCAAAGGCTTGTATCCAGATCTTGGTAATTTGCAAATGGAGGTGTCTTGTCTTTTCACTAGATATTCAAATAAAAATTCCTTGGTCAGGTGAAACATCTCTGTTCAATACTCTTGACTGGAATAATCTGCTGAGTTCTTTGGGAAATGACAGGCTGTTATTGTGAAATCAGATGTGCCTGTGACATTAAAGAAGCAAAACTCCCGATGTTATATGTCACAGGAAGAAAAAATCCAAGTGAAGCCAAGTAGTACACTTGGTATTCTTTGCTTACTATAAGATACACAGATCTTCCATAGAAGAGTATTATTTCTGAACATACTGATTTCTGTGTTCTTATATGTAAGACTGAAGGCAAGACTGGAATTTTAAAGGTACCAATACATCTACAGCTCTTGCCTGTAAATGTTTTATACAGAGGGGCAGTCCAAAGATAAATATCAATTACGTCTAGGAGGAGACTTGTGTTGTTTTTGCTGCTTGGCAGCTGTTGCTTATTAATATTTATGGCTCATTTTCCACACGTTGTGTGCCTTCAAGCCATTTCCAACTTATGGCGACCCTAAGGCCAATCTATCACAGGACTTTCTGGGACTGAGAGTGTGTGATGTGCCCAAGGTCACCCAATGGGGAATTGAATGCTGGCCTCCAGGTTCTTAGTCCAATGTTCAAACCGCTACACCATGCTGGCTCTCACAGAAAACTATTAAAGCAGAGTGACTGTATCTTACAGAAGTGGTATTAGCATGACTTTTGCCACATAGCTACAAAGAATGTCTTTTATGCATTATACTATGCTCCCAAGTGATTTTGCATAGGTTTGGTAGAGCCAGATTTTATCATATGATCATAGGAAGCTGCCTTGTATTGAGTCAGAACACTGGTCCATCTGGGCAAGTATTGTCAACTCTGAGTATCAATGGCTTTCCAGGCTCTGAGGCAGGATTCTGTCTTTTCGGTTTTCTGTGATGCTCTCCCATTCAAGTGCTAACCAGGCCTATCCTTGCTTAACTTCAGATGAGACTGAGGGCTTTATCACAGGAGGAAGGTAAATCGCACTTACAGCAAAGTAATAGTGTCTGATTGGGACTTATCACATGACCTAGTTCCTCTTCTGTTTAATCTGTTAATGACCTCTTTTGTAAAAGAAACACATTTCACATGGCCTTTCACTGGGAGAACAACAGAAAAAGAATGAGGTAATGTGATAAGTTCCAGCTAAAGATGCTGTTATCTCAGTGTAATTAACATTTCCTGCCTCCTGTGATAAAGTCTTGGATGTGTTTGAGTTGGTACTCTGTTTCTAAAAATCCCATGTGTGCAGAGGATGCATCTCTTCCTGCACACACATGCATGTACACAAACATGTGCAGGCAACCAAAAAACCTACTAGGTGCAATGGGATGTCTGGGTACATTTCTCAGAAGTCTTCTCTTTCAATTGATGCATGTTGTTTGTAGTCTGAAATGCGAATGAACTTGTATTGAAGTTAGGGGATGAAGGTTGGGTGGGAGTGTAGGAATACCATACATGTGCCCTGTCAGCCTGATATGTTTTCTCCTGCTCTTGAGACCAGGACAAGGAGCAATGGATACATGCTGCAGGAGGGGAGATTCCACCTGAACCTCAGGAAGAATTTCCTGACGGTCAGGGCTGTCCGGCAGTGGAATGTGCTGCCACGGTGTGTGGTGGAGTCTCCTTCTTTGGAGGTTTTTAAGCGGAGGCTGGATGGCCACTTGTCGGGAGGGCTTTGAGGGTTTTCCTGCATGGCAGGTGGTTGGACTGGATGGCCCTTGTGGTCTCTTCCAACTCTACATTTTTATGATTCTATGATTCTATGTGTATTGGCAGATGGGGAGGATGTTTTTTGACTCTATGGGAGTCTTTTATATGTCTTCCCTGTGTAGTAGTGATAAAGTTAACTGAGTTAACTGCTAGTAATGGACAAATTCACAAACAAAACAAAAATAAATAAATGATTCAATCATATTTGTTCTTTTAAATGCTTATGTGGTTTGATCTATATATTTCTGCTAATAATGAAGATCCATGTTTTTTTTAAAACTTCTTTCCTTTCTCTCTCTCTTTCTGCTACATCTCAGAAATTTCCTTCAGTCTTACACAGGCAAGTTGCAGTTTTGAAGATGATCTGTGCAGTTTTTACCAGGATCACAAGGATGGCCCTGGCTGGAGCAGGGTGAAAGTTAAGCCTAATGCATATAGACCAGGTGACCATACTACTGGCATGGGTAAGCAAAAAAACTTTTTGATGAGAATTAAGAGTAGGATATGCCAGTGAGCTTCCTCAATATTTTAGATATGGAGATATCAGTTATTAACACAAGCTTTGTGGGAAACTGGAAGAGGAAAGTGGTTGACACAAAGATTGGGAAGGCCAATGGGGGAATCTTTATAAGAAGCCCAGTTGTACGGATTGGTCAGTCAAAGACATAATCAGGAAGGAGACTTGTATTCTTCTTCAGCCTCTGCTGAGCTTACAGTAAAAAAGCATTTCATACTAAATCCTTCTGTTGATATAAATCACTGAAGGTGTAGTGATGGCAGGTATTTTGTTTGTTTTTTACTTCTGTAACAAAATAAGAATGAATGCTAAAATATGCAACACTGTGTTCTGGAAAAAAAAATCCTGATTTTTTTAAAAAAGCAGAAGCAAAATGGTATCCAGCTGGAACTGGCAGGAGGATGAGGACCATGTGACATTCCAGTAGTCATTGAACTGCAATTCCCATTCTTTTTTTCTATTAGCTATAGCAGATAAGACTGATGGGAGTTGCAATACAACAACATATTGAAGGCCATAGGTTGCCTACTTTGTCCTATTGTGTCTGTGTGGACTTGAGACTGAGAGATCGTGGTTTTTCTAAGTCCACCTAGCAAATTCGTGGCAAAGAGTTTAGGACTTTCTGGTTCAAGACCAAAATTAAGTAAGTGCTGTTCTGTCCAGGAAGGAAGTGTTTTTCACATACGAAGATCAAAGAGACTCTTTGCTCTGGGAGTTAGGTAACTGTGTAGGCTAATGTTTATTTCCATATTAATAACAATCAAATGAGAGCCAGTGCGGTGTAGTCACACACTCAGCCCCCCAAAAATCCATGATAGGTTTGCGTTAGGGTTGCCATAAGTTGGAAATGACTTGAATGCACAAAACAGCAACAACAACAACGATCAAATGTTGCAAAATGGTGCATGGAAGTGGGAGACCCAAAGATGATTTAAACCGCCTGCATAAAACCACAAAATGGATGTAAGCTGTTTCAGCTTATAAAACTCAAAATACTTTTTCTAGGTAAGAAAAGGTAGAAAGTTAATTCAGAGCCAGGCTAAGTCAAATTAACAGTAAGCACAGTCAATGACAGATGTAGGATATAAAATGGGCTCAGCCAAACCCATGTGTCTTCATTTATTGCTCTCTTGTATTAATTATTTATTATTTAGTAACATATACAATGAAACCCAGGCCCTCTTCGCATGGCATTTGCCATGCAAAAGAGGGCCTGGAGCGTTGCACAATTGTGAGGAGCAATCTGCACGACGCGCTCACAATCGCGCGACGCTCCAGGGGCCAGCAGGCGCCAATTGTGCACCTTTTCATTTTTGGCTGGAAGCCGAAAATGGTGCGTCATCGCGCATTGCTCCTGGGCCCCGTGTGCACTTAACCTGGCATGTGGAGCCTCTGGAGCTGTGGCAGTCGTGCTTCCTGCCCCAGCACAGCCTCGGAAACTCCCAGGCTGCACTGTGGAAGGAAGAGGTGGGGCTCTCACACGAGCAGGCAGCTTGTGCGGAGCCGAAGGATCCCGGACGCGAGAGCCTTTCACCGGAGGCTGCTTGCGCAATCCCCGCACCGCAGTGCCGGAAAAAGGTAAGGCTTCTTTCTGTAAGGAACATGCATACTGTCTCAAGCAAGCCTCCATAATTCCCTCACGTTCCCTGTAAGAGGAAGGCAAGAGGTGAAGAAGTGATGAAAGAGTAGCCACTGCATTGAAATAACTATATAATCTCGTTATGTATGCAGATATTCCAAAATCCTAAAAAATCCAAAACACCTCTGGTCCCAAGCATTTTGGACATCTAGTCTTTGAAACAGTGAGTTCACGGCAGTGCACAAGGTTTCCTCTTTTCAATGTTATCTTCACTACCCTGTGGGTTAGATCAGGCTGACTAGCCCAAAGTAACTCACTTAGTTTCATGGCTCATTGCAGTCTAGAACTTGAAGTCTTCCAAGTCCTAGTGCATTTATTAATATTTTGGCTTGAGGTAAATGTATTTGAAGTATGTCTTTTTTGCTTGTTTCTGTGTTTTGATTATGTGCTTGTATATTCATTTGTGTATGACATTAAGGTCGTGTAATCTTGTGTCGTATCTTTTTTCTTAATGGGATACTCATTAAAACACTGGTGCAGAAGAGAGTCATGTGCTATGTGAGTTCACTCCACTTGTGTAGCCAAGGAGTAGTGGCTTTGGAACTGATTCGCCCTGCCAGTGAAGCTGATACAGCCAGGATGCAGAAAAAGAAGTGTTCTCTTTGTGCTATCAAAATGTGTTAATTTCCATTGACATCTGGAAATTGGCTAAGTGCAACTGAAAGATATACTGATGGCAGAAAACTTATTTAGGAAATCTTCTTGCCTATTAAGAGGCATGGTGTTATATAATCTGTGGTGGTCATAACTTGCAAAATTGCCAGTGGAAATTTTCTGTCACACCAAAGTCTGACAAAATGCTAGAAGTCTCCTAAAATGAGTAGATGCAAGAGATCATTAGAAATGTTTTAAAAATTGTATTGTTTTGCAGGTTACTACTTGATGGCAAACACAAAGTTTACATCGCAGCCTGGGTACATTGGTCGTTTATACAGCCCCACTCTGCCAGGAAATTTACAATATTGTCTGCGGTTTTATTATGCCTTATATGGCTTTTTCAAAATGAGTGATACCTTGGCTGTTTACATCTTTGAAGAGAACCATGTGGTTCAAGAAAAAATCTGGTCTGTCTTAGAAACTCCTAGAGGAGTCTGGACTCAGGCTGAAATCACCTTCAAAAAGCCCATGCCTTGCAAGGTAATAGCCACTGTTTTCACATTGCCCTAAGTGGGTCATTAGAGTCTCACTGAAAGGGAGAAGATAGTAATGTTCTTCTCCACAGATGGGAATGTTACTACAGATACAGCAACTAAATGGATTGTGTTATAAATAGAGCTTGGGAAAATTGCTGTTTTGGACTATACTTTCCAGAGTTCCCTAACCAATGTTGTCAGTGACCATGATATGCTGGAGGATTCTGGGAGCCATAGTCCAAAAAAAGTAATTTTTCCAAACTCTGGCTATAAAGGAGGCAAATTTCCACAATCAAACTAAAATGGATGCCTATATCTACTTGGAAAGAGAAACCCTAGCCGTTAGCCCTGGTGGTGCAGTGGTTAAATGCCGGTACTACAGCCACAAGGTTGTGAGTTCAATCCTGCGGGGCGCCAGGTTGACTCAACCTTCCATAGGTTGATAAAATGAGTACTCAGCTTGTTGGGTGCAATTAGCTGACATATTGGAAACCGCTTAGAGAGCACTTAGCTGATAAGTGGTATAGAAGAACACATGCTGTTGATACACATGCTATTACCTATTTTCTTAGGTTCACTTCAGTTTGAACCCATCTAAAAAAATAGTAATTTTTTTTTTTTTTAAAAAGGAAGAATTCAGCCACGTATAAAATACTTTAGGCCAGCAGTGTGGCAACCATACTGTTTGGCTGATGGGAACATGAGAAAAATGGGGTCATAATTCAGCATTTGTGAAATTATTTGTCCTTGCAAAATCTGTATCAGAATGGAGTCTTTGTGGTGTGGATGTGATGTAATAGCTGCAGCTTGCATGAAAGAAGACTAAGAGACCAACACCTGCACGTATAAAATTCTGAACATTAAATGTGGTATTTTTTTGGTTGAAGGCCAACTGACAGGAAATAGAGTACCAGCAACATGAAAGATTTGACCAGCAGCAAGAACTGCTGCCAGTGAGTAGAAGGAACACTGGCTGGTATATCTGTGTTTGTTGGGTTTTGTGTTTTGTGTTTTTTTGTTTTCATAAACTAGCAAAGAATATGACTGAACCTGCATGGCAGAAACATGCGGGATATCTCGTGTATTGTTCGTACACTTAGAGCCCTGATGTTCTTTCATTCTCCCTGTTCTCTTTTCCGATTGCACTAAAATGGATTTCTTCAAGTTGTTTTCTTGGAAAAAATATTGACCCAAAGTTATCACTTTGGTTTGTTGCAGTTTGTATTATTACAAAAGAACACTGGAAATGTCTAGTTAGGAAGTGACAGGACAGCATGTCATAATATGAAAAAGGTCACAGACTTTCTCCTCATATTTTCTCACTGTTAAGTGTTACGCATGCATGAATATGTCACTAATTGTAAAAAACAAGAAACCAAACTGAAATCTGTGTAACTGAATTTGGATGAAGAACACATAGAGCAGGGTTGGGGAGGGTGTGGCTCTCTAGAGGTTGTTGAACTCCAGCTCCTATAAGCCCTAGCCTGCATTGCCAGTAGTGAAGGATGATGGGAAATTCAGTTCAGCAACATGTGATGTTTCAAATTATGAAGACAACAAAAAGAACACTTAAAATGTTAATGTCCACACTGGTGATAAGGAGGGCAGGTCCAGTTTTTCTTCCTCTGTATAGGCTATGTGAAAATGACCAGGTATTGTCCCATTCAGTTTATCTCCTGTTCACGAATACCTTGTAGGTAAATCTCCTGCAGGCAAACAAATACTAAGATGATGTTTAGTACTTATTTGACCTGGCCTGTGGTTGATTTTGTATGACTTTTATTTTTGGCTCTCTGTGGATATTGTAAACAGATCCTGGCAGCCAAGTTTGACTCTTGGCTATCCTTGAATGTCAAATGGAGTGAGAGAATCAGATCTGTTTGGGTTTTTTTTTAGAGCCTTCTTAGTTAGAAGACTTTTGCAGCTGGAAAAAAATAATAAAAATAAGTGTTGTGCCACATTTCCCCTTACTGTAAAGAATACTTCCTAAAATAGGTATGAAATGCTGTTCATATTTGAGGATATTGGTTATGTTTTTTTATGAGCCTATATCTTTTTGTGTTGGGAAAGATGCGTAGCAGACCAGTGAAAGGACCCTGTGTCTAAGGTTGTGTAGGTTTTTGTAGGATCTGTTTGAATTAGCCCTCTGAAGCAATCACTGGCACTAGACAGTTTTTTACTGGAAACTAGCAACTGAGCCACTGACATCAATGAAATACTTGGAGAAAAAACATCATTTCAAAAATTTGATAGATGTGATTCAGCCAAATAAGTGGTAAATGAAGATAAATACAGCTGCACAACAGCAAATGTGTATCTAAAACCTCTACTTTAAACAAAATGCAAGGAATTGACAACTAGTCATTGTATCCTCAATAAATTAACTTCCATGTTTAAAAAGCTGCCATCATGTGCATTAGCAAGAAAAAAGATGCAAAGAAAAAGATGAAAAGGGCCATTACATCACTGAACCTTTACATTTGTAGGTTACATATTGTCCTTAGTAATTCTACCCTGTCCAGTCAGCACTCTTGTTTTCTTGTTCTCATTAAATAGTGGAAGTTTTCAAATAGGTTTCAGGCTTTGAGGACCAGAATAAAAATCCTTTATAAATGTACATAGTTCTATTTTAATGTAAATTTGTTTGCTTAAATTTTCTAAAAAGATAATTTCTTACTTTCATAATTGTAATAGCTTGAAGCTTTCCTCTAAATCAGAACTTCTTTTTGTTTGCTTTTGATAGCATTTTCCATTAAAGTATTTTTATATGTATAGAGGCTTAAATACGCTGAAGGTGCGAGATCCTCTCTGATGTTGGAAGCTAAGTGGCTCAGCCCTGCTTAGTACTTGGATGGGAGACTGTCAAGGAATACCAAGTGCTGTATGCTATATTTCAGAGAAAGGGAGTGACAGATCATCTCTGAGTATTCCTTCTCTAAGAAATTCCTACGAAATTCATAGGATTGCTGTAAGTCAGTGGGTGATTTGAAGGCATGTACAATAACAGGCATTGCTATCTTTTCTGTGTTGGGGAGTAATAATACTTTTGAGGAAAAAAGCTATCTGTTGTAAAAAGCATCAGAGAGCTGGAGTTTCATCTGAGATGAAGCACGCTTGGAAAAGTTTGTTGGAAATCTAAAAAATATCCTATGTGTGTATGCACTTTCAAGTTGCCTGATGACTTATGGTTACTCTATGAATTTCAAAAAAATTTCTTAGACAAGGAATACTCAGGTGTGATTTTGCCAGTTCCTTCTGCTAAAATATAGCCTACACCACCTGGTATTCCTTGGCAGTCTCACAGCCCAAGTACTAACTTGACCCTGACCCTGCTTAGCTGACATTGCTTAGCTTCCAAAATCAGACAGAATCTGGTGCCTGTAGGTATTTAGACATGAATAATATGCTGAGGACTTACTAAACACATTAGCAGTCTATCTAGTTTTCTGATCAGACAGCCTCTCTGCTGTGCTGTGTAACTGATGGAATAGTGTGGTCAGAGAAGTAACCTTCAGGTTTGTCTTCCTCTCAGCATTCTGTTCCCACTTTGATTCTTCATCCTGCAGTAGTTGTTTTGTTTTAAATTTATGGGTGGAAGAGCTTCTGCATAATCTGGCCCTATTTAATAGAAAAACTTGGAATGCTGGATATTTGTATCTGTGACCATAGGAACACTTGTAAAATTTTGGCTTCTTACCATCCTTCTTTGAATTGGGCTACTTTCTGTGTGCTATGTTTTTTAACGAACATTCTCAGAACTAATCTGAAATGTTAAGCCATGTAATGTGTTACCCTTTCCAGGTGGTTTTTATGCTATTGCTCTGACAAAACTTACCATGCTTTGTTATGAATGTTATCTAATTTAGTTTCCTTTTTTTCTCTTGCTCAATCTCTCTGTTTTTGCATTATGTAACTGTTTGAATTTGCTCTTGCTGATACATGCTATACACACAGAGAGACTGCAAGCAGATGGCTATAGCATTTGTATGGCCACTTACCATGTTCATGAAAACTTTCCATACCAGTGCCATATGTTTCTGATGGCCTCTGGTACTGGTGTAGGGATACTCCATATCACTGAATCAGATCACATGCAGATTTTAATGATGGTGTGTGGGGGGGTGAATATAGAGAAGAGACAAAGTCTCAGGGTGTTGAAAAAGATGATTTTGTTATTCAAATGAGCCTAACATGTTTTGGCCTAGTAAAATTTAATGGTCTTCTTCAGGGGAATACTAGAATTCTTGCAGGTGATTTTAAAGCTGCATTCCCCTGAAGAAGGCCATTAAGTATTACTGGGCTGAAATGCATGAGGCTCATAGGAAGAATAAAATTATCTTTTTTTTTAATATCCTGAAACTTTGTGTCTTCTCTGTATCCCTTCCATAAAATTTGCTTTTTCCAAATCTTAATGGCCACATTCATCTTGTTTGACTGCAGGAAAAAAAACAGCCGCCTCAGTGGAAAGATCAAAGCATTAGAAATGCCTCTCTAGTGGTAAATAAGGGGAGGGGACTGTTTGAGTGGAACAAGTTGTATTTCATAGCAGAAACAGTCCTACAAAATGAAGCAGCCAGTGGATTTTGCATGTCAGAAAATGGTTAATTATTAATTATTTACTTTGCATTTTTGTTGGGAATGAGAAAAGATGTCAACAGAATTTCACCCCCCCCCCATGTTTCAAAATAATTTGACTGGCTCTAAGTATGGTGTATCTTAATATGGGTTCCACCTCAGTCAGTAGGTTTTGTACTAGCCCTGCATACAGTGGGCCCTCAGTATCAAAGTTTACTTTTTGGATATTTTTAAAAAAATATTTTCAAACTGTAGTTGGTTGAATCTGTGGATACAGAATCTGCGGATATGGAGGGCTAACTGTATATTTTAAATATTTTAAATCTTTCAATAACTTTATTTATAGATTTATAAGAGCTAGAGTAGTGTAGAGAGTCTTCAGCTTCCCTGTATATTCCTGTCTCACAGTGAAGAGCTCTCTTCCCCCTTCTTTATCTTCTGGGTTTACTATTTCACCAGGCCGGCAGTACCCCATGCCTGTTTTGTAGCCTCTTTGAAAAACAGGGTTCCTTCCTTACCACTATGTCATATTTAAATTCTGCTCAAGTCCATATTGCCTATTAAATCTATAGTAACATTAAAGATGAAGAAAATGTGGGTTAATATTTTTGAATTTTCTTCTGTGTAGTGTGCATGTGTACACACAGTTTCCAGTTTAGGGAGGAGCATTTAGAATTCCCAACCAGAGAGCTCTTTGGCCTCAGTAAACTACAAACCCCAGCATTCCACAGGATGTTGAAAGTGGAATAATTGTGTAGTAGCTCGTCAAGGGACTGAGACCATCAGATTAGAAAGCAAAAGTTTATTTTTACTGTGCAGGGGTCTCAGTGGAATGAATTCCCAAAAGACTGAGAGCCCAGAGTCAAGTGTCAGCACATATTTATACATTTTCAAAAACAGGTACAGAAAATGACTACCATATGACCATATATGAAAAGTTTACAGGTTACAGAGGCCCCCTTTACAGTTTCAAAATGATGTATTTTGGTAGCAAGGGAGTACTCTCCCTGGGTTACACTGACCTCGAAAACTCCCCAGGTTCCCTGCATGGCTAAGTGCATACCTAAGCCTTCTGATAAGATAAAGGACGCATCTGCTCACCTTATTTTTCTCTATTTTTCTACTTAAGCAACAACTTATACAATTTAACCCTTTCATTCCCCCCTTTATGCCAAATTCCATTGGAATTTGAGCATGCTCTACTTAAGCTTGCTTTTGGGCCATAACAGCAAAATGAGCTGCCTTCCCCTCCATAGCTTGAGAGAGAGAGGCATGTACACATTTCATGGCACAAGAAATACATACCATTATTAGGAACCCTCCTACAATCAAAAATACAATACTTAGAAACAGAGTTTTCAGCCAACTAAGATATGGTAGCCAGGAAATTAACCAATCCCAGGGGTTGCTAATGCCGCTGTCATTGTTTTGTATTAGCCCTTGTAAGTGTTGTATTTCATCTTCTACAGTCTTGTTGAAATCATGGAAGGTGACTCTGCATCCTCCTTTGACTATAGACCAAAACCCTCCATTCTGGCTAATAAGTAATCCAGGGCCATACGATGTTGTAATAGTAACTGATTCAGCTCTTCAGTTTCTTGCTGGAGGACTCATACCAATTTCCCAGTTGCATTTATGGTTTTCTCCAATCTACAGGTCAATCCTAATATGCTCTTAGGATTTTCTTGAGCCACAATTCCTGGATAGGATCCCAGAGTAAGGACCCCTGTGATTAGTCCACCTCCTACTCTACTACCTTAACTCATAGACAACTGCTTTCCCACAATGACCAAATCTTCACATTGGCTACCCAGTGGTCCCACTAGGTCCTGTTTTTTCCTAATGGCTCGTTTTGGTCGTCCTGGTAGGAAGACTTGGACAGGTAAAGTCATATACCCAATTCCCACACACTGGTAAGCCCCTGGGTGGTAATTGGTGGCCCATCCATCAAAATAGAACCATAGCTTTGGATCTCTAGCCATCAATCTGGAGCATATACTGCCTGACCCTGTATAATTAGGAGTGAACATAGAGTATTCCGGATACAAATCTCCAAAGCTGGTTTCATTTAAGCCCACCTTGGGTTGATAGGAAGTGTTATATGAGCCATACAAATAAAATCTGTCATTGCAAGCTGAATAATTTTCCAATTTACCATAAAATGAGGAGTATTTTATATATCCTTTCCACTTAGAATTCCATGTTCCACTATGGTGACAGCAGAAACATATTCCGGGAGAATAAGTGTAAAATTTCAACCGCCTAAATCGAGTCTTATTTATATTACTGTCAACTTTAGCAAACATATTGGAATTTCCTCTTAATGCTGACTGTAGGGCTCCTATAACCACCCCCGGTTCACTAATGAGGAAGGGCATGAAACCAAAATCTGCTACGGTCTGTGGGCGTTCATAAATTGGAGTCACTTGGAATCCCAGATATCACACTTCTGTCTGGCACAACTGGGCCTTCTTTTTAGATACTTTGTAGCCTGTTTCCCACAAAAGCTGGAGCAACTCCACTGTGGCCTCTTTCAATTCTCCCTCCCTGGTAGCTGCCAACAGCAGGTCATCTACATATTGCAGCAAAACTTGTTTCTCGGGCTCAGATCGGAATTTTCTCAAGTCTTGACTCAAGGATGTCCCAAAGATTATAGACGAGTTCTTCCAGCCCTGGGGCAAGCGACACCACATAAACTGGGTCTCCTGGGCCGTGACACTGTTTTCCATTTGGAAAGCAAATATTTCCTGGCTTTGAGGGGCCACTCGGATACAGAAGAAGGCATCCTTGAGATCCAAAACAGTGAAGTGAGTAGTCGTGGATGGAACTAGTCCCATCAGAACATAAGGGTTTGGCACCACTGGGTATAGAGTCACTGTAGCCTCATTTACCATCCTCAAGTCTTGAACTGGGCGATATTCCTTTGTCTCAGGCTTCAACACAGGGAGTAATGAAGTATTCCAGGGAGAGGAGCATTCCCGAATTATGTCATATTTCTTCAGCCAATTCAAATGCTTCTGGATCCGTTCCACGGCTTTTCTGGGCAAATAATACTGCCTCACATGAATGGGCACAGCGTTTGGCTTTAATTCCACTATTATGGGGGTCATGAACCGGGCTAACCCAGGAGGATTGTCTTCAGCCCATACTCCTGGGGATCCAAATGCAGTGGGTTGCTCTTGACAAACCATGATCTGGTATCTTCGCCACTCTTCCTCCATTGGGTAAGTTATTGAGATACTCTTTGGCCCCCTGAAATTTATTTCCATCATCCCATCTTCTTCAATGGAAATCTGGGCTCTCAATTTAGCCAGCAAGTCTCAACTCAATAAGGACACAGGGCAATTTGGTAAGTAGAGAAACTGGTGAGTGACTTGGTGTTTCCCTAAATCCACAATCCTTTTTTCTAAAAGAGAGTGTTCCATTTTCCTCGTGGCTCCCACAATTCTTATGGCATTCTCAGTTTTTGGGGCTATTGCTGAATTTAGTATGGAATGGGCAGCGCCCGTGTCCACCATCATAGGGATGGCTCAGCCCCCAATTTGTACCATGACCATAGGCTCCCTGGGACCGAGAGCAAGGGGCCCGGCTGTCCTAATCATAATGTTCCATTCCAGCCAGTTCGATGAAGTCCTCAAATTCTTCGTCTGCCTCTTGCTCATATCTTCCATCCACTACTCTTCCTCTTCCTCTATTTACTCCTCTTCCTCGGTCCATTCCTCTTCCTCTATTCGCCATCCCTCTCTGTATAGGGCATTCATTCTTCCAGTGCCCAACCTGTCGGCAGAAGGCATACTCATTGTGTCTTAATGGAGGTCTACTTCCTCTTCCAACTTTCTGACCTCCTTCCTTTGCCGCCAGGGCCGCGGCCAGTAATTCTGCTTTCTTGTGCATCCTCCTGTCTCATTCCCTCTTTTTTTCCTGCTCTCTATTTATGTACACCTTCTGAGCAATGCTCACCAGTTGACTGAGATTCATTCCTTCAAATCCTTCTTGTTTCTGTAATTTCTTTCGAATATCAGGGCAGCTTCCTCCCACAAATGACGTAGCCACCACCCGAAGATTCTCGGCAGCGTCCGGATCTAGGGGGGTATACTGCCAATAGGCATTTAACAATCTTTCTAAATATTCTCCTGGGGCCTCAGTGCGTCCTTGTGTCACTTCCTGTACTTTTGCCATGTTGATTGCGTTCTTCACACCTCTCCTCATTCCGGTCAGCAGTATCGCCCGATGTTCCGCTAATCTATACTGTTGCTGGTTATCATTTGGATCCCAATGTGGGTCCATGGTAGGGACTCGCTCATGCACCCAGGCATTTACATCCTGCACTTCTGGTCCCACTCTCGCCGCTGCTACTTTCTCCACTTCCTCCAATATCCTCGTCCTCTCTTCAGTAGTAAATAGAGTCAACAGTAGTTGTTGACAATCCTGCCAGGTAGGAAGATGAGTAGCCATAATGCTAGTGCACAGCTCTATCATCTCTTGAGGCTTCTCAGTATATGACCCGTAATGGGTCTTCCAATTCAACAAATCTGAAGAGGTAAAAGGAGTGTATTGATAACTCGGTACCCACCAGTACCCTCCTTCTTCATTGGGATCTGCCACCATTTGGGTAACTTGTCACAGTGGTGCAATTACAACTCCACTCTCCTCATCTGAATCATCTGTTTCTTCCACTTTTTCCTGAGGCTTGGACCTTTTTTTAACCTTGGCTTTTTCTTTCAGTCCTTGTCTCAAATTGAAGGAATTGGGAGATCCCTCCTTCTCCTGGGCAGTTGGGCTAGAATCTGCCAATCCCTTGGCCACGGCTCCCTCCTGCTCCGGGAGATCTGGTTACAGGGGTAGGGCTGGTGACTGCAGGGCTAGCTGCGGTGCCACATACCGTCGAGGGGGATTGGTGGGTTCCTCCGGAGCTGAATCTGCCAAAATCTGTCCTTTTACAAACTTTCGCCTAGTCCTATCCTGCATTACTACCATGGCCTTACAAATTTGCTCCTGACATTTCCGCAACCAAGGGGGGTTCTCTGTGACCACTGTGTCCCATGAATCTGTGTATGGATATTGATCAGGATGGCCAGGCTCGCCCACCACCACCGAATACACTGCCCTAATTCGAGCGGGTTCCAAGCACCCCTCCGGGGGCCACCCCACCTTGAAAGAAGGCCACTCCACCTCACACAAATTCCGTAAACGCCCCGGCATCATTGGAGGGTCCCCATAGTCCCCACTGAACCCTTTCTTGAAGTTCTTTAACAGACAACCCAAAGGGGTTTGCTGGCTCTGCCCCCTCCCATTTCCTCCCAATGTGGACATCACACACTAGGAAAAGGGGATTTGGCCCATGGGTAAGGGGTCCCACATACCAACACAAACGGGGATAGACACCACTTGGTCCATGCTGACCCAAGCACCCGGACACTCAACAGTGTGCCGTGGGAACTGCGATGTCTCGCAATCCTCGCAATTCACACCAACAAACTACCTCGCACCTCTTATGCCACCTCCAAAAGCCTTGCGGTTTCACCCACAACAACAGTGAGGTACTAAGGCAAGACTGAAGGGGTTGATCAGGTCCCTCTTCTCCCCGAGTTTAGGGGGAGGCTCTCACCAATGGTTGTGGGAGGGTTCTGCTCCGACCTCGGGTCCCTTGGCAGGAGCGCCGCCACTAGACCCGTTGCCCCACTCCGAGTCAATCCTTCTGACAAAAGAAAGTCGAGGGCGCCCTGGGTCATGTTGGGAAGAGTCGACGGCCCCGACTCCCTGGCGTCCGCCGAAGTGGGCAAACGCCCCTCAGATCCTGGACCAGCCCCCAGAAAAATGTAGTAGCTCGTCAAGGGACTGAGACCATCAGATTAGAAAGCGAAAGTTTATTTTTACTGCGTAGGGATCTCAGTGGAATGAATTTCCAAAATACTGAGAGCCCAGAGTCAAGTGTCAGCACACATTTATATATTTTCAAAAATAGGTACAGGAAATGACTACCATATGACCATATATGAAAATTTTACAGTTTTACAGAGGCCCCCTTTACAGTTTCAAAATGATGTATTTCGGTAGCAAGGGAGTACTCTCCCTGGGTTAACACTGACCTCGAAAACTCCCGAGGTTCCCTGCATAGCTAAGCACATAGCTCCCCAGGTTCCCTGCATAGCTAAGCTTTCTGATAAGATAAAGGATGCATCTGCTCACCTTATTTTTCTCTATTCTTCTACTTAAGCAACAACTTCTACAATTTAACCCTTTCATTAGCACTATAACAGCGTAGTGCTGAAATGACCTCTGTGTGCAGAAGGCTGCCTACACCACATTGCTCCAACAGAAGGCATGAGTAGGAGATTTTTCTCCTGCCCCCTCTACTGGTAGAATACAGGAGACTGTTAATTGTGGATTTGTATCTGTGAGATGAAATCTCTTTCCTTGGAAGTATTTAATGTAACTTTATTAAAAATCAATGCATTATCACAGTGGTGTGCCATTCCATGCTGTTCCTGTAATAGCTTGAGAGAGGAGCCAAATAGACCCAGAGGATTATACAGTTCTTTCCTTTTCAAGTGTCCCTTCACCTCGCAAAATATTAACAATTGCGTGCTTTCTCTCATTTATCCCTCTTTGTTTTTATGCTTTTCCTTATACTACGTGCTGTTCTTTATACATAAAAACAAGTATCTACAGAAGAGTAAGAAAGGATGTGCTCCATTCAGCCTTTTCAAGTAAAAGCTGAATGAGACAAGTTTTTACGTCATAAGGAAATACTGTGGAAATACTAGGGAACTGGTTATTCATGAAAAGATTACCCAGAGTGGAGTTCGATAAAGAATGTATCCTAGATCTCATCATGCTCAATTTTTGAGCATTTCATTGGAAAAGCTGCAGTAACCATCCATGGGTACTACAGATGTTCTTCAGAAGAATGAGAAATAGCATATACTATGGTGAAAATGTGCCTTTTGCTTTGTAGAAACTGGATAGGCTGGCCATCTATAGCACTTTCTTGGTAAGGGGAGTCAGAAAGTCATGGCTACATGAGAATACTAGACATTCTCACTTCTTTATCTGACGCAGAATGTCACCCCCTCTATAGTTCTGTGTCTAGCTCCTCAGTTTTAGGATTCATATACAGAATCATATTCTTTGGAAACGTCAAAAGTCCTCTATTTTCCTGGCTGCTTTCAGAGTAGAAACGATTTCAATATTTTGCTTAAACTTGCAACCACAGGGGGCTGTATCTTCTTCAACACTGTTACACGTTGGGTATTTCTGTACTACACTGTTATAAATGCTATTATTCCACTTTCAACATCCTGTGGAATTGTGGTTTACTGGGGCCAAAGAGCTCTCTGGCTGAGAATTCTAAATGCCCCTCCCTAAACTGCGAACTCCAGGATTCCATAGGATATTGAAAGTGGAATAATAGCACTATAACAATATAAGGCGGAAATGGCCATTGTAACCATGTTAGTATAATCTCTATGAATTTAAAAGAGAAAACAGTATCATGGTAGACATGTAAATTTGGCTGTGCTTTATTTTCCAAACTGTGATCCATTCCTTTGGTGTGAACTTGATAACACAGGACATGTACAATTTGAAGCTTTAATTGACTGAGCAGCCACCACACACATTAAAAAAAAAATCAGCTGAGCTGTGTCACATCAGCTGTGATACAAATCAGAGAGCTTTTCAGATACTGAGGCAAAATTCTAAAATTAATGGTTAATTAACATCCAGGATTTTAATTCTTGAGCAGCAGGTATTGAGAAAGAAAGGACTATTGATCTTCATGAATGTTGGCTATCTGTAATTTATGATTTAGTGTTGAAGACATAACATGAAGCAACACCGCTTACTTTATTTGGTCTGATAAAATGTAATATACTACACAGATGTCATCTTAAATTAACAGGAGACTGTAATGAATCAGATCCTTTGAGACTGTGTAATCTAATTTATGGGATTGTTTACGAGAGGTTTCTTTTGCAAGAATAATTAAAAGAATCTGAGGAGGGATTGGTCGATGGCCAAGTTCGTTTTTAGTCACACAACCGGTCATTGGTTCTGTGCAATCTTAAAGACTTAAAATGTTCAAAAAATACCATCCACTAAAGAAGACTACAGCTATAACTTGTCTTCTGCAAATTAATTAATCAGTTGGAATTGCAAATAAGAGTATGTAAAGCTATTAATTTGAATGATTCTTACCCAGATCTCTACAAGGTACAGAGATTTCAATCACATCTCTTTATAGGTGCATTAGAAGAGTAATTGCAAAGATGTTTGAGACACTATCCAGAAAAAAAGACACATTTGTGATTACATTTGCTGCCTCCTGCAAAAGTGCTTCTTGCTTTGAGCATTAAAGCAGTCAAGTAGCAGTGGAAAAATTATAGCCCACAATAAAATCTCAGCCAGCTGGAACAGACCTAGCCAACTGTGGCCTTTATTCACTGATTCTGCTATTAATTATTCTTTTATGAAGAAGTAGTTTTCAGGAGGTGAGAAAGGCAACATAATGTTTTTTCTTAATGTCCGACATCCAGTGGCATTGTTCACCTACCTACTATCTCTAAGTAATAATTCTGTAATCTTTTTTTTCGTTCAAATTTATTAACCCAATCTTGTAAAGAGTGTTGCAACCAAGTATTATATATTTGTTGACATTTTTACTGTGCTGTTATCTGAAAGCTGGTCTAAATTACTCCAAAAGTTCACTGTGTTCACATAGCTGGCCACTTGTGAGCAAAGACAGCACAGGTTGAGGATTTGATTTATAAAGTTATGGGGGGGGGAATCCCCCTTTTAGTGCTTCTGTATACTGATTAGACAGAAATCATTATTGATTGTTGATACTTGATCACTATAGAGATCAGCTAAAACTGACCCCTATGTAGCAGTTATTATGTGTATACTCAAACCACACATTACTAATAGATTTGATATTCAGGCACTGAAAGTAGCACCTTTAGATGTCATACTATGAATATTAGTTGTTAAAGTTCTGTGGGGTTTTCTGTTGCCTTAGCTGTGGTAGGCTAAACCAGCCGTGTGTATGTGCCTTCAGGCTGCTTGTTGACTTATAGGGACCCCATGAATTTCATAGGGTTTTCTTAGAAAAAGAGTACTGAAAGATAGTTTTGCCATGTCCTTCCTCTGAAATATAGCTTATAATACAGCACTTGGTGTTTGTTGGTGGCTTCCTATCCAGGTACTAACCAGAGCTGACTCTGCTTAACTTCCAAGATCAGATGGGATCTGTTGCCTTTAGGGGAGTTAGGCCCTCTCTAACAAAACTTCTAGAATGAAACTTGGTTTATATTATTCAAATTCCTATAATCAGTATAAATTATTCTCCATAATTCTAGTTTAATAAATTTCATTATAGATTCTGTTTTATAAGCTGCTCATACTGATCTTCCCCATTAACAGCAGTCCCTCCAGTGACACTTTTTCAAGGCTGTGTCTTGTAAAAGTGACTTAATGAAGTCAATTTATAAATACATACGTACATACATACATACGTACTTTTTCTAAGCAGGCCCACAACTAGCCAGGACTAGAACTGGCTATAAATTTGTCATATATCAATCAGAAATTGATATAAATAGAGGTGTGGCTTGATACAGGCTTGTATCAATACCACTGTGTGCTAGAAAATGCAGCAAATCAGAAATTTCTTCTTGCTTAAATTGCTTTTGTTCCAATATCTTGGGATCAGAAAACTGAAGAAGTGCAAATAATTGTTACTGTTAGTAAAAATGAAGGCTTTCATACACTAAATTGATTAACATTACATTTTCTGTAAATTTCAGGTGGTATTTGTGAGCTGGTGCAGAAGCTTTTGGGACTGTGGCCTAGTGGCGTTAGATGATGTATCAGTATCCTTAGGAAGCTGTCATGTTGCTGGTAAGATAAATTTACTTATGAAATCCAGAGAATGTCTTTGTTACCAGTGTTGAGGTGTACTCAACCAAGAATAATACTAACTTCTTGCTGAATAGTATCCCCTAATAAAATCCCATATTTATTTTCTCAGAGTGTTATATAACATACTATAATTACATCGTCATTCTGCAGTTAACAGCTACGCATCCTACTGTCCTGTGATACAAAATGTAGGTCGAAATTATTATGCCTTTCTCCTTTCAAGTGGGATGTGGAGGCAGGTGTAGGGAATTTACACACTTGGTTCATCATAGTATATAGGCAGAACCATGTGCACTGGCACCAATTCAAGATTAACACATACATGACTTCACCACAAGGTGCTCTGATAATAGATTATGCAGATAGTACCAGTCATTTATAATGTGGAGAGCCCAAGGCATTCAAGAGAGGGAAAAAAGGCTGCTCCACAGATCTCAGTAAAGTCAAATGATGTAATTGATTGTCATGGACACCAAACAGCTGCCTCCCTTCATTGACTTGAACTCTCCCACTCAGGGAGCAGGATCAGTACTGCAAATGTTCCTATCCTTAAAAAATTGGAACTGAGGCAAGATCAGAATGATTGTTATACCCAATATGTAGTTCTGATTTTCCTATTGCCAGTAATATCTATATCAATAAGGAAACAGAGGTTGGATGGACATCTTTAAGAACTGCTTAATTGTGTATTCCTGCGTGGCAGGGGGTGGACTAGATGGCCTTGTGGTTCCACTGTTAAGATTCTATGATTTCATGAAACAGCTCTCAAAATTTTGCTTTAATATTAAAGCTCTAAACTCCTATGCAAATGTTTCATAAGGGTCCAGTTCTTATATCTGCAATACCAAGAAAAACACTTATTTTCACAGGGTTTGCGCCCAAGTACAGAGATGATATTTGTCCATAAAGCCTATTTTAGAACAAAAATCAAAATGATTCTGTGTATGGTTGTGTAATGCAATTTTATTTGAAGGATTCCTAAGCCAGTTTACATGGTATTTTTAGAAACATAACGTGAAGTGGGGAGAAAAGCAACTTCAACAAATCAACAAACTGAAATAGAAAACTGATTTATGGATGTATCAGATTTGTGTAGGTTACATGTAACATTGAAGATACAATTTGGCCTGTAAAACTTCTACCTTTAATACACACCGAGTTCACCTATGTAAGACAAGTTCATACACACTTTAAAATATTAACTGCAAATACTTTGTTACAGATATGCTACCTGCCTTTCCTGGAGAATGTACTTTTGACCAAAATGCATGTGGATTCACTCAGCAAAAGAGAAACCGTATTGGGTGGCATAGAAGAAGAGGTCCAACGCCGACATCTTACACAGGACCAAAAGGAGACCACACTACAGGGGTAGGTGAGTTACAGTTTAAATTATGACTTGCCCATTTCTAGCACTGGGTTGACACATAACATTTGCTGAGTTGAACCCTCACTCTTTCCTGTTCTTATGGATTAAATTTGGGATTAAAAATAGGATTGCCTTTTGTTCCAGTATTTTCCCCCCACACAGGTTTTTTGGTCCTTTCTTACATGTGATCTGCATCCCGGTTTAGTCTTAGCTTTGATACTACGCCAGGAGGAGGGTGGGTGTTTCTGTTATTTTTTTTTTCATAGGGACCACCATTTTTTTTTATTTTCCAGTCTGGGAGCATGCACACATATACACCACCACATAATATTTGTCTGACTGTTGTGCAGGGATGGGGGAGGAGTGTTTCTTAGCAAGAGCAAATGAGGGGACTTAAAAAGGTGCTGTTGGTTTATAATTATGGGGCAGGGGGAGACTAAGGACTGGCAGGCTTGGAGGAGATTCTTTGCTGTTGTTGCTAGTGAGTCAGTTCCCCCACCCAGCCTGCAGCTGCTTCCTTCATCCAGTGTTAGAGGCCTGAGTAAAAGCAAGAGAATGTCAGTGGGCTCCTTAAAACTGTACAGCTGCTGGAAGAAAATCCAGATTCTCCAACTCCCATTCTTGCTAAAGCATGAACTGGAGAGAGAGCCTTTAAATGAGAGTAAATCAATGGTGCTTACTTCAAGTAGACACATATAGGCTTGCAGTGTGTAAGAAAGAAACAATGCAGAGAGGCATGCATAAATACGGCAGGGTTGACATCATATTTTAATCTGTGCAAATGCACATATGTAAGTATAAATATAAATGAAATATTTCCTGAAGAAGCACATAGGGAGATTCCTTAAAAAAAATCCCAGGGGCTGCAGCTCATTCTAAAATAATTATTAATGGTTTTATTTTAAATGGTTTTCATTCAATAGCTAGTTTGATTGCATTTTAACAATTTTTTGTATGCTGTTACCTGTCTTTCAATGTGTTTAGAATAAGTTTTGTCAGCTTCTTTGACTCTCAATTTTTGGGGAAAGGCAAGATATGACAAAATTAAAAAGAAAAAATGAAGAGGAAGCAGTACTACTGGTACCAGTAGTTGAAAATTCACAACCTCAGCCAATCAAAACAATCTGAATTATTATGTTCCTGAAATACTTACATCATATCCTTTGAATTAATTGTGAAAACCAGTAGCAGTTTTGAAAATGTGCTTCATTTCCATAGTCTCCCTTCCTTTTGTAAGTAGCAAGTGGTATGATGGTGGGAGAAGGATCATATGTATGATGTGAAATACTTTCTTTGCTTATAAAGATCAAACATCAAGGTAGGAGAAGAACAGAAACCAAGGGGTTGATGAGCAGTAGAACATTGCTATTGACACAAGGAAGTGGGGAGACAGAATAGTCGCTGCAGGTCATGCACATACCACTTGCTGTGAATTCAGCTTTTACTCCCAGCGTGTTTTTCAAACATTTCATCAAATTTAAAAACCAGTCACTTAAAAGTCAGGTTATGTATCCTAATCTGTCTGTCAGAGGTCAAATTCTCTGTAAAATTTTACAAATGTGATGTAACCTGATTACCAATGGAAATAAGTCTATGACTTTATACAAACCTGCATAAATGCTACATGAATATAGCTTTTTTAAAAAAGTTAAAACACATAAAATGTTACGCTGTGAAGTCCAAGCAGCATATCCTCCAACACTGCATAGATGAAAATCAGGACTTGTGGGCCAGCAACATCAGAATTATTAATGAGGAAGAACAGCAAGTTAGGAAAAACTGCAGCAATTCTCTTTTGCTTGACTCTACTAGGATGGGAAAGATTTTGCCTGCTCCTTTCCTCTCCTCCCTGTTATGTTAATTGAATACAAACTACTTCTGCTCAGTTTGCAGCAATGGAAGTAAGCCAAGAACAAAGAGGGAAACGGGGTCATTTTAAAAGCAGCTGAAAAACTGGGATGACAGAAGATTAATTGGATCTGTCCCTGCCAAATCAGAACAGGTGGGGAAGGTATGAAGCAGTGAAAACAATTTTGTTCAGTTGGTGGAGCCTCATGAATTGAATGCTTTTCAGATCGGATATATGAATATAACAGAAGCAGCAGTGATAACAATATCCCATCATTGTGAGTGGCAATAGCTTTTAATGTCCTAATAAAGAACTACATCTTGCCACTAATAATCAGCAGTATTGTATTTTTGAGCATTTATTGTATAATTCTATTATTCCTTGCTCCTTATACTAAGAAAAATTCTGTCTTCTACCTACAGCTGCCCCAATCAGTCCTGAAAGCAATAGAGTTGACAGCACTCTCAGGAGATTACAAGAACTCCCAGAATAGCAGGAACAGCTGTTAGATGCTCTGAAGGTTTCTAAAGATGCACAGAATTGTATTAATTACATCTGTTTGAAATGGATTAGAGAAACATTATAGGGAATTGAAAAAAAATCTAAAATCTAAAATGGTGTGGTGATTTGAATGTTGGATTCCAAGAAACCAGCATTCAAATTCCTGTTTGGCCACAGAAACTGATTGGGTGACCTTTAGCAAGACAACTCTCGCGGCCTCAAAGGAAGGCAAAGGCAAAACTACCTCTGATCAAACCATACTAAGAAAATCCCATGATTGGTTTGTTACCCCTGACTTTTGGGGGTCCCTTGGGGGATACCTTGTTTCACTTCAAAAATGCAAAGACTAGGGGAATTAGCGGAGCACTGGCTATGGCAGAATGAGGGGCAGGGTAACCCAGCAAGACCTTCCACCCAATTTTTATGGAGTCAGACCAAGCAAAAGCCAGCCAATCTTATCAATGAATGAATTTTATTAACAAATATGTTCTCACGCACAAACGCAGTCACTCAATCGTGCACACAAGGCCTATTGAGAAGGAAAAGAGATGAAAGCTTATAAGAGATATAGTGGAGAGGGTGTAAGGGCGGTAATACTGCACCTGTCCAGAAGTCTTCAGTCTGAGAAGCAGTGAGAAAGAAGGAGCTCAGTGAAGAGAGGCGGCTGAGGGGAGCACTTGACTAATAGAGTACTGGTCTTCTAGTGTGGCAGGGGAGTTCTCCGAAGAGGGTCTCAAAAAGGAGGACTACTTATAGAGCAGAACATACCTCAGGGGCAGACCTTTTCCCAGGAAGAACAATGGTCGAAACAGAAGGAAAATGCTGCACAATAGCAACTTGATAGCTTGCATGATTGTTTCATGTAAATGGACCTTGTCCTCGTAGGATTTGCTGATGCAAGCATTGCTCAACAGGGGAAAACCTGGTATCCCCTCAAGCTGACTTTGTGGCTGAGGACCCTTTGTCTGTGCAGACATGCCTTGCTTGAGGTCTCCTTGGGAAACATGACTGGGGATTTTCCTGGCCTTGACCTATGTCCAGTCGCTTGACCTATTTTTCTATGCACCGACCCAGACAACCTCTCTGGCATAGCTGATATATTTTTGATATTAATTTTATATGCCTCTGGGACGGGATCTGCTAATGGGAGTAACAGATTCACCTTAGATTCACCATTCACCATAAGTCAGAAATGATTCAAAGGCACACAGCTGCTGCAGCAACAGCAACAACTTTCCTATAGAACAAACTAAGGATGTCAGACCATCTTGAGACCCATCTAGTTTCCGTAAGGATGGTGGAAATGATCTGATATTAATGAACCTACCTTATCCATGACTAACGTACAGTAATTTCTACTGTGGCTTCCCCTTTCCTAAGGCTGTACAACCACATTTTGAAATCAACTAGGTTAGGAATGGAATACCAAATCATGTGGTGAGCAGTCTAAGTTTCTGTAACAGTTACATTAAGAAAAATTGACATTAAGAAAACAAAAACAAAATCACTATCACATCAATTAAATCTGAAATATATTCATCATTTTGAAATTGGAACAGCAATCAGATTTTTAGAACTTCAGAAGTAGCACCTGATATTACTTCAGAACTACTTTTAATTGTTTTTATTTCCATTTTTACACTAACTTGAATATTTCTACTAAAGGTAAAAATGGAGACAGAAAAATGAGATTCTGTACCTGTTTTTACAGGAGGAGTCCTTTTGCATAGTTGTAATTCTGATAGGATCTAATTTGGCAAAAAAAGAAATCTAGAAGAATATTACGAGTGTATAAGGAACAGGCACTTATCAGTTGACACTGGCTTCGAGGACAAATCTTGCATATTTTTGCAGCTACAAATAATTCTAGCAGCCATTTTGGATTTTTACATTTCCATTTTGTTTCCATTATAGTATCATATGAGAATGTTGATTTATACACCAAACCATGTGTTATTTAATGTACTATGACTATGAGCATTTATTGTTTGATCACATAATTTGTATGGATCTTGTTTTGTTTCCTGGGATATGTTTCCATAGTTATTCTGTAAATCCTCTAATCTGACCAGAATGTACAGACAGATGTGAATCATGCTTTATCCAGTTATATATTGCAATTAATAGATTACAGGTTTTCCTCCTAGTCAGTGTATTATAAGCATAAAATGAAATCTAGTGGTGCTGCAGCACTCACAGCAAAGTGTGTTTCTGTGAGCAAGTGAGTTTGTGCATCTAACAGAATCAAGAAAGAGGGATTTTTTGCAGATATCTGCCTGAAGTTGTATTTCTGTGTGGGTTGAAGGACCTTCAAGCGCAGTGTAGAATTTGGATGGGGGGGGTCGATAAAAATTGGGGAAAAATCTTATCCCAGTCCTTTTTTGTTAGTAGAGGTGTCTGTCTGCTTGATCAAAAACATTCTGTTCCTCAGCCACTTACAATTTGCTTATTACATTTTTTTACAAACATAATCTTTCATTACTGTTAAGCAATCTGGAAAATAAATGCCATTGATAATACTGTCACTGTCACAATGATTGCTTTCACACTAGGCCTTTTCTTTAGAATATCTGTTCCCTCTTTGCTTAAAAAAAAAAAGAATTTAGACAGTGCCACTGAGCTTGATTTTCTTCTGCCCCTGATTAAAATGCAGTTGTAGCATCAACCTGTCCAATGGGCCAGTCAGAGTGGTGTCAGTACATTTAAGGGCTACTTTGCCTTTAAACAAAAGCCTCCTATCTCCAGATTCACCCTGTCTTGTTTCTTTCCATGCGTAGTTGTTAAAAGGTTAACAGTAAATTGCTCTTTAATGTCAGTTTCTATTGGGGAATGTTTACATCTCCTTTACTATTTTTTTTTATAGCCAAATACTATAACTCTGTTTTATTTTATTTAAAAAAAAGGAAATGATTAATTAAGACACCACCTTGGCCAGGATAGAAACTAATAAAGTTACAGGCCCTTCATCACTAATCCTCCAGCTGTGCTCACCAGGTTTCAACAGCTGAATCTACAAGAACTTTGTTGAATGCAACTGATTTGCGGGAAGGGCCCTTGGGGACTCACAGTGGGATCTGGGCATTGTTGCATAATACCATGCTGCATGATATGTTGTACAAAGCCACTGTTTTAATTTTTCTTCCAGCTAATTGTAGAAAAGTAATCCCTTAGCAGCTTTAAAGACTTACGGTTTGGATGCAACCAGTACTTTTTTACTCAACTATGACCAATATAATTCCTTAGGCAAGAGAACTTAGGTTATTGAATATAAAATGTAGCAGGATGAATTATCTTTTAAATTTCTTTTTTTTTTTTTTGCCTTTTTAAAGGATATTATATGTACATAGAGGCATCTAACATGATCTATGGACAAAAGGCACGGCTGATTTCAAGGTTACTACGACGGACCTTTGGATATCAGTGTCTTGTATTTTTTTATCACATGTATGGAGCTGGGACTGGGCTCTTAAATGTTTATGTGAAAAAGCATGGTGCTAAAGAAGAGACACTCATCTGGAGGAGGCGAGGTGAACAAAGCGTCACATGGTTAAGAGGCCTAATAGAATATACCTGTGATAAGTCTCACCAGGTAAACAAATTGCACACTGAGTAATCTTAGAAGAAGGAACTCCCCAATAACAATAATTTAACTTCCTCCAAGCTCAGACGTGTTTATATTTGAAGCATAGTTGAATCAGAGACTGAAGCAAGTTCTGTGCAAGAAGGATTTTGGGCCCTTGATTTACTTACGTTTCACCCTACAATACACAACAATGAACAAGATTGTTGTCTATTTTAAATATAGAGCTCAAGACTGCCCTAAAGCCATTGTTCTGCCTCAGACTCATTACTATATGCTTACACCGTACCACCACAGGAATATTTTCACATTGTGCATTTAAGTACTAGTACTTAAATGATCCTAAATTCTTTTTCGGGGAGGTCTCCAGTTTAAGTAGCATACTGAAAAAAAAAAGTGTGAAATTTTCTAATTGCCTAAATCTGCAAAGAAATTAAGTCCCAGGTGTGGAAGAAATGAATTACATTTTTTTCCACTTTGCTGATCTGAAACACAAGTAAGTTGCATGAATGGCCAAAGACAGTAAGTAAAGGGACATGAGAGCTGTCAATGTCTGAGTCAATCTTACTTGTCGGTATAATGATCATAAAAACAAGCCATCCTAGTCTAAACTCATAATCAAAAGTACCACATACAAATTTAATGTAAGTCAAACATGGTATCTGTGGGTGTGGAAGAAATGAAGATGCTAAGTGAACAATCCTGTGGCTGCTTTTGTGGGATAAACCTCAAATCCATCATTTAATGAACAGGCTTTCACTCACACAATGGAACTTTCCTTTCTTCCTCTGTAGTTCTCACCATTTTATTCCAGAAATGTTCCCCAGTTGTGGACCTTGTTGACCATACTGGGGCACAGATACAGCTATGGCAATGTATTTTAAATGGAGTATGTCTTCTCACAGGAGAAAAAAAAATCATGAAAACACTGCTTTGGATCCTAGTACCACAGCTGGATGGAAGCTTATTCTTTTCTAGCCTTCTTCATCTCCCAAAGTGTATTTGGGGAGTTGAGGAACTGTTTTGAACAGCATGTGATAGGTTCTATCTAGAGGCTAATGGGAAAGGGGAGAATTACCCAACATGGGACACAGGCACCTTGTATGAGCAGAATGGTGCTTATGCAAGATGTCTCTGCCTAATTTGGGGCAAAGGACTCCAGCCCCATGTGTCCTGTCCCATACCATTTTGGATGGTTCTCTAGCTCTCCAGACAAGGTCACAGAGCTGGGCAGGGCTGAAAAATCCCTTGCATGAGCTTTCTACCACTCATTAGTTAAATTCAAAGTTATGATGGCTAAGGAAAGATAGCAGTCAATTTCTTCATGTTCTATTTTTAATAATAGTATTTTTTTTTTTATACACAGATCATATTTGAAGCAGTTCGTGGAGTATCAGTAAGAAGTGACATTGCTATAGATGACATTTTGTTTCAGAGAGGACCTTGTAAAGGTAAATTTAACTTGCTGAAACTTGTTCTTTTCCTCATTTTTAGTACGTGACTCACATTATCTATTGAAAAGTACTTTAAGCAATGTGCAGTATTTGAACCTCAAATATAAATCACAAAAACAATAAAATGAGACAGCTGCTACTGGCAATTGTGTGTTGATTTTCTGTAGATCTAAACAGATGTTACTGCAATAGCTCTTGCCAATAATAAAAGATTGAATTTTCTTACTAAATGTTACCAGCAGTTTAAATTTTATGAGGTCACTCTAAAAGAAAGAGAGCTGTACTTCTTAGGTTCCACCCCACACATACTCGGCTTGGGTTAAAATGAGGGATTAATTATGTATAACATACACAGATTGATTAGATATTTTTCCCTCCTCACTCTAGAAATGGGAGAAACCACCTTACAGTCTTCTGGATATTCTGCTGATTTTAATGAAATTGAATACTGAGCCCAGGAGAAGCTGATGAAGTGCCACCTTGCTGACCTGTAGGACAAACTGCACCACTCCTTCAAGACCCTCACTTTTAAAGGTGTTAAATGTTGGACACAAAGGCATGGGAAGAAATCAGCAAAGACTCAGTCTTGGCCTTGCTAATGAAGTTACTGACTCAGGGCTTCCTTCACTTTGTTTTCGTTTTATTTTGTCTTGCATGTGACATCAGTTATTCTAGGGAGTTATTCATTTGCACAGAGTGTGCACTAATGGACTATGCTTTTTGATAAATATTTTTGGGCACATTATTACAGAAGGTAAAATAGACACAATCATTTATTGTGTTAACAAGATCTGCATTCAGTGAATGTCTTATCTTGAGCAAATAAGGAAAGGATTAATTTCAGAATTTTTAAATAATGAAGGAAATATTTTTGAAAACATAGTAGTCTGTAGGTTAACTAAAAATTTTTTCAGCTGTTTGTTCATTTCAAGAATTCTTTAATTGTAATACATTAAGTGTCCCATAAACATGGATCCCCCCATTTTGCTATTGCTCATCAGCAGTTGATGAAATAATCCATTTGTCAACTTTGCAGCTAACAGATGAACCTCTATAAGTGTTCTGTAAATTTGTAGTTGCGATATAACGACACTGACCAGCATTCTTAACAGCAAGCTCAATTTGGATACATTTTTAATCTTTTTAATATATATCAGGGTTTGAGAGATTTGCACAGAATGGTTTTTATATTATCATTAGCAGCAAAATTTGCATTCTGCCAGGAAGTACGTGCCACATACTTCGTTGCTGAATACTGTATAGATATGTGTGGGTGTGCATTGTGTATATTATGTGTGTGCATGTGCTTTTTTTTTTACAGTTGCAAATATCTAATAAAAAGTAATTTAAAACAACTTCACTGGCTCCACTTAAAAGTGGCTAAAAATAATATGTCAGCTTTGTTTTGGTGTATTGTGTATTTTACCTGAAGAAGGTGATCTTGCCACAGTTCCCCATCCTATGGTAACTTCTTAATCAGACTACTTTAATCATGCTTTTTAAGAAAGTGCTTAGAAAATACAGTGGAGTCCAGAATATGGAATAAGTTTATAAGTTGTTTGCTGACTTGTAGGTGTATCATCAGCTTGCAGATGACTTGTCAGTGTAATTCAAGCTGCTGGAATTGATCCTTAAAGACCCATGAGCACTAAATGCCCCCCACTGACAAGACAACCTCCTCCGAGACATGGGGTTCACAAGGCTTCTGTGGTGGCACTCTTCCCCTCCCATATGTATCTGTATTCTGGCTTTGTCAGCTGAAAGGTAAAGCACCTCAAGACTCTCAGTCACGTTGTTATCCTTTCCCCCAGGCTGCTGGTGCACTACATATTGCCCAGAGCTATAATTCTGAATGGAAGAGGATAGGGCAGCTGAAAGTTAGTCATTTAAAAGGCAGGGGAGAAACCTGCTGTTTGGAAAACGGGGGACGGGGAAGTCAAGAGGAAGCAATCTGGGTTGGAAAGAAAGTGAGGAGGGTGGGGAACAGGTGGGGAAGTAGGGGAAATGCAGCTGAGAATAGGTAGAGAAGTAGTACAGGAATACCCGGTTACACTAAATGAATTCAAGTCTCCAGGGCCAGATGAATTACATCCAAAGATATTCAAAGAGCTGGCAGAAGTCATTTCAGAACCACTCACAATAATCTTTGAGAACTCATGGAGAACAGGAGAAGTTCAAGCAGACTGGAGGACAGCAAATGTTGTCCCCATCTTCAAGAAGGGAAAAAAGGAGGACCCAAATAATTATCGCCCAGTCAGCCTGATATCAATACCAAGAAAGATCTTAGAGCAGATCATTATGGTCAGTTTGTAATTACTTAACAATGCTGTGACCAATAATAGTCAACGTGGGTTTCTCAAAAACAAGTCAGACTAATCTTATTTCTTTTTATGATAGAGTTACGTGCTTGCTAGATGAAGGGAATGCTGTGGACATAGTAGATCTTGATTTCAGCGAGGCCTTTGACAAAGTTCCCCATGACATTCTTGCAAAGAAGCTAGTAAAATGTGGGCTGGACAGGGCTAATGTTACCCCGCGGACAGACCTTCATCCCGGGAAATATGATTTTGATATTAAAATGCATCTGAGCCAGAGGTGGTCAGGTTGATATGTAGACAGTTAGGCTAGCAATTGGACAAAAGATCAAAGACTTGTAACTTCCCCTGGTCATGTCTCCATAGGAAACCTCGGAAAGGCATGTAGGCACAGGTAATAGGCCATCGTCACGACAATACTTTGGGGAGATTGCCTGATTCCTCCCCGGAATGCTTAGAACAAAGCAAGCCATATCAAAGCAAGGTCCAGTTACCTGGTGCGACTATCATGCAGCCATCAGGCAGATGTCACACCTCCATCATCCTGCTTCAGCCATTGTTCTTTGTGGGAGGAGGGTCTACTCCCAAGGCATATTTGGCCCTATAACTAGACCCCCTTTTTTACTCCATTTTGGAGTTCTCCCAGACTTGACTGGCAGGCTGTCACTCTGTCAGTTGAGGCTCCCCTTAGCCCGCCCCGTATGCTGAGTTTTGCTCTTTGCTTATCTTTTCCCTAGCCAAAGACTTCTGGATTGGTACAGTATTACCCTCTCCTCTTGTTCCCTGCACTTGTCCCCTATCCATTTTCATCTCCTTCCATTTCAATAGTCCTTGCATGCTTGCATGAGCATTTGATGCTGAGTGAGTGTGATTAAACATATTTTCTAATAAAATATCCTGAGTGAACTTGTAGCCTGGTTCTTTCTTGATCTGACTCCGTAGATACTGGGTTAAAAGATCTTGCTAGGTGTTGTCCTGCCCTCTGCATTATTAAAAATCAGTGCTCTGCTAATTTCCCCAACTTTGGCATTTTAGAGCAAATCCAGGTGTCCTCCCAGGACTACCCCCAGCAGTCAGGGTAACACTAGTGTTAGGTGGATTTCTAATTGGTTGACTGACCAAACCCAAAGGGTGCTCACCAATGGCTGCTTTTCATCTTGGAGAGAAGTGACTAGGGGGAATGCCACAGGATTCTTTTCTGGGCCCAGTGATGTTCAATATCTTCATCAGTGATTTGGACGGGGGAATAGAGAGCACGCTGATCAAATTTGCAGATGGCACCAAATTGAGAAGGGTTGCTAATACGCCAGAGGACAAGATCAAAATTCAGAATGACCTTGACAGATCGGAGAGCTGGGCCAAAGCTAACAAATTGAATTTCAACAGAGAGAAATGTAAGGTTCTACACTTATGCAGAAAAAAATGGAATGCACAAATTTAGGAGGGGTTGGATAACAGTATATGTGAAAGGGATCTAGGAGTCTTGGTGGACCATAAGCTGAACATGAGTCAGCAGTGTGATGTGGCAGTAAAAAAAGCCAACGCGATTCTTGGTTGCATCAATAGGAATATGGTGTCTAGATCAAGGGAGATAATGGTATCACTTTATTCTGCTTTGGTTAGACCTCATTTGGAATACTGTGTCCAGTTCTGGGCACCTCAATTCAAGAAGGATATCGACAAGCTGGAGCATGTCCAGAGGAGGGCAACCAAAATGGTGAAGGGTCTGGAAGCCATGCCTAATGAGGAGTGTCTTAGGGAGTTGGGTATCTTTAGTCCGCAGAAGAGAAGGTTAAGAAGTGACATGATAGCCATGTTTAAATATTTGACGGGATGTCATTTCGAAGAGGGAGTGGGCTTGTTTTCCGCTGCTCCAGAGACTAGGACAAGGAACAATGGATTCAAGCTGCAGGAAAAGAGATTCCACCTGAATCTCAGGAAGAACTTTCTGACAGCCAGAGCTGTCTGACAGTGGAATATGCTGCCTCAAAGTGTAGGAGAGTATCCTTTGGAGGTTTTTAAGCAGAGGCTGGATGACCATCTGTTGGGAACACTTTGATGTGTGTTCCTGCATGGCAGAGGTTGGGACTGGATGGCCCCTGTGGTCTCTTCTATGATTCTATGAGTTGACTGTCAGAAAGAGAAAGACACAAGGGAGTGATCCTGAAAGAGAGAACTGGAGTTCAAAGGAATGGTTTTGTGAATTGGAAACCAGGCCCCATCTCTCTCTTATACTTTGGATCTTTGTCTTCTAGCCCACAGATGGGTGACTCATGAGCCTCAGCTGCTACCCATGCAGCCCTGTGAGTCTTGCTCACTTTCCTCCACTACCCAGCTTATCAGTCTTCAACTGGCCTGATCCAGTTCTCCTATGAAGAAGGAAACAAGCAGGCTTGTTGGGAGCCAGGAGACTTTTCACCTTTCCAGGGTTTTGGTTAGGATCTCTTTTGTGAAAGAAGAGTTACTCACCACTGCCACCCATAGCAATCTGGGAGAGGAGGATGTGTGTCTGTCTGTGTGAATGTGTATTTGTATAAGAAAAGGTAAGGGGAAGTATCTCTGTGTGAGGCCTCACATGTCTTGGCTCCAACCAGCCCAGTCCACCTGTGTAGCCAAAGGATTCCTCAATCACCAATGGCTGGAAAAGGCTGCCTATCCAGCAGAAAACAATTGGTTCAATGAAGTGATTTTGTGTACTGAAGACAAGTCCCTCTTCCCCTGCATCTGTCTTGTATTAAGATTCTTGGCAGGTACTTGGATTCTTGACTCATTAGTTTGCCTTTCTGTGAAATGGGATTTTGTGACTGGCTTAACCCACATGGTTTCAAATGTACCCAGAGGACCATATATATTGGTTGGGGACCCCTGGGCTAGATGATCTAATGTGTTTTGTTCCCTTTGAGAACTTACAAGATTCTAGCCATTTCAAGTGTGCAAGTTTTAGCCTTGTTCATGTCCTTGCTTTGTTCACTATCTCCTGGACAGATGGGCATGAACAAAGATCATCCTTTTCACATGCTGTCCTTACTTTTCTTGTTTTCCATGAGCAGCAATTAAGCTGTTGTGCTCAATAACCTTTTGAAAATGACCCCAGATATAAGATGACCAAGAAAGGATGTGTGTGTAGAGGCAGGCCAACGAGTTTAACAAAGGCAACTGTGAGAGCAAGGAAAATGTGCTTGCTTATGGCTCTAGCTCCTTACCTTTTGCCCCAAGCAGACTGAACTCCAGGAAGAAAGTAGAATGCACACACTATTCAAACCAGAGCAAATCTGGTTCCTGGGACTACCAAAATGTAGAACAGATTATGTTATTTCTTAAACAAGTCTCAAAACAGAGAAAGGTTGCTAGATCAGGGACAGGAGGAAGTAGTATGGCAGTGGAGACAGATCAGACCAGTTTTGGAGAAGGGGGAATAGGTATTTGTGGCTGTTCCTCCTTCTGATTTACCATCCAGTCATCAGATCCTAGGCTGCTCTAGTCAACTCCAAGATTGCTGCTGCTTAATGCAAGGTCAGTTAACTAGAAAGAATTCTGATCCAGGATATGATCCATGATGACCAAGATGACCTTGTGTATGTGACTAAAACCTAATGGACAGGAGAGGGTGGTGTCAGCTTGACCTTGTTATGTCAACTGGGTTTTCAGGTACAGCAACAGGTAAAATCTGATGGGAACAGAGGTAAAGGTACAGATATCTCATGTAAGTTCACCCTCACCCCTTGAGGGCAGTCTCCAAAGTCTGAGCATTTATAGTTGGTGAAGAGACAGGAGTGAGTTCCTAATGAGGTACAACCCACCCCAATGTGCAGCTGTCTCCCAGTATTCACCGTTGGAGATGGTCTCAGTTGTGGTGTTGGTCCCTATCAAACCTATTATGTTGGTGCATTTTAACATGCATGATGAGGCTCTTCTTTCAGGACTAGCTCAATGCTTCACAGCTTCATTGGGAGCTATGAGTCTGTATCAAACAATTTGGCCTAAGGACATTATCTGTTTTTTGCTTGTTAGGAAGAAGTTAATATATGGTTGAGGATTAAAAGAACTCAGTTGTTATAGGCAGATCACTACCTAAAATAAGATTTAGATTTTTTGGTACTCTTCACCTTTGCAGGAAGGAACCCATGAAAATAGTCAGAGATTAATGGATGCAGAATGCTTCTTGGATGCTCTCAGGGATAGTTGGCAATCCTGAAGACACCCTGGTTGATCTGTAGAATGGAGGGGTGACCCGGACAGTAGACACAATTGCTCCTTGGCATCTTTTAGTCAGATACAGAACAGGGAATCTTTGGTTTTCTCAGGAGTTCAGGGCAATGAAATGCTTTGTTAGATGACTACAACAGTGGGGGAAGACTTGGAACCAATCCTAACCAGGCAGAAGTTTAAAGCCTAGTCTGGACTTTAAAGCCCAGTTTAAAGTCTAATCTGCGGCAGTGAGGATGGCAAACAAACAATTCTTTGCTGTCCCTGTTACATTAGGACAATCTTATCCAGCATAGCTCTTTTGCATAGTCAACAGGCTGCCACATTCTAGACAGTATTTTGTGGAGAAAATAAATCTGTTCTGATGGTTTCCACGTCGAAGACGAGTCCTGGGGATGTAGCTGAAGGATGTACTCATCCAATTTTAGTGCACGAGTTTCAATGTATTTGACAGGGTAATTTTGACAAATTGCTTGGTGAAGTGAACCAAACCGCTTGCTTATTAGACATATGTAATTCTAGCGTGATTATCTGACCAGTTGGATAGTGGAGATTGTAAATGCTTCTAAAAGGAAGTGGGAGTTGAAGAGACCTTCACTGGACCATACTACCCTAGATAATTATCTGCCAATTTTTAATCTCTCTTTTCTAGGGATAGTTTTAAAGCAAGTGATGGCAGCATAACTCTGGACTTTCTTAGAAGAAACTGATTATCTGACTCCATTCCAAACTGTGTTCAGGCCTGGGCATGGAGCCAAAAGGGTTATGGTCACAATGATTGATGACTTACACAGGAACTGCACAGTAGGGTGCATACTTATTGGTTCATTGGGACCTTTCAGTTGCATTCACTACCAATAGTCATGGTGTTTTTTGGGGGGCCATTTGACTTATATGGGGCTTGTAGGGCACTATTTTGAAGTGGTTCCAGTCCTTCTTGGTTGAACATTCTGAGAGGGTGGTGCTGTGGAACTGTGGTTCAGTCTCCTTGCCATAGTCTGTAGTACTTCGTACTGTCCTGTATGCTTTTAACATCTACATGAAACCTCTGGAGGGGGTCATCTGGAGTTTTAGGGTCACATGTCATCAATATACTCATGATATCTAGCTCTGTTTCTTTTTTGCAACTGATGCCAAGTAGGCTACAGAAGTCCTGAACTGATGTCTGCATGCATTGGAGGAACTTATATGGATGAATAAACTGAGGCTCAATCCAAAACAAAGAAGATCTGTTGGTCAGTGGGAAAGTTCAACTGAGACTGGGATTACAGTTTGTTCTGCATGAGGCTGGGGGTGTTCTTGGACTCATCATTGCTCATGGAAGACCAGGTGGCTACTGTGGCTATAATCTCTTTGCTGAATTGTAGTTGGCATGCCAGATGCATTGTTTCCTAGGGTGAACAGAAGAGGCCACAATGATTCACCCCTTCATCACCTCGCAATTAAACTATTGTAATTGATTCTACAGACAGCCAACATGGTGTAGTGGTTTGACTGTTGGAGACCAGGGTTCAAGTCCCGACTAAGCCACGGAAACCCACTGGGTGGCCTTGGGTATGCCACACAATTTCAGCCTCCAAACAAAAACAAAACAAAACCTCACCCTGTGATAGGTTTGCATTAAGGTTGTCATAAGTTGGAAACAACTCAAAGGCACATAACAGCAACACAAGGGCACTGTATATGGGGCTGCTCTTGAAAAGTGTTGGAATGCAACAGCTAACACAAATTTTCACTTTTACATTATTACGCATGTGCTTACAGACCACATATCACTGGTCTTGTCCTAAGTGATGGGCTTTCAATTGGCTTCTGAACCTAATTCAAGGTTGCTGGTTTTGTGTACAAAGCCCTAAATGGCTTGTGAAAAATTGCCTTCCCCTATATGAGCCTGTTAGAAACCTGAGCTCCTTAGTGGCAGCCACTTGCTTTTCCGACCACACCAAGATGCTGAACTGGTTAAGTACACATGACATGGCTTTCTCTGTAGCAGCTCATCTGTGGCCCTCTAGCTGAAAGGAAGTCAAGCTGGCTTCATCCTACTTAGCTTCTGATAGGCAACAAAACTCCATTATATGATACGTTCTTTTGTCCTTGAAACTTGGAACAGTTTCTCTGGATGTTTTAATTGTGTGAATATTTTTTTTTAAACCTTCTTGGTAAGACACTGCTTTGGTCTGTTTTTCAATGACGTTTTTATTTGTTTATTGTTAATGCTTTAAATAATGTCTTTACCTATTGTACATTTTCTCTGGTGGCCTGGAAGGCTGAGGCATGGTAAATAAATAAATTTAAATATACAAATAGATATTTAAAAATATATGCCAAAGGCCAGTGCCAGAAGTCAGCATAATTGGACATCTCTTGAGAGCCATTCATTGGTAGGAGTCTCCTTCTGACTACCAAGGCCCCCTGCATCTGTTACCATTGCCAGCTGCTCATCTATTCTGTTCTCCAGGCAAGAGGGAAAGTGCCAGCAAGAAAGGGAGGTGAGCAGAAGGAAAAGCAGCTGCCACTGCTTCCTCATTTGTCTGTCTTTTTCTCTGGACAGTAGTATGTACTGGGCCCAGAAATAAAAGACAGCAAGTTAACAACGGCAGGGAGGAGGTGAGATACACTGAGGGCATTTTGTGTGTCACTGCCCCCAACCCATAACTGCATGGAAGAACAGTGGACTGTAGCCTACGCTGGAGATCTGCACTTAAGCATTAGAAGAAGGTTCTCCCATGTTGTGTCTTCCTGAACCAAAAGTGGGATCCAGTATATACAACTATTACCCCTCCAAATTCATCCAGATTTATCCATTTGCTATCAAGCAGGGGTGGAAAAATGTGTAGCTCTGCAAGTGTTATTAGTCCACAACTCCCAGCAGCCATATTCAGCACAGCTAATGGTGAACAATGCTACGAGTTGTGACTCAATAAGGTCTGCAGTGCCACACAATTCTCACCCTTGCTATTAGGGAGAGAGAAAGAAGTGGCTGCACTAATGCAACATGTAGATATAATATGAGGTGTCGTTGTTGGTGCTTTCTTTTTGCTTTTATCCCCTTCTGCCCAGCATGAGACAAGTTTCTCACGGCAAGCCCAGCTCTGCTGCACAGAGCTGTCAAAGAATTTTCATTTTTTTTACATATTTATGGCTTGTATATATGGCCTTTCTCCCAAATTACTCAAGGCAGTTTATAATTTTTAAAAAATGAAACTCTAGAGCTTAGAAAAATTACTTTCTCGAACAAAACCTTTTAGAATCACCCAGCTGGCATGGTAACATTTCCAAGCTTTGCAAAAAACAGTATCTATACCCTTGCCAAGCCAACTTGTAGTGGACTTCATCCAAGCTGCTAGTTGTCTTTTTGGGAGCTGAAGATATTAGCAACTCAGCCTGGGTTTCTCCTTTCTTAGTTCAACTGCTCGCTGGTTTGGGGAAGCCACAATGGTCATGTTCCAGCAACAGTTCAGTTGTTTCTGTCTTATATTGCCTGATTCATGACCAATGGAGGGATACCAAGAAACATTTATCTAGGAGGAAAGTACAGCAAGTATGCATGTAATTGGTCGGTATGCTGCTTGTGTCATCCTGCATAGAGGATTTTGGGATAAATCACAAGCAAATGTGTGATAGCATGGCTCTGGCTCTCACATTCAGTGCCAGCATAGCTGCTCTAAAGACTATAAGTTTTTTCAATTAACATATAAAGCTTGTTTCTGAAGCAGCAAAGAAAGGATGCAATGAATTATTTCTGCAGACATTCTCAGTACAAGGGCTTTTTCCCCATTTGTATTTCATGTAATCCTCAAAGTAACCTTGCAAAGAAAATGCAGATTGCCCAAACTACATACTCAGTACCAATGCGACATACTCACACTATCAAATCTATTGTTTACAGCCAAGCCCTCAGATGCAACTGTATTTGCTCAGGCCCATAAGAGAGAGACTCAAAACTCTTGGATTTACAGCAGGCATTTCTCAAACCACTATGCCTTCCCAAGAGAGTGAAGAAAGAAATTGGCAACGCAAGATTAATATTGAGGAACCATTCACCATAAGACAGAGCAAAAACATATGGTAAAATGACAGAACACCTGTAGTGGTCACCTAGGGTCCCCAGCTGAGACCACTCAAACACTGCATAAAGGAGCTACAGCCCTCTTGCAAACTCTGGAAAGCAGGCCTTCATTGGCCTACAGACAACTTCCAAATCTTAAACAACTACTCAATTATAACACGATACATAATGTGGATGTTAATAGATTTTTGGTAAGCAGATTTATTGTTTTCACACATCAACACTAACTGACTACTGTAAAGATCTGTAAGACCTGTATTACATTATGCCATCCTTTGAAAATTTAGTGCCAGGATCATGATTTGCATCTTTCTGGTTCCTGTTACATTCCATCCCATTCCCACAGCTAAATACCCTTTATACTGTACATGCACATTTATTATCGCTCTGCACTGCACCCAGAGAAGTGGGTTTATATCCACAAAAGCTCAGGTGAAAATAAAAAACAGAGATAATCTTAAAAGTCCTGACACATTTCTTTCTTTCTCCTCCTCCTTTTTACATATACTCAGTATGTCGCTTAGTTTCTTGGTCAAGTAGCGGAAGCTGTTCTTCTTTGCAGTATTCTATTGCTATCATCCTTCATGGCAATATAAATACTTCCTTAAATTAAGTCTATTTATATTTCTTATATCAGTCCCTGAGGGTTGATAATACACCTCACTCTGTCTTTTTCTTCTGAATGGATCTTTTAAATGAAGTCCTAAATATCTTGTAACATATTTGTAAAAGACAGCCAGTGTGATGTAGTGGTTTGAGCGTTAGACTATGATTCTGGAGATCAGGGTTTGAATTCCCAGTCAGTCATGGAAACCCACTGGGTGATCTCGATTCCACATTTGAAAATAGTAAAGACTGGTAAAGCGCACCAAGGCTGGATGGCTTACCTAATGTTTATTACAAATGCTTTGAGGAAAAGTTTTTATTATCTTTACAGAAAACTCTGAATTAAATCTTACAGAATGGAAAGGTTCCAGAAACATGGAAGGAAGGAACTATAGTCCTAATTCCGAAGGAGGTCAAGATTTAACAATGACAACGAATTATAGATCTATCTCATTACTGAATAATGACTATAACATTCTTATTCATAGAGACCAATGTAGGGTTGTTGTTTTTTAACCAAAAAAACAGCTACGAGATAGCACTAGATGTACTTTGGGTATTCTTGAATATTACAAAAGAAACAATGAGAAACAAGTGCTATTTCTTTTTTCTGATGCTAAAAAAGCATTTGATAACTTGAACTGTTTTTTGCTTTAATCAGAGTCTTAGAAAAGATGAGTTTTGGTGACAATTTAATTACTTGGATTAAGGCAATTTATGACACAGAGAAGGCAAAAATTTTGGTCAATGGTGAGTTGAAAAAACTATGCAATGTACAAAAAGGTACAAGACAAGGCTGTTCACAGATCAGAAACTGAGGGTGCAATTATTTACAGCTGATGAATATTTGATTAATAAGATGTATAAACTTTTGTTAAAAATGGAGTTGGGACTTCCTGTGGCTATGGCAAGGTGACAGGCTGCTTGCCATCAAGCTGGTGCCAAGCAGCCACCTAATCAAGGTTGGGACCCTGCTATCCTTTTTAATTGGCAGTGACATTACCCCCTGGGAAGAGGGGACTTGGAGAGGCTTGGAGGGGCTCATCAGGGACCCAATTCCAGTTGCCAGTGCCAGAGAAGATGTAGAGAAGATGCCTGGACACCAATGGCACTGATGGAGGTCATGGAGCTGCCATTACCTCATATAGGTGCTTGAATTAGCCAAACCTTGTTGCCACTTTTTAAAATTAAAACCACTCTATGCAGATGAAACAATGAGGAAAAATGTGATCAAAGAGTTTGAAATTTACCTTATGTTATGATCTTAGGAGAACGTTTATAAAATGATTCTCTGTTGGTATCTTGACTCCAGAAAAATTGGCCAGGATGCATAAAGGTGCTTCTAATGTATGCTGGAAATGTGAGCAACAAGTAGGGACATTCTGTCATATGTGGTGGACTTGTAAGAAGGCTAAAGAATTTTAGAAACAAATATATAGCCTGGTTCAGAAGATTTTGAAAGTTAACATTCTACTGAAACCTAACTGTATTTATTGGGATTATTTGATGACCAAATGGAGAAGAGATAAGGAAGATATGTGACTATGGCAGCAAGATTAATGTATGCACAGAACTGAAAAAATACCATAATTCCAGTGAACAGAGACTGGTTATTGAAATTGCCTGATTTAGCTGAGATGGACAAACTATCAATATAGATTAGACCAAAATAATTGGCATCATTTTTGAAAGACTGGGAGCTTCTCATTTTGTTTTGGCAGAAAAATGAAAACAAAACGTTAACTGTGGGTTTTGTTAATTAATAGGTTTGGTTAAACTGAAGAAGTGCATGAATAGTATACGACCAAAGAAATTATCTTATGTAGTAAAATGTATAACCATTGTTAGGAAAGGTGGAAGTCAATTTTAACCTTTTTGTCTTTGTCTGTTGTTTCCTTCCTTTTTTTTCCTTTTTGTTTTTCCTTTCTTTGTTCTCTTTTTGTATTGAAAAAAATTCATATAAACACCCACCAACATACCACACGTGAAAGAAAGCCACAGGGTGATCTTGGGTAAGTCACACAATTTCACCCTCACAGGAGGGCAAAGGCAAACCCCTCTGAACAAATCTTGCCAAGAAAACTCCATGATAGGTTCACCTTAGGGTCACCATAAGTTTGAAACAACTTGAAAGCACCCAACAGCATATTTGTAAAACACTGTCTCATCAGGAACTAATTAGAATACCATGGTGCCATCTGGTGGAGACACAAAGGATATCTACACACTCAGCTAAGGAGGTCTTCTGCTGAGCTAATTGTTCTTCGTCCCTTAAATAATTTTACAGGGGGCTTTGACACTGTAGCCTTCCATCTTAAAGCCTTTTGGGTTTTCCCACTATTTATTTTGTCTATTTTCTTCACATAGAAAATTCATTAAGATGAAAAGGCAGAATAGCTCCATCATTATGCTTTTTGGCTAAGGTAGCTCTAGAAACCATTTTTCTGGAAGCACACAAAATGTGTAACTGAAGTTCAATTGAATCTGAAACTGTTACAACTGTAGACCTTTCTGCACCACTATGGCCCTTTCCGCACGAGGCACATGAAGCGGTTCATGCTGTTTCTTACTGTGTCTTATCAGATCAAATTACGCGGGCTTTCCCTCATTTGCTTCCACAAAGCTCCTTTGTATGTTTCCTTTTGATTCAGAGGAGTGCGAGTTCATGCATCCGCACTACTTTGGCAGTGACCACTCCCACTACTCCACTCACCCCACCCCGGCAGCTGTAATTGGCTTTTTTTCTCTTTTGGGTTGGTACATTTGTATGTACCTATGTAGGTATGTATTTGCCACTGTATAAGAGGCACTCCCCCCAATGCCCTCTGAAAATGGGGTGCGAATATGGTAACTCCCCCCACCCAGGCAGATCACCTGGCAGAGCAAAGTTGGGGGAGCGATCTCACTCCCCCGCTCATCTCTGTCCTGCTGCCGACACAATCCTGCCCCAGAGAGTAATGGGGGAAGGAGCTTCTTTTACACACACATACACACACACGCTCCCTCCCTCCCCTTCCAACCTTGGTAGGAAAGTTTCCTCGCGAGGAGGAGAGGAATGGTGGGAAGAAGCTTCTTACACACACACACAGCCTCTTCTTTCTGCCTGGGCATGGAGGTTCCCTCCACCCAAGCACATAGGACAGGAACTGGGAACAGAATACTAAAACATTTTTTTCTAAATAACATAGTCCGAAAATAGGGTGCTCTTATAAGGCAGTGTGTCTAATGCCGGCAAGTGTGGTAAAACATTTGCAAAATAGAAAACAGCTCTCTCCTTTTAACATGATTGTGCCATGTTTTGTCCGGTTATTCTGTTTTCTGAAGTTTGCTGAACAAAACAAAAAATGGTGCCTGCCTGTCCTTTGGTGGGCAGGGATAGCTGGGGAAGGCGAGTACGCCCACAGCCCACCCTCCGCTGCCCATTAATTCACATGGGTGTGAATGTGCATATCTGTACCACTGTGAAAGTCCAAATCTGCTCAAATTTAAAAATTGTTTTGGATTTTTTCCTGTTTTCAAATAGTGCGCTTTCCCACCACATGGGGGCGCATTAACTCAGGAGTACATGCGGAACGATGGTAAATAAAGCGAACCTAGTTCACTCTCACGTGCAGAACAGCTCCGTGCCAAAACACATTGACCCACGTTAATAACCCTGTGTGGAAAGGGCCACTGTTATAGTGCTATTGTTCCACTTTCAACATCCTATGGAATCCTGGGGTTTGCAGTTTAGGGAGGGGCATTTAGAATTTCAGTAAGAGAGCTCTTTGGCATCAGTAAACTACAAATCTCAGAATTCCACAGCATGTTGAAAGTGGAATAATAGCACTATAACAGTGTAGTGTAGAAATAGCCTGTGTGTGGCTTTAGGTAAATGAAAGGAAGGTGAATAGACTGTAAGGGGAGAGCAAAAAGAAAAGATACTAGCAGAGAACTCAGCAAGACCTGACTGAAGCAAGCAAGAAAAGAAAAAATGAGAGGAAAGAATAGGCAAGCCATAGGAAGTGAGAAATAGTGGATGGTAAGAATTGAAATGAGAAGAAAGGAAGGAACTTTTTATGATACACATAGCTGTAAAATTCACAGAGCCAGCCTGTCCATTAAAGAGAGAAAGATAGTCACTTCAAGCAGAGGAGCACCAGGCTCTGCAAAAACTGTGCCATGCCTGGGCTTCTGCTGCCTCTCTTCTTGCAGTTGCAGTTCCCTTCCTCTCCTTTTCCTCACCTTGTGCCATCACATCCTCTCTCTGATGCCACACCTCCTCTTCTCCCTCCCCATCTTGCCTCACTTCATGTTGATGCCTGCCTGCAGTCTATATAGCTAGTGTCACCTGTACAAAACAGTGAACGCTGCTTTCAACAGAAGGCAAGCAGGGGGAGAAGGAGACAGAGTCAAGGTGCTGGAATAGGGAGCTTTAAAAGGTGGCAGTGATGAAGGGGTGGCAAATCTATTCAGTAATAGATAACTGACAGTTGCCACACAATTATGCTTTAATGCTGAGCTTATTGCTTAATAGGTTTTGTTAACTATTTAAATCCATTGTACACCAAAATTATGTTCAAGAACCCTTAGTTTAAACTTTGACTTTCTGTTTACTGAACTTTTGGCACCCACAACGCTCAGTTACAGATAAAGAGAGGAAATTGACAATGAATCAGTAAATGAGTGCTGTAGATATAAAAATGTCAGTAAACAGGTTAGCATTATTGAAAATCTGTACTATCTCGCTCATGCTAGCTGTCAGAGGACTAGTTGAATAAAACAGTTCTGCATGAAGATGGTTAATTGTGATTTGAGTTTGCATGGGGAACAAGCATCTACCTACATACTCTTATTAGATGAGCAAGAAAACCACATGGAGAATGAAGTGGTGCACAGATTAAAACATATATATAGCATATTTTAGAGATCCAGCATGGCGTAGTGGTTTGAGTGTGGTAACATGCCCCTGGAGACCAGGGTTCAATTCCCTTCTTGGCCATGGAAACCCACTGGATGATGTTGGGCTTATTGCTCACTCTCAGCCCCAGAAAACTGCATGTAGGTTTCCCTTAGGGTCACCTAAGGTCGACATGACAGGTTCACCTTAGGGTCACTTAGGGTCAAGTTGGAAATGAGTTGAAGGCACCCAACAACAACAACAGCATATATTGAGAACTCAGATTTGACGGTTTGAATCCCCCTTTGGCCATGAAAACCCACTGGGTGACCTTAGGCACGTCATACTCTTTCCGCCTCAGGGGAAGGCAAGGGCAACCCCCCTCTGAACAAATTCTGTCAAGAAAACCCTGTAATCAGTTTGCCTTCGGGTTTCCCTAAGTCAAAAATGACTTGAAAGCAAAAAACAACAGTGGCATATTTTACCCAGCAGAGCTGTAATGTACTTTGTCACTAACTGAGGGAGGTTCCCTCTGCTAGGGACAGAGTTGGGTTTTGTGTGATGATTCAACACTATTTTTGTTCTATGTAAAGGTTAGATGGTGAACACCAAGGAAGATGCTCATAGGCACTTTCAGAAGGCTTAACTTGAGCCGCGGTTCAGTTCACTAGTTACTTTCACCTGTCCCGAAATTCCACAAGTTAAACACTGGTGTGGGTACAGAAATGGAAATGAAACCACTGTGTTTTAATTTAAGCTAAGCTCACTACCTTCATACAGCAAGAATACTGTTGTTCTGGTGGTGATGGTGTGCCTTCAAGACATTTCTGATGAGGCGAACTTATCACAGGGTTTTCTCGGTGAGATTTGTTTAGAGGGGGTTCGCCTTTGCATTCCTCTGAGGCTGAGAGAGTGTGACCTGCCCAAGGTCACCCAATGAGTTTCCATGGCTGGGCAGCTATTCAAAGCCTGGTCTCCAGAGTCAAAGTCCAATGTCCAAACCACACCACACTGGCTCTCGTTATACTGTACTCTTGTGCAATGGTTTTGTAGCAAGGGTTACTGGAATAATAGCACTCAACCCAACTAGTGCGAGTCATGCGCATCTCACAAAAAGAATCGTCAGATTAGTATTAATGGTGATTTTGGTGAAATTTACAGTCTGATTCCTATGGATAATTACCTCATAATGGTCAGCCTGGTCTAGTAGTTATAGTAGAAAACTAAGGCTCAGGAGGAGCCAAGTTTACAGCTCTTTTCACCTACCAATCTCCTTGGGTCACTGCAGGACAAATGGCTGTGCCTCACACTAATTTACCTCACAAGGGCCATTTCCGCACTAGACTGTTATAGCGCTATGATTCCAGCCGGCCCCTCCCTAAACTGCCAACCCCAGGATTCCATAGGATGTTGAAAGTGGAATCATAGCGCTGTAACAGTCTAGTGCGGAAATGGCCCACGTGTTTGTGAAGATAACATCGCGGGGAGGAACCACGTACCACTTTTACCTTGGCGAAGGGTGGGGGGAGATAGGATTAGAAAAATGATTCCACGGGTTTGGGGCAACTGAAGAGCTCTGACACTCAAAAACACAAAGTACCATATCATCAAAAAGCAATGCTTCCCCTCATATCAGGAACACCGTTCCTTTTTAATAGGATGATCATGTCACAAGTATCCATTCAACCAGATTACAAATTGCAGACTACAAACGACGGAGCTACGGAGACTTTTCACTGAGCCTACCTTCCGAATAAACCAGGAAACTCTAGCACACAGAGGACAACCGGGCGGGGGGCGGAGACCGATTATATTCTTTACTACTCCCACAAAGCGACTACATTTCCCAGCGAACCCTGCTCCACCAAAACCACGCTCACACCCATTTCTGGAGCGAGCTACTCTGGGAATCGTAGTTTGCCGACATACACAGGCTGCCGGAGAGCGGGAACGATCTTGACGGCGCTGAATGAGGAATTAATAATCATTGCAACAAGCATACGCAAAGCCGGGGAGTTCCCTCTTCTTTTCCAACAGCCAATGGGACATTCACAGCTGGATCACGTGAGCAAGTGGACATGTGCTATTGGCCATTCCTAACGTCGCGCAAAGATGTCTAACAGATTTGCTGAAGACAGCAAGAGACCGCCCTTGTCGTTCTTTTTCTCTCCCTCCCGCTCCATCGCTCCATGGCCAATCGGAATTAACCTGCGCTTTGTAACGGTTGTTCCGCACTCAGTAGAACAGAATATTCACGAGGCCGAGGAAGTCACATCCAATGAGAAGCGCCCACAGGCAGCCAATGGGCGACCGGGGCTCCTTGCGGGCTTACTAATACATGAGAAATCGTTGTGGCGGGAGGCAGTAAGATGGCGACCTCTGAGAAGCGTAAATCAAGGGATACGGAGGCAGGAGACAGCGGTGGCGATAACCGCCGTAATAAGCGGAGTGCCGGAGCCGCTGGGCTGGAGGCCGATGGCCAAAGGGCGGCAGATTTGCCGTTCGTGAAAGGCGCAATCGTGCGGATCTCCATGGAGAACTTCCTGTGAGTGCGCGAGACGCGGGGTGGGGGGAGAAGGGGGCGACAGCGAGGTGCGGGGCGAGGGTGTGTGGCCCTCGGAAGCAGAAGAGGCGGAGCTTTCCGTTACCGTGGAGACCTCACTTCTGTTAAAGGGCGGGAGCTGTTGTGAAGGGGAGAAGATGCCCAGGTGGTGGTAGTGGCTGTCGTCTTTTTCTGAGGGTATGCCTAAGCGTGGCGTGGTTCACCACCAAGCTTCATTCTCTGCCAGCACTGCTTGCTCTCTGTCACCCAAGAAATGTTCTCCAGGTTTTCACACACATTGCCTTGAAACCAAAGACAGAAGAAAGAGGACAGTGTCCTGCCTCTCCTGTGCCCCTGCACCCCACCTGTGGAGAGTGTGTGGGAAACAACTGGGCGGGGGGAGGGGAAGAGAGGGAGAAATAAATTAAAATAAATAGCCTTAACTGGGGTGGAAATCTGTAGACATAAAACTGGGCGTGTCAGTTGGGGTTTCAGAAGTTAGCACCAAGGTTTTTGCTCCTTTTGGTTTCAGCCAATAAAGATATTAGATATGTTAATATGTAAAAAAGGCATGATTCCTGCACCCAGTTCCCTTGGCCAAAGGCTCTTACTGTTATGCTTGAGAGTCTGTATCGATCTAGAGTTCTGTTTTACAATTTCTCATTTTGGTCATCTGAGCTCCCAAGGTTGTGAACAACAATATTGGCTAGTGGGCAGTTCCACATGAATCTGTTATGCTTTGGATTTTCAGCATGCTTGTATGACAGAAGAATGAGCTGGAAGCTTTATAAGATCTTGTATGTTTGATAAGTAAAATAATTAGTTTATGCAGTTGCACACTCCTCGTGGAGAACCATCTTATTGCATAGACATCTCCGTCTAGACACATTGTCTTTCATGGACATTACATACTTAGGCACATTATCATCTTAGAAAGTGCTCATGCATCCTTAGAAGGCACATGGTACTTGTAGTAACTTGCAGTGGCTGGTTGTTACTTGCCATCAAGTCAACTTTGACTTAAAGCAGCTCTGTGAATGAGAGACCTCTTGAGAGATCTGGTCATCATCAGCCCTATTCAGGTCTTGCAAGATCAGTACTGGGGCTTCCAACCAATCAGTCAATCCTATCTAAAGTGTCTTCCGTTTTTATACTGCTTTCTACATTACCAAGCAGTATCATTATGAGAAAGTATAGGCAGTGTGGTATCCTGAGTGGTAGAAGGCCACCCAGCAACAGATTGCCAGGCAACCAGAATGGATACTCCAGAGGAAAACCTTTAGTGTGAAGGAAGAGTTGGAGGCCCGAGTGAAAATGTATTTATAGCAGGCACAGTGATTCGGCTGAGGAGTCAGACTTCCAGAAGAGGAGCTGAGAGTAAATTCTTCAGCCAGAGAGTTTTCTAGATGGCAAGGGGGGCGAGGTTGAAGGAAAGGGGGCATTTTTTCAGAGAAAGCCTAGACCAGTGGTTCTCAACCTTCCTAATGCCGTGACCCCTTGATACAGTTCCTCATGTTGTGCTGACCCCCAACCATAAAATTATTTTTGTTGCTACTTTATAACTGTAACTTTAACTTTGTAACTGTAACTGTAACTATAACTTTGTAACTGTAATTTTGCTACCATTATAGTTATAGTTACTGTAACTGTAACTATAACTTTATAACTGTAATTTTGCTACTGTTATGAATCGTAATGTAAATATCTGATATTTCTTTTCTTAACGTGCTTCCCTCCATGCTCCATTGTCATGGGATGGTTTGCTAATGAAAAAAATATATTACAATAGCTGCATTAATACAAAAGATTAATCTAACAACATAGTTTCTTGTCAGCTGCACAAATCTCAATTCTATTTATGGTGCTAGGAAAACTCATTGTATCACCTCAAAAACTATTTCTGATAGACATTATGTGAGAAACCCTTTTGCAATACAAGTTGCATCAATATGGCTTGTTCTACTGAACTAAAAGTGTACAGAACAAACTTAAGAGATTTCTTTGGCAGGAATTTTAAGTCTTCCAGCATCATGCATTTTGATATATAAGCAAGGGTCTCTCTCTCTCTCACTATCCTGCCACACTGATTTAAACCATGCTAATTTCTGCTCCGCTGCATTTTAAAAAGTTTTACCTGCTCTGAAGATTACCAGCTCCCACCTCCCTGCCCCTGAAAATCAGGAAAAATTCAGTTTTATTTTCTCTCCTGTCTTCCCTCAACACTTATTATTGTTGGGCCTTCTCTCCTTCCACCTGAAAGCCATGTGCAGAGTGCTGCAGTTTCATCCTGGGAGCATAATCTCATATGTTCAGTTCAGGATGACAACACTTTCTGAACTGTTCAAAGAGACAGGCAAAGCTCACAAATTTGGCACCAAAAAAAAAAAAAGTACCCTTCCAAGCAGAAATGTAAAAAGGGCATGTAACATCATCCCCATTCAGAAACAAGGTGTGACAGGAGTGCAGCACTAAAAGAATAAGCAGCACAATTCACAAGGCCTTCCTCACCTCTGTCCCTCAGCCACCAGAAGCATGGAGCATGTTGTGCGTTACCAGGTGATAATACACACATATACACACACTAATACCACCAATCCATTGGAACATGTGGAGAAAGAGCAAAGTGAAGCAGCTCTTAGTGCACCCTGTTTTTGTTGCAGGTTCTTAACTTTCTTTTTCCTCTGAGGAGAAACACCTTCTGAATACTAACTTCCTCAGTGTGTCCACCTACCCCAAGACATCCTCCTTGTGGTCTTAATGATTAATATTTGCAGAATCATAGAGTTGGAAGAGACCACAGGGGCCATCCAGTCCAACCTCCTGCCATGCAGTCCAACCCTCTGCCATTCCTTGCTTAAAACTTTGCTTGCAAACGGAAGAACTTGCTTCTGGCAGTAAACATGGAGGGAGGGGGAAAAAACATTTAGGGGTGTTTTAAGGAGCCCCAACGATTTGAGGCTTGGTAACCAGAGCTGTGCCTTTTTTTTACAAAGCTGAAATCCCACTCTCTCTTCGCGAGGATGTTACGTCCCATTGAACTCAGGGAGACTTCACTTCCAAGTAAACAGGGTTAGGTCGATGGCTGCCAAGACTCCCCCCTCATTTCTCTTCCTCCCTCGCCCCTGTTCCTGCCTGGGTGCTGCCCACCTTCACCCACAGAGCCCCCCATGGAGAATACACCCCAGCGCCCTGTCATTAGTCACCCTACGGCCACCCCGTCGCCTCAGAGGCTCCCTCGGTCTCTTGCCAGCAGCCTCCCTTTGCCCCACAGCCTCCTCCTCAACACTGGCACCACTTTTACCTCACAAGGCATTTCTCGCCCGCGTGGCCGCCCCCACCCCTCCACTCCTCCACTCCTGCCGCCCCCACCAACCCCTCTCCTCATCAGCTCCCCTTCATAGAATCATAGAAATGTAGAGTTGGAAGAGACCTTTTGGAGCTGAATTGCTGCCTGTCTTGTCCTTTTCTTTTCTCTCCCGCTGGAGAGGGTGCGGTTCCTCACCGCACGTGCTTGCTGCCGCGAAAGGGGCGCATTCCCGCGGATCTGGAGTTTTGGATGTCTTGGGGTGTGTGCATTGGAGAGGCTGAAGTTAGCACCCGCCCTCCTCCCATGATTATTTGAAAAAACGGGTGCCCAGCTCTTAACAGTTCTGACTTTTTTTAAAAAAAGTTTGCTGTGCTTGGTAGATGTGATGCTTGCTTGCTAACTTATTTATTAATGGTTGTTGCTGTTTGTCAGTTTGTTTTGTGTGGCGGGCGCCTTTTCCCCTCGGCATTGCCTCAGCCGGGGACGCTGGTCCGGGTCCGGCCCCTTTCGGGAGGGAGGGAGGGAGGGAGGGAAGGCCAGCCTCTGCCTCCGCCTCCACCTCCACCCCCGGCCTCTCGTGCTGCCCAAACCCGCCTGGGCCCCATTACTTGGGCGGGCACCCTAGCTCCCGGCGGGGCTCGCGGGTGCCCATGTCCGGCGGGGCTCCCTCTGCCTTGGCTGCGGGCACCCAACTCGGGCAGGCTCGGCTCATGGAGATGCAGTGGGGCAGGTGGCGGCGGCACCAGGAGGGCGGAGCAGGGCGCTTCTCCACGGGAGGGAGCCTCCTTGCTGTCGCCCTCCTCCACCGCCTCCCCGCGCCAGCCAGCCAGCCGGCCCTCCCTCCGTCCCCATCTCCGTCCCCGAGCCGCGTTTGTGCCGCGCTGGCAGCTCTCTGCGCCCTCCCGCCGGAGATGTGGAGCTGAGAGCAAGCGAAGGTGCTGCTGCTGCTGCTGCTGCTGCTGCTGCTGCTGCTGCTGCTGCTGCTGCTGCTGCAGCCTTTGGCCGGCCCTGGCCCCGGTCCCGCCCTGGCATCCCGCGGTCCCACTTCCTTCTTCTGCTGGGCAGGCCACGGAGGCGCCGGCGCCGTCCATGGCCAAGGAGCGGAACAGCTGGTGTGGGTGGTCCATGCTGGTGGGGAGCCGAGGCCGCCCCATCGCCCCCACCGCCAGACTGGGCTTTCGTGTCCCCTCCAGGCTGAGGAGCCCAGCCAGGCCAGGCGGGGGAGCGGCGGTGGAGCCAGCGGCAGAGAGGCAGTGGAGAAGGCCTGGGGCCTGCCTGCCTGCCAGGAGCAGAGCGCTTTCCTGCCCTCCCCTCACCGGCGAGGAGCCGCTCTGGGCCGGTGCTGAGCTGCCGGGCCTGGCCGTCTCCGCAGCTGCGCCACGCCAACGCTGCGCCGAGGCGGAGGAGGAGGAGGAGGAGGGTGACAGGGAAGGCGTGGCGCAGCCCAACGGGGGCGCCCAGCCTGGCCCGCTGCAGCAGCAGCAGCGCTCGCCAAGCCGCCGCCGCCGCCACTGCCATCGCAGGGCCGCTCCAAAAAGATGCGGCCAGAGCCAGAGGGCACCATGAGAGGCTGGGGGCAGAGGCGGGCCTTCCCTCCCTTCTGAAAGGGGCCTGCCCTGGCCCAGCGTCCCCGGCTGAGGCAACGCTGAGGGGAAAAGGTGGTCCCGATGGGCCACGGCAGCCTTTCCCTCAAGGAAGGGAGCCGTGGTTCCGCCCAGCCTCCCCATCACCACGGTGCCCGCCCAAGGGTCGCTGGGAAGCACGGAACCGCAGCTCCCTTCCTGGCGGGTGGGGAAAGGCCACCGCCCTCGCAGCCAGCCGAGAGGGGCCCACTAGGCCGCGGCGGCCTTTCCCCACCCTCCGGGAAGGGAGCCACAGTTCCGCCTGGCCTCCCCGTTGCCATGCCACCCGCCCCGAGGTTGCTGGGAAGCACGGCCTACCTGCCCTCGCAGCCAGCCGAGAGGGGCCTGCTAGGCTGCGGCGGCCTTTCCCCACCTGCCGGGAAGGGAGCCACGGTTCCGCCCGGCCTCCCCGTCACCACGCCCCCTGCCCCGGGGTCGCTCCGAGCCGCAGCCGCTACCTACCTCACAACCAGCCGAGAGGGGCCCGATGGGCTACAGCTCATCCCCCGGTGTCCGTGCCTCGCTCCAGGGGGAGAAAGAGGGAAGAGTGAATGCAAGAGCCTATGTAGGCCGTCCACTCCTCCCCTTCTTCCCCACCCGCCCGCCAGCTCCACTAGGGGTGAGGAGGAAAGGATGGCACGGAGGAGGCGGCAGCCCAAGTGAGAAAGGCTGCTGGTGGCGGCGAGGGGGAGTGGCGACCCCCATGAAAGGGTCATGCAACCCCCCCAGGGGTCGCGACCCCCAGGTTGAGAACCACTGGCCTAGACAGAGAGGGCAAGTCAACCTACTTTTAAATTTGGTCAGAGAGAGTTACCTAGATTTAGGAACTGAGCTCTTGGCAAAAAGAGGAAGTCAGAGGGCTGTGTGGGTGTGAGACCTCTGCCTGTAAGCTGTTGAAAAGATATCAGAAACTGTTTAGACACATTCTGAAGATCCTTCTGAACTTGGATGTACACACAAATCCAACATTTTATTCTGTTCGTTGTTTTAATAAAGATTATAGTATATTTTTGTAAATTTGGAGTCAGATGAATAATTTTCAGTAGTCCTAACCAAACAGAAGCACTCTACTATAAATTCCAAAAGGGCTCTAAACAACAACTGAAAGGCTTTACCCTTAATACGTGAAGGTGGTGTTTTAGAGAAGGCCAGAGCTGTATAAAGTGGCAAGGTGCTTTAGCAGACTGGGGAAAAAGAAGCTACCAGTCTAGTCTGTGAGGAGGAAAAGGCAGGCCTTGTTGTCACAATCACTTTTTCCATTGAGTCATGTTGTCTCATTGTGTGTCCAGAGTGTGATAGCCTCAAGTTAATCATTTTGACTTCTGAGGAGAGTTGAAACTTGATTCACTCTTGGACATGATTATTTAATGTCATATTTTTACCCTACTAATAGTGCAGACTAGCCCACAGTGAACTGCAGGGGAAAGAGGAGTTGAAAGAGTTCAAAGGGCTGCCTTTGAAGAGTGTTTGGAAACTCTGGAAGCTGGTCCAAAGAGTTGCTGTCAGATTGTTAATTGAGGTTGGCTACAGGGAACACAATTCCTTTCTTCCAGCAGCTTTGTTGGCTACTACTCTCAAAGTACTGGTCATGACCTATAATAAAGCCTTACATGGCTCAGGTGAAGGTTATCAGAAGGTGCAGGTTCTCCTGTACAAACTTGTCCATGCATTGGGATCTTCTCTCTGTCCCACTACTCTCTAGCATACATCTGGTGGGAATATGGGAGAGGACCTTCTCTGTGGCTGCTGCCAGATCTTGGCACTCTCTTACCAAAGGGATCAGACGGACGTCCTCCTTACTGTCTTTCTGCAGACAGATGAAGACATTCTTGTTCCAGCAGGCCTTTGAGAATTGATATTGAGGGGGGCAGAGGGGCAAATAGGCCTTGTATAATGTTCTATTTTTTTTCCATTTTTTAAAATAGTTTGTGTTTTTAACTGCTTTTAATTTGTTTTCATTGTTTAATGATTTTTAACTTTTATGTGTTGGGAATTGTTAGCAATGTCTGTGATAGCGATTATAAGCTGCCTTGAGTCCTGAACTGGGAAAATACAGCATATGAACACATGTATTAATAATAAAATATTTACCTGGTAGGAAATTCGATTGAATACAATGAGACAGACTTGCAAATGAACCATGGCTGTACAACTACTACCTGTATAACTATTCTTTAGTCAATGCTTCCTTACTTTGCAGATATTAACATGAAGAGTAATTGATTGTTTTCCTGGCAGAAGCACACAGTTCAATAGATAAAAGCACAGTCTGTCTTTCGGTTGATGCCAGTATTGAATTTCTACATTATCCTGAGTTCTTACATTGCTTTTAACACATTATTAATGGACATACAGAATACAGGCCTTACAGCACAATGCTTTATGTATCAACTGAGAAGTAATTCTTACTAAGTTCAGTGGAATTTCGTCCCATGTAAATGGGTACAGAATTGCATCTCAAATGTAATTCAAGTGAGCATTCTTTGGTAGTTGGTAATGGACTCTATGAGAGCCAGCGTGTTGTTAGAGTTTCCAGGGGCCACGTTGTACTCCGAGGACATCAAAGGGAAAAGTGAGGCCCACACAAGGGCAGCTGCATAACTTCAGGGCTTCAGGCTAGGCAAATAAAAAACCAGCAGAGTCAAAAGAACAGAGTCCAGAGTCCAAAAACATGTTGTCAAAAAACTATTCTACTGTTTATTGCATACAGCATAGATATTCACTTGTAGCATACTGGTATCAGAAAGGCAGAACAAAATCCATTAGACATCTCTGTGCCCAGGCGTGACACAGAGAGGAAAAACGCAGGTTGTAAAAAGCACGCCAGACAGAGGAGAGGGGGAAGAGAAGAGAGAGAGAGCGAGGATTCTCTCACTGAAATTATAGGCTCTGTGTGACTGCTTAACCAAAACATTCCAGCATTCCCACAGAGGGAAGCCAGGTGTTTTCTTGTCAGCTGTCTGGGTCACACTGTCTTGCTAGTTCCAAGGCTGCTAGGCAGAGCAGAGACAAGACAGACACCACATACAACTCTTTAGACAGAGGACTGGAAGGCCTAGAATCTTAACAGTTGTAGTAGTTTGAACGTTGGACTACAACTCTGAAAACCAAGGCTCAATATCCTGGTTGGCCATGGAAACCCACTGGGTGGCTTTGGGTGTGTCACACACACTCAACCCCCAGAAAACCTTGTGATAGGTTTGCTTTAGGGTCACCATAAGTTGGAAATGACTTGAAGGCACACAACAGCAACAATGTGCTCTGTGCAGGGCTGACCTTAAGGCTGGTCCAGAAAGAGCAGCTGGTGCAAGATGCCTCAGCTAGACTTCAGAGTGGGGTTGTGTTTTTATCTTTTTTATTATGTCTGGTATTTTAATATTGTTTTAAACTTCTGTTTTTAACTGAACTATCATTTAGTTGTTTTAAAATGTTTTGTGTAGATAATGTTTTAACCATACCCTGTTTTTTAAATGCTGTATACCTCTTTGGATCCTATATGGAGAAGGCAGAATATAAATAAAATAAAATAGTGGGATAATCTATTCGCTTAGCATATAGCTTGTTTGCTGAAAAAAAATGTGCTGGTAGCCCATCTGCTGGGTCAGGTTTAAGGATTTATTGTTAATCTGTAAAGCTCTAAACAACTTGAGATGTGGTTACCTGAGAGACCACCTCTTCCTTTATAAACCCATTTGGTCTTTGAGAGAGATTTCCTGATAAAACCACATGCTCCTGGTGAACTCTCAAAAGTCATTTGGCACAGGAAATTCAGTGTAGCGGCATGTGCTCGCTGTGTGGAATGCCCTTCCATCGGAACTTCAGTATACTCCCAACTGCTATTAGTTTTCAACATATGTTAAAATATATTTATTTGAGCAAGTCTCCTGTGCCTAGTCCAACCTGACCTCTCTTTCTTGGTCTTTAAGTGGACTTTGTGTTTTTGTTACGTGTATTATGTAAATTTTATGTTTTATTAGCATGCTCCTCTTAGACATTTATGGATATAAGCAGTATATAAATATTTGAAAATAAATAAAGTGGTCCTGGAAAACAGTGCAAAGCCTAAGTATACAGTTGGTCCTCCACATTTGCAGATTTGACCCTCACAGATTTGATTATTTGTGAATTTCTCCAACCCCTGCCCCTCCACCTCAGGTGTTTCTTTTCCAGAGCAACCTTCCCTCTTGGTAGCTCTGATCAGACTGCGTCATCCTTTAAAAACCCACTCTGGTTCTCTTCTTCTTACACCAGCCATCGCCTGGAAAGCTAAAGATGGCTCATGAGCTGATTTCTCAGCACCAAAAACCCTCTCCTGATGCCCCCCCAAGGGAGAAGATGGGTAGTGAGAGAGGAAGTATAAGGCCACCGTGCCTTTGTCCCTCTTCCCTCTCCCTTCCTATCTAGTTTGGTCCTTTAGTGTCTGTTCTCTGCACCATGGCTTGACTCCACTTCCCCCATGCACACTTTGATATTTGCAATTTTCCCACTCTTTTGGAGATCCTGTGTCCCTAACCCTAGTGAATGTGGAGGGCTGACAGTAATTCACTCCTGCTATAGTAATCTAGGAGAGCTGGCATGGTGTAATGGTTTGAGTATTGGACTACAAATCTGAAGACTGGGGTTTGATTTCCTCTTTGGCCATGGAAGCCACCGCTGAGTGACCCTGGGCATGTCACACACTCTTAGGCCCAGAAAACCTTGTGATGGGTTTGGCTTAGGGTTGCCTTAAGTCGGAAACGACTTGAAGGCACACAACAATAATAGTAGTCTGAGTTTTTATTCTCTTCCAGCTACATATATTTTCCTTTTTGCCAGAACACTGATTTTGTAATAACATTGCTTTTCAGGACATATGATAACTGTGTCGTGTATCCTGGGCCCCATCTAAATATGATAGTGGGTGCCAATGGGACAGGTAAATCAAGCATTGTTTGTGCTATATGCTTGGGATTGGCAGGAAAACCTTCCTTCATAGGAAGAGCAGACAAGGTAACTCTTTCCAATCTTATACAAGTATATTAGAATTCAGTAATATATGTTACGGTATATTTGAATTACACAAGATTATTTTCTTATGATAAATGGAAAATAGATGCCAGACTTGTGTAGAATAACTTTAATGCACTCTGCCTTTTTTCTTTGTTGATTGCTGTATTTCCTATGTGTCTTGAGTACCTCCTTCCAAAATTTTGATCTACTGTGTAGCTATATATTGTAGCACCATGGTAAGTGGACATGAGATTGCTTGTTCATCTATAATAGTAAATACCTGGATGAAGCTCAGGCCAGAGGGGTGCTGCTCATGATTTTCAGTGAGCTGCACTAAAAGATTGTAGTTCAGCTGAGCTTTCTTTTTGTCTTCCTGTTCTCTTGGGGGACAGGGCTATTTTGTGTTTTAATCACTGTACAGGATTCCAGAAATTTTTGGTGGTTTATGAAAGAGAAATGGTAATATAGGTTGAATATCCTTCTCTTGAATTCTGAGAAATGCTCCAAAATCCCAAACTTTTGGAGCTGTAGTATGTACATACCTGTACTATATTTGCAAGGCTGGAGAGGCATGGCTGGAGTGAAACATGAGTATCTGCTAAATGGTGAGAATCCATGCCTTCTGCCATTTCACAGATCCTCACGTGAAACGAATGAGCAAGAGCACTACCAGTGCTGCTGCCTCGGAAGCAGGCAGCTGGCACCCCTTCCACTGCCACTGTCACTACCAGAGTTGCCTGTTATTACTGGGTACCTACTTGCAGAAGACTTGGGTGCTGACTGGGATCCAGGTTCCAGAAGTGGAAGCATTGGGGAGCTGGGTTTCTTGGCATGGGGCTGTCCTCTTGACGGCGGCCTGGGATGGTCACCAAAAGCTACTGCGTCCTGCTCTAGACTTCATTTTGACTGGGTGGTGGTGGTGGTGGTGGAGCCACCACCACTGCAAAGCCTGGCTGTGAACTTGGCTGCATCAGCTCCACCCCACACTCCTCTCCCCAGAGGAGGGGGATCCAAAGAATGCATGCCTGGCATCTGGGGTTTACCACTGCCTCTGCTGCTGCCCTACACCATTTTATATGCAAGAACCTGTAATGTAGTCCAAAATCTGAAAAAAAAGTCCAAAACAGGGGACACTTCTGGTCTCAAGCATTTTAAATAAAGGATATGCAACCTGTATTTGTTACGTATTAGGTTTGTATGTTTGTTTTTACATTTTTTTCCCTCACACCAGGTTGGTCACTATGTGAAGCGGGGTTGCAACAAAGGAGTTGTTGAAATTGAATTGTGAGTAACCAAACCTGTTCATCTTCTTATTTTGTGTAAATGTTTAAAATAAATGATCTTTCTGAAAAATTTAGGTGGGAAACTGCAAGACTGAGATACTGAATGAGCATGCTTTTTAAATTTTAATTTTGATGTTACATATTTTATAGCCATGGGTAAAAAGTGACAATTCTTTTTTTTTTTTAATTAGGTTTAAGAATCCTGTCAACCTCATTATTACACGAGAAATATCTGTACCAAACAACCAATCAACTTGGTTTATTAACAACAAACCATCCACTCTCAAAATGGTAGAGGACCAAGTCTCAGCATTAAATATTCAAGTAGGCAATCTTTGCCAGTTTCTTCCTCAGGTATGAAAGGATTTCATTTTCAAGCTAATATATGGAGTAACTGTGCCATGCTGAGTTATAGAGAACAGCATGCTAAGGCAATGTGACAGTTTAATGGGACAGCAAAGTGACTGGGGAATGCATATATCATTTCAAAATGGCTGTTATTTGATGCAGCAGGAATGAAAAATAGCTCCTTATAATGCAACTTCACTCATTAAAATTATCTCAAGTATTTAAATATCGTTTATCTATTTCCTGGAAGTGGTACAATATCAAGGTGGACCTGTTCCATCTGAAATTGTTCTTTGAAATTCTTCAGGACAAATATTCAGATATATTTTTGCCATTTAAGAAGGGGTAAAGCAGGTTTGGAGAAAGTGTGGCCTATGCTCCAAACCACCCTCAGTTTTTTTTTTAAATAATTTTAGCTTCCTAATGTTCTGTATGAGGTAGAAAGTGGGCAGTTTTGCCACATTTTCATTGCTAGTTCAATACCTATTAGAAAAATCACCCAGAGAACCTTGCACAACATTCTGAAGCTGCCCCCGGATGGCTATGGGCATTTGGGGCAAATAAACAAAAAATCAGGGGCGTGTCAGGGGAAGCAACCCTTTGAGGTACTCTGGAGGTTAGTAGTTGCCCTTACCCCCTTACAGTTGTCAACCCTGGTGTAAAGTGGCTCACTTAGGGCCTTGTGGTGTAACTGTCTCTCTCCAGTAAAGTGTTTCTGTTTTGCATATTGTAGCTTCTTGAACACAGTAAGACCCAATGGGGCAATTCAGGAGCAATTAAAGTAGTGTTTTGTCTTATTGATAGCACTCTGATGAAAACATTTCTTTAAGTTCCAGTAGTCTGATTACTCCCAGCAGAACCTCTTGGAGAAGAGTTTTTGCTTTCTGTTGATAGGACACCAAGTAGGTTTTTGTGATGTTAAAAGACTCTATTAAAGTCACAATATGCTTGTGCATGGAGCCATGTGGCTTATGAGTAGAAGGTTATCCTATAGTCTGCGGAAGGTGCTTCATAACCTGGGCGCCATGAAGTATTTTCTTTTTACTTAAAAAGTACTTATATGCTGAGTCGTTAGCAAGCTTTAGAAACAGTGTGTTGTCTATTTACATGGGTTTTATGAAAAGTAAATATTTGTATTACATTTTGTAGACAACATACTGAAGATATTTTGTTTCTTGCTTTTCAGGATAAAGTTGGAGAATTTGCAAAATTATCCAAGATTGAGCTACTTGAAGCCACAGAGAAATCAGTTGGTCCTCCAGAGATGTACAAATTTCACTGTGATCTAAAGGGCTTCAGGAGTAGGGAACGAGAACTTGAAGTAAGTGGCCAGTGTATTTGGAAAATATTTTTCTTCTCTTTCTAATAACTCTAAATATTTAAAATAAATATGTAACAAAGTTGCAGTTCTAGGCTGATATAGCAGTAGAACTGTCCTTCATTAGGACTAAGAGTTAGAGTATGCAGTGGCCCCTCCACTTTCACGAGAGTTTGAGGCGCAGAAGCCTTGCAAAAGTGGAAGAACCATAAATAACTCCCTCTCCCATTCTCTTGCCTTTTGTCTCAGTCATGGAGAAGGAAGTCACACATGCCCAAGAAAAAAGGTAAGGGAATGGGAGGAGGAGATTGGAGCGGGAGGCACATGTGCACCTTGTGAATAATCAAATTTGCAAGGGTAAAACCCACGAATGTGGAGAGAGTACTGTGTTGTAACTTGGAGCAAGGTATTTTTAGTGTATTTTTTCAACTGCTACTGAGAGTTAGTTGATTTTTATGGTTATAATTTATTATTGGCACAGTGCCTATCTTTTTTTTAAAAGCACTAAAAAGGTATTAAAAGATAAGACAGTCCCTGCCTATGGGCACAAAAAGGTAAGAAGAGTGAGAAGGGAAAAGTATTGGAGCAGCTGTTCTCTCATTAACTGATAAATGAGGGTCAGGCTGGTTTCCCCCTTTCCACAGTGGATGTTTTGGTGATAGGGGATTCAGCTTCCTGGTGATCCTGCTCTTGTTGCCAGTGGCGGAAAGATAGTGTTGGCTATAATTGGTTAGATGTGATATATGTAAGTTTCTATTTATTGCTAATTTTGGCATTATGAATCAATGTAGTACTTAACTAGTTTTTAACTTTTTTCAACAAATACTTCATTGTGTAGGTATAAACTTAGATTATGCTTATTGATAGCTATTTTGGACCACTTTTCATAAGGAAAACTGGGGTACAAATGTAACTAGCACTTTGGAAAAGCTCTTGCCTATGGAGGCTTGCTTGGAACCATTTTCATGCATGTGCTGCTTGCAAAGGGAGCTGAGAAGGGGAGAAAGCACTAAGCTGTCGGTGAGACTTTGCAAGCAGCTTGCACTGTTGGTCCCGTGAGCCTCCATAAGTCCTTCATTCTCCTTGTAGTACAGTACATGGCTTCCTCTTTACAGCCAATTCTGTTTTCTGCCAGTATTCTAATTCCTAACCTGTCAGATAAGTGTGGGAAGCCTGTACATGTTAGAGGTTCCACAGGTTTTATTGTCAGTTATGGTTCAGACCAACCAGGCTTCCTATTTAAGAAGAATTTGAAACCAAATGTCTTCTAGTTTCAAATCCTGATCAGCTGGAAATTCTGCTTAACCTTAACCATTAACCATAGTTAAGGCAGAAATGAGAATTTGGTCTGGGTAGTAGAGGAGAAGCAGCATCTAGTCCAGTCACCAACGTCAGGCTCTTAACAGTGCCAAATACTATGTCACCACAAGTTCTCTGGCTTATTTATAAATGAATCAATAGCCGTTCCTATTTCACTATTAGGAAAAGGAAATACATAGGTTAAATAACCAGCAATAACTAGAGACATTCCTAATACAGAATATTATTGATCAGGTGCTGCTACACCATATAGGGTTGCAAGCCATTGTCTTTCCTATTTGTTTGAAGTTTAGAGATTTAAGGCAAAGTACAGAAATTCTTGTTACAATTTTTTTTGTTTAAAGTAAACATGTATTGATAGCAAATCTTCATTTTCTATTTTCCATCTGTTTCATTGATAGAAATATAAATTCTTCTCATAGAGTCATATGATTTGTAAATAGGGCATGGAGTAATTACAAAATGAGAAATAATTTTATTAATTCTGACAGAATGCACTGAAGGAGAAAAGTAACAACCTAGAGAAAATGAAGCAAAAGAATGCAAGGTATCAGCAAGATGTGGAGCGATATTATGAACACAAGCGGCATCAAGATAAAATTGCAATGCTTGAGAAAAAAAGGCCTTGGGTGGTAAGACCTTATTTTTCTAAGACTTCTTAAAATATTCCTCTGAAAAAACTCCACAAACCTGGCATAACAAAGATGATTAACTGTAAAGGTTAATCAAATAGAAAAATGATATAACATGGGGAAACAGCTACTAATAGACTATGTATAAAAAAGGCAAGTAACTCTTCCAAACCATAAAAAAAGTGCACTCCTTACATTGCACAATAACATCTAAGGCATACTCTTTCTTTCGTTTAGCAGCTTTGCATACAGCACTGTATGTATAAAGTAGTACAGTTTTGAGTCAACAGAGAAATAGTGCAGAATGTATTATGAAGACAGAACTGCTACTCATGATAATTAAAAACAGGTTTGTTGACTTTGGTCTGACTACTGTATTAATTTCCAGCTAGAATGTGGTGTAGTTGTTTGAGTATTGAACTGTGACCCTGGAGATCTTGGTCACTGAAACCCGCTGGGTGACTTTGGGTGTGTCACACATTCTCAGCCACCTGAAAACCCTATAATAGGTTTGCGTTAGGGTTGCCATAAGTCAGAAATGACTTAAAGGCACATAGCAACAACAAGAATAGAATCATTGAATCACTGGGAACCTGGCTAGTCAAGACTAAAATAAAATGCTGTAATTGTTATGGATATCATGCTACTAAATGTGTCCTGGTCACAGTTCCTGTGATGAGATAATACTGATTGATTAGCTACAGAATCCTAAAGAAGAAATTTGAAATCTGCACAGCAAATGTCAAAAGTTTGGTAGGAGTAGTTGTAGTCAGTATCAGTAGCCTGGAGTTTACCAGCATGAAGACTTTGCCAGAATTTCCAAGTCCAGGTCTGGTAATCCTGCCAGTAGCTTTAAGAGCTCCTGGAACAGTAAAGAAGTATGTGACAGGCAAATGTGATTCAAATGTGATTCGTACACACTCTTCTGTCCATCATTGTAGCAAGCAGAAATTGTTCACTGTTGTAGCAGAGATGAGTTTGTTGCGTAAAGTACAGTAAATCTAGAAAAATGTATTTTTTTTAAAAAAAGTAATGTGACTCTTACCCATCCTTAATGAAACAGAAGAAGAGTTCAAATTACCTACTTTCTGTATTGGTACATATACTGCTTTCACTAAGTAGTGCCTAGTTAGGGCATCTTTCTGGTAACGTAAGTTAATGAATGACATGGCAATTACCTGAAATTAATACCTGACTGTTGTCTATCTAAAAATGATCCTAGTGCCTACAGAAAGTCCCTAGGGTCTTTTGAATACAGTGTAATGTCTTTAATAATTGTGTATTTCTTTTTAGGTATATGATGATTTTCGTAAACAGCATGAAGAGGTGAAAATAAGTCGAGATCACCAGAAAGCAGAACTAAGAGCATTAAAAGAAGCACGGTCTCCCATGACACAGCAGATCCAAGAGGCTGAGACGGAATGTCAAAGACTGGATAGCAAAATCAGGGAGAAGGCTAGTATTCTAGATGTCTAGTGTCATTTTGCTTATAAGTCTCAGACATCATGGCAATTAATGCACATACAAGAGATTTAGGACTGTAGTTGGAGATACCATACAGTATTTAAAATGGAAACTGTTCTAATAATCAGTTTTAAAAGGAGCTAGCGGTTTAGAATCATAAAATGAAAAACTGTGTTTGATCGTACCTCCCTGTCTCTCAGCTTCCATTATATGCCATGGAATGCAAACTGTACTGTATTGTAAGGTTTGGGAATTGTTTTATGGAAAGATATTCTGAATGATTGACAATCTCATTAAAGGGACTGTTTCCAATTCCAGATTAGGTGCTAAGTGCTTGGCAGGCAGTACATTGATTGACTTTATTGGAATTTAGGTTGGAGGGTACATTCTCCAGTTCATGGTCTTTAAGGTCAATGTCTTGAGTTGGAGAATTTGACTTGAGCAAATAGAATATATCAGTTTGTTGATCCAGCACAGGCAGGCCAAGCTCATACTATTTCTTTCAGGACTAGTCAATGCAGAGCATTCTTATTATGTGCCATTGGGAGCATCTGGTGTTCTCTTTAGTAGTGAAGCTGATTGAGCATAAGCAGCAATAGTGGCTCTGTTTTTCTGATACAGATATTGGTTCAAGCCCTAGAGCCCCTAATCAGCATGAACAGAACTCGTATATCCCATTCTTTTTAAGGAAATGTTTTGCTTTCAGTGGCTCACACAGCATTCTGTCTACATTTGTAATAGTTTGTGATGTCTCAAGAAAGGGAGAAAATATCCAGGTATTTTCTGTCTGGGTGACTGCAAATGGCCCATGAGTTTTATGTGGCCACCACCCTTATTACCCCCTACCACTGAATCAGTGTGACAGAAAGGGGCGATAATTCTGTAAGAAAACAAGAAGCATAGCATATGACTGCCTTGTTTTTTAATCAAAACTGTACTCTCATTAGCCTCATCAAAGCGTGATTCTGCTTTAAAACAAAGTGTGTGCTCCTTCTTTACCTTGTTAACAAAAGAAATAACTGCAATTTCCCTGCCACTGTGCCTCCGTGCTTAGCAGCATAGGAGCAAATTCAGCCACACAGTAATGGCAGGATGTGCCCTTGAGTGGGTGGGATTTCAGTGTGTCCTGTAACTGCTAGAATAGGGTGAAAATCATACAGCTTTCCAGCTGTTGTTGGGCTACTGTTCCCAGAAGCTCTAGCCAGCATAGCCAATGGTGGGAATGCTAGCAGTTGCAGTCTAACAATATCAGAAAGACCACAAATTTCCCATCCCCACCCTATGAAGTTGTCTAAAATTGTGAAGAAAAGACAAACTGTTCCTGATTTCACTGGGCTATAATAGAATAGCAACTGCATCAGTTGTATAGGAATCTTAATAAAATGATTCCATAAGGCTGTAGCTGTTATTGGTACAACCTACATACTCCACAGCAGTAGCACATGGTCTTGTATCAAGAGGCAATTATTTTTCAGAAATAGTTCCAGTCAAGTGCAAATACTATGTGAAGGTCAATCCATTGTATAATAGAATAGTAACATTCACATGCTGAATATAATTCCTTAACAGAGTTTGTTAGAATCTTCTTTTTTTCTCCCTCCCTCCCTTCTTTCTTTTGCTATATAGACTGCAGCTATCAAAGAAACCTCTGAGAAGTGTAAACGGCAACAGGATGCTTTGGAGAGAAAAGACGAAGAAGTAAGATGTGTTTTTACCTTAAAAATCTTAAGACAAGTTAAATCTTGGCAGAATAGACACAACCCTCTTCTTCGCACTTGTGTTGACCTTTTTTTAGCTTTTGTGTTAATTTCTGCCAGTGACATTCATTTTTGTCACAAATGTTGTGAATGTAAATAATGAGAATTCTGTATTAATGAAACTTGCATTTTTGTTTGATTTGGCCACATATTCCAGGTTCTGTTGATAGGATATGATACTTGTTGGAATGATTTACTTCTGTGCAATTTAAAAATTAAAAAGATCATTATCTCTTCTTAAGAAACACCAACTGTACAGAAAACAGGAAAGCACCTCATAATTGTAAGGTGAAGCTGTGAAGTTTTCACTTCATCATTTTTCATAATAAAGGGGAGGGCCAATAGCTTGTAACCATATTGCTCACACTTTGAGTACCTAAGATCAAATGTTGAGTCCTTGCTAGCAACAGATAAAATTGAAAAGCTCCTGCCTACTACCTTAGAGAGCTGCAGCCACTCCATATCAACAGTACTGAGCTTGATGAACCAATGGTTTAACTAGTATCCTATGGTCCTAATAATGTCAGTCAAGTTGATTTAGGATGGCCCTGTCCTTCTTTTGAACAAATAGATGAGAAATCACCCAGGTTTGCCTTTACGCTGAAGATGATTATTTGGATAATTAACTTTAATCTTGGTTTATCATATCTAGATTATTACTGGCTACCTTTTCTTGCTGCTTTGTAGTAGAATCTTTTTTTTTTGATGATGTACTTGGAAAATGTTTTTCCTTAGATTGAGAAAGTTAAACTAGATTTGACGACGAAGGAGGGAGCAGAAATGGATCGTCAGAAGAGAATGCAAAACACTCGTAAGATGATAGAAGACTGGGAGAATGAGCTAAAAAATACAGACATTACTGAGAATATTCAGCCTCAGGTGGAGTCTGTCACTTCTTCCCTTAAAATGCTGCAGGAAGAGAGAGTAAGTGTTGATGAGAGACTCAGGGATCTGCACAGAAAAAAGGAGAGCTTACTGCAGGACAAAAGAGGTAGATGGATTTAATTTACATATATGCTATTAATACTACTGGAATTCTGCCTGATATCCCTGAGTCTGAAAATACAGATTCCCTTTCAGCCTGTGGGTTGCATAGAAAGGAAGCTGCTAAGAGCAACTTGGCTCCTATGATGCTTCTTTGGAATTTCACCACCGATATTTGCGAGCATTTTTATACACCAGAATTTATCTGATTTTTTTTTCAGGTTACAGTTTCTCATTTTGATCCAAGTCTTTATTGAAAATCTATGCCAGTATGGACATTTGTATTGAGATAAATTCTCAATACAAATTCTGTAATGCAGAGCGTAAATATTAGATTTGTCTTCCAGTGTTAATGCTGGGTCTTTTCCCATATACAGTCCCTTTCACACGTATTTCCTCCTGTTACCCTGATTTCTGGGGGTCCTGTGAGGGACACCTAAGTGCGCTCCAAATTATCAAGTTGGGAATTAGTCAAAAGAGCACAAGCTAGCAATATGAGAGGCAGGGCAACGGAGCGAGATCTTTTACCCAGCGTCTACGGGGTCAGGCCAAATCAAGGAGCAAACAGATGTAAATTATAATAATTGTTTTTATTGATAATACAGTCAAACACGTGTATGCAACACACTCACACAGAAAACTATAGAAATAAAGGTAGGAGTGATATAGAAGGTTTTTAAGAGGAGGTTTGGTATGGGAAATACTGCACCTGTCCTGAAGCCCGGAAAGTCGAAGAAAAGGGTTCGTAGAAGTAGAGGTCTCAGCCCAAGAAGCTGAGGGGAAGGCTCACTGAATGAAGTGACAGCAAGGCGGGATAGAAGCCAAGAGCGATCCAAGGAAGCTCTCAAAGTCAGAGGTTCTTATAGGGAAAAATGTGGCTGTAGGCTAGTCGTACTTGGGGAAAACAATGAGTTTTGGGCTGGAGGCAAAGCCTCCGAAAGGTCAGAATTTAGCATGATTGAGTTAAGTCCGAATTGTCAGTAGAGTAGCCAGTATGCAAACGCAGAGTGCTTGACGATTGAGTATTCAGCTCGTCAAGCTACCTGCTTGGGGCAGGGAGTTCTTTGTAAGTAGCGTGCATACAGAATGTGGTACTTGCCTTGAGGTCTCCTGGAGTGGCGGGACGGCTATTTCTGGCCTGCCTGTATTTGTGGAATATTACCGCGGTTAGCAGCCATGCCTGTATGCGAGCTTGTCCGGGGACCTCGCAGCACGTGGAGTGGAATGGGTAAAGAAGGCCAAATTATTGATATCAAAGTGATATCTGGTATCCCACAAGTCCAGGCTAGAAAACTACAGTAACACTCCCCCCCCATTGACTTTTCCACAATTTGTTGAATTTCAACCTAGAATTGAATGGGCTTAATTTTTGTTGTAGTTTACACCACATGATCTCAGATTAAATACTCCAGTTTCTGGAAGGCCTCAAAGTTTGTTGGAGAGCATATTTTTAATGTATCTAAAAAAGACTCACCATTGTAACTGCTGCAAAAGGTGCTTCCACTAAGGGGATTGAATACTTATGCAATCAGCAAGTGCCACCTATTTTTGTTCACTTAATGTAGCACAATAAAAATGTTTTTGACCTTGCCAGTGTTGAGCTGTGTCTGTACTTCAGAGTGTTGACAATACCAATTGAATCAATTTCAGTTCCAGATTGTAACCCTATCAAATGTAGAGCTGTTAAAGGAGGTGAATACTTCTCCAGGCCGTTGTAGATCTTTCTACTGACTGTTTTCAAAGATCACTTCCTGGTAGAAGTGAAGGCATTGGTGATGGGTCCAGGTGCAAGCATTCTGTTGAAGGCATTTTATTTTTCTAGTAACAAAATAATGCCTGTAATTGTGATTATGAAGAGTAATAAACATGATTTTTAAAGCTGTGTCAAAATTTCAGGGGTAGCTGATCACATTGAGCAGCTTGAGAATTTGATGAATAAGAAGGAAGAGAAGCTGAGAGAGAGATTCCTAGACACACACAGTGCTCTTTTGTGGTTGAGAAAGAACAAAGACCGGTTTCAAAGGCGTGTCTGTGACCCCATGATGCTTGCAGTAAGCAGATACACTTTAATATCGCACAAATTGTTACTAAAATTTAAATGTCACTTATGCTACAACCCCATTTTTAAGGCTTTCCTAAATAATCCACTGTTTTAATGTGAATGGTGAAAACTGGCATACATGTACCTTCATGCCTTCAGTTGGCTTTGTGGGTGTAATTTGCCTCATGCAATTGTAAGCATGAAAAGTACAGATTTTTTTAAATATTTTTATTTAAATCCTTTGTATTTTGGTGATGATGTGTTACATTCTGTGAAGTAACAGACAAGTGTTCAACAACTCTTTTTTGGTGGTCTATTCTAAGTGGAAAACTTGATTTTTTCTACCCATGCCCTTACCAGTACTGAGCTTTCCGAGATTTTCAGAAAAGCATTGCTCCTTGGGGTGAAATGAAAGTTCCCTTCCAACATGAAAAACATAGACCTTTAATATCTTTATTTCTACACCAAATTCTAGATCAAACAAACCAGTTTAGTCGTTTCTTTTGAGTAGGTTGCTCCATGCTGTTTCTCAGAATGTCAAAAGTAATGTTACTTCAGACCTAGAAATTAGATGTGTTTGCCTTTTTCAAACCATTGAGTTTGGACCTTATAAGGTGATGATTGTGCCAAACATAAGTACAAGCATATTCAAATGTAAGAACTATTGGTTGTCTCCTTCAAGCTTGCTAAATTGCAGTAATATTCATAACATCCAGTGAGTTCTCCTTAATGCATACTGTTCTATATGACCCTTTTTGGGACAGAAGTTTCTAGGAGTATATAATTTAGAAGCCTCCCTTCCCACACGGTGCCACAAGTTGACTTTTTACTCCTAGAATATTGTGTGTTGCCTCTGGTTTCATCAAGACAGAACTGCATAGTATATTGAGTGTTCAGGAGCAAACTATTCTTCTTCAGCATCTCTAACAACATGATTCTCACGTATCCCATGGGATATATTTGAGATATGCTGTGTATTATTCATGAACTCTTGCTTCCTTCTCACATTATTTCGTATCATGGGAACCCTTTCTCATGCTCCTCGCTTCTCTGCTGGAGAAGTAGTGGCAGCTTTGTGCTGTCCTCATCTGTGCACCAGAATCTGAATAGGTTTCTCCAAGACCTGGGACTTCTCGTGTTACCCAGGAATGATAATTCCCATGACAGAGGAACAGGGCTACAGTGTAACCATCCAAAGTATAAGTTAAGAGACTTCTATAATATTATGTATTATACATTTATTTTATGTCACCTCAAACAACAACTGAAATTCTGTTTGTTTCTTGACAAACATTTAATGTAAGCCAGATTTTTAATTTATATTTTTATTAATAAGTAATTAAATTGAAATTGTATCTTGGCAAATGAAAAAATGTATTTGCCAGTGTATAAGATGCACCCCATTTTTAAAGGTAATTTTTTGGGGGGGGATTTTTTAGTACCAGTACATCTTATATGCCAGCGAGGCTTCCCCCACCCCCTTCCCTTCCATTTTGCCTTGGTGGGAATCCTCCCCTCCAGAGCAAAATGCATAGGAAAGAGAAGGGGAGCTGTAGGGCGGCTTTTGAGCAAGGATTCCTTTTGGCCCCTAGACTTCCCTCTATGCATAGGATAGGCTGGATGGGGTCCAGGTCATGGGACCTGTGCTGGTGTGAGGCTTCTCTAGCCCCTCCCCTGCCTTTTCTGTGCATAAGGAAAATGCATAGGAAAGGCTGGAGGTGGTCCAGGGGGTGGAACCAGCACTAGCACGGGGCTTCCCTAGCCCCTTGCCTTCCATTCCTATGCATAAGCAAAGTGCATAGGAAAGAGAAGAGGAGGTCCAGGAGGCAGAAGCAGGACTGGCGTGGGGCTTTCCTAAACCCCCCTTCCTTTCCAGTGTGTTTTGCCTCAGTGGGGAGTCCTCTCCACTGAGGGAAAATGGAAGGGAAGAGAGCATGGGGAAAGCCTGATGGGAGTCCTCCTTTCATCTCCCTTTACTATGCATTTTGCCTTGGCATAGGGGGGCAAAGGAGGGTTCACAATGATGCACCTGAAGTATAAGGGGCACCCCAGTTTCAAAGGTTATTTTTGAGGGAAAAGTACATTTTATATGCTGGCAAATATGGTAGGTTTAAAGGACATGTGTATCTGCGTGGGTAAACATGCGCACCTTGGCAGCACTGTTAATGTAAGACTGCAGAATATTCTTTAATTCCTAGGTAACATTTTCAATTATCTAGAGATGTTCACCAGATTACCTTTAATCAATCTAATATTTAGAAATAGAACTTCACCTTTTCTTTAACAGACATGTATTTTCTGATGGTATGTTGATATAGTTCCTTCACCTTCAAGTGAGTTATTACTTTTCTGTTGATTCTTTTGTAATTGTTGCTGTGTTTTTTCCTGTACAGATAAATATGAAAGATCATAAGCATGCGAAATATGTAGAAAATCACATTTCATCCAACGATATGAGGGCCTTTGTCTTTGAAATCCCAGAAGATATGGAAATCTTTCTAAGAGAGGCAAGGACTTAACCGTATGATTACAAAATGATTGATGCAATAACTTCTATATGAAAGACCACAATAAATAGACTGTTCATTTGCCAGCATTGTGTTTATTAAAAAAAAAATCATGATTGCCACATGAAAAATCAGAGAGCTACTAATTTTTCTTGTCTCAGATATCTAATTACAGTGTGCCCTCTGTATATGCAGGGGTTCTGTTCCAAGAACCCCCATATAAAACAAAAATTGCAAAGCGTTGTGTTCCATAATAGTCCCAAGACACAGTGTGCGCACTCCTGTTGTGTCCATTGACTATAATGAGATGCGATGCTTCATGCGACCTCACATTTGTGTGTGCGCAAGTCATGGTAAGGGATGGCCCACTGTATATAGTACTTCTATCCCCTCAAATAAGAGAAATGTTTCAAATGGTCCTAGGATACAAATAGATTACACAAACATAATGGGCCATTGCACTACCATATGAGTGGGTAAAGTATGGCCTATGGGCTGCATACTGCTCCTAGAGGTGATTTTGTGTCCCCAGTGCCCCCCAAAAATGTCTTCTGTTGTTTAAAAAAAAAGGCCTCTGCTGGTCAAAAAATGGGGAAAATGCCCAGGCCCCTTAGAAGATGTTGGGGGGCAAATAGTTAAATTCTTTTTGTGTGTGTGTGGAAAAGGCAACAGGAATATGTGGCCCTCCAGTGGCTCCTGGGGTACCAAAGTAGCTCCCATCCCGACAGTTGCCCATCTCAACATTAGTAGTTGCACTTTCTTACCTCTCAGACAGAGTGGGGATGGTGGCCGCAGGGCTGGTTCCATAAGGAGCAGCTGCTAGCTCTGAGTCATCTATTTTCAAATGCCTGGCTTTTTTGGAGCTGAGGATTTGAGGACAGGTGACTTGGAAAATTGCGTGTGCCATGAGACAGGTGGCTATCTGTGCTGCCACCTATCACAGAGGTCCTCTTCTGAGGATCTCTTCCAGCTCTTGGAAGCTAGACATTCAGAAATAAGCAGTGAAAGTCAGCAGCTGCATCCATCCATGGCTCTCTAGTGTTGTTACATTTCTCTCACCTTTGTTGACTTTTTCCCTGTGGCCACAGCTTTTCTCATCTTGATGCTGCCACCTTTGCTTCTATCCCTATGCTGGTACAAACAGAATTCTAGCCAATATGTTTAGGAACAATCTTATTAAACAAGAGAGGGGAAAAAGCTGACTTCTGCTCTTACCTGGTAAGGGGAAGTATTGCTCAGTGTGCTTGTTGTACTTACATTGAGCTCATGGGGATGTACTTCTAAGTAGGCATATAGGACAGCATTGTGAATTTCTTGATTCTTCTGATGCAAGAAATTGCAGGGTTCCTGCTTTTTAGTCAGACCTTGGGACATTTTAAAAAAACTTTCAAAAGTAATTAATTGTTTTACTCATTTGGGTAAATAAATAATCTGTTCTTTTTCTTCATTACATTGCTCATTGTTTCAGTCATGGGGGGAGTTGTCCCTCAGTAAGAGACTCATCATCTTCTTTCTTTGGTTGTACAAGATATCCCTGTGAAAGATTGAATGTATATTTCTGCCTTCATCTACTCATCCTTGCTTCTATTCCATACATTTTATTGGAGTGATGCAACACGGAAGCAACACTCCTGCTGCTTCAAGTTGTTTTCCAGTGTGGGACCCTTGTTTAAAGGTTAAAAGGTACCTGCAGTGTGGTGTAGTGGTTTGAGCGTTGGACTGTGACTCTGCAGATCAAGTTCAAATCCCCGATTGGCTGTGGAAACCCACTGGGTAACCTTGTGCAGGTCATACTCCCTCAGCCTCAGAGGGAGACAGAGAAACCCCCTCTCAACAAATCCTGCCAAGAAAACCCTATGATAAGTTCACCTTAGGGCCACTGTAAGTTGGAAGTAACTTGAAGGCACACAACAACAACAACAACAACAACAACAACAAGCCACCTCTTGTAATTAAGAGAAGAAGAGATAAGAACCTTTTACTCAAAGGGAATAGTCTTACCACTCTTAGAATAACAAATATTGTTTAATAGGTATTTATTGCAACACCTCATGGCTGGAACCTTCTGTGTTGTTTTCGGAAAGAAACAGGGCTTCAACCTTGTTAATGACAAATGTAACTCATCCCAGGTATTGCTGTTTCTTCTTCGTGGTCTCTGTGCCTCATACATTAGGAGCTTTTGCGCCTGCGCGGTAGCATTCAGAAGATTCTAGAGCTCGTTAGCCTGGTGGGAACCCCTCCCCCATGCCAGTATCGTGCATGCTCAGCCTGCCGAGCAACGGTCTCTCCTCAGTTCTTTCTTGTCCGCCGTTGCGAACAGAAGGTTCTCTTGTCAGCTTGTGCTTGTCGATTGAATTCTTGGCTTTTCTAACTTCGTTTTTTGGCTTTTTGACTACTCTTTCGGATTTCAGTTTGGTCTTGGTATTCTCAATTGGTTTTGACCACTTTTCTGGCTAGACTACGGTTTTCAGATCTCGGACTTGTTTTTGACGATTTTGGACTACCCCTCCTTTTTCCTCATCTCTCTGCTGTCAGTTTATGTCAGCCTTCTTCAAGAGCTGCACCTCCTGTGGAAGGAAGGTCACTCTCTCCGACAAACACAGCAAGTGTCTTTTCTGTTTGGGCGAAGGGCACAACGTCCAGTCCTGCCCGGTCTGTCGACAGTTTACACACCAGACCCTCTGCAACCGTTCTGCCAGGCTAAAGTCGCACTGTTGGGAGGAGTCTCTCTGTGTTCAAAAACCCGATACCATGGCCGAGAAATCGGGATGCCCAGCGGCTGCCACACCTTCAACCTCATCGGTACTGGGCTCGGCACCGATAGTGAAGTTGCCACGGATCCCCAAGACATCGGCTCCGTCAGCACGGGAGGACCCTGCAGGCTTGCAGGCCTCTTCAACCTTCCTGAGGCCACTGACTCCGGCCCAAAAAAAGCATCCTCACACTCAGGATGCTGGGAAGGACAAAGAGAAGAAAAAGAGGAGAAAGGAGAAGAGGCGCTCTCCCCGAAAGGAGACTCGCCCTCCGACACCCCCACTCACCCAGCCCGCCGAGGAACCTGAGGAGCTCCCAGAGGAGCAAGAGGTCCTCCAGTTGTCCGACGAGGAGCAGGCTGTGGAGGCCTTGCCCTCGGAGCCGCCAGAGCTCATGGCTGAGGTGACCCCGCCGGATCGCCGTTCGTCGGGCGACCGCCGGGAGGAGGCTGCGGTCAGCCACTGACCTTTGCCCATTCATGGGCCAGCCTCTCGTCGCGACGAGCCCCGCTCTCCCGAGCAGAGAGCCAGGCCTCCCTCCCTGTGATACCGGGAGATGCGCCTGGAGAGGGCCTACTCCGGAGACACAAGATACTCCCCTGCCTCCTATCGGTAGGTATGGCCAGGAGCATCCTTGGCATGAGCTGGCGGGGTCGTACTATTCGTACTCCCTGTTGTATAGGGACCGGTACCATCCTGACGTTCGGTACTGGTCACCACGACGCCGGTCTCGATCGCCACCAAGGGAAGTCCATTGTTCCCGGTACGACAGGATGCCGCGCCGTTTGCCGCGCCGTTCCGACTTGCCGAGTCACCGGAGGTCCTGGGAGCCCTCACCCCACTACAGGGCTGTCTCACCGCCTCCGTGGATGACTGCAACTGCGACTCGCCCGGTGCCACAGACCACCGTGGCCACTCGACGAGACTGGCGACGGTGACGGCGCAAGTCGCTCACTGCCATAGGCCCTCGGTGGTGTCCCTGCAGGCGACGTCTATACCAACCACGGTACTGACCGTGGCACCAACTTCAGTGTCGACGCAGGCCGCAGCTCCAGTGGTGACCCTGGCTCCCCGTGCCTGTAAGTCATCAGAGGAGAGGGCAGAGGTCCCTGACTCCTTCTGATGAGTCTTATGAGTCAGACTCGGACTCCGCGGAGTCGACTCCATCTTCACACGAGTTGTCTCTGCTGGCTTTTGGGGAACCGGGTCTGGAGTCTGTACCGGAGAATGTACGACAATTTTCGGCCATCCTCCTCCGCATGGCCACGGCCTTCGGCCTCAAGGTAGCGGAACCAGCTCCAGCAGCACAAGACCCAGTTTTCCAGTATCTGGAGACCTGCCCACCATCGACCGCACCACTGCCCTTCTTGCCAACGCTCGTCGAGGTGATGAAGCAGCTGTGGGTGAGACCGACGTCAGTGCAGCCGATACCACACTGGCTGGAGCACTTGTACAGGACGCAAAGAGAGAACGCGGAGTTCCTCTTTAGCCACCCTGTACCAAATTCCATTGTGGTGGAGTTGGCCCAGACAAAGGGAGGCAATCGACCGCATACCACCCCGCTGGACCGTGAAGGCCGGAAGCTCGATGCCTATGGAAGGCACTTCTACTCCGCGTCTTCCCTGGTGGCCAGGACCCTGAATACGATGGTATGCCTCGCAGATTACCATCGTAGTATACTGGACCGACTCGCCCCGCTCCTAGCCGAACTGCCAGACGAGTTCCGCGACGCCGCAACGCAGCTCTTCGGTGAGGCCGTCGTGGTCGCGAATCAGGAAATCGCCTCCTCGAGGCACGCCATGGAGGCTACCTCGAGGGTGATGGTCGGTTCCGTGGCCCTCCGACGGCACACTTGGCTCTGGTCATCTGGGCTACAGGAGGACAGCCGTCGACGGAATGAAGATCTTCTGTTCGACTGCCAGGGGCTCTTCCATACTTCACCAGACGAGGCCATGGACCACCTCGTTAAGGTCCGTCTGATGGCGAAGAAGATGGGCATAAACCAGCCAGCCCAGTCTCGGCGCTTTCGCCCCAGGTCTTCGTGGAGAAGATCCTCCTCTTCTTCTACCTACCAGCTGCGGTCCCCACAATTGACCGCGTCCCGGCCGTCGACATCGTCCGCCCCACGAAGGCTTCCGCGATGACGCCCATCACCGTCCTCAAAGAAGTCTTCATCAGGGACAAAGTCACGATTTTGATGGGATCAGCAGGACACCACCAATGCCAACCTTCAACCTTCCAGCAGACCTCCACCACCAACCGAGCCTGGCCAGACACCTTGCCCAATGGCGGAAGATCACTGCGGACTCCTGGGTGCTTACCATTATCCGCCTGGGATACGCCATAGAGTTCCAGGATATTCCGCTGCGAGGTGTCTACTATCCACCCCGGCCAGCTCGGTCCTGCTGGAAGAGATCTAGTCCCTCCTGCAAAAAGGAGCGATCGAGGCTCTTCCGCCTTCAGCCAAGACCACCGGCTTCTTCTCAAGGTACTTCATGGTACCGAAGGCGGACAGATCCCTGCGGCCCATCCTAAACCTCAGAGGGGTGAACGACTATATCCGCCCCAAGAGGTTCAAGATGGTCACGCTGCCCTCGATCCTGCCCTTCCTCCGGAGAAGGGACTGGTTCGCGTCCATCGACTTCAAAGACTCCTACTTCCACATCTCCATCCGCCCGCAGCACAGACGGTACCTGCAATTCGCGGTCGACGGCACTTGTTACCAGTAGCGGGTGCTGCCGTTCGGCCTCTCGCTCGCACCACGGGTATTCACCAAGTGCATGGCCCCTGTCGTGTCTTTTCTGCAGACGAAAGGCGTCTCCATCTACCCCTACCTGGATGATTGGCTATTGGTGGTGTCCTGCCAGTGGAAACTATATCAAGACATCCACCAGACTCTGACCCTTCTCACTCGACTCGGACTCAGGGTCAATCCGAAGAAATCCCATCTCGAGCCCACGAGGATTCTCAACTTCATCGGGGCGACCCTAGTTGTGGTATCGGCGAGGACCTACCTACCAATGGACAGAGCTCGGACACTTTGTCGGGCAGCGTCCGCCGCCTTCCATGCTCCGACGGTATCAGCCAGGACAATACAGCAGCTCCTCGGCTACATGGCCTCGACGACCGCCGTAATCTACCTCCCCAGGCTACACGTGCGGCCGCTTCAGCACTGGTTCATCAGGGCCTTCGATCCACTCTGGGACGACCAGTCTCGCCGCTACCAGCTGCCTCAAGAGGTGTGCCAGTCACTACTGTGGTGGCAGTCGTACCACCACCTCCTATCGGGCATGCCGTTCTGGGAGCACAACCCCTCGGTCATGGTTATGACAGATGCCTCGCTCTTTGGCTGGGGAGCATACTCCGGCGACCTCAGAGTCTACGGTCGGTGGATCGGACACGAGACTGCCCTCCACATCAACGCTCTCGAACTGCTGGCCATCTCCAAAGCTCTGCGGGTGTTTCGTCACCTCGTCTTGGGCCGCATGGTGTTGATCCTCACCGACAACATGACAGCTGTCTGCTACGTGAACAGACAGGGAGGGACTCACTCCACCACTCTCCTCAACATCACCCTCGACCTCTGGGACTGGTGCGTCTCGCTACCGATCCATCCAGAGGCAGTTCACCTGGCGGGAAAGGAGAACACCCCAGTGGACGCTCTCAGCAGGGACACCTCATCCCACCACGAGTGGTCCCTCTCCAGCGAGGCCTTCCAGATGCTACTGGACTGATGGGGTGTGCCGACCATTGACCTCTTCACCACCAGCAAGAATGTGAAGTGTCGTCGGTACTGTTCGAGGACCGGCCGCGATCAGCACTCCATCGGCGATGTGTTCCAGTTTCGGTGGGATGAGGGACTTCTCTACGTCTTCCCTCCGTTTCCCCTTCTTGGCCGCATGATAGCGAAGATCCGAGCAGACGTGGTTCTCATGGCACCTTACTGGCCAAGGCAGCACTGGTTCGGGCCCCTGTTCGAGGCCGCCCGGGGACGAATCCTTTGGTTCCCGATGGTACCGGATCTCCTCTCCCACTCCAACGGTCTCGTGCTGCACCCGGACCTGCCGCTCTTGGCCCTCCTTGCCTGGAGGATATCGCCGTAGATGACCCTGTCATTGGGGATGTCTTGACTGCGGCCAGGAAGGAATCGACTTGCCGCAACTACCACTACAAGTGGCGGCATTTTGTGACTTTTGCTGAGGAACGTCGAGAGCCAGTATCACCTGTCAACCTGTGTACCATGCTCCACTTCCTCTTGCACCTTCAACAGCAGGGCCTGGCCTTCCCGTCACTGAAGGTGTACCTCGCCGCGATCGTGGCATACCAACTGCCACGATCCCCATCGGCTGCTCTCTTCAGAGACGGTACCGTCAAGCAATTCCTGAAGGGCCTACAGCACCTCTACCCACCGGTATCGCCACCGCTACCGCTGTGGTTGCTATCGCTGGTGCTGACGAGGCTGCCCTTCGAGCCCATGGCGACAGCAGATGACAGGCTGCTTGCCATGAAGACTGCTTTCCTAGTGGCTGTCACTTCTCCCAGGCGGGCAGGAGAGCTGACAGCACTTCGGTCAGATGAGCCATACCTCGTCTTCCACAGAGACAAAGTGGTCCTTCGGCCTGACATCTCTTTCCTGCCGAAGGTGGTGCCCAGTTTCCATCTGAGCCAGGATATCATTTTGCCCGCCTTCTACCCGGACCCGACTACACCTCTGGAGCGCTCCCTCCACTCCCTGGATGTCCGTTGGGCCCTGGCATTCTATAATAAGGACAGGACTGCTCTTATAGACAAACTTTGCACTTTTTTGTGTGCTAAGGCAGGTACCGAAGAAGCTACAAGGTGTCCACCCAGCACTTTTCCAAGTGGGTGGCCGAGACGATCCACCTGGCGTATGAGCTTGCCAAAAAGCCTCCGCCAGACCTTCTTCAGGCTCATTCCACAAGAGCTATGGTGACATCTGCAGCCCTCCTGCGAGAAGTTGATCTGCAGGAACTCTGCCGTGTGGCGACCTGGTCCCAACCATCGACCTTCGTGCACCACTACAGGCTGGACTGCCGGTCCCAGATGAATGCTCGATTTGGACATGCTGTGCTGGCTTCTGTTCTGTAGGACCTGGGACCTGACTCACCATCCTACCGGTAAGCTACACAGTCTCCTAATGTATGAGGCACAGAGACCACGAAGAAGAAGAACTGGTTGCTTACCTGCAACTGTGGTTCTTCGAGTGGTCATCTGTGCCCTCATACATGCCCGCCCAACCTTCCCATCTTTTTCAGGTCCCATTCTACTCGGCGTACCAGAACTGAGGAGAGACCGTTGCTCGGCGGGCTGAGCATGCACGATACCGGCACAGAGGGGTTCCCGCCAAGCTAACAAGCTCTAGAATCTTCCGAACGCTACCGCGCAGGCGTGAAAACTCCTAATGTATGAGGGCACAGATGACCACTCGAAGAACCACAGTTACAGGTAACCAACCTGTTCTTGCTGTAACATGTCATTTCCAAGCAGTCCCAAGCACTGCTCAAGGACCAAAAATATGAATTTTTGTTCAGATAAAGAGGCTGTAAATAATTGAGAAATGGAAAATCGGCCACATCTTGACCCTGTCTTTGATAGATATGGAGATGGAAATTGTTTTAAAGTATTTTCTGAAGTACACTCCCTTTTTACTACCCCCATTTATTTGAAACAGCTGTGGAAGGAATCAAGGCATCTGAACTTTTCCTCATACCATTGGCTTTGCAGAAAAATAATGCTTTTGTCCTCCCTGATGTATAAATCATGTAACAAAGCTACCATGTAATAGTACATGCTTATTTTATTATTTTAAGGTAACTTAAAACTGTTTTCTCTTTATTGATTCAGGTACGTGACAATCAGAAACTGAAAGTGAATGCTGTTTGTGCACCTAGCGAATCCTGTGCTGAAAGCAAACCTTCGAAACCAATTGAAGAGCTGTAGTAAGTGTTAAACTACTAGTCATAAGATCTCACACTGTATTAAAGGACAAAAGGTACTGATCTGGCTCACATCTAATGATGAGTGAGGATTATGAGGGAACTGTGTTCATGCATGTATTCTGATTGCTGTCTCTGCAAGTTGGAGTGGCTAAACCAGGGTGAAAATCATGTGGTCTTCCCGATATTTCTGGAAGGCAACCTCAGCATGTTATGCTGGCTAGGACTGCTGGCAGTTGTAGTGCAACAAAATCTGGAGGGCCACATGAATTTCATCCCTACCTAAGTAAAGCTTGCTAAGTAAAACTTCCATCTCTTGTTTGTTGATACTGGTATGTGAAGGAGGAACTCTGACTTGTCTCCCCACATTTCTCTGGCAAATCAGAGTCATAAGCGAAGAACATAAGATGGCTTATCAGTCTGCCTCGTTGGGAAGAGAACAAAGTTAGAGTTCCTTGTGTGCATATCTTGATCAACAAACCAGAGATGGAAGGTCTATTGTTTGTTTAGCCACTCCACTTTGGAGGAGCAAAGTGGGAATACTGAGCAGTATGCAGCAATATGTTGATTTGGTTTCAATAAGCCAGAATCATTTCATGCATAAACATGACTGAACAGTGGATTACCTGGCACTTTTCACTGTGATATCTAGAATGGCCACCAGATATTTGAGAATTCTGTCTTTAGGTTTGTAGTCATTCCTGCTGGTTGTACTGGTAACTTGACCGAAAGCAGTACGTGTCTTAAAAGTTGAAGCCAAAAGCTTGAAGACAGGTCTGGGGGATGTGTGACCTCCTACCTGTTGTTGGATTCCTATGCCCAGCAAAACCAGAATAACAAGTACAGAGGGATTATGGAAATTACAGTCCAGCGATGTTGGAAGTGATTCATTTTCCAGTTCCTGCTTTAAGGCTAGGTAGTGGCCAAAGAGTGAAAAACAGTTTATGAAGTTCAGTTTATATTATTTATATCCCACCTTTCTTCCATACAGGACCCCAATTGACCAAATAGATGTGTACAGAATATCTCTTGAAAGCAATAATAATATTAGAGAACAGTTAAAAACTGTTAGATAGCTATCATACTGAAACAACACTGAATTTAAAAAAAAATTAAAAGCCTTTAAAACGTAACAGATTTTAAAAAATGCATCACTCCATTAATAGAATTTTCTGCAACAATCACTTAATGGACATAAGTCTGTTTAAACAGAAAGGCCTTTGCGTGCCAGCAGAAGGGAAGGGGACTGCAGCCTGACCACACACAGGAGGGAGTACCACAGTCTTTTGAGAAGGCCTTCTCTTGTGTCTTCACCAGAGATGCTTCTGCAGGTGGTGGGACAAAGAGACACTCAGGCAGGTTTGTATAGGGAGATAAGTATTTCAGATAGTTTAGATCTAAACCATATAGGATATTATAGGTCATGTTTGTGGTAGCCCAGTCAGCAGTCTGGTCAAAGATATGCCCATACGTAGTGTTTAACAGAAATCCACAAAGAGTGTAATTAAGGCATGTATCACCATTCACAATCCCCTGTCTCTACTTTCTTACTCATTTGCCCAGCATGTTCAAAGAATCCCATTCTTTCCCCCCCCCATGTTTTAAAAATTAGAAAGGAAAATTTAAGGGTGTCTAGTATTGTCTCCTTAAACTTGGTGAATAGAGTTCTGACTAGCTAATCTAAGTCACTTAGATGACTAAATAATCAGTTATCATATATTATTTTTACTTAATCTTATAAATTATAAGTTCTTTTGATTTTTCCCTTGAACATGACCAAGTCCCATAGATTTCCTGATAAATGCTGAAGTTAATCCTAGAGTCTAAAGAGTTAATTATTTTAGGTTATTGAAATTTATTCAGGGATTGAGTGGCTTTCTCTTTCTGTTGGCTTCAGTGATAACTGGTAAGAGAAGGACGATTAGGGGTGGAAAAAATGCAGCCCATGGTTCTATGCCCACTGCATAGGAGGAAAATCGTCAAGCCTTGCCTAGAATGGAGGAACAGAATGGGGTGTATGGGTTGTTCCATTAGTCTTTATGGGGGCTGTTGGAATCATTCTGGGTAGTAGGTGAGAGAATTTGAATCTTCTTTTCTGATTTTTATTGATTTTATTTCAAGCTTTTGTATGCTATTTGTATGTCAAGATGCCCTTAGGAACCATTGCCCTTTCAGAATGTCAAGCCCTTTTGGTCTGAAGGGGTGCACCCTCATTGGACTTTATGGAATGGTTGAAGTCTTGTTGGGTAGTACATGGGAAGGTTTTCTTTTTAGTTCTGTGTTTTTTATCTACTTTATTTTCTGTTTTTGGATTTTTTTATTTGGGATCAGCTGCCATGAAGCCATTAATATACCATTATTATATTTAATACTCACTGTAACAGGCCCTTTAGTCTCCCTTAGACTGGTGTGGCAGTTCCAGTCCAATAAGGTACCCTGTCAATATCACTTTGCCCTCACTCCACTCTTTCATCACAACATTTGTGTAACAGTGCAAGAGTTTAAATTGTTCCTCAGAACCAAACTGTTTATTTTAAGGTAGCATGTTCTGTTTAGTACAATGACTTAAGATAACTCAGACTGACTTTGTAGTTATAAAGCAAACTAACATTTATTATAGTAACAGTGCAAATAAAGTATCTTGTTAGAGTTCAGTTGTAGTACAGTGTTGATACAGTGTTTACCAGCTTAAACTTCTGATAGACTTTGTTGTTTAATTTCTCCTTCAGACACCAGTTCTCTGTGCCTTTTCATCAGTAACTTAATCACAAACCAAACCACCCTCTCTCTGGCTAATTCTCACTGGAGGCGCAAAAACACACACAGAAACTTTGCCTCATATAGATTTCTGCTCATAAGCCCCTCCCATACACATCACTGGGCTTCATTCTTGAGGTGTTATTCCTGTTGCCTAGCATCTAGCCATCAAGTTGCCCTGGCATTCCAACTAGCTAACCCCCAAAACAACTTAGTCACACTCATATAGAACTGGGCACTTGGATAATTAAATTAAATGTTTGCCTCACTCCTATTTCCTCCTCTCTTTCCTTACTCTCTCTCCCTCGTCTGCATTCTGCATTCTCATTTGACCCATTTCAGTGGGTCAAACATTTTGTGGGTTTTTGTAAGGTTAGAGTTACTATTTTAAAACCAAAAGATTCAGCTTGTTTTCTTAAAAATATTATTGAATTCAATGAGACTTACTCCCAAGTAACTGGGTAGAAGTTCATTGTATGCATTTCTATATAAAATAATTTTTCCAGGTGGGAACAGTATGGAGTCAGGAGGTCTTAGGGCCTGGCTATAAGGGACCAGCAAGATGAAATAAGTATATTCTTTCCTAACTATTAACATCTCTCATTATTAACCATTAACAAGGTATTTGAAAGGTAAATAAACAATGTCCACATTGGCAGGAGGTGAAAAGAAGAAAAGAGAGAGAGAGATTAGTGACAAAACTCAACTGAGCAGTCTATAAGATGAGAGCTGATGTTCCAGCTTTTCCTATCCTAACAGTTTCCAGGCATATTCGAAGTCCACAGTTCCAAGGAAGCAATTATGTTAACACATTTTGTAGTCCAGCTGGGAAAAATTAAAGGGCAGCGAAGGCAATTTTAGTAAGGAGGACTTTTGAATATGCCAGTAACAAAATTTGCCCAGAGATCAGTGGTGACAGCCTTTGCATTCTCTGTAAATCCCATAGCCTGTTTTGAAAGCTAACATTTAAGTAATGAATTATTTAGCAGTGATTAAACTATTCTAATTATTATTGTTGATGGCAACAAATTTATCTCCCAGTTTCTAATTGTGAATATTAATGAATTAATGTTTCAGGCTCTACCATTTATATAATTCTGGCTGTAATACAGAGCAGAATTTGACTCAAGTTAACTTTTGATTTCACTTCCTCATTTCTATATTTATCTGTTTTTCTCTCTTAACATTCTTGCTTTGAGAATTATCTTCATGATGAGGAAGGGAGTATCTAACTGAGTATTTCCTTTTTCAGCCGGTATGGATTTTTCTCTTACATGCGAGAATTATTTGATGCTCCTTCTCCCGTGATGAGTTACTTGTGTTCTCAGTATCGTGTTCATGAGGTCGCTGTTGGAAATGAGAAGACCAGAAATATGATTGAAAGAGTGAGCTGTATTACTGAACATGGGGAGGGGCCTGTGTTACTTAGAAAGACTATTAATACTAAATTTTTATTCTGAAAATAAAAACAAATCTTTGTTGACTGGGTGTTGACACTTGCTTATTGTTCTCTCATTTAAGTGGTATTCACACCTTCTTGTTATCTTATTTAAGTTATATAAGGCTTCTGTAATATTGTAGACTCTCAAAATGGTTTACAATAAAATGTCAAAAGCATAAAACATCTTAAAAACTACTTGCTTAACTGAACTGAAATGCAAATACTTAAAATGGCCAAAATTATGATACCGTTTCAGTTCCAGCCCACAGCAAGCATAATACCCGCGAACTCTGAAGTCCACCAGAATTTTCCCTAATCCTCTAGAGCAGGGGTAAGAAATGTGCAGCCCTCCAGATGTTGGTACATTGCAACTCCTGGAATTTCCTACATTGGTTTGGCTGGCAAAGATTGCTGGAAGATGCACTTTAACAACATCAGGAAGGCCTGACAATTCCCACTTCTGACCTTGCTTTTAAAATCACTTAGGAGAGATCTAATGAAAAAATAAGCCTTTCTACAGTTTCAGTCAAAAGTGGGGTATGAAGGCAGAGCAGGAAGAGGGACAGAGCTGGGCTTGAACATTTCAAACACTTTCAGTTCCCCTCAAAATTTTGCTTATAGGGGGAGGTGGTATGGGGGAGGATATCTATGATTCTAACATGTGTATGCCACTACCCAGAATCATAAGTATTTTGTTTTTACTTTGCTAATATCCCTGGCCTAGCTACTCAAACTGTGATTTACTGTCTCTTCTTTAAATGTTCCCCCTTTCAGAATCACTATGTATAATTGTGTGGTGCTGGCTTTCTTTCATGCTCAGGTCATAAGGGAAACAAAACTTAAACAGATCTACACAGCAGAAGAGAGATATGTGATAAAAATATCTGCCTACACAAATGAATCTGTTTCCAGTAACACATCACTGAAGCCAGCACAGTACCTTACTGTCACAGTGGATGCAGATAAAAGAAGACAGTTGGAAAATCAAAAGAATGTAAGTTGATGTATGGTGCCCTTTCAAGAAAATAGATGGTGGGCCATGATTTGAAATGTTTGGAGTTCATAATCCTTTCGAGTGTTTGGCATCAACCATTTGACAGGCATTTTCTGTCCATTGTACTTAGCATTTACTGCTTTAAGGCAAAAGTTCCAAATAAACTTGTTTGCAAGGAAACTCCAAGTAAATGTTTATAGACTCAAAGTGCAAGTATCTTTAACACAAGAATAGTCACATCTGATCTTTAAGATGTTGTGTACTTTTCTGAAGTTGCTTTTTGTAATGTAGTAATTCTTAGGAGCTGTGTTTTTTTCTTCATTTCCTGGTCTTTACATGGTTGTCTGTACAAACCCTTAATGTATTGCAACTTGTGTGTGTTTGGTGATTTTTTTTTTAATTTTGCTGGAAGATTGCACACCTACATTAACAACTTAAGACGGACAAGCATCTGTCTCTACTGGCAGCTTGCTGAAGATGGAGGGTCTTTCCACACTACACTGTTATAGTGCTGTTATTCCACTTTCAACATCATGTGGAATTCTGGAATTTGTAGTTTATTGAGACCAAAGAGCTTTCCGGCTGAAAATTCTGAATGCCCCTATCATGAGCCAGGCTGATCTTGCTCCCGATTTGGACTTGGACTCCGAGCCTGGGGAGGATCCCCTGGAGGGGTCTTCTGGAGAGGGGTCTCCTCCAGAGCCTAGGGAGGAGCCTGACTGCGACCCGACAGCTACCCCTGGCACAGAGCCCGGGCCAGCACCCGCAGTGGATGTGTGCGCTCCAGAGGCAGAGGTCTGTGTTTCTGACTCCAGTCCGGAGTTTGCAGCGGACCCTCCCCCCACGTTTCTCCAGAGGTGACTGGAGAAGGGAGCAGTCCAGAGGTCTCAGCGACTGTGGGAGAAGCGATCGATGAATCAGCCTAGCAGTCTTGAGGGACTCCAGCTGCGAGCCAGGCCAACAGACATTTGATCGGCCTCAGCTGGACTAGAACTGATTATTTAAGTCGGACGCTGTTAGGGTTGGGCACGGGGCAGCAACCGTCTACGAACCGTGTATCTGCGTCCCGTGTCGGGGGCTCTTTTTCCAGTCTGACCTAGCTGCTTGAGTTTGCTGTTCCAGGGATTTGCTGTCTGTTTATGCTGACATTTGGTGAAGTAACCTTTTTGATTTATTGCTACTAAGCTATAAAACCCAGCTTCTGCCTCTGCGTCTGCTTAGCTGCTGCCTGGACACTGACAGCCCCTCTCTAAACTGCAAGTCCCAGGATTTCATAGGATGTTGAAAGTGGAATAATAGCACTATAACACTGTAGTACAGAAAGGCCCTGACTCACTGTCTGTTTATTTATTTAAAATATTTCTGTCAGTCAGCAAAGGAAATTTCCAAAGTGGCTTATGACCTCATTTTGAAATTCACATGAATATCTCACCCCTGCAAAAAAATAAACCAGATGAGGTGTATCGGTCCCTAATCTAAATGCCCTCGTGGACAGAAAGGCCTTAACTAATTTTCTAAATGAGCTCAGTAAGTTGATACAAATTTCTCAAAATAGTCTTCCACAGAGGTTGTGTTGCCACAAAAGAGGCAATGCTCCTCACTGCTTTATGCCTTGCCTCTGAAGATGGTGGCAGACTCAGAGAAGGACTCACTTAAGGATTTCTAATGTCTGAGAGTTTGGGGAGGAGACATTATGAAACCAGTGCTAAAATGTTTACTTTATGATTTGCATTCCAGTAGTAAAAGAGCTTGATAAGGAACTGAGGTGACAAATACCTGGTTTCTGAGAATCTATAACATTGGAATAATATTCTGTTTTAATTTATAGTAAGGAAGTGTGTTTTGTTTGAGATTTGCAGCAGGCAGAAAGTTGAGGCTTGTGGCAACCGGTGTGCCCAGGCAAGTTGTCATTGCAGGAAGGTAAGGCAGCAATTTTATTACCTAAATTTACAAACCTGGAAATCTATCTAGGTATGGGTTCTGTTGCATTCCTTGGGACCGGCTTCTGAGCAGATATGTAGGGGATTTCATAGTTAACAAAGAAATGTGTGGCTACCATTTGTAGAGCTAGTTGCTGAGCTCATTTGGCTAATTAGTCCAAATGGTAAGTTACTGTTTTTTTAACATAGTTGCTGAATGAGGAGGCATGTTGGCCTCAAGCAGTAAGTGCCATATAACTCTAGTGAGATTATGTTGAAACATTATAAAATAATATTTTCTTCTGTGCTGTTTACTTTAGGAAATTAACAGGCGGTTACAGTTATTAGATCATTCCATGGCTGAACTATCTGAGAAACAAAAACGTCTGGATCACAGAGACAATGAGCTCCGACAGCGGAAGAAAGAACTTCTAGAACGGAAAAACAAAAGGAATCAGTTGGAATCAAAAATTAGCATGAAATATGACAGGTATACTTCTTTTGTGATGTTACGTGCTACTCATTTGGAATATTATTTTTAAATTTTAAATTAAAAAACACAACTTAGAAAATTGAGACAAAACTAGATCAGGAGTTTTACTACCTTAATATTAGAAGTAATTAATTAAATTAGAAAATAGAGTCTACTGAGAAATAAGAACTGAAATAGAAGATATAAGTGGATTTTATTTATTTGATTTGTATACCATCTTTCTCCCAAAATAGGACTCAAAGCAGCTTAAATATAAGTTAGGATAAAATAGCTAAAATAATATGTAACATAAAAGTTTAAAAAGCATTAAACAATCAATCCCATAAGAACATGGTATGATGCATTTGCTTTGGGGGTTTAGCTATTTGGTATGCCAGTGCAACTTGATGGTGAGTTGCTAGGCAACAGGAATAGCACCTCAAGAATGAAACCTAGCACAGTGCTGCTTGTGGGAGGGGATTATGAATGAGAGGAATTCTATGTAAGGTTTTAGCCTTCAGTGAGAACTTGGCCAGAAAGGGTGGCTTGGGTGTTTTTAAACAGCTGAGGAAGAGACACAGAGGGCTGGTATCTAAAACAGGGACTTGCTGTCAAAAATGAACTCTAAGGAGATACAGTACTTTACTTCCAATGTTACTGTAATAAATGTTACAATTTGTTTGATAACTCAGGCTGACTCAGCAGTTGTCTAAAGTCACTGATGATAAAGAGAACACACTGTCTTAAATAAAGGGTTTAGTTCTGAGTGAACACTTAGACCTGAGCTCTGCTGTACAAAGGTTGTGATAGAATGATAGAGTCAGGGTGCCTTATTAGAGTGGAACAGGTATTGACAGGGCACCTTATTAGAGGGAAACTGCCAAACTAATCTGATGAGAAATAAAGAACAGCACACCTGTTGTATGCCCCTCTTTCCCCAGCCAGTTAAAGCTGAAGGCCTGTGTAAATAGGAAGATCTTTGCTTACTGGTGAAAGAGGGGGGCAACTGAGCCTCCCTTAGAAGGGAAATCCATAGCCCAGGAGCAATCACTAAAAAGGCTCTCTCCTGTGTTCTTACCAGATGAGCCTGGAGTGGCTTTGGGACAGAGAGAAAGTCCTCCTCTGAGGGCCATAAGAGTTGATAGGCTTGTATGGAGAGATAGGGGCTTTCAGACAATCTGGACCTTAACCAGATGAACAATTGAATGGTCTGTTTGAGAATCTAGAGTTTCCATCCTTATATTTAGTTAGGTTTTCAGCAGTGATCAGTGGTACTAGATGTTTGCACTGTGATAGTTTGCTATCAAATTTTTATATTGCATTTGTATAGCAGTAATACGATCATCTGAAGCCTTTCTATTATGGAAAATTAAGTTTTAGATATTTGATTGTTTTATATTGGATATCCTAGTCAGTTATATTTGCCATCTAATTCATTAGTTCACTTCCCTTTCATTCTTCCTCCTTAGCAGTTTATTCCTTCATACAGCCTAGATTGTTTGGTTCCCTTTGCCCTAAATTTTATTCTGTTCGCTACACTACCAATAGTCATAGCTGCTTGGACTTCAATAGCAGGCTGTATTTGTACATGATTGTGTCATAGGCGCATTCCGGGCACACTTTGCTTCACCTAATTAGGCTGATTCTTGCAGGATTTTAACATACTTTGATTGTACAGACAGATCTTTGTCACCTGTGGGTAGCTAGATAGCTGTATGTTTGCATATCTGTTGTATGGAGCAGAGTAATTCAAAGATCAGTGGTAAACAAATAATATATGCTATTGAACATAACTTCTTCATTACCAAAAAGGAAGATAATGGACAAAATCTAAGCCTATTCATGGTTGTCTTAAAAACAGTTAGATATTGACTTGTACATAACAGCCCAAATAGTTACCAATTTACATAAAAGTCTTCTGTGTGTCTCTGTCTGTCCTTCTGCCTGCCCTTCTGGGGCACCCTCCTTCTTTCAGCGACTGTGGAAAGAAGAAGAGAGGAGGACTGGAAAGACAGTAATAACAGCAGAAGTGTCTCTCACATTTCCTTGCTAAAAGATGAGGAAGGCATGGATGGCTGCTGGCTCCTCTTCAAATGCCTTGCTTGCTCCCAGGGGCCTTATGTGTGTGTGTAAGAGTGAGTCAGGAAATTCTCTGAGTTACCCACACCGGCCCAAGTGGCTGTACTCCCACAACCCATGGCAACAAGCAAGGTGTGTGCCCCCTCCATTTTTTTTTTTTTTTGGTAGCAGTGTTAGAACACTAGAACTGCTGCAGCAGTTTTCACTGTTGGCCACCTTCTCCTCTTCCTGCTGTGGCCATCAGGGGAAAGAGTGGTAAGTCACTACCAGCACTGCCATCATATTCTCTGGCAGGTGTGTGTGTGTGTGTGTGTGTGTGTGTGTGTGTGTGTAAAAGTAGATCCAGCTCACCAAGGAATAGAGGGAGGAAAATTGGCTGACCCTGGATAATTTGGGGCTTGGTTTCTGACAAGATAATTCTTGCTTACGGAATCAGGATAGGATAGTTCATTCTAGTAATATTACTGAGGATCCTAAATACCCTAAACGCATCAGGTGCTGTAGACTATATTTCAGAGGCAGGAACTGGCAAAACCACCTCTATTTGGAGGCACACACACACCCCACTATTGAAAATGATATTTGGCTATAAAAAAGTCTGTAGAATCTTTTTAGACTCTTTAAGATGGCTCAATCAGAATATTCAAATTTTTTGTATATTGAAATGTCGCTGTCTTCCTTTGTAGTTAATGTTGATGTTTATTAATAGCCTCTTTGCATTTTGTAATAATTCACATAGTGTTCATAAATCTTTCTTGCACAGTTTAAGACAGATGGAACAAGATGCCATCAACTTAGAAGAAGAAACTGAGCGAGCAAGTGGTAAAATAAAACAAATAAACACAGAAAAAGTAAAACTTGTAGCAGAATTTATGCAGCTAATAAAGGTAAAAACAATTTTTAAAGGGCTGCTGTTGCATATTAAGAAATTATGATGAATTATTACTTCTCCAGCCTTCTCTCCTTAAAGAAGACAATTCACGTATATGAATTGATGTGCATATTGAACTTGGTTCTTAATTATTTGTCACTCAGTAGCTGTGTCTGTGTTAGAAATAATTTTGTTGAATGTTACTGAATGATACGAAAGCTTTTGATCAGTAATGGATGTTCGACACATATGAATTATCACTTTTGTTAATTATTATGGAACATGATATGCATGATATGGACATTTTTTGTCTACCTAGATCAATGTTACAAGAAAGAATAGTTAAGTCAAATCACTCTGGGCAAAGGTTCAAGTAAAGTTGAACCTATAAAGTTGTGTTTTTTTAATGCAGAGGTTCATTCACCAGCAGTTCATTAATCAGTTTTGGTAACACGCTTAGGCCTGTCTTCTGCTGGAATATAGCTCTCAGGGCCCAACCCAAATTGGAGCTTGGCTCCCCCAGATGTTAACCTGTACTCTGCCCATCGTCTGATTGCATTCCTCTAATCATTGGCACTTCTGCATGTAGGAGATTGAATGCACGGTTGGTAAAGAAGCACAGTGCATCTGATGGGGTGGTGAAAATTTGAAAAGGGTTTACTGGTTTGCACAGACTTGCTGCTGGAAGGGAAGTATGGATTTACAAATGTTAGCTACTTTAAATATACTTCATAAATGCTGTCATGTTTCCATCCTGTAGATGGTGAATTCTGTGTCTTTGAATAAATGTTTAGAGAGTCCGAAAGTGGACTGGATATGCTATGGTGGGTGGAAAGAAGGCAAGAGCCAGGTTGTTTTTCCTGACTAGTGTTGCAGGCATTTGGGGCTTTTCTGCTCTACACTGTTATAGTGCTATTATTCCACTTTCAACATCCTATGGAATCCTGGGGTTTGCAGTTTAGGGAGGGGCATTTAAAATTCTCAGCCAGAGAGCACATTGGCCTGAATAAAATAGAAAGCCCAGAATTCCACAGAATGTTGAAAATGGTATAATACTGTTGGTAGTGTAGTGTGGAAAGGCCTTCAGTTGCATTGCACATTGCTCAGACTATAACCAACCTTTTAGAAGAAGAAAATGCATCTCCTTCAGTGCAGTATTTTATGGCAAGGAAGTATATGGTGTCAATGTGTTTGAGGCACTTCATCAAACCCAAATCAATTGCATGCAACAACTGAGAACAGTCACGAAAAAGAATCTGATATGGTTCCTATATGCCCATCGTATAGTGATGTTGCAGTTGACAGTGAGCTTGCTCAAAGTAGGGGCGAGGGGAGCTTTTGTTCATTGCTTCTACTGCTTATGTACGAAACTGCTACTAGGAGTTCCTGGGTTTTAATTTTATGACCTAGGCAGACATGCAAGGACAAAAATAAAAGTGCCAGGTTCAGGATCATAGTAAAGAAGAGACCCAGTTCTTGTGCTGTGTGTGAAGGTACTGTGTGGCACAGTATGGTAGAAAAGACAAGCCTATAGATTAAATCATGATAATTGGACCAGGGCATACAAAATGGAATAGCATAATCAAAATCCATACCCCAAGTTGGAAAAGTTAGCTTACCGTGAACATTTCTTATGCTTTAAGGATTAAGACAGAAAAGACAAATACATAACACTAAACTTTAAGTATAGAAACCACACATATTTTAAATTATACTATTAAAATAGATCTACTCTGAAGGCATCAGATCCTGTCTGATCTTGGAAGCTAAGCAGGGGCAGCCCTGGTTAGTGTTTGGATGGGGGACTGCCAATGAATACCAGGTGCTGTCGGCTATATTTCAGAGGAAGGCACTGGCAAAACCACCTCTGAATATTCTTTGCCTTTGAAAACCCTATGAAATTCGTGGGGTTGCCGTAAGTAGACATGCAACTTAAAGACACATGTACACACAGTTTATCTGTAGCAATAAACTGTGAGCTTAAACAGAAAACACACTGCCTCTGAACTTTCACCAGTTTCAAGCATAATGAATGTTCTCCTCTTTAGCAACCTCTCTGAACCTTTTTTTCAGACTTGTATGACTCTAAATGAACAGAAAACAGCTTTGGTTCTGTGGAATACAACAGCTGTTTTTCACAAGAGCAGAATGGAGGCTGAATATAAAGCTGCAGCTGTTCAAATACGAGCTGTAGAGGTAAGAGTTCAACTTTCCACCTTATTGAATGAACTTGAAAGTGTACCTCATATGTTAATATAGGAAAGTATTTGGAGGAAGCCATAGCTCAGTGGCAGAGCAGAAAGTTCAGTACTTGAAACCTCTAAGTAGGGATGGGAAAATGACCCAGACAGCAAAGAAGGAGTTAAATATGGAGTTGAAAAATAGATGAGAAGTTGAGTAGTAGTCAGCAAATGGAGAGACCCTTAACTCTCACTGTCAAGGCAGGATTGATAAAAATGGGAGGAAAGGGAGGGAGACAATAGATTCAGAGGAAGGGAAAAAGCTCATGGACCTTACGTCTGGGGCGGGTGCAAAGTGATAATAACTCAAAGGATTGTGGATTGCTCCTCTGTATCATCCAGAGAACTGCAGACATCAAAACTTGGAGGCAAGGTATGACAAATAAGTTAACTCTGTTTCCAGTAATGAAAGCATAACTAAGTCACGATGTGATTGTAACCTGGTTGGGGCAGTTTAATTGTTTTTGTAGTATACAGTAGTAGCTTTTTGTTACTTACTGCTTTTTATCAAGCAAGTCCCGCTGACCTCAGTGGGATTTACTTGCAGGCAAGTGTGTGTAAAACTGCTGCCTTAAGCACTCACAGTTTTCCAAGTTTTAAAAGATATTGTGTACATTGTTCATGAGTTCTTGTGTCAGTCTGCATATACTGTCATGCCTTTCTCTTACTACTTTCCACTTATTCCTATGGATAATTATTTAAAAGATCAGTTTATTGTATGCTTATTTTTAATGCTGTTTCAGGCTACATAGGTAAGTTTTGTACCAAAGGCCAACAATGAGTTGCAATCAATGCAGATACATTGAAGTAATGAAAACAAACAAGTTTTTAAAAGTTTTTATTTTTTGCTTTTGAGGAATGGGGTAGTAAAGAGTTACTTTTCTAAAGTTGCAACTTTAATTCTACCTGGACCTTAGGACTGTAACTATATTTAGTTATAAAAGATAGCAGTCCACACTCTGGCTGTGACAATAGCAGTAACATTCAGCTAGGTGGAGCAATAAGATACCTTGATATGTTCATATGTATCTTTCATTATCATCAGCAAAATAATATGAAATGGCACAATGCTTACACAGATTATACTGCCTTCATAAAGTAGGCCAGCATTTCTCATTCTTTTTGCATACATTACCAGACGTGAAGACAAAGCTAGGAATATTTCCTCTGGTGGCTCTTCTTGCCTCCTAAATGAATCCTGTGCTTGCTCTTTAAAAACTATGGATTTAGGGGAACTGGATAGCAGCAGTTAACTTCTGTTGCTTTTATATAACCCAGAAGGCTTGAAGAGCCAAGTAAAAATTCCATTGCTTCTAATGTGCCTTGGATTTATTCCTGTTCCTGCACATTGTGTTGATAGTCTTTCAGAATGCTTTGAACAAGCTGTGGCAGACAGGCAAAATACAAGTCACTGTTTTTCTGTGGGAGACAAATGCCACATATGTGCCTTCTTTGAGCTTAGTACAGGGATTCATTGAGCATAGTAAAACATTATCTCTTGGATTAGAATACGTTGCGCTTGTTAACATGCATGCACATTAAAAAATGCCACAAGAACACTGGCAGATTTTGTGTGTTTTTTGTATTCAACACAGAGCTTTAGATCAGGAGCTCAATTATTATCTTAAGCAGTTACGGTTATTTAATTCTTTAATGAATATGAGTAGGAAATGTGTGTTTTATGACCCATATGGAACAGTCAGGGGGGTTGTTAGCCCCATCTGCTCATCAGATAGTTGGCATTGTCACCTTTGTGTTTGAAAAATGTTTTGTAAGACACTTGTTAATTGTCTTGCTTGGTGTGATTTTTTTGGTACATGTACTGTGCACATATGGGGAGAAAAGTCCACAGAGTTCTATTCAGAACATACATCATAGTATTTATTTAAGAACACCTTTTAAGAACATAGCAGCCCCATTTTCCTTCTGTCTGCATTGTTCATCTCGAATCATCTAGGACTACAATGAGCTTGTATGTCCCTTTGGCTCAGTTTTACAGGAGATTTTTGCCCACCCATCTCCATTAATTCCCCTGCTTCTCTTAATGATAGTGGAACAACTCGTGATATTAAAATATGGGAAAATCTCGGTGATCTATAGAATATATCCTTGTGTTTACAGGTAATGAGCATCAGATAACTTGCAAATAAAAGGAGTAATAGTTCTAGTGTTGCAAAACAAGGGCAAAGTTTTTTATTCTTTAGCAGTCTGACATATCCATGCTTCATGCAAATAATTTTTTTCCCTCAGAGAAGTTGTCTTTTTGACAGAGAAGAGGTGCATGTGTTTACTTGCTGGTTTCCTCTGAAATCAGTGAAGTTTAGTCATTGCTGACAGACTCCAGCAAGTACAATTAGTTAGTTGATTTAACCTTTGAGGTGCTTTGATATTTTTCATATGATTCTGTTTCTGAAATGTCTCCTGTGGGTGACTATAGATGTATAATAATTGTATCATTATTCATTATTCACTTATAAAGCACCTAAAATTTTCAAAGAATTATAAAAATAAGGTAGTCCCTGCTTGCAGACTCACAGACTCATAGGCATGCTAGAAGAGAAAGGCATGGTGAGGGAAGAGGAAAGCAAGAGTGGCAGTTCTTGATGTTACATAATCTTGACAGTATTTTCTGATCTTGACAGGTAGGCCACCTTGCCTTTAAGAACATATATGCACACACAACCCAACAGCTCTTAGTCCCCTGACTGATGGCTTGAAGAGTGTGTTTCTTTTCAGCTGTGCTTAGCAGATTCAGAGCAAATCACAAATGACCATACTCTGTGTGTGGTCAGAATAAAACAACAACAACACTCCAACCAGTTCAACTTGTTTAATTATGTTTCCTCTGAATGTGTGGTTGTACACACGCATGCACGCACGCACGCACACACACACACACACACACACACACACAGACTGAGAGAGAGAATGAAAAATAGTGTGTTGTTGTTTTTGTTGTTGTTGTTGATGATGATGCTGCTGCTGATGCAGTATCACTCCACTGCAGTGTTTCTAGAAGTTCTCCAGTGGAGGAAAATATTAATGGTTTGATTCACACAGCTATATTTAAATGATGAGATTAAGTTCAAGTAACATTTGCTAGTTTTTATATACCATCTTACAATTTGTTGAGACTCCTCCTAGGCCCTTGTATTTTGCATTACATTCATATTTGTTTGACTGTTAAATATAGAAAAATTAGTCTCATTATTAACCGATCACATTAATGATTTATTAACATCCCATATTTTGTGAATAAATGTATAGACAAAATTAAGATGCCTTGCCAAAGTAGCACATTACTTTTCCTGTTTCATAGTTGCCATGATATCATGGGTGTTGGTTTGAGAGCATCTGTGGACTTAGGTGCCAAGATTTGATTTCCAACTCACCATGGCCCATTGTAGACAGGGGCTGGCATTGTATTGGTTAGTTCTAACTAGAATACACCCGTTCAATCAGTTGTTGAATTATGAGTCAACACACAGGTAAAACCCATTGATTCAGTGGATCTAGTTAGGACTAACAACAGGAGTTAGACCATTGTGGGAAAACCATAGTTTCCTGTTTTGTGATGGACCTAAGGTGAACCTTGGGCTCACTTGTGCCACTCTTCTTTCTCTTGCTTTTTTGTGATCACACAGAGTCTACTGAAACTTTCCTTCCCAGTTTTAAACAAATCACACTTCCCTAACATATACAAATTCAGAGAAGTGTGTTTTGTTAAAACTGTAGTTAATGAGAACAAGCTAGGATCACAGTGTGGTTTAACAAACCACAATGTCTCAACTTCACTTGTCTTGAACTGCACTATAGCCAGTTTAAACCCAGAAGCAGGTATTTTCAGTCTCTATGTCTGGCACATAAAGAGGGAGGGAGGGAGGAGTGTATTTAGCCTAAAACTTGCAACAACTGTGTCATGTAATAGGAAATCATGTCTTCTCTTTGTATCTGTGCTGACCAACAGAAAGTAAGAAATTAACTATTTGTTGTTCTAACCTTCAGAGTTGTAATTCACTTTAGGGGAGGACAATGTCTGGGTTGTATGCCTAATCCTACCTACACAGGGTTTGGGAAGTATTTTTCCCCTTCTTAAAATCCAGCATTAATCAGTTGGGTTTGGATCTCAGTGAGGGAGATGTTAGAAGGAGCTAGTGGTGTGTCAGAATCCCCCCCCAGTTATCCTCAGTCTTTGATCAGAGGTAACTGCGAGCAGGCAAATCTGCGAGCTTGTTTGGCCCATCCCACATTCTCCCCAGTGGGGCAAAGTATGGCTGGGTCAGCTGCAGTCAGTGTTCCTTCAGCCAGTGCTTGGGTCTATGAACAACTCCCCTCCTCTTTGTCTGAAAAGGGAAGGCAAGAAAGGAATAAAAGTGGTCTTTGGTTGCTGTGCTGACTAGAAATTCAGCTTGTCACTAAGCTCTTTGTGTTTTTATACTGGGTTTTTAAGATGGCTCCCCCACTCATTGTAATTCTAACTGTGCCTTAGTAATTTCTAAAGGAACTCCAACCCATAACTGGAATAATGAGATTGCTATTGCTACATAAGATAATGATATCTGAAAGTGAAGTTTGTTGGGTTTTGAAAATTTGTGCAGTGTGACAAGTAGAGCTATCAGGATTAGTTTTACTGTTGAAACTTTTTCCCTGAAGAGATAACACACAGACAATAAAATCAAAAGTAGTGGTGGTGGAATACTCAGGAGCTCAGAAATTGTGCTGAGACACAAAGATCTCCATGTGCTCTGGCAGCTCCATCCAGCAACTTTAGGTGAGCAGTTAAGCATAGTATAACCTTCATGTCTATTATGACAAAATTAGATGTAAATGCTTTGGTGTTTTCAGAGATTTTGGTGATCTGGTGGATGTAGACTGATTCTGTATGTACATTTCAGGTATCACTAAGTAGCGATAAGTTGTTGTTTTGTTCTGGTAGTATCAGTTATACTGATTATTTAGGAGTGAAACTAGCTCCCTCTCAGTCAGTGCAGAGCCAGGGAGACACAATTTCCTTTCTTGTCAAGACCATATATATTGGTGCTAAGTCCCCCATTTAACTATCAAAGACTGGGATAAATTTTATCATGCTCATCCATACAAAAAGCAAGATGCACAGAAACACACTTTCTTAACACAAAAACAAAAAGAATCCTGGATCAGACCTATCAGACTGGCTCCTCCCCATTGTTGCATACTCCTATCCATCATCTTCTGTCCACCCACCACCCAGGCAAGAGTCTACCAGATGGAAGGTGGAAAACTACCAGACAGGCTCAACTGGGCTTGTGCTGGAACTGCTAACATAGTTCAGTAAGCCTAGCCTGTCAAGACTTTGGCATGGAATTATAATTTAGACTCTCTTAAACTCAAATAGTAGGGTAAGTCCTCACTGATTGACTGACTCTGCCGGTCTTACAAGAAGATGATTAAAGTATGTGGAAGTGGCATTGCTGCTCCAACAGTAAAACAGGCTGATACTTTAAGGTCTAGGGAGTGCTCAGAAGAGGATGCATGTGCAGATGAGCCTTATGCAGCGGTGCTGAATCCAATAAAAATGACCCAAGAATTTAAAGACTACTTACAAAAATGTTTGTTGTTTGAAGTAAGCAAGCTGTATCAAATGAATCTGTACACAAAGGACATCAAGGTACAGAAAATATAATAACAATTTCAGAGAGACAGTCAAGGGAAGCAAGAAATGCAGAAATAAATGAAATAGTAAGAGAGGCACTTAGAACACATATGCAAGCATTAATGAATTCTCAAGTGCCACAAATAAATTTAGGTAGGAGTTATTGGTAGTTTCAATGGTGAATTCTTGGAAACAGTGTAATCAAATGAGTTTCGTAGCAGAAGAACAATCAAATAACCATAACTCAGACAGTAAGAGGAATGAATTGGAAATGCTGCAAGATTCTACTGAAGAGATGCAATTGGAAAGGGAGGATACCAGGTATGAAAAAAATACACCCAAAGAGGAAGACTTTGGATGAGGACATAGTGTCAAGAGATAGAAAGGTTAGAAGAAAAACATGTGGGGAAGAATGTGGTAGGAAAGAGAAAGATGAATTTAATAAGGCTATGATGTCAAGAAGGGAGGAAAGATGTCAAAGGAAATATCACCAAGAGGAGGATAGTATGTATGAAGATGAGAAATTTCAGGATTAGATACTGGAGGCAGCTGATGATAAGGAGGGGAATTCTTCAGATGAAGAAGAGTACGGTGAGATAGTGTCTGGTAGATTGTTTGAGAGCAACGATTTTTGTACTCTTCTAAAAAGAGTTGTGCAAACGTTCGGTTTGGACGGGAGTGATTCAGAAACAATGGAGGAAGGTTTAAAAAAAAGGAAGGGCAATAAGGTGGCTTATGTCATTATGAAAAGAGAAACACAAGGGATAGAAATTCTGATGCCTGACTTGTTTAAAGATCTGATTGTATCTGAATAGTCATCTCAGTGGAATACTAAAAAATTGTTGGCTAGTCTCGGAAGTTATATTCCTTTATAAAAAAAGGATATGACGTTTCTTAAGGTGCCCTTGGTGGATGCTCCAATTGCAGGCTTGGTGTCAGGAGCTATTGTCCCCAGGGAGGGAGACACTCAACTTAAGGAGGCAGATGAGAGGAGAGCAGAGACTGCTCTGAAAAAAACACATGAAACTGTGGCATTGCTAATAAGAGCATCAGTAGCAGCATTGATGTTTGTGAGAGCTCCTGTCCTTTGGATGCAGGATATACTGGATGTGCAGGATTTGAGTATGCAGGAACTATTGAAAGCCGTAGGAATGATTCAGAAAGTTATGAAGTATGTTGCATATGCGGGCCATGATGCCACTGTCTTGTAGCTAGAAATATGAATGCAGTAGTTATAGCTCAGAGGTCCTTGTGGTTGAGACATTGGGAGGTGGACCAGAAGTCTCTCAATAATTTAGCCTTTGTTCCATTTAAGGGAGAACTACTGTTTGGAGCTCAGACATTGGATTAGGTGTTAGTGGAAACCAAGGAAAAGAAGCAGGTTATGCCTAAGTTGCAAAAGAAAAGAAATGATAAGAGAACTTTTAGGAGCACCAATAACTCCTTTTGGGAGGGGGAAGAAATAGTGGTAGATTGTTGCACTACCGTAGTGGTAGTGTCTAGTGAAACAGGAAAAAAAAGCACAGTTCAATAGACAATACCAATTTAGCTGACAGAGACAAGGGAAAGAGGTTTCTGCTGTCCCAAAACAAGGTAAATCACAGTACTGAAGAAGTGGGAACAAATTACTACAGACCAAGAAGTGGAAACAAATTACTACAGACCAATGGGTAATCAATGTAGTAACTCTTGGTTACAAAATTTCACAAAAGACTGAGGAGCAGATTTCTACCCTTACTGGTATCCAAGGAGAAGGCTAGACTGAGTATTATGTGGCAGGAAATTCATCCTTTAATATAAAGTATGGGGCTATAGAGGAGGTCCTCAGAACCAGAGACTGTCCAGGGTTTACTCCATCTTCTTTACAGTACCCAAAAGCAATGGGGAGTTCAGACTGGTATTGAACCTAAAATACCTCAACAAAATTGTGAAATATCAAAAATTCAAGATGGAAACCTTACAGATGATAAGGGAAAATTTGTCTGCAGGGGATTTCATGGTCTCTATAGATCTCAAGGAGGCATACTTCCACATTCCAATGTCTGTAGAGGACAGGAAGTATGTAAAGTTTCAATACCAGGATCATCATTTCCAGTTCAAAGTGTTACCTTTTGGCCTGGCATCAGCCCCGAGAGTTTTTATGAAAGTACAAATGCCACTGGTGACATACCTACAAGTGAGAGGTGTTCAGCTATGCCTCTGTTTAGATGATATTTTGCTAAAGGCAAAGAAGGAAGAGAAGTTGCAGGAGGATATATGTCTAGCTATGCAGATTTTGGAGAATTAACTTGGTTCTTAACACATTGACAGCTGCAGCATTTGAGCCACTGAAGGAGACATTGCTAAGATTACTGTCTTTTAAAGTAGCTTTTGTTTTAGCTATAGCATCAGTTAGAAAGGTATTAGAGTTGGCAGGGTTGTCAATAAATGTAGGTTTGAACAAGACAGGCTGATGTTACACCTAGATTCCTACCTTTTTTCCTAAATGTGTGTCCACAACCAGCACATGTGGTAAACAAGACAGGCTGATGTTGCACCTTTCTTCCTAAATGTGTGTCCACAACCAGCACATGTGGTGAATTTTATCTACCTACATTTTGTCCAAGACCAAAACATGTGTTAGAGTGGAAGTGGCATACTTTGGATGTAAGAAGAGTCATTAAGATTTACATTAAAAGGACTAGACAAATTAGACACTCTGATGCTTTGCTGGTGTCATACCATTCAAAGACTTTGTGTCAAAAAGCTAGCAAAACTGTGATGCCAGATGGATAAAAGCCTGCATTTTCCTTTGTTATGATTATTCAAAGAAACCAAGGCCAAGAAATGTATGGCCACATTCAGCACAGTCTGTGGAAACCAGTGTAGCATATTCAATGATGACATTGTTAGAGGAAGTGTGTAATTCAGCTGGTTGGAAAGAGCCAACAACATTTATCAGACATTAAAAATTAGACAAATATAAATCAGCACAAGCAGTGTTCGGTTGCACAGTACTGTAAGCGGTAGTCTGATATGAGAAGGAAAGCCCACTCAAAAATAGCGGCTTGGGAAGATCCCAAATGTAGTGGCTTGATCCTCCTGCCACCCCAAGAATGAGAAGTTGGTACATACATGAATGGGCATTCTGGTATGACAGGATGAACAATCCAAACCCACCACCAAGAAAGTAATGAACAATCAAATGGAACAAGATAGAAATAGATAGAGGCAGATTACACTAGGAAAGGAAAGGAAACAGACCAGATAGGGAGAAGAGCCTAATGGAAAAAAACAGAATGGAATGTGGGAGGCTCCTGCATTGGCTGGCACAAGGGATTATGGGTGCAAGGGATTGTTCCTCCTGTCATCCCAGAATGACCATTCACATAAGTACCAGCTTCTCGTTCATGGTGCTCTGTTGTGATTGTATGAAGTGCATTGTAAGTTAAATCAGTGAATATCTCTTATGGACATCTGAAGGAGGTAGGGAGCTCATGGCAGTCCTTTTGCCTTGGAGTTGAAGGGAGAACATGGCTTCACATGCGCTCATTAGCAAAATGCTTTTTATTGCCTTGGTCTTCCTCCAAAACTTGGTTGCTGGGGCAAAAGAAGAATGGGTGAAACAAACTACAAAATCCCAAAGTGCTCCTGGCGGGGTATAATTAAATGATATGTGAAGAACGGCAGGCATGTGGGGCCATAGACTTATGGACCTAGTTCAATAAAAGTAGTGGGTTTTTTGTTCTGCTTATATTATTATTCTGCTATTACAGGTGCTTTAGTTGTAAGGTGCTTTACTATATAATATCAGAATACTAATGTTTTTAATTGGGCTAATAATAATAATAATAATATTCTACCCAAAGCCACCTGTCACACAAGCCTTTTTCTTCAGCTTGTATGTCCAACACACACAAAAAAATCAGTTAAGCCCTCAATGGTACAGACTGTTAGGTCTTTACCTGTAAAAGGCGGATCAAACTTTTCCAAGTTTGTCATCCCAGTACCCACAACTGGCTGGATAAATGCTTCCTTTTTAAGCTAGAGATCTTTCAACATTAAAATTCTTGTAATCATTAAATTGAAGTGACAGTACCTAACACAAGGAGGCCCTATGTGGAAAATGGAAGTCACGTCTGGGCTCACATTTAAATTCTTTATCTAGATGGACACGCACTATGGCAGTGTCCACCTCTTCACCACCACTAGATGCAAATCCCATATTGGCTGGTCTGATTCCTATGTCAACACAATTGACATAGCAACACACAGACAGCACAATTACTCCAAACAGGTCATACCAGCTAAAAGGTTGTACTCAAACATCTGGCTGAATATACATATTGCTGGGGAGCCTCAGACACCTAAATAGGTCCAGTGTAATAGCCAGTAGAAAATAATGGGCCAAAAGAACAATTTCCTTCTGTGAGTCAGCAGCTAGCTTTTTGGATATTGTATAATTGGCCTTAGCCATAAAAACAATAAGCAGTGCAAACAGTGCAGCCTTGTTACTCCTGTGTCAAGAGGTGAGCCAAATCAGACTCTAGATTACACATTAGGCTTGTATATTAATAGAATCTGAATATTGCTGACACCACACACATAGTAGAGATTGGAAAGTTTGATTTGTCGCCTTACTAGGAGGAGTATAGTTGGTGATGCTATTAGAAATTTAATAAAATGGCTTGTTATATGCTTAGCTGTGGTATTGGTATTTTATGTGAATATTTGTTTATGCCTTGGATGTAAAAAGCCCCCTCTATATTAAAAAATGTTATGAACAGTTAACCAGAAAAGGTTAAGGCAACAAGCATTTGATGTTGAATGGAATAAATTAGCTAAGGAAGATATGGACTAGATTTCATTTCTTCACACTGAAAAAGTGGGGGATTCAGGATAAATGAACATGACTTCACATGAGCTAACCTAGCAATATTCTTTTGTATTGCCTTAGTCTTCCTCCAGAAGAACCAGCTGACAATGTGAAAGTTACATGATATATTTTGTTCCCTAGGACACCACAAGACTGGTTCTGTAGCAAGGACTGTAAAATGGTTGTTTACCTTATAGAAGGCTGTACATGATCAACTGATGCCTAAAAGTTTTGACTTCCATCACATTTGTTACTGTGCCTTCAAGTAGCTTCTGACCTACGATGATCCTGAGGTGAACCTATTGTGGAACTTTCCAAGCACATGTGCTTTGCAATAGTGACTTGGCAACCCTGGCAAACTATATTAGAATATCTATGAGTTTGTGGTTCAGGGCCCCAGTTCTCTCCAAATTCTAGTCTGCCAGGGTGGGAGACAGAAATGCATTTCTTTCCCTAAATAGAGTTGGATCCTTGATTCACCAGGCCTGGCCTTCTTCCTCCTAAAGTTATTGGGAAAGGAAAATTCCTTTCAGAGCTCCAAACCCCTCTATACTGTTTAGTATATTTTTAAAGGCTCTATATTGCTATTTTATGTGACTGATTCGTCCAGCAGACCGCATTAGCAATCTTGAACAAGAGTTAAGTATGAGCTAAGCCCATTAAATGTGGGATAAGGCAGGAGGAAACAGAAAACTAGATTATACCTGCATTCTAGAGATTATCAAGCACAGCCTCTTTACTCCAAATATGGACTCTTTTTTTCCTTCTACCCATTTGTCTTCTCCAAATTGACCAGCTCTATTCATATCATTCATACCTAGGAGTAGTCAAAAGCCATTTAAAGAGAGATCTTAATAATTCAAAAATCAGACTGAGAGCAGAAATTATGGCATATGCTTGTTGGATTTGTATATGGGCTGATGTGATAATGGGGCTTTCCATTATCTAAGCTTAGCAAAAAGGGGGATACTTCCCTCTTCAGGTAAACCATGGGTTAATGAGGTGTTGGGATTAGATTACATTTTAGTGTGGGTCAACATCACAGGTCACAGAGTGAGAACTGACCAACCACAAGGGAAAGAGGTGGGCATCTTCAGGATGCTTCGAGATGCTTCTTGGGAGAACTTATAAAACTTCTGGGAGGCCATGTGGCCAAGAGAAGAACAAAGAGAGAACAAAGGGATACATCCGAGAGATGGGTTCTGTGCCAGTAGCAGGCGTAGGCCTCGCCTGGCCTCCTGGCTTCTTTCTTCTTAGAACATCTAAGCCTATGAACATCTGTGAGTACTAGAATAAAGTAGTTAGTCGCGTTAGGGCTTTGTATTATTTTGGAGTTGGCTGATCTAAAGAATGTATCTGTGCTTTTATATCTGTTTTTGTAACTACTTGTAACTTAAGCGTGCCTGGGAGGGGGGAGCCTCTCATGTGTATTATTGTCTTGTTTATTTGCATGCCTTGAATAACTTCCTGTAAAACCTCTGTTTCTCTCCATTCCCATGCCAGTCTTTGGCACACGGTAGATAGGACTTCTCTCACTCAGAAGGGGGGAGGTGACAGGGAAGGAAAGGTCCTTAAACACAGGGATCGGTAATCCGCTGAGCAGTCTCTCGCTGTACTGCTCAGATATTCAGAATTCACCGGGTGGTGGCAGCATAATTAATAACGCTGGAGAAATTACCAGCCTTTTCCAAGGATGAGAGTCAACCTTGGGGGGCTGGCATGAACCCCAGTATGACAGCTTATTAAGATAGATACTTCTTTCCATGCCTTAAAAATCAGTAGGGAAACTTGAGCTGATGTTTGCTTTTCTGTATACAAAGAATGGTTTCTTGACTTTGGAGGTTATTCTTTGCAAAGTTCAGGATGCTCATGTCTTGCTCCTTGACTGTTGGAAGGGTTGCAGTGATTAAACTATGTCCATTTGATTGTTTTTTGCATATTACCTCAGTTTTACAGCACATAATTTGCATGCAGTTCATGAACCTTTGTTCACTCCTTATCATTCCCTTTTAAAAAGATCAGATATACAAAAGCATGAAGAGCCACTGTCAGTAGTCCATCTAGCCCAGTAGACAATGCTAGAGCTTTCTGTGTAACTTTAAACGATTACCTGGATTAGGTCTGCAGAAGTTGTGACTCGCTTCGGGAAATGCTATTTGTCTCCCATGTATTGTAGCCTGCTGGATGCTTGCCATCCTCCAGTCACTGAAGTGTCAGACTGGCAGCAAAGCCCAGAGATTTGTTGAATTTCTGTTTGGCTATCAGATACAGTGGCTGGGATCTGCTTTGTCTGGCAGATCATAATTTCAGAAGGCCGTGTAATGATAAATATTTTTACTGTGTTTGCTTGAAGCCAACAAAGTTTTCTTTACAAATAAAAATACTGTTTTCAATTTGCATTTCTTCTGTTTATTGTAGAACCAACTTAGAGAATTGGACGAAAAGAAGCACTTGCTTTTTGAGAGGTGTAAAGAATTAAAACGGAAAGCTGAACAAGCTTGTAACCTCCCTCCAGGTCAATCACTTTCAGAAGAATTATGCAAAGTAAGTATCACAATGGAGGATACCATCTCTCTCGCCTTCTCTCTCTCTTCCCCTCTCCCCACTCCTCTCCTTTTCCTACCCTCAACCATGTTTCCAGGGTGCTTTACAAGTATAATTCAATCAAAATGTAGATCTTCAAAACATCTGCAATAAAGTGGTGAAAATAGTAAAAACCTTTGAACTTAAAGCCAGGAAGAATGAAATAAAATTTATGTGGCACTAGAAAGTTAACATTTGTGGCTGGATGTCCACCATCAAGCACCTTTCTGTTTACTGTCTCATTTATCTCAGTTGATAGAAGTGTCTTCAAAGAGAAGAGCCATGCATAGGCAGATTCATATTCTCTGGATAGGGCTTTCAATGTTAGCATCAGCCCATCACTTTGAATTGTGCTTGGAATTGAGCTGGCAGCCAGTGCTACCTGTTAAGGACTGATTGGGCGTATTCTTAATAAACACTTCCCAGTTGGTAGTCTAGCGAACTGTATTCATAACTGGCATTTCAGATCGGCCTTTAAAGGCCTCGTAACTTGCCTTGCATTACAGTAGTGAGACCTGTGTGTAACCTTAATGTGAATAATCAAAGAGCTAGTTTTAGTAGCCTTAGTTTCTGAAAGTTGTTCTGTGCTGGAGAGACCATTTGAGTCTGGCAGCCAGTCCCTCACTGATTGAAGACACTGGTTCAGCTCTTTCATTGCTTCATCTGATTCAGAGTAAAGAGAAGTAAAGCTTGGTGTTGTCACATCATAGACTCTTAAGGCTCTCCTCAGTTAGCATTCTTTTGATTTGCATTCAAGTCACTTCTTCTTCCCAAGTTTCCAAAGGATATTATAGTTCTTTATCCATGAGTAAATTGGGCTGTCCTCTGTACTTCCTTGTTTAGTAACTCCTATGTACACTTTTTGGTGCATCAACTTCCTGTTGCTGTTGTTGTGTGGCTTCAAGTTGTTTCCAACTTATGGTGAGCCTAAGGTGAACCTATCATGGTGTTTTCTGGGGCTGAGAGTGTGTGACACACCCAGTGTCACTCAGTAGGTTTCCATGACTGAATGAGAAATCAAACTCTGATCTCGAGAGTTGTAGTCCAGTGCTCAAATCACTATACTACACTGGCTCTTTATGAGCCTTTCTTTACTTTCTCTTAAATTATTTATTAAATAGAATTCTGAACTAGAATGGACGCATAGCTTCTTGACAAGGTTCCATTGTGATACAGTTCATTTTATTTTGTGTCCACTACAGTGGAAAATACCTGTGGGGCATTGCAAACACACTTATTAAAGAAGTGTGAGCTTATAGGTTGAGTTCTATATATATATAAAAAATCCCTTTTACTTTACAAAAAACTGGCATAAAGGCCTTCTGAGTTTTCTGTCAGTCAAAATCCTATGAAATCATTGTATGTTTAAGGTTCCTTATTATCTCTATATGTAGCTGTAGTATTTTGACCAGCAGCGTAACTTCTGCACAAGGATATATTTTGCATTGTGACTACTGAGGAGAAATAATTATGATCAAGAACCCACAGTTTCTCATACCACAGCATTCTCATGCCCTTCATTGAGTGCGACAAGAGGTGTTCCAGATGTTGTCTCCTGCTTAAAGTTGTGGATGAGGCAGAAATTGTCTGTGCTGTAAAGCATGACTGCAGAGGAAATCAAATTTTCTCTTCAACCCCAAGCTAAGAGAAGAAAGTTGCCATTTTGGTGCTGTGATGATGCTGTCTTGCAGCAGCTCACCAAGCCACTATTAAATCCATCCCCTACTCATGACCAAAGTGACAGGAAAAATTTGTTCTGGTCTGCAATCTCTTGCTTCTGAATGGTTCAGAAGCACTCCTTGGTCAGGAAAGGAAAATTTGAAGAAGGATTATTAACTATCAATAGGCACAGCAAAAGGGTGATTAGAAGAAATTTTCTCCTCTTTTCCCCTACCTCCCCCTCCTGATTTTAAATATTAAGTGTTTCAAGTACTAAAAACACATACATATATGAGGCAGAGTACCCAATTTGGGTTCAGAAATGGATTTAACTGAACTGCAGTATTTGTAGAGCCTTGAATTTTGAGGAGGGAGATTGTTTTTGGAGTGGCAGAAGAGATGGTCTTCACAGTGATGTGACCCTGATCTTGAGAAATGATTGATGCACCCTCAAGGCTCAGTCTGTCTAAGAACAGCCCTTGCTCTGTTCCCCATTTTCAAGCATATGGCCATTTCCAACAGGGATGTCATCCATGTTGTACTGAAGAACAGGGAGACTCGGTAGCTAGACATTTCACAGTTTTCCAAGCTTCTGTGTGATTTAGAAAGTTCCAGAGTAAAACAGAAACTTTTGCCAGAGGTTTTTTTTCCTCCAAAAAAGTACACTCACCACCGGAGCCTTGGAAAACGTATTCTGCTGGTCCCTGTAGATTCTGATGCAAACTATAAAGAGGAGTATGGGCCTACATGAGGTAAAAGCAGAGCATCCATGCATATGAGAGAGCAGTTCCTCAACAAATCTGAACAGAAGTTTTTGTGTTGCTACTACTGTCTTATTTTATAGAAAGTTGATGGCTGTGTTCCTTTCTTTTAGGCATTTCAAAGTCTTCCAAATACACTGGATGAAATTGACGCTTTGCTGAATGAAGAGAAATCAAGAGCTTCCTGCTTCACAGGCCTCAGTGCTTCAGTGTGTATCCCCAGTGTTTCACTCCCACACTGTACTAGGTTGCTTGGTGATAATAATAATAATACTACACTAAGCAGCAGGAACAAATGCCTGTTTCTGAATGTATTAGACTTTAATTTTTTTTAACTAAGGACCAATATGTTCTGTGCTGTTTCTGTTCTTTTAAAAAAGAGTAGAAGTATAAGAGGGAGGGAGAGAAAATGTGAGAAAGCGTAAGAAAGACAGATAAATTAACTCTGGTTCATACTACACTTTATGACAGCAAACCTGTTTGTTTAATATCAGACTGTGTAAATCAAGTTGAAATCCCTCCCCTATTTGCTTTTCTCCAGTGCTGAACAGAAGTAGTAGTTCCTAGCATGCAGCAAGGGAAGCAGGGGTATTTACCTATTTATCCATATACCCCTTCTGCTTTTAAAATCAGGCTCTACTAGTGGTTCCATTTTGTATTTGATCAGGGTGGATTCCATTTTAAAACAATAGGTTTGTCACTCTGAAATATAGTTTGAGTCTCTGTTTATTGAAACTTCAACAGTGCCTTGGGTTCTCTTTACTTAAGCTAGAAACACATTTGAGGTTGTGGATACACAATGTAACATTACCATTTCAGGTTAATATTGTAAATGAGCTGTCCACAGAAATGTTTGGACTGTAAGTAGATGCTCTGATTTACTTTCCATTTCACAGTGTGACAAGAGACCCCACACTTAACAGCTGGCCTTTTTCCAAGTCATTCCAAATAAAATCATGCTTTTGCTTTGGGCATTAAACAGGGGAATACAATCATAGTTAACTCAAGTTACTTAGGTGCTGTATAAGTAAAACTTGCCAATTATAGTCAAATGAAAGAGGTAGAAAACCTCAAAGAGTTGAGTCCAGTTATTTGGGGTACCTCTGAGTATGTCTCAAATTACTTAGGCAAACATTGGCCTGAATAATATTTTTCATTCTAACTAAAGTAGAAGTTCCTGAATCAATGGGATTTATGTACGTGTTGACTCCTTGTCCAGCAGTTGATTCAGAAGGTGTACTCTAGCTGGAGCTAACCAGCAGGATTCATGCTACTGGCAGCATTGCTATTGGCAGCACATGCCCTGGGAAGTAGCCAAAGAAACACTGGAAAGATTGAACAGTACAGTATAGTACTGAAGTAAAGGTTGGCTGACCTACAGTTCTTTAAAATGAGAAAAGAACACAGAAGAGAACTTTCTTCTTAGAAGCCTCTTTGTCATCTCTAACTAGAATCCTAAATTCCTCAAAGCCAAGTGGTGATGAATTTTAGACTTTGAATGGAAGAAGATTTGTATTAGGGAGGAAACTTCAATTTTGTAGGTGGAGTTAGTGTGTTTATCAGGGAGTCTCCACAACCTTTTTCTTAATCTATCCTTGCTTGGTCTCTCTCCCTTCTGCCACTGCTACAATCATGTTCTATTTATACAGAGCCTTGTATCTCTCATAGAACTGAGTCAGTCAACTCCCCCTTCCCCTTCTTCATCCCAGCCATTGCTGGCAGTTTTGGCCACAGCTGAGATACTGATTTCCACTGGCTGAGTTTGATTGGCAAACTCAGGAACATCTGTGAGTCACCTTTTCTCAAAGGTAAGGGAAATTGAAAAACCTGAGCTGAGAAGTAGAAGGGGCTTGCAAGCTCCCTCTTCTTCAGTGTACCAGCAGGCTTAATACATTCTTTCTGTGTGAACTCCTGATAGAAAATGTAGTAGTTGTATGACTTGCATTATATTGTCCATTTGGAAGATCTGTCTTTCCTTCTTCCTGCTAGGTTGTTGAAGAATGTAATAAAAGGGCAGAAGAAATAGCACAGATAACAGTGGAGCTGGAGAAGGAAAAAAAAGAGTTGGACAATTATAGGAAAGAGATTTCACAGGTATTTTGTGTGCATTATTATTGCCATTGTTTTCACTGTTATTTTTGTCCCAAAACAAATTCCATTAATGCATACACTGTATTTGCCAGTGTATAAGATGTACTGGTGTATAAGATGCACTCCATTTTTAAATGTTATTTTTTGGGGGGAAAGATCAGTTTAAAAATTTGCATGGCTCCCCCACCCCTTCCCTTCCGCCTCACAGGATTTCTCTGCTCTGGGGCAAAATGCATAGGAAAAGGAAGGGGAGGTCTAAGGGGCAAAAAGTGGTCCCGCACTAGGCTTCCTTCACCCCCTTTCCCTTCCATTTTGCGGGGAAAGGGAAAGGAAGGAGTTCAGAGGGGGAAAAAAAGCTCCTGGGAGCTTTCTCCCACCCACCCCTTTCCCTTCTGTTTTGCATGGGAAGTAAAAGGAAAGAGCTCTGGAGGAGCAAAAAGAAAACTGAATGAACTTTCTCCCCCCCCCAGCTACGTTCTTTCCCTTTCCTTGCAAAACAGAAGGGAAAGGGGGTGGGGGAAGCCTTTCATGAGGGTTCCTTTCCCCTTCCAGAGCTCCCCCTGCTTTCCAATGCATTTTGCCTCAGCTCAGAGAACTCGTGCTGAGGCAAAATGGAGCGGAAGGAGGTGTGGGGAAGTCTTGTGGGAGTGCTCCTTTAGCCCCCTAGAGCTCCCCCTCCCTTTCCTGTGTATTTTGCCTCGGTGCTGAGAACTTGCACGGAGGCAAAATGCATAGGAAAGGGGGGGGTTGCCAGTATACAAGATGCACAGGCATATAAGATGCACCCCATTTTTAAATGTTATTTTTCAGGGGGAAAAGTGCATCTTATACTCCGGCAAATACAGTAATAACCAAACTCCTGTAATAAATGCTGTCACTTAGGCATCCATGTGAGCTGTACATGAATGGCACACTGTAAGGGCCACAGTGTGCATCTGCAGGAGAACCAAGAAGGGACGCACTTTTGCCAGTAGAGACAGCCAGTAGAATGCAGGACCTTTGCATACGTGGATCCTCCCCTCCCTCTGTTGCCACTGTGGTGCAAAACAAGCCGCAGTGTAAGTAAAACATAGCCCTAGCAGCTGTCCATGCTGGGAATGCCAGGGATTAAGCGATGGTGGCAACAGCCTACATTGACAGCCTGCTCTGACAGCACTGATAGCAGGATAGGCACACCTCTAATCTGAGTGACAAACGGGTATGGAATTGGTGGGCGCGTACTGTTTCACCTGCAGAATGGCTTTCAGCAGCCAGTCCTTGATGATGATTGCTAGTAGATTGGTAGTTCCTGCCTATGCATACTGCCAGGATCCACTTCACAATGGAACATCAAGATGGTACGGCACAGGCTCCACCTGCTGTTCCTGTACACTGCAGCTGGACATGCAGTCTGCCTTGTTCTCTTTGTCTTCCTGTCCTCCTCCATGGGCTCAGTTTACATCTGGTGTAGCTACAGCACCTTGGTGCACTTGCACTTTCCCACACCCCATACTAGAGGGTGGGATGGTGATTAGGGCACTAGTAATACATTACATGTTGAAAACTTCAGGTGAGTGTTTGTATGATTGGATTACTGATTGTGGAGTCCTTTGCTGTGAAATCATGTTAACATGTTATGAATCTCTTTATTTTTAGGTTAAGGAAAGGTGGCTAAATCCTCTGAAACAGTTGGTTGACCAAATCAATGGAAAATTTAGCAGCTTTTTTAGTTCTATGCAGTGTGCAGGAGAAGTGGATCTTCACGCAGAAAATGAGGTATGATTGTCTGGATTATATATTGTTTAAAAAAGAGAGGTAATCTCTCCCTTGGAGGTATGAATTTTAACACCTCAGTTAAAGAAGGAGGAATAATCATATCTGATTGCTTTCTGATATCATCACTTTAGGAAACAATTATGGGAAGGTTGTAACACACTTCCTTGAGAAATATAAACTGTTCTCTGAACAGAATTAACAGTCATACTTGTATTTGAATACTTAAGTTTATCTGATGCAGTACCATCAGCAGTTTCAGTTGCAGCTCCCAAGCACTCCAGATCAGTTCCCATGGCTCTCTCTTTAGTTATCACACTAAGAGATGGCACCCAAAGCAGGCTTATGTAGATAAAAAGAGCAGAGCTGTGTAAAAAGGCAGAAAGGCTCAGTTCTTCATAGCTTCTATTGAATTCTATAAGGCAAGATAAACAATTGTAGGCTGCAATCCCATCTACATCTTATTTAGGACTAAGACCTTATGAAAACAATTCAGTTTACCTCTGAGTAAACGGGTATAGAATTGCTGTAACAGTGTAGAATACAGTTGAGAAGAAGGAACACCTGGTGAGTAACCAAAAAACAAAAAAAAAACAAGGATCAGAAGGAACAGGGACCCCCTCAGTGATGTCTCTGAGTCTGCTGACTTTACTTGATCACATATTAAAATGAATCACTTCATGTTCACTTCTGTGGGGCTAAGTAAGGTGCTGCGCTTTGTGATGCCTCTGTGGTAAGGCAAAAACCTGTCTTCAGCTCTGGATCCTTGGTGACTCAGTGTCTAATAATGGAAATTTGGGTGGTCCCTCAGCACAGAGATACAGTGTGCATTCTTTTTCTCTATTTTTTTCTCTTTTTTTCACACAGAAACATTCAACATGCACCCCCTCTTGAAGATTGTTGGCCTTCCATCTGTTGTCTTAATTGCATGTAGTTGCTTGTAGTCCATTGTTGTGCAGTACGACAAAGTTGTCCAGTTGGCATTAGTACTGAATTAGTAAAGAAAAGTAGCGCAAGACTATGTCTGAGGATTCCAGATAGTCTGGAAAATATCTGTGCGAGTACTCCTCCATAAAGTTTATTGCATATTTTAGCAGTCCTTGTGCTACAGGTTGAGTCTGAATGCTAGTGCAAGGGTGTCTGTTCTCTCATGCTGGCTGTAGGATAAGAAGGCACAAACCTCTGTATTGCTGTGCTTGTGAAAAGAATTTGGGTTGTGTTACTAGATAGAGGTTGACAATCCTGTTCTTTGTAGTGGAGTTCTTTCAGAAGAGCCAAGAATACCTTCCTAAATACTGTAAACCTTCCTAAATGTCACTTGGAAGAATATGCCTCATGGCAGCAGTGTGTTGGCAAATCCACTAATGCCCTTTTATTTGATATACAGGTAATGAAATGTATTTTTAGATTACTCTTAAAATATTAAATATTAAATAACTTTTTACATTTAAATCAATGTCCTATTAACGTTGTTTGCTTCATGGTTGAATGAGTGTTTGAAGAGGACTCTCCAGCCACTCCACTACATTGACATTGTAGAAGTTCAACTTTGGTTTGGCTGTGATGTTGACAAACTGTAGTCTGCCACCTCTGGCAAACAAGATTCTGGGTTGAGGTTGCTCTGCAAATGATGACTTATATGCTGTGTTTTAATGTAAAGTCAGCAAATCATAGTTTTGTCTAATGCTCTGCCTCCTAAAGTAGTTGTCCCACAGAGACAGGAATAAGTCTTGCCTTGGCATCAAGTAGATGTGAAAAATGAATAAATAGCTTTAATCCATGGCTTCACTGTTGAATATTTAGAAGCTCAAAACATGGCCGCAAATCTTAGTTTGAGGTGTTGTTCAAACTGGGCCACCCAAATTTTCTGTTTTCTCATTTATTCTCAGTGGCCATATGTTAACTTATGATCTCTAACACTGATGTCTTTTTTTGTGACAGGAAGAATATGATAAGTATGGGATTCGGATAAGGGTTAAATTCCGCAGCAGCACTCAACTTCACGAATTGACTCAACACCATCAGAGCGGAGGGGAGAAAAGTGTTTCAACTATGCTATACTTAATGGCTTTGCAGGAACTCAACAAATGTCCCTTCAGAGTAGTAGATGAAATAAATCAGGTATTGTTCTTGTTATGCATATGAAAGTGGTGCTTCTTCAGCTGTGTTCTGTGACAGGAAAGAAAATATTAATGCCTTTGCTTCTTTTAAAGGGAATGGACCCTGATAATGAGAGGAGAGTCTTTAACGTAGTGGTAAAAACTGCGTGTAAAGAGAGCACTTCTCAGTACTTCTTTATTACACCAAAGGTGTGTATCTACAAACTGTGTACTTTCTATGTCTTCTGTTGTTCCAATTTCTTTGCTTATAGAATTAAAAAAAATGAATGGTTTTCTGGAACATTTAAAGCCTACTTTTTTAAAAAACAAACAAACCTTAAACCTCTCCCCTGCCTGCCTGCCTGCCTGCCTGCCTGCCTGCCTGCCTTGCTTCCTTCCTTCTTTATTTCCTGCCTTTTTCTGACAGTGGGAATCAAGGCAGCTAACAACATTAAAAGAGTGTAAACTAAAACGTATATAAAAGTATAAATATAAAATTTAAGAAACAATTAAACAATTTATAGTGTTAAAAACATTAAACATTAAAATATTAAATGTTAACTGTAATTAAATATTAAATGTGGGCCTCCAGATTTAGAGCTGAATCCAAGAGCACCCCTAAACTGCAAACCGGCATTTTCAGGGGAGTGTAACCTCATCTAATCCAGGCTGAATCCCTATTCCCAGATCTCTCTTTTGACTGTCCAGGAACACCTCTGTCTTGTCTGGAATAAGTTTCAGTTTGTTAGCCCTCATCCAGTCCATTATAGCTGCCAGATATCAGTTTAGTGCAGGAGTATCTTCCTTGGAATTATGTGGAAAGAAGTAATAGAGTTGGGTATTAGCAGTATACTGGTGACACCTAACTGCAAAACTCCAGAAACCTCTCCCAGCGTAGAGTACAAGATTGTACCCTGAGGGACTCCACAGGCCAGTGGCCAAGGAGTCATACGGGAATCTCCCAGCATCACCCTCTAAGAGCACCCCTCCAAGAAAGTCATTCTAGAGCAGTACCTCCAAGCCCCATTCCAGTGAGGCAACTCGAAAAGATACCATGGTCAATGGTGTTGAAAGCTGCTAAGGGGATCAGCAGAACCAACAAGGACATACTCCTCCTGTCCAGTTTCCTGTGTAGGTCATCCACCAAGGTGACCAAAGCTGTCTGTGTTTCATAACCAAGTCTGAAACCAGACTGAAATGGGTTTAGATAATCTGCTTCATCCAGGAACTTCTGGAGTTGAGAAGCCACCACACACTCTAGTACCTTGCCCCAGAATGAAAGGTTAGAGACTGGCCTATAGTTGTCTAGTACAGTGGGATCCAGAGAGGGTTTTTTTTTCAGAAGAGGTCACATACCACAGCATCCTTCTGGAGTACTGGGAGCCTGCCTTGTTGTAAAGAGGTATTAATCGCTTCCTTTACCCACTCAGCCAGTCCCCCTCTAGCCTGTTTCATCAGCCAGGAAGGACAAGGATATGTGGTAGCTCTAATTTCTTCAAGGATCCTGTCCACTTTCTCAAGCTATCCATTAACTACATTGGCTCTCAGTGTTCAGTCCTCTGCATATTAAAACCCATAAGCCCCACTAGACATAGTCAGTGATCAAGGAGTCTGGAAGCTGTGGTAAAAAAATCTGGGAGGCCAGGGGTTGAGAACCATTGCTTAATAGAAGCTGAACACAGGAGAATGCAAGTCCGGGACTTCTTTCAGTGCAGGAGTGATAACATTTATTTCCTTCACTACTGAGGTAATCGCTTCCCTTCTGTGGTGATAACAAGGCTTTCAGGGCTGGGGCTTGTGACAAATTAGTATAGGGAATAAAGAAAGTAATCCAGCAAGGACTGTGTCCTTTTTTTTGGTGGAGTTCCTACTTCATGCTAATACATTGTATGGTAATCACATTTTAAGTAAGAAGTAATAATTGGTTTTTGGTTGGGTAAATAATTTTTTTGTTAAAACTCATTGTGCTTACATGTTGAACTCGTGCAGTTGGAAGTAAACCTTACTGAGTTCAGTCGAGTTTTATCCTGAGAAATTGTGTAGAGCTGCCAACATGCCTCTTAAGCTTAATAATGAAATTTTAAGGTGCAGTTTTAAAACAAAACGTTAGCTACGTTGACTGCAAATAATAGAAAAGCCAAATAGATGTATTTCTGCCTATTGTTCAATCTCTTACCTGTCCCTGGATTTGGCTAAGGGTTCTCCTTGGGTATGTATCTGTTAGGGCTGTTACAATGAGGTTTTGCCTTTCAAAAGTTCTTGCTGTACTGCTTCCTGTTATATAATCTGTCTATTAATATTCAAATTCAAGATGTCACTTATAAAACTTCTTGCTTAGGAGTTGCAGTTCTAAGGCAGGGATGGACAAAATGTGGAATAGTAGATCTTTGGTTGAATTGCAGTAGATGTACAAATATTTCTGACTTCCATTTATTTAAGAGCAGCAAAAGTGAAAAAAATGTGCAGCCTAGTGGCATAGGTAGTGAGAAAGTTAGCAATAGTAGTGGGTGGCGACAGTGGGTGGTGCTTTTCTGCTTGCCTCTGATGCAAGCTCCTGTCCACTTCAGTATCTCTAGTCCTTTTAAGACTGATTTCAAGGTATTTTGAGCATTGTTTTGTCCTCTACCCAGAGTTATGTGGAAAATTACATTATTTACTGATGTTACCCTAATGCTCCTTAAGAACCGTTTTCTTTCTAAAAAAATCTCCTAATGTCTACCTCTTCCTATAGTCGCTCGTTAGTTGTCACTTGTTTTTCTTGCCTGTCATTCAGCTTTTACATATATAGCATTGGATCCTGTAGTCATGCTGATGACAGAAATCTGTTTGGTTGTACCTATTAAGAACCTTCATGTGGTGGTGTTTATGCAACCAGTACAAGCCTAATGAGTGATAGAAAGCATAATAATAATGCTGGAAGATGAATTGAGATCTTAATTTATTCAGTATGTGTTATCTTGCCCACCTGCCAGAAATGCCTGACTTTGATGAATCAAAAAGGAAGGCATGGAATGGCATATGTGTTTGAGAAATAAAACATAGGTGCTGTATATTAAGTGATACACAAATGTTGTTGGTGTGTGTGTAAGAGAGAGAGAAAACTGTTTTTAATTGAATTTTCTTCCCTGATTGGTTAACAGCTGTTACAGAACCTCACTTATGACGAAAAGATGTCTGTGTTGTTAGTCTACAATGGATCTTCTATGCTTGAATCAAGAAAGTGGAACTTAGAGGCTTTCCATAGGAGACGTCGGCGATTTCAGCCATGACTAATCACTAAAGATCTTCCTGATGCCTTTTGAAACTTAGAGAAAAAAATAGCTGGAGCAAGTTGAAGAACTAAAAATTTCTTCTTTTACTTAAGAATACAGCTGTTTTAAAGAGACTATTGATAGCCTACATTTTATGTGAATACAAGTACATACTTCACCTTTTATGGTTATTTCCTCTGGAGAACCACAGATACCAATTCTGAGGAAGAGCAAGAAGCTCAGATCAGAACTTTTTTGCATCAGCATTCACCTGGTGGTGGACTTAGGGTTGTAGTTTTTTTATAGTTTTGATGAATTCAGATCCTTTTTATGTGTCTTCTAAATGTTCTGATACAACTTTTGGGTGTGTTAGTGAACTGGTAAAAATGTCACAAAATCTGTTGAGCAAGAAGATTTTAAGTTTTGTCACTATCCAGGGTTGTGCAGCCAAAAGAAACTGTCCAAGCTGTTTAATGAGTAGGATTCTACAAAGAACTTTCACTACTTCTTCTTAGGGCAACATCTTAATTGTATTTTCAGAGAGGACAGGGTTTCAGGCAGTTTCTAAAGATCTGAAATATGCAATGTCTTTTTATTGTCATCTCAGAAGGAACTATTTGTTTGGCTGATGTTTGCTAATTTTATACTGTGGACCATCCTTATAAAATGGGACCTGTTTTAAATGTTACTGTTTTTGTTTTTTTGTGTTGGTTTTTGTAAGAAGAATAAGCTTCCCCCATCCAGTGCAAAATCTTTTTGAATAATAAATTGATACTGCACATTTTTTCATTTTTTTTATTCTTGAAACATTGTGAATACAAAAAAATGATTCTGTTTTATAGATTATTCCAATAAGAGAAAACATTTCATAAACTTCAAATCATTGAAGGAGCGCATTCACCTCTAGGACTGTTTTCCTCAACAGACTTCTGCTATGACTCGTAACTTTATTGAATTTTGAGTCCTATGTAGTCCTAGTTAAGAGCAGGGAGAAAGATAAAGCAAAAAGTGAAAGAGGAGAGAGAATGGAAGTGGCTCTTAATGTGACAGTAGGCTCTTAATAAAGTATCCTCTGGTGAGAAGTAGAATTTGTCTGAAATTGATGGAAGGGTAGATGTTCACAATTCCCAGTATAAACATTTAGACTGAAATCATAAAGATGAGGGAATTGGTAAAGCCCAACTGGAAACAGTGATACTTTTGTGTAAACATAGAATATGTTAAAACATTTAATTCAGAAATGCAATAGATAACACAGAATTGTGCTGCATTTTTGTGTTGAGGTTACTGATCTTTGTTGAGGTGCCATTAAATTGGCTTCTTTGCTGTGATCTCTCTTGCAAAAATAAATGCTATAAATCATGCCTGAATCAACCCTCAGAAAATGAGGTTTCATTAATAACAAGAGATCTGAAAGTCTTGTCCTTCAGACTTTTTTTAGCATTTTTCTTAAGACTGGACATTTAGAGGATGGGATAAGGTGGGGTGGAATGTTCTAGCGTACCACATTTTGCTGAAGGCTATACATCCAATCGTATACTTACATATAATGCCAACTTTATTTTGTGGCATCTTTCCCTTTACTGGTTTTGAACATTAGCCGTCTCTGGTTTTAAATATTTCACTATGAAAACAACAGAAACAATGTCTTCGTTGATTAGATCCTAATGGTTAATCGTATAATTGCACACCATGACTCTAAGAGCTCAGGCATGGCCATTTATTTGTTTACATTAGAGTGACAGGCATTTCTTCAGTCACTATATATTTCTGCAACTAACAGACCAATTGTAAGTTTGACATTAAAGAGGAGGTTATGTTTTGGGTTGACGACAAAAGAAAAGAAGTTATTCCACCTCTCCCCAAAGGACTAGGCTGTAGCCCTTCCACTCATTCAGTTTCCTTTGTAAAAGCTAGACAGTGGGCTGGGGAGAAGCTAACACTTCATGCCACCCTTTCTGTCAGCAACGGCATGATGCACAACATCTCCTGTTGCACTCGTAACTTCTTTTGCTTGGAAACTGACAACACTTGTTAGATCCGTCTCTATACAAAGATAATCTTTGTACAAAGTGCAAGGTGTGCTATTTCAGTTATGGATTTGCTGGATTGTTCTCTCATCATGCAGCAACAGAATTCTTCTGTCAGAAGGAGCTACTACTGAGAATGCAATGCTAGCCAAATTACATGCTATACTCCAGGAAATCTGAGCTCTGGATCCTTGTCTTTACCACCAGAGGCCACTGTAATACCAACTGCTGGGAGGCTGTGTTTGCTTTGAAAGCAATACATTGCACAGAAGAAGGAATAATGTCCTTCACATTCAATTTGAATGAGATACTTGGGTCCCTTCTCCAAATCATATTGGGCTGCCCTGTTTCCCTGCAACCAAAACTTCTTTCTCAGCTGGGTAGTGGTGGAAAACTGAGGTGTATGGTAAGCACCTGCAGAAAACAGAGTCAGGAAAAGAGAAAGCAGATATTGGAGCTATGGGGATGGTAGTGCCCTGATATATCACAAAACTGACTTCAGCCAGCCCTTGAACCTATTGGAGTTAGCAAGGTGATCCTTTTGCTTGAAATGAATGAATAATGAATGTGCGAACTGAATGCAACTTAACAGACAGAATGATTGGTTGTGCAGTTCAACAGGACAACAGCAATTTGCAATGATAGGTCTATATAGTATGTATATCTAGTAAGCCTTTGAAATGTTAAGAGTATCATGTAAAGTTGAAGGCTTTCACAGCCAGAATCCATAAGTTGTGGGTTTTCTGGGCTTTGAGGCTGTGTTCTATTATCCTCTGAAGATGCCAGCCACAGATGCAGGCGAAACGTCAGGAGAAAATACTAATAGAACACAGCCTGAAAGCCTGGAAAACCCACAACAACCTATATTAAGAGTATCAGTTTAACTGGTGGGTCATGCTCATGTTTCATGATTGTCTCAGAAATCGGCAGAGTTCTAGTATGCAGTCAAGTTGTTGTTCCAAATCTTTGTCTCTATTATAACTCTTAGACCTGGAAAAAAAACCTACACAGTGATGGTTCTGGCTTCACCACTGGTTCCTGAAGCTCAAGAACTTCCTTCAGTCTGAAGTCTGTTACCTTGGCATCTGTATTGTTTTCAGAACTGATACTGTAAATGCTAGCAAACTATTTATAGAAATATGGAAATTAACTAAGGCAGAATTTGCATAACATTTGACATTGTGCTGTGGACAAATGTGTTCACTCTTCCAAGCCAAACCAATAAAATATACACTATATATACTCATATATAAAATTAAAGTTGCAGTAAAGACACCTTAGAATGAGCATGCACACACACATATACACAATATCTATATCCATATCATCTTCATTTGTATCATTATGTATATATATTTTTTCTGTTATATATGTAGACTGTATATAACCTTAAGTACATATATTTTTCTGTCTCACTGTAGCACTACCTTTCCACAGTGGGACTGTGGGCTCCTGTGAGGCAAAAGACAATGCTGATGGTAGCAGTACTGCTGGTAAGGTCTCCCATGTCAAATTTTTGCTGAGGAGATAGACCAAATCAGCAGCAGTGGTGAGGGTGGTGACAGTAATGGAACATCCCTCAGAGACAATGGCGGTGGCAACATAGCTAACACTACCTAGTACTGCACAGAAGGAGCCATGGTAAACCCCTTTTGAATGTCTTTTACCATGAAAACCATATGAAACAATCCAAAATGAAGCAAGAGACAGTGCCAGAAGATGACACTCTCAGGTTGGAAGACATTCAATGAATTACTGGGCTATAGGAGGGGACAATGATAAGTAGCACTGTGGCTGATAACAAAACTGGACTCAAGCTGAAAGATCATTCAGCTGTTGACATGCTCAGAAGTGAAAAGAAAGACCAAAGCTACACAATGCATATACTAGGAACATGAAATGTGAGAAGCATGAATCAGGGGAAGGTAGACACAGTAAAACAAGAACTGGAACGTATAAATATTGCAATATGCAGGGTGAGCAAGCTAAAGTGGACAGGAATGGGACAGTTTCAGCCAGATAATTATTTATGAAATGAAAATCTAAGAAGTAATGGAGTGACATTAATAGTGAGGACAGGTGTAGCAGAGTAGTCAAAGGATATAATGCAAAATCTGACCAAATCATATCAACAAGACTTCGGGGAAACTCCATCAGTATAATCATCATCCAAGTTTATGCTCTAACTACAGAGGCAGAAGAAGAAATTGGAAAGATTCTTGCTGGAGTCCAGGATGAAACTGATCACACACCAAAACAGGACCTCTTGTTAATTGTAGGTGATTGAAATGCAAGACTAGGAAACAGAGCAAAATCAAAGGTTATATAGTAAAATTTGGCCTAGGATCAAGAAATGAAGCAGGAGAACAACTGAATAAATTTTGTAAGGCTAACAGTTTGTTCATTGCAAGCACATCTTTCAAAGTAACCAAAGAGGTGACTGTGTATAATGACATCACCTGATGGCCAATATAGAAATGAAATAGACTACATAATCAGAAGCAGAAGATGGAGAAGCTCCATTCTTTCTGCAAAAACAAGACCAGGAGCAGATTGTGGCATAGATCATGAACTGCTAATATCAAAAATCAGAGTAAAGCTAAAGAACAACACTAAACCAACAATTGTGTCAAAATATAACCAGAAGAACATTGTTGTAGAACTGAAAGACAATGTAAAAAATAGATTTGCATTGTTAAGCCTAATTGACTGGGACCCAGAAGAACTCTGAACTGAAGCCAGAGACATTGTCAGGGAGGAATGCAAAAAGACAGAATCTGCAGTCAAAAAGAAAGAGAAGCCTCAATAGATGACAAAAAATTCTTCAAACAGTGAACGACAGATGAGAAGCAAATATAAAAGATGTCAGAAAAAGGGTAATAACATTGAATGCAGCTACTCAGTGGCCTGTGTATAGAGATAAAGAGAACTAGTATAATAATTGATGCAGAGAAATAGAAGATGAAAACAAAAAAGGAGGACCAAGAAACCTCTTCCATAAGATCCAAGAAATCAAAGAGGAATTTAAACCAAGAGGAATGATGCTACAGCAGGGGAATACATTATGTGACCAAGTAGAAATAAAATGGTGGCGAAAACAATACACGGGAGAACTATATAAAAGAGATGGAAAGCTGGCAGATTCAGTCAAGGAGGAACCATATGAAGATGAACCACCCATTTTAGAAAGTGAGTGAAAGCTGCACTCAGAGCACTTGGGAGAAATAAATCACCAGGAACACATGGCACATCAATAGAGCTGCTTCAATCTACAGAGATAGAAGCTACTCTAGTTATAACTAAAATCAGCCAACAACTATGGAAAACAAAGGAATGGCCCATTGATTGGAAACGTTCAATATACATTCCAGTCCCCAAGAAAAGGGGGTACCAGGGACTGCAGTAACTTCAGGACCACTGCATTAATCTCCCATGCAAGCAAAGTTATGCTCAACATTTTACAACAAAGACTTTTACCATATATGGAGGGAGAAATGCCAGATATCCAAGCTTCAGGAGAGGAAGAATCACTAGGGATCATACAGCACACATATGTTGGATAATAGAGTGCGCCAAAAACAACAACAACAACAAACCAGAAGCTAATCCACCTGTGCTTTACAGATTACAACAAAGGCTTTGATCGTGCAGTTCAGTAGTTCTTAAGCTTCCTTAGTGGGAACCCTTGCAAATATACTTTTTTGCTGCCCCCCCAAACTTAACTCAAGATTTAAATATTTAAATTTAAATAGTCAAATATTTATTTAAATTTTCAAATATTTATTTATTTATTAAAGACTTCTGGAGACCAGGATTCAAATCCCTGCTTAGACACTGAGCGACCTTAGGCAAGTCACATTCTCTCACCCTCAGAGGAAGGAAAAGGCAAACCCCCTCTGAACATCTTGCCCCCCAAAACCGGTGGTGGGTTTCACTTTAGGGTTGCTATAACACAGAAGCAACTTGAAGGCATACAACAACAAAGTGCTGCTGACCCAGGGGGTGCTTTCTAGCCATTCTGTCTCTTCCCTTTTGAAAACTGACTTATGGTGACCCTCAGGCACACATATCATGAGGGTTTTCTTTGCAATATTTGTTGCCTTTTCCTTTCTCTGAGACTGAGAGAATGTGACTTGCCTGACTTGCCCACTGGGTTTCCATATCTGAGTGGGGATTCAAACCCTGGTCTCCAGAGTCACAGCTTGGGTACGTGCATGCGCCTGCTGCTGTGTCCCTTTCGTCAGAGTACAGTACTGGGGGTACGTGTGTGCATGCCCAAACTGCTCCCTCATTTGCACCCACAATCCCGCCCTCCCACTGCTACATCCCTGTTGCTGCTGCTGCTGCTTTTGGAGTCCAGCAGCAGGGCTTTGCAGACTCCTTATGAGGGCTCCTCAGACCCCCAGGGGTCCCCAGACCCCAGGTTAAGAGCCACTGGTGTAGGTCATGAAAAACTATGGATAGCAATTCAGAAAATGGGCATGCCACAGCATTTAATTGTCCTGATGTGTGACCTGTATACAGGGCAAGAAGCTGACATCAAGAGAGAATATGGAGAAATAGAATAGCTTCCAATTGCAAAGGGATGAAGTAAGATTGCATTTTATTACCCTGTTCAACTTGCTCACTGACCATATCATACATAAAGCAGGATTAAAGTCAGTGGAAGGGGTAACAGAAATTGGAGGAAGGAACATTAATAGTTTAAGATATGCAAATAACACTGTACTACTAGCAGAAAATAGCAACGGCCTGGAACAATTACTGAAGAAAGTCAAGGCAGAAAGTGCAAAGGCAGGTTTAGAGTTGAACGTTAAGAAAACAAAAATAATTACCACATATGATTTCATAACTTTAAAGCAGATGATGAAGACATTGATTTTCCATACCTTGGCCCAGCCATTAATGAAAATAGAGGCTGCAGTCAAGACAGAAGGAGAAGACTGGGGCTTGGGATGGTAGCTATGAAGGAACTGACTGTTTGTGTCAGATCTGTTGAAATCCAGAGCTGGTATCAAAACTCATCTGTCTTGGGAATTTTCTTTAAAAGTGTGTGTGTGTGTGTGTATGTATGTATGTACAGTGGGCCTCTGCATCTGCTATGGTTTGGCTTTAGGACACTCTGTGAATATCAAAATGAATGGATGCTCGAGTCCCAGTATGTACAATGGTATATTAAAACGGCATCCCTTATCTAAAGTGACAAATTTACTTTTTGGATTTTGTTTATTTATTTGTTTGGGATATTTTTAAGCTATGGTTAGTTGAATCTGTGTATACAGAATCTGTGGATATGAAGGGCCAACTATGTTGTATGTAGAGGTGATTGAAGAATATGTGGTGGAAATAATGGTCAATGGTCCAGATCCTGGATCAGGAGAGGTCGTGTAAAGTTTTGCACAGGTGCAATTATGACACATCTTCTGTTCTCCCTCTCAACTCACATTTTTAAGTGGTTGCTCTTAGTGGCTGTGGAAAACAAGGGGAGGCAGGAACAAAGAAGCATACCACTCTGTTCCTGTAGGAACAATATCTTCCAGCACCTCCAGAAGGACATAGTGGTTTGAATGTTTGACTAGGACACTGAGAATCCCCACTCATCTGTGGAAACTCACTGGGTGACCATGGACAACTCATACTCTCTCAGCCTCAGAGGAAAGTAGGGGCAAACCTCTGAATAGTAATTTTTATCACGAAAGCCCAATGAAACAGGAGTGGTTCCCCACTCCTGTCTCTTATACTGAGGGTCCTTGCCACTTGTCAGCTAATTCTGGATTCTGTCCGGATTGACCTTTATCAACTTCTGGTCACCCAGTTTATGACAATAGTTAAAGCAGACAGCTCAGATTAACAACACTCCACTTAAACATTTTCAAGTCTTGGAGTTCCAGGATATTTACATGGGAAGGAACAGACTCTTTTGGTACTATTTTAAGGCTATTTATTATAAATATACATTGATGTATACCTACATATATATTCCATTCAGGGAGAATCACAGCTTCAGCTTAGTTATATTCTGTAACACTGTAAGTAAGGCATCTTATATTAAGTCATATAGCCATCACGTTCATCTGGACTTTGGTCTTAATATTCTAAAAATTATCCATGACAGAATGCAATCTCGTCTGTTGCTTTCAAGGATTAACCTTCAGCAAATCTTAAATAATTCTTATCATACCAATAGTATGTGGTTATATATCTATTCTAGCCTTGCCAGCATGAATCAGCATTTTTGGGTGGCATGTCAGGGCTAATAAGAAACTGTCCTCAGGAAGGCTAGGTCTACCTTGGAGGCAAGGTAGGTAATTATATGGCCCTAATTTAGCTCTTTTGTTCCCTTTTAACATCCATGCAAGGTATTGTTTATCCAATCAGAGGTTTATCTCTCACCTTTTTGTTTGGTACAATAGAATCTAGTGCATACCCCTCCTTTACAGTACACCCTACTACCTGTTGTCAGGTGTCTCTAATAAACTGGCTCACAGGGTGACCTGAGGTCATTCTTTGCCATTTTTATTTACATTCTTTAAAGGAACATCTGGCTTCCTTCCCAGACTTGAAATCTAAACAAGCATTTCCCTTCTTTTATTACAAGACAGAAAGTGGGCAGATGCTGTCATGAATCTTAGAATCTATATCATACCATCTATAGGTTTTACCGGGTTATATATCCTTATTTAATGATATATAAATATTTTAATAGCATATACACAGGACAAGGAGTTACCAGCTAAAATATGTCTGGCCTGGAACACCAAGAAGAGGGATGCCATACATCTGAGCTGACTTGAAGACACATAGCAACAGCAACAGTCCAATATACCCTAAACATTGTTTTATGCTATATAAACCTCAGCATACGTCACTGGAAATCAATTGTTATAAGGCGAATTCTCTGTTTGGGATTCTGTCTATCCCAACAAAATTTAAATTAGGACCTGAGAGTTTCCAGTAATCTCTTATACAAATGTATTTGTTATGAGCTTATTTGCCTGGCGTTGCCTGGGATGTTATTTTCTCACAGGGAACACTTGTTAGAAATACTTAGGAATGACGTTACCTTACCTTAGGAATTAGATGCAGTTGAAATACACAGATTTGAGATCCTGTATCTCTAATTCCCCAATCCGTCTTGTCCAGTACATGTAACTTTTCCCCATATTTCCCAATCCGATCTGTATTCGGTTATTAACATACACAGTTTGGCTTCTTGATGGAATACACTGGCCTCCTCCTTGCTACTCGGCATTGTCTCCATAGCAACTGACCTGAGTTCTCTGGCTGAGAATTCTAAAGGCCCCTCCCTGAAGTGCCAGGTCCAGGATTCTATAGAATCTTCTTACGCAGCCAATCCTATGAGGTTTTCTCGCCTCACAGCCAATCATATGAGGTCTTTGCTTGCCTGACACAGATGAACAGACATACTCGCTCACAAACTTTGACTTTTATATAGCAGATATATAGACTAGCTGCCTTTTGTACCAGTTGGATAAATTCCAAGGAATCAGTAGCATTTACTGCATCTGGATAGCCATTCAGCCCTTGAGGGTAACTGGTGATCCTCCTGCAGTTTATCAAAGGCTTTAAAGACTACAGCCTGAATCGTATTTTGATTGTCAACTAAAACAGACCCATTGAATTAATGGAATTTGAAAACTGTCACCATCCATTCATTGGGTCTATTCTGATCAGGACTAATTAGATTGCCTTTATTTATTTATTTAGAGCATTTATACCCCGCCCTTCAGCCAAGGCCTCACAAGTGGCTTACAAACTGTTAATTTGACAGTTCTCTGCCCTCAGGCTTACAATCTAAAAAGACAGGACACAAAAGGAAAGGGGACAGCTGTAGGAGATGAGATTAAGTCCAACAGATGATGGTTGCTCTTCTCTCCCTCAAAGACCATAGCTGTGGCAGTTAATTGGAAACAAATTCAAGGTACAAATAAACTCAACTTAGGCCATTGAATCAAATAAATTATTGCCCTAGATTTATCCATAATGGGTTTGTGAGCAATGAGAACATAGGGATATAGGAATATTTGGTATCCATATCAAGCAGAATGCAGCACAGCACTGTGAGCTTTGTAATAACTGCAATATGAGCTTTGTAATAAACAGAACAAAAATACTCAAGATGCTCTTATATGGTAAAAAAGTAAAAACGTACTTGTATTGTTTCAGGAAATCCATCTTGGAATAGGAAAGTAGATTACCTAAATTTCAGTAGAAGAGCCCCTAGGGCTGTCTCTCATGTATGCAGGTAAGCCATCCTGATGCTCCCTTCCCAGACAAAGGGATGCAAAAGGCTAACTAACTTTTGGAAGAAGGGGAAAGTGACCTCTGCAGGCAGGAAGGAAGCAAAAAAAGCTTGAGCACACAAATCAAAGAAAGAAACGGACAGGTGAAACAAAATGGCAGAGCTCTCTCACTAATCACTTATACACATTTTGATACCTTTTTGCTTCCAACATGGGATTGCCCCAAATAGTGAGGTGATATGAACCCATGATATGAAAAGTGATTTCAGTGCCTTATCTAGTGGACATCACTATACGGTCATAATGTGAGGAGTAAGAAAGATATGTTGAACTTAAGCTGCCCAATTCTACAGTGGAGCTACCATTGTTATTACTGTTGTATGCCTTCAAGTTGTTTCTGACTTATGGTGATCCTAAGGTGAATCTCTCACGTGGTTTTCTTGGCAAGATCTGTTCACAGCTCTTAATACTGATGTCCTCTGAAGCTGAGACAATGTGGCTTGCCCAAGGTCATAGACCCAGAAGACACCACACCACCCATCAAGTCCAGCCCTCTGTCATGCAGGAATATACCATCAAGGCATATCTGACAGATGGCCATCCAACCTTTATTTGAAAACCTCCAAAGGAGGAGACTCCACCACACTCCCAAGCAGAACATTCCACTGCTCTTACCATCAGGAAGTTCCTCCTAATGTTTAGATGGAATCTTTTTTCCTGAAGTTTGAAGCCATTGCTCCATGTCCTAGTCTCTGGAGCAGCAGAAAACAGGCCTGCTCCATCCTCCATATGACATTCCTTCAAATATTTAACTATAGCTATTATGTTGCCTTTTAACTTCTCTTCTCCAGGCTAAACATACCCAGCCCCCTAAGCCTCTTCTCATAGGGCATAGTTTCTATGCCTTCTAGGCCTTTCGCTGTCCTCTGAAGATGTTCCAGCTTGTCACTACCCTTTCTGAACTGTGGTGCCCAGAATTTGACACAGTATTCCAGATGAGGTCTGACCAAAACAGAACAGAGTAGTACTATTACTTCCCTTGACCAAGATACTATACTCGTACTGATGCAGCCCAGAAGTCCATTGGCTTATTTACCTGCTGCATCAAATGGCTGACTCATGTTCAGCTAACGGTCTACTAAGACTTCTAGATCCTTTTCACATGTACTGTGGTCAAGCCAGGTGTCACCTATCTTACATCTGTGCATTTCATTTTTTTCTGCCCAAGTGGAGTATCTTACACTTCTTTCTGTTGAAATTCATTTTGTTAGTTTTGGCCCACGTATCTGTTACGGTTATTTTGAATTCTGATTCTGTCCTCTAGGGTGTTAGCTACCCCTCCTAATTTGGTGTTGAATAGCACTGGGCCCACTACAGAACCCTATGGCACTCCACTAGTCACTTCTCTCCAGGATGATGATGAGCCATTGGTGAGCACCCTTTGGGTTTGGTTGGTCAACCAATTATAAATCCAACTAACCATAGCATTGTTTAGCCCACATTTTACTAGCCTGTTTGAAAGAATATCATGGGAGTTCTTGTCAAAGGCCTTATGCAAGTCAAGATATGCAATATCTACAGCATTCTCTTCATCTACCAAGCTTGTAACAATACCCCCCCCCCAAAAAAAAAATTACTCTGGCATGACTTGTTTTTGAGAAACTCATATTGACTTTTAGGGATCATGGCATTCCTTTCTAAGTGCTTATAGACTATCTGTTTAATGATCTGCTCTAGAATCTTTCCTGGTATTGATATCAGGCTAACTGGGCAGTCCTCTTTTCCTCTCTTTTTGAAGATGAGGACACTATTTGTCCTCCTCCAGTCTTCTGGGACTTCTCCTGTTCTCTAGAATTCTCAAAAATTATTGCCAGGAGTTCTAAGATTACTTTTGTCAATTCTTTTAATGCAGTTAATTCTTAATTAATACACTTGGATATACACTTGGCCCTGGAGACTTGAATTCATTTAGAGTAGCCAGGTATTCCTGTACTACCTATGTTGTACTGCATTTCCCCTACCACATCATGTAGTTCATTTTCCCCTTTGCTTTTCTTTTGGGAGAAGACAGAAGCAAAGAAGGTGTTCAGTAGTTCTGTAGGTCATTCAATGGGTTTCCATGGAAAAGCAGGGATCTGAACCCTAGTCTCCTAGAGTCATAGCCCAACACTCAAAACCCTACACCACACTGGCCCTTTTAAGTTACCATATATTCATTTTTGTTTGTTTGTTTAGAACATTTATACCCCAGTCTTCAATCAAGAAGGCTCCCAGAGCAGCTTACACGTTGTTTATATGATAATTTTAGACCATTCCAAGATTTCACATCCCACTTGAGCCTGCTGGCACTAAGCTTGTGGTGTTAAATATGTGTTATTATAGGGTCAAAGATAAGGCAGATTAAAGCCACCTTGTGATGTGGGTAATTGTAATTTAGCCTGTGAGATGTGTGGTCTAACCTCTACTGCATAATTTTGCCCTCCAAATTTGATCAAATTGCCTGAAGTATTTTTGAGGCGTCATAAGAAGTAGACCTCTAAGAATGTAACTCATTTTAAGGTAAAATGTTAATTTTAAGAATTAGTGATTATTGGCATCTTGGAGTGCCTTGTGCCCAAGGGGAGAAAGATATGGTAACCAGTTCTTAAAAAATAAGAATTGCAGAGATGATATGAAGTCTGCAGGGGAATACAATAAGAGAAAAAACAGGGAAGAAGATATGTTTTCATTAGTTTTAATAAACAAGCATGGTGTTTTTATACATACCTAGGAAAAGTTACTGCTTGGGAGATTCTGGGAATCATAGTCCAAAAATAAAGTCTTCCAACCCCTGTTATACAAATTGTACCAATGGATGCCTTTGTCATTGCCATAAATAGGGCATTCAGCCACTGGGAAAATACTAGGCACCAAGGAGTACACACCAATCCAGGAAAAATAAAGACAAGATACAAGTGTGGTATCAATTAGTGCCCTGACTTTTTAAAAGATATTGTAAACTTATACCTGGCCAGACACGTCCTAGGTGAAAGAGGACCCCCTCTCTCCCTAGCTCAGCAACAAACCCTCAGGCCTAAGGACTTGGAATGTGTCTTCTGAGGACACTCAAAGGATTATTTCCTCTATACTCAAGTCCCACAACTGAAGTGTCTTCAGAAGACACTTTTACCATAAATGGTGTAAGTTCCTTTGTGGTCTGCCTCAGTTTCTGAAATCTTGCAGGGATATCTAAAGCAGAAGAGCACAATTGTAATAGATAGTTCTCTCTATTACCATGTTGCCAATGGATGAGAGGTTCTTTGGAAGGTCTGCAAACTGTTTTGTTGAATCAGATTGGTCAGCATAGGGCCTTTGACTGTGTAGCACACTTAACAATGGTGTTCTGCAGTGCTGACCCAAGACATTTTGTTGCCTGAGGTTAAAGTTCCCAGCTCTCAGGACTTGGCCCCTCTTCTCCAGTCCTCTGGATTAGGTGGAAGAATCTCAGAGTGGGAGAACTACACTGAAAAATATGTGTATATTTTTTTCCTTCATGTGTATATATTAGCCTAGACCAGTCAAGTTATTTCTATCCATACCATAAAGGCACTAGATCACAAGCACATACACATACCATTACCACAGTATAGCAGCTTCCAGTTTAGGCCGTCAGATTTTTGACATTGAAAAAATACTACCGTACATTTACTTCAAAGTGAGCCATGTGACTAAATACTAATTTCTTCACTTTTAAATATTCAAACTGTTAAGTCCATTGCTAATGCTTCCTTAACCCTCAGATGTTTTGCTAGCTGAGTCAGAACAGTGAATGGCCCCTCCCTCCCACAAGCTAAAATGTATAGTATCCCAGGTCAGTTATTTTTGACACCTGAGGCAGAAAATCTCACAAGTGCCCATTCTTTTTCATGGCAGTTTAGATTTTATGAAATTCACGGGATCGTCATAAGGAGACAGGTGACTTGAAGGCACATACACACGCACACAAAATACGATCACAATAAATTACTGAAAATTTGCTTTCCTAACTCCTAAAATCTGCTCCCTTGGGTGACTGCTTCACTGAGCTTTTTACATCAGGGTGAGCCTTGATCTGTATGCTGAATTCTCTTCCCTTTCATGGTCGTTATTTGATGCCTCACCACTTCATGACTTGCAACAGTACATGTGAGATAACTCTTTTTGTAAGCCTTGTATCTGAGGTGACGCAGGGTGATAGGATTATCCTACTTATAGTCTTCTAGATGACCTATGATGGCCCATTCACACTAGCAAATTATCACTTAAGGCTGAAATAATTAGATCAGTAGTATGAACATTGTTGTTGTTGCTGTTGTATGCCTTCAGGTCCTTTTTGACTTATAGTGACCCTAAGGTGGATCTTTATCTTTGTGGGCTGGGGTGCACAAGCACAAGCTTGCACACATGCGTATCTGCCAACTGTTAGTTCATAAATCATAAGGTCACCATAAGTTGTAAACGACTTGAAGATATACCCCCACCACCACCACAACAAAGGTGAACCTATCATGAGATTTCCTGGGGCTGAGAGTGTGTGATGTGCCCAAGGTCACCCAGCGGGTTTTCATGGCTGAGTGGGGAATTGAATTCTGGTCTCCAAGGTTGTAGTCCAACCTTGCAAGCACTACACCATGCTGGCTCTCAGTACGAAAATATGAACCATCTACGGGATATTTTCAAATATCAGACTTGCATTTGGGCTAATAATTATCTTTTAAATTCCATCAAGTAAAATCTTCATTTAAATAAAAAAAAAGCCATGACACCATCACAAATGCAAAGGCAAACACTGTTTAATAATGTGTGTGCCTCTGTCAGCCTGTCTGTCTGCCAACTTAGCTGCTTCACCAATTCCACAATGAGAATTTCAGATAAAAAGGGAAAGCCTTATTACATCTCAAAGTCTAACACATTTATATTGAGTTGGATATGGGCCCAGGTTTAGAGTCCACTTTCTTAGATTCAAGAACTATCAGCTGGCAGATATGCATGAGTGTAAGCTTGCACTTGGGCTCCCTAGCCCACAAAGATGTAAAGTAGGACTGAAAGGTCATGAAATATAAGAGGTCTGACAGACCTTCAACATGTCTATAAATGTCACAAAGGTACTGGACCTCTGGCATTTCATGGCCTCTTGGTTTCCCTGTTTACAATTTTTAACAGGACACGTGTGTTCTGTATGCATGTATGAATAATCATGTATGTATGTGAGAAAGAGGGATAAGATGTGTATAGTCTGTCAGTTTCATGCCTTTGACAGAATGACCTTCAGTGCAAGAAGACTTGCGCCGTAACAAGTGTGTTATTCTGAGGTGCCATACATTTTAGTTGTCATTTATACAGTAAAGAAAGACCACCTTTTTCTTTATGCATACACATCAAGAATCTGCCTGTCATTGTCGTGTGCTTTCAAGTAATTTCTGACTTATAGTGACCCTAAGGTGACCCTCAGAATCACTGCGGTGTAGTAGCTAGAGTGTTGGACTACAACCCTGGAGACCAGGGTTGGATTCCCCACTCGGTCATGGAAACCCACTGGGTGGCCTTTGGCAAGTCACATACTCTCAGCCCCCCAAACCCACAACAGGGTTTTCTTAGGGTTGCCATAAGTCACAAACAACTTAAAAGCACACAACGGCAACACAAAGTGACCCTATCATGGGAGTTTCTTGGCAGAATACGTTCACAGGGGTTTGCCCTTGCCTTCCTCTGAGCCGTAGAACGTGTGACTTGCCCAGGGTCACCCAGTCTTGGGATAAAATGGGTGGATCCCTTTTACGCCAGAACACAAAGAATTAATTGCCCATGCTTCACAATAGCCTGAAGTAATCATTTATGCTCGAGGGCCTTTCCCACTACAAAAATTATAGTACTGTGATTCCATTTTAACTGCTATGGCAGCATCCTGTGGAATTCTGGGGGGTGTAGTTTGGTGAAGCAGTAAGGTTCTCTGGCAAAGAATTCTAAAGGCCTCACCCCTAAACCCCGATTCCATAGAACAGAACCACGGCAGTTAAAGTGAAGTCACAGTACTTTAACTAGCACTATTTCCGCACTACCCTCTTACAGCGTGATGATTCCCCTTTCAACATCCTATGGAATCCTGGGGTTTGCAGTTTAGGGAGGGGCCGGTTGGCCCCTCCCTAAACTGCAAACCCCAGGATTCCATAGGATGTTGAAAGGGGAATCATCGCACTGTAAGAAGGTAGCGCGGAAATGGTCTGAGTAGTGTGAAAAAGCCCTTGGATAATAACAGTACAGAGAGGCATTCAGTGTGGCCTTAAAAGAAATCCAAACAAACCTAGTGTTCAAGAAGCAAACTCTTAATGGACTCTTGTCAAACAGTGACTTCCACAGGACTTCAAAAAAAAGCAACAGATTCAGTTAAAATACTTCTTGTGTTCTTTCAGGTTTGATTTCTCCTATATTTGAATTTCTGCTAAGCTTTGATTAAGGAAAACTTAGAATGGTGGGTTCAGGCATACGCCTAGAGTGAAAAACAATCTCAGTGAAAAATTAGCAAATCCATGTCTCTCCATCTTCACTCTCTAAGGTGGGGGAGGGAAGCTCATTGCACTTAAATGATGTTGGATTGCAACTGATATCATCCATCGTCATTGGGTCTGCTGGCTAAGGCTGATGGGAGTTTCAGTTCAACAACTTCCACTGCCACTTTAAGGAGTTTCTAAACATTAGAAAGTATTGAATACTTCACTGAGCAAACAAAGTATCCTGTGGTGATGTAAATTTTAAGAGCTTGTCTATATTGCAAAGGTTTATCAATATTGGTCAGAATCCTGCTGGAGAGTTAAGAATGGGTAACCTGGAGTTATATATTCATAACTGTGTGGTATTCATGATACCTATGTAGCCCCTAATTTAGGAGACATGCAGAGAACATTCCCCAATCCCACAAATGATCTTTAGTATGAGAAGAAATTGGGACACAGGTTCTGCTACTGCCTGTCACGCTGGAGATCTCTCATGGGAGGGAATGGAAATGATAGTCAGATGCTTCCCAAGCAAGAGGGGAATAGACCCCCGGCCAATTGCGGTGCCTGCTTCTCAGTTGAGTGGGAAATGGGGGGCAGCTAGACTGGAATTCAGAGCACAGCTCCATAACTCCAATACTTAGGCATTTAACTCTTCAATATGATTCCAACCATTATAGCTTTCTAGAACTCACATTTATAGTGAGATGCCTCAAACGTTTGCACTCTGGTTAATCTGTTAACCACTTCCAAATTAGAAGTGAACCTTGAATCTACAATGGGTTATTCCATTCCAGCATACTTGTCTCTAAACTTTGTCAGTGCAGTTTTCACGCCAGATTCCTGCTGGGTGAGAACAGAATTTAATTTGTGCCATTGTATGTTACTACCATACTGAGGCAGTCTAGCTGTACAAAGAACTACTGCTGATTTGCAAAATTACACAAGAAACTGCCAAAACAACATGAAACTCTGAATCCAGCCTGGTAAGGAGAAGTCTTATCTTGATACATGATACCCTTCAACTGTCCCAATTTGCTAGGGACAGACCCAATTAATCTTCTGTTATACTTTTTCAACTGCTTTAACAGTACCTTAGCTTCTCTTTCCTCTTCCCACATTCCCCTTTTGTCTTCAGCTTAGTTCACTTGCTGCAAACGAGTTCAAAAGAAGTTTGCATTCAGTTAAATTATTGGGTGGAGAGGAGAGAAGAGATGAAGTCTTGCCCTTCCCTGTAGATCCAGGCAAAAGCAAACTGTTACAGCCCCTCCTAGCTTGTGTGTTCTTTCTCATTAACATCTGCCATCTTGATGACATTCTGAAATTGCTTGGCCACATGTGCCCTGTTTTTTTTAACCTGTGAAATGTTGAATGGTATGATGCACAATCACTGTTTTTGTGGTGAACTGACTAGGGTAACTCATGAGAGAAAATGAAAAGATACAAAGCTTGGCAAATCAATCACAATCCTTTCTGAAATAAGCAAATACATAGAATCATAGAATCATAGAAATGTAGAGTTGGAAGAGACCACACAGGCCATCCAGTCCAACCCCCTGCCATGCAGGAACACCCTCAAAGCACTCCCGACAGATGGCCATCCAGCCTCTGCTTAAAAACCTCCAAGGAAGGAGAATCCACCACACTCCGAGGCAGCATATTCCACTGCCGGACAGCCCTGACTGTCAGGAAGCTCTTCCTGAGGTTCAGGTGGAATCTCCTTTCCTGCAGCTTGAATCCATTGCTCCTTGTCCTGGTCTCTGGAGCAGCAGAAAACAAGCCCTCTCCTTCCTCTACATGGCATCTCTTCAAATATTTAAACATGGCTATCATGTCCCCTCTTAACCTTCTCTACATCTTTGAAGTAAGTAGTAGGTGTATAGGTAGGGGTTCTGAGTGTGGTTGTATTATATTCCCTTTTACAGATAAAGTTTGTGGCTTTGTGAGGTATGGCCTTGATTTTGAAAGTAGAGGTGGGATCCATAGCACTCAAGACATTTTCTCTTAACATGCCTTCCAACATTTCACTGATGAAAACTGAGATGTGTAGGGCCAAAGCAATACCAGAGTGTGATCAAGATGGCAAGTTATTAACGAGGATGAACACACAAGCTATGAGAGGTTGCAGCAGTTTGCTTTTGCCTGAACCTTTTGGGAAGAGCAGGATTCCATTGTTCCTCTCTCTCCTTGTGAGTTAACTGAGTGAGAACTACTATTGTATTTTGGTTTCTGTTAACAATATTTGAAGCTGAGGGCAAATGGGCAAAACATTTTAAAACCAGCTGAAAGGTGCAGGGTTGGGGAGAGTATTAATCCTGACTGTCCCCATCTCAGACTGGGATTGTCCCTACCAAAGTGGAAGATGTGTCTTCCTGTAGCTGATGTGGACTCAAGTGAAATGTTATGCAATCACAACTGACACAAATCACCACCAACAATGCTGTTTCTTTTTATTATTTTTTTATTATTATCTGGACAATTTATATACATATGTACAAAAACACCTATGCCTACTTTTTTCTTTTTTACAATTTCATGTGATTTACAAAACAGGACAGCAAAATAACTTAGAAAGGATACGAATACTGTACAAAAATAAAATGGATTAAACTTGTAAAGGTTGGTATTTTACAGTGTTACAGATCTGTTAATCTGTCATAAAACAGCATTTGAAGAGCATTTGAAGTTCTGGTGCATACTGGGCTAATTCCATCACATCAGCAAACAGAAAAGAGACCTATATAGAAGTCATCAGAACTGTTCACAGAAGATGTTGTATAGCTTTAGTTTTAAAGCCATGGCTTCTCTAGGAAGGTCTTTCAAAACTGAGGAGAGGAGCCGCCTTCACATCAGCACTCTTTTAAGAATTTTCAGAGTAACGTGGCAAGTATGTTTGCAGAGAACTTGATCTTCCTTTCTTCTCAACATTTGCAAACAGTTGCTTCCCAAACTCTCTTTTCTTAAAAAGATTACAGCTGATTTTTACTGCATTTTGAAGTCTGCACATGAAATTCATTGACTGCTTTTACACCAAGAGACAAACATATCTTATCTTGATTTTGTTGTTAGTTGTAGTAGTTAATAAACTTTGGGCAGCTTCTGATGTTACTTTGGAAGACCCCTAAGAGTCATGGTTTACACTTCAATACTAATCATATTTATTTGGAAGCAAGTTGCCTAACTTCAGTGAAACTTGCCATCAGATAAGTGTGTTGAGAATTACAGCCAAAGAAGCAATCTTCTGCTTCTAAGAGTAGAGTTATGACCCTCCTTGAGACTTGTCCTATATACATATCTCTTCTAGGGGCACAGGCATGTAAGTTACTTTTCCCATAATACTTTTCCATGAATACATCTGGGCCTATATACATGTTTGGGTCTGGAAACCCTTATCACTATTTCTCTGCTGCAAAGCAGCAGAGAGAGGAACAACTTGTAAGACAGAAACAGTCCTGCTTTCTGGCTAAGAATTCTAAACCTCCCTAAACTACAAACCCCAGGATTCAATAGGATGTTGAAAGTGGAATAATACCACTATGACAGCCTAGTGCGGAAATGGCCACAGAAAAGAAGTGGCATCCTGGATTCCCAACCAGAATTTGTTAATTTTCCAAGTTCTTTTATGGACCCCAGCTCCCAGAATCCTCCATGAGTACAGTGGTCATAATGAGTGGAGGATTATGGAGTCACAATCCAGAAAAGTTACTTTTCCAAACTCTGTTCCCAACATGATACTTGCCACCAAACACGTACAGTAGCCCTTTAAGACCTAATTATGCACACCCATATTCTTAAAGTAACCTAGGAAGCAGTCCAGTGTCACTCTGCGGCCAAGGGCTGGTGTGATGACAACTCCACTGAAAGTGGTAGTTCTTCTCCCATCACGCACCAACAAAGCTATAAAGGCTGCTTGTAATGAATGAGTTGCCTGACTTGTACAATCCTGGCAAAACCAGCCACACACTTTAGTCCAAAGACATAGCTAGATGTTCAGCTACAAGTAAGTCAACTATTCACCACAAATTTATGGCTGCACTAAAAAAAATATACTATCACCATAAGTAGAGTGGTCATGCACACCTCTTTATAGTGACAATTAAGAACAGACTTCCTCCCACACCCTAGTGCCCACTAGGTTTGTTGAACTGTAACTTCTATCATCTCCAGCAGCATGTTGCTGGGAATGATAGGAGTTGTACTCCAGCACACTGGGAGGGCTCCAGGTTATGGGGAGGCTGATTAAGAGTATCACAAATTTGAATCTTAAATAGTTTTTGGAATTTTTTTTTGGCTGTTTTTGGAATTTTTTTAAAATGGAAGATCTATTAAGAGAATAAACCTAAGCATTAAGTTTATACATTCTGTGATAGCCTTTGCACATTAAGAATGTTTTTAAGAGAGGAACAATTCACATGATTTTTTTTAAAATGATATTCTGCCTATGAGCTGTGCGTAAATGCATTATTAGGGCACAGCAAAGTGTTATTTCAGGCTGTTTGGCTTTTTTGGTTAAGGCAAGGCTATTCCTATAGCCTACGGTACACAAAGGAACCGCATGGCTGGCACCAAGAGGCCAGATGATGACCTCCAGCTGGGGGATGGAGGTGACCACATAGCGTTGAAATCATAGCCATCAGGAAAGCAGGCCGGTGCCCGAACCACTATGCCACCACACCTCAGTTTCTCATGTGCCTCTGTCTCCCATCTGACCTGATTATTTGTCAAGCAAGTGTTGCTTGTTGTGCCTGTAGCTTGCCTTATGAAATAACAGCATTCAGCATCCGGGCTCTAGTTAGCTAATACTGCACTTGTCTGACATCAGAGCAACAGTACTGTTCTAGCTGAATTAGCAAGAGTTTAGGCTCTGACAAGGTGGTCTTGTATAGAAGGGGAGGACAGTTGGAACGATATGACTTTGTGAGTTGCTGGCTTACCTCAAGATCCTCACCCTAATCACACAAGGCAGCATTAACAGTACTGGTAAAGCAGAATACTTTTTACATGAGAGCGATAGAAATAGCCAGGCTACCTATTTTTTCTTTTAAATAAGGAAGAACAAATGTCCCTACAACTTATTTTGGACACCAGAAATTAATTTTGGTTTTATCATAAAACAAACGTTTCAAAAATCTGAAACGGAGGTAGAAAGTGTGCTTGGTTTCCTGACATGTCTTCACTGAAGAAAACTCATCCCTTTTTGCTTTTAAAATGCCATAGATTGTTCTTTGCCCCTAACACCTTTATTTAGAAGCCATTCTCTTCGCATAGACAGATTTTATAATGAACCACACAGGTAAAAATGCTAGATGCATACTGAGTTCTAGTGCTGGAAGCCACAGACGATTGTAGAATACTCTACTCTCTGAGATGTTTTATTTTTTTTTTCTAGGAAGCTAGCTTTTTTTTTCCAGGTGAAACAAAGAAGATACCGTCATTGCAGGTGTACTTTACAAGAGTTGTATATGTACAAATTCTTTACAATGATGGGGCAAATTGATCCTGGTATAATCCCACTGTCTGCAATGTGATTATCTCAAGGATGAATTTGGCCCTATATATAGGACAGTTGCACCTCGTCTTCTTTCATGCGAAGAAGGAGTAAAGAACATACGACCAGGAGAACATTTCTGGGGTTAAATGGGGTGGGTGTATGTAAACATAATGCTCCACCATTACAAGAGATGGGGGGTGGGGGAGTCCATGATTACAACCGCTGTAAGGTTCATGCTTTTAACATTAACAAAGATGACAGCTTGGTTAGACGCAAGAGATATTCCCCCCTCCCAATGATGTGTTTCCTCTTGTTTGAAAGAGCAAACGTTAGCATTTAAACAGGTAAAATATTGCCATTATCATTAACTATATCAAGCCTGCCACACAGAATGAGACGGCAAAGTACATCAGGGCAAGGCTTGTGTTATAGAGAAATATTTTGACATACCTCCTGCAGTGGTAGTTTTAATTACCTCATTGTTGATGTTATTGTCATTGTTGTTTTCCCATACTCTGTACAACAGCTGCAACTTATGAAAAGGTAGAAGTCTGTTGAAAAGTTTTTAAAAATGAGTTGTAGTTGTCTCTGATTGAGCAGAGAGTGTTTTGTGGGTGGGGGGAAGATATCTGTTCCCTCCATAAATGCACATAGTTCCCGTTGGCTGATACAGGAATCTGGCAAGTAGATGAAAAGAATGCACCATTGAGAGAGAGCGAGCAAGAGAAAGACAGTCAATCATAGGGGAAAAAGACCTTTACGAAAGTGGTAGCTTATCAAGATGGTAGCTGCTGTTATGCATTCATTCCAACAAATCACAGCAGAATAAAGCACTGTTAGTGGTATTCATATAGTACAGTACGGTATATGCTTTTCAGATGAAAGTCTAAGAACTGCTGAAAGAAGGAAATGTTAGGATCTCATACTTCTGCCACATTCTTTAGAGTGACTTGTTGCATTGTTGTAATTTTTTCTCAATGGCAAGTCAAAAAGAGAGCCACATATGTATGATACCAGCTTATTTTTTGTTTAGCAATTTTCACCAGGGGAAAAAAAGGAGCAGCTTATACTCAAAACTATAGCTCATTAAAAATAAAAAAAAAAAGCCCAAAAGACCTGGCTGTACTGAACAGGTCTTCCTGAGTATAAATTTCAGCTTCGTTCTTCCTTCGTTGTTTTTGTATACCAATCCACAAACGATAACAACAGATGTAATGGTTTTTTACCCCTTAACAGTCTTGAACAGAACGGATCGTTGAGAAAGAGAAGTGAACCTTCTTGTAACAATGTGCTATGGAGCTTGTTTTTTTTTTAACTTAAGAAATACTTATGTGTGTTGGAAAGTGGTTTTCCTAAACTTTTTTTGTTTTGTTTTTTAAATACAAGCAGCATTACATTAGTCAACAAAACATGTCCATGACACGGCAATCACAAAGAGCTTGGAATCACTACTGTGGTGTCACAGGTCAAACCACTCAGTCAGACATATATACACCAGTGTCGATTCTTTAATCTATATATATAAAAAAGTTGCATTATTTCTGCTGATCCCCACACTCCTTTCCCCCCCTCCCCACTCCCACCCAGCAGCCACTGATTTAAGACTGTTGTTGGTAGCATAGCAGGGGTGGATGGGACAAAATATTAAATCTCTTGTTTTCAAACTTCCAGCTACATGTGCTTTAAAAATGCAAGTAGAGGGAATATCACTGTACAGTGGCGGACGTATTTGTGCTGATCAGTTATGCCCCTTTTGATGGTGGTGGTTGTCTTCCCCTCCATCTCCGCCAGTTCTTCCTTCAAAAGGAGGCAGAGCTGGCCTTTTTAGATCGCTTGATCATGCTGGGGTGGAATTCGGTATGGCGGCGGGCATGCTTTGTCAGGTGGTCACTCCTCATGAACCGCTTCTCGCAGAGGGGACATCGGAACTGCTTCTCCCCAGTGTGGGTTCTGTAGTGCCGTGTTAGCTCATCAGAGCGAGAAAACTTTTTAAGGCAATCTGGCCATGTGCAAGGGAATGGGCGCTCACCTGCGGGGAGGGAAGAGAGAAACAAAGAATTAAAGGAAACAGAAATATGAGGACTATGGCTTGCATTTCTCATTAGAAGTTTGAACACTGAACTGTGAAGTATTTCAGCGCAGGAAATATTTTGAGGGAAGTCAATAGTTGCTGTAAGGAAGTAACTCAGGCTACTTTTGACAGTTTACTACACAATTATTGCAAAATATTTCACCAGTATCAAGGTTTCAAATTCTAATAAACCAATGGCATCAAAGGGAAAACCCAAAGTTCAGGGAAGTTACTGTCTTCTCTCTTTTTGAACTACAGCTCCCAGATTTCCCCAGGCAGCATGTCCACTGATCATACTGGTTGGAGGAGTCCTCAAAAATAACTTTTCCCAGGCTCTGAGAACATCTCTTATGTAAATCCAATTGAGAGAGATTGGAACTGCCATGGAACTATTCAACAGACCAGATTGGCCAGTTCTGGTAACAGGTTTCAAGTACAGCTCTCTGGAATTCTCAGTGCAGTGAAGTTTCCTGCTCTGTAAGGCACTGAGAAGCCAAGCATTTATCCAGGGTTAAAAGCATGAGTTCCACCACTGGGGTGCTGGCTTGGTCTCTCATCTGTACTCAGCTATGGCTTTTAATCTGTACAGAACAAATTGATTAGATTCATTAAAGCTTTTAGTCTTAATAGCAGCAGAACAACGAAAGAAATTTCCAGTCTTAGGTAATATCAAATGTGATATCCTCAACCAAAACTTCCACCATTTTAAAAAAAATATTGATTGATTTTTAACACTAACAATTTAATTCACAATTCACATTCAGAAAAAAGGAACGACCGAAAAAAAGAAAGAAAGAAAGAAAAGAAAAAAGGAAGAAACAAAGAAATGAGAGAGAAATGTTTAAAACTAAAACACAGTAAGGTTCTGACCTCCTCAATTCTAACTGTAATGAAAATAAAAATAAAAAAGGAAAAAGAATATTCTAGTTACAGATACAGCTAAATAATCCTGCTATTTACTAATAACTTAACCACAGATTATAAGATTATAACCACAATAACCACAGATTATAACCACAATAAGAAATCTAACAGTGTAATAGATTTCTTATTGTTGAAAAAGTCCATAAATGATTTCCAGTCTTTCAGAAAATCTTCAACTGAATTATCCATGTTAATTTGGCAACTTGGGCTACTTAAGCAACTTTAGCAATTCATTCTTCCATTGTTGGTGCTTCAGTCTGTTTCCAAGTTTGAGCAAACAATATTTTTGCTGTTGAAGCAATCTATATTTACTAATTCTTTTTCCATAATGCCCAACAGAAACATTTCTAGGTAACATTACAAAATCTACCTTTAAAATTTTTGGAATAATTTATAAATCTTAGACTAGTAACTTTTTGCCTCCTTACAAGCTCCTTACATATGAAAAAAGGAGCCCTTTATCTTGACAGTCCCAACACTGGTTTGAAACATTCTTAGACATTTTTGACAAGCAATACAGTTGACTATATGCTCCACCATTCCATATCAGCTACGTCAATGTGCTTGCTTTTAACAATCAGGTCACAATCCAGCAGAATCAAGGACCACTTATATCTGAATGAAAAGGAAGTGTGCATTAATGTGTGCTACTATCCAGCTGATGTAAAGAAATATATGTTGTAGTTCTAAGGCTGCAACATCACATGTGACTATCCATTTAACCATTTAACACACAGGAGCTTACTTCAAAGCAAACATGCACAGGATTGCTCTCTGAAGCATGCATGGTACAGGTAAATTCAATGCTTAGACCAGTTCCTTCAGGAGAGGGGCTACTGATCCCAGAATCTTCTAGCCCAAATAAATGCTCAGTGGGTATGTGCATTCCAAATCATCACCACCACCACCATCATCGCCTAAGGCAAACTCTGAATGAATCAGAGAAAGACTCCTGTTATAATAGAGTTTATTTTTTAAAAAGTATTTATTTGTTGTTAATTTTAACACAAACACATTCTAATTCACACACAAAAAAACCCCTTAAAATTAAATTAAAACTTACTAAAACACAAAAGGGCTCTGACCCCCAAGCCAAACTGTAATGAAAGAAAGAGAATTTAAAAAATAATTTCAAAAAGATTTTTTTACAGGTCCACTGGAATTACTAGTAACAATAGCCACAAATTATTGCCTTGTTAAATTTCTTATTGCTCAAAAAGTCCATAAATGGTTTCTGGTCTTTCCAAAGAGAAAACAAATCTTCAAGTGGCTTATTCTTTAAAACATACATTAGTTTAGCAATGTGGGCTAACTCAGTGACCTTAACAATCCATTCTTCCATTGTTGGTGGTTCCATCCATTTCTAGATTTGAGCAAACAATATGCTTGCAGCTATTATCGTATACTGAAGAAGTAATTGTCTACAGTGGGCCCACACTATTTGTGATTGGGAGCTCAGCATTTGCAAATTAAGCAAAAGTGAAAAAGATATTTTAGAAATTAATTTACCTGACATCCAGTGCAGGGGCATTCCTAGGGCAGCAGGGAAGGTGGCAGCAAGGCCTGGGCACCCTGTAATGTGGGTGTCTCATATGCTCCCCAGGGCATCATGAAGAGAGCTTGCCTCAAGAATTGCAGGGTGCGGAGGAGCACAGGCTGGGAAATGGCAGCAGGAGTGGTCCCAATCCTAATTGCTCATTTGTGGAAGAGTGACCAGGATTGGGACTGCCAGCAATGGTGGGGCAGTGAGGAGTTTCATCCAGCAGCAGCTGGCCACCCTGGGATTATAAAGAGCATCATTCCTGATCCTGGTTGTTGGGACCAGGATTGGGACTGCAGCTCCTGCTGCCAACAATGGCAGGGCAGCAAGGAGCTTTGTCCAGGAGCTGCTGGCAACCCTGTGATTGCTGAAGACATTGTTCCTCATCCTGGTTATAAGGATGGCAAGGTGCTTTGGGCAGGAGCTACTGGCTGCCCTGAAGCTTCAAGCAGGGACATGGCCATGGTGATCGCTGCTGCGCTGCACAATTTTTTCATAGGGACTTGAAAATGCATGATTTTTAATATTCATAAGGCATCCCCTGCAAATATGGTGGGCCCACTGTATTTACTATCCAATTCTTTTTCCAGAATGCTCAACAAAAAACATTTCCATACAAGTCCATTACAAAGTCCACCTTTAAAAATTTTTGGGTATAACATGTACATCTTAGACCAATAACTTTTCACCATCTCACAAGTCTGTCACAGATGAAAAAAGGAGCCCTCCTTTATCTTGACATCACCTGCTTTGGTTTGAAACATTCTTAGACATTTTTGACAGCTTAACTGGAGTTATATACCATCTATACATTGTCTTATACAAATCTTCTTTTGAATTACTACACAAAGTAAATTTTATCTCTTTGGACGACATTTTCCTTGTACATGTACAATGAACATTGTGCCCCAGATTTTGGCCCCACTCTGTCAGCTACACTTTTACAGATTCATCTTCTGTCTTTAGTTTCAAAAGCGATTTATATAATTTCTAAATTACAAAGTCATTATTTTTACACAACTCTAAATGAAACTCATCTTCTCTAACCTCTATGACTAGATCTTTCTTATCTTGATTAAATCTATCCTTAAGTTGCATATAAGCAAACCAATTAAGATCTTTGCCTTCCTTAAGAAGCATCATACTTGATTTAAACCTCCAGCTATCTTGTTCAAAGTACAAAAGGTCATCATAAAACAACCGTTTCAAATTTTTAACCCATTCTTTCCTCAAAAGGGCTTCCTGCAGTGAGGGGGCTAATATTAGGAAAATATCTCTGCTTTTCTTTATACCAAACTTTAATTTTATCATACCAAATATAACCATACTACCCAAATCTTAAATCATGACCTTCAAGTTCCAAGAATCAATCATCTCTAAGCAATATCCATTCCCTCAACCATACAAAACAATAGGCCTCATTAATACAATTTAATATTCGGAATTCACACTCACCCCTTTTTCAGCATTATATAATGTTTTACATTTTATTCTGGGCTTCCTTGCCTGCCAAACAATCTGGAAATTTCTTTCTTCCATTATACTAAGGGCATTCTATTTCTTATGATAGGGATCATTTGGAAGCAGAATAGAAGTCTTGGCAAAACATTTGCTTGTATTACTGCAATTCTTCCCAAAAGGGATAAATTTAACTTTCCCCATTTTTCTAAGTCTCTTTTATTTTGTTTCCAGACTTTTTCATAATTGTTTTGAAACAACACACTATTATTCTTCGTAACTGTATCTCCCAGATAGTTAACTCCATTTTTTTCCACTTTAAAACTGGAAAGAGCAGTTGATTCATTTTCCTCTTCTGAAGTCATACATTCAGTCAAGTTTTCTTTTATCACAGTTCACTTTAAATCTGGTGCATGTACTAAACACCTTATTTTCCCCCCAAAAGAACCTTCATTGCGTCCAATGGATTTTGTGTCATTATCACAAGATCATCTGCATAAGCGCTCCAGTTATGCTATTTGTTTCTTACCCTCACTCCACAAAGTAACAGAGTTTACTCAGGATGTAAAGTTAGTTGTATAGACTAAATCCTTTCACGTCCTATTGACTTTTAATGGTTTAGGTGGTCACGTAAACAGATATTTTCTTCAATCACTGCCAAAGATGAATGGATTTTTTTTCTTGCAGCTAAATGCAGAAGTAGACTGGAATGTTGCTCAGAAGAGCTTTCACTGTTAAGGTCTTCAGACTGTTTCACCTGGACAGTTGCCATGTGGCATGAGGAGCCATGGAGTAAGAACAAGGGCAGCTCAGTTTTCTATGAATCATCTCTACAAACCTGCGTCAGTTTTCTTTCCCTTCTTCTCTTTCACTGGCACCAGCAGCTTGTAAGATGTGATTAATTATTTTTGTATCTATGTGCCTGCTAAGTCTCTCACACACGGCATTTTAAATAGAGTCAACTGTAACTTTGCAGAATGAGACTAAAAAGAACCCACATTCCAAATAAATAGAGTAAAACACATCTGCTCTATCTACTACTTTGGCTGATTTGATTAAGAAAATTTAACCCCATTTCCTGCACCTCACCAATTCCCTTTGAAGCTTTGACAAGGATTGATGTGACTGAGGGCTCTTGCTATTATTCCACATCCTGTGGAATTCTGGAGTTTGTAGTTTACTGAGGACAAAGAGCTCTCTGGCTAAGAATTCTAAATGCCCCTCCCTAAACTGCAAACCCCAGGATTCCATAGGATGTTGAAAGTGGAATAATAGCACTATACCAGTGTGGTGCAGAAATGAGAGTCAAAACCACTATTCTTGAAGCAAAATTCAGATAACTAATGAAATATGCTATCAAAGCCATTTACCCTGAGCAGACAACTATTAGGAATCACTTTTACTCCTACAGACTCCCCACATTACAGATCTGTGAGGGTGACATAATCTTGCGTACTCATATCCACATGTGGCCTTCAGTCCTCTCAAACCCAACATATATTTCTTTATTTATATCTATAGCTCTGTCTATGTCTATGTCTATGTCTATATCTATATCTATATCTATCTATCTTTTATTTCAATATAAAATGTCAGCCCTTAGGTAAAAGCAAACAGAACCTACAGAAAAGGACTGGATATACTTAGAATATGAAACATTCAATTTCTGTTGAAAGGCAAGTGATTTGTAACATGGGTCTAGTGCCCTAAAGGCACCAGATCCCATCTGATATTGGAAACTAAGCAGAGTCAGACTTGGTTATTACTTGGATGGGAGACTGCCAACAAATTCCAGATGGTATAGACTGTATTTCATGGGCAAAACCATCTCGGAGTATTCCTTGCCTAAGAAAACCCTACGAAATTTATGAGGTCACCATAAGTCAACAAGTCACTTGAGGGCACATACATGCCCAGAGAGAGCAGAATAAGTTATGTCCAACCTAAGCTTTAAAAAGTTACAGATTTTGGACTACAATTCACAGAATACCCAGGCACCTTGTTTGCATGAACTCTGGGAATTGTACCTTTTCTGAGCTCTGTGTAATTCAGATTGTACACATATTGCCTCTCTTTCTACAAATGGACATTTACATATAAATAAAACTCTGGAATAAAAGCCCACAGGGTCATGGGTCAAAAAGATTGGGAAAATTTGTGGCGCAGTCTGCAGTGTATGCAAAAAATTTCAGAACAAACAGGCTTCCCTAATCAATTCAGTGGATCTGTATTTGTTTAAAAAGAAGGCTGGGTGAGCTGCATCTTTTCATGAAGAAAAGCTCTGGGAAGTATGGTGGAATGGATCATGGGTAACCATGGCCATCAGATTCTCTGCGTCTACAAGGGAGCACTGGATTCAGATGGTCTAAATCTCATTGGTTAGTTCCAACTTGAGCAGACCCGCTGAATCAGCTGTTAATTGGTGAATCAACAAGTAGGTAAATCCCACAGATTCAACAGATCTATTCCAGTTAGGGCTAAGAGTATGATTATTGACTGTTGATTGGCCAGATGACTGCATATTCTCAAATACAGCTTCCAAATCCTATGGCCTAGAAACCTATTTCTCTAAAAATAAACCAGAATGAAAGTTGTAATGAGTAGGAATCAAAATACTACCTCAGACATCATACTCTCTAAGTGAAACCTCAGACTTGCAGACAGTTATCTGACAGCTAGGTCAATATAAATGTATATTGATGCTTATATGCTCCCTCATAGAAGTCTTGTGAATCAAGTAGTAGGCACAGACTTGGATACCAGTTCTTGATTGTTGACCAGATTCTTGGCATTGGTGACAAGAGTCACAATCTAAGCTAAATTTGCATATGGTTCCTAGTAACTGTCTTGTTTAAAACTTGCAGGTAGTAACACAGGGGAGATATTTTTGTGGTAATTTCAGCATGACATTCAAACTAGGACATAGTTGCTATTTGTAGCTGAAACTCAATGTAAAGCAACAGGAGTTTTGTCATATCAGTCCATGCACTAACTGAGGTCCCGGCAATCTTGTTGTTGTCTCCCTTCCAAACAATAAACTTAAGGTCAGGTGTTTTCAACAACTGCCCCAAATTCTGGAGCCTCTTCCCAGATGTTAAGTTCTGAAGTTGCTCTTGTTTCCAAAAAGCTGTAAAACTTTCCTAGTCCATTAAGTATTCAAGGGAACATTTAAATTTTTGAAGGCTGTTGCTTCTTATAGGTGCTTTTATAACAATTTAGTATTTTTTTAAAAAACTTCTTTTAGTATAAATTTGCTTGAGGATGTGGAAAGAGGCTATTTTTAACAAACCAACATGACAGCAAAAATTTGAGGACTCTTACAATTAATTTTAGAAGAAATATCTAAACACCTAACTCAAAAAGATGAGAAAAACTGGACAAATGACAAAGGTGAAAACAATGCGACACTAATGTTTTTGGCAGGATTCAAAACATGTTCCAATGAGGCATTTTTGTGTGTATGGAGATATGGGAGTAATCACTAATTATTTAATAGTCAGAGTAACTGCTAATGTGATGGGAAGTTGAAAGACTCAGCAGAAAACAAATGCCAGGCAAGTGGGCATGCCAGTCATTGGTCTTGATCAGAGTGAGCAACTTGTGCCCCTCCAGATATTGTTAGGCTGCAGTTCCTAACTGCTCTACTTATTACAGTCAATGGTGAATGATATCCAGAATGCTATCCAACAACAAACATCTGGTGAATCACTAGTTGCCCACTCCTATTCTTGATGGAAGAAACATTACAGTGAAGCAGTCCAGGACAATGGCCTCACACATGTTCAAAATGTGTCAAGCTTGTTTCTTTGCGAGAACTAACTAAGATAAAATACTGAGTTAAGAAGTGCCCATCCATATCCTCAGCTTGGTAACCCTATTAGCAAAAATGGTGAATGCTTGCATGAGGCCACAGCATTGTTCAATGAAACTTCAGTTAAAACCCAAACAAGCTTGAATCAGATCTGAAATGAACTGATAGCCTGTTTCAGAACAACAGATTCAAGTCCAAAATTCCCAACTACTGCTCCCTAGATACTCTAGGTTCCATTCTTGTACTGTTGAAATGCTTTTTCACTCTTGTGACCATTTTGGTGGTGACACCAGTATTTTGAATGGTCTTCACCTCTATTTTTTTTTTTTTAAAAAAGAGTACGTTTCCACTGGCTGTTACATGAAAACAAGAACTATGGTAACAGTTTTAGACATCCTTTGAGATCCTAACATTCCAATTTTTATTGATAATTCAAAGATAATTTTATAAGATATATAATTATATGTGATAATCCCAATACTAAACTGAGGTAGGGAACTTGTGGTCCTACAGATGTTATTGGACTGCAACTTCCCTTACTACTTAGCATTGCCTACATTGTCTTGGGCTGATGGGAAGTGTAGTCCAGCATCTGGAGAATGACACATTCCCCATTTCATGCTAGGGTATGCAAATCATCGTATGCTCTGTCTGGTCTCTGCTTAAAGAAAGACTCTTTAGTCTGCCTTTTAAGAATTTGAACCAAGCATCAAACTGTTTTGAAAAGAAAGAGAGCCAAAGTCTCAGAAAAGGAGAGGGAAAAAAGATGCAAGTTGCTATTGTCATGAAAGACATGTGATCTACTAGAGCAGTGGTTCTCAACCTGTGGGTCCCCAGATGTTGGTGGACTTCAGCTCCCAGAAGCCCTGAACATTGACCATTGACCACGAACATCTGGGGACCCACAGGTTGAGAACCACTGTACTAGAGGTTTTGGACTTTAGCTCCCAGAATCCCTGACCACTGATCATGGTAACTGAGACTTATGGGAGCTGAAATCCAAAACATCTAAAGGATCAAAGGATGAGAACTATTGATTTAGATTGACTACTGCTTCTCAATGCCAAAATTGGTGAATGGCCCTACTCACCAAGTCCTTCAGATGTCTTTCATCCTTTCCCCCACAACACATCCTTTAAAAATTGCCTTGCTCTTACAAGGAAATAACAAATATGTACAATACAACAAATCTCCAGTGACCCATTAAAGCAACAGTTTACTGGAATGAGACATCCATCTGAACTGTTAAATAATGGTGGAAGACCTCTGTTTGGGATCACAGTAATAGGTATACATGTAGTGCTTGATTTGTACAGTGTACTCTGTACATGGTTGGAATTTGAATATGGATGGTCATTTTATCTTGCCTATCTGCTGCTTTTTTTCCTAAGATCTCTCTTAGATAAGCCTTCCCCAACCTACTGTACCCCACAGGCATTAGAGTACAACTCCCACCATCCCCAGTCAGTAATGGCCAGATTGGCAGTTGGTGATTGTAGTTCTATTCCAACACATCTGGAAGGTGCCAGATTGGGGAAGCCTGTCATAGCTAGACTTCCCTAATCTCCACAGACTAGATATTCGATACTTCCACCTATAATGGTAGCTTACACAGTTATTTCTACACTGGTTGAACAAAACATGGATACAGGTATTGTAAGTATAAGAAAATGGTGGGTGGAGTGTTCAATATTACTGAGGTCTAAACAGGGGCCGAAGGGACACGAAAATTTCTACTGCTTATTAATATACAGTCAGCCCTCCACATTTGCGGGTTTCACTTTTTCAGATTATTTGCTGTCACCTCTGCTGCCTCCCTATGCCATTTTTAATAGGGACTGCAAGCCTCACGAGATTGAGAAACTGCAAATGAGGCTTGTAAGTCCCTATTAAAAATGATGTGAGGCAGCAGTGAAGGTGGCAGTAAGCCCCACCAGCCACCCACTTCTGCCTTTTGAAGGAACCCTGATGCCTCAAAGGAATCCATGGTGGGTTGAATATGGTGATCATACTTTTTTTGTGTTTTAAATATGGTTTAGGAGGGCCTAGAGTTTTTCTACTTTCACAGGGGTCTTGTGCCCCTAACCCTAGTGAATGTGGAACGATGACTGTACTTAAAAGTACTGGTTTTCATATGAAGTAGTAGGGATATTCTTATGTCAACTGTATTAACAATATGAGTTTGAGCTGTAGAACAGTGGAGAGTAATGGTGGTGGCATATCATGAGTAACTTTCTAAACTACCTGTAATCAAACTGTAAACGTGACTGACACCAAAACAACCTTTATCTTACAAATATGTACATTTACAAGGGCCAGGTCCAAGGAGTAGTGTGTGTAGGGGCAAGGGATCAGATGAATGCTGCCACAATGTAGGAAGGTCCTATGAACTGCACTATGGGCAGTGACTTTTCTGCTTCTTAGAAGGGGAGGAAGATTAATCCATGATAAAAAGGATAAAACAGCCCATCATAGCTACAACTGTTCTGTACATGAGTGTATTTTTGTGAAACAGTAAAACATCATGTTGGGTAGATTTTGCCATGGTAGTGTTCTCCTCAAGATTGTTGTTGTTGTGTGCCTTCAAGTCATTTCTAACTTATGGCTACCCTAAGGCGAACCTATCATAGGATTTTCTGGGGCTGAATGTGTGATGCGCCCACGGTCACCAACTAGGTTTTCATGACTGAGCTGGAGATCAAACGCTGGTCTCCAGGCTCACAGTCCAACGCTCAAACCACTACATCACTCTGGTTCTCTCTCTTCTAGATACCTCATGGATTTTTATCAGCGTGCCTGTCATGTTAGTCTCAGATTAACAGCAATGTTTTACATTTCTTTCCATTGAGCTGTACCACACATTCAACCATTAAAGACAGCTTCCATTTCCCATTGTGAGAAGCACTCAGATATGTGCCTTCTTTTCCTACATGATCTTGGGGTCAAAGTGATTGCTAGAATGAGAAATACAGGCAGCTGGGAAGTTTATTAAAGGCATTCAGAATCACATAGTATCCAATGAAATGTAATGACTTGTGTTCAAAGTCCTTCTGTGCACATAAGAACCTGATAAACAGGGTACTTGTTGCACTGATAGTTCAGCTTTTTCAGAAGGAAAACAGGTCCAGTGTGGAAGCAGGAAAGGAATGTAGAAGAAAGATAGTGGATAAACAACATCTCTGCATTTTTCAAGAAAGCAAGCTTGACTGAGAGATCTACAAAAGACAAGAATGAAACACAAACATAGTTTAACAATTATACTTCTGAATGGAAATGAATGACAGCAAGGATCCACAAATAAACTATAAAAAGTCCCTCAGGGGTAGGGCATTACTTAAAATGTGATGGCTTGTGATGACCAAGCATAGCCATTAGTAAAAACCGGCAGAGATTACTCCAGAGAGCTGAGGTAAATTCCTGGATAAGAAGATCAGTTGTTCCTCTTATACTTTGCTATCCTGCACTTGCTGGCCAGCCTTGAATCTACATACTTGGCAATGGTTTTAATAGCTCAACCATACTTATGGTGGAGACTTGTACATTAAAATCAAGTAAGGAAGCAGCATAAAACATCAGTGCAAACAAATGTCTCACCTGGCAAAAAATACATGTGTAGTACAGCTGAAATAGCCAACATCTATTTTATTACAACAGTTTGTTGTAAGGGCTAGCCTCACAGCATGAGAAAATACCAGAAAAGTAGTTTTAAAACCGTATCCCCTGCTAATGTTGCCCTTTGCTTCCACAAAGTGGGCATTTTAAAAATGCACTACGCACACATTTCTAATACTTTTGAATTATTAACTTGCTTGATGTTGTCTTTTCTTTGAAAAATTCAAAGTGAGGAAAAAATATGTTGAAATCAAAGACAGATGGAGCCAAAGATCTCCAACAGAATGTTACGGTGTCATCCAGCTAGTTGGGTTCTGTCCCAGAATACTGCAAGGGGCTCAAAGAGGCCATTTTATTCCATTACTCTCCTCTGTTAAAGAAAGTGAGAGAGTGTTTTTTCTGCTGTGGCATCTTGGTTGTGAACATCCCCACTACCACTTGGAGGCCCAGCTGGATATTGGCATCTTTTTGCCTCCAAGTAAAAAGACACCTTTTTATCAAAGCTTTTGGGGCCTAATTGATTTTATTTTTTAAAATAGATTTTAATGATTTCAAATTATTTAATATTCTTTTAGTCTGTTTAAAAGATTTATTATTTTTATACTATGTCAATTAGTTAAACTGATCGTATTGTATGCTGCCCGAGCGTATTCCGAGAGGAATATAAAATATTTTAAAAATAAATGGATAAAATACATCTGACACCCATTTTTCTTTTCTAAAGTGATATTCACCATTCTATGAGTCCTGGGTGCCACTGAGCATGCTCAGTCCACACAGCAATTTTATGTGTGTGTGTGTTCCCTGTTTCTTATGTTTTGTGTTTGTACATGCCTCAGGCACACACAACACACCCCTCCTTTCTCTGGCGCCTTGTTTTAATTTCTGTCTAGCTGACATTCAACCATTTAAATTTTCTATTAGAAGAAACATCACATTTTGAAAACACCTGATTTTCTATACTGAAGTATCAATCAATGGTGACATTAAATATTAAAAAATCTTTCCCCAAAATGGAATTCTTTAACAGGTTTCTGAACTCTGACAGAGATGGCCCACTTCAAGGAATTGCTGAAGAGGAAATTTTATGGAACTGGAGGAACTCCTGAAAAAGGGCCGATCTTCTAGTGCCTCTATACTCACAGACACACTTTCTCATTGTTTCTACCAAGTGATGGTCAGGAGGCATGCACAGAAAAAATTGCAGACAGTGTACCTCCACAGAGCAAGAGAACACAGGGAAACATGCTCATTCATATCCAAGTCCCAGAAACAAAAACTTAACCTGTATCTTCACCAAAGGGGCTCACATTAAATCTTAACCCTGGGTCATAGCAAGTACATATGCACACTCTGAGTATGTTATCTGTCATTTACTAGTCATAATAGGTATATATGCCCCATCCCAGGATCAGAGAGGAAATGTGTCTCTGAATGCTAGGCCATTTCTTCACTGGACTGTTGCCCCTTCCATTACTGCAAACCCCAGGATTCCATAAGCTGTTGAAAATGGGATAATAGCGCTATAACAGTCCAGTGTGGAAATGGCCCTAGCATTCAGAGCAGAGTCAGAGCACCCTTGTGTCCTGCCTATGGGCTTCCTGTGGGAAAGGGGAGGCTGACCTACATAGGCCAACAGGCTGATCCAGTTGAGTTCTTTTGAGGTTTTAACTCTTTGAGCAGATGTTGGCAACCTAGTGCCCTTCAGATGTTTTGTACTACAACTCCCGCCATCCCTTATCTTTTTGCTGACTAGTGCTGATTGTAAGGCCTACACAACGGGAGGCCACCAGGATATGCAAATTTGATCTCATACGCACACAACATTTCACCTTTGAAGTCTGTGCCTTTTACTGCTTAAAACCTCCCACAGATGAACGTAAAGAGCCATTTCATGTAATGTAAAGAGTCTACAGAACTCAGAATTGCATTTCCCTCTGGAAAGAAAAAAAAATCAGATATGGCACACGCATCCCTGCTCCAAGCTGCAGAAGTTATTAGGAAAGGGATTGAAAATAAAATGGCGTAAAATAAAAAAAGCAGCTGTAATGATGATTTTAATAGACATCTATAGTTATTCAGAATATGATTTTCCTTCTGCCTACTGTGAAGGAAAAAGCTAAGGCATTTGGAATTTTGTATTTTAGGGGGGAAACATGACTAAGTAGTACATGATTTAAAGAATTATGACTGATGCAAAGAAAAGAGAGCAGAAGTCAGGCTCCCCCTTTTTCTGATGGAAGAGCTCCACTGATGGAAGATATATTCACTCAATTCTGTGGATCCCTCTGCATTCCCCTGTCATTTCACCCCATTCTGCAAGCTCCTGAAACTCTCCTTATAATATTTTAAGGGGGCTGGGAGGATCTATAGGGAGAAAGAAGCGAGGAAGGCCCCTTCTGCCAGCCTAATTTAGAGAAATGGCTGTATACCAGGTTGTAGTGAAGGATGCTAGATTAAATGGCTTAGGGAAAGATTAGACATATTTGTTGAAGAGAGATCTCTCAGGGTCTGTAGCTACAAGGGAGCAAAATGAAGTCATGGCCCTGCAATGAGAATTCTTTTATCCCAAATGAAATTTTACAGCAGAAAATTTCCCACAAATTCTAGAACTGCAATAAATTAAAACTTCAGTTGAGCATTTAGAAATACCATTTAGACATCCAAAGAAAGGGGCAAGTAAAGTTACCAAGGGCATGCGAACACAGCAAATGTAAGAATTCTAGCTGTGAACAATTTTCAGTGAGTCACTCTCTGCAGTGCTAGAAATTTGGAGACTGAAAGAAAATGTCATTGGTGGGATAGAATTTTTATCTATGGGCAATGTATTCATTTAGTTTCCCTGTAGCTATGCTCCTGTAAATCTCTATTTATAATTATTCTCCATATTAGCTAATTGGAGACACCATATTTAGAAGCAGTCTGTTTGAGAGCCAATACGGTGTAGTGGTTTGAGTGCTGGATGGCAACTCAGGAGACCTGGGTTCGAATCCCCATGGAAATCCACTGGGTGACCTTGAGCAAGTCACTTTCTCTCAGCTCAGAGGAAGGAAAGACAAACCCCTTCTGAACAAATTTTGACAAGAAAACTCCATGATAGCTTAGCCCTAGGGTTGCCATAAGTTAGAAACACCTTGAAGGCATACAACAAAAACTATCTGAGTACTAGATGCTTGTATCAAGAAGGGAGGGCAGGAGAGTTTCCCTCATGAGTATAACTGTGGCCTAATTGGTTGGCTATTGCTGTAAACAAATCAAACAGACCCTGCTCAGGAATTCATATCCCTGTTTTAACTTCGATTTGCAGCTATTTTTAAATAGTGTCCATGAGGAGCTAGTTAACAAAAACAAAAACAAAACCCCAAAACAAAGAAGACAGAGGTGTACACCCACTCCATAAATAAAAGGATAAACTGGATGGAGAGCAGACGAACCCAAAGCATGTTCTCACAGTCCGCAAGCACGAAAATCCAATCCCCACAAACGATAAATGCAAAACAATCCAAAATGCCATGCATTCTTCTTTGTCTCTTTGGCCTCTGGAATTTGGGCCATTCCTCTTGCATCCAGGATTGCTTAGAGTCCTGAGCCACCTTGTGTTGTCTAGGCATATGTCTCCTGCCTTGCATTAGCACTAGACCACTTCATTTTCACCCTTGGCTCTTTGGACACCTGTCTATGTAAGCCAGGGATGTGTCAGAACTGCCTAAAAATTATCATCAAGTCTCCATTGATGGGTGTACAGCACCAAGAATGTATTCAGATTAGATTCTGTTCCTTATTCCAGAATGGCTGCTCTTATCTCTCTGGGCTGTTGGTACTGACCCTTCTACCTTTCAATTTTTCTTCTAACTTTGATTATCCTGAAAGAATTATTACTGGCCAGCCAACAGAGTCTGAATACCCAATTCCAAGGACTTGATCTTAGAATTAAGGATTCCATGCTCACTGAATCCAGATGTTCACAAGCATCTGGATACTTCATGGCCAGCTGGCAACTTGTTAGAAACATACTCAGTGGCTGCAATGATACCACTGCTAGCAAGAAAGAAAATGGATTCAGATCAGTTCTCGAAAATATTACTTTTTGGACTACAGCTCTCACAAACAGGCCATGCTGGCTGAAGTATTCAGAGAGATGTAGTGTAAAAAAAAGTAGTTTCACAAGCTCTGCTCAGGTTTAAGGTACGTGAATTTTAATTTCTATGGGCAAGGTATCTGTTATAAAGAACATGGAAGGCAATGGCTTGTATTCTGTTGGGCAGTGCTTAGACACAAATGGATATCTGCATCAGGCTTTCTGTGCTAATGTGCCATGCACAGCAGGTATGGGCAGCAAATTAGTTGTTCTCACTTGGAAGGAACAAAGGTAATTTGAACTGTTGCATGGCAGAACAGTTCTCGGTGCACTAGTCAAGCAGCGAGAGTGGGAAGCGAGCTCTCCAGATTATCCCAGTGCAGATAAGGAATGGGAGCAAAATATCTACTTGTCTGTACAGGACATTTTTGCTGCTGCATTTTATAACCTATGCAAGACACCTTGCATTCTCTATATTGAAATAATGAATGCAACGACAGGTTTTTTTCTTTTTTAAAAATTGGGATACTGTATTTTGCATTCCACACTTTCATATGTGGCCCCTTTCCCTGTGTCTTACTGCCCTATAGAATTTAGAAACTTATGTCCTTTCAGTAAGACAAACTGGGAAAAGGGATGGGAAATTCTTTGTTAGAAGGAGTAAGTAACTTGCAGATTGCCTTCCTGGATTTGAAAGGACAGAATAACATTGGCTGGCTCTAACATTCTTAAGTAGTAAGAGTTAATGAAATAACAGTAATGAAATGTTTTCATAAGTAATAAGAGAAAAAGAGAAGTATCAGATATTTGGGCTTTCTTAACCTGAATCCCATAGCCATCTTGGTTTCAGTAGAGCAGCACTTTTCTGCATGAGATTGTGCCCCAGGGATGAACGTACACGACCAGAGAGATACAAGTAATCATGTTTTAAGAGGGACATATACATATACATTAGTATCATATTTTTTTTGTGCCAGAAAAGGAGAACCTTTGTCCCTCCATATGATGATGAATAGTGTTCTCATTATACATAGCCAAATTAGCTAAGGCTGACAAGAAATGGAGTTCAAAACTCCAGAGGGGCACTGGCTCCCTAATCACTGTTGCATGCTAAGGCATAACTTGTAACAATAGTACCTTGACTACATTTCCTGACTTACTAGGAACACTAATTTGTAGATCATGGCTGACATGTTCCAGGAGCCAGGGGTTTTCTCTTTCCCTGAAGCCCATGTGGTTTTCCTGTCCTCTGGCACAGAGCAGGAAGGCCAGATAATTACTGCGTAAGCAGCCTGGTTAGTTGGCAGGGGGTGGGGCTTGAGAATAAGTGAAGACCATTCAAGTCCTCTTGTGGCCCATATAAGCTGCTTACCACATTATACTAACTGATGGTTAGATTTGATTGTCATCCCTACCCATCCTTTCATTGTTTCAGGTTCTGTATAGATCAGTAGTTCTCCGCCTTTAGTCCTCTAAATGTTTTGGACTTCAGTTCCCAGTAGCCCTGACCACTAGTCAAGCTGGGTCTGGGAGCTGAAATCCAACATACTAGGAAGGCCAAGCATGAGAACCACTGGTTAAACTGTTGTTTTGTTAGTAGTATCACACTAATATTGTTACATCTTTAGGTAATATTGGGATGGGGCTGAATCCAACCTGAGACAGATGCAGTCAGGTACCTATCATACCAATATGAGGCATCCCCCTAAGCAAGTTCTGGATGTAGGCAACCAGGTCAGGGACAGATGGCTCTCCCTTACTCTCAAGTAGTAAGGAAACCATGCAGTTACTTCTCCTTGAGTTGGTCTAGAGCAGTGGTTCTCAACCTGTGGGTCCCCAGATGTTCGTGGACTTCAGCTCCCAGAAGCCCTGAGCATTGATCATAGTGGCTGGGGCTTCTGGGAGCTGAAGTCCACGAACATCTGGGGACCCACAGGTTGAGAACCACTGGTCTAGAGCTACCCAACAGGTAGGTAGATGAAGAGCTTTCTAGCTGCCCACAGACAGATCATCCAATGAATGGGTTGCCACTGATGCCTACATCAATGGGCCAATGCCATTAAACTGTAACCAATCACATTGTGACCCTTCCTATTCCAACAAAATGTAGTTGGTACTCATTTTTGCTAAAAATGAAGCTCCACACTCACTGCTGAGTCCTCAAAGCTGGTGTTTTCAGACTGTCCATTACTGGCAACTAAGGCTACCAGTATTGTAAAGCTTGGGAAGGTTACTTTTTGGATTACAGCTCCCACAATCACCCAGCCAGCATGAATTCTGGCAGCTTTTGTCCAAAAAGTGACTTTCCCAAGCTATGCCATCTTAGTGTAAAAGGAAGAAGTTGACAAGCAAGCATGACCCACTCCTTTTAATACCCTCTTAAACTGGAATATGATAGTTCTCTATTTCAGATGATGAAGAAGAAAGGGTAAGGAAAAAGATTCCACCTAAATTTTAGGAAGACATTCCTGATGATAACATCTGTTCAGCAGTGGAACAGACTGCCTTGGAGGGGGGGTGAATTTTGGAAGTCTTTAAACAGAGGTTGGATGGGCATCTTTCAGGAGTGCTATAGATGTTACTGCATGGCAGGTGGTTGGGCTAGATGGCCCTTGTGCTCACTTCCAACTCTACGATTCTAAGAAATGAACATTAGATAGCAATATAAGCAATTTCAGCAAAACTAGTCTATTGTATCCAATCCTGCAAACTGTTATACATGTTCTATTTAGAGTCAAATAGAGTGTATGTACCACTAACATATGCATTAAATATAGAAGTAACAACATTCTTGCAAAAGGAAATCCCTACCGTCATGCCAGTCATTTCAAGCAGCCATTTTGTTCACAAGATATATCCACGAGCCAGTCATTCACATATAGTGGGCCTTTGGTATTGGCTAGGGTTTGGTTTCTGGATCCCGACGTAGATACCCACATTTGTGGATGCTCAAGTCCCGTTATGTACAATGGTATAGTAAAATGGTGTCCCTTATATAAAATGGCAAAATCAAAGTTTGCTTTTTGGATTTTTAAAAAAAATATTTTCAAGCCATTGTTGGTTGCATTCATGGATACAGAATCCATGGATATAAAGGGCCAACTGTACCATATATCTCCTTGTGAGTGAACAATAGGAGAAGGAAATATCAGGAAATATCCTTTGTTCCTTCTTTTCCTTCCTCTTTCAATTTGTTTTGCTGCTGCCACCACGACACAAAATATTACAGAATTCTTCCTCAAAGGACTGATTTTAAAGGTAATTCCAATCTTGTCTTCATCTGCAACTGTACTACTTTAACATTAATTACCACTGTGGACTTAGGACAGGTGTGGGAAATAATGTAGCCCTCCAGATGTTGTTGGGCTCCCACTTCCAGATTTTTTTTGCACTTTGCTATGCTGGCAAGAGACTCTGGGAATTAAAGTCCAATGTCATTTGGAGGATATGATTTTGGATCAAGGGGCTGTTAAAAAAGTAAGTTGATATTGTTTGTGCTAGAATCCTAGAATATTCTCATAAAGAGAATATAAGAGAAACATGGTGAGAGGGAATGCCTCATGCAGCCATCAAATCCCTGTTTCCTACATGCTCTTGTTATGTGCCTTCAGCGTTGACCTTGACTTATGGCAACTCTTTTACAAGGTTTTATTGCAAGACCTATTCAGAGGAGTTTGTGGTGGCCTTTTTCTTAGATTGAAAGAGTACCTTACCCAAGGTCACCCTGGGTTTTCTTATGGCTAATTGTGATTTGAACGTGGCCTGCTGGAGTCCTACTCCAACATTCAAACCACTAACTATGCTGGCTCCCAGAGGTACCTGGTGAGACACCCTAGTGAAATACTGATGACCCCTGTATGAAGAAAAAGCTTGATTTTTACAGACCATTGCATTTTTGTCCTCCATGATCTCCCCTTGTCATCATGATTTTCATGATTATGCTATGCTAGATTGCTGTTGCATAACCATGTGTTGGAGTTTGTTTAGATTGTGTGCATCAACTTTCATGTACTCATCCTACTCATTCACTGGAATGGGGCAAGCGTATCCAAAATTTGAGGATACAATGGGTCCTATGGCTGTGGAGATCTAAGTACAAAAGCCTTGTGGCAGGGGTACTGGAGTGGAGTGGCTCAAACTGCTATCTGTTCATAAATCTTAACAGTTATTATGAATGAGAGCTCACTAGAGAACATTTCACTTAAGGAGGACAATGAGTAGGAGGCTGCACATGGGTGCCAAGAGCAGAAATTCTGTCCTTGTTCTTCAGAATAAAATTTGAGAGCATGTGATAAGTATTAAAAAGGAGTAGCTAAGGGTGAACACACATCTTCTTTACACTGAGGCTGCGAAAGACTGCATAGCAAATGACTGATGGCCCAGAAACCACCTTCATGTGAAGAAAGGACCTATTATTTTAATCTTGGAAAAATTACTTTTTTCAACTACAACTGCTTTTGGCCAGGTGATTCTGGGAGTTGTGGTTCAAACAAGCAGCGTGCTCTGTTTTTAGTTTGTGGAAAGGCTAGAGATAGGAAAAGAGATGTCTTCAAGAAAAATGAAGGGGAAAAAAAGCACTGGAGACAGCAACAACGTCTAACAGAAGAAAATAGTCAGGAAATGCCACTGTATAGCAACAAGAATGCAATAAGAACCATGAGTTTTCAACCTGGCTGGTGAGGTTTATACTAGTACTTAGAGTTCAAATGCCTTACTTGCACTAGACATCGACATCTTGGTCTATAAGATCAGAACTCTCTTGGTTTTTTCCCATTCTCTTGCACTTCTGTTATAAATATTACTAATTCTGGTTGATACGAGAGCACAGGTGAAGACCTGTGGTTCTCCAGATGCTGCTCTGTTCCACTACAATTGCCACTGACCCTGACCACAGGCCATGCTAGTTGAGCTAATAGGAGTTGGAGTCCAACAACTTCTGGAGGGTCTGAGGTTCATTACCTCCACTCCAGCACTTATTTGAGAATGTGGGGATTTATCAGCCAAGAGAATAAATTTATGCCATTTATAAACCCTGCAAGCAATAATCCAGCTGTAAAATTACTTATTGTAAATAGCTATTACAAGTTATTTCAAATCAAATCTCAAAGTATTGTTTATTAATTGCCACCCAAGGGACTTTTCTGGGTCATAGAAGACACACGGCTAAATCCAATTGGTAGCTCCAACTACATTCATACCAAAGATGGGAATAATGTGGCCCTCTGGTTGTTGTTAGACTGTAAGTCCTTGCAGCCCTACCCAGCATAACCAATGGTAAGGAATTCTAGGAGTTGTAATCCAACAAATTCTGGAGGGCTGCTCAATTCCCACTCCTGAGTTAGACCACCTAATCAATGGGACAATAGTAAATCAACACTTTCAAAAGTTCTGTTGATTCAGTCAGTCTACATTGGTTGGAATTAACAATGGCATTTAGCCTAGAGTTGCTAAGATGCCACTACCCATTGAACTAACTTGGTGGAAAAAAGTCTTGAGCTGGGAAATCATTTGAAATAGAATGTAAGTGAGCTTATGTACAAACACGATAGGTCAATGAATAATGCAAGTACTTTACATTACTAACTTACAGAAGGGCTTTAGTCAATAGTTCTTAGAACACTGCACAGATGCTCTTATCAGTAGAATATAAACCAATAGCAGGAAGAGGGCACATACCATGGTATTTCTGATACCATAGCTCTTCAGAGTAACTGGAAGCTTTTTTGTGTAGCTTCTTTCCCTTTTGCACAGTTCTACTGCTAAATAGAACTTCTTTACCTCTGAAGGAGACTAACAACACACCCCAAATGTAGTTTAGATTAAAAATTTGGCTATTAGTTCTTACCTAGTGAAAATCAATGTATTTCTACCATTGTAAGCATTGTGCTTCCTACTACTCATCTAGATCTTTTTTTTTTCCTTGCTAGAAGGAAACAAACCTCTCATAAAAACTACTGGCTTGGCACTTAAGTCAAGCAAACACAACTTCATGAATATATCAGGAAAGCTCACAGTCTTTTCCTTCCTGTGTTCTGTGTTTCAACCACAGGAATCACTGCTGAGTGACACACAACACTCGTTTTCCTGTTCCTCTTCCCTCCTGCACTGCACACGATGCCAGTTCTGTGAGGAGAAAATCAGGACTGGGACTCACTGCCAGGTTTCCTTCCAGAGCAGTGAGAACTAGGCCAGAGAGACACTTCAGCGGGAGTTCAGCCAGAATCCATGTTTTGCCACTCCCTCCTGGAAGGAGATGGAATTTAGTACACAGATGCTTAGGTACTATTTTTTACTGACTACTAAAGTAAAACTCTTCCCTCTTTCAGTCCAAATTTTTTTTAAAGGACATTAGGGAGTCATCTACATAATAAATACTGAGCACTGCAAGGTTCTCCTTTCCTTCGTCTTTCTCCCACTAGATCTGCTTCCCTGGGCACTCATTTGAAAGTGATGTGTGAGTTGGATATTCATACAGAGCCTCAGTAACCTCCAGCAACTGCTTAAAATCTGAAGATGGTTTTCAAGAATCTGAATTGCCATAACAGATACATTTCATATATTACTGCGTTAACATTCCATCGTACAGCTGTATCTTATATAATTCATATTGACTAGATTAGGGCATGGAAAGGTCCTATCTTTGGGATAAGCTGAGTTATGGATAACAATTCAGCATTTATTTTTTGTTCCTTGACCAGTTTTTAGACACAGGAAGTTTGTATCGGAAAATCCATATTCACAGAATGAAGACAGAAAGCCTCTTAAAAATTAATACAGCATGTACCAAGGTTGTACTGAAAATCCTCGTCATTTTAGATCAGCTCCAAACATGCAGTCTCCAGAACAGCAGGAAGACTTCATCCATCCTATTGAGTTCTTCCCCTCGACTATGTCAAGGCGAGCACCAGATGATCATAGGTTATACCCATTTCCAAGACCAACCACCTCCAACCAAAAAGCAGGGAGATATTTTCTTGGGACTTGGCTACCAATAAGTAACCTCATAATCACCAAGGTCATATTAGCATAACAAAGCATGTTCTCTCACTGTAGTCCTATGGGTTGTCATTATACTTTACCTTCTGTTTCATGTTTGATCATGGATCATGCTGCCAACAGACCTATGCACAACAAACGGATATAATGTGCTTTACTGAAAAAGGTGGTGTTCACCCATTGCTTGGTCCTTCACCAAAGCTTTCCTTAACTATGTCCACATGGCAGTGATCCGTTTTATCTTTTGAGGCACTGCATCACCATCTGCTAGTGATGCGCATGCAGGGAGCTGCAGCATACTACCAGCTGTACTCAGTAGCTGAGAAGGTAGCCCTATATAGTGGATTGGGGTCTGAATAAGCAAGCATGCCCTTGGAAATGTCACTTTTGACTGAACACCAGCTTCTAAACCCAATAGACAAGGCAGTTCTCCATAATTCAGATGGCTCAAATGAAGATAGCCGCCATATTTCTCAGAACTAAATATACTCAGAGTCCTTGCAAAAGGTGTTCTCTTGCTAAATTAAGCACCCAAACAGCACCCCAATGACAGGTTCACCATAAAACAAACATTCTGATTTGCCTTCTCTGCCTTTTTGCTCCCCAACTAATTTTACATTCCACTACATATAGACATTATGAACGCCCACATGTTCCTTCATGAGAATTTGGAAAAGACGTCATCAACCCACGCCGACTTGCGGAAACTAGCCACGCCCAATGAATTATACAGAACCAAGATGTACCAAGAAGGCTAAGCCAAGTACAGCTCTAATAAAAGGCTACTATAGCTAAAGAAGCTAAAAGGGGAAAAATTATGAGGTTAGCTCACTGCGCCATATAGTTATTTACTTATGTTTAAAAAGCCAACTTGCAATGCTATGCCATTTTATGTAAAATGGGCGGGAAGACCTTTGGAGAGATATAAAAACTTGTCCTGGCAAGACCCACTATGAGATTGTATGCACAGACCGAAATCCGTCAAAGCTCTGTGCACAGCATAATCTCAAGCATCCACATAGGTCACTGGCTGTCTTTCTCCCCCTCCCCCAAAATATGCACACATATTCCTTTTAGCTTCAAATAAGCACTTTTTTTGGACTAAACAGCTCCTCTACTGGTCTGATATTCTCCGCGTAAGCAGACTTCAGCAATGTGCAGAAGGGAAAGGGGGAGGAGAGAGAAAAATGCAAGATTCAGTGGCACCAGAAGCCAGCGAAACACCCTCCGCTCTCCAATCCGCCCACAAGTCCTGACGTGCCATTTGCCTTAACACCCTGTACCCGCATGTACCCACCAGCCTGCCCCCTCCCCTCCCAGTGAATGCTCAGAAGCGCCGGCGAGGGGAGCCCTCTCTGGCAGGGAAGCCGAGCCAGGGAAGGCGAGAAGGGCGAAATTCAGCACACAGCATCTTTAAGAGAGGAGTTCAAACGAGGACAACCGACATAGTTGGGGGGAAAAAAATAAAAAGAGAGAGAAGGATGGAGGGCGAGCGAAGCAGCCGCAGCAGCGGAGAGACTAGAGCGCCGCTTTCCTTTATATAACTGAAGCATTTCGGTAAACAGGTTGGGCTTCCCTGGCAAGCCCCGGAGCCCCGCAAGGTCCCCGCCTGCCCAGCGGAGTCAGCCTCCCCGCCCCAAGCCTCCCCCCGCGTCGCCGCCCCCCCCCCGGGCTGGGCGAGCGAGAAAGACGGCGAGAGACCGCGGCTCACCTGTGTGCACTCTGTAGTGGGCTTTAAGATGGGAGGACTTGCCGTAGACTTTGCCACAGCCGCTGTAGGGGCACTTGTGTCTCTTCTCGGCGGCCAGCTTCCCCTTGGCCGGCACGGCGCCGCGCAGGAGGGCCAGCGGGTCCGGCACGCCGCCCGCCTCCTGCCCCGCGGCCGGGCTGTGCGAAGGGCTCGACCCCGATTCGGTGGTCACGTCGCTGTCCGAGCCGGCGTCCTCGTCGGGGCTCTCCACGCTGTCGCTGCAGACGGACGGGGTCGGGAGGGGTCGGTATTTGTTCAGGTCCAGTAAGCTTTTGGCGATGGTCACCAGCGTGCAATAATCCTTCCAGGCGTCCCGGGGGTCGTTCATCTCCTTGGTCACGACGGCGGCGGCGGCAGCGGCGGCGGCGGCGGCTTCCTCCTCCTCTTCCTCGGGGATCTTGAGGAGCTCGGCTTCCTCCCGGGTCACGTCCGGCTGGGCCACGGAGCGGTTGGAAATGGACACCAGGCACTGGGCAGCCACGAAGTCCATGTAAGCGACTGCCGACATCCTGCCGCGGGCGAGGATTAGCCACCCTCCTTGGCCTCGCCCCCCACGCCGGGAAAGAAATGCCGGTGGGGTGGGGTGCGGTGGGGTGGGGGGAAGAACTAAAAGGGAGAAAAAGCCAAGAATCCAATGACAAGCGACGGGTGGGTGAGGGGGAAAGAGAGATCGAATAAAATCAAATTTAAAACTTCCTCGCTCGTCTGCCTGGTCTATCTTCTTCCTCGTCGCCGCCGCCGCCCTCTCCCTGGCGGAGGGCTGGGTGGGGAGGTGGGGCGGACCGGGCGGGGGTGTTGCAATCACCAGGCGGCTGCTCGGGTTGCCTTCGGGCTGCGGATCGCGGTGTGGCGGAGGCGGGGTGGGGTGCCGCCTCCTCCTCCTCCAGCGGCGAAGAGAGCCACTTTCTGCGGCTCGGCGTTTACATAACCACGACCATCCCCTGACCCCCCCAAAGAGAGCGAGCGAGCGAGCGAGCGAGAGGGAAACGCCGCCTCTACCTTTTGACCTCCGTCCCCGCCGTTCCGGGCGCTCCTTTTTCACGGGCGGCCCCGGCACGCTCCAGAGCGGGGGCGTTGGGTGCTGGGCGAGGGGCAGGGCGGGCACGCACCCCCAGCCACGCTGGACAGCTTCTTGTCAGGCGGCTTCTCCTCTCCTCCTCCTCCTCCTCTTCTTCTTCTTGGGGCGCTCCAAGGGCGGCTGCGTGGGCGGGTGGGGGGGCACCCCCGTGTCACAAGTGGTGACTTCAAGTAATTCAAATAGCACCAGGGGGTGTTTCCCGCGCCTTCCCCGGCGCCGTCTTCTCCTCTCGCACCGCGCAAGAAGCGAGCCCGGGAAGAGTTCGGTGCCTGGCGCGCCGCCTCGGCTCCCGCCTGCCTTTCCCCCTCCGACCCGGGAGGGCTCCCCCGCGCCTTCACACGCTCCTCAGGAGGCGCGCTGCCGCGGGAACGTCCGCCGGAGCGCGAGGTCTGGGGGCGGCGGCGGCGGCGGCTCGGGTTGGCTCTGCCCCCCGCCGCCTGCTGGACTCCCTCCGCCCTCGCCTACGGCTGCTGGGTGTTCCGGCACAGGCTTGCTCAGGACCGATTTCGCAGAAGCCCATCACGCAGCCAGGTTCCTCCCGCGAGCGTCCCACCCCCCAGCTCACCACACTCCCCCGCCAGCACCCCCCAGTTGGTGCGCCGGGCGAGTGATTCACCTCTGTTTACTTTCTCCCCCTTCCACTCAGAAGGGCCCTTTTTGCATGAGAGGTGTGTCTACAGGCGGAGGCCTCGGCCAATCCTAAGGTTCCCTCCCAGCGCCTCGTGCTACTCCTGGAGCTCCGCGGCCCCCCATTTAAAAGGGCAACGGGAGGCGAGCCCGGAGACGGAGCACCGGCGGCGCCGAGACGGGGAGGCCCCGAGAGGGGCGCGGCTCGCCTCCCGCGCGCTCCTGCGCCACTCCAGGCCCTCGGGGGGCCGCTGCGCCCCGCCCCGTCCGCCCCGCGGCCCTCCTGGGGGGATTCCGTCGCCGCCCGTCGCCCCGGAGCCCGCGCGTGTGTTTTCGGCAGAGATCGGGTTAAGTGGCTCACTGGACGTCCGTATAGTCCCAGCAACCAAGCAGCCAATCGAAAGTGCTTCGGCTGATGTCACTGACATTGGCCCCGCCAATCAAAAATACATTCCGGGCAGTTTTCGCTGGTAAACCCAGGGAGGTATGGAGACTAGGTAGGAATGTTTCAGGAGTAACGTGTAAACTTTGGTGGCGGCGAGTGAAAGGCTGATTAATTAATTAATTAACTTAAAATCAGAGTTTGCGAAATACACTTTTTTTGGATTACAATCCTTACGGGTAACTTCGCCCAGCCCCATGGTAAATTATTTATTTATAGCCCATCTAACTTCTAGGAGGTAGTGGTGCTGTGTGCCTTCAAGTAATTTTTGGCTTATGGTGATCCGGAGGCGAACCTATCACGAGGTTTTCTTGGTAAGATTTGTTCAGAGGGGTTTTTGCCTTTGCTTTCCTCTTGAGGCTGAGAAAGTGTGATTCGCCCAAGTTCACCCGGTGGGTTTCCACATCTAACAGAGATTCAAACTCTGACCTCCAGAGTCACAGTCCCACACTCAAACCACTATGCCACACTAGCTCTCTCACACGTAAGTTCTAAGTGGCTCACAACAAATAAATATTTAACAGTTAAAAACATCTTTTTAGACCGTGCAGCAAAGCAGTAGCAGAAAAAAAATAAGGCACAACGTGTGTTTAAAAAATAATAATCAAAACAGCAAATGAGATTATCCACTGAAGGCCTTCATGAAAAGACAATTTTCATTGACTTCTGAAAGGTTGCTAATGGATGAAAGACAGGATGCCCCTGGAAGAGCTGCAACCAATGAAAGGGGCCTCTCCTTAATCCCAAAAAAAGTGTCTCTGGAATTGTTGGGACAAACAACATCGCTGGAGATTATTTCCATAGGTGGGCAGGTTCATACACAAGGAGGCAGTCTTTCAGTTATTCCACGCCTAGATTATTCAGCTCGGTAAAACTCAGCACCTCATCAGCACAGAAGCCAGTGGTGCTGTTTCAGCAAGTGATCCTACCTTCTCTGTACGCAACTAGTGTTAACAACTAGGACTAACTCTATTTTCTGATTACTTAAAACATGGTCTTATATTGAGCACATTGCAGTAATGTAGACACAATGTAAGGCATGTGCCACACTGTCCTGATTTCAATCTCCAGGTAGGGCACACTTTTTGTACTAGTCTCAGTTTGGCAAAGGCATTTCCGGCCATTGCCAAGACTAGTGTGTCTGAGATCAAGACCATGTACAGGAGAACCTCCAAATGTGTTTTCAAAGGAAGTGCCACTCAAAGCACCTTACTAGGTAGTTAAGCACATAATGTGACAATGGAAGGAAGTGGCACAGAAGAAATTTGAGTCAAAACCTCAAAAGAAGTACAGGGCAAAAAGAGGGGTAATTATGATTACTATTACTAAACATAGCCATTTGTTTGATGGCAGAGGAGATCATGGCTGGACAGACACTGGAAATCAAAATAGGAAATGGGAGGAGGGGGCGGTAAGGAAGAGCTGGTCATCATGCATATCATCAAACACTCCCTTCCTAGCAGTTCAACAAAGGGGACCAGTTGTCCTAATCCACTTGCTGGATTGTTTCCAACATGAAGAGTATCCTAGGTCATCATGGCATGCCAAGTCCATCATCACGATTGTCTCACAGCCAACTGCACAGTCCTGTGACCAACAGTCACATGGTGTGAACTATAACACCTGTCTGGATTTCTCCTTAATAGTACAGTGAGAACAACTGTGGAGTATGGAGAAAGAAAGAGAAATTTAACCCCCTTCTATGCACAGTTACAAATGACTCTCCCTGGTTAAAGAAGATGGTCATTGCTACAGAACTAATACTTCTGGTTCATGGAATTTTGACCCAGCTTACTTCTTGGAGATTTTGATTTCATCATGACTTACTTTACACACACTTTCATCTATCTTGTTACAGTTCTCATGCCTTAGCTTATTACGAATGTCCTAGGTAATGGGCTCACTGATTACATACATGCTGAAGCGGTCATTCATACCTGGTTCTTGATCAGTAAATATGTCCCCTATGTCTGCTGAATGTTTCTTTACATTTGGCCATTTGAGAAATTCAGCTCCAGCAGTATACAACATCCAGATGGTGTAAATCCAATACACACACTCTCTGTGATATGAAACCTAGTTTTCTGGCAAGAGAAGAGTTCTATGCGGACAAATAGTTGCCTTGGCCCCCCCGACTTCCTGCTCTGTAGAAGGCAGATAACTCTTAATGGACTGATATTTTCGTAAGTTGCAGGGACAGATGGATGTTCAGAAAGGAGTATACTGAATGCCTTACTTCCCATATGTGGCTTTCTGTATCCATATTATATAGCAGAGGTGGGAAACCTTTTGGGCCTCTGTATATTTTGGACTGCAATTCCCATAGTTTCTCACAACTGACCATGCTGGATGAACCTGATGGCTGTTGTAGTCCAAAACATCTGGAGGCCAGAAGGTCAAAAGCAACTTGCAAGCATAGTTCTTTTAATGGTAGAGGTTGAAGGCATAGACAAAGGTGGCAAGAAGAAAATGGTGGCGGCAGTGGTGACAAGGACCAGTGAAGCTGTAGTCTTGAAACCACTCATTTCTCAAACAGAACCTGGCTTCTGGGCCAACATAGCCATGGCAACATGGGAGCAGTACTGTGGACAATTGCTACCTCTCTTTGCATTAGTGCAGAGAGAGTTGGGTGACACATTTAATGGCCTGTTATGCACGTGGTGTGCCTGTATAACTTTTGTGGAGAAAGTATGGCCCTGGGTTAGTGTTTTCCTGGCCTCTGAAACCTCCAGGCTTCCCTAGACTGTACTTTTTCTGGTGTGAATGAGGGTGAAATAGCTTTCTTGAAACCTTAAATAGGTTGCAGACCCTTCCTGACTTCGAAATACTTTTCCTGACTTTTTCAACACCAGAAGTAGACTTCTGATCTCTCCTCTTCCTTCTGTTGCTGCCGCTGTTCTTCCTTTTGGCATTTTTCACAGTTTGTGTGGCTTGTGGAGAATCCTGGGGCAGAAATTGGTCCCTGGATCTGCTAAAGCTACCTTATAGGACCCCTGTCAATGTTCCCCTGCCGGTTGTATAGGATTATTCAAATGATGAAACATAAGGCAATTTTTAGACAATAGCTATTTCATCTTTTCAGATATCTAGCTACAGTCATCTCTTGGTAAGATGCCCCAGTGAGCTGCTTGGAGTAGGCTACACAGTTGCTCACCAATAAATAAGTGTAAAAGCCAAGAATGTGCCTGATAAAAATGCCCTGTAAAATCTCACCACTGTGAAGGCTCTGTCTTTAGGGTGGCAGCAATACCATCAATATCACTGTGAATAACACTTCATAAATCCCCAGCTTTTTGTCCTTTCCCACTCTCTTTAAACTCATCGCTTTCACAAACTGCTTACACTGAATGTGACGAAAGAAATGTGAAATGGTAGTGATGTGATCAAATGTTCTGGATGATGGGGTCAGTAGATAGTTATGTAGATCAGTGATATGTAACCAAAGCTTCAACAAACCAACAAAGTTTAACGGAAACTGGAGGTCAATAAAATAAACAAATAAAAGTGAAGAGGTAATGTAATCTGGATTGTGCAGTCCCCAGCTCCCTATTTCCTGAAAGTATTATGTTGGATTAATTAGGACACACCTCTGTCTACATTCAATGGTCGGCATTCAGTACAGTCCTCCCACTGATGGTACTCCTTCTATCAGTAAAACTAGGAAGAAGGGGTTCTCCCATCCAGCAGGCACCAAGTATGCCCCCTAAACTTGCTCAGAGCTAGGTTTTGGGTGGCATGGAAGGGGAAAGAAAGAATGTTCCCTCACACAAGCTGTCAGGTTCTAACCTGACAGGTGCTAAGCTGATATCAGTTTTAGGCCAATGTTTATCTAAGAATCACAAATGGACATCTCCTTGTTTTACCTCTTCTCTTGGACTGCAGCCCACTGTGCTTTCTGAGGAGTCTGGAGAGGAATCACCAGAATGTGGTGCAGACTGAGGGACATGCATTATTCCAACCAGTGAGTAACAAAACAGAAGGAACATGTTCTCTAGTATCAATGTCTCAGGTATAAAAACATATTCATACAAGTCCAGTCCTGTGACTTGGCAGGTGATGACATGGAACAAGGTCTTCCTTTTGTGGCACCAACCCTGTAGAACGCTCTCCCCATGGAGGCCCACCATGCTGTAACACTGAGTGCTTTGAGATGCCTGGAAAATCCTTTGTTTTTCCATAGGACAGTGTGACTGGTGGATCAGAGCTTTGTTGATGCTGTCCCTAGCCTCTCTGACTATGTTTCTGTTGGCTTCTGTTCTGTTGTTGTTGTAGTATGCTTTCAGGTCATTTCAGACTTACAGCAACCCTATGGTGAACCTATCATGGGGTTTCTGGGGCTGAGTGCGTGTTACACGCCCAAGGTTACGCAATGGATAAGCCGCATATACTTGTCTTAAAATAAAAACAGAAAATAAATAAGATGCAAAAATATATATTCACTTTCCCCAGATGACTCACCACACACATTGGATGAGAAGGTGGCACACAGATTCTGTTGCATGAACAAAATAATGATTCATGTAGCATTTGTAACATTCAGGAAATTGCTTTGTGTTTTTCCATTGAGCCCTCCTTTTCAGGAAAGATCAGATGTACTTTCACTACTCTTGAAAAGTTCTAAAACAGTAATAAAGGCAAATGCCTGTTGCATTTTGACTTTCATAAATTTCATTACAAGTATTTTGATTTAAAAAAATGAAAGATGAACCAAGTAATCTATTGTCTCTAGTTATATCTGGGAAATGTTTTTCTGTGCTTCTTCAGCAAGTAGCTTAAGAGACAATTTTGGGTACTTCAATTAAAAAAAAGAGAAGGCTTGAAGATACAAAAGGTTGTTCTATATTTTTCTTTCCAGTGTTGTAACTGCCTCTACTTCATTTGAGCAAACTTTTCCAAGTCATCAAAGATATGGCCACATCCAGGGATGGGATGAATTTGGCTGGGAGGCAAAATTTCCTCTTGGAATCAATTTGCCAGACTATTTGTACTAGAAAACACTGGCTCTATAAATAGGACACAGCTTTAAGATGGCGACCAAGGCATCCTGGCTCCTCTTTGTTTGAAGCTTGGAACAATAATAACAACAATAAAAAGTCAGGGATATAAGCTGTGCATATTATCTAGCATAATGTTTAAAAACATAGATTTGAGCTAGTTTACAAGTCCATGACTACTTGTTGTTGTACTGTGCCTTTAAGCTGTTTCTGACTTATGATGATCCTAAGGTGACTCAGTCATGGGGTTTTCTGGGGCTATGTGTGTGACACACCCAAGGGGACCCCAGTGGATTTCTATGGCCAAGTGGGGAATTGAACCCTCCGGGGCTGTAGTCCAGTGCTCAAACCACTACATCACACTGGCTCTCCAACACTACTTAACTAAGATTAATTTCTTACACGTTATCATCTTCTGCCCCTCTTCTCTGCAGGTTCTTTGAGCAGCCTCAGATTGCTATCAGTGTTTAAGAGGGTTATTATGATGTGCCTATGCATGGGGAAAAACACACACCCATGCTACAAATTTAAAGCAGTTTTAGATGGTCATTATTTTGGCTTCCCTCATAGATGTGGAAATTATGGTACTGTGAGGACATTGACAGTTCCTATACAGAGATCTCTATCTCCATGCAGTTTTCATTCCCAGGACTGCAGACAATCATGTCAAAAACATTTAAATGAGCAATGTAACATGAGATCTCTCATAATCATAACACAAACATTAAAAAACATAATTTGGAAGCATGGTTGCATTGTTATGGCTTAATAAGGGGCGAAGTTCAGCATTAAAACCATGATCCTATACAGAGGGAATAGGAAAATGTGAGTGGGAGATCAGGGGACAATTTTTGTCCCAGACTCCCTCAAGGGCCACACTCCTACACAACAAGCCCAAATACCTCAATTTTCCTTTGCCGTCCCTCTCAGAATGATGGTAGGAAGTTACATTGCATAATTTCCTGCTGTCATTTTGAGAGGGACTGCAAAGGAAAACAGAGATATTGAAAGGCAGCACAGGATTCTGGTGGGCTTGTCAAAGTGGGTGGGACTATTTTTGTATGTTTTCATGTGTTTGGGGGCTTTCTATACAACTTTAAAATATGGTGGTAGTAGCAGTGGGCTTTGGGAAGCTGATGGGTGCTTTAGAGGCCACGAAAGAGGGGTCTAGGAGCCACATGTGACCTACAAGCCACACTATGCTCAGCCCTGCTATATAGATTTGATATAGTAAGCATATACACCAGCATAGTTACACTGGATCCCCTGGCTTCACAGCTTATTGTGCCCTGGTTCATAACAGTCATTTAGCTCCCTAACCATCCAGTCAAAAGTGAGTAAGAAAGGACTTCTTGCAGAACGAGTGGCTGTGTACATACATGACAATGCAACTACTTGTGCAACTATTTTTATGCTTATGTAATGATCTAACATCTGGCTGATGTGAGAAGACCTTAATGTTTTTTGTTTGGTTTTTGTTTTTGTTTTTTGCCTTGCTAGGCATTACCTAGAAATGTCAAAGTGGGGAGTGGATACTACACGACTGATTAAAAAAAACAACAGTATGACATATCCTTCAACATTTCACAGATGAAAACTGGGACATAGCTGGCCAAGCAACATCAGAGTGTGGTCAAAATGGATGGTGCTATTTGTGAGGAAGAACACACAAGTGAGGAGAGGCTGTAGCAGTCGGCTTTTGCCCACGTGTACTGGGAAGGTGCAAGGTCCTACAGTTCCAGTCAGATGCCACCTTCTGTACGTCAGATTAAAACTGAAAGAAGAGCTCTGTTGCACCTCAAAGCCTAACAAATGTATTACAGCATCATTTACGATTGCCGTCTTCTGGGACACCCTGGTACTGACCTTAACAGTGGCCATGAAATTCCAACAGAAGATTACACTAAAAGACTGCTGGGTTACAATTCATCAGAAAATTCTAATCTGTCACCAAAGATTTGAATCAGAATAAAAGTTTCTTATCACATTACCTGTATTAGTTGACTTACCTCATGCCACAATGCTTGTGTTATCAATTTTGAAAATGCACAAGGGTGTACCACTGTCAATACTTTTTGCATCTAATTTCCTTCTGATATCAATCATCTGTACTACCATTCCCAACCATATGCATTGCATATGTACCTGAAAGTCTGGATAACACTCCGTCTATCATAGGAAATGACCTACAAGCAACAAAAACTCATGCTGTAACAATTTTTGTTAGTCTTCAGGGTTCCATAGGGCTTTTTTTTTTTATTCTTGACGTAACAGAAGTCATACCCCTTGGATTTTTATTTTTGGTCAGGGCAGGACATCTGTGGAAGATTTGTCAAAGGTATGAAAAAACATACATGGCTTAAGTGACATACACAGTTTGACTCTAAATGAGAAACTCAGTTTCAAAGTGAAAGACATAACGTGTCTCTACAGTGATACCTAATGAACTTTTGTCTTAACTTAGAGCAAAAATAGGGACTATAACTACCTTCTGTCTTACCCATGTAATAGGCTGACCAGTTAACAAGGCTGAGAATACATTTGGAAAGTTTGACCCCAAATGCCTTGCTGAATTCCCAGTCTTTCTCATGTGTTTTACTTCTTTCCTCCAGAAAGTCCAAATATTTAAATTAACTGCCATGATTATGCTAAATTACACAGGTATAACTTTCTGGGAAGAAAGCAGTTCTGATATAAACATTGTACAACAAGAACCTTAGGGCTCACAAAATGAAGTAGCTGTCCTCTCAAGAATATAATTCATATCCAGTTTGTTTCATTATGTTTCATTTCTGTTCTCCCCCCCCTTTTTTCTTTAAAAGAGTCAGTTGACTAATGGACAGGTGGTCACATTGCAGGCGAATCCCCTGGAGCAGACACTGAGCACAACTGGCAGCTTGTGCTCAAGGGAAATTATTATTCAAGTCAGGATCAAGGTCATGAGCTGAAAAAAGGGTGAGATGGCTACTTGCTTCTCCTCTGCAGGGAGAAGCAAACAAACCCACAAGTTACCTCTAGTGGGAGGATGTAGAAGAGGAATATCATGACCTTAGGGTGAAGAGCAAAGGATTCAGGTCAGGGTCAGTGTGCTGTTCTTTGACAGAGAAAGGAACCATTGTGGGGAAAACGAGGAAGGAAGAATAACGAATTAGGGCAAATATTTTTTATTCTTATGAAACGTAAGCAAGTTCCAGATACTTGTGAATCGAGAAAGAGGTAACAACATTCCTGTTCACTGCTAAGATTTACAGACTATCTGAAGCTTGTGGGACATTATTTTATTTATCTTCACAGTAAATTTAACTGAAAGGATAGTTGAGGATGAGATCTACTTGCACAGTGAGTCTGCGGCTGAGTGAAATAACAGCTGCAACTTGGTAGCTAACCACGTGCACACCACATTTGACCACACCATTCCAGCAAAATAGATTTGGATCCGGAGACAGGATAAAGCAATATGATGTAATGCAAGCCTTTGTTTTCTTCTTACATCCTTTACGACACATATAGATTTGAAGTAAGCTATGAATCTTTCCATCCATGGTACAAGCAGCAAAGTTTCATCAACCTAACTTTCACTTCCCTATACTGGTCTCAGATAGGTATTGTCAGAAAGCAAAGTACACATAAAATAAGAGTAATAACAGTCTTTTACATGACTGAAATAACTAGATAGTTTTGAAAAAAACCCTAACTAAAATAGAACAAAGAAGTCCTGTTCAAAGGCTTATAATCTAATCAGTTAAATAATATAACAAGAAAGGGTGGGGGTGGGGGTGGGGAAGGAAAAGTTAAATTAAAGGGATGGAGGATATCAATCAAATAATAAAATAATGTTGAGTTAGGATATCAGGCAGAGCAAACCTATGTACTCTACTTGGGTAAACTGTCTTCAGTTCAGTGGGACATAGGATTTACTCTCAAGTAAATGTGCACTGGAATTCAGCTTTAGTCATTTTTCAGAGTAAAGTTATTGAACTCAAAATAGCTATGACTAAGAGAAGTCATATTGATTTACATAGATGTCTTCTAAATATTACTGAAATTGGAATCTATCCAACCATATTAATGAAAATGAAAGAAGCAGGTCTCAAAACATTTCTTAATTGAAAAATTTGTTCTACTAGATCTCAACAGCTAATGCATTCTAGGCATAAGAGGTGGTTAAAAAAAAGTTCAAATGAATTACAGAAATAGAGGTCTTCTGATTTGAAAAACAATAACCGAGGAATGTGAATATCAATAAAGTGAAAGTAAAGCAGAAGGATATTTGACAGCTAAAGAATAAATATAAGATATAAGTTAATAAAAAATTTAATACAATCTTATGCATATTTACTGAGGAGTAAATCTAACATTACGTTTAACAGAGCTCCCTATAGTCCTCAATCGGATAAGAAAAAAAAATCATAGCCAATCAAGAAAGAGTAATAAAAAGGTAAAATTGTATATCTGAAGAGAGAAAAGAAGCTGAAACACTGGATAAAAAACTGACATAAAAAAGCCCCCTTAGATAAAACATGGATAAACTAAGAGTTACAGGAATCTAAATTAAATAATTTTAGAGAACGAACCATGTAAGTCAGTTTTAGAACAGGTTCATCTGAAATTATCGAGAGTTAGAATTGTGGGCCTACAGGTTAATACTGATTAGCCCAATTTTATTTTATTTTCCAATGGCAAATATGTCTTATAGCAGAATATTCACTTATTTAGGATGCAAAGGCCTTGCCTAGTATGATCCAATGATTTAGAACTGAAAATAATATGTCGATGTGAAATAGTGACCCTAGCCAGAACTACATGGCATCTACCCAAAATATTTGCATCAGTTATATACTGAATCCAAACCTGAGAATGTTTGAAAGTTTTGTAAGGTCTTTTTATTTGATCTGATGAAGTTGGAGAAACTTGGAAAATGTAAACAAGCTATAATTTTGATGGTTCTTCTGGTCATTATGCTTTCATTATCCATTGAAGCTTTCAAAATAAATAAATAAAATGGACTTGCTGCAGCTCCACAGCAAGGAGAACTTTCATGGCAAAAGTGCCAGGCAGAGGGATTCCTGGCTGGAGAAACTCCCCCTTGGTAAAGGGGGAGCAGAGGATTACCCCATTAGGTTCAGGAATTCCCATTATGTGCATTTACTTGTGAGCAAATGTGTCATGAATAGGAAGGATCAAGGGAGCGACATCTTGCCCTTGCTGTGAAATGCAGATGTTTAGATCAGAAGATTTAACAGCCCTATGATGACAACCTGCTTTTTTAAAAAAGAAGAAATTCATAATTAACTATCTGAAGTTACAAAAGTGAAAAATCCTTCTGATTAAGACAGAACAGTAGAGCCTACACAGGTATCTTCATTCTACAATTAAGAGTGGGTAAATCTTTTCGCCCCACAAGATTGGAGTAGATGAATTAGAAAATTGAGGGTTGATTTTAAAAGAGGATTTAAGGATTTAAGTGCATATTCTTTGTGAACAGATTGAATTACATTTTATTTGTTAAGAAGGAGTCAGATTTTAAAATTGAGAAAATGATAAAGTACAGACCTTATCAGTTTGAAGTTGATAACATTGTGTTACTGCAGTTTAGGCCTACCTGGCGATAGCACTAGCTATCACTTGGATATCATAATTCAGCTTTATTCTACCACCCTCCTCCACGTGTTTGTGAGGCCCCCGGACAAGCATGAAACTAGGCTCGGCCATCAAATGCTACAATATCCCAAGACAATATAGGCAGGCCAGAACTAGCCAGATCACCGCTTTAGGAGACCTCTCTGCAAACACCCTCATTATGTATGCACACTGTTTACAAAGGACTCCCTGCCCTGAGCAGGTAACTTGGCAAGCTAGAAGCTTAACTGCCGAGCATTGAGCATTTGCATACAGTCTACCTCTTTTCAATTTGGACTTAACTCAATCATGCTAAATTTTGACCTTTCGGAGACATTGTCTCGCACCCAAAACTCATTGTTGTCCCCAAGTAAAGCATAGCCTGCAGTCACACTTCTCCCTATAAAAACCCCTGATTCCGAGACCCTCCTCGGATCACTCCTGAGTTCCAATCGCTTTGCTGCCGCATCACTTGGTGAGCTTCCCCTCAACTCCACGTGCTGAGATACACCGAACCCCAGCATCGCTCTCTATCTTCTTCCGGGCTTCAGGAACAGGTTTCGTACCCAAATCAACTATCCCTCTGAAAATCTCACCATCTCACTCACACCTTTATTTTCCTTAGGTATCTGTGTGCGTGTGTTGCTTACATTGTGTGCCTGTATTAAATAAACATCATTTATTACTTCCAAACCGGTCTGCTCCTTGACTTGGCCTGACCCGTAAACACTGGGTTACAAGATCCTGCTAAGTTACCCTGTCTGTCTCTCGTAACGCTAAAGCAGTGCTCTCAGTTAATTTCCCCACCTATAGTTGAGCAGATTTTGGAGTCCCTCCCGGGACCCCCAGTAAACAGGGTAACAATTGTTTTGCTGCCAGCTTCTGGCTAATCTCAGGTGAAGGGAATTGTTAACTTTGTAATTCCTGGGCTAAAGGAAGGATGGAATCTTCACCAGAGCATTCTGTAAGATGGAATACAGTAGATTTTAGAGGAACTATGGATGGAATGGCTAAACTGGTACAAGAACATGATAGAGATTAGGAGGAAAGTGTTCAGTGTCAAGGAACTGTGGTATGAGATAAGACGAGCTAGAACAAGAGCTAGACACAGGAGTTAATTTGGAGGCAAATGAAGACAAAAAACAGACAGGGAGAAATCAAGCTGAGTCAATGGAAGGAGCTGCTGGCGTGGGAGAGATTTGTGATCCTTAAGCTTTCATTTGTGAAAGTGAGACTACAGCCTAATGGGAGGAAGGGGGAAAGAATCTTAAAGGGGCTTGTAAGCAAATTATTTTGATGGTTGAATGCAACCAAGCTGATTTAGGTTTTATGATTGAAGAGGATGTGAGAAAGATATCAAAAGGGTGCTGTCTCAGGACAAGGACTTGAAAATGTCATGGGAGAAGCAATTGGAAAGAGTGAGGGTGCACAGTCCATGGAAAGGATGGCTATGTGGAAAGTGGGGAGTTAAATTCAAAATGAAAGTTTTGACTTAAACTAGGTGAAGAAATGGTTACAATCTCAGTATAATAACTGGACTGGCTTTATGAATTCTGCAGTGGATTTTATAATGTAAAATAGTATGGCTATCTGGATTCAGAAAATTCATAAAACATGTAATAGATTCACAGCTCTAACTAGAGATAATATTATGTAATTAAGCCATCAAAATAGCCTTTAATAAAATTAGTGGCATCAATATCATTTAATATTAATTTTATATACTATGTGTCATACATCATACAAGCAATTTGTAATGGAATGTAATAGAAAGTGATTTAGAGATATTATACTAGATATGTTAACTCAGTACAAGAAAGTCTATTTGTTTTTTTCTTTTTGAGAGCATGTATTGGGGGAGAGGGAAGAGAAATGTTGGATTTTTTTGTTTTGTTTTGAGACGCTTGAACTAATTTGATGGCTATAATCCATCCAAAGGAGGAGGGAGGTTGATTCTCCTTTTCTTTCTCTTTCTCTTATATTTAAACTTTGAAACTGTATGTTTCTATGTCTTTTTTATGTTTTTTTTCTTTTATGTATTTGTAGTGTTTTTGGAAAATATTAATAAAAATATAGTTAAAAACAAAATAAATAAATACCATAAAAGAAGATTACCTAACTATGTCTTTATTCTACAGACTAGAGGTTTAATTCATGAAATCTTGAACAAAAATAGAATGGGCTGACATTTTTCTTCATTTTGTATATTGAAACTTGAATATGCTGATACATCACTGCTCAAAAACATTGTGGCAACTTCTGGTACTGACATCTAAGCAAGGCTAAACAGGTTGCAAGATCTAAATAGTTCATGGTTTTCAAATATGTAAGCTTAGATTATTATTTGGGCTGGAGAGATGGCGTTGCAGATTTTTATTTATAAAGTGGCATGTACATTTCAAATTCACAGCGAATATTCTGAGTATGAAGTTCTTTGCTACTTTGGGGCTTGGAGATTTTTTTTTCTTGCTTGACCTTTAAATCATTTAACCAAAATTGCATGTATATTCTTCACTGTATTTATTATTAATCAGAAAAGAAGCACAACATTCTATCTCAAATGCTTTCTAGGATCCGCCAATCTAGCTGTGATGGAGATTTGTCTGGGTTTGGGAGCATTCAAAATAGGTCAGATGAATCAGAGTTCAGAATGCCTTCTATCGTGTTTAAATATCAATGTGATATATGTGTCTCCACTAAGAGAAACAGCCTTCAGAAATACAATGCATATAAAGTTTCAGCTAGCACAGGTACCATCATTAAGAAAAAGTATAATTTTAAAATAAAAATTGAGTTTATAAATTTGGGCCTCACTCTGGTGGGTTATACTCTGTGAAATATATTTTTGTGCACATCACTGAATCTATTCAATGTGAATGTTTTCTAGACTTTTTTTTGTTTGAAGCACCTGGAAAGAGATGAACTCTGTTGAAGTATACATTTAGTGAGAACAGTTATAGTTGAATTTTCTGAAGTGATTGTTCATAGCCACCAATGATTGTTCATAGCACAGCTTCACATCCTGTAATTGGCCTAGATAGCTTCTTTCCTGAGCTTGTGATGTCTGAATGAAAATATCAAAATATTATGGGCAAAGCAGTATTTAGAATTTAACATAGTCAATATCCTTGCCTTTCCCAAAGATGTAAATATGGGCCTATAGTATTAGTAGTGTGTGTGTGTGTGTGTGTGCGTGCACGCGTGTGACCCCTCAGCGGTGGGATTAGGTGCCTCCTAGTGACTATGAGCCACTGGGGCCAAGATGTTAAGTAACAATGACACCTCATATCTCTACCTTTTCAATGGCCATTTTTAAATTCCCTCATGATCCTAAAAGTGATAATAAACAGAATCATTCCACTAATTTCCCAGATAACCTAAATTCAGGTGTGCAAATGATAATATCAACTGGTGTACATAGAATGTTGCTGCTACACACTAGCATGAAACAAGCTTCATGAGTCACTAACCATGATTTTCTAAATATTTTTGATGTAGCCACAGTAGAATCAGTATTGCACACATAAAGATAGGCTATTGTCTGAGATGTTTGCAGGCTAGGACTCAGACTGATGTGACGGGCAAAGCTGTTTCTATAGGGTAAGTTTTATAAATCACCCAATTATATCTCCAGCTTGGAAAAGTTACCTTTTTGACTACAGACCCCAGAATCCTCCATTCTGGTTGGGGGATTATAGTTGGACTTTACTTAGCGTAATGTTGGAAAAGATTACAAGAATCATCTACATAGTTATAGGCCCTTTCCGCACCAGGCAATTAGAATGGGGCAGTGCGTCCTTGCAGGGAGGTCGTCTGCACCTTGGAGTGGACTAGGAGCAGACTACTTACCAGAGATCACCTCAGTCCACTCCAAGATAACCCCAAGTGGTCCTCCAGCGTGTTTTGGAAAGACTGGAAAAAACAGGTCTTTATTTTCCTGGAACGCGCTATTGCGTTCCTGCTCACCAATGTGCGCCTGCAATCTGTGGAGGGCGGGTTTTAGGCGTGGTGAGCTTCAGCGGTTGGTCGGGACCCACGACCAACTGGAAGCTGCCATTTGGGAAGCCGGAAGCTGCCATTTTGGAGGCCGGAACCACCATTTTGGAAGCCAGAGCAGTGCAGATCTACAGACTTCGTACTGCTCCGATTCACCCTGGACCAAGGAGGAGCCCTGCGGAAGGGCTTCAGGGACAGTTCGCATTGCTTCGGACCCCAGAAGAAGCGGTAGGTAACGGCACGGAGTGATTCCCTCGCCTCGTGCAGAAAGGGCCATAATCTTTTTCATTATCTGTGACATATACTCATCCACATCCATCCACTTCTAGGGGCATAGCCATATTAGTGTGCTATAGCAAAAATAATGCAAACATTTTCCGGCACCTTAAAGATCAGCACATTTTATTCAGTACTAGCTGAAGTGTAAACAGTCCTGCCCATCTCCACACCTGTTGTTCTTATTCTTGTCACTGCTGTTCCTGTGTATTTCAAGTAGTTACTGAGTAATGGAGATTCTAAGGTGGACCTCCTGCAGGGTTTTCTTGGCAAGGTTTGTTCAGAGAGGGGTTGCCTTTGCCTTCCTCTAAGCCTGAAAGAGTATGACTTGCCCAAGATACCCAGTGGGTTTCCATGGCAAAGTGGGGATTTGATCTCTTGCTTCCAGAAACATCATCTAGTGTTCAAATCACTTCACCAAGCTGGCTCGTATCATATCTAATACCACAAAAGGGTGTTGATGGGGCCTTCTGTTGTTCCATTCTACTTTTTTAAATCTCAAGAATCTTACCATCAGTACCAAAGAGTTGTCTTTTATTTTTTTTCTCCTGGCCATTTTTTTAAAATTCAGGAATCTTGACATCTTAGCCTTCTCTGTTTTTTGCCACCTTTCTTTTCCTACTTCAAAAATCTTAGTAGCAATATCACAGAGAGATGTCTCTTGTTTTCTAGCTACTTGGATCTGTATGTAACCCCCATAATGGATTCATGGGCCCTTCTGCCCCCCTTTTACTTTAGAAATCTTACCTGCAATCCCAAAGAGAGCCTTTTTCTGTTTTCCTACCTTTTAAAGTTCTGGAGTTTTAGCAGCAACACCTTCGCACTCTCCTGGTTTTTAATGCCTCAGGAATGCTAGCAGTGGTAACTCAGAGAGACTTTCCTGTTCCAGTGAGTTATGGGTAGACCCCTTTTTTTGCTTCTAAGAAGTTTCCTATTTGTATTGTTAAGTTCAAACTAGCCAGTGTAACTCCTGTAACAGTTAAAACACACTATTTCATACTTTGAAACATCTATCATAATGTCCTGATAAGATAAGGCAGGTTCTGCTAGAAACCCCCCCTTCCTTGAACCTCTCTTCCATGAACCTCCTAGAAACCCCCACTCCTTGAAACTGTGATTAGAAACAGGACACTGGAACTTGGACAATGACTAAAAATACTCTGCCAAATTTTGACCATCTAGCATGATTTCTCAGAGATATGGCACTCTCCCAAACTTTGCTTCTAGGAAGCCTTGTTTGCAGTTTCAGTTTTGACCTAGAGGCCACCTGGATGACCAAAAAAAGAAAAAAAGAAGAAAAATTTTGGGGTGTCTAGCACACTCATTGAATCCACACAGACATTTTATTTTAATATTATAAACTTTTGTGGACTTCACCTCACTTCATCTATATGGAATATTGCTCAGCTGATGGATTTTAAAATACATTGGCATATTATAACACATATTTGGAAATCTGTGGCTGGATGTGGGATTTTAATCTGTAGTATCAGAGGAAACAGAAAAGCAAAAAGAACAAGTAACGATTACTACCTTAACTATGGCCAGAAATGGCAGTTACAAGATAACAGAGACATCTACTCAGATCACAGAAGGTAGAGTTGGACTTCTTCATCAAGTTGTGTAGGTGGAGTACTGTAACCAATGAGACAGAATAGAGCTGAAACAAGTACTGACAGTAATAATTACCTTAACAGTGGCTATTTACAAACAGTAGTTGGATGGTAATGCAGACATTCTTGCATTGATTAACTGGTTAAGAAGTATAGATACATTTTAAAAGAGAGTTTGCCTTTGTTCAAGCTGTATGAGATAGAGCTGAATACTCTTGTTGTTCAGTTTTTTTCATTTTGAAATTTTTCACTTTTGTCACTTTCCTTTCTCACTGCTATTGATATATATCCCGTACTTCCTTCAAAGAGCTAAGGACATCATACATTATTTTTATACCATTTAGGCTCATACCAGTCCTGTGAAGTTAGCTCAGCCAAGGTATAATTTAGTCATTAAAATATTTTTGTTGTTGTTGTGTGCCTTCAAGTAGTCTCCAGGTTATGGCAAACCTATCACTGTGTTCTCTGCTGCTGAGACTGTGTGATGCACCCAAGCTCAATCAATGGGTTTCCATGGCTGAGTAGGGAATCAAACCCTGGTCTCTGGGGTTGTAGTCCAATGCTCAACAAAATATTTTTAACCCATCCAAAATCCAGGAAGGGCACAATTAGTATAATAAAAAGATTTTGTACACTTTAAACCAACTCAACAAAATAACATCCATAGTCTGACCTACTAAGAACCAACTCACAATCTCATTAATTGCCCAATGTCTGTGTGAACATGTATGTTTTCACTTTGCACTGAGATAAGTCAATATTGGTATAAGCCTCTCTCCAAGGAAAGCTTATCCCATGATTAACCCAAGATCATTCATGAGTTTCCTAAATGAACCTGCATTTCTTCATTTCTGGGGCAAAACTAGATATGATACAAATATCGTGCCTGGTATCCATATCCGAGGTGCAGGGGCTTAATTTCCTTTGGGTGTGTTGTGTGTGTGAATGGTGGTGGCTATGAGACTTTTCTTCTCCAGCTAGGATGAAAATTGCACCCCACACACATATCAATGAACAACAGAAGTGAATACAATCAGTTAGCACAGGAGCTCGGCCACAGTGTGCCCCAGACAAGAAGATTTCTTTCCACCAGCCTTACAGTTATGAATCTTTTCTTTTTTTTTAAAAAAAAAATTGCCTATGCAGATTATTTCAGATCCTAGAACAGGAGCAAGCAAAGTTGGCTCATGAGCTTCATGGGGTTCCCAGGGATTTTTTTGGCTAAGGTCACTTGCTGTTGTTAAAAAAAGGGCCTCTTCTGGTCCTAGAATGGCCAAGTTGGGGGCGGGGGTCTAAAATAGTGAAAATGTTACCATATGCTTATTTGGAGGCAATTTCTTTGCCCCCCTTTTTTTTGTGGGAAAGGGAAAAAAAAGGAAAATAAAAAGTGGGTGAGGCCTTGTGCATAATTATTGGAAGAACATTCCAAGCACTGGGTGGGTGGGAGAACGTAAGAGAATGTGAAACAGAGACAAAGAGGGAATTGATACTACTGTCAGTGCTGAGCCAGGCAAGGCAGGATGCGAAGGAGGCAAGACCTTTCCTTCCCAGTTGCCCTGGTATCAGAGCTCTCCCCTGTTCATGGAAGGGCGTTTTAGGGAATACACCCTGCACAAGAAATCTGCAAAAGCAACAAAACATCATTTAGGTGGTGAGAGAGCAGAAGCTGTGCCTTCTCTCTCAGTCGACAGGAACAATTCTTATGAAGAGGAGGGAGGGAAGCAAACAAGCAGGCCTTCTGATGTTTGCTTGGATAAGGAAACGGTAACTTTCCTAAGGTCTCTTCCTTATAAAAGTGGCCAGCAGAGTCCAGTCGCAGAACTTTGTTTGGAGAAGTTCAGCGCCGTTCCCGTTATTCAATGCAGAGCGAGGACTGGTGGGGCCTCCCCAACACACTGCACTGCAGGCTGCAGATGTACGTGCAACGAAGCCACACGCTGTTCCGGCAAAAGTACAGACATCGCCCTTTTAACGCTGCTCTGCAGGCAGCAGAAGGGAGGAGGAGGAGAAGGAGCCGAGTTCATCTGAGGACACAGTCCCAGTTCTCAGAAATCCCTTCGCTGCTGGAACATCGAGCTCCCTTTACTGCAGTTGAACAAACTGCCCTAGATTGGGGGCTGGTGAGCCCGCCCCCAGCTCGTGCATGAAGCTCAGGGCGCCCAGACCCACGTGAGCCGCACTGAAATTAGCACCTACACCTCAGAGACAGACAGAAACAGAGAGAAAGGAGAAAGGGGTGGTGGTGGTATTTGGAGAGGCGGCGGGGGCGGGGTGGGCAGAGAGGAACAAGTGCCGGCGTCACCGACAGCGGAGGTTGCTGGCTGACTTCTGGCCTGGGGCCATCATCAGTGCTCCTGTCATTCAGGGGGGAGGCACGATCGCTTCGTTCCCCTTCGCCGCTCCCACCCCGCCGGTTTGGGGGGCGGGAGCTGGTCACAGACCCTCTTGTCGACCCTTTTGAAAAGAGGCTAATGCTGTGTTTTTCTTTTTTTTTTTTAGTGGCCAGCATTAAGAGCGGATAGCCTGGCACAGGGGCGTGGGGCGACCCACGGATGCCAAAGGAGCGCACGCCACCGCCACCCCGCCCTCCAGATGATTCCAGCCCCTGTGAAACGCAGAGGCTGGGGAAGCTGGTGCTTTGCAACGAGGTCTTTCGGAGGAGGAAGGAGAAGGAGGAAAACTCCACCCTTTCACTTGCTTACACGCACACACTTGTGGTTTGTGATAACGCCACCCACGCTGGCTCAATAAAATAAAGGGGGGAAAGCAATGAAGGCAGGCTGGTGCCTATTTATAAATAGAACGATTAGACATCGCAGCACACGCTTGGGGGCACCACAGGGCCCTCCTCATGGGAAAAAAAGCCGCCACCCTTAGCCCCCTCCCGCCCCCCTCGACTGTAGCATGCATGTACGCAAGTGACACATTGGCAGTGATCTGTTCTGTGGGTTTTTTTCCCCCTGCCTGTAGCTTTTCCCTGTGAGTCAGATTGATGCGTTTCCTGTAGCTGCTGGGGTGTGTGTGTGTGTGTTTTGAACAGTTTGTTCCATCCTCCTCCCTCGCCCCACTCTTCCTCCTCCTCTCCTTCCCTCTCTTCCAGCCCATCCCCATTCGCCACCTTCCCGCTTCAAATACATAACAGGATAGCCCTCCATTATTAGCACCTATTGGAATCAGAGTCCAGCAGCGTCAGGGACGTTGCCTCCCGACTGTCATCAGATCCCCCCCCCATTTTCTTTCCCTTCTCCCTCTCCCCTGTCTTTCTAGGGGTGACCTGAAACGTGCCACGCGCGCACACGCACGACCAGCGCCCCCTCAGCTCCTCTGCCCCAGAGGGTCCTCCCGGACCCACCTCGCCCGCCCGGCTCCCTCCTCGCTCTTCCACGGGGCTCAGGGACGCCGCGGGCGCCCCCAGAACAGCAAAACGGAGCCGCTGCAACCAAAGCCCAGCGTCTGTGGAGTGGAACACAGGGCCGTGGCTAACCTGTGACGAGAAGCCGACTGCCAGGAGGAAATCTGGCACACGCCCCCTCCCCACACGGCCTAAGACACCCTCCCGCGCCCGCGCGACACACCTCTCCCCCCGCCCCGCCCCGCCCCGCCCCGCCCGCGCCCTTCTCCCCTCCGGCCGGGCAACCTTTCTGTTTTTACTGCCCTCCCCTCTCCCCCTTTCCTGCTAACCCCAAAGCCACCCACAGGCTTCCTTCCCCCGCCGTTTCACTTCCTTGCCCTCCTCGCCCACCCACATCCTTTCCCTCCTGTCCTGTCACAGCCATTTCCCCGTCCACCTCCGTCGCCTCCGCTCCCGCCCAGCGGCGGCGGCGGCGGCGGCGCTGGCCACCTCCCTCTCCTCCTCCTCCTCCTCCCGCCCGCCCCCCGGCCCGTCCGTCAAGCTGCCTCCTCTCCCCATCTCCGCCCCCTTTCACCTCAAATAACCCGCCGTTCCCCTCCTTCGCCATCCCTCCTCCCTTCGCCTCGTAGGCTTCCTCCTTCCTCCATGTTGTACACACGGAGAGAGCTCGCTCGCTCGCTCGCTCCCCCGCCCCCTCCGCTCGGCGGCCCCCGCAATTTGTAATATGGTCACGAGAAGGAATAAGCAGCAGCAGAGAAAGCGGGCTCAGGGCTATTCTGGCGGGGGTGGGGTGGGGGTCTCTTCTTCCTTCCCTCCCCACACCTCAAGCCCCTCTTTGCATGGCTTATTTTCTCCTCGGCAGCGGCCGCCGCCGCCGCCCCATTTCGCCGCCCTGCTGAACTAATTTTGCACTTGACGCTCCTGGAGGCGCCAAGCTGATGGGAATGCGGGCCAGGGTGCCGCCTCAGGGCTCGGGTTTTCCCTCTCCCCAGATACCCAAGAGCCCCCCCGACTCCCGCAGACACAACAAGAGTGAAAGAGAAGGGGAGGGAGAAAGAGAGAACAAGGACAGCTGGGGCAGCTGTTGCTTCTTTCCTTGGAACTGGCACACAGCAGGCGCTCTCCGCTGTTTACTTTCCCCCGTCATAGCCACAGTCGGTGCGTAGCCCCGGTGCCAAACATTCGCAGGAACAGTCATGAGATTTCCCTGGAAAGGATGTTTACGAGGTTGGGCTTTAAATAATAATAATAATAATAATAATAATAATAATAATAATAATAAGGAGGAAGGGTTGCGCCACTGCTGTGTGAAATCTAGGGGGCTTCAGATTACACAGGCTGGCTTCCGTGGGAATTTCTTCCGCCGCACACAACGCCCACATCGCTGTTGCTCTTGGGCTGTGCTTCTCACACGCGCAGGCACCGAGTGTGCCCAGGATAGAAAGATCTGATCAGCCAGGGCTCCTCCCTAGGGATGGGCATCACTCTGCAGCTGCCAGATGCCCCTTTCTTGACTGGAATGTCCCTCATTCCAGCACATCAAAGCTGCATAGAACATAAGGAAAATACCTCGGCCACGTAGAGAGCATTCCACAGAACAGGCTGTTCAGCGCCACCCGTGTCCCTTATCTTTGACATTTCTAAAAAAGATACAGCCCAGCACTTGCCTATTGCCAGTTGTACGGATGCTGCAACCCAGAGAAGCTGGAGTGTCCTAGGGGGCGCTCCTAAGCCATTCTCCATTATAACCTTCCAGGCATGCAGCAAGAATACATCTGTTGTCTTGGTTGTTTACATACTCAAGGACTGGTCTGGTGGGACTTCAAGTCTGGGCAGATGAAGGAGAATTGTTGATGGTTAAGTGAAGTTAATTTTTTTGCTTTAATTTTTGTTGAATATAGGAGACTGCCTATGTATACTTTCATACATCTATTTATGGGGGGTTATAAATTGCTTGTTTTAATCAACTGTAGGGTAGTTCAAACAAATAACAACAGAATCTTTCCTTAAAAACAAATCAAGTCAAAACAAAAACCTTCTGAAACCTTAAAGTCATCAAGTGCTAACCAAATAAGAAGATCTTGTGACATGCTCAGAATTTGTTTGTAGCAGGTCTTCAGGAGAAGATACTCCAATTTCTGTGAATCAGTCTTTGAGATCATGTTAGTGCATGTATTTTACATATGGATTTGGGTAACTGATAACAGTAATGTCAACCTCTGTCTTGGATATGGCATAGGCAAGATATGGCCTTTATTCCATTAGATTTTCAAAATATGACCACCAAAATCCATACTAGGACAATAACCTTTAATAGGCTAACCCAAAGATGACAAAGACTGCGTGGGCTTTTCAAACTCTTCATCAGGCTAGATGGTAAACAAGCAAAGGGTGAGGGGGCTGACTTGTGTTGAAGCCAGGCAGTCTGCATATAGTCACAGTACTGAAAGGGAATGTGGAAGATGTTGAAGTCTTTCAGATTAGACAGGTGCTGTGATGGTTTATAGTAGCAGCTAAGAATATCCCCAGGGCAACTGGGTTGAGATAACAATTGTTGACCCTCATTTTTAAAAACACAAAATCCAGCTGTTACCCAGATCTCCCTAAACACATACACACACAGGTTGGTAGGTGGAGTATAGAAAAAGAAAAACTGAACAGTTTTTACAGCAACCAAGCTGCAGTTTATTTTAGATGGTGTACTGCGTTTCAGAAAGTCATCAGAAGATAATTAATTTGGTGATATTATTTGGTGGTTGGAGAGGGATGTTACTTCAAAAAATAAAGTCCCTGCTTCAGATGGTATAAAATCCTCTTCTTGCTATACTTGCTTTCTATGTTTCTGGGTGCTTCCAGACAAGGCTTTACTTGTGCAATCACCTTGTCCCATTCACAGGTATGGCGGGTGTCCAGTTGCCATTTTGTAAGCTCTTGTGTTCTTCCACCCCTTCTTCCGCCTTTCTTCTTACCATAGAAAAGCCATCAACAGAGAAAATATGTAATAGTTGCATGATGCCCTGTGACTCACAATCCCAGAAGCTGTTTGTCTGAAAGCATTCCAAACAGTCAAGGCAAGAGGAAAGCCCCTCTGAACAAATTCTACCAAGAAAACCTCTTGATAAATTTGCTTCAGGGTCACCATAAGTCAGACAAGACTGGAAGGTGCACAACAACAACAATCCTAAATATAAGATGGACCTTCCAATGTGCACTTCCTCTCCTTCTCAACTGGAATCACATATGGGATGGGGAGAGTTCCCCTGCGTCATTTCCCTAACTTGGAGGGTGAGGAGGGGCGTGTGGAATTTTCCTATTTTTAATCAGTTATCAGAGGTAAAGAGGAGAACCCCATTGTATGTCTTGTTGGCCAATTTTACAGGAAGGAATGTGGGAAGAACTTTGTCCCTGCAGAGCGAGACATGGGCCTGCATGCCTCTGTACAGTTAAAAAAACCAAAAAAGTAACAGTAGATGGCAGATGACATCAGGAGGTGCAGTTTGCCCAGTCACAATCTGCCCCACTGAACTAGCTTCAAAGTGAGGGCAATTTGGCCCTCAGGACCCCATGTCAACCTACTCTTAGCCTAAACAATGGGATGCAAATTTGCTTTTTACCATCTTCTCTATTTTGGGATAGTGCTTCAGGCTACACACCCAGTTTCATATAGTGAGTAACAGTGGAGAAGAGTCATTAGTGCTGTTTTCTCTTTCCAGCAGATCTCCTTTCTTTGTCTTCCTTTCTGGAGGGTGCAACTCAAAGTAATTAAGATCTCCACAGATGCATACTTCCGCATCATAAGGTTAGGAAAGCATTAAATAACTTTTGCTTACAATTTAGAGCAGAAAGAAATGGTTATAGGCTTCTCAGTAGACAGAGCTGATGAACAGTGTTCTTGGCTACCACCACATTCTGAAATGTAAGCAATGATGGATGTATGGTATGTAGAAACACCAGTAGCTATAATTGTAAATAACAAGAGAATGCTTAGATACCTCAGTTATGAGAACTTCCAGTAAAGAGATAGTAAAGGAATGCTTAGCTACTCTAAATGAATTCAAGTATCCAGACCCAGATGAGCTGCATCCAAGAATACTAAAGGAACCTTGCTAGCATGGCACACATATATTACTTTATTGCAGTCAACAGACCATTAAAACAGCATGCTAAATAAAACAGCATGTTAAGACATTCATACTAAAAATATAAATAGAGTTGAAACAAATTGGTAATTATAATAATATGCTAAATATAGTAATATTATATATACAAGGATACTCTAGTTAAAGGAGCCAGGTTTAAAAATTTACCTACTTGCTGAGTGAATGATTTGTCAGAGTCCTGGAGCAGGATAAACCACAACAGACTAGAGGAGCACCCAGGGAAATGTTTCATGATGGCATACTGTAGATCCTCCCTAGCCTGATGGTAAAAACTGCAGTAGAAAAGTACATGTGATATGGTTTCAATTTCATGATTTTATCATAGGGGCAGCATCTCTTATTTAATGGAGTTTTATTAAATCTGCCAATATATAGGTTAAAAGAAAAGATATCAAATCTTGCCATCGAAAAACCTTTCTGTATTTTTGGATAGTTAACCAGCCTAGATAAGGCATTCCATCCATGTAACATCAAAGGAACTTGCAAATGTAATCTCAGAGCCACTTTCAATCATCTTTGAAAATCCTTGTAGGGCAGGAGAGGTCCCAGCAGATTGGAGGAGGACAAATGTTGTTCCCATTTTCAAAAAAGGGGACTCAAACAACTATTGACCAGTCAGGTTGGTGTTATTACCAGGGAAGGTTCTAGAATAGATCATTGAACAATCAGTCTTGTGCACTTAGAAAGGAACTCTGTGGTTACTAAGAACAACCACTGGTTTCTCAAAATCAAGTCATGCCAAACTAATCTTATCTCTTTTTTGATAGAGTTACACACTTGGTAGATTAGGGGATGTTGTGTATCTTGATTTTAATAAGGCTTTTGAAAAAGTTCCCCTTGATATTTTTGTAGGCAAGCTGATGAACTGTGGGATAGACAGTGTTACAGTTAGCTTGATCTTTACTGATTGATAGACTGAACCCAGAAAGTACTCAGTAATGGTTGCTCTTCATCTTGGAGAGAAGTAACTAGTGTCTTCTTTAGATTCTGTCCTGAGCTCAGTGTTGGTTAACATCTTTAAAAATTACTTAGATGATGGAATAGAATATATTCTAATCAAATTTGTAGATGACACCAAATTAGGAGGGTAGCTAATACCCCAAAGGAGAGGAACAGCATTCACAATGACCTTCATGGTTTAGAGATCTGGGCCAAAACTAACAAAATTTTTTAACAGGTATAAATGTAAGGCACTATGTCTAGGCAGGAAAAATAAAATGCACAAATATAAGATGGGGGACACCTGGCTTGGAAGCAGTACATATGAAAAAGGCCTACAGGTCTTAGAAGACCACAGGCTAAACATGTGTCAATAGTGTGATATAGTGGTTAAAAAAGCCAATGCAATTCTGGGCTGCATCAACAGGAGCAAAGCATCCAGATTGAGGAAGTAGTAGTGACACTCTATTCTACTCTGATCAGATCTCACCTGGAATACGGTGCCCAGTTCTAGGCACCACATTTCAAGAAGGATATTGACTAGTTGGAACATGTCCAGAGAAGGGCAACCCAGATGATCAAACATCTGGAAATCAAATTTATGAGGAATGACTGAGTGTGAAGGGAGGATCTGGGCAAGGCTGGTTGATGCCAGCCAATTACAGCTCAGGGAATGCTGTGAAGGTGAGCTATGGATGAGGAAAGATACAAAATTGAGGCTCGTCTCTGACAGAAGGAACATGGCGGAAAGATGGCATATAGGTAGGATAAAACTGTAATAGAGGTAGGAGAGTCAGCCAAAGGGAGAAATGAATAGGATTTTGAGGATCTGTGAGTGGCTAACTAGTTCAGGGATTAATGTGTGATCTGAGTATTAATAAACTTCTGCTTTTTATTCTTTTTTATGACTATGTCTCGTTGTTCCTGTTAAGTTTTGATAGAGTTTGGTTACAGTTAGCACAGTAAAACCACTGAACAGCACATCTACTGGTCCATATAGGTATCACCTTGAGGCCCAACTACACAGTCCAGGGAGGGATCTTGAGGGGAAAAGGGGAAAAGTGGGTGATATAAGCCCAAGGGTCTGGAACTGTGGGGCCAGCCTGGAGAGGGGATCTGTCACACTGAGGGAGCTGGGTATGTTTAGTTTGGAGAAAAGAGACTGAGAGATGACATGTGGTTGTTGTTATGTGCCTTTAAGTTGTTTCTGACTTACAGTGACCCTAAGATCATAGGTCAAAGGGTTTTCTAGGGCTGAGAGTGTGTGACACACACAAGGTCACCCAATGGGTTTCCATGGCCAAGCAGGGAATCGAACTCTAGTCTCCAGGATCATAGTCCAACACTCAAACCACTACACTATAACTATCTTTAAAAAAATACCTGAAGTGATGGCAGGTAGAAAATGGAGGAAGTTTTTTTTCTTCTGCTTCAGAGACTAGAAGCCAAACCAATGGATTCAAATTACAGGAAAAGAGATTCAATTTAAACATTGGAAAGAACTTTTTTATTGTAAGAGCTGTTCAACAGCTGAGCCTCAGTGGACTCCTTTTTTGAAGGTCTTTAAACAGAGAAGTTGCATAGGTATCTTTTGGAGCAGCTGTAGCTGTGTATACCTACATGGCAGGGGGTTGTACATGGCAGGTTGGTCCCTTCCAACTCTAGGATTCTATGGTTCTATCACATAAGAAGATCCTCTGGCAACAATTATTCATTAATTGTTCATTGCAACAATTAGTTGGCATCCTCCTATTCTCCAGCCATGGTCAGAAACCAAGCAATAAGCTAAGGAAGAGACAGTTGTGTTTTTTTAACAGCTGGGTTTCTGTGTAGCTACAGTCTCCTATACATCTTGAACAAAAGGAGATGGTCTGGAATGCTGTGGGGTAGGGGTTACAGGGAAAACAATCAATTTTCCATTGTTAAGATATTCCAGAAAAGAATGGATGACACTTCTCCAAGGACAATCTCATTAATGCTCACTGTTACCAGATTCTGTCCCCACCCCTCCCACAATTCCATGTTATTTCTCACTTTCTGTTTGGGGAGTTTATTGCTGCAAAGCTAGTAAGGGTCAACAATGAGGACTAGCTGTTGTCCTCTACCGCAGGGTGGGAAACATATTTTTGGGTTCATCCTGTTACCAGTGGTGACAGATGATGGAGTTGCAGAGCAATAAGACCTGCCAGTGTGATGTAGTGGCTTGAACACTGAGCTACAACCCTGGAGACTGAGGTTCAAGTCCATGCTCAGCCATGGAAACCCACTGGATGATCTTGGGTGTGTCACACACTCTCAGCCCCAGAAAATCCTATGATAGATTTGCCTTAGGGTCACCATAAGTCAGAAATGACCTAAGACACACAACAACAACAACAGAAGGCTCACACACTGCCCCTCTTTGCTCTCTGTTCATGGGAGAGAAAGTACCAACCTGAAATACCATTACACAAAACTGGAAGCTATCTGCATGCTAGCGTAGTCAGGAGCCTGCCTCTCCTACCAAGAGCAAATATGACAAAAGAAATTATATCAATGATTACTGGAAGATGATCTTTAAACTACATTGTATCCTGTCAGCTCTGGGAGAGGTTTGTCAACCATGACTGTGAACACAGTTCCATTGATTCTCCCATACCTTGTCTCATCTCTGCCTCATTTGTAATCTGTATAAGGCCTTGTGGGGTCCAGGCATACTCATGCATTTGTAACAATATCACTGTATAGCCTGCCTTTCTTGCACAGAAACAGAAAGTAGAGTTTCAGAATATAGTGTTGCAAGGTAGAAACCAGCACAATATCTTTTACAGCAGAATCCTGTGCATGCCAACTCAAAAATAAGTTCCACTGTATTTGACAGAATTTACTTTGAAGTAAGACTTTGCAGTTTCAACTTCAACTAGCATTTCATCTGGCTCCTCTAGTGTTTGGTATTAGATTCAGGTAGGGTCTTAAGAAGGGGCCTAGACACCCTGAAGGCACCAGATCCTGTCTGATCTTGGAAGCTAAGCAGGGTCAGCCCTGATTAGTACTTAGATGGAAGATTGCCAATGAATACCAGGTGCTGTAGGCTATATCTCAGAGGAAACAACTGGAAAACCATCTCTGAATATTTATGGGCTAAGAAAACCATACAAAATTCATGGAGTCTCCATAAATTGACAGGCAACTTGAAGGCACACACATGCATACAGGGTCTTAAGAGCATTGACCTGCTTTGGACAATCACTGACTTAACAACCTGATATACAACTGAGTTTCCCTCTGAATAGTTCCATCCTTCCTTCTATCATGGCCTGAAATTGGTTTAAGATTCTGAGTTGTTCTCAGAACTGTAAACAAAGCTTCCCAGTTTGGAAAAAAAAGGAAACAATAGTTAATTAGAGCTCTCCTAATTTAATCACAGGTCACATAAAGGTAGGAGTGAAGAGACTGTGTGCAGAGACAAATGTTTTGTTCATATCTTGGATTGTTAAACTGATATATGATCACCTGAAGGGAGATTATGAGCATAACACAGACTGCCACCAAGAAGATATGCTCTTTATCAAGTTGGACAATGTGACTGTAATTTGCACTTTTGGATTTCATACTTACTGTATTGCTGGCTTGACAACTCTGCAGCATCTTATCCTCTTAGAACATTTTTATTAATTAGCTCTTATTGCAGGAGTGCTGGCACGAAATCCTGTTGTTGTGTATGTCATCTCTAAATAAAATGTGCAGTCTATTATTGTGTCTTCTTAATCAGTCAACAGTGAAATGGCAAAGCTTAAACCATCCTATGGTTATTTGAAACCTGGAACATTGTTGTATTCTACCAGTCTTAATTAGGTCAACGCTGCATGGTTTTAAAAAGCACACCTTGTTTTACATATGCAGCTGAAATCTGAGGCTGAACTGCAACAAAGATTTTCTAACAAGTATCAGAAAGAATTGCTAGGGATTTAAGAATATTCACTGTTCAACTTGTTCTAGTGTGGACAAGCCCTCATTGGATTTTCCAGGCAATTAGGAACAAAAGCATACATTCTTGTCTTCCAAAATGCCCCAATCCCAACTATTGTATGATGATTGGGCCACTACGTTGAGCAAGATTCTGTTTATATGTTTTTGTGTTGAATATAATGATACATAGAATCATAGAGTTGGAAAACACCACGGGGGCCATCCAGTCCAACTCCCTGCTATGCAGGAACACCCATCAAAGCATTCCCAACAGATGGCCATCCAGCCTCTCCTTGAAAACCTCCAAAGAAGGAGACTCAATCACACTCCAAGGCAGCATGTTCCACTGCTGGACAGCTCTGACTGTCAGGAAGTTCTTCCTGAGATTCAGGTGGAATCTCCTTTCCTGCAGCTTGAATCCATTGCTCCTTGTCCTAGTCTTTGGAGCAGCTAGTCTCAAGCTAGGTCCTACACTAGATCTAATCCATGCTGAATCAGACTTATTTCACTAGCATTTCGGAGTCTCACAGTGGCCACAAGCGCTGTGGGAAGCTTCCAATGGGCAAACCCATGTTTCCTAGCAACTGGTGCTGACTCAGGTTCAGGTTATCTGTAGGATCATATCTCCCTGTATAAGCCTTCTTGTATCTTCTGGGGAGGCTTTTCTCTCTGTCCCACCTCCATCACAGATACATCTGGTGGGAACACAGGAGAGGCCTTCTCGGTAGCTGCTCCTAGGCTCTGGAACTCCCTTCATAGAGAGGTTAGGCTGACATCTTCCTAGCTATCCTTTGGCAGGCAAATGAAGACTTTTTTTGTTGTTTCAGCAGCCTTTGAGGGCTGACTACTCAGGGGAAATAGGCCTTTTATGTGCTGTGCTGTTTATATTTGTTATTCTTATTTTTACTAGTTTGTTTTTAATTGCTTTTAATTTTATTGATAACTTAATTATACTTTTAACTTTTGAACAATCATTACACTAGGAAAATCACAGGCTGATGGTGATGATGAAGAGGCACACTACTACTGATACTGGAAGCAGTATTTAGGCATCATTCGTAGTGGCCATTGGATATTTTGCAGTGGCAATGGCAAGGTCTGTTTTACTTCTCTGGTACCTTGCCTGAGACCAGGTGTTGATTTTATTGGTTATTTTTGCCCCCTCTCAAACCTTGCCTGGCCACATTCATCCATTTTCCAAAACCCCAGTCCCTTGTGGCAGTGGAGCAAAGCCTCTGGGGGCATGATTGGCCATGTAAAACCTATTTTAGGCCCCAGATCTGTTTTGCATCAGAAATCAGAAATGTCCAGAAGAGTTTGGGGGAGGGGGATAGGTTTGGATTCCATGGGGACCCTGGTGGCTGCCTCATGCACATGGCCCATTTGTCCATCCCTGTCTCAGACAATATAAAACCATCCTTACTATGATTTCTACCCTTTGCTTCTTTGTCTTCCATAAACCAGAGTAAAGCTGAGTATGGCCTACAATAAGAATACAGGAGAAGCCTTACCGATTTAGACTGAGGAGCCAGGAGCTTGAAAACTTTTTTTTAAACAAAAAAATTCTCTTCTGAAGGGAAATCATGTAGTACACTGTCCTGTCTCCAAAAGTGGCCAAATATTATGCTTCCAAAAAGCCTGTGAGCTGGTCCAGTCTGGAAGGCAACATTCCTTACACAAGATCTGCTTATAATATCTGGTATTTGGGATGATAACATGGTTAAGTTTGAGAGTTAAATATATTTTGGACTTGCTTTGTCTTATTGTCCCACCATAGAAGAAAAATTGGTCTGAATTCTTTTAAAGATAGTTACTTCATAAAGGCATAAACAAAAAGTGTAAATGCAGTCACAGAATCATAGCATTATAACATAATAGAACTAGAAGAGATCTCGAGAACCATCCTGTTGTTGTTGTGTGCCTTCAAATCATTATAGTTGTATGGTAACTGTAAGGCTATCACAGAGTTTTCTTGGCAAGATTTGTTCAGAGGAGAGTTGCTTTTACATTCCTCTGAGGCTGAGAGAGTGTGATGTGCCTACTAGTGGGTTTCCATGGCTGAGTGGAGGATGTGAACACTGGTCTCCAGAATCATAGTCCAGTGCTCAGACCACCACACCGGGGCCATTTCCACACTACATTGTAATAGTGCTATTCTTCCACTTTCAACATCCGATGGAATCCTGGGGTTTGCAGTTTAGGGAGGGGGCTTTAGAATTCTCAGCCAGAGAGCTCTTTGGCCTCAGTAAACTACAAACCCCAGCATTCTACAGCATGTTGAAAGTGGAATAATAGCACTATAACAGTGTAGGGTATGGCCAGTCGCATAGGGACAGGAGGCGAGGGGGTGATTTGCCCTGGGTGGCAATGTTTCGGGGGCGTACCAGCCTGTAGCCATGCCCCCATGTGCCCTGGCCATGCCCCCCACATCCTGGCCACGCCCCCACACACCGCAGCCATGTCCCTGTGCACAGTGGCCACACTCCTCGTGCCGTAGCCCTGTCTCCCTCCCGTCCCCCCCACTCCTAGCTCTGCCACTGGGTACAGCCTGGCTCTCTAGTCTAGCCCTATACCAGTATAGGAATCTATAGCAAAGGCTTCCCTGAGAAGTGGCCATCCAATCTCTCCAGCAAAGGAGAATGTGCCACCCTGTGAAGCAGTCTATTTCACTGTTGAACAATGTATCATCTTCAGAAAGTTCTTCCTAACGTTTAGTCAGAATTTCTTTTCTCATAACTGAGAATAGTTCAAAACTATTGGTGCTATCCTTTGGTGCAGTAGAAAATAAGCTCCAAATAACAGCCCTTCAAATATTTAAATGTGGTTATCATATCATGTCTCAATCTTCTCTTCTCCAGGCTAAACATATCTATCTCAGAGAAGATTAGAAAGCCAAGACTGAGACGTGATACGATAGACATCTTACAAGATTGCTTGTAAGAAGACTGAGATGTGAATTAGTAGCCTACAAAAAAATAAATTCAACGGACAGTGTTGTTCTTTTTCAAATTTCAGTTTGATATCCTTTGCTGTAGGTCAGTTCTCAATCTTTGGTCTTCCAGAAGTTTGGCTCCTCAACTCCCAGAGCTCCAAGTGGCATGGGCAGTCTTGAAGCTGAAGTACAGAAAACAAACAAATAAACAAACAAACCCTGCAGGTCCACAGGTCGAAAACCACTGGTCTAGATAAAAAATTGTGGAATATGGTCTTATTCTGTGTGTATACTGTCTGTAGTTTTTATAGTACTTGGTAATGCTGCCTGAACTAATACAAGAACAATCACCTCAACTTGGCAACACCGCAAAACTAGCTGACTTTGTAAGGATGTTTCTTGGCTAGGAACTATGCACTTAGGCCAGGCCTTGATCCTGAAGTATGTATGTTCTGTGATGTAAACATCTGAGAGTAGATATATATTTTGATGCTGTTGCTAAAAAGAAAATTAAGCTATAATTTGATATATGCTGCTTACTTCCTATATTGATTACTTCCAATGTGGTCCTTATCAAACCTTTTTTCTTGTTTTAAAGACAGGGTGCATATTAAGATGAGGCTTTTATTTTAATCTGCTGTAATTTCCACTCTGTGTTCCTTTTGTGCAGCATAATAGTGCAAGCTTGCACATTTGCCTGCTGAATATTCATGGAAGAAATGGGTGCCATGCAGCACATAAAACATGTTTAAAATGGCTCTGAATAACCACATGTATTTGGACACAGAACACAATTAAATGTTCTGAAAGTGTTTGTATCAGGGCTGGGAGAATTTGTGGAGCTCCAGATGTTGCTGGACCACAGCTCCCATCAGCTCAAGTCAATGCTGAGATATTATGGGAACTGCAGTCCATCAATGTCTAGAGGCTCACAGATTCACTACTTGCGGTTTATCCATACAATAGCATTTTCCTTCACAATCATAGCTCTCAACTCATATTTGCTCTCAGGCCACGCCCATTCTTGGAAAATCTTTGAGAACAGCATCCAATGGAACGAAAAAAATGATGGCTGGTAGAGTGTGGTGGGACTGGAGAGGGAGGGCACATATGAAAATAAAAATGCTCACATATGTGAGTGACCTTTGGATCTCAGATTCAATGTGTTTCCAATACATGAGAATCTGGGAGATATAGTACTAGCTGTAAATACTCTGTAAATAATCTGTATCAACACTGAATTCAACATGAGTTAAGAAAACTCATGCTTGCAGGCATATGAAGAGAACAGCCAATATCACATCTGTATCTATATCTATGGCCTGCATCATATTGGTCAGTCCCAGTTAGAGTACACCTATTGAATCATTTGATGAATGGGAAGTCCATACATGGTTAAATCCGATTGGGTCAATGGGCCTATTCCAGTAGGGAATAGAATTTCAGGAAGTTATTACTTTACCCTTCACTATATTACATGCAAGTCTTTATATGCTGAGTAATTCACTCATGCGCCATTCAATTTATCTTTGCTTAACCCAACCATCCTCCAAGGATTTATGACTATAAGGACTAAAACTATGGCTTATAGCTGATTACTTAAATTATCAGAGGGACCTCTTCTTCTCATCATTTCTGCTTGAAAAAAGAAAACCTTTAATACTTAAAAAAAAAATCTTCTACCAGCTCACATTGGTTTTCCTACAGTCCAGTCTTGTGGATTGCTCTAATTTAGCTCCAGATAACAAAACACAGGTATGGACAAGTGGTTTTGGTACTCAAGCATTGGTCTTAGCAAATAGAAAGGAGAGACGTTGTTCTATTTGACTTTTAAATCTGTTCAAACACCAAGCCTTATCATGTTACACTGTTATGGTGCTATATTCCATTTTTAACTGTCATGGCAACACCCTATGGGATCTTGGGGTTGCAGTTTGACGAGGGGTATTTAGAATCCTCAGCAGAGAGCTCTGGCGCCTCACCAAACTACAAACCCCAGAATTCCACAGGACATTGCAATGGCAGGCCATTTCCACACTACAATGTTAAGAGTGCTTTAGTCCACTTTCAACATCCTGTGGAATTCTGGGGTTTGTAGTTTACTGACACTAAAGAACTCTCTGGCTGAGAATTCTACATGTCCCTCACTAAACTACAAACCCCGGGATTCCATAGGATGCTGAAAGTGGACTAAAGCACTCTTAACATTGTAGTGTGGAAATGGTGAAGGAAGACGTGGTCCCACCTAGTCCTGGCTTGAGCCCTGCCCAAATTGCTTTCAGGGAATACATCTGTTACCAGGAACAAAGAAAATTGTCAATGCCTGTTGTGAGAGCCAGCACGGAGCATTGGACTATGGCCATTTCCGCACTAGCCTGCTATAGTGTGATGATTCCACTTTCAACATCCTCTAGAATCCTGGGGTTTGCAGTTTTGGGAGGGGCTGGCCAGCCCCTCCCGAAACTGCAAACCGCAGGATTCCAGAAGATGTTGAAAGTGGAATCATCGCGGTATAACAGACTAGTGCGGAAATGGCCTATGATACTGGAAACCAGGGTTCGATTTCTTGCTCAGCCATGTCACACACTCTTAGGCCTCAGAAAACCCCATGATAAGGTCATGCTAGGGTCACCAGAAGTTGGAAACTACTTAAGGGCAAACAACAACAACCTATTATAAAGGCTTGGGTGCAAATGCCCTCGATTACCTAATCAATCCAGATTACAGTTACCATTGAGAAAGCCTATTCAAACTCAGTGGTGGGGTAGGTTAGAAGCAGGCTGTACATTTGGTTCATCCGATCTGAGTAGACAATGAAGAGTAAGGGACTTGGAACATGGTTAGTTATGAATCTGGCCAGGGAATAATGAAGCGTCTTTGGAGAAGGCTTGAAAAGGGTTGCAAAGAGATTTCTGGTTAGCAGAACAAGTTTCAAGGCTTTTGGATTTCCTCCATGTTATGCCTACTTGACTTCAACATGTTCAAAGTGTGAAGGTATGCTTTTATCTCTAGGGGTGTGTGTGTGAAATTTAATTGGAGAATGAGTTAAGATGCAAAGGATCTAAAACCTGCCCTTGTACCATGGGCTCAATCCAAAGGGTGCCACTACTACATCCATTTGCAGTGTACTCCATCATACATCCCTTGTACAAAAATATCACAATCAAGTGGCTGAACATCATGAAATGGGTCATGGGCAGGCTTTTTAGTCTATCGCAGAAAAAACAAGCACAGACTGTACTGTCATCCATAGCTGCTTGTAGAAAAACCAGCAAAAGATAGTGGGAGAGGCCTTGAGCACCTAGCATATCATGATGTCAAATGCCATAAGTCTTCTTTCCTGATTCTGCCATGTCCACGGCAGAACCACAGAAGCCCCAAACACACTGTTTGAGCCAAGACTGGACTTAAGTGCCACATCCTCTGAGGACTTATTTTACCACTCTGCATTTTACTGACACTCTTCAGATCCTGGAATTAGATGCTTATATGCGAAGTATTTTTATACAGTAGTGGCAAAACCAAATGGACAATGAGGAATACAGCAAGGAAGGCTTTCCCTCTAAACCTTAGAAAACGGAGAGAACCTATCTATGCCCCATCATACATGCCCTGACCACAGAAGAGGCTAACAAGTTAGCATTGCAAAACTCACATTCTTTAACCTCTTTTTTCATCATGGTAGCATACACAAAAATCATAGCTCTGGTAAAGCCCTCAGGATAAGAACAAGCTCAAGAGTACTTTTGCAAAGAGCACTTCACAGTGAATCCTCCAGCCTTTTGTTTTGCAGTCTCTAATCTATTGATCGTTTGATAAACTTGGATTGTTATGTTGAACTTGTTTTGCATTGGCTTGGTACTTTGAGTGCTATCTTGAAAGATTTATAGCTTTGATGGGGGGAGATGGGGGAAGATGTAGCATTTCACAGATTAGATTGTACATACCAGGAATTCCATTTTCCACTATTATTCCATTCTCCAACACTGTGAAGTGATCACCTGATATAACTTATTTTTAGGTGTCACAGACAAATTTCCTGCTTTTAAATGACAACAAAAATACCACTTGTTCAGAAAAATGGTCTATGTGTAGAAATCCACCCAGTCCCTTCAGCATAAATGCTAAGAACCATTGTCCTGTGAACTTTAGACCTCTGTGGACAATCCATCACTCTCAAAAGATTGTTGTTGTGTCAGTAGCTAGGAACAGAGCACACGGGACTGGAAGCTTCAGGGCTTGGGATAATTTCAACATTTGTATTTGTATTAACTGTGAGTTGATATTTCTGGCACTGAGTTCGTTCCTTTACTTAGCACATGCTGTGGTATGGAATCAAGAAAGATTCCAAGGATTGCTTTACCAAAAGAAGTGATGTTTTAATATTAATTTATGGGACTTTCCTTCTTTTAATAAAGAAAACATTTGGATATATCAAGTAACTCAGTTACTCATACTATAGTTACATAGCTGCTACTGCACAACATGTGTAAAAAGACTGTAACATTTGTGAAATGTTACTACAGTATAGCAATAAAAATTAAACTGACTGTTTGCATTAAATATGATCCTGCCTAAATAAATAGCAATTAGTGGCTCTGCCTATACAGAGACAAGGACTCTGTACAGTGCTGGCTGCAAAGATTTATAGCTTTCAGGATATGGCGGGAATGTACAGAACAAGGATTAAGCTGTCTTCTGTTTAAAACAAAATTTTAAAAGTGAACTCAAAGGGATATGTTGTGCTCTAGTGTTATGGCCTTGCTCAACCCCAAGATTGATATGGTTTAATTGGCAATCTTATTTGATTGGCATTACATTAACTGGCATTGATATAAAATGGAACCTGAAGTGACTGGAAAAAGGAAGATTACTGACTGTAAACATGAGATGGCAAGGCAGGTCAGCAACACCCTCTCTTAAGGAAACCAAAGTCACTGTCAGGCAGATTACAAGGAACTCTAGAAATAATTTCCCTGCTTTGTTTTTTCAACCTATCCACAAACAGAGCTATTTATTATTGACAGCAGTTATCCCTTTGTCACCTAGGCACAACATCCATTAACACTGTCTGGACCTTATTGTTTGTGCTGCATCTCCCATTGTCCACTTGGCTGGGAGAACGATTCACACCCATACCTGTAGGGTAGATTTTGCAGTCTTTTGCAGTCTCTCACTTAACTGAATGCCATGCTGTCCATTTGATTCCTGAGTAAGAACTGTCTTTACGTGCCTCCCTAAGCCACATAGCCGCTTTCTTTGCTTCTGTCAGGGCTGATAATTATCACCCGGACCCTAAAAGTCCTCTCTCTACAACTTTCCTCCCTTTACCTTTGGCTAGTCTTTGTGTGAATGCATGAATGTTTGGATCTTTTGCATGTGTGTGTGTGAATTTCTCAATAAAATACATTTTTAGTTTACATTTTGAATTCTCTGGCTGGCTCTTTCCTATGTGACCCATAAACATTGGTGGAAAGATCTCATTAAGTTACCTCCTTCTCACAGGTCTCCTGATTTTGAACTAATTAATTTCCCTCTGTGACGTGGAGATACTGGCATTGCGAGTGGACCCCCGAGTCACTCACGTTTTGGGGTAACAGTAGAAAAATAACAAAGAGTCCTGTGGAAAGTTAAAGATTAACACATACATACCTGCCTTGGATCTTATTTGTGAGAAAAGTAGAACATAAATTCAATAAACAAACAAATTGTGGAATACATTTTGATGGATTCAAATCTACATTATCATGTGCCTCTGTGCATGGAAGTTTACACTATGACAAATCTGTTAATCCGTAAGGTACTATATAATACTGTCCGAAGACATTTTGCTAACTGAAGTGCAGACCAAATTATAGTCCTCCTAGAATTTGGAGAAGTTACTTCTTTGGACCACATCTCCCAGATTCCCCAAGCCAGCACAACCAGTGATTAATCAAACAGTTACGCTTTATTATGGTGTATGACCAACACTTGCATGACCAGTGGTCTATAGACCATCTTGGCTTGGGACTAAGGGAGATAAAATTAAAAAGTAACAACTGAAAGTTCTGATTTTTCCTCACTACGGCCAATGCATTAAAAAGAAAAAAATCTTGTTGTTCCTCAGAATCCAGTTCCACTCTTCATCTATCTCACTTCCACCACAATGCCACTTGAAGCAGTTTGCTTCACTATACCGCACAGCCAAGCCAATCTTTGTAACATGAGACTGCTTTTTCTCTGCCACAGGTTAAGCTCCTCTGGGAGAGCCAGAAAAATAAAGTGTTATGAACAGTCCTTTCTGCCAGTGGTATAGTTATCAAGTACCATGCCCCTAAAGTAAGCTTCTTCTTGCCTTCTCATTTTAAAAACTTTACCTAGCACAGGCCTATCCTGCAAAGCTGGTTTAACTGCAAAGAAACTGTAGTGTGTGTTGCCACTGCTATATTTATGTATTTATTTGTTATTAGATTTTTATCCCACCTCTCTGATGGAAAGACAGCATGTGAGATGGCTAAAAAATGACAGTGAAGATAAATTGAATGGTAAATCCATTAAATCCATCACAATAAACCAATTTAAAATGCAAAATGATAAGTTTCACAACGTTATTTAAATAAGCAACATTAGGACCTGACTGCAACTCTGAGATGAGTCCATTCTATGATCCAAGAGCAGTGGAAAAGACAATCTTCTCTCAAGTGGCATCTAGAACTTGACAGGAGCATGTTACAAGTAATACTGTTACTCGTAACACGTTTCTGTTTTGAGTAATGAGGGTGGCAATGCCATTACTTTTAATGTTCTAATAAGAGTAACATAAATGTTACTGTATTTCCATAATAAGTAAATATTATTTGTGATTGCAAAAGTATTATTGTGGAATTTGGGGTTGTTTTTGGTATTTCAGTTACTTTTTAATTATTATTATTTTTTAAAAAAGCTGGACATTAGTATTGCATCACGAGTAACAAGAACCTTTTAATAATAAAAGTTAGTGGCAAATGAGCAGCCCTGCTTTTCTGAGTAATGTTTTGGAGTCCTGGGAATCTTGGTGTGGAGAAATAACAAAGCTATGTTCTACTTCCATGGAAAATTCACTGTGCCTAAAAGGCTCTGCTGGGATTGTGTAATCACTTTATTTAAGGGGTAAGAGAATGCTGTTCTTCAAGCAGTGGTCAATGTTGTAACGGTTAACACTGGGTGAAAGGTTACTATATTTTGGCATGGTTAGCCTGTTTACTCAAGTTGCCATTATCTGACTCTTCCACACACGGGAGCAGGAACTTATGATGTAGTTGTTCTGTTGTCACTGCCCAATGGCAATGCTGGCTGGTGCTGATGGGAGTTAGAGTCCACAACATATGGAGAGCCCAGGAACACCTGCCTTCTCTCAGGCCTTCATCCAGGTTCTAGCTTAGTTTACTTATTCATTTTCATTAAGATATTCCTATATATCACCCCAGACCACAAGGGCTCCCAAGATCATGAGCAAACACAAGCAATTAAAACAGTACAAAGATAAAAACATTTAAAAAACATATTAAAATGTTCTCTAAAAATTTTAAAAAGCAATCTAAAAACGGCTGTAAAATCCAGTTTTAAAACAGTTAAAACAGTTTCAAGCCTTGAAGGTCGTGTTTTGGCTGCCCACTTGGAGGCTCAGATGAGATTGATCCAACCTAACTTCCGGGGGGAGGGAATTCCATAGTCAGGATGCTACCACAAGGTGTTGGGATATCCACAGGACCTTCCCTGAGGAGCTCAGATTTTGGGCAGGCTTACACTTCAGCCACAATCCAGCACAGTGTAAAGAATATCAGATTGTGTACTTAAGATGAGATTGTATATTGAGTACCCTTTCACTTCACACCCTCCCATCTCTCATTATGACCTGTATTTCTAGTCTTCCTTTCCTTCCTTCTGTGAGGATTTAATAGCAGCCTCCACACTGCAGTTGCTGCTGCGGGTGACCTAAAGGCAAAGGAATACTTCCCAGCTGAGAAAATGCTGCTACACATTTTGCCACCCTTATTACTATGAATGGTTCCTTTGCTGTGGTTTGCCAAACTAGGATTGTTAAGACACTCGACTTCTTTTTTTCTTCACTGGATGGATCTTACGACTGCAGTTATGCGACAGTCAAGAAGTTTGGACATTTGTGCTGACGATATGTACTGTAAGCCCCCGGTGTTCTTTGATTCAAAGGAACCCAAATGCTGTCCCTTAAATTTCATCACAGACATCATCAGCAAACAGGTCAGTCCACTGACAGGAGTGTGTTGACTGTGATAAACCTGTACCAGTACCCGTTGGTTCAGTGTCATCTCTCCCAATGCAACCAAATTTAATGGTACATGGAGGCAGAGCTAGTCCTTGGCTCATCTCCAATGAAGAATTTTTCAAGACAACACAGAGAAAGATTCTGAAGCCACTGAAACTACTGCATTTTGGGAGCTAGCCATTAAACCGCTCTTATAAGGAAGCAGCAGTAGAAGCAAGTAAGCATGCTGGTTGAGTATACGTAGGAGTTGTAGTCCAAACAGTAACTTTTTAAAACTCTCCTGAATATTATTTTGGAACGTCTTCCTTCCCTCATTACATTTTTTTGTATGTTTTCAGGCCTTTCACTGCATATGCCCTATGAGGATAGACTTAGAGAGCTGGGGATGTTTAGTCTGCAGAAGAGAAGGTTAAGAGGGGACATGATAGCCATGTTTAAATATTTGAAGGGATGCCATGTAGAGAAAGGAGAGGGCTTGTTTTCTGCTGCTCCAGAGACCAGGACAAGGAGCAATGGATTCAAGCTGCAGGAAAGGAGATTCCACCTGAACCTCAGGAAGACCTTCCTGACAGTCAGGGCTGTCTGGCAGTGGAATATGCTGCCTTGGAGTGTAGTGGAGTCTCCTTCCTTGGAGGTTTTTAAGCAGAGGCTAGATGGCCATCTGTCGGGAGTGCTTTGAGGGTGTTCCTGCATAGCAGGGGGTTGGACTGGATGGCCCGTGTGGTCTCTTCCAACTCTACATTTCTATGATTCTATGATTCTATATTGCTGCATACGTATGTACATCCTAAGCTTTCATTTGGGCTTTTCAGAATTTCAATGCCTTTGGCCTTTTCCTCACACAGCACTATGAATTCTTCCTTTTGCATCTCACCTCAAAGCCCTGTAGTTTCTAAAGGGTGGAACAATTTGGATGTATAGGCTTTATGTAATCCCACAATAATATTTGAAATAAACTGACTTGCGTAAGCAGAATAAATTGTTTTTGTATTGCTGAAATTCAAGAACCTGGAAAATGTGTGGGCAGCAGGAACACAGAGGAGAAGACGCACACATTTTTCTCTGGAAGATCACCTCTCAGTCTTTGTAGACTTGCAGACATTGCCATATAGGTTGGTTCTAAACACTGGCAAATCCTTCCCCACTCCCTATGAATTCCTTTTGCTTCCTACTTACCGTAACAAAGAGGACATACAGAAAGCTATGCTCAATTTGGGTAAATATTGGTCTGTTCAAATATATGGAGGTGGGGGATAGACAATCTGAGGTGGTCTAAGAAAAATGTTTTCTTTGAGTATTTGTTATAAGAATGGCCCATGTTTGAGCAAAAATACTTACAACGGATTCACTCTCTCTCTCATTGAAATAAGTGGGACTTAAGAACTTTTTTTTTTTTTTTGCTGCTTGTACTCTGATATTAGGGGAAAGCCCTGTGTATTCAGAAATGCATCTTTAAAACTGGAAGTACATGCTATCTGCATATGATAAAAAGTAGAAGAGAAAACCCTTTTGAAATCATCCCTTTGAAGCAGAAATCAAAACAAGGATACTTCCAGAGATTAATTATGAATAATTGGATACTAATGCAGTGACAGTATGCATGCAGAAGTTAATCCATTCACACGAAGAAGAAGGGAGTAGAGAGTAAGGGTGGGAAAAATCACCCCTCCCCATTTTACAACGATCAAAGCCTTTCTGTAAATTTGCAAGAAGCAGTGGAGGCAGATGACAGTCAGTAAGGGAATGAGGATGACATTTTTAAACATAGTGGGTGCAGATGAAAAGTGCAGTGAACACACCGAAATGATAGGAATTTATGCCAAATGAGCAACAAAATTTTGATGCATCCCTGTGGAAAACAAAACCAGTGGATCATTCTGAATGATTTTAGTGGATTTCTAAAAATGCATCTGGTTAAAACCACTTATATGAAGATTGGTATACATTTATTTATACATTTGTGCAGTTGCTGGCTCCAGGTTTTCGTAAGGACCTAACTCAAGACATTGCTTTAAAAAGTGAGAATGAGATGGTGTTAAAGCAACACTGAGGCTATTTTGTGGCCCTGATCCCAGACTGTCCCTTTTCTTAACAAAACATTGTCTCTCTAGTAATAGCAATTTACTTTTTAAATAAGCTACTATCTCCTTCCTCCACTCTACTTATGAAAATGAGATCTTTTGAAATGAGATGCTTTGAAAACTAACTGTTTCCAGTTTTATTTTTTGGCTGGCCATGTGGCTCCTAACGGGTCAGAAAGGGCATAAAACTGGCCTTCAGACCCACAACAACTGTCATGCCTGAGCGCTATAACTGTGTCCTGCAAAAGAGACCTGAAGATTTATCATCTCTTTTTAACACACTTCTCCTTTATCACCAGGAAGTAGAACAATTGAAAAGACTGGTTGTGACGAACCTGATGGGAGGGGGTCTTGACAACAGAGCCTCCTTGGCAACTGAGAGTGTTTAAGCTGATTGGTTGGTGAAATGGAACCTTGGATAGCCCAGGGGAGGGGCTGGTGGAAAGAGGAAAATAACGGATTTTTATTGTCTGGAGTGTGTTTGAAGAGGAGTGTGACTTGTGGTGTGTTTGGGAGAGGTTGGAGATTTGAAGAGCTCTGTAGAAGAGAGAGCTGAGAAATTGGGTGTATGAGAGATAGTGAATGAATTAAAAGAGAGAAAGAGAGAGAGAGAAGAATGGTGTGCTGTTTATAAACATTTAGATACAAAACGCATTTAATGCAACAGTGTTGCAATAAATGTTTGAAGTTCTGTGTTCATTAAAATAGTGTCACAGAGTCTTATTTTGAATCCTGTAATATACACGCTACCAATAATATCATCTTGACCTTAGTGCCAACAGCACCACAGTCTTGGAAAATATAAATCACTGCTGAGCCTTACATCTGGGAGAAGGGCAGATTTAGGGAAGGTAAGAAAGGGGGAAAGTCCTGAAAGGAAGAAGCCAAGGGGGGATAAGAGTGAGGAAGGGACTGCATTCTCAGAGAGGGACAACTGAGGCTAACCCATTTGTCCTGGCCCTGGCTTGATTCAGAGATCTCCCTGGCTGTTCAGACCTGAACACAAAGAGGTGTCAGGGTGGGCAGGCCTTGAGTGTGAGGCTTGGATGCGCCTTTCGCACTTGGCACTGACGGGCAATTTTTTTTTTTTGCGCATGTTACACTGGTCCTTTTGGGAAACACATACTCTCTAACATTTCACAGATGAAAGCAGGACATGTGGCAAAGCAGTATCAAAGTGTGGTTTAGATGGCAAAACTTATTAATGAGGAAGAAGTCACAAGCGAGGAGGGGCTGCAGCAGTTTATTTTTGTCTGAGCCTACAGGGAAGGGCAAGATTCCGTCCCTCCTCTCTTCTTCCCTGTACTGTGTTGAGTGCAAACTACTTTGGCCCTTTGAGCTCAGCCTGCAGCGAGTGAAATAAGATAAGGACAAATGGGTAAAGTGGAAGAGAAGAGAGAAACCAGGACATTTTAAAAGCAGCTGAAAAAGTGGGATGGTAGAGAATTAATCAGGAATATCTCTGCTAAACTGAGACAGTTGGAGCGTATGGGGACAATTTAACTAGTCCTTTCTTAGGATCTTTACTCTCTGTTTCCTCTTCTGAGATAGTTGTGGGCAGTCTGTTATCTCATCAGATTTTCATCACACTGAAGTACCAAGAATTAAGATGGACACAGAAGAAAATGGATCCTGCTCAGAGCTAAGAGCTAAGAATAGCAGCTTTTCCTCCCTACCTTGCTTCCTTGTTATCACAGTCCTGTTTTTGTGAAGCTCTGAACAATACATTTTCAGAGCAAGCAGTTTGAAAAGGGCACTTGAGGGACAGGGTTTACTTGCATGGAAACTGTATTTGTTCTGGTGTCTACTACGGAAACATAAGATGGGTGATGGAAGAGAGGGAAAAAGTCTCTATTAATTGAAAAGGACACTTTACTAGTGGAGAAATTGGTGGGGAATTCATGAGAGTGAGGAAAGGACTCAGAAAAGTCACTGTTTTGGTCTATAATCCTCAGAATCCCCAGCCAGCACTCTGAGAGTTGTAATCGAAAAAATAATTTTCCCAACTCAAGGATGAGATGTGTGCGTGTGTGTTTGTGCGCGCGCGCGTGTGTGTGTGTGAGAGAGAGATGGGATTTCCAAACTAGTTTATGTGTTTTAAAAAAAGCCTTACTATCTAATGAGGCTACTGCATTTGTTGCTGTGTCTAATATGGAGGCCGCAAGGCTGGAATAAGATGAAGAAAAGCCACACAAACCTTTCAACGACGCCTTGCAGTGCTGGGTAGTCAGAGGGCTCCCCCTTTGTAGTCTTTTCTAAATGAGTCCTAACTCTAATTGACAGCATTCTGACTGGTCATGATAAGAGTCCTTTTGTCCTGACACAGGCCATTTCTGCACTAGCCTGTTATAGCGCTATGATTCCACTTTCAACATCCTATGGAATCCTGGGGTTTGCAGTTTCGGGAGGGGCCAGGTGGCCCCTCCCAAAACTGCAAACCCCAGGATTCCATAGGATGTTGAAAGTGGAATCATAGCGCTATAACAGGCTAGTGTGGAAATGGCCACAGTTGGAAGGGCAGTTTTGGGTAAAAGTGGTTATTGTTTCAATCACTTCTCTCTACCTCTCCCCACTATTCCACTTCTTCTGTCTTTTACTGGAATGCTTGTATGCCTTAATCCTTGCTTCCAGGTTTGGAAGAGGGATTGGACAGACAGGAGGAGAGGGACAGAAGTGTTTGGCTTTTAATCTTTAAACCTCAGACTGAATCTAGGGACTGCTGGGTTTATCATTCGTTATAATCAGGGCTGTCCCAAGACATTTTGCTTAAGAAAAAGCAGCAAATGGTGTCTTTCCTCCTCAATTCCTCCAACTCAAGATGCATATACTAAAACCCACATTACTTTCACTCATTAGGTAAAAAAATCTCACAAGCACATTTCCCTTTCGTTTTGATGGCTAACTAACTAAATAAACAGCTAACAAATTACTGTCCCTTTTGGACACTCAAAATCTGCTGTGCAAAGCAGCTGACCCATTCCACCTCAGGATAGCATTGGTCCTGTTTCAGTGTTACAAAACAGGTCACAGAAGAATATACACTGAGTCTTCAATTTTTGTCAGGGTTAAGGTGCAGGATCCCTGCAAAAATGGAAAGACTGCAGGTATCTCTAGGCCTTCCAAACAAGTATGTTGCAGACTGCTCTTGCAAAAATCTCTTTCAGTGTCTTCATCTGGTCTTCAAGCTTTCCCCTAGAAAATGCCCTACTTTGAAGGGCTCAGCCAGCACAGGCAGCTCTTCCTCCTTCTTCTCCCCCTCCTCTCACCTTTCCCACAACAAAACACATGAGTGAGGCTTGCAAATAAGAACCTTGGTCACCTGTTTTATCTCCAGTATACTGTGTATCTCATATTTCTCACAACCAAAGACATCTTTTCTGAGGAGCAGTTGTTGACCTCCATGTGGGCATGTCTCTTTTTTGGACAGTGCTTCCTGATCTTCTCTTTTGAGGAGCAGACTTACTGACTGTCATGCACACAAATCTCTCTTGGACAGTGCACAATGTTTCATGATCCCCACTTTTGGGGAGCAGAATTATTGGCTTCCATATGAATAAATCCCTTTTTCACAGTGCTTTGTGATTCCCATTTTTGGGGAGCAGAATTATTGACCTCTAAGTGCTCAAATTCCATTTTGGACAGTGCTTCCTGATCCTCACTATTCTGGGGAGTAGGGTTATTGACTTCCATATGGACAAGTCCCTTTCTGGGCAGTGGCCATTTCTGCCCTACACTGCTATAGTGCTGTTATTCTGCTTTTAACATCCTGTGGTATCCTGGGATTTGCAAATTAAGGAGGGGCCTTTAGAATTCTCAGCCAGAGAGCTCTTTGGCCTCAGTAAACTATAAACCCCAGAATTCCACACAGTGTTGAAGGTGGAATAATAGCACTATAACAGTGTAGGACAGAAATGGCCAGTATTTCCTGCTCTCTACTTCTGGGGAGCACAGGGCAGAGAGCCAGGCATGGGGGTGCAGTGAGAAGGACCACCACCTCAGCGGGAAGGCTTGGAGTGGGGAAACAGCAGAAGCCAGAGTAGTAATAGTAGTAGTAGCAGTAGTAGTAGTGAGGAAGGCAGAGTCAGCACCCCAGGAACTGCTCATTATAGTACAGTACTGTCACCACCGACACTTATAGCTTGGTACTTAATCAGCAGCTACAAGCTTGCAAATAATCAAATTTGTGGAAGTTAAATGCACAAAAATGGAGGCCAGACTGTATCTCCTTCTTCCCTGTTTGAGAAAACACCTAACACGTCCTTTGACTTTTATGTTTTACAAATGCATTTTCAGGGGTTATTTCACATGCTATGGCATTCTTAGCTTATAGAAATGTGGTGATATTACTGTGTGTGTACGTTTTGTTGCAAGATGTTCAAGATAAGGCACCCCTCCATCCTTGCTCAGCCCACAGCTTGTCATTGGCTATTTGCCCACTCATGAAAACAGTGGCCAACCACAGCATGTGATAGCGGCAGTAAAAACAGTCACAGCATTTCAGTTGTTTAACATAGTATTGACTGGTACCTAGCTATTTTTCAGTAGCCATAAACTTATAGCATCTTAAAGATTAACACACAAGAAGGATTACATGCATGTCTGTTTCATAATGAAGTTACTTATTCTTTCAGCTGTCTTCGAAACTTTGGTTGAGGAGCACTGTGAGTGAGACCAGATGATGGAAAGGTTATTTTCCACCAGAAATTTCCCAACAGTGTAAATTAAACCAGAGGCTGGTCATCCTGTTAAGAAATCCATCTGTCAAAAAAAACAAAAAACAAAACAAAAAACAACCTTTTCAAACTCTGATTTAAGCATACTTGTAATCCTTGGCATAGATTGCTTCTGTTTGCCTCTAAAGATGCAATTTTTAGGAAAGATGCATGCCATGAAAAAGGGTTGATTGGTTATTAATGTATTTATTTCCTGCTTTTCTCTTGGTTCAAAACCTAAAGTGACTTACCGTATCTAGTCTAACTTTGGGCAAAATCATACAAGTGTGTGAGCAATTAATTACTGACCATTCTGAATAATAAAGATGAGGAAGATGTGGGAGCTCATAGATATAATTGTCTCGATCAGACTTAGAAGGAACAACAGAAGTCTTTCTACATTCTTAAAGGTGAGAACTTCTGGATATCCAGCACATTAGCTGGATAAAATTTTGTGCTGAATTTATCATGTGGAATCCTACAGAAATCAGTTGGCCAGCAAAAGAGCTTTCTAAACTCAGTATCCAGAGACCATTGGGTCAAAAATATCAAAACACTTCTAACAACCTTTGTCCATCTGTGGATATTGTGACTGGGAGAAGTATGTTCCCTTGGACTTCCCATAGCTATAATTAAACTGATGGAGAAGTGAAGGTGGGGTGACATTCTTTCAAGTGGGAACAGCAATTCAGCTCTTAGGGCAGAAAGTCAGCTAATTTCACTGACCTTGATCTCACATCCATGCGCATCCATGTGTGTGTATTTTTCTAATGTAGATCTAGCAATCCTTTGACTAGTTCAGGGGATTGAGAGTCTATTGTAGAGCTGCTGCTGCTGAGCTCATGTTGTTGATCTTGTTTTACAGCAGCCCTGCCTGTTGTGCAGAGAACAGAATGTTCTCTTCAGTGAACTGAGGTTGAACTTCTCCAGCCCACTTTGTCTCAGGAACCACACAGTTGCAGGGGAAAGGGAGAGAGAGAGAGAGATTGATTATTTGGGGTCCTTTTTTTTTAAAAAAAAAGACATCACGTAGGATTTGATTTCATTTCAGCCACTTACAATAATCTCTGCCTCCTTTGCAAGGAAACACAAATACCCATTTACAATATAAGCAAATGTAATGCTTCAGAGCCACACAAGCTGCTAATGTAACCTAGTTGCTGCAGTGAAAGGGAATCAGGCATTTGCTTTGTTTCTTTCCCAGTATCAGACAGAGCTGAGCACTGCACATTTCCTTTATTTTCTCACATTCTCCCAGTAGATCATCTGTTTCCTATCCAAAGTTAGGATTTCAAAGGAAACTCAAAGTCATAAGTAAAGGGGAAGAAGAAGGGAAGGTTAACCTCTCTCTTTCTGAGCCCTATCTGAGTGCAAAGACAGCAAACAGCAGGATAAAGGGATTCAAATGGCTGTAGGTCTATTTTGGGTTCATCCAAATAAACTTATAGAAGTAGTTTGCAGCATAGGTGTTTCCTTTTGCTGGCTTATCCATATTGTGCCAAAACAATGAATGGTGCACATTTGCTGTTTTCACCAGTTTGCCTCCGAAGCATGTTGCTAGGGAAGCATGAGAGTTTTGGGGTTAGTCCTAAAATTGGAAAGATGTAGTTCTATGGGGCAGCTTTTTTTTTCATTTTATTGGAAGCTAAAAGGATACAGTAACATTTTATAACTATTATAAAAAGAACTTGAGAAGTCAAAGAGACAAGCTATAGAAATACAAGATGTAATAATAAGGGGCATTGTCCATGTTTCCTTGAACTGACCAGATAAATATTGATTCAGATTATGACAATAAAATCAATATGGGTTTCTCAAGAAGGAGAGCAGTTAACAATAGAATCCACAAGAAGGAAGCAATCCATTTAAGCTAAAGAGATGCACTCAGAGTGCTAGGTTTGTTACAGGACTCGGTGATATGCGGTTGGGTAATTTAGGCAAGTGCTTAACACCACCTTTGTGGTTCCCATCATTATGATACAAAAAACAGAAAAAGCCACCACAGAATGACTGAGTCAGGTGCAACTTGAGCTCCAATGGCCAACAATCTCATACAGAAATATATATAGCTCACTCCTACGCAGATTGGAAGAAATATTTTTCTAGACTACAACTCCCAGAATCCCCCAGCCAGCATGTAATCTTTTCCATACATCATATAGCCCTTCTACCTTAAAAAGCAATTTTGGCAGGCATTGATGTGATGCATGTAAACACTGCGTGTATCCGGTTGAACCCTTTCTCCACTTGCCATTTGTTTGCTCCAAATTACCAATCTCTCCAACCAATTCACAGTATACCTTCTGAGGTTTTAAATGAATACTTGCACGGGGCTAAGATCTTCCTTCTCTCTCTTGTATCCTAGTTCTTTGGGGCTGAAAAATGTTTCTCATTCACTTGGGATTAAACTTCATTGAGATGAACAGGATTCCTGAATTGACGGGTACAGGATTGCATTGTCAAAGTATATTTATATCTTATTCAGTTGTTTCATTATTCTTGGACTTTAGGACCAATTAACATTTTTCAACCGGGTTTCCCACTTAAAAGGAAAGAAAAGTGAAACAGGACCTGCAGCGGGGGCGGGGGATCCAACAATTCAGTGCAGACTATTGAGAAAGGATCTTTCTTCTTCCTGTCCCATGCCATTTTCCTGTGATGGGAATTATTTTTTTCTCCATGGGGAAAATGGCAGGTTTCATTTCCCCCCGCTTATGGCACAAATAACAGCTTCTGGCAATTTTAACTGGGAAACTTAACACAAGGTGAGATCCTACATTGTACTGAAAGAGTATAAAGTTCAGCTACGACAGTTCTGCTGGGCTTCCCCTGTGCTCCTTTGCACAAGGCAGCTTCTCAGCACCGGGCTGAGGCCCCCACAATCATTGAGTGATTATGGAATGATGGGAGGAGTGCAGTTCTGCCACTGAGGAGAGGGGAGTGATAAAAGGTCCGGAAACCAAGCCTCATAAGGAATGTCTGAGGGGGCTGAGTATGTTTAACTTGGAGAAAGAGAAGACTGAGGACAGACATGATAGCTATCTTTAAACAGCTGAAGGGATGCCATGTAGAAAATGGAGCAAGCTTGTGTTTTGCTGCTCGGGAGACTACAACACAAACCAAACCAAATGGTTCAAATTACAAGAAAAGATATCCCGCATTAATATTAGGAAGAACCACTTTACTGTAAGAAATGTTTGACAGTGGAATAGTTTGTTTGTTTATTGTATTTATATGCTGCCTTTTCTCCCAAAGTGGGACCCAAGGCAGCTTCCAAAAAAGTTAAAACACATTTAAAACAATTGAAGACATTAAAAACATAAAATTATAAAATTTAGTAGTGCATTTTATAAAAAAAATAGCTTAGTAAATAAATAAAAGCTCCTCAGTTCACCCATTAAAAGCCTGCTTGAAAAGAAATGTCTTTGTCTGCCTACAAAAGGAAAGCAGGCAGTGGGCCAGCCTAGCCTCCCATGGAAGTGAGTCCCATATGGTGGGAGCAGCCACTGAGAAGGCTCTCTCCCATGTTCTCACCAGGTGAGCCTGGAACAATAGTGGGACCCAGAGAGGGCCTTCCCCAGCGGATCTTAGGGCTCTAGCAGGTTTATATAGATTACATTGGAAGGTTTGGGACTCTCCATGTTTGGAAGTCTTTAAACATAGTTTGGATAGGCATTTTTAAAATGCTCTAGTTGTGTATGCCTGCACAGCAAAGGGTTGGATTAGATCACCCTTGCAGTCCTTTCCAACTCTATGGCCATTTCTGCATGAGCCTTTTATAGCACTATGATTCCACTTGCAACATCCTATGGAATCCTGGGGTTTGCAGTTTCGGGAGGGCCGCGGCCCCTCCCGAAACTGCAAACCCCAGGATTCCATAGGATGTTGCAAGTGGAATCATAGCGCTATAACAGTCTAGTGCGGAAATGGCCTATGATTCTCTTCTTGTATAACAGACATCTTCTCCTAAGTCTCCTGTAAGTATCCTAGGAGATTCTGGCATGAACTGCCAACCACCACTTCTCTAATTTTTGAGAAAGTCCCTGGCCCTCATCATTGTGTTTTTGATTTGAATCACTCCTCCCCATGGCTACTATTAACATTTTTAAAAAGAGAGATCCATTTCATGGATTTGCCATGTCACATCTACTCTAGCCCTTCACATTTTTGGGCATGTACAAGCTTTCACTGATTCATTTTAACAGCCATTTTAATTTAAATGCACAGGTTATGGTTATAATGTGCTGAACTCAACTATGCACCTGGATATTAGCTTTTCAGCCATTTATTTCCATGGTTACAAACTCTGTATGGTAGAATTAGAATGTGTATGAAGAGGTAAATACTATTTAACTGGATCAGCAATGTACGGAATTTTGCCTTCCAGCTGTATGTCTCTAATACTGCTTTGGTTTTGTATTTCTTTATGGCTTTTTGGCTCGACTGTATGCTAATATTATTTTCATAATGTTGTTTTTTTCTTTTGCTTCTATAGAAAGATCATGGTCTCCACAAAAATACAGTGAAGCATTTCTTTTTACTGATGAGTGTTGTCCAAATGGTTGATAGTTAAGTCCTACTAAAAGTCTGCTGATCTGGAGAATGGTTACTTTCATGTAACACCCACATTTTGTGTCATAACCACCTTTTTGCCATATGACTCTTCTTGTTTATGCCATTTATTGGCCTTTGAATTCTCTCATCTCTTGGCATCTGCAGACACATGTACTTACTCAGTGAGGGTGTGCTTGCACTGGCAATTTATCAGGGCTGTAGCACCCAATTTATCTACAGGATGCTTCTGCTGTCTAACTGTTGTTTTCCATAAGATCATAAGAACATGATGGATCAACTCACAGCGCAGTCTACACCAGCATTCTGCTTTCACAGAAATAGATTGACCAAATGCCTATGCGTTGTCCACAAGCAGGATACAAATTCAGTAACAACCTTTTGCTCATGTCCCCTATAACTGGTATAGAGAGACATTCTGTCTCCAATATGGGGACAATATATAGCCATTATTAACTAGTCTTCCTTCCATTAATTTGTCAAATTCTCTTTTAAAGTCATCCAAGTTGGTGACCCTCATGAAATCTTAAGGGAGCAGATTTCAGAGCTTATCTATGTACTGAATGAACAAATTTCTCTTTCATCAGTGGAGAATCTCCCACCATTAAGTTTAATATGATGTTTGATAACATTGTTCTAGTATTATCCATTTACACATGTTGCATAATTTAATATACCTTTATATATGTTGCTTCCTCCTCATGAGCTAAATGACCCCAAATATTGTACTTTTCCTCCTTACTCCAGCCTCTAATAATTTAATAATAATAATACTATTTATTAATAATATTACTATTTTCTGCTCCTTTTCAAGCTCTACAGTATCCTTTTTTGAGGTGTGGCAACCAGAACTGTATATGGTGTTCCAACTGTGGTCACACCACAGATTTGGATAAGGATAAGGATTGAGAGGGGTTGCTAATATGCCAGAGGATAGGATTAAAATTCAAAATGACCTGGACAGATTGGAGAGCTGGGCCAAGGATAATAAAATGAAATTCAACAGAGAGAAGTGTAAGGTCCTACACTTAGGTAGAAAAAATGGAATACAGAAATATAGGATGGGGGACACGTGGCTGGATAGCAGTACGTGTGAAAGGGATCTAGGAGTTTTCATAGACCACAAGCTGAAAATGAGTCAGCAGTGTGATGCGGCAGCCAAGAAAGCCAATGCAATTCTTGGCTGCATCAATAGGAGTATGGTGTCTAGATCGAGGGAGGTACTGGTACCACTCTACTCTGCTTTGGGTAGACCTCATCTTGAATACTGTGTCCAGTTCTGGGCACCCCAGTTCAAGAAGGACATGGTCAAGGTGGAGCAAGTCCAGAGGAGGGTGACCAAAATGGTGAGGGGCCTGGAAGCCATGCCCTATGAGGATAGACTTAGAGAGCTGGGTATGTTTAGTCTGCAGAAGAGAAGCTTAAGAGGGGACATGATAGCCATGTTTAAATATTTGAAGGGATGCCAGGTAGAGAAGGGAGGGGCTTGTTTTCTGCTGCTCCAGAGACCAGGACAAGGAGCAATGGATTCAAGCTGCAGGAAAGGAGATTCCACCTGAACCTCAGGAAGAACCTCCTGACGGTCAGGGCTGTCCGGCAGTGGAATATGCTGCCTCGGAGTGTAGTGGAGTCTCCTTCTTTGGAGGTTTTTAAGCAGAGGCTGGATGACCATCTGTTGGGAGTGCTTTGAGGGTGTTCCTGCATGGAAGGGGGTTGGACTGGATGGCCCGTGTGGTCTCTTCCACCTCTACATTTCTATGATTGTATGATTTGGCTAAATGTTCTTTGGTTATTTTCTTGTGCAGCTTCCATCAATCCATCTAGCATGGTTCATGCAAAGGGACAGTGGAAATTGTAGGCCAAACTCCTGGAGGGCTAAAGGTTTCCTAGTGCACTATAAAGTCAGTATGATATTGGCAATTTTATTTTTTAAAATTATTTTTCCAATTATGGTCAATATGGAGTTTGTCTTTTTCACAACAGCCACACACTGCTTTGAGACTGTCCATCACAACCCCAAGATCTCTTTTTGGGCAGTCATCCCCAGATCGCATCAACATGCATGCAAAATCAAGATCTGTTTGTCCCAATACACATTTCTTTCCACTTGTTTATGTTTGTTAGCATTTTCCATTTTATGTCCATACCCCCAGCACGAACCTTTATGGAACTCTTCGCTGTCCATGTTTGTCTCGACTGACCTAAATAATTAGGTGTTACTGGTAAACAAAGCCTTATGCAATTTAATAGGAAACTAATTAGCTCACAAGCCACAGAGAGTGCCGTTAATAACAGATGTTAAAAGACACAGAATCAAAGGAATGTAATAATAATCTTCAAATCAGACTTCAGGTAATGGAGATCAACTTTGACAGCATGATAATTGGTGGGAAAACAGACTGGAGATGGCTGGGCTTCAGTTCCTGGGAAGGACTGCTAGGTCAGGACCAAGCAAATCAAGGTTCTAAGGCTCCTGGAAGAAGTAAGGAAGAGAAAGAGGAGAAGTTTTTAAAAAAGAAGAAGACAGAGGAGTGTGGATAAAAGGATTTCATAGTGCCTTGTCTGCTTCCTGAGTGAAGTCACAGTATCAGAAACAGTGTCTGGGGCAGTAGGGACAGCTAAGCTAAGCACACACCCACACCCAATTTCCAGAGCTTAACGCTGTGCTTGGCTCCCTGGACTCTCTGTTGCAGTTTTCCTCCCTTCCACTAGAGCCTAAGACTCTTGATCAGATTATGTGACATGACAATTTTTAAAAGATATTGTCTTTTAGGACTTTGACATGACAAAATGGAGCTGGAACATAAAAGTGGGATGGGACTGTGAACCATGATCCGTTAACTAATCATGGAAAGGTTGTGCCCAAATCTGCTTTTTTTAAAAAAACAGAGCAGCAGTAACAGTAGCAGCAGCAGAAGCAACAACAACACATCTCTTAGCACCCACACCTAGGGCCTTTCCGCACTACACTATCACAGTGCTATTATTCCATTTTCAACATCATGTAGAATCCTGGGGTTTGCAGTTTAGGAAGGGGCATTTAGAATTCTCAACCAGAAAGCTCTTTGGCCTTAGTAAACTATAAACCCCAGGATTCCACAGGATGTTGACAGTGGAATAGTAGCACTATAACAGTGCAGTGCGGAAAAGCCTCTAGATAGAAAAGTGAGTAAAAGAAAGGGAACTTACCTTTTATACAGAAATAGGCATTGAAATAGGAAGGGGCAGGACTGCAAGATGCCTTTTCTGCAGTTTATTAGGTCCCTCCTGAACAGATAGCTGGCCCATGGCCCTTTCCACACCTTATCTTCTCATGTTGTCCTCCAGTTGTGATCCTGGCAGTGCCTTTGGTGGGAAGAGTGTGTTGGGAACGCTACCCTCCACACCAGAATGGTTCCCTATGGAAGAGAGCGTAAGGGGAGAAGGATAGGAACACAACGATGTCTTGTGGAAGCACCATTACAGTCCCGCTCCTCTCCCGCTCCCATGCTGGGACACCATGTGCATGTCCATGCAGGAAGGGTCCATGTTATAGATGCAGTAGGGAAGGGAAAGAGGCATGGCCCAAAAGGAGGGATGGGAATTGTGCATCCTCCCCAGTTGTTATTGGACCACAACTCCCAGCAGCCCTACCCATCATAGTCAATAGTGAAGAATATTGAGACCTGTTTTCTAACACAATCCAGTAGGACCACATGATTTGTACTCTTGACATAGGCCTTTTCCGCACGGGGCTTTTAAAATGGTGCAGAGTGTCCTCCAGGGAGAACGACTGCACCTGGGAGCGGGCTGGGTCCAGGCTACTTTGTGTAGTTCTGGACCTCAGCCCTCTCCGGAATGACCCAAAGTGGTTGTTCAGCGTGCTTTTGAAAGACCGCTTAAAACAGGTCTTTCAAAAGCACAGAGCGTGCCACTCCATGGCTGCACTCCGGTGCAGATTTGCAGGCTCGCACCAGTGTGAGCCTGTAGATCTGCCGGGGGCGGGCTTTAGGCTGGCGAGCTTCACTGGTTGGTGGAGAGCCTCCACCAACTGGAAGCCGCCATTTTCGTCCCTGGAGCAGTGCAGAGCGCGGCCACGCACTGCTCCGGACCAGCCTGGACCCAGGCATGGAGCACACAGGTCCGGTCAGTACTGGCACGGGGCGATTCCCTCGCCCTGTGCGGAAAAGGCCTAAGAGGCTTTGCTTCAGCAGAAAAGGTCTCTGAAGATGAGGAATAAAGTGTTTTGGTGGAAAGAAAGCTAACAAGGCTTTCCTTCATCAGTAACACTTACTAACAAGCCAGAACAGAGGAGAGCTTGGAAAATTACTTTAAAAAAGTCATTAATTCCCATTATGCCTCACAATGTTCCATCCCACCTAGCTCATTATATTGCTTATTGCTTTTCAGTTAGTTCTCTGCTTTCTTTACAAACAACTGAAGCCTGAGAAGAGAATACTGTAGTATAAAACAGAGTTGGGTGTAGTGTCACCTGCAGACTGTGTGTGTCACCTAGATATAAGCTTTCCAACCTTGGAAGTTCCCCATCAGTCTCTCAAAGCCTTCAAACCCCCATTTAAAAAAAGAATCAGCACAATTTTCAGGCAATTTCCCCCTCATATCCATGCAGAAATCCCCCTAAACATGTGAAAATGCACCAAAACACCCTCACACCACTCCCACAAGCACCCCAGAACCCTGTACTTACCCTTAAACATCTCCATTTCCCTCAGCAGTCCCTCTCAAAATGGTGACAGGAAATACTATTTCCTGTCACCATTTTAAGATGGACTGCAGAGCAAAATGGAGGTATTTCAGCATGTTTGGGGAAAGATGTGGCCAGTAGGGAGCCTGGTGGGGAAAATTTCCCCTGATCCCCATAGACTCATAGAATCATAGAGTTGGAAACGACCACCAGGGCCATTGAGTCCAACCCTTTGCCATGCAGGAATACACCATCAACGCATTCCTAGCACGTGGCCACCCAATCTCTGTTTACAAACTTCCAATGAAGGACACTCCACCACACTCTGGGGCAGTGTATTCCACTGTCAAACTGCTATTACTGTCAGGAAAGTTCTTCCTAATGTTTAGATGGAATCTCTTCCTCAAGCTGGAAGCCATTGCTCCATATTCTACTCTCTGGAGGTTTGCTCCATCTTCCATATGACATCCCTTCAAAATATTTAAAGACAGTTATCATGTCACTTCTTAACTTTCTCTTCTCCAGGCTAAAAATGCCCAGCTCCCTAAGCATTTCCTCATAGAGCATGGTTTTCAGACCTTTTACCATTTTGGTTGCTCTTCTCTGCACATGTTCCAGCTTTCATGCAGTTGCCCATCTCTGTGTAAGACATGGAAAATTCCTCCTAAAATCATGAGAAAATTCCTTTAAAATGGCCTTTAAAAGTAACTAGAAATGAAAACTAAAATCTTGACTACTATATGCCAGAACTTAAGGGAAAACTTTAACAGAATACCACGTTGATGATATCTGAGTTCACATAGGATGAATTAAAGTTCACAGTTAATTGCTGGAAATGTGGGGAACAGATGCAGACATTAACATATGTATTAGCCATTCTTATTGATCAGAAGATTTGGCTTTGCTGTCCTTGTAGAACTGATAATTCATCAAGTTATATCTTGCCACTGGATTCACTAATTGTAATGGTTTGTTATATAAAAAGGACAATGAAATCAGAAAATGTAGACTTAATTGGACCTTTATTAATATAGATTTAGTAAAGTGCACTTCTAATAAATGGAGACCGTTTTTGCTCAAGAGCCAATGATTATGCTGGCAGAGCATAACACTCTCCCAGTGTAGGTGGTCTGGGAAACAACAGCTTCTTCTTCTCCTTTGCTGGGTGTACATGGGCATCTTCCAGGCTTAACTCTACCACCCTGGCCACTGGTTGGCCATGGGAGTCTGTCAAGAAATCATTTTGTAGTTCTTGGGCACCAGAGGAAGGAGAAGCAGCAGCTATCACTGCCAGTGGCACTGTTTCGATGTCAGGTGTCCAAGGATAGCCAAATGAAACCTAGTGCACTCCCACAGCCAATCAATGGCTGCAGGGGATATTTCTGCAACTGGGGACCTCTGAGTTAAGGGTGCTGTGCAAAGAGGGAACAAGATACTTCCTTCTTCAATAGCCTTACCAGGCATTACGCCAATGTGGACCATTAACTGAATCCTTTGTTGAACTGCTGACAAAGATAAAACAGATGTGCAGGATGTGTGATATGGCTGAAATGGTAAAATTAATTTGATTAGGATCTGAGAAGACAGACAACAAAGGTTGTTTTTTTTAAAGATAAATGGTCTTTTGTATATACCACTTGAGTGACAAGGTTCAAGAAAAACTTTATATATGTTTTTGCCTATTCTGCAACCTACTTGGAAACAGTGGGTGAAAATGTATTTGTCTGCTTATATATCAGTATCAGAAACAACATATCATTTTATTTAGAAAAGTAATTAGTAGTAGACATTCATCATTGTACCAATGAAGTGGCATTCTCACTAGCTATGTTATTTTTGAAATGTATCTTTGTTGCAACTTTTGTTATCAAAAAAAGTACTTGTTACAAGTAACTGTGTCAATATGTAATTTGTCATTTGCAAGCTTGGTGGAAAGCAATCTTTAAGAGGCTCTTTGACCAACAGCCCAGGTTCTGTGGTAGCATTCAGGAAAGGAACTGATTTCAGTGGTTTCCTAGTGATTTCAGCTAAGAATTGGTGCCAGGAATAGGCACTTTGGGCCCCAGACAAACATGGCAGAACACAATAGAATGGCACCAGCAGAACCGGGGCCATTGAAAGTGGCCCAAAGACTTGAACCAAAACTGAATGAAGTGCTGTCCTTCAAAATACTTTATTAAATAGTTTCCATACTGTGCTCCAGGAAACAAATACGTATGCTGACAGAGAGAACACAGTTTGGTGAGGCCAATGGTCAGTTCACTCCTATTCAGGAGGAGTAGGCCAGATGGATACTTGAGATAGTCAAGGCCTTTATGTCCCCATGGCTGCAGGCTTGAGCAGAAGGCTAAGCAGAATGGCAGCAAGAGATCATTGGACAGATGAAACTCATTTTTTTAAAGTGAATTTTTCTCTAAGTTGGTCAGGCTTCAAAATATAAAGTATACATTATTTAAAGAGTTTTTTTTTGTTCTTGGCTAAAGCAAAATCAGTCTTGCTTAAGACGTCTGAAAACATCTAGCTGGGGTGGAGTAAGGATAGAGCAGCCAAAAGATGGTACAGGCACAGAAACTGAGGAGGCAGACAAGCTCCATCCAGGCCAACCTTCTGACACCTTCAGTTATGTTAGCCTGAAGGAAGGAAAAGGGATCTGAATGAAGTGTACAAAGTGAAGGAAACACACCTAGTTTTGATGGGGCAATCATTCAGCGATTACCAGGGTTATTGCTACTGCATAATGGCTTCTGAAGACTAACACTGGAAGGAGGTGCCTCTTTGGCTAGGAGCATTCATACTGAATGCCTGAGGTATGTATTTCTTCTAGCAGCTAATCAAAGTTACACTGCTGCAACTTAACATATGTAAACATTTCCAGCCATGTTAGTCTGTCAGATCTAAAATAACAAAGAGTTTGTCACACTGTAAAGGCTAACAAGAAGTCAGAAGAAGACAGGTTGGAAAGGCAGCCATGAAGGAACTAGATAACATCCTCAAAGGTGAAATGTTTTTGTTGTGTGCCTTCAAGTCTTTTCTGACCTATGGTGACCCTAAAGCAAACTTATCATGGGATTTTCTGGGGCTGAGAGTGTGTGATGCACCCAAGATCTCCCAGTGGTTTTCGATGGCTGAGCAGGGAATTTCTCCAGGGTTGTAGTCTAATTTCTCCAGGCTTGTAACCTAATGCTACAATCACTACACTATGCTCGCTCTCCAAAGGTAAAGACATATCATTAAAGACATATCATTAAATGCTAAAGTCAAAACCATCCATGTCATAGTATTTCTGTTTTCTATTTATGCTTGTAAAAGCTGGACAGTGAAGAAAACTGACAGGAGGAAAATCAGCTCTTTTAAAATGTGGTGCTGGAGAAGAGTTCTGCAGATACCATAGACTGCTAAAAAGACAGATGAATGGGTCCTACAGTAAATCAAGCCTGAACTCTCACTAGAAGCCAAGATAACTAATCTTGGGACATGAGATGACATGACTCACTGGAAAAGACAATAATGCTTGGTAAAGTAGAAAGCAGAAAGAAAAGAGAAAAACAGCACTACAAGTGGATTGACTGAATCAAGGAAGCCACTGCCCAAACTTTGCAAGACCTGACAAGGCAATTGATGCTGAGCTGGGCTCTTCAGTGCTCCCATTCAACATAAGTCAAAGTCAACTTGATGGCAAATAACAAATTTTGTATTATTTGGTATACACTTTAATGGATTGCAGCCCACTTCACTGATGTGTGGAGCATTGCCTTTGTGGGAAGATTATTTTATACACATGCAATAGTGGGTGACTGAATGGAGGGGTGACATAATCAGTGGGATGGGAAGGAGCAGGAATATAGTCTTGATTGTTACCATTAACCGATTGAAAGCAGTAACTGAGCTGTTATACAGAATTCCTGTTAAAGATGAACTGGTTAACACATGTGGTGTGGTTAAAAGCCTTTGTCCTGATTAAAGTCAGGATGGGTAGAGTTGATTAGTTCATGGGGGTGTATGAATTGTAATAAGTCAACTAAGAGACAATTGTAAGGCAATAAACACAGTGATAACTACCTAAGCTGTGGTCCACAAATACTTGTTGGGTGGTAATGCAGCCATCCTTGCATTGATAAACTCATGAATAGGCTCAGGCCAAAGGTATGTCACCAACAGAATTTTGGTTATAGGAAAATAAGAAGCCTTTGTCCCTGTTCAAGCCACAGGAGATAGAGCTGAACCTCTGGATGACTTCTTGTTCATTGTTACTGCTGTCCCACCCCAAATCAGTCCCCAGTGGGAGACATCTGAACCATATTTCATCAAGAGGTTCACATGTATCTACTGTGGCTTGAATTCGCTGGGATTCCAGTAGGTTCTAAGTTTAATAAAAACCACAGTCATTTTCACATCTGCCTAAGATATGCTGACTAGATCATACTGCTCTTCTAGATCCAATCTAGTCTTACCCAAACTGGTGTATTTTAGGTTTCCTGTGGCCAGAAGGTACAAGCTGAACACCTTTCTTTAAAACTTTTTCAAAGTGTTAATCCCTTTTACAAAGTCAGATCAATTTGCTGCAGTAACCTGTTTTGACCATTTTATTCCCTTGTAATATAACTGATGGGTATTCTGCAACCTGTTCAGATGTTCTATGGATTGATTTTATAAGTTTGCTGAATACACTGATATTTGTAAATGGGATCTTTTACTGAGTATTTTTAAAAATACATATATAGTGTTAAGGAAATATATTTTCCCCATGGCAAAGTTTGGTATAGAATAGATCCTTGACCTTTGCGTCAGCAAAACACTTTCCAAATCCACAGGAAAATCCCATGCATTTTAAACTTATTATTAATTTGTGAAGCATTTAGGACTGCCTTATAATGGGAAATGAATCCATTCTTTTACTTAAGTTCATTCATCAAAGGTGGATAGAACAACTAACTTTCTCAAGCCTAAGGAAACTGGTTTGTTCTCCAAACTTTCACTAAGAATGAAATTTCGTTCTGAAATCACCTAGCAACAGAATGCCACACGTGATACCAACAGATTATAAAATGTCCCCATTGTCAGCTACCCAGGGCCATGGCACTCCACTCCTTGCCATCAAATGAAGCATTTGAGATGGAAGTGTGTTTCTACCTGCCTTGTGGGAATCCATAACAACCAAATCAGCTACATCAAAAATACACTTTCACTTTGATTGTTGCTATGGTGATCACAAGTTGATCATGTCACAGGAAAAACGGTTAAGAGTTGATATGTGTGTTGCCACTTGTTAAAATGATTCATTGAAAAGATGTTGTCTGATTCACAAACTCAAAAACAGAGATGGGTGATGCATGGGCCTCTCTGTATTGTTGGACTGTAATTTCCATCAGCCCTGCCAACTCTTATTGTCATAGCCAATGGTGAGACATCATAGGAGCTGCAGTCCAGCAACACCTGGAAGGCTACATATTCCCTATTTCACCTCCAAAATGAAGGAAATCAGTCTCTCATCTTCTGCTCTGCAGTTTTACTTTACTTAAGTTCTTTTAAAGGCTGAAATCCTCTTGATGATACATACCGGTATAAGTACCCTTATACACCAATCATTGTACTTTTTGGCTTGTGGCACAATGGATACATTCTGTTTCTAGTTGTGCAAGAAGAAGTCTGCTGATGTAATTTTTGTGCAAGTGGTTCTGTTTTCAAAAGCAATTGTATACCTGTGGCCATTTCCACACTGCACTGTTATAGTGCTATTATTCCATTTTCAACATCCTATGGAATTCTGGGGTTTGCAGTTTAGAGAGGGGCCTTTAGAGTTCTCAGCCAGAGAGCTCTTTGTCCTCAGTAAACTACAAACCCCAGAATTCCCCAGAATGTTGAAAGTGGAATAATAGCACTATAACAGTGTAGGGTAGAAATGGCCTAAGTCTTTGAGTGCAAATGGGAATTTTTTGCTGTGTCATCTCTCTGTTATAGGGCTTAAATATCCTAAAGGTACCTGATCCTGTTTGACTGCCAATGAATACCAGGTACTGTAGGCTATATTTCAGAAGAAGGAACTGACAAAGCCGCCCTTGAGTCTTACTTGGCTAAGAAAACCTTATAGAATTCATGGGGTCTCCATATGTCCACAGGCAACTAGAAGGCATATACACACAAACCTCTCTATTGGAGAATGCATCAACATGGTTCCGGGCACATGATTGAGCATGCAAGCTGTGTATATAAGAGCTGAGAAGTGTGTGCACCACATAATTTCATCAGGGGAAATTCACAGTGTGCCATCTCTCTCTTGGCTCTCAGTCAATATGATCAGTCTTCTGCTTTTTCAAATAGCATCCCTTGGGAAAGAATAAAGTTCAGGACTGCAACATATGGGAAGAAGGGCTCCTCTTACACTACAGCCCTGACAAATATCACCTTGCAGAGTTGTTATTCTTCCACAGGAGAGAGGTTTCCAGTAATGCTCAAAGTAGAGGGGTATGTACGCAAGAGGTAGTATTTTAAAAAGTTCCTGTCTTTATTGGACCCTTCCACACAGTGGCTATTTTTAAAGGAAAAGACAGTTTGACAAGTGAAAGCACACATTTTGCATACATTTCTGGGTGATGGGCAGGGCATGGTAGCCATGTTAGCCTGTTGCAGCAAAAAACAATCAAGAATTTAATGGCAAGTCAAAGTTTCAATCGACATAAGCTTTCTTTGGCAGAAGCATAGGTTTTCATGGACTGTAGCCCATAAGAGGCAAGTATTGTCTATTTTAGCTCCATCCTCAGAGCCAAAAAAGGTATAATATGAAGATCCCTGATCAGATTTCCTGTTTGTATTTTACTTTAAAGCACCCCCTGGAGGGCTCAGATGAAAACCAACCATAGTGGGTTTCATGAAACAGGGACTAATCCTTCTCCTCATTCACTTTTCCTAACCCAACGGCTATTAGTTCTACCTGGGGGAAAATAAAGCTACAATGCTATAACTTGGCCTTTCCCAGTTTGGCCTGCAAACCCCAAAATCTGTGTGGGCCGTCTGTTGGCCTACCTGAGAGAGATGCTGAGAGTTGTAGTCCAACATGTCTGGAGGGCCTCAGAGGAATTTAGATTAATGAAACGGCAGCTCAGGGGAATGACAACTCAAAATTAGAACCTTTCCCCACAGCTGCTTTTAAGTGTTGTCTTTAAAAGAAAAGAAAAAAAAAACCAACTGGCTCCCTTGACATGATGGAGAATCTTGCAAAGGTGCCGGAGTTCCTGACCATGTGTAGCCAGCCCCAATGCATTCCCATGACACACTGTCTTTCCTCTCTCTAGCTCTAATGTTCCCACTCCATCTTCATTCAGAGCTGAAACAAACATTTGTAAATGGCTTATGCAGTAGAATATTTCGGGATGCTTATTGATAGGATGGAACCAAGGCCAGCCCTGCCATTAGGCAGAGTGAAGCAGCTGCTTTAGGGCAACAGAAAGACTACAAATGGCTGGGTGTTTATTATTACTCTGTTTTTCCTCCCAGGAGTGATGAGAGGTAAATATAGGATTTCCTGCTTCAGATGTCAAAATAACTTAAGAAGTCTTGAGTTCTCTGCACCTTAATAGGTTGCCAGTTATCGTACTCTGTCAACAGGTCAAAAACTGCATTGGGCCACCCCAGGACAAGTTCCACCTAGTTTTGTGAATATTTACCACAAGGCCTCCCTTTTTATCACACAAAGCAGCTGTTGGTAGCTTCTGATCAGAGTGAAAGCTCAGCAGAGTGGGGTGGGGTAGGGAAGGGGCCATTTAACTCACTTGTGACCAGACATTTGTCCAAGATTGCCTCAGCCTTTTTTCTCTCTGAGACAAAAGACATGGAGACATTCTGTTCCACCTGCTGCAGTACACAAAGTCACCAGAGTCTGCCTTCAGAGATTATGCAAAACTGACCAACACTGAACCACACCTTTAGCATTTTTTTTTTAGCATTTATTTATTTCTATACCTCCTATCAACTAGTGTTATCTAAGCGGTTTACAATGTATTTTTAGCTAATTGCCCCCAACAAGCTGGGTACTCATTTTACCGACCTGCGAAAGGATGGAAGGCTGAGTCAACCTTGGAGCTTGGCAGGATTGAACTCACAACCTTGTGGTTGCAATACTGGCATTTAACCACTGCGCCACCAGGGCTCTACAGAGGCTGGTATTATCTACCTGAGAAGTAAAACTGTGAAACTGAAAAGCCTACATGAGCAACACTGTTATGAGTGACTACTTTTCATAATACTTTTTTTTAAAGACAAAACAAAGGCAGAAAACAGCTCTGCAAGGCATTTTTCAAAACCTGGAGCTTAGAACAGAAAAAGTATAATGTGAGAGCAGGACTGAGAATACAAAATTATTTCCCAATGGAAATCAGTGGCATTTTCTGACAACTGCTATCTCTTTCAGCTGTCATTTTCTGTGGGTAGGTCCTATATACTCCCCTCACTCACAGATACTTCTATGGTTCTGGATATAAATCCCACTGTGAGTAATGCTTTGCTGCTATGATCACCATTTTTTTTAAAGTGATGTTCAACCAGTGGACTCACACTCCCTGAATGGCAAATGAGTATGCCTTTATTTCAATGTTAACTTTGGTTTTCTCCTGACTTGTAGCTTTGTCACAAAAGCTATGGACAAAAGCCTCCATATGGAAGCCAAGGTACTTGCTAGACTGTACTAAAAAGTTATCCTGTTATTTTAAAACCTGTTTATAGATCACCATGCCTTTTTCTTAGCTTTAGTCCACCAATAAGGAGTTGCTGCATATGTTGCTGGAAACACACCCTCCAACATTTCACAGATGAAAGCATGGACATGTGTGGGTAACCAACATTAGAGTGTGGTGAAGAAAACATAAAGTTACCAATGGGGAAGAACAGACAAGCTAGGAGAGGATGCAGCTAGGAGAGGTTGTTTTTGCTGAGTCTACACTGGGAAGTCCAAAATTCAGTCCCTTTCTTTCTTCTCCCCACTCTTGAGTCAATTGACTGAGAGCTACTTTTGCACTTTGCAGCAATTGAAGTCAGCTGAGGACAAAGGGGGGGAGTGGAAGGAGAAGAGAGAAACCAGAACATTTTAAAGCTAGCTGAAACAGTGGGAAGGCCGAGGATTAATTGGTGCTGTTCCTGCTAAATGGGGACAGTTGGAGGATATGTGGGAGTGATGGTTGAAGGCAAGAGGATTTCTCTATAAAGTAGGAATGGGTAAAATGTTGCCTGGGGAGTGAATGTCCTGCAGCAAGAACAACAACTGAAAAACTCCTATTAAGCAGTAGCAGCAACAACCACCTTTCCCTTTTTGTCTTCTTTTCCAGAGCTCTGCCAGTGGATTGTCTAGCAGGCCAGCAAGACTCCAGGATGCAGGAAGATACTCTGGCAGTCTTCTGAACCATAGAGAGTGTCTGCAGCTGCTCCAGAATTTCAGTGACAAGAAACTTGGTGCTGGGAGCAAATGATGAGGAAATGCAGAAGTAGTGAGGGCAAATGTCTGGTAACAATTGAGTTAAATGAGGAAGTGGTGCAGCTTGTTGCGGGTGCAATGTGACCCTCAAGGCTGTAGGAAGTTGCCCACTCCTCTCATCACCGGTAGGGACTGAACATATCCATGAGGATTTCTGAAGAGAGGAGTGAAAGCAGATTTTTCTTTGGGAAGATCATGTGTGCAGACTAAAATATATTCCCAACCTGTGTCCTTGGCCACAACCTGAAGCCCCTCCTTTCTTTGCCTATTTTAAACACGTATTCAAAGAAATAGAAGATCTGGTCATTCCATCTTTATGGCATGTGAGTGTGATATCTTTTAAAATAAACTGATCTGCAGAATCCTTGCCTGCTTTGGGCTATGGCAGTGTTTCTTAATGTGGGGTCTGCAGACCTCTGGGAGTCTATGGAGGCCTCACAGGGGGTTTGTATACGGTTGCCATCCTGGGAACAGGGAAAATCCTGGATTTAAAGGACTAAAAAATGTCCCATCTGGTTGTAGCCAGTTAATGCAGCATGTCCTGGATTTCTCAAGGATGGCAGTGACAATTCCATTTTTTTGGCTGCTTTTAAAATGTCTTGGTTTTTCTCACTGCCTCCCACTTTCCCCTCTTTGCCTTCAGCTTATTTCAGTCAATACAGGTTGAGTTCAAAGTGCAAAAGCAGTTCTTACTCAATTGACTCAAGAAGGGAGAAAGAAGAGAAGCGCACAAAGTCTAGTCCTTTCCAGGAGGCTCAGGAAGAGGTAAACTGCTACAGTTTCTCCTAACCCGTCTTTCCCACACTCTGGTGTTGCTTGGCCACATGTGTCCCCCTGAAATGTTAGAGGGTATGCAGCCTCATTTCAGAAGATCCCCTTTGAATCTGCATCGACTCTTTTAAAAACCTGTGAGAGCTCTTATGGCCTTGCCCTCTCGTCTAGTTTGGAGTGAGTTCATTCCTCCAGTTCATTCCTCCAAGCCACTGTGGAATGACGCGCAAGTGTTAATATACACTTCTCTGTATTCTGCAGTAGTTGAGGAAAAAAGTTTAGTTGTGCATACTAAAGTGAGTTCTGTGAAATCAGTTCAAACGTGACATTACACATCAACCTTAACTTTGAATATGCTCATCTTTTTTCTGCTCTTCTCAAAATTATAGACAGTTTTTGTACTGTCTATTGCTGGCATGCTATCACTGAATTGAATACTAGTGGAAGCCCAACCAAAGGATCTGCTCATGTAATGAGTTGTAATTCAAGAGTTGATTCAGTGAGTTTACTCTAGTTGGGACTAGCACTAAGACTCAAGCTTTTCCCTGTTTCTTTCAATAACTGAGGATAGGTTTGTGCTATTGCTAACCTCAGATCTATTTTGCAGAGGCTCTGTAGGACTTCTAGTGTCATCACAGCACAACAATCTATTGTTCTAATGATGACCTCTAAGCCTCAGGACCTTCTCATTGATACAACATTGGTGTAATACTCCCAGTGTAAGTCCTTAGAAATTCTGAGAACCACATCTTATGATGGATTATCTTCAGTGGCCAAGATCCAATAGTACCCAGTTGTAGTGTGAAGCTCCATTCACATACTTCCACTTGGCTACTGCTTCCAGCCCAGTGCAATGGGATTTGGTAGTGCTGGGCCAGTTAGGGGCAGGGGGACGGCAGAGGAGTGCTCAAGCAGTGATCAACTGCAGTTGTGCATCTGGTGGAAAAGAACAGGTATCCTGGATCTCCAGCAAGTATACTGGATCTACTTTAGCATGAATGACAGCTGTTCCTTTCTCCCTGTGGTACAATGGGGATAGGACACTGTCCAATTTTTCCCTGTCCTCCCTTAGCCACCATTTGTCCATTGGAGTGTGCCCCAAAACCATCAAGCTGCTCTTGCACGGTGGGGGGAGACATTGTACTGTCCTGGCCTCATGAGGAGAGAAAAAGCAGGCACAGCTCTATCTTACCTAGGTCTAGAAGCAAATGAAAAGCCCTTCCTTCATCCCAACTGCCACTGCCTTGGCTTTGGAGAGGGAGAAGAAGCTCCATCATGTCTAAGCCCTGAAGCAGATGAAAGGCTTTTCCTCCAACACAGTGGCCACTGCCCTGGCTGTAGAGGGAGGGAGGAGCTGGGCCCAGTTTCATCATGCCTAGGCCCCAGAAGCAAATGAAAGGCCCTCCCTCCATCCCAACTGCCTCTGCCCTGGCCTCAGAGGGACAGAAAGAAAGGCAGTACCTGCTGGACTTAATCCCATCCCACACTGCCATCCTTTTCCTTTCATGTTGTGTCTTAATTGAATTATAAACCTGAGAGAAGATAACTGTTTTGTTGTTTTTTTATTTGTAAAGTGGCATGTACACTGATGCCACTATATAAATAAATGATACCTCCTTCTACAACTTCCACCAAATTATATATGCTGGCATAGCCGCCAGTTATGCCACAGCTATACAAGGCTTCCATGATGAATATATGAGGTTCCGGGACAGCGGCTTCTGATTAACTTCCATGAACATATGAGGTTCCAAGGCAGGGTCTGGAGACACAAGATGCAGTGTCTATATTGCAGTTGAGCAGATCTGAGTCTGGCCAGGACCAGGACAAGAGACAGCTTGCTGGTAAACCCCATGTGTACACCATCTGAACATGGGAAAGAGGCAGAACACAAATATATGAAATACACTAACCTTCATGTGCCTATGCACTTCAGTGGGCTGCAATTCCTTGAAGATCTGTGATTTCATCAGTAAGGATAATCCTTCCATTTATGCAGACTACAAATTACTTTGTCTAATAGTTGCTGAGACCACATCATTGCTTGGTGGCCAACTTTCCAGTGATGAGTCTCTCTCTACTGAGATTAGACCATGAATGGAAGACTGAATCTGTCACCAGGGCCATACTCAAAGACTTACTAACTTGATTAAACTCACCAGAGCTTGTGCTACCCTAGCATAAACTTTCAGTGTTCAAGGCCATGTCCACATCATGAAGCAGAGGAAGAGGATGTTGTGGAATGGGTTATAACTAAGAATGTAAAAACCTCTCAGTCTCTATTTTGTTGGGTTTTTCTAAATCTTATTTGCATCCTTGTTCTATCTTTGTATCAGGTTGTGAAACTTTGTTTTTTCTTCTTGAAAAGGAATTTAATTTTTTTTCTCTTTTTTAGAAGAATGCACTTAAGTACTTTTTCTTCATTGTCTGGTGCACATTTATGTGTATTTGACAGTTCTATGTGATTTTTGGATATTCTCACTTTCAAACTGTACACATGGTGTTGTGTTTTATTTCTTTGAAGCTCACTATAAGTCACAAAAGCATGTGTTTTTCAGAGGCAATGCTTTCACTGTGCCTCTGGAAATGCAGAATGAATATTGCTGTCAAGAAATCTGTATCCAATGACATTATTTTCCACCCCTAGTTACAATATGGGCTAGGAGGAAGGGCATAATCCATTTGGAGAAAATTTCAGCTTCTCTTCAAGGGCTGAAGATGCCAGCTAGACTGGGACAAAAGCCTTTATCTCAAGAGAGCAGCTAAAGCAACTTGACCTGAGGCCTACTTGATAAGCCTGGAACTTATGTTGGTCTAGGCAGGAGAGAGAGGCCTTCAGGCTGAATATTATTGAAGGAAAGATTCCAGCTGAAAGAAGACACGGCAGCTAAAAGGAAGCTGCTTAGGGACAACACCGTCCTGGGTGGAATTAAATGAAAAAGGAAGAGTAAAGCATTGACTGCTGGACAGCCTCCTTCTCTCTTTCCCCCTTAGCTTTTTTCTGTACTCCATCAAAAGAATTTTCCCCATTCTTTACGTGTTATATGAAGCTTTTGTTTTGTTCTAAGGCAGCGGTTCTCAACCTGTGGGTTGTGACCCCTTTGGGGGTGGAATGACCATTTCACAGGGGTCACCGCTCCTCTATCCCACCCTGCCCCCTTTTGAAAGAAGGCGGCTTCACAGCCAACGGGAGCACTGTTTCTCAGACCCCGCGCTGGGAGGAGAGGAGAGGAGGCGTGCTGGGCACATGTGAGGACATTTCCCCATCTTACCCTGCCGGGTGGGGGGCGCGGAGGTGGCAAGAGGAGACCCCACGCTGGCAGGAGGGGAAAGGAGGCGTGCTGGGTGCGTGTGGGGACGTTTCCCCGTCTTTCCCTGCCGGGTGGGGTGGCAGAGGTGGTGAGAGGAGACCCCACGCTGGCAGGAGGGGAAAGGAGGCATGCTGGGCATGTGTGGGGATGTTTCCCCATCTTTCCCTGCTGGGTGGGGGGGCAGAGGTGGGGAGACGGAGAGGGGCTCACGGGTATAGCGTGGTCGAGGGGCTACAGCGGGTATTGCACCCCACTCCCGAGCCCTCAGAGGGACGAAAGGAGGAAGGAAAGGGCGCCTGTGCTACGTGGGAGTGAGAGCGTCCAAGCAGCCGCACTCCCTTGGAGGGAGGGAGGGAGGGAGGGTGGGTGGGAGTGAAACAAAACGTGTCTGCTTATGCTGCCGCCATCTTTCCTTTCTCCCTGGCCTTTCCTCCCTGGGCCTCATGTAAAATGTGGGCTATTTCGGCATTGCCTTTGGGAGTGACTGGCTTTTTGAACTGTGGAAGCCTGACATTCAGAACTAGAACTATTGCCTTAATTCTGGCATTGGTGGACGCTTTCTGTGCTTAAAAAGGGGGGGGGAGTTACCAGTTTTTAGGCATTAGAAGTCTGTCCAGAGCAGTGATTTAGGGCAGTGTTTCCAATCTATTTGATGTTGGAAATAACTAACTAACTAACTAATAAATAATAAATAAATACATAACGAAAATAATTTTATGGTTGGGGGTCACCACAACATGAGGAACTGTATTAAGGGGTCACAGCATTAGGAAGGTTGAGAACCACTGGTCTAAGGTGTATGTGAAGGTCACTGTTTTCTGTATAGAAGACTGCCAGTCTGTCTGTTATTAACAATGCTCATCTAGCTAATGCTAGTGAAATTAAAGGATGAGACACTGAACTACAGCTTGGAAAAGTTCATTCTAGTTTTAACTATAGTTCCCTGAATCCCTCTTGGATTACTCTGTCTTTAGTAACTTATCTAAACTGAGCTGTAGTTTGACCATGCACCCATCACTATATCATTAGAAGAAGTTCTTATGCGACCCCTTTCTATGCAAGGGTGCTATTGCAACTAGCATCTATTTTGAACTGATAGAGAATCAGGTAAAAATTCTTGTGCCAGTGAATTTCACAGAGGAAATAGTGACATCCTGTGGACAGATTTATATAACAACAGTAGATTTAAAGTGAAACTTTTGGAAGTTAAGACGGGGGGGCCTAACCAATAAAAGTTAGTAGATAACATAACACAGGATTCTATTTACCACTTGCTGACAGGGATTGAAATGGAGATAGAAAGGCTACCAATTAAGTACCACAAAAAATCTTCAATGAAATTATAGTTATTGTAGCTCTAGCCAATTACAATATACATCAAAGATAGAAGTTAAGGTTCAAATTATGCTTGGAAAAATTGAAGAAAAAACTTGGATCTTTGAGACTAAAATTAAAGAGATTGAAAATGTAGTGCTGAGAGTACTCTATACAAGGAGAAACAAAAGTATTTCTTCATAACCTTTTGTTGAAGATCTTTGTGCAGCCTGCTCAGTGTTAGACTGGCAACTGATATTAGAATATAGGTCTTAGGCAGCATGGATGATCAGATGGTGTTAATGCAGTTTTATAGAAGCATGACGCTTGTAGTTCAAACCCTTGAGTTACAGAGGCCACTGAAAAATGATTCAGTGTGCTCGGGGTATCCACAAGTGGGGATGAAGGCGTGTAGTACATGCATCAGTATACAGTGCTGGAAAGGTGCTTATCGTTTGATGGGATAAAAACACTCCATACTAGTGCTTCTGGGATGTATAGGAGAGATGTGGAGGCTTTCTACATGGGCAGGCTGAATCAGTTAATAAGTAGTTTTGCAACAGACATAGAACTGGTTTGCTGGTTTCCATCTGAGGACATTACCTGGCTGCAGAGTAGATGTGAGCAAGCACACTGAGGCTCACTTAAAGAAGATGGAGGTAGTGTTGGTTAGTAGACCAACTGCCCAAGGTGGGGATGGTAAAACTTGTTGTGTATAGGATAGCACAGCGAAAGCTCAGTTATAAAGGTCAGGAGAGTTCTTGCATCTGACACTGCTTCTAGCAGGCCAGGTGGCAACAGTAATCAGGAGTATCCTTTGCCCAGCTTTACCTAGAATGCCAGCTGTACCCTTTCTTTGTGGAAAAGGAGTTGGCTGTAGTGGCCCAAATCCTTATTGCTTGTTATTCCTCTGTTAGAGTAAATGCTTTGAATCAATAGGATTTGAATTGGATTTGCATAAGTGTTGACTCACTATTCAATAATAGATTAAGTGGGTCTACTCTAGTACAGACTATCAATAGGATGTAGGCCAGTGACTCATGCTTTAATCAGCTCTCATTCATATTGTTGTAATATGTTCCATGTCGTGCTGCCTTTGAAAAGGGCACAGAAATTACAGTTACTGCAGAGTGCAGCAGTTAGAATGCTGTAAGGATTGCACTTTGTAAAACACATGGTCCTTGGCCAATTTCACTGGCATCAGAAATCAGAGGAAGGGCAGCTATGAAGGCACTAGACAGGATCTCAAGTCTAAAGATATATTATTGAACACGAAAGTCAGGATTACCCATGACATAATACTTCTGATTTCTATGTATGGTTGTGAAAGCTGAATAGTGAATAAAATTATAAATCTCCTTCCAAAATGAATAAATACATAAATCCATGAAAATTATCCTTCCAGTTTGTGATTCCTACCCCTCAACGATTGCAAACATGGTCTCAGTTCAGTTCCATACATACCTGAACCATGCTATTTTATTTTTTGCTTAACTCTTTTGTTTCTGATCTTATAGCCATTAAGATCCCTGGTGATCTTAAGCTGAATATTGGCAGGAAAGATTACCTTGGTAGATTTACTGGACTTCTCAGAAGCTTTTGAAATCACAAAGTGGGGGCTGGTGGGACATGTCACCCTCCAGGTGCTGTTTGACTGTATTTCTCATTACCTCTCAACACTGGATATGCTAATCAGGGCTCATGGGAGTTGCAGTCCAACAATATCTGGAACACTATATATTGCTGATGCCTGACTTCCGTATGCTTAGGAGAAATAAGTTTGAGAAATGTAGTTTGAGGGTACATTGCGAAATATGCTTAAGGTCAGTGAGACTTAATTTTGCATAAAGTTTTACTGCCCACCCCTGTACAGGGTATCATATACTGCAGAAATTTCAACGGTAGGACAATATTACCCTGAAGTAGCTTCAGGTATGTTTGTGCTATTTTGGCCTGCAACTCTTGCCATTTTCTCCAAAAAGCACCTTTCTGGAATGACCACTTGTCACCTTAGAGAAAAGCTAGTACATTGTATTCCCAGCAGTGGAAATAACAGTAACTTAAAGATGCTCTGTGAAAGGATGTCAATACAGTCTTCACTAAGAATAATTGAGTTCATCCTCTGGCAATCTACAATATACAGATTTTGTGACATGAATCCTAAGAAAATTTGTACTGGGTTTTAAAAGTATAATCACAAAACATCAAAATGAAATTTAGAGGTAATGTTATGAAACGAAAAGAAAAAAGCATAAAATCTTTGTGTGAATATGTTATAATAGAATCTGTTGTTGTACGGTCTCAGGCAGTTGAACAAATGTCCTTTCTCATAACATTTCTCATCTTTCCACTGGCAGCTCAGTAGCACCACTAACCACAATAAGATGAACTGTCTATTGTTCATGCGAGGCTGAGGAGTGTCTCAGCTTATAGAGAACACTGGTGCAATAGGTCCTTTCTAGTGTTGTCCGAACTGGCTAAGTGAGATTCATTCTTGGCCTTTAAACACATGTCGTGAATAGCCTTGTTTGTTGTTGTATGTACTAATTTGAATTTTGGAAAAATCAATTTCACTACGAATCTTAATTTTTCAAAGAACAAGCTGTTAAGAAGGGATCAATTTCTTGGCGTTTTGGCTTTTCTTCCACCTTCCGCTTAACCACAGAGCCTTAATTTATGTGGCAGTTGCTGTAGAGTTAGTGCTGGTGATTCTCCATCATTTTCCCTGGATGTCAACCACATCCATTGTTGCTTGCACCCACGAAACATAAGAATATACTGCCCTGGCTGAGCAGATCTCACTGTCTTACTGTTAAGGAGAGGGGTGAGGTAATAAGAAGAGATGAAGAATATAGAGGAAAAAAATATTACAGAAAGGACAGTGGTTTTTCTCAGAGACAAAACAAAAACAAGTGGAAAGAAGCAAAGGGAAGAAGTATGTGTGTGTATGTGTCTTCAAGTCCTCCGTCAACTTATAGTGACCCCATGAATTTCACAGGGTTTTCTTAGGCAAGGAGTACTCAGAGGTGGTTTTGCCAGTTCCTACTTCTGAAATATAGCATCTGGTATTCATTGGCAGTCTCCCATCCAAGTACTAACTAGGGCTGACCTGCTTAGCTTCTAAGATTAGATGGGATCTGGTGCCTTTAGGGTATGTGGGCAGCAGAATTACATGGGGAGAGGACTCAGCACATGTGTTCCCCTGTAGTACAGTAAAATTCATATCTTGCCTGCATTTTACATGTGAGTAGACCAAGGCTGTGAACCAGTAATGGAGCATACATCTTTGCCAGTGAACCAATGCTTGGCTCCAGTTTCCGTAGCCAGGACAGCACAGCTTTATGATGCTGAGTCAGAGGAATCCTATAAGGGGTGGGGGTCTGCAGGGGAGTGGTGCCTGGAATTAGGATATTTAGGCAGTAGAAAAGGAAACTGAGGAATTGCCTTTGTGACAAAGGGAAAGGGGAATTAAGAGAGCACTATTAAGCACTGTGAAACTAGAAACTGAGAACAAAATGAGGCAAAGGACAGAACCCCTTGCCTTTTAAATGGCAAACCAGAGCTGCATTCCACGCTAGAGTTTCCCACACTTTAAAATAGCCTCTTATCTTCAGCCACTGGTTGAAGATAACAGCGGAAGCAATCTGTGAGCCAGATGGTGATCCCCTGCAGGCCAGAGGCTTCCCCTTATTTTTTTGATGCGGGGCTGGGAATTGTGTGGCTCATAGGCTGTGTGCCATCCTTTGGCATGTCCAGTGCAGTGCACCAGACGTCCACCATCCTACTTAGAATCCCCTATTTTTTGGACAAAACTCCATGTTCCCTTCTGCTTCAGAAGGCCTAGAAATAGTTTCAGGAGTGTGCCTCAAATGGCAAAAGCTCCCTCAAAGTCCCTAAAGGCAATCAGGAGTGACGCAATGTCACCTCTGGTCACTCAAGCACTGCGGAAACATGGTGTGGCCTCCAGTGTTCCAGGCTCCAGAGCATGCCCACCTCTATTTTAGTATTTGCCTTTTATGAAAACTAACCTGGAGTCTGATCTCATCTGGAGGTGCGTCTGGATGTGGACTTGCTCAGAAGAATCATGTATTTTTTGTACCACTCCCATGGCCCTGCTCAGCTTTTAGGCAGAGATGGTTCAAACATATTGGAAAAGGATTGACAGCTGAATGTAGTCATATTTTCACATCTGGGTGCATGGATGTGCTTAGACTCACTTTGGTAAAAACTACATCAGAGGATAAACTGGCTTCAGGAGGATTCGGGACTCTGGCTTGCATTTCCCTTTGATACAGTAAAATGCATACCTTGCCCTCATTTTACATGTGAGTAGACCAAGGCTGTGAACCATTAGTGCCCTGATGGCGCATATATCTTTGCCAGTGTACTTACACTGCATTCCAATTTCCAGCGCAACACATCCTTATGCTGCTGGTGGAGGGGGACTCCTATGACCAAATAGTGACTGGGGAGGTTGGCAGAAGTGATACGCAGTTTAGCAGCCTAGTGAAGGAAAGAGCTGTTGTCATCCCAGATCTCCGGCAAGAATGCTGGATGGCCTCTAGCATAGCAGTCCTCAGTCTTTTGTCCTCCAGGTGTTTTGGACTTCAGCTCCCAGAATCCTCAGTCATTTGGCCAAGCTGTCTGGATCTTCTGGGAACTGAAGTCTGAAACACCTGGAGGGCCAGAGTTTGACAACCTTGCTCTGGCACACACTAGTGGCCTCAGAGAGTCATGGTTCCTCCTTTCTCCTAGCTATGCAACTGTAGTTGGACAGTATCCAGACATCTCCACAAACCCCTGGCCACTAATTGTTGAGGTGGCACATTGCAGTGCCATCAAGCTATGGCTGTGGTTGTGCTGGAGGAATGCTGCACAAGAAGGGTACCTCATTCCACAGTGCCCCAAAAAGTACATACATTTGTGAATGCCACTTGCAGGGTGCTTGTTGATAAGGCTTTGAATCCTACTTTGTGTAATTTTACATGGGGCCCAGATGAGCTCATTGTAACACTCTTGTGTTTTTGTTGCCACTCCTTCCACTCTTTTTCTGTCAAGAAAGAAAAGATGGAAAAGGTTGTTGTGGGTTTTCCGAGCTTTGAAGCCATGTTCTATTAGTATTTTCTCCTGACGTTTTGCCGGCATCTGTGGCTGGCATCTTCAGAGATCTTCTGAAGATGCCAGCCACAGATGCAGGTGAAACATCAGGAGAAAATACTAATAGAACACAGCCTCAAAGCCTGGAAAACCCACAACAACCTATGGATTCCGGCTGTGAAAGCCTTCGACTTTACAAAAGATGGAAAAGTTGCATAATGCTTTTAGGCTGGCATCACTAAGGAGGCCTTGATCTGGAAGCAGTAGCTTCATAGTTTGGTTGCCTGCTTGATATAGCAGGGCTCAGACTGGAGTAGGCTGGGGTTTCAGACTTCAGCATCAAGCTTGTGGATATTTTCTCCTTTGTGACACATGGCACAACATGCTGCTTCCCTCTTTCTGTATGTCTGTTTAAGTAGATGATGGCCAGAATATTGCTGGTGAGTTATGAATGCATAAGCAGCATAGTTGTAGTCTTATGCAGTGACTCCCATTCTCATCCTTCCCATCTCCACTTATGGGGCAGCAGCTGCTGCAATCGACAAGGGTCTGTTCGTATTGATCAGGAAAAAGCCAATTGATGCTCCACTTCTTCCTGAGAGCAACCTAGGGTGTGACAGGCAGAAGCAGGGGCCCTGTTGCAGTTCTCCCTTGCGCTTGGGATCTCTCATGTAATGGGCATAGATGGGATCATCAGTCAGCTGCTTCCCAGCTGACAGGGAAATAGATGGTGCACTGATTGCAGTGGCTGCTGTCTGTCAGTGAGGATTGGGAGACTTTCATGCTCCCTATGTATACCCTAAACTATGGGCTACATAATGATCATGAATATCATGAGTGTGTAAGTCTAAGTTACATATTTGTGACTGCCCAGTAGCATTCTGGCCATATTTCTTTTTCCTACTTGGAAGGCATGGTATCTCTTAGTCTTTTCTCTGTTGATTATGGCTTAATATGTTTGGGTCAGCCAACTTTTAAGGCATATCTTTCTCCCTCTGCATTTTCTACTCTAAGATATGCATATAATGTTGTCTGGGAAAAGGGTTAAGGGCTGCACATCCATTCATACATGCACACATATGCATGCACACCCACCCACTCACATACTTGAAAACTTCTTCCTATACTCATTTCAGCGTACTCCTGTCCCTTAGTAATCTCCGCTGCAGTTTACCCTGGAATATTTACTGTATTTGTTTCCTGGTTGAAAAAAATAGAATGGTGAGAAGGTGTTTTAGGAAATTATTTTGTGCAGGAACATGTGTGAGATTTATTTGCACTAAATTGTGAATAGTTTGGGCAAGGAACATTGTTGGTGCAAGATCTACTGTTTTCAGGCAGGTGCATGTTTTTTTGGGTGCAAAATTGCCATTTTTAGTGCAAGAGTTTTTTGTGTGTGAAACACAGAACAGAAAAACATGCACCTATCTGGAAAGCATTTCTATGTGAAGCATGTTTTCCCCCAGAAAACACATTTTTGTGTGAAAAATATTGTTTCCAGTTAGCCACATGTTTTTTTGGTGTAAGAAACTGCTTTTTTGCGCACAAAAGGGATGTGCGTACATGTGCCTTCATGGCAACCTCATAAATTTCATAAGATTTTCTTAGGCATGGAATACTCAGAGCAGTCCAGTAGGGATGGGGGATGATGAGGCGGTTTGCCCCCGGTGGCAATGTTTTTGGGGCATCCCAGCTTGTAACCATGCCCCCATATGCCATGGCCCTGCCCCCAGGCCCTGCGGCCCTACCCCACTCACTGTGGCTCTGCCCCCGCAAATGTAGCCCTGCCTCTGCTCCCCCCCACATGCACTCCAAGCTCTGCTGCTGACTCAGAGGTGGTTTTGCCGGTTCCTTCCTCTGAAATATAGCCTACAGCAACTGGTGTTCATTGACAGTCTCCTATCCAGGTACTAATCAGCACTAACCCTGCTTAGCTTCCAACATCAGACAAGATCTGGTGCCTTTAGAATATTTACAACTTTCTGTAAATGGGGGGCAGTGGTTATGGGAAAACAAATGGCTGAAAACCTTCATAGGACAAGTAGGTATAATTCATCTCCAATCTGACTCCCTAAATCCACATTAAAAAACCGTGAGCTGTACCAAGCAAAGCAGTTCTGTGGCACTTGAAAAGAAGTTTGCTGAAGTATGACATGTCTATCTCCGCCAGCCAGCAAGCTGTGGCTTGATGAACAGAAGCAGGGAGCCTGTCACAACTCCTTCACCACAGAACAACTTCACTTGGTAAGACTATCTCGCTTTTAAGGTGGGTTTAACAGGCATTTGTGATTGTGGAAACGGCATCATGGTCGTAGGCATGAAAATAAAACTGTTATGAAGTTGTAACAAGATGCCAGCCAGCCAGCCAGCCAGTTTTGTGTGTGTGTGTGTGTGTGTGTGTGTGTTTACGCATCCCAGTGGTCATTTTGTTCCCACGCAAGGAGCAAAATGCAGATGGGGTGAATGCAGCTTTCCAGAGGCCTCCATCCCTGTAAGTTGCCCATTCTAGCTATATGTTAGAGGGTTAACTGTTGTTTTCCTCTAATATATGTGTTATCACACCTCTCTAGTGTACTGTTGAAACCACAGAGTGAGCTTGGGAAAAATATCCACTGTCCTGAGTAACATGACCATTTTGCCATTTGTTAGTAAACACTCTTATCTGATAATTATTTGAAACACGGTAAGACAAAAGGCTAGGGCAACTTACTGCCATGCTTTTACTTAGAAAAATCAATTTTTATTTTTCTTTAAATGTGTCTTGCTTGAACACCTGGTCAGAATAACTGTTCTGTTTTACTCCAAAGCTCAGAACTCCAGTGTGAGTATGATTATAAGCAACCATTTTATAACTGTGTGAATGAAAAGAAATGGGTATTTTCAACAGCAGCATTGGGTAGGAGTTTTACAAATGCAGAATCTGTATACGTATGAACTAATCATGCTAGTGGTAATCTCAAATAAATTAAGAGAGCCAGTGTTGAATTGATAGCAATAGAAGTGTTCATGGTTGATTTGGATATTGGAAGCTGACACAAATAAAGGTATGAGGGATCTGCAGGCATGTTTTCAGCTACATCCCTTTTTATTGCAAAAGGTTTGTTACAGAAATTTCAAAAGTCCTACTGCAGCAACTGCCAAATTCTGCTTTTTCTTACATTTCTAAGGATACAACCTAAAAGTGCATTGTGAATCCAGTAAAACTTTAAAAGGACCATTCTCCTAGGCATTCATCTATCTATATATATTATGGGTGGACAAAGACATCTTTCCAGGGAGTAATTCAGAAACTATATTTTTTTTAATTTGTTGCTTTTATTTTGACTATTTAAATGTAATCTTTGCAAATGATAACCCTGCCAATATATAATCCACAACTTTTCGGATACGTTCCAAACATTGTTCCAGACAGCAAGAGCAGCAAAGAAACTTCCCTTAGAGTGCACCGCTGCAATGATGGAAGAAAAAGATCCCTTTAATGCCTCTCAGTGTTGCATTTGTATATCCATCCTATTTCAGTTATTATTTGAGTATTGTTAACATCTAAAATAGAATACTGTGTTTTGACATTTCTTCCAGTTTTCATACACAACTCTGTTCAAGGGGTAAGAATTCTTTTAGTCCTGGTGACAGGTAGAAGAACATGCCTTCCAATTCAGTTAGAAGGACAGGCATAATATGCAGGCTTCTAATGCCACTCTCAGTTGAATAAGCCTGATCTAGTAAAATGGCTAATTCCATAAGGTCCCTTTCCAGATTCAGTGAAAGGTGCAATCTTACGCATGTTTTGGAGAAGAAGGTTCCACTGTATTCAGTAAAATGGGATTTACTCCCATGTCATTGTGCACAAAACAGCAACCTCATTTTGCCTAGCTACATGCTACCATTTTCACATCAGCAAGGCAGTGCAGAGCTGACCAGTCTATAAGAGAGTTTGGAAAGTTTTTGGGACAACAGTGCCCAGAAAGCAACTGTATTTCTGGAAGTAACTTTTCCAAGCTTTCCAAGCTTCAAGAGTTACTGCCATACTGAGGCACATTCAAATTATTGCCCATGGTCTGTGATGTGCTTTAAGAGCAGGAATCCCAGAGGGACACATAAGAATTTCCACAACCCATACAGGGCTGGTCCAAGACATTTTGCTGCCTGAGGTGGAGTACCAAGTGGTACAACACACTTCAGTGCATCCTAGTCATGCTGCACAGAACTTGAGCCAGTAATGTTATTTTGGCACATGATGCAGAAAATCCCACAAACATTTGTAGCAGTAAAACATCAACTAACTATTTGTTGCTTTTTAATGAGATGCCAGATCAGCCTGAAGTGACTGCCCCACTATGTTGAATGATAGGGGCCATAATTTCTACTCATTTTGATAGCTGCAAATACAAATGGAAATCTGGATTAAGGTATATGTCTTTTAAAGACTTTGGACTTGCTATACTTTGAAATCTACAGGAAGCAATTCTTCCAAAGAAGGGAAAAGACAGGCACAGATTGATTTCTAGAATGCTTTAATGATTTTTTTTTAAAGTTACAATACTAGGGTTCAGTATGGTCATGCTTTTGGTAAGTATGGAAATTTTAAAATTAGCACATTGTGATTTCTAATGCAGAGAAGAGAGAAGGGGTAATTTAAGACCACATGACATATTGCCTTCATTGTCCTCTATACTAGTGGTTCTTAACCTTTTCTTTACTTGGGACTCCTGTAAATGTAAATTTGTTACAGGGGACCCCTAAGGTTTAAGATTCAAATATTTAAATTTAGATTTAAATATTCAAATATTTATTTATTAAAGATTTCAGAAGACTAGGATTCATATCCCCATTCAGACACTGGGTGACCTTGGCAAGTTACATTCTCTTGGTCTCAGAGGTGGGCAAAGGCAAGGAAATATGAATAAATCTTGCAAACCGCCTCCCTTGTGATGGGTTCACCTTAGCATTGCCATAAGTCAGAAGTGACTTGAAATCACACAACAACAATATGCTGCTGACAGGGGGAAGTCCATTGTAGCCATCAAGTCCCTTCCCTTTGAAAACTGACTTATGGTAACACTATGGTGAACCTATACTGCGGGTTTTCTTGGCAAATGCTGTTGGCTTTGCCTTTCTCTGAGGCTGAAAGAATGTGACTGGCTTGAGGCCGCCCCGTGGTTTCCGTAGCTGAGTGAGGATTCAAACCCTGGTCTCCAGAGTCAAAATTTGGGTATGTGCACATGTCTACTGCTGTGTCCCTTTTGTTAGGGATGTGGTAGCAGGGTGTGGGTGCACAGAGACATGGTGGAAGGTGTGTGTGCACACACCCAAACTACTCCCCCATTTGGATATGAGGGAACAGTTCTGGCACCCCCCCCCCCACTCTGCTGCCATGTCGCTGCTCCTGCTGCGGGTGTCCAGCAGCAGAGATCTGTGAACTCCCTGTAAGGACTCCATAGACCCCCAGGGGTCCCCGAGCCCCAGGTTAAAAACTAAATAGACTATTCCATTTGAGATAGAGAATCAGTAATGTCAAGGGCAAAATTACATTAAAAGTAAAATAAACTAAGGGCCACTTTTTAGCTGTGGATTATTTTCTTTGGTGTGTTCTATGGGCTGTGAGGCATTGGAACGTCAACAGTCCTATTAATTAAGGGGCACCTGAAAACCTTCACAAATTGCTCCTATGTGGATACTTTGAAAGAGTTCAGATCTTTCTGTGAATTAGATTATGCCAGAGCTGTGGTAAAACTACAGCAGGTAGAAATAAAAATGAGGGATACTGAGAGCTGAAATTTAAAAAGTATGATTTCCCAGCTCTGATGCTTAATACTGATAATAATTATTGAACTGAAGAATATATGGTTCTTCTTTTTGAAATGGATATGTTTGTGCAAATGGGCTTTTTTAAAAAAAATGTTAGGTGTGTCAGAGATTACACAACTCACTTCAAAACCCTGACATCTTAACTCTTGGAATCCAAGAAGGCATTTGTCATTTTCTTGATTCCTGAGTCCACTAAAAGCAAAAACCTGAGAATATAGAACAAATTTGTATTTTGTTCATCTAAAAGCTTGACTTAACAGTTTCCAGTAACATTTTTATTCCTTCTCACTGGGCTCAGCTAAGCTTCTCAGACTGTCCACTTTTAATCTTGGGAGATTTTCAGATGCAGGAATTAGATGCTTTTATCTTCAACCATCTTCTTCCAGAATGGTTCCCCTGATACCAGTGGGGATCTCTCTCTAAAACTGTTATTTTGAAGATCCCATTATTGCTGTGATCCTAATCATTTGCACTGGCACTGTTCCCTGCAAAACCAACGGTGCTGTTCCTATGGCCTTGGTACAGTGTTGGGTTTTCTTGATTTAGAAAATGTTAGGACTAGGTTTTAAGGCTTCATGTGATACAAGTGCTCACTTTACTACACGGGTATTGGCTTGCAAAACTGAATTTCATCCCTACATTTATCAAGAACTGGGTAGCTGCACAATCTAAAATATTCACTTGCCTTCTCTCTTACAATTATGTTTCCTAAGCCACCTAGTCCCTGAGAAAGAAACACATATCCCTCTATCATGTTACTTGGACACCTCCCCAAATGTAAAAAATAATATGAAAGTTTACTTTCCAGACTCTTCAGCAATTTTACTTATGTGAATTTATGGGTTTTATTTTCTTACTGACACTTGTTACAACTGCAGTAATTTGCAAGTTGCTGCTACTTGTTAACAGACCTATGGTAAAACTAGCAATGAAGTATCTTATTCCCAAAATATATATTATTTCAATTAGAAATGCTCTAGGTTCAAGACCTATGCTGTTCAATACTTCATTCCATGTAATATTAAAGTGCTGTTAAAAATCTATTTCATTAAAACGAACACATTGGAAAAGAATATACAAGTCCAAAATTGTTAATTCATTCTAACTGGATTCATTGTTAACAGGCAGGCAATATTGAAATGTTAAACTCCATAATTGTCCAAAGGAATTAATGGAACAATGCATGCATTTTCATCGGCACAAAATAAGACTGAACTTTGAGGAAGAAGAAACTATTTCAATCATTATCACGCTATTATTGTGAAAGAATAATGTGCTATAATTCCATATCTAGGACAAGTATATACCCAACTATAGAGTAGCATCACTTAAACTGGAAACAACAGAATGAACCACTATATGAAAATATTTTAAAAATACTGTACACTGCTTCCTTAATTGTCCAGCATATGTAAACAAACAGCTAACTCAACTGAGTTTTAAAATATTACTTTAAAGTTAATTATCATATCTTTTGCATAACATGCCAGTTTGTTCTTTCACACTATCACAACGCACCTATCACAGCTCACAGTGGCTCATTAGAGAATTATATGCCAGTTCACAGACATTGACAGTGGAGCTATACAGAAGAAAGTGAAACATATAGCAGCTATAGATTGTGACTCCTTGCCCAAGAAATGCATATTATTATATCTATATATCTATATATCACTATGCTGGCAATGTGGCTAGCAGAGCCTAGTCTTCTGTGTAACATGTGCTGTATTATTGAACGTTATACACTGTATAAACATTTGACTAGATAGTGCCAAGTCAAATGCTATTCTATAACATCCACTAATATGATCACATATCAGTACCATATTGAATTATGCATGGGACAGAATATTTGTATAATATAGCAGTCAATACATAAAACAGTGGGCTTTCCATCACATAAATAAATAAAGAAAATCTGATTATCAGTGCTCTCCTATTTCATCTCATGTTAGTGTGGCCTTCCTCTTCATTTGATTGTTTGATCAGCAAGTGTTTTGAGGATTTAGGATTCCAAACAACGTATCTGGATTGAAGTACTTTAGACAACTAGAATTTCTCCCCATTTGACTACATGAGCCTATACTATTTAGAAGAAGCTCTGATGAGATAAATACATCACAATTTCTTGCCATCACTTGAAAAATTAATACAGTGGATTGTTCCAAATGCACAAAATAGGGTGTTTACAGAAAACAGAATTAAAGTATTTGCAACAGGCATCAGAAGAGGCATCATGATGTAAAGAAAACCAAAGTAGTTTTTGGAAAGCAGAGTAAGCTGAAATATAATTGGCTCTGGGAATGAGTTCACATTTAGGGTTAGGATTTATGGTTAATAACAGGATCATATATAGTATCTGCAATAGGTTAAATATAGTTGAAAAGAATAGATTTAAGAATGAAATTACTATAGCAATAATAAGTACAAAGAGAATGAGATTTAGATACATGAAATAAAAATATATAATCAATATGATATATAATATGTTGAATAAGTGTATGATGACATAGGATCTGGAGAGAAATAGTAATGTAAGCTATTTGTGCTGTAATTTTTCTCTTTTTCACATTTATGTTATTCACATGGTGTTTTTGTTTTATTCTGTTATGTATTGTTCCTTTTTCTTTATAATAAAAAAAAGAAAGAAAGCAAGAAAGCAAGAAAGCAAGAAAGAAAGAAAACCAAAGTAGTTCCTGGAAAATTGTGTCTCATAATGACATAGCTGGTTTTAAATATATATTCTTTTCAGCTTTTTTAAAAACATAGTGTACTTCCTCTTCTACACTCTCTAAAGTATTTACTCATTTTTGTTTACTTAGCTCAAGACAATTAAAAAAAGTATTTTACTGCTTAATCACTGCTTCAGTTAATTAGTGCTGGTTGATATTATAGATATGAATTTTGAATTTGATACAGCCTCTGGGCCTGGTAATATCTTAACTGTAAACGATGGAAGACGTCACTTCATATTGTACTTTTTTCGGCAATGAAGATGCAAGTGGAAATGACAGAAGGTTCATTGGCAGTTTTGCTGATTGAAGTGTGTGTTCACCTTGAGAGTGAAAATGTGCTTTTGCAAGGGACACAAATGTAATTTTGCCCCCATCATTTTTGAAACATAAAAATTGGGGTTGCTATTTTATGTAAAAAAAGGCAAGAGTCATTTTTTAAAAATTGACTAATTATTCCTACAAAGAAGCTCATTCAATTCAAATTATCTGGTGGACGTCATTTTTCTTGCTTGAGAATTCTCCATCATGGTCAACCTTGCAGATACATAGCTATGTCACAGAGATCCTGTTAGTGAATTGCGAAGATGCATAATGGGATGCTGGCAAGAGTGTCCTGTGGTGCATTGGTCACTTTGCACATCGGTCACTTTGCTGGCTCTCCTATGTAGTAACGTAACAGTTGCCCCTTGATGAATATGTACACCACGAAACTGCTCAGTTCCCGCATGTGCGAGTCCACTTACCGTGATGTAAGTCTCCAAGTGAACTCCAGCCACGTTCTTTTAAGATCTCTACTTTTTTTTCCTTTCTAGTTGGGAATTAGGTTTATTCTCATAATACTTGTGAACATTTGCTATATAAAGTCATTAATTTGCAGAAATGACATTGTTTGGCTTTTTGTCAACAAAAGCCACAATTTATATATAAGCAAACTATTAGGAAATGATACTGAGTGTGTCCATATGAACATGAGAGAATACTTCCTAGAAGACTATGAAAGGCATGCATTTTTGACACAGAATGCATAGCTATCAATTCCCTTGTTGAGAGCTGGCCTTTTTCACAACAGTACACAGCTTGGAAAAGGAAGGATTTGTTAATTGGTTAATCTGATATTGTCAAATTGGTGACCAGTCTTTAACATAGTGATAGTACTATGAATAGGGACACAAATGCACTGCCACCTGCATAGGCCTAATGCAGTTCAGTGTGGTGTCACTGAACAAAAATAGGAAAGAATTCAAAAGGGTATTTGAAGTACCAATTTTTACAAAAGTATTTTTTGTGCTCGCTTTGGCAGCAATGTGCTCGCTTCGGCAGCACATATACTAAAAATTTTTACAAAGTATTTTTGAGACTTATTTTATGCAGGTAACAGTCAGCTTGGGTTATACTAAATCATTCTGCTGTTTGAAAGAATTTGTGGAACTCATTTACAACATAATCCCTGTTCAGTTTTGTGCTTATGTCCAAACCAGAACTGAGACAGGGTTTGCATTGTATTCTGATCAATTCAAAATATACTCAGTTTGACAGATATCACTGAAATATTACTCTTATCAAAACCAGGTCAGGATTATGCTGCAATATTGCACTCTAGTCTTAAGACTGCTTAACTTGGAATGATCGTGGTAAATATGAAAGTAGGCTTTAGAACTGGTATTATATTTAAAAAAAAAGCCAGAGAAAGAACCTCTGGATATAAGTCCTAGATACAGAAATTAACTATATTGCATGCTAATATACCAGTTAGAATTTGGATATTATTTAGCTTAGTTTTGCCCCCCCCCCTTTTTAAAGAAAAGTATACTTAGCACCAGGAAACCTGTATCTGAAATTCCCTGGGCACATGTGTGTGTATATGTGTGCAAAAACAATTTGGTGGGCAAATTGGAGTGGGAAAAAGTGCTCTGCTCTGAAGTATTCATTCTCTTCCAATAGTTGCTCTTCTAAAATACACAAGAGAAGTATCAGGCCTCTAGTAGGAGTGTGTGTATAAACAGGTAGCTAGCTGCAAACGAAGTTAGATATGTGAAACAGACTGGCAAAGAAAATTGCTTTGTCCCTGAACAGTTAGCACATCTTAAGATACATTTGCATGCATTCAGACAAGACAAAATTCTGCTCTTCATCTGTGATAAATCCACATTACAGAAAAACACAGTCTACAGAACAGCTGGGTAAACTTTAGAAGAATAGTTGGGTTAATAGAAGGAGTGGAGTGTACAACAGAGTCAAATGAGTACAGGAAGTTCCACCAATTATGTAACTGAAATCAGCACACTATTATGCTGCTCACATTGCTCTCTTTTTTTGCCCTCACCTATCGTCAGATAAAACTAAATCCATGCAGACCAGCAGAGTTGTGTGCTTACACTGGTGCCCCCAAGTCATCTTGGACAGCTCCAATAGCCCCTGACAAATTGCTATATCAGCTACAGCTGATAGGAGTTGTAGCCTAAAATTTCTGGACAGTGCCAACCTTGGCTTCCTTGCTCTGTGACTCTTTGTGCTTGCAGGTAAATATTTAGGCTAAGATGTTTAAAAGGAATTTAGTCAATGACCATTAGAAAGTGCAGAAGGTCTTTCAAAAGGAAATGCTGCCCATATATTATCAGCAACAAAGGACAGTGATGTACATATTACTATCTGTCTGTTTGTCTGTCCATCTATCCATCCATCCATTTCATATTACTAAGTAATGATTAATTATATCTATGAAAGACTTGATTTCTGGGCAGGACAGCTGGCAGATGCTCCTTGAGGCAGCACTGCACTGGGCAGAGCTTTCACAGTGGAAGTGCTGGCCAGAGAGATCTCTGGTTGGAGAAACTCACCCTGGATTAGAGTAAGGGCCCAGAATTCCCATTATTTGCATTTACTCATGAGTAAACATGTAAGGAATGGGAAGGACTGACAGAGTTGCATCTTTTGCCCTTCCTGTAAAACACAGCTGTTTTGGTGAGTATCTGACAGCCTCAAGCCAGCAACCTGGTTTTTAAAAAAATTCTAATCAAAACTTCGGAGTTACAAAAGTGAAGAATTCTTCTGATTAAAACATATGCAACCAACAGCTGAGTAAGTGTGTTTGCTCCATAAAATAGGGAGTCAAATTACAAGATGGAGGTCGATGTGTTTAAAAGGGAACAATTCAGGATATATGTGCATATATTTTTGAATTTCATTTTAATTACAACATTGAATTTGACTTTGGCAAGGAGAAACTACAGCATGAGGAAGTGCAGGTATTATCTGTTTGATGTTGATAAGACTGATTTGCTGGCTGTAAGTGGTGAGATAAGAATTCAACAGTTAACTCTGTAACTGCTGGACTGAAAGATAGAATCCTCTGAGGAACTTTCTACAACAAAGGCTACAGGAATTACATTTTCTGAAAGAAAAACTCCTTGAGGAGGAGACTGTGAGAAGATTTTAAAGAGAACCCGAGGAACGAGATCAAGGCAGAACTGTGGGGAGATGTAAGGCAAGCGGGGAGGAGAAAAATGTGGGGCTAATATGGAAGCAAGGGAGACTGAAAAATCATGTGGAGAAACAAATTCAATTCAAGAAAATGGAGGAGAGAAGAAGTTCTGGTTTGTGAAATCGGGACTATAGCTCAAGGGGGGCAGGGAATACATTGAGAGCTGAATGAAACCAAGTTGATTTAGTGAAAGGATTAGCCTGCGAGACTGAAAGGCATGAGAGAAAGAGGAAAAGGAAAAGTATTATGGCTTAGGACAAATACTTTAAAAGTAGGGATGGGATGAATCCAGAATTTTCCGAATCTGAATCCAGATCCTAATCCCTGGAAGATTCTGGGAATCCATGAATCTCAAATCTTTCGAATACTTTTTTTAAAAAAGGGTTTAAAAAGCATGGGAAAGAAGGATAATCTTGGGCGAGACACACTCTCTCAGCCTTAGCAAAAGCCTAGGCAAAGGCAAACTTCCCTCTGAAGAAATCTGACCAGGACAATGGTCATGATTTTGCCTCAAGATCTCCGCACACTGGAAATGACATGACGGCCCTTTCTGCACAGGCAGGAAAATGTGGATTAATCCTGCATTTTCCTGCCTGTGTAAACAGGGCCACATATTAGAGTACAGAGATAATCCAGGTTAAAACTGGATTTCCTTTGCATAGCTCCTTATGGCATGCTGGGGTTTGTAGTTTGATGATGCACCAGCACACTTTGGCAGAGAAGGCTGTGACACTTTGTAAAACTACAAACTCCAGAATTGTGTCTGAAAGAGCTTTGCAAAGGAGCTATGCAAAGGAATATTTCAGGTGTCCTTGAAATCTCAAGCCTATACCTTGCAGTCAAGTGCTGAACTTAAATATTAAATGTTCAATTTCAATATCTTAGAAAACAACCCAGATGTAATTTCTGAAATTGTTAGCAAAGGCCATTATTACTCCGAGGGAAAAACTCATCTACTTGCCATCCCTCCTTGTATGTCTGGTCTCCCAGGTTTTCGGGTGTCCCAGTCTCCCAGGTTTTTAGGTGTCCCGGTCTCCAACAAACTATTTGGTTGGTGGATTTGAAAGATTCGGTTTGCCTATTTTGGCACAGGGATTTGGATCCGTGAATCTTGAATCCTTCCCCAGGATTCGAGGATTTGAGGATTTGGTTGGCCTATCCCTATTTAAAACAGCAAGTGGGAAGGACTTGGAAATATTAACAAAGGATAAGGAAAGAAGTCTGAGAAGTTGGTGGCAGGGAAGGGTTCAGGGATAGGATGGATGAAAAGGAAGAGTAGAAAAATAGAGGGAAAAAAGGGGTTGTTGAAACGAGGTTATGAAGTGGTTGCAGACACAAGACAATGAAAACTGGATTTGGTTGTGAGAACCAAATTGTGAGAAGGATTTTATAATATGAAATGTCATAGAAATATATGGATATTATGTTGTTACATAACATATAAAAGAGTTATAGTTTTAAGTAGTGAAGTTAATACAGTAATGAATTCAGTAAGTAGTGTTTCCTTTCAAGATGTAATAGGATGGAATACTGATAGATCAGTGCTAGATGTGTTAGGCTTTGAAAAAGAACATTTATTTTTCTTTTTTGGTTGTTGGAAAAAAAATGACATATTTGTAGATAGGAAAAAGAGGATTTATGGATACTATCTTAAAGAGATTTGAAACAATTTGAGTGTCATACACTGTTCAAAGGAAGAATGGAAGTCACATTTTTCTTTATTCTTTTATTTCTAATTCTTGTGCTTTAACCTCTTGTCTTTTTTTTGTTCTTTCCTTTCCTTTTCTGTTTCCATGTATTTGTAGAATTTTAGTATTTCTGAAAATTATCAATAACAATATTGCTAAAAATAATTATTTTCTCTAAAAGTGTTCCATGATTAAGATTTTCTTCTTCTGACGGACCCTGTGATCTATTTGCTGTATTTCTCTATTAATAGTGTAAACCGCCTTCAAAGTAATAGTCCTTGCAGTCCTGAAGAATTCTTGCAAACACTGATGTAAAGTAGGCCTGTGGAGTGATGGGATGGGGTTGGCTCTTGCATTCCAGGGCATGGTATTACTGTCTTGTTTTTTTGTTTCTCTATACAATGGAAGCATAGTTAAAAGAATGGCTTTTGCAATTATCAGGATCCTAATTTCACTTTGGCAGTTTAACTAACCTCTACACGCCTTTATTTTGTCAGAGGAGAACATCATCCAGCATCTTCTGTTGTTCTGTGCTCCTTCATATAATAAAATATACAGTACTATAAATATTGTAATGTTCTGATACAATATGTCCTAACATAAAATAATGGTGGCTAAATGGGGGACATTTAGAAGAATATGGCAATGACAAAAAGAAGAAAAGCCACAGTGGATGCAAATACTCAAAAACAATGAGATGAAAATGTGGCACAGAACAGAGAACATGATATCAGTTCTGCTCTTATTTTTGCCCTCTCACCACGACATTTTAACAGAGTTCCACAAAACACCTTCTAAACTGATGATGTGTGTGGTTAAAAAAATAAATCTTTACTGTTCCACTTAATTACATTCATCCTGAGCTTGCTCAACTGTGCTAAAAAGCCTGTTTAATAACAGGAAACCATGTGACTAATTATTAAATAAATTGTTCCCTTTTCCTCATGCTGCTATACAAAAGGCATCTCTTTTCTTCCCTTCTTGAAAATATAAACATTTGTGGCACTATAAGTTAATACAAAAAAGAGACTGGTGAACTGTGAGAGTGCTCAGTTAATTTCTCTTTACCATGATTAAAGAGAAGTACAGAGAGGTGAACAGGCTGGGGAAAATTAAGGACTGGTTTGCTTTTGGTTTCAAATAGAATAATACAAAGACGTACTTCCTCAGCCATCCCAAAGATGGTCCTGATGTAAAAGCCAAGAGAATCAAAAGAAATACCATCTTTGTATGCAAGTTATTTTGTTTCTCTTAAAAAACACAATCCATCATTATTTCAAAGGCAGATTTCTTAATCTATTCACCCATTTATGCACGATATCATAAAGGTTTTTTTAAAAATAACATCTCTATAATTTTTCCCCACCCCCCTACCCTCATTAAGTGCAATTGTCAACTAGGTCAAGATACAGAACCCCAGCACTTGACACTGAGATTACAAAGTGCTAACTTGACAGGTGGCAGATGCCAGCTGTTGCTGACATATCACGGTCTGAGGTTACTTCATTCTGCTAAAGAAAAAAGCTGAAGAGCAGACAATTCTCAGACACTTTTTCTTGTCATACACTTGCTATCTCTAACTGTGCTTGCTCTCAAAGCTATGGAAGGCACCTGTTCTAGAGAGTCTTCTCATTGACAAGGTGTCCCCTCTGTTCTCTGGTTTAGATGACTTGCTCCTCTGGAATGTACTTCGGAGGCTTGCTGCATTGCGCTGCCTATCAAGTTTATCACTGATGGAGTAGCTTTTCCGGGTGTGTGCATACAACAAGTTGGATTCATCTGCAGAATAACTGTTGGCCCGTTCAATTTTTGGAAGAGGGATATTGTTAGGCAGTGTTCTAGTTGTATTGCTATCTTGAGATGACAAGGAAACTGCTTTTTTGTCTTTGGCTTCGGTATCCTCATTATCAGAGCTTGGGTGACTTAGTTCTGCCTCCCTCTCGGGATGGCAGCATCCTAAGTCATCCATTTTGTCTCCATGAATCCCAGGGAAGCTGGATCTTTCTGCAATGGTTTGAGGAGCACTGACACACCTTGTGTCTATGCAGTCTGTGATGCTTGTGTACTCTGCTGTTTTGACCGGCACTCCAAGGCTGCTGAAATAGCTCCGAGAAGGTGAGAACATGAAACTGTGAGATTTGACGATGGGTGGTTCCTCCAAAAGAAATGGAGATGTAGCCAGGTATCGACTGCTTTTAGACCGCTCTAAGGTATGGTATAAGGGAGGGTCAGAGTCCCATGGGTTTTGGCTTTCTGTGATTTGTGAGTAGTCTGAAGAAAACACTCTTGTTTCTATTGAAGAGGGGTCTTCATAATCAATGCTCCTGCCTGAAATTCTATCAGCAGGAGAACCACTGACGTAAGCACTACTTGAGAGGACGCTGGAAGCTATCTGAGCTTGGAGAGCTGGGTCTCCCGTCCCCAGGATATTTATCGAACTGTCCAGGGGTTCTATTACAGACTGCAGCTCATCCATGGCAGAGACATAAATGTCTATGCAAGAGGAAGGCCTTCTGGAATCTGGGGCAATAGACAGAGTGCTTGTAGGCACTACAGGTACTTTTTGCTCTTTTGAGACAGAATGAGAGCTACTAGCACGATGGAGGCTCACAGACCTTTCTTTGAAAATGCTTTCAAATTTCTCCAACCCACACTTGTCCTTCATGTTCACTGCATAAAAAGAGTGGCTTCGCAAGCGGGGTGTTACTGTTGGAGAGGTTGGAGACATCGACTCCTCCCCTGTGGGATCCATACTCTCTGGAAGTTTGTAAGTGTTTCCTTCTTGGCTGTTGAAGCTACTCTGTCTGACAATGTAGGCTGTGTCAGTACAATCAGAGGATGTTCGAGAGCGTATCTTTGTGGCTTCTCCTCTGTCTAGGCCGGTTAACTTATCTAACGCTGTAGCCATTCTCCCTATCATGTCTTCCAGTTGAGCAAGCCGGATGTCTACAGTCTGAAGTGAAGCCTTCATACAGTGTTCTCGTTCATTCACTTCCTCTAATCGCATGGCCATATTCTCTACTCTATACAAGGAGAAGAGAGAAAGCAGAATTACTTTTGCATAGGGCAAGCAGATTAGATTTATCAGTCATAAAAATCACTAATTGGTGACTGTTGGTAATCTAAGTACTGTACTTAATCAGTAATCAGGGTAAGTGTGTGCATATGAAAGAGAAACAGAGATGCTTCCTTAGTTTTGAGTTATCTCCACAGAGATGATCAGCCTATTGGAATACCATTTCCACTTAGTAGAAATACTTCAGGTTATCCCATAACAACACACTTCAAGAAAATCTGGATTTTGTTCCTAATAATTGATATTCTTCTATAAAATATTACAAATGTTCTGCTTCAAAAATAAACATCACATATCCTTCCTAGAATATGGGTCAAAATAGTGTATTGCTTTATTGTAGTCTCTTTGTAATGTAAGGAGATCCTTTAAAGAAACACCTAATAAAAAAAAAATCCAATAGATCAATGTTGGCTTATGAACTGGATTTTTTTAAAATTTAGATCTTTTTATTTTTGGCAAAAAATATGTCTTCTAAGAGACATACCTAGATTATATTAAAAAACAAATTATGTTTTCATACTTGGGCTTCACATTTAGACTGTGAATATAAGCATTGATGAAGCCGTTAGGTGGAAGTGATATAAGTATTGATTCCTCCATTCCATATTAGGGTAGGGAACATGGGGCCTTCCCATGTTGCATGAGGACTGACAGGAGCTGCAATCTGATGTTTGAAAAGACATGTATTCCCCATCTTCAGGCAAAATACTGAAAAGATCAGATTTACGAAAGGCAGTAGTTTGTTTAATTAAAGTATATTCAATAAACTGCCTGGGATCCCATATTGAGAGAAAAGTGGGATATAAATTGCATAAATAAATAAATACAATTTTACAGTGCTGCACTAGTACCTCCTTGTTTAACCGTTTTTTTCTGGGCTGCACAATGGCAGCCAGATGACTGCTGAGAGTAGCTCTATACCAAGCTCAACCATTAGCTGCAGGAGGCAATAGGAAAGCTCCCTCTACATATGCAATCCTTTGACAGCTGTCTGCCTCTGGGACCTCCATTACTCAGGAAGGAATTCATCCATAAGTACATGGACAGACTTTAAAGAAAATCTTGGCATAAATTTGCAAAGCATGTTAGAATATTTGGATATATGTAAAGTCAAAAGAGATGCCTGCTTGTAAGATACCTTAAAATGAATCTAGTTTTCCCTTTCATAATTACAGGTGTGTGTGGGGGGAGGGACTTATAAGGAATGCAGCACATAGGAAGGGAGGCATATCTCTTTCTTGTGGAATCAGAGCCAAACCTCCTTCCCACTCTTGTATAGCTAAAATGCTTAAGAAGAAAGTCTCCATTAGCACCAAAGGGAACATTTCCCCTACCCTGTTAGCTGTGGGCACAGGGGAGATTTTGGCCTTAAGCACACTAGGACTGAGGAGGTAACACTTTTGTCACCAAATATCTTTGCTCCTATACGCACCTACAGTCAAGTGAGGAAAAACTGATACTCAACTACATATTGTGTATCAAACAAACATCTAGTTTTGCTCTAGAGAACCCTGTTGTGGGATTACATCCTAAAACTTTTATTTTGATACACGAATTAGTTCAAATATCCATCATTTTATGGTATAAATAATATAGTTTCTGTGAAATTTTTATGGAAGTTCTACCAACTTTTGGTTACTTCTGGTTTCTAGACAATACCATCTATTTTGTGATCAGTAAATATGTTTTACTGTCCAGTTTCTAAACAGTATAATTAGTTATTAGTTATCATTATCCATTAGCTGTCATGATAAGATACTACCAGTTTTGTCTAGTGTGCAGACAGTAAAACACTAAAGAACATATTAACGCTGTTTTCTTACAAACTAACATGTATGGATATTCTAAGACAGAAAAATCTCAAAATATATACACTTGTAGGAAACCAAAAGTTGTCCACCTTTCAGAGGTAACACGGATTCTTTCATCATTGGAAGAATTGAATCTATCCTCTTTTTCTCTGAAATATTCTTCTATGCATTGTTCTTCAAAATCATGAACCTTCTTCAGTTCATCATCTGTTATAAAAAGCTCTGTACAAAACATATGAGGCAATAAGAAAGCAGCAGTTAAAAGCAATTAACTAGCTATCTTTGTAAGGTTCTGACAGAGGTCATTTCAATAATTTACAGATTTGTAAGTCTGTGCATATTGTGGGCCCTCAGTATCCACTAGAGTTTGGTTCCAGGACCTCCATGGATACCAAAATTTGTGGATGCTCAAGTTCCATCACTGAATGGTGTAGTAAAAAGGCATCCTGGCAAAATCAAAGTTTGCTTTTGGGATTTTTTTTTCCGGGGGGGGGGGAATATTTTCAAGCTGCAGTTGGTTGAATCAGTGGATACAGAATCTGTGGACATGGAGGGCCACCCATATGCTGCAAGGGTCATATTTTATGCATGACACTATGGCTTTCATTTTATGTTACACTCTGAAAAACAGTTTTGTATAGGCTGTCAGGATTTCTGTGGAAATGTCAGCAGTATTTTATTTGATGACCCGGTTACCTGCTCTACTTCTCGCCGTGTTCTACTTACTCAGTTCTACTGACACAGCTAGGGGAAAGAGCATCGATATACCATCCCTACGGGCCTTGGCAGTGTGTGTGTGGATGTGGACAGCTCTCACACACAAGCAGCTGTGTGAAGAGATGCCTGTGCAGTTTGGGTTTGCAGCACCAGTTCTCAGTGTGCTCAGTAAATAAAAACAACAGTACATAATAAAAAAAACTCCATCCAAGAAGGAAAAGACAATAGATACAGCCACTCAAATATAAATTATGAGGGAGATTAAATTGAGCCCTTAAGTGACCAGGTTAAATGTGTGCTAAAACAGGAAAGCATAATGATACAGCAGCAAAAGGCTACTGAAGAAGGTACAAGATGATCTCCCCTAGAGAGGTTAGTCTAAGGTCAGAGCACGGTCACAGAGAAGACCTATTCTGCATCATAGCCCAACACCAGTCAGCTGTAGGTGAGATGCAAAGGAAATTGCTATGGCCCTTTGCCATGCAAAAGGGCGCCTGGAGCATTGTGCAATTGTGAGGCACGATCTGCAGGACGCACTCACAATCGCGTGACGCTCCAGGGTAGGGCAGGTGCCGCTTGCACACTTTTCATTTTCAGCTTTCAGCCGAAAATGGTGCGTGATCATGCACTGCTTCAGGGCCCCACACACACTTGCTGTGTGTGCGGAGCCTCTGGAGCTGCAGCGGTCGCACGTCCTGCCCCAGCGCAGCCTGGGAAACCCCCAGGCTGCGCTGCGGAAGGAAGAGGCGGGGCTCTCGTGCTGCCTGCTCAGGAGCAGGTAGCTTGTGCAGAGCTAAAGCAGCGGGGATGCGAGAGCCTCTTGCTGCAGGCTGCTCTCATGATTCCCGCACCCCAGCTCTGAAAAAAGGTAAGCTGTGGAAAGGGCCTATAAATCAAGCTGTGTGCTGCTGCCTTTGCAAAATGGTTGGAAATCACAATTGTTTCAGAAAGTGCAGCTTTTACCACATCGCAAAGGACTACAAGCTTATGGGGACAAAGCTTAAGGACCTTCATGCGCAGGTGGTCATTTTGCCTCTCCTCTCTGTTCAAGAATATGGCACACGAAGGGAAACAGCAATAGCAGAGGTCAACAACTAGTGTTGCCAGCAACGGTTTGGGTTTTTGGAACATGGCCTGAATTTCCATGAACGTGGGCTTCTGGCAAGAGATGGGCTGCACCTCACGAAACTTGGCAGGAATGTTTTTGCAAACAGTCTCGCAAGGAGGATTAAGAGGTCTTTAAACTAAGTTCCGCTGGGGAGGGAGACAATATTATTCAGGGCAAGGACTCGGCGAGTGCAGGGGGAAAAGGCCCAAATGATATTAGCCAAATAGTACAAGCATCCAATGGTGGGAGTAGTGGAAACTATAGTACAGGACTTGCAGGAAGGGCCCGGGGACTTAAGTGTCTCTACACTAATGCACGGAGTATGGGAAACAAGCAAGATGAACTTGAACTCCTAGTACAACAAAATAAATACGATTTGATAGGCATCACTGAGACCTGGTGGGATGAGTTTCATGATTAGAATATAGGAATAGAAGGGTATAGCCTATTTTGTAAAAATAGACTAAACAAGAAAGGAGGAGGAGTAGCCTTGTATGTCAAGGATGTTTTCACCTGTGAAGAGATCCATGACTTAAACCCTGAAAGCCAGGTCGAAAGCATCTGGGTAAGAATTAAGGGAGCGAGAAACAATAGGGATATTCTGGTGGGGGTTTACTACAGACCTCCAAACCAGACTGAGGACTTTGATGACGCCTACCTGAACCAAATGACTGCACATTCAAAAAGGAGAGATACAGTAATAATAGGAGATTTCAATTACCCGGATATATGTTGGCAGTCAAACTCTGCCAAGACAGCAAGGTCCAGCAAGTTTCTTGCTAGTATTGCAGACAATTTCATGGTCCAGAAGGTGGAAGAGGCTACAAGGGGATCAAATATTCTAGATCTGAGCCTGACCAACAGGGATGACCTTGTTAATGAGGTAGAAGTGGTTGGATCTTTAGGGGGGAGTGACCATGCCCTATTGGAATTTGGCATTCAGTGGGAAGGAGAAGATAAGGGTAGCCAGACACTCATCTTAGATTTTAAAAAAGCGGACTTCTGTAAACTTAGGGAGCTGCTGGCTGGAATTCCATGGTCAAGAATAGTGAAAGGGAAATGAGTTCAGGAGGCATGGGAGTTCCTTAAAAGGGAGATACTGAAGGCACAGTCTAAAACTGCGCCAGTAAGGAGGAAAAATGGAAGGCATCTGAAGAAACCAGAATCGTTGACTAAATAACTCTCAGCTGAGCTCAGTGTTAAGAGAAAAATGTACAAGAAATGGAAGAAGGGGGAAACCACCAAAGAAGAATTTAAGCAGGTAGCCAGCAGATGTAGGGAGGAGGTCAGAAAGGCTGAAGCACAGAATGAACTTAGGCTGGCCAGAGACATTAAAAACAATAAAAAGGGCTTTTTAAAATATGTCCGCAGCAAAAGGAAAAAGAAGGAGACGATAGAGTCGCCGCGCAGAGAAGATGGCGAATTACTGACTGGGAAAGAGAAAAGGTAGAACTACTTAACACCTTCTTTGCCTCAGTTTTTCCCCAAAAGGATACAAGCACTCAACCGGGCGGTTGAGGGGAGCAGGTGAGGAAGCAGGGGAAATGAGGCACATAATAGGTGGAGAGGTGGTACAGGAATACCTGGCTACACTGGATGAATTCAAGTCTCCAGGGCTGGATGAATTGCATCCTAGGATATTAAAAGAACTGGCAGAGGTCATTTCGCAACCGCTTGCTATAATCTTTGAGAAATCTTGGAGGACAGGAGAAATTCCAGCAGACTGGAAGAGAGCAAATGTTGTCCGCATCTTCAAGAAGGGAAAAAAGAGGACCCAAATAATTATCGCCCAGTCAGCCTGACATCAGTACCCGGAAAGATCCTGGAGCAGATCATTAAGCAGTCAGTTTCTAATCACTTAGAAAGCAACGTGGTAATCACGAGAAGTCAACATGGATTTCTCAAAAATAAGTCATGCCAGACTAATCTTATCTCTTTTTATGATAGAGTTACTAGCTTGATAGATGAAGGGAATGCTGTGGATGTAGCATATCTCGATAGCAGTAAGGCCTTTGACAAAGTTCCCCATGACATTCTTGCAATGAAGCTGGTAAAATGTGGGCTGGACAGGGCTACTGTTAGTTGGATTTCTAATTGGTTAACCGACCAAACCCAAAGGGTGATCACGAATGGCTGCTTTTCATCCTGGAGAGAAGTGACTAGTGGGGTGCCACAGGGTTCTGTCCTGGGCCCAGTGCTGTTCAATATCTTCATCAACGACTTGGATGAAGGAATAGAGGGCACGCTCATCAAATTTGCAGATGACACCAAACTGGGAGGGGTTGCTAATATGCCAGAGGACAGGATCAAAATTCAAAATGACCTGGACAGATTGGAGAGCTGGGCCATGGCTAACAAAATGAAATTCAACAGAGAGAAGTGTAAGGTCCTACACTTAGGTAGAAAAAATGGAATACAGAAATATAGGATGGGGGACACGTGGCTGGATAGCAGTACGTGTGAAAGGGACCTAGGAGTCTTAATAGATCACAAGCTGAACATGAGTCAGCAGTGTGATGCGGCAGCTAAGAAAGCCAATGCAATTCTTGGCTGCATTAATAGGAGTATGGTGTCTAGATCAAGGGAGGTACTGGTACCACTCTATTCTGCTTTGATTAGACCTCATCTTAATACTGAGTCCAGTTCTGGGCACCCCAATTCAAGAAGGACATGGTCAAGGTGGAGCAAGTCCAGAGGAGGGTGACCAAAATGGTGAGGGACCTGGAAGCCATGCCCTATGAGGATAGACTTAGAGAGCTGGGTATGTTTAGTCTGCAGAAGAGAAGGTTAAGAGGGGACATGATAGCCATGTTTAAATATCTGAAGGGATGCCATATAGAGGAGAGAGGGGGCTTGTTTACCACTGCTCCAGAGACCAGGACAAGGAGCAATGGATTCAAGCTGCAGGAAAGGAGATTCCACCTGAACCTCAGGAAGAATTTCCTGACCGTCAAGGCTGTCCGGCAGTGGAATATGCTGCCTCGGAGTGTGGTGGAATCTCCTTCTTTGGAGGTTTTTAAGCAGAGGCTGGATGGCCATCTGTTGGGAGTGCTTTGAGAGTGTTCCTGCATGGCAGGGGGTTGGACTGGATGGCCCGTGTGGTCTCTTCCAACTCTATATTTCTATGATTCTATGATTCTAAGTGGTGCCTAAGAAGAATAGGCTATATAGTGCATATAACTCCAGTTCTGTGGCAATTTTATGGGTTCCCAATTTGTTCCTGGGCCTCATTTTAAGTGATGGTGATGAGTTTTAAAGCCCTACTGTATTGTAAGCAAAATTGCCTTCCATGTGAAGCTATCAGTGCACTCTACTAAGGTATAGCAGAAGCTTTGGAGAGCTTCTCTCTGTTTCCAAAGCAGTGAGTTTTTGGGCAAGTCAGAGCTTTCTCAGCAGCATCTGTATTGTGAAATCCTTCCTGGGAGAGGTTTGCCTGTTTTTTTCCATACTGGGTTTTAGATGATGACTTGTTTTGGAGGTCAATAACTAACAGTTAAAGTTTCCTCATTTAGTTGTTATTTTCCTGTTGCAATTGTTGTCTTTCTATTTATGCTGTCATCATGCTATTTTAATGTTCTATTTAATTGTTTTAAACACTGCTGATTGGAGAGGGCTCAATAGCAGAGCACATGCTTTGCATGCAGTATATCCCTGCAATCCTGACACAACTCTCTTTCATACTACCCAGCTGTGGCATTTTGATCACACTTTAGCTGTTGATTCTATCCTATGGAATTCTGGAATCTGAAGTTTCATGTGAGATTTTATAATTCTTTTCCAAAGAGTTGTAGTGCCAAGGGTGTGTATATGCCTTCGAGTTGCTTGTTGACTTATGGTGACCTCATGAATTTTATAGGGTTTTCTTAGGCAAGGTATACTCTAATGTGGTTCTGTCAGTTCCTTCCTCTGAAATACAGCCTACAGCATCTGGTATTTGTTGGCAGTCTCCCATCCAAGTTCTAACCAGGGCTACCCTGCTTAGCTTCTAAAATCTAATGGGATCTTGTGCCTAGGGTACTTAGGCCCTATCATACCAACCTATGGCCCTTTCTGCACCATATCCCATTAGTGCGTTCTTCTGTTACAATCTCAGCATTGCCATGGTTAGAAATGCTCTCTTTCATACTCTTCCACCTTAAGCAGATGAGTAGTGGTACTGCCAACAGTGTTCCTTCTGCACTACAGCATCCTTGGCCACTCCCTTTCCATGCCTTCACAATGCCCCACCGCCCCTGATTGGTCAGTTTTTTTTTGTTTTCTTGGAAGTTGTACTAGCACAGCAATGTTGTAACTGCATGACACACCAGCACACTATTGCACTTTTGCGCTATAATGTTTAAAAATGTATTTTAAAAAATAAGCAGCTTTACCTCAAAGAAGAAATTTAAAAGAAACATGGAGAGGCAATAGATTTTGAAGTTACCACACCATGGGAGTAGCTGAGGGAGGGACAAGCTGGGCATGCCTATACCCTGCCCACTCTTGGATTTGCGACAACTGGAAGCACTATCAGGCGCTATTACGGTAGCACATTGAGCCAGATGACAAGATTGAAGTGCTAAAGGAAGCTCTTAATGGATTTTTTCTGGAAATGGTATAAGATGGTTTTGCAATGCTTTGGGATAGGATAGCAGCTGGATAGCGATGATGTCATGTGGTAGCATGACTTCCGGATTGGAAACAATCCACTGCTGTTGCTGGATAGCAATGTCGTGAGGAAATGGCCTACAAATCTCAGGTGCTACAGGATTCCTATCTATCTATCTATCTATCTATCTATCTATCTATCTATCTATCTATCTATCTATCTATCTGGTTTTTTTGCACATCTCAGTCCAGTGTTTCTAAGGTTCATTTTGTATGTTACGCTAATAAAATGGCTCTCTCCACAATTCCAAATTGTATAGGCTTTTCCCACCAAGATTAGCTGGATATTTAAACAGTAATCATCAGTACAAAGTTACTGTCTGCCCTCAGTCACATCAGTTTACATACAAGTTGTATTATTGTGCTGTTGCCCTTATCATCACCCTTAGCAGTTCTCTAAAGCAATAGAACGGACAAGTAAGTCTGAGTAAATCTTCCAGACTCCCCCTGTCCCCATATCTGTGAAAGATTAGCTGCATGAAACCTACTCAGCCCATAGTCTGTTTCATCTGGGTCACTTTCGTGCTTCCGCCATCTGCAGCAGATGTGTTGAAATATCATAGTCATGTGGCTAAAGATGATTAGTGGAGGAGGCAAGACTGGTCGTTCATGGAATGTCATGATGAGCTGATACCTTTGAAACTTCCATACTTGGTTAGATATAGATTTAACTTCAAAGAATGTGTTGCTGAAACAGAAAAAGATAAAGAGATTGGCATCTGATAAGCAGAACTACCTTCTTGGACTTCACATGGAATACAGAGGTCATTACGCACATTACACAGCAGCAAACTTGAGTCTATATGCAATATGAAAAGGGAGCCAGTCCTCCTGACTCTCTGACACATATACTGATAGATATTCAAACACTTCTTTGTCTCACTTGCAAGTTACATTTTTAATGGAAGACTTAAAAACTTAGGGGTACTCATGTGTGTGTGTATAAAATAAATGTCTGTGTGTTTATATCTATCTATCTATCTATCTATCTATCTATCTATCTATCTATCTATCTATCTATCTACATATATAGGGAGCAACTTAACAAGTTACTAATTTTAACCCAAGTCGGTGATGGTAATGAGTTCCTTTTGGGAGGACTTTTCAGAAGTTACACAGCACATTACTTTGAAAAAGCAGCCTGTCAAGTTCTGGAGGTGCAGTACTATAGGCTTCTCCTGCTTGAGATTCCTTCATGACTGGCACTAAGTGAAGTAACAGTGTGGTAATCTGTGGTAATACAACACTAATGTAATCTAAGAACCCAGATTAATATTAGATTCAACCTGACAGCTGTTGGCATGCTAGGTCCAGTAAAAGAAGGAAAGTGACTAAACCAAACATTCCAAAGACCCCATATGCTGTTTAAGATAATTTCCACACTACACTGTTATAGTGCTATTATTCCACTTTCAACTTCCTGTGGAATTCTGGGGTTTGTAGTTTACTGAGGCCAAAGAGCTCTCTGGCTGAGAATTCTAAATGCCCTCCCTAAACTGCAAACCCCAGGATTCCACAGGACGTTAAAACTGGAATAATAGCACTATAACAGTGTACTGTGGAAATGGCCTAAAATTACAGGTGCAAGCAGGGCCAGTTACAGGTTTCAGGAAGTCCTTAGCAAAGAGCTGACTGAAGATTACCTTGACTGTGGCCCACTTTGGTAGCGTCAGCATCATCATCATCAGCAACAGCAGGAGGAGGCTACAAGTCGCCATTTTAAATTTCCCATGATGCCCCTCAATGTTTGTCACAGCTTTGCTCCAGCTTATTGTGGCAAATTTAAAATGGAAGCATGTAGCCTCTGCTGTTTGGGCAGAGAGCCTGGTGGGAAGATAGCAATGTTAGGTCTTGCTGGTGTGGGCTCCTGTCGCAGCCCTAGTTAGTTGAGTGCTGGTGCTGACCCTTTAATAGCTTGCTGGATGCAGACAGCTTCCATTTTTTATTTTTTATTTATTTATTTATTCCATTCATATGCAGGCTTTCGTCTAAAGTGGGATCCAAGGCAGCTCCCATTGAGAATCAGTTAAAAAGAACTTAAAAATAAAACTTCAAAAACAAATCACTTCTAAAACTGGGGAGCAACTTGTATCACTCTTAGTTTGAGAACCTGATGTTCAGTTAAGCATCAGGAAGAAGGTGGCAAAGAACAAGACTCGGAATGTTATTACTAAATATTAATATTTCAACATTACCTTTTTTCTTTTTTTAAAATATTTTAAAATATGCTCTTTATTACTTTCTGATGTATTCTGTCACACATTAGTAGTTTGCTGCTAACATATTAATTTTTAGAAATTATTTTAAAAAACAGAAGATATGTAACAGTTGAAATCTCCCCAAATACATTCAAATATAAATATAATAATGTATCTAGTTTTAAACTGAATGATATTTCATCAGTTTCCTGCATCAAACCTATCTCGCTTTTGAGGCAGAAGACTTGGTGAGATCTCTTCTTTCAGAAGAGTATTCTCTGAATTATTCAGAAGAAAAAAGGTAATCTCCTTTTTACCAATTCATGTTTTTCCCTCCTGTATTAGCCCACAGTAAGTCTGAACTGTAAATCATGTAAATGTGCCATTAACCTAGACCTCTTACTTGGCAGGGACTGGATGACAGAAATGAAAAGGTGTCATTTGCTTTCTCTTCGGAACCTCTCAGTGTTTCTGTTGCCCTCAATATTTTGTGAGTTAAAAGAGTAATTGACCAAAAATGCATGAGATCAGGCTGTGGGTCTCATAACAGTTGCTGAAAATGGGTTCACACAAGGAAAAAAACAAACTTGTGCTACTGTGCTACTTAATTTCTGTACTACTGTTCCAAGAATAGTTGATACCCATGCCCTGGGAAGTCCCCCACCATCTAAATCTGGCCTTGACAACAGTAAATTAATTTTTTCATAGCTAGATATACTCAGAAAGTTATGAAACTCACTTAAAAACAGCGATCAGCAAGTTCACCAAAAGGATGTTTGCAACCAACAGGTAGCAAGCCATTATGGCTGGAACAATCCACGCTCCAGTTTTGCAGGGAGGCAGCTGGATTATTTTACCATCCTCTCTGGTTTCATTTTGACCACAAGGAGCTAGGAAGAAACAGGGAATGACAGGAAGGAAAAATGAATCCTAATTTGCAAAATCTTTAACATAAGTTATTAAATATTGAAGAATATAATCTATTCCAAAAGCTTAATCACCACTAGGGGAAGATTTGCCCCTTACCCCTCCCTGCACAACAGATTTGATTTGATTACCAAGATCAAATACTCTGAAAATCTCTGAGACAATTGCTACTCCCGTGGCTATTGAATATGAGTTTTTTAGTTTGCTGAAAAATATAAAATTGTCTTCAGAACAAATGACCTCAGTAGGCATTTCTCTGTTTCTAGATATTCACTGTACATTCTCAAAGTGCACTCAGCTTAACATGATATGAATTAATTAAAACATTTGTGTAAAATTTATTTTCTGTGATAGCATTTGGCTTTTTGATAACAGGTAGTTAGGAGCACCCATCAAATAAGTACAGTATAAAGCAAGAGACCATTTGAGCATTTCAGTGTGCAAGAGTAAGATTCATAGAAGCATTGCATGATTTTACTGACACACGGTTTTCATACTGTTAAGGACTTTTGACAGCGAAATAATGTGAAGCCAGGGAAGATACAACCAGATATTTATAGAATCCAATTCATGTTATGTAGGCAACACAGCAGATACTTCACTTCCTTTTTGTATTGCTGCATTCATTTGGGAGCCAGGAAAGGGGAAAATGACAAGGATATAGGGTTCTCCAACTCACTGGTTTATTTTAATGAAATATACCTTCCTTTTAGCTCAGTTAACTGTGATCTTATATAAGGAACCCCACTATCATCATACAGCCCAAACAGATCAAACAAGGAAGACCAGTGCTCAAGAAACTTGTAAGACATAGAATCGATTTGGTACAATCTTAGCAGTTGAGGCAGGCATGCTACACAAAAGCTAGTACAAAAAGCTTCCTGCGGAATGGGTGAGAAAAATGGCAACTACTGAAAGAAGGTGGTGGTATTTGTCAACTCTACCCCTTCAGTTTAGAGCAATCCGTTTGGTACAGAATTAAAATTATTGATGAGAAGTTAAATAGCCCTGTTGGGGCTTCAGAAGTCAGAGAGCAAGGAATTAAGAAGGGGGGAAAAGTGCCACAGCAAGGAACTATCAAATTGGTGTGGGAGATAGGAGGAAAGATAGGGGCAATGGTGAGGTCTTAAGGTCAGAGTTGCACCAGAATGCTAGTTTATCAAACCTGCTTTAGAAAAGGGTTAATAAAGTGTTATTTGCCTGTTTTCTCAAGCCATTCCCTATTTCTTGTTCTTTCCCTGTCCCATCTTCCTTGGCCATTTCCGCACTAGACTATTATAGTGCTATTATTTCACTTTCAACATCCTATGGAATCCTGAGGTTTGCAGTTTAGCGAGGGGCCTTTGAGGTCCCTCACCAAACTGCATACCCCAGGATTCCATAGGATGTTGAAAGTGGAATAATAGCATTATAACAGTTGAGTGCGGAAATGGCCCTTGTGTGTCATATTATTTAGGTTGTAGTGTTGCTTTTTTATTGATCATATGTAAGCCACTGTGGGAATTTTTCAGCTGAAGAATAAGGTAAAAAGGCTTTAAGTGATTAAGTGAACCAGCACTGAAGCAAGAACAAACTTACTTTCTTGGCACCTTGTCCACATGCTGCATCTGAATGCTCCCTCTATCCTACTAAATTCTTTTTCAATGGCTTGGATAGTGGTTTGTAAGGAGCTTAAAATTAGATGTGAAAATATGTACTCTCAAATGTGAGTTGTCATTGCTGAATGGAATAATGATTGGTCTTTGGGTACAGTTACAATCTAATGCAAAATGTACCGGAAGATTATGTAGTCAAAACAGATAAACTCCTATTGCATGAAGTTATGATACCAAATGTAACAGAGAGGAGTTTGTCAGACCATGTCTATCTGTCTCTTCCATAGCTCCAAGATCATGAAATCTAGCATGCCTATTAAGGCTACCCTAAAGCCTGAAATCCCATCATCTTTCCATTTATAGTATAGACATTGAATCAACAAGAATTTGATTAAATCAATATGTATCTAAGTTCCATCAATTCAGTGGATCTACTCTAGCTGTGATTAGCAATTGGATATATACTATAAGATACAGAGCTTTGTTATGGCTAATGGTTGAAGCAAGAACACTGAAACTAAAATCCCCCCCCTTTCATGCATATCGATGGTAAAGCAATTCATTCAACCAGTATCCCACTAAGTATCAATGATAGTATCTGTATAAATGATGCCACCTGATAGCAGTAAATTAACTCTCTTCCACAAGGCAGCAGCAGATATGAAGTAGTTACCCCTGTGAACAGCAGGGCATCATGAGAAGAATGCTGCAACATTTGTTAATTTGTAGTTCTAGGGCCAGGGAGACGTAGGGGTACTTGTGAGGTATTCTGCCTCTGGCGCCAAAATAATTTGCCTAGCATTTGTTACTGCGCAACTAATTTGATGGCTGCAGAAGATGATGGGGAGGAGAAACACCTCTAGCTGCTCTGCCTTAGGCAGCAGAATGCCGTCAGCCAGCCTGCCCTTCCATATCTGGTACAGAAGCTTGTGATCAGTGTGCGCATAAGAAAGTGTACTTGCTAACATTAATTTGTCCCAAAAGAAAAGAAAGGGAAATCTGTTTCTCTCTTGAGAAAATTTAAAGGAGGTAATTCTTCAAATGACATTTTATTGCACATTTGTTGAATTAGTTTCCTATGTGAGATTGCTTTAGTGTTTCAAGCTGTAGTTTCACTTTGGGAATTCAAGATTCTGGTTTCATGATCAGCCTAATAAACCATGGGAAGCTGTTTATTCAGTCTTCAAATTAACAAACATGGAGGAGGTATAGTATTTCACAAGAAACATCCTCATTAGAATATTTTTTTCTGAATGCACTATGTAGAAAAAATCTCTATTTTGTTGTAGGCTAGTGTTTCTCAGACATTGAAGGCCAATGTTTCTCCATCACAGATAATACAACCTTGATTTTTTTAAAAAAGTGAGAGAGAAAAAAGCTTAAAGGGGAAGACTGACTTTCCATAGAGTGACAGAGTAAGAATATTTTTGAAATTTATGTATTACATTTATATTCTGGCTTTCCTCCAAGGCATTCTTGCTGGAAAGTTGTATGCTTACATGAAACCTGCAAAGTTTATGTGGTTGAGAAACAGTGAGTAACTCATGGACACCCAGTGAGCTTTTGGGATATTTGAACCTGGATCTTTCGGTCACAGTTAAACAGCCTAATCATTCCATCACTTTGACGCTCAGAGGACCCCATCTCCTGAAGTTCTGAACAACTCAGCTGTTCTGGGCACTACCTACTTCTATTGCATCTCTGCATCAGAAATTATTCTGAATACCGTCACAACTCAGGACCAGTATTGGCTGGTGGATCTATGTCATTGGGATGGTAAATCCAGTCTGGGTTTTAGGGTCATAGTAGATTACACCTTAATCTCATGTGGTTCTGTTGGAATCCCACTATAGCCATTCCTGTGATGGTATCAGATTATCAATGCTCTCTATCACACCCTTTTGATATCTGCAGATCAGTAGTGTCATTCACACTGTTCTTCTGCATTACAGTGTCACTGCTGACTCCTTTTCCCCACTCCACACCTCATGATTGGTTCATTTTTAATTTTTTAAAATTATGCTCTAACATCATGATGCAAGGATGAATTCACGACATTGTGACACCCATACCACACCCACTCCTGGTTCAGCTACAGAAGGAAGTGCTATCAGGAAACTGCACTCCCACAACTAACTGGATTGTTGCTGGAAAGGAGGTCATTAATGGATTATTTACAGCATGAAAAAAGCCACATTTCAAATGGACTGCAAAGATGCTGGAGAGCAATGACATTATGTGATAGGACTGATCCCGAACCAGGAATAACGCATTGCTCTGATGGTATGATACCTTGGTGTGATAAGACTCTAAGTGTAAAATTTTAAAAGAATGAGATGCTGTACCTATTTGGAGATAGTTCCTTTAAACCTTCAGATTTTTACTGGGAAACAGAGATGGCCTGCAAGAACTAGGGCACTTGATTGGTAGGGATGAAAAGAATAGTCACAATTTTTATTGTCTGCTTTGAAAAAAAATCACCAAAATAAAGAGATTTATCATTAGTCAATAAAAGCAAGGGGGAAAATGCTCTTTTCTTTTCAGTTTCAATGGTATTTTTGCCCTCCTGCCCAGGTTCTTACAAAGAAAAGACTGAGCTTTGTGCCAAAACCCCCCTGCTTTGGCACACACACAAAACCAACAATGTATTTCAACAAAAGATGTGCTATTTTGTGCAGAAAGAATGTGTTTTAGGCATAAACAATGTTTTTTTTAAAAAAAATCCTAAAATATGGAAAATCATGGGAGAATGTGCACGAAGTCTTGTAATTTTGCTCATGAGAATGAAGTAAGCCAAAACTTTAATCTCTGTTGGATGGTGAGGGAGACCTTCCAGCACAGCATGTCTCTGACCTTGGAGGGATACTTTAGGCTCACAGAAACCTTCAGTTTTAAAATTCCTTATTGACTACCAGTAGCTCTCTCATGGCACTCCCACAAGCTCTTGCAAAGCAGAGCTTGGCCTTTGCTGAAACAGACCATTGGAATTTAGCACAATGAACACATAAAATACTAAACACAGTATTTTGGCTCAGCCCAAGCTTTGGTATTTTTTCCCTTAAAATTATAAGAAGCAGAGTGGCAACAGCAATTAATCAAAAGCACATTTCTGGTCATGGAACAGGATCAAGGGTAGGGAAAACTCTGGCTACATTCACCCACTCACTTTCTCACTTTTTAAAGATTTAAATTTCACTTGAAATGATTTCTAGCCAAGGAGGATTTATCCAGCATTCTTTTCAACAGATAGCTTCTCACAGGGGATTTAAAATGGAATTAATTCAGGTTATTTGATGAACGCAGTGCACGAACATGGAAATAATTTCTCAATCCTTCTCTCCAGAACTATTCATAAGCCTTTGGGCCCTCCCCCCATCTTGTACAGATTTCAAAAGCTATCCTACTTCCTCTCTCATGATTCCTATAGTGGGCATTAGTTTTGTGTTTCAACTGATGAAGTATACACTGAATGTCATGTATTATGCTGCTTGCCAACATAATTATTTAAAAATTATGACATTTCAGAGTTATGAGATTCTGGTGTTTTGTTAGAAATTACAACAGAATTTACAATTTGACAGTCCGTAACAGCTTTTAATTATTTTTAAAGAGGTTTTTTAAACTAGCTAGTTAAAAATATATGTGCCCTATCTACCTACAAGGTGTGAGGGGTTACACTATTATCCCCTGTGTTGACTGACCAGCTTCTTGAAACTGAAAGATCAAAGGACATGCTGGTCCAGCACAGGCAATGACACTGGTCTGATAAACCGTGGTTTCTTAGACAAAGAACACATGTTTATTTCACATAAACAATCTTTCCTCCTGCCCCCTACGAAAAAAACAAACGTTGTCACCAGTATGCTAATGATACCCAGCCCTATTACTCCTTTCCACCTAACTCCAAGGAAGCTGTTTCTATACTAAACCAGATCCTAGCAGCTATAATGGGGTGGATAAGGGCAAACAGACTGAAGATTAATGCAGATAGACGTGCTCCTGGTCAGTCAAAAGACAAATCTGGGAACAGGGATTCTGCTTGTGTTAGATGGGGTTAAACTCCTCCTGAAAAAATGGTACTCCTGGATTCAGCTGTAGCTCCGGCAACTTTTAATATAGTTCCCCCTCACCACCTACAGCGTATACCCTCAATAGGTCTACATGGAGGCAATGTAACCCCTAGGCTGATATAATAAGCTAAAGAGGAACAAAAACTTTGTAGTGGATTATCAACATAAATGCAACCAACTAGGCTGGGGTCGCAGAAGAGAAACCATAGATAGGCCCCAGGAAGGACTGCAATGCTGAACTACAAACACACTGAAATCCTGCTCTCTTTCTAGTGGGGGTGCTACATTGAATTAAAGCAGATGGTAAGGAAATGTGAAATGACCTTTGTTTCTCTGATTCTTCCCAGCACAAGATGCACTTCAGTCAGCACAGGACAGGTAACTCATTTTGTGAACTGAGATTTCTTCTATTAAGTATCTATGGAAGATGATAGGGCCAGACAATTGTGTCTGTGTGTGTGTGTGTGTGTGTGTGTGTGTGAGAGAGAGAGAGAGAGAAAGAGAGGGGGGTATCTATTTTGACTGGCAGCATCAATTCAAGGTGTCATTCATAGGCTTTCCCCCAAATGTCTCCATTACCTGAAACCTTTTTACCTATAGATGCCAGGAACTGAACCTGAGTCCTTTTGCATGTAATACAGATGATCTACCACTAAACTATAGTCCCTTCCAGAGACAGGGGTATAGGCTTAGAAGGCAAGTCAGAGAAATCTAGCATGCCACAAATAATAAAATATCTCTTATTTCATATAATTATGAATGCACTCTTTCTACAAATAAATTTCATTTCCTAAACCAACTCTATGCTTTGATAATAATATTCATGCATATTCAAATCTTCTCCAATCATAAAGAATCCATGCATTTATTTATTGATACCCACCACAACTAAAACTACATGATGAACGTGCAGAAGTTTGGAAATCACCACATGTAGTGTTGTTTCAGGGAGATTAAGATAAATATGGAACACATGCATTGATTGGAGAGGCTGCCAGTTGATGGAGGTGGACAGTTAACTTGGTCAGCCTGCTGTCATGCAAAGTAACAAAACAAAAACAAAACAACTAAAAAATTTAAAAACCTATTTTAGAGTTGCATATAGTATTTGTCAATTTCTCAAATTCAGCAAAGCATTTTATAACATTTAGGTCTGATATATACTGGATGACATTTGATTTTTTTTATTTTTAAAGATCCAGAATTTGTTGCCCAGAAAACCCTGTGATAGGTTCACTTTAGGATTCCCATAAGTCAGAAATGACCTGAAGGCACACAAGAACAACAATGTTGTACAAGTAAATGGAACTAGGAAAAACAAAAGGAAAACCTGGACACTATAGCTGCCTGTTGTTTAATTGTTTTCAAATAATTAATATGTGGTTCTAAGATATACTGACTGATATTTGAGAAAGTGCAAATACTCCAGAATACTTTGAACAATAAATTGTGGCTGATTTAGCTTAGGCCAGTGAGGAGACATAGGTTTATACATTTTAAAACTGTGTCAAAATGAACAGTGCCAAAAACTAATACATACAGTGTTCAGTTTAACAAATCTAAGCGTCTTTTTTGGGGAGGAGGGGAAGTGGGATTGGCCTATGACACAGTTTAGTGATTTTGAGACACTTTACTTTTACATCACGTATGAGAATTCACATATAGTTTGTTAATCCAATACATTGGAAGAAAAATGCTAGACTTTAAGTCTCAGCATAACAGCAGACAACTTCCTCTAACTGAGCTCAGACTTCTCCTTTCTCAAAGCAGACCCAGACTTTCAACTCCCTTTGGGTATACAAAATTATGCTGTGAACAGTCAGACATTTGCTCTTTGTGTAACACAAACATGATTCTCTGGTTGTTCTGTCAAGCAATCAGCCAAAAATCTTGGTGATTTAATAGCTCCTTCCACAGATTTGCATAACACAAGAACTGGCAAACTGCTTTCTGTCTCTAAACTGGTGAAGTATTAAACAGCATAGGGACCCTTAATCCCCTACAAACTACCATCAACTCCTCCAAAAGAAGGATGACACAAATTCTTTTGCAACTTTACTAGCTGTGATACAGCTGCACCTGATGATGCGCTAATTACTTTTGCAGATTCATGCTAAGTTCAGTCATCAGTAATAATGATCAGTGACAATCCTCGAAGTGGTAACTCTTTGCACAGATTTCTGTGTAAACGGCAACAGCAGTCACAGTAATTTTTAACCCTTTCTCTTCACTTGCATGGTTCTAAACTACAATCAGCACACCACATAAGAAAAAGCAAAACCCCCATTGCCATGGAATGAGTTCACTATAGCAGATTCTTAGTATAACATCAATAAATGGCCACTTGTAGAGGAACAGACATATATGAAAGGAAACCTTAACCTTGATTACTTTTCTATGTCCCCACTCTTCCTTCCATTATTATAGGTACGTATGGTCTTTCTATACCCCTTGAAAGGATTTTGAAATGGGGGGGGAGAGAGATGGAACGAAGCAGAAAGCTAAACTCAGGAAGAAAAGTCCATGGATGGCAGTTTTTGTTTGTTTGTTTGCTTGTTTGTACACCCTGCTATTGATGAGAACAGAAAGAAAGGCTAATCCGCAAGAAATACCGTTTCAGAGGCTAGTACAGGTTTTTGTAAAATGCATCCATACAGATTTCTGGCACATTTCCTCTCATGTGGGAATATTAAACAGAAGGTTAAAGTGAATATCAGTGCAAATGAATTCATGATTATCCAGATATGAACTACTGGGAAAACCAAACTCTTTCTTTTTACATTCCCTCTTCTTGAATTCTGTATGAGGAAAAGCTGTATCACCCCTGTACAGATGTTCCTTAAGGATGCATCTGTTGTCACAATGCATCTAAGAGATCAGATGGAATGGTTTCTTTCTAACCACCACTGGAACAAGTTCTCACTTTTAAATGCCACCCATGTACATTCAAGCAGAAACAGTGAACTAACAAAAATCCTCCTGCCTGGCCCTCTGCATTAAGGATGGCATTCCTGCTCTCACTGTTGGATTCCTACAGCTGCATGACTTCACAGTAACACTGATCTGCTCTGGCATGTTACACTGGGTAGCACCAGGAGGATTCATTAAAATAGAACACTGATGTTTGCAGATGGCCAGGCAAATGAATTCTTAGGACAACATATACGGAAATGGGTGTTAGATGTGGAGCACAGTAATACAATTTAACATTTCTGTTACATTCACAGGGGCTCAAAGAATTTAGCATGTATCACCTTCCAAGGCCCTGTAATATCAATCAGGAGTATTACCCACCGTACTGCAGATTGGGTAAGCGAGGCAAGGAGAAAGAGTGGCTTGCCTAAAGCCCTCAGTACATTCATGGCAGAGGTGAGATTTGAACCAGTCTTTCTGGGTTACAGCTCAGTTTTTTGGCTACTACACTGCAGAAGCAATGAACAATGAACAACCTAAAAGTTTCTTACATTAATAGTTAAATAAAATCTATCAGGATCTTTGAATGACTTTTATTTCACCAATGTAGCAGTGGCAACAACCAGTATATGCCAATCACAGCAGACAATCAGTAATGTTACTAGCTTCATAACTATTGGCACCACTGGAATATCTAGTCCAGCCATTTTCAGAACTGAATGCTTAGTAGCAAACTGATTTTGAAGTGTATGTTCTAAAATCAAACAAATGATGGAGGAAAAAATGAAGCACTGGCAGTGGCGGAGCTTGGAGTGTGTGGAGGGGCAGTGGGAGGGGGCAGGGCTACGTCACAAGGGGTGTGGCCACTGTGCATGGGACATGGTTGTGGTGCATGGGGCGTGGCCGGGGTGTGTGGGGGCATGGCTACAGGCCAGGATGCCCCAAAAACATTTGCTGCCCGGGGCAAATCGCCCCCCCACATCCCTACACAATTGACCACTGGTATAATCTAAACTAGAGGGTGAAGTTAGTTTAACAGCCACTCCCTCTCTTCAGGAAAGCATAGTTCTGTGAGGAGTGCTTGAGATTTCCAACAGAATTCTAAGCACCTGCACAAAAACTATAATTCCCAAGATTCTTTGGGGAGATTATTATGGCAGTTAAACTGACAACAAAACCCCCCCCAAATACATATTTAATATGCAGATATACCTTATATCTTTGATGTGCCATTGAACACAACGTGGATACCTTAAATAATCTGGATAACTGAAATAATAAAATGTAAGTTTTAATGTAATTTACAGGTACTACAAAGAAAAAAAATAGCTAGGGAGGGGTATGATTCTTTCCATTAGGAAATGTTGTTGATATTACCTGCTAAAATTAACAGTTTAAATGGCAAAATTAACAAGATTTTGGTTCAACATTATACTTTCCTGTGATGTTTGAGCCTCTATCCTGAGCCATTTATTGAGAGTGTCAAAAATGATCTTGTAAGACATCACCTGATCAAAATTTGATACCTGACTTTGGAGTATGAGAATCATAAACTTGCTTACGGTCTATCTGGTCTGCAAACACTTCCCCATAGATCATCCAATACGGCATGTAAAAAATATTTTTTGCCAATTTCCACGAAGGCTCTTCATTAGGGAAGAGTATTGCCTGCCTTGCAACACCAAAGCTCATCAGAACAACCAACATAATAATGACAAAATACATCATGTCTATCATCTGAAATAAAAAAAAGAAGAGAGAGACAGAGAGAGAGAAATATATCTACTTTGTCCTGTGAGATTAGTGAAAATGTAAAGCATAAGAATCAAGTTATTAAAACAGGTTCATCTCATCTTGTCCTGGCTCCTCACAGCCACCTCTCACACATTCTGGATTCTCACGTAGGCTTTTCCTTGATCCTACCAGACTTCAGCTGTTGAAATACCATATGATGTATTTTAGCTTTAATGTAGAACTGATAATACCCCACTTAGACCTCTGAAATGACTATCCTTCCTATTTCCTTATGTGGAGTACCATCTTTTCCCTTCTTTTTCTAAGTTCCTTGCATGTGAACCCATGAACCTATTTCTCCTTTCCATGTCGAAGCTTTCCTACAGAGTTAACCCAATAGTTCTGAGATCTATCTTAACACCATGTATAAAACACTGTTTATAATGAGCTATACAGTATTTTAATCTTGGGCTCTGGTTTTGTTGCCAATCCCCTACTTTACAAAATCTGGCTTTAGCTTTATTGTTTTGCTTTACTTAGGCATCTTAGCTCCTGAATCTAGGCTAAAAATCCTATGGACACATGTTCCTTCTTGTACATATGGATGAGGACATGTATGAAACATGCATGAAGTAAATGTGGACGAACAATTCAAATATTATTCAGATATACAGGGGATATTGTACATTCTGTTACTTGGCTGTCATCTAAGCCACTCAAAAACAGTTGGTCTAGTTGGAGAAGGCAGATTAACTCTACATCCCATCCTACCCCACAGATTCAGGCTAATAGAGGTGGCTGAGCTTGATATACACTAATAGTTTGATTACTATACATCAGTTAGTGGAGCTGATTTTACCACGCCTCCTCTGTTCTCTTTAGGGCTACTCTTCTCTCCTTGACAGCTACTTTCTTACAATTCCAAACTCAAAATAGAATGTGGCTGTTGCATCTCATTCACAATGTTTCAAGGTGTGAATGGAATTCGAAAATATACGCAGAACTATCTGGGTTCTTTCTAGAGTGTCACAAGCATCTTTTGCCTGTAGTTTTTTATATGGCAAGTTGAACATATCGTTTATTTTTACTCTATTCTTGATTTTATTGAGCACCTCAGTATAAATAAATACATAACAAAAAAATGTTGCCATGCAAAAACATTCTATCAAGAACATTTCTGAGAAGACACTGAGGCAAAAAAAGAAATTTCTGGTATAAGAAAGTGAAGACACGTAGCATAGAGAAGGATAGAAAAAAGCCATGTGTGCTGATGGGTAAGTATAAGGGTTTTGAGTTGCCTGAAGCCAGGCTTAGTATCAGGCCCAGAGGTTGCAAGAAACAAGTATCACTTTCTATTGAATAGAACAGAACATTGTTTTTGTTATAACACGCAATACAGAAACGAAAGTTGGGAAACTCTTTCTTACCATTTTCCCAATCATCATTACATATGGTCCCAAATATTTGTTCACCCCGAAGATGTCTAGCAATCGAATATACCAGTAAATGATGTTGACACAGTATATAACACGACCGTCACTCCTGAGTGGCAGATCCTGGAGACGAAGTATCATACCCACAGAAAACAGGAGAATAGCAATAAGATCGGTAACATTCCAGTACTCTTGAAGCCACACTTTCACCTTCTGCAGCAGCTTCCCAGGTTCTGACATTAGTATCTAGGGAACATGAAAGCAGTTGGAGGAAAGCATAGGTAGAGGAAAGCATGCAAGATACAGATCAAAATATAAACCGATGAACTTCTTTCAAATTGGGAATGATCCAGCAATTAAGCATATGGAATCAGAAGTACACAGCTGTATGCAGACATCTGTGACATCTCAAGGCAAGACTTGTGTAGAGCTGTTAGAATGAAAACTAGAACAGCTCCTATACCTCCAATGGTTGTATGGAAGAGGGAATTTTAATAGGTGTTTGTTTCCCAATTGCATGACAAGTAGCACCTACAGCAGTGGTTCTCAACCTGTGGGTTTCCAGATGTTTGTGGACTTCAGCTCCCAGAAGCCCCAGCCACTATGGTCAATGCTCAGGGCTTCTGGGAGCTGAAGTCCACAAACATCTGGGGACCCACAGGTTGAGAACCACTGACCTACAGTAATTCCCTCTTCTACTGAACCATTAAAGGTACAGGATCTATTTCTAGTTTTCACTCTGGCTACTCTAAACCTGTGAGTCTTGGTTCTACCTAGCTCTACAGCTTACCATAGTGGCTTACATCCTGTAGAGTGGGACAGAACAGGTAGAGCCAAGGCATACAGTTCACAATGGCCTCAATAACTTGTAAATGGTTGCAGGCTCCTGGATACTACATTATAGAGGATCCAGCTGGTCACTTACTGCTCCTCAACCCCCACCACTCAGGCCATGGGCAATCTGAACCAACTGTGACTGGGAGAGCTGCAGCACAGTGCTAGAGTATAGACTTTTCCAGAAAAGGTCCTTGTTCACATCTCCACATAAGATTAGGAAAGAAACCTTGAAATCCTGCTGCCAGTTGGTTTCTACAATACTGGGCTATATGGACTGACTCAGTATAAGACAACTTCTTGTCCTATTCCTTGTAAGCCTATGACAGCTATTACATAGTCACAATGATCACAGACAATATCTGAGACATTATTTGTTATGGGATATCTCTCTCAGAAATAAAATCTCACAGGATCGTTCTTACAACCACATTCTGTTCAGATCTACCCTATAGCCAGAACCTAGAGTTCTGGATATCTGTGTGAGGTGGGTGAGCCATAATGTGGGGTGACCATGCTCACAGTGGCAAGGATGTTCTGTGTAGTTCATATGCCTAGAGTGACATCTGGCAGACAGTGCACCCAAACATGCATTGGATAGGGTTATATCACCGCATTGTTCAATTTACATGACCTTCATACCCCTGGATCATTTCCTTACATTCTGCTGGTTATATTTACATAGTTTTAGTATTTTCTAAAATTCACCCAATTCAGCAAATGAATTTCCCCCACTACAATATATGAAAGGTGCTTTAAAAGGTACACATTTGGGTATGCACTTCTGTTTTGATTTAATATTTAAATGCAGCTTCCAAAGACTCCATTCTGAAGCTGGGAAATATATTATTCTACTAATTAAGCATATTTTTGGCTTGAATATCACCTCAGGAAGAAGACTTAGGCCATTTCCACACGGGGTTTTCAACACGGGGCAGAACATCCTCCAGGAAGGACGTCTGCACCTGGGAGCGGACTGGGTCGGACCTACTTAACGTAGATCTGCACCCCAGCCTGCTCTGGACCCCAAGTGGTCGTCCAGCGTGCTTTTGAAAGACTGCTAAAAACAGGTCTTTCAAAAGCACGGAGCACGCCACTGGGAGCCTGCTCACTTATGCAAATTCGCAGGCTCGCATTGGTGCGAGCCTGTGATCTGCTGGGGGCGGGCTTTAGGCTGGTGAGCTTCAGCAGTTGGTCGAGACCCTCGACCAACCAGAAGCCACCATTTTCGTCCCCAGAGCAGTGCAGAGTGGCAGCCACGCACTGCTCCGGGGAAGCGTGGACTGGACCGGCGAGCCCAAAAGTCCGGTGAGTAGTGTCATGGGGCGATTCCCTCGCCTCGTGCGGAAATGGCCTTAATGTCATTAATTGTAACTAAAACAATGTCATAATAATCAATACAAACAAGTGACCTGCATCTTTTTTTTTTAAATCTATGTTGGGTACCTATTACTTACATTGTATTCCTTGTAAGTCTTGTAATATGGATCCTTTTTACTAAATCCATATTACATGTCTTCTTCTGGATTCCACTGACTCATAATGACTACACTGTGGACTTTGGAGTTATTCCCTGTGAATATTCTTTGGTAGGTGTTGACAATTTGAAATTATTTCCAAGTGGAATATATTCAAATATAAAGAAGACAATAATAAATTAAAGAAAACAGTTCTATGAAAAAACAAGCAGCATCTATATCACACTTAATTATGAATTCAACTCTCTTAAATTTATGGAAGCCTTTTATGGAAATCTTTTTTTACTTTCTTTTTTCTTATATATATATATATTTTTAATAGAATAAAAAAATAAAAAAATTATGGAAGCTTTTATTGATGCTGCAGAGCCCTCTTGTGGTTACAGTGACTATATCTCTGCAATTCAGTGTTTTTTGCTATCTTTCCATCTTTTTGATTAATCAAGATTATAGAATGATCTGGAGATCCAATATGATGTAGTGTTTTGAGTGTTCGACTATGACTCTAGGAGACTAGGATTCAAATGCTTGCTTGGTCATTGAAATCCACTGGGTGATCTTGGGCAAGTCACACTCTCTCAGCCTCAGAGGAAGGCAAAGGGAAATCTCCTCTGAACAAATCTTGCCCAAAAAACCTCATAATAGGTTCACCTTAGGGTCACCACAAGTCAGAAATGATTTGAAGGGACATAACAACAACAGAATGATTTGAGCAGTTACAAGTAAAATACAGCATAGCCTTCCAGAAACAGTATTTATTTTTGATTAATGCCTTAAGACTAATTTTTTATTGTCAATCCAATGTCAAGTGGGCAGCCCATGGTCTGCAAAGTACCCCAAAGCTGCAGCCGTGTAGTTTGAAGTGCGGGGGGGCAGGGGGGGCGGAGAGGCATAGGTATGGCCATGTTGTATGAGGGCATGACCATGTCATGTGGGGTGTGGCCATGTCACATAGGGGCATGGCTGTCTCATGCAGGGGTGTGGCTGCATCGCATGGGGCCCCCCCAAAAAATTGCCACCTGGGGCACACTGCCCTCATCGCCCCCCCATCCGTATGCCAGTACAAAGCTGTTTTTGAGGCCCTCAGATCACCCATAGTTCCTCCAACAGAACTATATAAAAAATTTTTTTACTCAAAAAAGCTAAGTTTTGGTTTAATTCCTTAGGCCTAAAATAGCTGGGGGGGGGGCACATGGCAAAGTTTAAAAACTGAATAAAAATTTCAGGGGGGATGTGGACCTCCAATGTCCTACAGTAGCCGAATGCAGCCCCCTAATCTTTAGTACTTACCTGCCCCTGATTTACATGTTTAACATATGTAAGATCTTCCAGTTACGGACCTTGCACATCCTTGTACATGTTCGTGTGCATGTATGTGCTAATGTTTCTTGATCAGCTACCATTCATGACAGAAATGTGAATTTATACTTGGAAGTCAGTAAGAATTGAGCTTGTTCAGTAACTTCTGTGATCTCCTGATACAGGTAGCCTTGTAGGGCAGGGAAGCCTGTGCTGAGGAGTTCCTATGTCATTTAGAAGCAACGTATTAAGTCAGATCAACAACATCAGGAAGCATCAAGCCCCAAGCTTTGGTCATTATCCTGATTAAATTTGCCCTCCAAAGCTATCATTTGCCCAATGGAATAAACATACATGTACTACATAACAATAGAGGAAAAAGCATTCTTATTAAAAAACAAGGATGAAAACTCACGTTTAAAATGTTTTATAGCACCAGTTCTTAACCTTTTCTTCACCACAGACCCCTTTTAAATATCTTTTGTTGCCACGGACTACCAAGACTTAACTCAATATTTAAAATCCTAAAGTGCATCAATTTTTGGGAGGGGGAATCTTCAGATTTAGAGAGAAGGTAGAAATTAGTCTTTCTTTTTCCTTCCTCCCTTTCATTCACTCATTCATACTTACTTTCTATTGTAACTGTAAAGGCTCATAACATTTCTTCAAGCCTTCACGGATCCCCTGTGAAGACATCGCAGACCCCTGAGGGTCCATGGGCCCTAGGTTAAGAACCACTGTTTATAGGATTGTTTCTTATAAAAAAGAGAAAGCAACTGGCTTGAATCATAAGTGTCCTTTCCACAAACAGAAAAGCTTTTATTCTGGCAGAAATTCTTGTAAATGAAAGGAGGGAGCCATTTTTACCTATTCCCCTTTTCTTCTTCTTGTTCTTTGCCATCAGTTTGGTGTCGACATAGGGTAACCCTATGAATAAAAGATATCCAAGAGCTCCCAAGAATATGGTGCATTACACTGTAGTACAACTTTTTCAGAGATTTTCTGGGGTATAAGGAGTTTAAGTGAAAAGGGGATCTTAACAAAACTCAATTACTTTCTGTTGTGGAGACAAGGGGGCTTGGAATTCAAGCCATTGCTGATAATGTTTTCAACAAGGTATTAAACTTAAATGGCAAACAGAACTACATAAAGCAATTTTCCTTCCAGATCATTTGAGACAATATTACCTCTCTCATCTTCTCTATTCCCATTGTAAAAATATATGAGATAACTATCCATTCCTGCATGGATGGCCAGCGGTCCATCTTCACCAACACAATATAATTGAACAACATTAGGTATCCAACATAAGCCATCTGTTTAAAGAAATGCATAAATGTTCAAGATGCATATAATTACTTAACCCAATTACAATTTTCTGTTCATAAATACATAGACATTTAAAAATCTAGTCCTGCAAATTTTTCAGGTATGCAATATTTACAAAATGCATCACAAAATGCCTCCCCACATTTCCACATTTACTTCAATGATATGTGCAATTCCCTTTCTATGAGGTGAAATGAGAAAGTGCCCAGTTTCTTGAGGTGGTTTTAAAATGCATAAGCTCATACTAAAGCTACTTCATCAGTGCATTAAGACGTCAGCATTTTGATCTCTTTTTCACTAACAGTCACTACTCAAACCCAATTTATTAATATTTCAAAACTAGCTATACAACTCTTGGAAACCCAAAGACCATCAACTGGGTTACTCCAGCTGTCTGAACAGGGAAAAAAAGATGAGAACTACTTTGTTCCCATCATCTTTGCAAGAAGTAGAATATATCTTCAAAATGTCTCACTGATTTCTGGCTATTATTCCATGATATATATATGGACTCAAGTACTTATTTTCTTGCAAACCATAATTAATTTTATAGCATTATCTGTGCAATGCAAACATACTGATAAAAAGGGCCTTCACAAATGTGTGTCATTAGGGACAGATGATAAAATGATGGTTGCTTCTTACAGTATAGAACCAAAATTTAACTATTGGGGCATTGTAGAATTCATAGATCTTGCGTCCAAAGGGAATCCATCTGTGTCTGCTCTGAACTTCTTCCTCTTCCTTCTTTCGTGAAGATGACTCTCCATTGCTACGTCCCAACATTGCCTACAGTGGGAAAAAACAAAGAAACAAACAGAATCAGCTATAGCAGCTTAACATACAGCTGTCAAATCTAGCTTAACAAGATCATTGGATGAGACAACGTCCAACAACGATACAAACACTGATTTTTCAGTCTAACAACAACAACAACAACAACACAATAACCTTTGCCCAATAAAACATCCAGAAAATACAAACACTTGTAAATGTCATATTGCCATTTGTAATAATGATTGTATCTCAAATATTTTATGAGTACCACTTCAACAAAGGCTATCAATATAAACACAACTCGTAGATCTTGTCTACTTTTCAGCTGTTGAAGGACAAGCAAAGAAGAGTTTCTATTGTTTGCTTGTTTTCTAATATATATATATATAATTATGATATGTGATTTTGGTAAGGCAGTTTGGGCACATGTGGCCCAGGGAACTGTTTTTGAACCTACTGTTCAGAGCTGGAGGCCAGTAGTGGATTATGGTAGAATGGTAGATTCAAGTGGTGAAATGCATCATCTACTTGACAGCTTCCTTTGTTTATTACTGTGTCAAAAAACTATCACTGAGCAATCATATCAGCTTCTGAGGACTTCCAAGTGAATATGAGCCTTAAAAAGCGATGGAAAACTATCCTGTTTGTTAAAATATGCAGTATATTCTTGCATACCATTATGTTATGTTTATATATAATCTGATACTATATTGGTAAAATGATCTCTTTCATTTTTTTTTTTACAGTCAGAACAGTTAGGTAAGGGCACATCAAAATTACTAGTCACTAAAGGAGCTTTTATTGGGAATAAATTGCTTCAGACTAGCAGGCCATTATCTCTTTTCTTTGAGATGTGCATTATTTTGAAAAACTTACAAAAATTGGTAAGCAAACATATTGGTTTTTTTCCCCAGACCTATATTCAAATGTTGCTTTCAGAACTATGAATGGTATCTTGATAATTCAACTTAATTGAATCTATTGAGTCAATAGGTCTATTCTAGATGTGACTAACAATTGGATTTGGGCCCCCATGAGACTGTATCCTATTCAATCATTTGTTGATCAAAATAGTTTGACTTGATTTTGAAGCTGCTGTCCAACAAAAGGTAAGAAGAGTTCTTGTTTCCTACTATGTATAGGAATAATCAGCCCAGCTCTGGTAGAATTATTGTTTGTTGTTTGTTAAGTTCCTTGCTATGTGGAAGACTTGAGACCAAAATTCCAGCAGGTGTGGGAACAACTACCACATATGTCAGCATGTGCCCAACTTTCACATTTCCAACCTTGTTAATATTTGTCATGTATATATTTGCACACAGAGCTTGTCTTTAACAGCATTCTGTACTAGTGCTGTCTTGTTTTTAAGCTATCCTCACTAACTTTAGCTGAGGCAACCATACTGCATATTTTGTCTTGCACTGCTATATATATTGTTATTTTCATATCTTGTTCCTGTGTGTGTTTAAGCCTTTCAGACTTAACTGGACATTCATAGGAATGCTTTACATTAGAAGCTGCACCTTTATTTTTGGCTGTCAGAATCATAGTTTAGAAATGGGTTGAAAGTTTCTGGCTTTCAGGATTAGAATTTTAGGATCAGATGAAAAATCTACTAATTACTATAACTGGGGCAACTTCTGACATTTATTCTTTAATCTGCCCTCTTTTTTTTCAATATTGCCACGTGAAACAGACTTTTTATTCTGTGTATACACATAGTCTCCCATTTGCTGGGTTTAGTTCTTTCATAAGTGACAATGAATAGTGATGAATTAAAACAGGAGTCAAAAGGTGGGAAAAAGTTTCCTATTCTAGCAGTTCCTTACTACAAACCTTGTGTTTAAAAAGAGTTTTTAATTTGCTTTATCTGTCAATCATATTGTTTCAAACAGAATACCTTTATTTTGCTATCTTAGTTAGTCTACACAAGCAACTTTTGAATTGAAATACATTAAACTACTGTTTAAGATGAGGAAGTCCCACATTGTGATGATTTCTATGTAAGACTGCAAGATTAAATCAGATCTTTTTGGTTTAATGAACAGTTTTGACCATTTTTTTTAAAAAAAAGTTTCTGGTATTTCAATACATAATACCTGTGACAGAAATATTAAATTCTGCAGTAACGCTGTTTTCATTGCTGACCAAGACATTTGCAATTCTGAGCGCTTCTTTACTTTTGTTCATATACAGTTTGAGGTAAAGCTTGATGTGGCAAAAGAAAACGTATCTGATAAGTTTACTGGTCATTGGCACATTCTTCTTCTGCTTGAGTTCTTCTTTGATTTATTTAGGCCTAGGACCCTTGATTTGCTGTGGTTAGTAAGTATTTCTTACTCCAGATTCTGTTATTAAATCCATGATTTTAGGGATTTTGATCTTTGGGTTTGATGTCATCAGTGCTGTTACTCACAAATAAATCTGTGATCATTTGAGGTTTTGAATCTTGATTTCATGTATATTTCAGTCACTGGATGCAAATGGCTAATGTTCTGATGGTAATAGCAGATAGGAGGGCATGTATGTTTTGTATGTCTCTCAATTTTGAAGGGTTTAAAATCTGGCCCTTTCTGCAGTATGGCAGCATCCTGGCATGGGGACAGAAGAGGAGTGGGATTGTAATGATGCTTCTGCATGATGTTGTCACAGTCTCGCCCTTCTCGTGTTGCCAGCCGGCATGATTGTGAGGTATATCATTGAAAGAGAAACTCTGTCAATGACCCCTGATCACTCAAGCCTTCCACTGCAGCTGGCCATGCAGAAGGGCCAGAAACACAATCACGTGCTTCCTTTCCCAGTGCAACATGGGAAGAAAGCCAGCTGCTGTGCAGAAGTAAGGGACATGTCTCTCACACTTCCTTCCACAGGCAGCCAATCGCATGTGGAGGGGAGTCTTGGGGACATGCTCCCATCCCAGCGGAGGAGCTCCTGGGATGATGCCTGGACAACAGAGCAAGGTAAGGACGCAAAGGGCCTCTGTTTCATTTGTTCAGTTAAGAGCCTTGTACTCTGCACAGAATGTCTGAAAAGTATTAATAAAACAGTATCCTGTTTTCATTTGCCTTGCTTAAAGTGAAGAGAAAATTCCAGTCCAATATATTAAATCCCCTGGTTGATTTCTTGGTTTAGATTTACTTGTATTGCTGTGATGGATTACGTTAAAAAACCTCTGATGAGATTTGCAATAGATTTTTTTTTTTAATAAGTCCAAATGTATTCTGCTTTATATATTGTGAGGCAATGTTGTTTAGACAGTTTGCCAGGGTAGGAGCAAACTGATTTTTGAATCTTGGTTCATGAGGGATTATATTATGATTCCGTATTTTCAAGATCTTTTTCTGGTTTTTTGCAAAAGTTTCTGCCACCTTATCTGGTAGAATGGGTTGAAGAAGTAGTGTAGCACTTTGAGCACATGTTAATTTTTATCTATTATTTATATACAACTTTTGACACAAGCCAGTTAGGAGTGTCTGAGTATCACTTTATAGAAAATGCAGAACTTGGTAGTAACAAGGCATAAGTAATGTAGTTACATGCTACTAGTAACCAAAGGTGCACTGAACTCACATGTCAAAAATTAGACATCAAGTAAAAGCAGAGTTGTTTTGTTGGTGTAATGAATAACATTATTAGTTACTTCAAAAGTTCTTTTAAAGGGTAGTTTAGAGGCACATTCAGTAAAATTTGTCGTGTTTTATGTCATTCTCTTATCAATCTTAAATCTCCTTCCATTAAAAAAAAGGAAAAGCATAAAATTATTGAACAACAAAAAACAAAGTAAGCAATGGAAATGTATTACTTTTTAAAAGTAAACTTTTGAAGCTCTAGAAAAATGGGTATTATACGCAATATTTTAAGAACAAATGGCTTCAAGTTTCTGAAAAGGGCTTTAGTTCAAGTGTTTGTGTACTTTCAGGGTTTAAGAAAGACATAACACTATTTAAAGAGAAACTCTAACTCATCTGTAGTTTTATAAATGTACATACAGAAAGAGAATTGAAATAATCTGACCTTATAATAAAAGTTAGCTCTGATTGGAATTTGACTCAATATTTAAAGACAACTGTAAGAATTTTATTGTAGATATTTGGTAGGAAGAAATGTTCCAAATTTGATTTTTGAGTTTTAAAAGATTTGGAATAGAAGTATATTTTAGATGAGAGAAGCAAGGATTCTATCTGATAATTTTTAAAAAGAAGTGGTGGATTGTTGTTTTTCTATTTGGAAATAGCATGTGGTTTACTAGTGGGAAAGAGCAGAATGTAACATTTGAAATAATATAATTGCTATCCCTTGATTCTGATTATGTGTTTTTTTTCTGAATGAAAATTGTCATAAAAAAAACACTAAACTCAGTTTGAATTGCAAGAATGAATGTTCTTTTGTCACTTTTCTAAATTCTTGCTTTATTTTCTATTTATGCTTCCATTCTTATACACTTTATCCTCCTATAATTTCTCTGAAATTTCTCTATGGGCCTCTAAAGTCAGCTAAAGAACAAGAAAGTTCCTTTCACAGTGGTAATTTCTGAACATTTTCAGGATTCCCAATACAACAATAAAGATGGCTGTTTTTTCCCAGACATTGAGAGAAGGCAGCGAAAGAAGTCATAAGGAATGGAAAAGGAGCTGGAAGCTCATGCTTAGGTAATGTGGGATGGGGCTTGGGCCATACAGGTGCTTTGGGATTTTTAAATCGACAGCTTAGCTATGATTCACTCTCAGGTATGGTGATTCATGCAAGAACATGTAAAACACCTATCAATAATAATTTTGGGGAAAGACTTGTTTTCTTTCTTGGAAGGCCTATCTGAAACTTTGGTATGTCATTGGTATAATAATCTTGATCAGTGTACATAAGCCTACATATAACTTGACAAGAGGCAACACTGAATGGATATTGTACAAATAATTTCTACTTGTTACATCCTGAAGTTCTTTCTTGTCAGCTTACTCTTTCCTGCTTCCTTCACAGACTGCCTCTCAGCCTCCATGGTTGCCTAGCAAATGTTTATCCTCACTTCCCCCTTCTTCATGTCCATTTCCCCTTTCCTTCTCAAGTATGTCAATTATTTGTTCATTGTTAGCACTGGAACAGTTATTTACACCTTTGTAGGCTGTGAAACAGTAAATTCACAACATCAGACAGTATCAGCTCTATCATTTCTTAACTAAAGGTTCCCTGAGGTCCTCTTTTGTCAAATGCATAAAGCTTAATCACATCCAGGCTCCTCAGAGACATAAGCAGTTTTTGTTAGAAAGCTTAACACTAGGTAGAGGGAAAAGACCACAGAAAGACACAAAGGACACTGTCAGAGGGTGGAGAAGAGAGGCCATGGAAAACCATGTTATTTCTCTATACACGAAACTAGGCATCACAGCAGCCTGTGCTTCTTCACTGCCAGACTTTAGTGGAGAGGAACATGATATCTGGAAAAAAGGAACAGGGCTGGATAATCACAGAGGGCAATTACAATTCAAAGCACTGTCACTCCATGAAACAAGCTGTGCTTATTGAGTCTGAATAAGCACTTCATTTATTGATCAGAAGCCAGCAATAATTAACTAAACTTAAAGTGAAATGAGCTTGTTTCAGAGGAAAGCAACCTGTCAGTCTGATGCTGGCTTAAGATTTTTCCTCCTCTCCCCCTCCCAGTGTCCAAGGTCTTGCCTGCATAGGGGTCTTGTAGGTTGATCTCGTGCCTAGGGTCTTCTGCTTCCCTGAATTTTGGTTCTTGTAGGCAGAGCCTTCTGCTTGCACATAGGCAAGATCATGGGGGCAGCTCTTGCTGAGGGCCTGCAGGAAACAGCCTCATTTTTAACAAAATGTAACAGCAAAGCTACTTTTTAAAAAAAAACTGCTTCAAAATTGAATACGGACACTGGGAGACCAGTCAATTGCAGTGGTAATATAAATGGTTATAAAGTCATAGCCAGCAGTGAAATGTGGGGATTTTTAATAGTGAAGACTTTAAGTGGCTTGATTCTCTCTTTTGCATACTATATATTCATTTAAAATTAGCATTTAAATTAGCTTAGCAAAGTCTCAGCAAGACTTCTCATTGTTGTTAAAGCACTTGCCATCAGAGGCAATTGTTATAGTATTTGTACTCTAATATTGCAAAGAAAATGGAGATGGGAGAATCAATCACTAGCAATACTAGAAGAAGCCAACCTGTAATACTGTAAATTGATCTCTAGGTAACAAAAGTAGCTATGAGAATCACTAGTTTCAATAGACTCAAGACTTCTAAAGGGTCATACTTTCCAGTTTCCAACCAATAACCGTGATTATCTTACAGTTAGACTAACAAATGGTTCCTTGATCTATCCACGAAATCCACACAGAAATACTTTCCACATTGTTCCATGACTGCTATTGATACGTACACATCTTTAGGATTTTTAAATATTTAATTTCTAATATGACATGTTGGCGGCTATCATAAACAGCAGTGCTTTGTATTGGTACTCTGCAGCAATTTATTGTTTCTTTAATTTAATTCATCTGAGAAAGCCTCCTGGAGACTTGAAAAAGTCTGAGCCCAAGCATTGCAAGACCTTTATATCTGAAAAGTTTTGGCTGAGGTTTGTGGGTGTGTGTGTGTGTGTGTGTGTATGTGTGTGTCTAGAAATAAATAAATAATAGTCAAGAATATTAGCACATATTGCTGTAGCCTGATTTTATTTGGAGGTGATATTTTTTGAGTGATACATGAATCAGAGTAGAAGGGTGGAAAAGAAATGTAAAATATTGTGTGTTTGGTATTATAACTTGCATTATGTTACCTGCACTGATTGACTGAATTTAATGGAATATTATAGACTTCTTTTTGCTATGTTATGACAGTGTGCATATTTAACAGATAGTTACCCAGGAATGCACTTTTTCATTATAAATCATTTTACTGATGCTAAATGACACATAAATTATTATTTTGACATCATCTGAGTAGCTGATTACTCATATATTATGCCCAAGTTTATATTTCATTTAGATACTGTAGTAATAACAATTATTAATCCTTGCATTTGGTACAGTCTGAACCATCCATAATTCTCCTTTGCCCGATTCACAGAATATGTGTCCCTAATAAAAGTGTGATACACCACTGTAGTGTGCACTACATTACTGTGCATTTATTATTAATTTACTATTAAAATATTCATATCCTACCCTGTATTATAACATATTTAGTCAGCTTACAAAAAATCTGTTTAAACAGTGTAAAACTTAAAATAAAAATAATTTAATCTTTCCAAAAAAATGAAACAATTTTAATCTTTTAACTTTATGATTTTTTAAATTGTTAAGCAGTTTAAAACCGCATAGGTGCATACATCCGAATAAAAATTCTTAAGATGCCAAAAGCCTATTATTATGCCATTATAATCCACAAACAGGATGACATCTGTTTGGTTTACCTTTTTTAAACAGTTGAATTACAATGGCATAAATCAGACTTAATCCATCGCAACTCAATTTTTGGGTTGTTTGCAGAGGTCAGAATTCTATCAACTGTTCAACAACGAAAAAAAAACCTCCCAAAATCTCACCCTTTCTCAATTTCTCTTCAAACCTAGTCATTTCCTGGTCAGTTGAGAGAAGGTTAGAAGCAGACAAGCGTCCAGCTATTTTCCTGGGCCTTTGGGCGACATCCAGAGGTTCTTCCTGCAGAGACTCACTCTGCTTCTAGCTATACGAAAACAGCAGGACATTTGTCAAATGTTCCCTTCTCTCTCTCCAATGACCAAGAAACGGCTGGATTTCCAGTTGAGAAAAGGGAGGTTGGGATGGTGGACAGAGGCTATCATAATTCTATCTTGCGGCTATATCTCCAAGTTTTAATTTGGATTTCTGTAAGACACATCTGGTGATAGAATCCAGTGAGCCTGGCTACTCATCTTGAATAAGTAACAATAGTTATAATAATGCCCTCTGCATTTGCAGGTTTCACTTTTGCAGATTTGATTATTCACGGATTATTTGTTGTCACTTCTGCTGCCTCCCTATGCCATTTTTAATAGGGGCTGAAAGCCTTGAGAGACTGAGAAACTGCGAATGAAGCTTCTAAGTCCCTATGAAGAATGGTGTGGGGCAGCAGTCGAAGTGGCAGTAAACGCCACCAGCCACCCACTTCTGCCTTGTGAAGGAATCCACAGTGGGTTGAATATGGTTGAATACTTTTTTTTGTGTTAAATATGGTTTGGGAGGACCTAGAGTGTTTGTTTGTTTGTTTTTTTAACTTTTACAGGGGTCCTGTGCCCCTAACCCTACCAAATGTGGAGGCATGACTGAAATTGTAAATTAATAAAGATAACTATACATGTGTTTTCTCGAAGGGAAAATGGAAATACTGTTTATAGAAGTGAATTCAAATTGAGAAATTCCTCCTGAGCCACTGAACACTGTTTATTTTAATCACTTGTTAACTTCAGTAGGGGGTGCCAGGAGAAATATTTGGTGGACGGTGCTCTTTAAAGCAGCGTGCTCCCTAGTACATGGTAATGCAGAACATTTCCACTGGTATTTTTCCCTTACTGTGAGTTCCATGTCCTCCTCTTCTTTCTCTTTCACTGGTTTTTCTGGTTCTTCCTGCTCTTTTTCTTGAAGATGGACCTCTTGAGCTTGGGACATGTAAGGCATGTCATCTTTGTTTTTGAACTCCAAGCTGAGAATTGAAGGAGGAAGTAGAATTCCTAGAATTACCTAAAGCAATAATAATGATAACAATAATCATCTCAATTAACAGGTTAGGGTTATGCCAATTGCTCATTTAGTTTCAAATTACACATGCTCTTTTGAGCCATCCAGGAACTCAATATTTCTGCACATGAGTTTCAAAATGATCAGTGCAGCCAATGCATGAACAATGAGAGGGATGAAAAGGGCAGCAACTGACCATATGGTGCTCCCTACAGACCTGGAATCTTTGATGGAGCTGCCTTTTAAGATGGAAAGGTATACAGTGTATCTGTTCTTGTTATAAACAAGGTATACCATCATCAAGACTTTACTACACCATGGGATGCTAAGGTAATGTACTCTTTCCCTCAAGCTCAAGCTAATAATTCAATTGTGAAACAGTCCTGACCTTTAGACTTGAGTTTTTACGCATCCGGAGCCTCCCCATCCACATATCTGTGAGAAGCATTTGGCTACAAGTGTGAGCAATGAAATCTCGATGCTTGGCTGCCACTGCTAGTTGCAGGCATGTGGCATTGCTCCAGTTCTTCAACTCATAGGTCAGCAATTTCATTGCCAGTTGCTCATCCTGCTTGTAGGACTGGTCCAGCAACTCCACTGCCAGCTGGCCAAAATCTCTGCAATACAGGGCAGTTTTGTTAGCTTGTACAATCTGTTACATTGAAGGTAAATTCTTGAGAACAGCTCCTGATGAGGACAAGGTCATCCTTCAGTACTCTTGGCCTGAGAGGACTTTCAAATACTGATGTTTCAGTTTTTAGACACTTACGTTTCTTAATTTCTTATTTCCTCCCCTTTTTTACTTTTATGTATCTATTTATTTAGGCTAAGCATTAGCTTTCACTTCCTTCTTTCTTCCTTCTCTACACTACTCACCTATCATTTTATACCTGAGCTAACCTGTTTCCTATTATATTCCTGTGAGAGTAAGGAATCTATAAATAGGGACAAACATGACATTTTTAACTAGGCTGTATGACCATAGATAGCTCTGGAATTCAGTCTCACCAGCATCCTCTATCTCCTTTTTATCTACCCTAGGCCTGCTATGGTGCTTGACTGTAACAGGGGACTGAACTTAGATGAACTGACTGAGCTGTTTGTGGGGACAAAGCTGCACCAGGCCAACTTCCTGGTGAGACCAGGCCACTGAACCATGTGCAGTAACTTTCCATTACTTTCTGGGCATTATTTAAGGTTCTGTTTTCTGCCAATAAATCACTGAGCTTTTAAAAAACCTGACACACTACCATTTCCCTCATGTTCATGAAGACAAAACTTGTGTCCTCTCTATTGTGCCACCTATGTATCACACTTTAACAGCAGATACACGGGAATGTCCCTGATGGTTATTTTACAGCTATAGAAGTCTTTTACCTACTGTTCTAAATTGATGAGTCCTTTTGGGAAACCTGGTAAGATTTCTTGTTTAGTTTGGGTTTTAGCGGCCTAGTTTATAAAATCTGAATCTGAACAGGTGATACAAACTGAAGCAACTTAATATGAATTCATTAATTATTCAACCTGGAGTTGTGGTTTAGCTCCTGAGATATGTCATCCACCATATCATTCTCAGATGCTTCATGGGCCATGGCTTTGCAGAGCTTACAGGCCACCAGAGCCTTAGCCATGGCTTCCTCTCCATGTTGCCAGAAGAAGAGGGCCATTTTCTGCCGCTTCATCAACACAGCCCACACCATTAATTCATGAAAGGGGAAAGGAAAATGATTAATTTCAGGATCATCCAGGTCAATATCCACTTCCTCCTCTCGCTTCTTCGTTGTTTTTCTTCCCCTTCGCAGTGGGACATCATCCTGTTAAACATCAGGAAAATGCCATTAGACCAAAACAGCTTCAGCCACATAATATCTTAGTCTGAAGACATTAAGCTGGTTTCCTTGCCACAACCATACTTGTTCGTTACCTGCTTGCTTCCTTTAGTTTACCTTAATCTAACCAGGCTAATCCATCACACAACAGTCAGATTTTTTTCATAATGATAATTCAGATTTCCATATTTAGGAAGGGACCAGCATATTAATCTCAACCTCAGAGAAAAGTGGGATATTACTTATATTTAATAAATTAAATAATACCACTAAAGCTTCAAAAACTTTTGGAAAACATACTGGTGAGGAATTCTGGGACTTGTCATCCAAAAAGGTAACTTTTCTAAGTTCTTGCTCTTCAGACCCAGAAGAATGCACAAAATTATCTTTCAATCTGTTTGAACAATAGAGACATAATAAAACAACTGAACCCTTAAAAAAAGAAATAGAAGCTTGATAGGCAAGCATTTCTAACGTTCCCGGTCCCTGCTACATTAACGCTACATGCTGATTTAATCCACCTAGGAAAACAACTAAGGAATGTGCTGATCCATTTACTTCTAAATTTGAAAATCTGAATCAGGTAGGAAATAAGACTTGTGAAAAAAGTTTCACAAGAAAGTCAGCAATTGCCCAGGCCTTGAGCTCTTCAGGGAAGGCCCTTCTCTTGGTTTGCCAACCTCAGAAGTATGTTTGGTGTGGAAGCAAAAGAGGGCCTTCTTGACAGCTGCTCCCAGGTTGTGAAACTCTCTTCCTAGGGAGCCTAAGACGTCCCTCTCTCTTGTTTTTTTGTAAGATCTATTTAGTCAGGCTGGCTTTCAACAACTGACTGGCTGTCTTCAACTAGTAGATGCTGTACCTTTTTACTGATATGATTTCTGTTTTAATACTGTAATTTCTTTAATTGTGTTTTAAAACTATAACTTTGTGTGTTTTTGTTTATCTCTTTTGAAACTTGTAATGATCTGCTCTGAATCCCAGGTTTTGTTGAAATATAAGTAAAATCAGTGAAACCAAGTTAATGAATTCTTTGAATTCATAATGAACTGTACAATGAAATATAGCCTATCATTTTTTTGAGATGAACGTTTATGAAATGTCATCAGAATGGTTACATGGTACTTACCTCCATCCCCAGAAGTTTCAGGGCCTTGGGCTGTAGACAGAAAGGGAAAAAATAAAGAAAAACAAAATAATACTATATATATTGTTTCATAGATAGGTAGATAGATAAGAACACACATCACTCACAACCATAGCCACACCCACACTTAATTGTATTACAGCACAGACACTAAAGAAAACAACTAGAGACATCATTGCTCAGATGATGAAATTCCAACATTTATCAAAGAAGCCTCTGAATATTGCTAGCTCGTGCTAAACTATCATGAACATATGGGGTCGAGTCTACAATTTCTTTGAGTCTAAAGGGGAGTCCCTCTTTTCATGTATCCAAGGTTTTGATGTTATTTTGGAAAACTGTGGATCACTGCACAAAGCTCCAAGATTTGTCCAATGTTGCTTTTATCTGCAGAGGCATAAGTCATGTGTTTTTGGGTATATTTGAGTACCTGTTTCTGACTACTCACTTGCAATTGATACTAGCATTTATTTGGAGAAAAGCACCAGTTCTGTGTAGAAACACAGACATTATATCTGTGGTGGGGCCATGGATATTGTCCCACTTTCTCCAACTTTGACATTCCCACACTGAATAGAAAAACTGTGGAAGTGTATTGTACATCTGTTAGTCAGGAGACAGCTACAATCCTGCCTGAAACTGGAAACCTTGGGCTTTTCTGCACTTTGGGGGGGAAACGGGGCAGTCCGTTACTCACCTGACTGGCACGCTCCCCCCGACGATCCGGAGCAGCGCACACCCGTGCTACACAGTCTTCGGAGACGAAAATGGAGACTTCTGGTTGACGGAGGCTCTCCACCAACCGGAGAAGCTCGCCAGCCAGAAGTCCGCCCCCCGGAAGATCTGCAGTCTCATGCTGGTGCGAGCCTGCAAATCTACACTTCGGGCAGCGATGGACTGGGGCGCGCTGGGCTATTGAAAGACCTCTTTTAATCGGTCTTTCAATAGCATGGGGAACCACCAGTTCTGGGCGTTCCGGAGCGGGCTGAAGTCCAGACAAACATTAAGTAGTCCAGACCCAGTTCGCCCCCAAGTGTAAACGTCCTTGCTGGAGGACGCGCCGCCCCGTTTTAAATACAAAATGCGGAAAAGGCCCTTGATTGCAACGGACTCCCACGTGCAGTGAGAACTGTCACTGTTGAACATGTTCACAGCCCCCTCAGCAGAATATAAACATTAACTTCCTTCATTCTCACAAACAAGAATGGCAACTTATTTTCTGATGGGAGATGGAATTTAAAAAGTTTCTGTACATTATTGAATTTTGGACTTTGGCATCATTTGGGGATTTTTCTGGTAAAAATTTTGCACAGGAAATTCTGTATTTTGTTAAAAATAACTTTTTCCCACAAAATATCGCGCATATACTAAAAATGGGAAAAACGGGGAAGGAGTACTGGTCTTTCTGAGCTGTTATTCAAGGATGAAATATCTTGGGTTGACTAGCATTTTTTAAACCATTTGTCTCAATGTGTCAAGAAGACACACTTTAAATAATATCTTTATTGATAATTTTCAAAAACACAAAAATTATATAAATACATGGAAAAAAGAAAAAAGCATAAAGAAAGCATAAAGTATAAAAATGGGAAATTAAAGAATAAAGAAAAAGAAAAGAAAGGAAAAAGAAGAAGAGATTATTCTTCCTTTAAAACAGTGTATAACACAAATTGTTTCAAGCCTTTCAAAGATAATATCCACCTTCCGGTCGAATGGCGGACGTGAGCGGCAGCTCGGATTGAAGCTGCGCAATGGTGCAGCTCTGGGCTGCTTCCCGCTGGAATCCAGCTGCCTCTTTTGTGACTCTGAGGTGGCTAAACACCCCCCTGGTACAGGGGGTTCAGAAGCAGTCCGAAGGGGACCCCACAACTGGTGTATGGCTCTGCTCTGCCCGGATGGGAGAGCAAGAAGCACCAGGGGGTCGAAGGACCTCGACAGATCCAGAGGGATGCCGCAGGAGCGGCACAAGCGCCGCCAAACGACTTTTTTAACAAATAAGCAAGAAGAAACAATCAAAGAACCTAAAGCTTGTAACCTGTCTTGATTTCCTGCTTTTGAAATACCACATCAGTTATGGCTTGCTACGGTGTGCAGAAGCGAAGGAGGAAGAGCCCGGAGAATTTATGTGAGCTATGTGAGTTTTGGCTGTTTTGACTGTGAGTTTTCTTAAAGGGGCAGCTGACATGAAGGAAAAGAGAGGTTCTGAGAGGTTTGGTGGACTGAGCTGTTAAAAAAAAAAGAGTCTTTTTAATTGGATCAATTTAACTGGATCAACAATCAACAATCGCTAAATTGGACATATTCATTAAGCTAATGAATAACTTAGATGGCTGTGGAATAAGACTGGATTTGAAATAGATTTAATAACCTCCACTTGAGCAGCGAATTTTCTTCTGGTGGATCTGAGATATGGGATTTGGAAGGCTGTTTTTGGGATTTTTGAAGCTATAAGAATATGTTTCTGCTTCTCTTTTTTGGGATTTTGGACTGTTGGATTTGTCTATGACTGTGATTCGGTGCTGGAAAGTCAAGTAAGCAGATTCATTCCCTTGGATTTTGCTGCATTGGAAAGTGAATATGAGAAACAGAAGAAGTTTTGGAAGAAACTTTAGAAGAAGCAGTTGAAGCAAATCTGGGAAGTAAATCAGTTGCAGCAAATCTGGGAAGGGAGGGGGCTTTGGGGGAGATTTGATGGGTACAATGATGATTGGTAATGGTAAATACGTTTCTGAGAATGATATACTGATATCTGTATGTATTTGTATGTTTAATGAGATTCTAACAGTTGAGGGTCTTGAAGAGATTGGGGAGCTTGTGGTGGATAACATTAACAATCCCACCCCTGGTGGCGGGATGGCTCAAAACTTTAAAGCGACAACAAGCATACATTGAAATATTTGAGATGAGTTCTGGGCTGTAATGTCACAGAAGGGAGTGGGAAAGACGGGTTGCAATGAGAATAATTGTATAAGCGGGAAGCAATAAGGGAAGCAAGAAGATAACAGTTATTGAGCAGTGTATTTTTCTTTGGTATGTGAATTGTTTCCTGCTTTTTTCTGTTTGTGTCTGGGCTCCTGAGATTGTTTTGGCTACAACTATGCGATAGAAGATCAACTGAGCAAAACAATCTCTCTTCCTGTTTAACTGCCCGGATTCAAAGCGACCATGAGAAGATAAAGGAAATTCAGAAATGAACTCTGGGTAGTTGGGTAGAGATGGGAGGGGTGTAAAGAAGGCGAATTTTGGATTAGATTTGAATATGTAATGTATCTTGGCACTGTAAAAGAAGTTCATCTATTGGAATGTTAAATTGGAATTAATGTGATCATTGATGTTGTTAAAGGGATGAAGGGGTTGGTGTGATGGGGGAGCTGGGTCAGATGTCGTTTACGATGTTTCCCCACCCTCTGGGGTGTAACGGCCTTTTAAGTGACGATAAGCAATATAGAATTTTTTTAGATAGGAGTTTGGCTGTGGAATCCCAGATGGGGAGGGGAGGGAGTGATGTGGCAAGACACGGTGTCCTGATGTAAACGAAGCAGTAGGTACTTTAACAAACATAAGCTTACAGCAGTAAAAAAAAAAAAAAATTAATAGAGACAGTGAGAAAGGTGTTAAACAGCAATATGGAAAATAGTTGGAAGCAGGACAGATAATAATTCAGGGTGGATGTTAATGTTATACCAGCTCAGAATGCTGAAAATATATAGTAAATGATTGGAGGAATCTATAAGAGGGGAAGAAGGGAAGAAAATAGATAGAGACTTCAATTGGGGAAAAAAAAATTAGGAGATTGAGAACAGACAGATATTGACAAGGATTAGAGAGAAGAAGAAAGGCCAAAAACAGGTAACAGCTGGGAACTGTCATTGGACAAGACCGCTTTGGAATGGTGATTGTCAGTGGGATAACTTTAACACAACAGGGAAAGGCGAAAGGAGAAGCTTGTTCAAGCATGAAAACAGCAATGTGTTGTGGTACATGATTGTTACTGGGGGCTTCGAGAGGTGGGGATCAAGACAGGGTGGAAGATCAGAAATATTACATGTTAAAATACGGTTTAAAAATTGTTTTTATTTTGTGAAACTTAATAAAATTATTATTAAAAAAAAAGATAATATCCAGCAATTGTCTTCTTCTTTTCCCCTTCTTCATATTTAACAACAAAAAAACAAAAGAAAAATGAACATTCCTGTGCCAAAGGTTAACATATCTACCACAATAAATCGATATTGCACCCTGTTACATATTGCATTTGTGTGATAAATGACATTGCATTTTCTAATCTTAATATTAGCAGCTACTTTCTGATTTAATTACATGGAATTAATCTTTGCCACTTAAATCTGGAGTCTTTTACAGTTTATAGAACATCTTTTATACTGTAGGATCCTTTGATCAGTTTATTATTGAATCTAGTTTTCACCATCTTCTATTTGCAACCATTGCATAACCTAGGCCATTTCTGCACTAGACTGTTACAGCGCTATGATTCCACTTTCAACATCCTATGGAATCCTGGGGTTTGCAGTTTTGGGAGGGGCCAGCCGGCCCGTCCCAAAACTGCAAACCCCAGGATTACGTAGGATGTTGAAAGTGGAATCATAGGGCTATAAAGTCTAGTGCGGAAATGGCCCTAGTTTCAACCAATCCTTTTCCTCATTTCATTTTAAATTTGATTCTTCTCTTCTTTTGCCTCTACCCTATTCATGAATTCCTTTCCAAACTTCTCAGATTCCTTTCCTTACCCTTTATTAATATATCCAAGTTCTTCCCACTTGCTGTTTCAGAGTATTTGTCCTGAGATGGAACACTTTTCTTTTTCATCTCTCACCCCATTCATTCATGTCAGCTAATTCTTTAATTAAGTCAACTTGGTTTTATTCAGCTGTCAATTTAAATTTATTACAGCTCTCCCTCCTGGGGCAGTATTCCCCATTTCACAAGCCAAAGCTTCTTGGCCCTTCATCTTCCTCCTTCTCTTCCATGTTAGCCTTACAATTCTATCCCACTTCAGTTACTTCTCTGCCTTGATCCCTTTGATTTCATTTCTCAGGTTCTCCATAAAATCCCTCCTCAAATTTGGAAGTCCTTATTCTCGCAAGAAACATAGCTCCCCCTACATCCATTGTAAAATGTCCTGAGAGAGTTCCTGGGAAGATTCCATCTTTCATTCAATCCAACAGTGACAGAATTAACAGTTCAGTTCTCTTGCCTAGATGAATACAGCAAGCAAGCCAGTCTTAAAAGCATTGAAGAGATAACACCTGGACCTTCTCACACTGTAGTTTCAGTCATGTCATGTAAATGAGATGAAATTCAGTCTATCCATGAAAATAGAATGCATTTAAATCCTTAATTATTCTCATTTAAATGCATCAACTTTCAGTCTTCTTATTTGTTTTGATTTTAAGAGGTAAATACACTTACTTGACTCTTGGTTGCAAAAAGAAGGTGACTGAGTAGCCCGTCATTGTTCCATATTAATTAGAAGAATTCTTTACTTTTATAACTCCAAAATTTTGTTTACAAGTTCTTAAAAAAAAAAAAAAAAAACAGGTTGCCAGCATGGGACCACGAGATCCTCAGATCACGGCAGCTGCATTTCACAGCAAGGGCAACTTTTTGGATGTAACTCCCTCAGTCTTTTCCATTCGTTGCACCTCTACTCAGAAGTAAATTCAAATAATGGAAATTCTGGATCCTTTTGGATGATTCCCTGCTCCTCCTTTGATCCAGAGTAAGTTTCTCCAGCCAAAGATCCTTCTGGTTGACAGTTTTACTCTCCCTGCTGCAAGGAGCACTTGTCCGTAATCGTGCTCAGAGGCTGTCTCCCAAGAAGACACCATTTCTCATTGAGGATGAGAAAATCTGAGAACATTCTTTATATTCTTATACATCAAATATACCCACTGAACAGGAAAAATTCAGGAGCAGAGGGGTTGGGCTGGCATGTGTGGCCCAGTGGTCTCTCTGTGGACACAATTTCTGAATGCCTGAATAAGATTCATGCCTCTATCCTAAGCAGTAACTCAATCTCCCAGAATGTTTCCTCCTATTTAAGGATCACATGACCTCTCCAAATAGTTACAACCATCAATTACAAAATTTCTGAACTGGGAAAATGCATTCTTCCTCCAATCCAATACATACATACGTACATACATACATACATATTTAAATGTTTCTCCACACCTTAATATAGAAGTACTAACCTACAGACAGCATTTTGCTGGCAAAGGACACTGCAATTTTTTAAAAAATTGCTTAACTGTACTATCTCCCTACCCAGAGGTTGATCAGGATAGCGTTAGCACCCTTGGAAGCAGTCTTTTTGTGCCTTTGTACCAGGGTAGCAACCTAAAGGCCCCAGATCCTAACCCTTTTCACACGGCATTTCCAATGCGAAAGGGCCCCTTGAGCATCGTGTAAATGTGAGGAGTGGTCCACATGACAAAGGCCTGATGTGGACTGTGCACGCATCTTTCCATTTTCGGCTTGTAGCTGAAAATGGTATGCGGCCACGCATCGCTCTGGGGCCCCATGCGCACTTACCTTGTGTGCAGAGCCTTGGGAGCTGGGCCGGTCATGCTTCCTGTCCAGTGCAGGCTGGGAAAGATCCCAGGCTGCACTGAGAAAGGAAGAGGCAGGGCGCTCGCATGACCAGGAAGCAGCTGCGGAGCTGATGGGACTGGGACGTGAGAGCCTCTCGCTGGAGGCTACTCGTGCAAGCCCCGCACCCCAGCTCCGCGAAAGGGTAAGGTGAGAAAAGGGTCGCTGTCTGATCTTGGAAGCTAAGCAGGGTCAGCCTGAGATTGTGCTTTGATGGGAGACCACCAATTGGTCCCAGGTGCTGTGTGTTATATTTCAGAGGAAGGAACTGGCAAAGCCACCTCTGTATTCCTTGCCTAAGAAAATCCTATGAAATTCATGGGATTGTCATAAGTCAACAGGTGACCTGAAGGTGCGCTCGTGCACGCGCGCGCGCGCACACACACAGAGTAGCATGCTGATTCTTATGCTTGCATTCCTTCTGACTGTACTGTGTGGTTGTAAAGGGTGCTTGTATGTGCTTCTCACTGGAAAAAGTTATCCAGTGATGTCCAGACTACTTAGTCCATTCACTATGTACTGTTCAGCTCACATGGACAACTTGCCTCTCATCTCAGTCCTTTTAGTCTGCACTTTTATGAAACAGTTTTAAAAAGTGAACAGTAACAATTCTTACTCTCTTCGGACCAAACAAGTTGTGATAGAGGGTTCGGAAGCGTTTTCGAGTATAATTACAGCGATAAGCTCCTCCCATCAGGTATTCAATCACCAGGCCAATATCGATGAGGCTTATCCTATAATCTGGAGGTAGATTTCCCTATTTTCCCCCATTAGAATAAAAGAGACAATAGAGAACAAGAGGGTGGGGAAGAAAGAAAGATGAAGCTGATTATTTTGTCCATTAGACAAACTTTTATGTAACTATGAGAGGTTTTAAAAATGAAATAAAACATTAAGAAAACATAAGAATATATTATTATGCTGGTTAATTAATTCACCTTAAAATAGATCCAACCGAAACCTGGATATTCACGCTTGGAAAGAAGACATAAATCAAATAAGAAGATGCATTAAAAGGTAACAGTAACAGAAGACAACAAAGTTTCAGAACACAGGATTCAGGCCCTTCTGAGCTGGAAAACAGGAGACACCACTGCAGAACAAAAAAAGCATGAGGCCAAAGCATTTTCTAAAATGTTTTTAGGACACAAGCAATATGTTTCCTGTGCCAGCCTACATTACAACAGTTTGTGTTCTCTTGAATGTGTGTTGACTCTGGCTGCTTCTCTGATCTTGTCAGACCATCAAGACTGTTTCCCAATGATTGAGCCCCTTTCTGCAGGACGGTGGCATCCTGCCATGGGGATGTGGGAGGAGAAGGATTGCGACGATGCTTCCGCATGATGTCATTGTGGTCCCAAACTTCTCACATCACCTCTGGTGCGATTGCGGAGTATATCATTGATGGAAAAACTCCATCAATGACCCCCAATCGCACGAGCTTTCTGTTGCAGCCGGCCATGCAAAAGGGCTCAAAGTGTGATCATGCGCTTCCTTCCCACTGCAGCATGGGAAGAAGCCTGGCTGTAGTGCAGAAGATAGGGGTGTGTCCCTCGTGCTCCCTTCTGCAGGCAGCCAGTCGAGTGGAGAGAGGAGCACTGGTGATATGCTCCGATCCTGGCAGAGGAATACAATTCTCAACAGCTCAGAAGCTTACAAAGTCAAGAACTAGAAAGTTCTCTTTCTCCCTTACTCCCCATGACTGTAGGTTCCACTTTTACTTCCCTTGGGAGGAACTAGCAGTTAACTAGCAGTCAAGTGTGAAAAAAAGGAGAACCTTTTGCTGTTAATCATCTCTGCAGACAATCCACTGAGAAAACTGGGATGGTCACCAAGTGGTTCTGGCATATAGCCAGTTGTGGTATTGTGAAAAAGTAAGATACAAACCCTGTGAGCCAGTGAGAAACAAACCCTCTATATCCTCTTACACACACACCTCATGTCATTTTTACTTCAAATAATAATTAATTTTCAACACAGATATTTTTTGTATAGATTGCCTTAGTGTCACATTGAATTAAGATTTTATTTTGCTATATAGTACTGCTTAAGGCAAACAATTTACCTTATAAATTACTTCTGAGAACTTGCCCCATTGATTCTGACCAATCTTAATATTGAAAATGCCATGGTTCCATGTTGTCTTTGCAATGGAAACCCACTTCAGAAAAAAAAGCCTCAAATGCACAATTTTTTTTATTGTCTTCCTGTGAGGCTTTGATGCTGTTACTACATCATACACACTGGAGGGGTCTATATACTCTGCAGGTGGTAGAGAGTTCTTGATCCATTTTTGTGGTTCATAAATGTCCCAGAGACTTCCTGTTCCCAATTCCATCACAATACAATTAGTTTCAACTCTAAAGGCCTCCACACCTCAGTTTTGTATTCTAACCAACTGCAGACCCCCACTTCCCCACCTTAATAACAAAACTAGAAGGGGACTTCCAACCACTTCCAATTCAATTTTGTTTCGGTTTTGACTTCCTCACACCAATATTCTCTGATCTGGTATGGGAATGTGTAATTTTGGGTCATAAATAAAAGGAGCACACATGTATCTTCTGCCCCCTTCTCCCCTAACTTGGGGCCTTTGAGATATGTTTTCCAGTCAGTGTAGTAGAGTTACAGTCCAACATATCTGAAGGGCATCATATGTGATTTGCCATGTCTCCAGTTAAAATATTTGGAAAAGATTATTAGAAAAGAACAAGCTCCTGGTTCCAAATATTTTTAAAAATAGCTCACCAAATTTTACCTGTGCACTCTCTTCACAGTTGATAGACCTATGGGCCTTGCACACTGTCAAGAAATATGCAGTCAGAATCAGCCACTACAATGATTCTCCTGCTCATAATAGAATCATTTCAGGCAGTTCTAAGAATGCCTGATCAACTAGTGAAGCAGATACAATCTTGCTTCTCAAACTGATACCCTTTTCGCATGGTGTTTCTAAAGTGAGAGGGCTCCTTGAGCGTCGCATAAATGGGAGGAGTGGTCTGCATGATGCACTCCCAGTCACGCGACGTTCAAAGGCCTGACGCAGACCGCGCACGCACCTTTTCATTTTTGTTTTAAAGCCGAAAATGGTGCGTGGTCATGCAATGCTCCCGGAGCCCACATGCACTTACCTGGCATGTGGTGTGTCGGGAGCCGGGCCAGTTGCACTTCCTGCCTCAGCACTAGCCTGCAATTCCCAGGTTGCGCTGCGGTAGGAAGGGGCGGGGCGTTCGCGCAACCAGGAAGCTGCTGCAGAACTGAAACAGCAGGGAAGCGGCAGCATTCCTGCTGAGGCTTCTTGTGCGAGCGTCGCCCCCCACCTCCGTGAAAAGGTAAGGTGTGAAAAGGACATGAGTATCTGCACATACCAACCACACTGAGGGACTTTCTGCACTACACTGTTATAGTGCTATTATTCCACTTTCAACATGCTGTGGAATTCTGCGGTTTGTAGTTTACTGAGGCCAAAGAAATCTCTGGCTGGGAATTCTAAATGCCCCTCCCTAAACTGCAAACCCCAGGATTCCATAGGATGTTGAAAGTGGAATAATAGCACTTTAACTACATAATGCAGAAAGCCCCTAAGTTCAGACTAGGCCTGCAGGAAGGATTGCTCAGTTTTACTGTGACTCTCTCACACACAAACCATTCCAGCATTTGCTAGTATGCTTTAAATAATAGCTTTATTTGTTGATACTACTAGCAATGCAATCCTAAAATAAATGTACTTGGAAAGCAACTTCTGCTAAAATTGCTTCAGACTTCTAAATTTGCATGATGAGGATCATGAAATAAAATTCAAATCTGTCCCCAGTAGCATAGGCACTACATTTTAAAATATACATGTATAACTCATAAACATATTGCTTTGGAACTAGGTGTCAGAATAAATATCTTCTTGTTATCTGTAGATAACAGACAAAAATTAAGAAGCTGGAAGTATTTATTATATGAACATTAGAGGGCACTCTTTATCCAACAAACTTTCTATTTCTTTTTCCTTTTGTTTGAGTGATCATTAAAATGTTGATGTGGGTACTCATTATAGGTCAAATGCTTTCCCAACATAATAATTTGAGGCCACCAATATTCATATATGAGGAAGATTGTTTTTATTAAGTAAATGAGGGGAGCTGAAAGGTGAACTGCTATTTGTTCACATAGGCTGATTAGAATAGTGTACATCTGATGATGGATATAGTAAGAATCCAAGGACTGCCGCAAAAAAATTAGGGTGTCAAATACTAGCAAGGTTAGTTTTTTTCTTCTTCTTCTTCCATGTGCAGAAATTTCTCCTTGAGGTTCTTTTTTATTTAGTTATTTGAACGCCACATATTTCCCATATCTATAATTAGACCATATGTATCTCCCTCTATAAAAGTGGAAACAAGACCACCATCTATTCAGGTAGGGAAGATGTGGGGCAAATGTGACCTGTGAGCAGGATGTTGACCTCAGGAGACATTTTTGAGACTCCTAATTTTTGCAGCAAAATTTGCAGGGGGAAAATCAAAACAGAAATAAGTTGTAGAGGAGGCATTTTTAGCCAAAAATACCTCCTCTACAACTTATTTCTGTTTTGATTTTCCCCCTGCAAGGATTTTCAAGCCTGCAGGGAGCCATTAATTAATATTTTCATTCATTCACTCATTCATTACAATATTTCTATCCTGCACTATATCAAAAGATCTCAAGATGATGTTCAGGAAAGATCAATGTAAACAAGTTAAAACAGTTGAAAAGGGTAAAACCCAATTTAAAAGGACTAAAAAAGTATTTGATATGATTAACAAGTTAAAAACAGGTTTAAAAGATTAAAAAAAGATTTAAACCATGTGCCTTAGTATTTTGAGATGGTTAATGCTTTGACAGACAGCAGTGGCTTTACCTGTCTCCTAAATGAGACTAGTGTTGGCACCAAGTGGGCCTCCAAGTTGAGGTGATTCCACAACTGGGTTGCTACAGCTGAGAAAGCCCTCTTGCACATCCTCGCAGAGGGTATTGACCTCAAGGGTGGGACACAGAAGAGGTCTTCCTCTGCAGAGCTTAATCCATATGGATATCCAAAGTCATTTATTTAGCCCAGAGGTAAACCAGAAGCCCCATTTTACCTCTTTGCTAAATACAGGCCTCTCCCAGATCTGAAACATCCAAGTGAAGCCCAAAGGAAGGTGTGTGGGGTTTTTTCATTTTAAAAAAGGTATGTACATTCACTATTTTGTTTTTAAAGTACGCAAGATTTCTAGTTGCACAAAATTCTTCACTGAGCCTTGCGCTTTGTGAAGCTTGACTGCTGTCACTTACTAGTTTGTGTTTCTCATTTTTGCCAGCTCAATCGGCAAATATTGTAAAATTCCACAGAGGCACATATTCTAAACTTCAGGCTTAACATTTAAGCTGCTGTTCAGTGAAATTAAGCAGAGAGAGAGACAATTTATGCCTGTTGCATAGGTAATATCTCAAGCTTGGCATCTTTGGTCTCAGGCGATTACAGTAAAATTGAAAATTTAGCTATCAGGCTCTAAAATGCATGTGAATTAGAACATCTCCTTCAGAACAGTCATCTGTCTCTGTCATGCACAGTGAACCATTTGACTGTCAAAATAATGATATGTACTATTAAGAGGCTATTTTCTGGATGCCATGTCATTTAAATCGATGTCGGACTTTCTGATGGATTGACTGAGGAGGAACAAATTTCATTCCTCAGCATGAGACCACTATAAGTCATCCTAAATCTTGTAGCACAACACACTTCTCTCTCCTCATTTATAAAATAAAAAAGGTGGTTCTTGATGGGGAGCCATGGGAATAAGTCCAAGGGAATAGTGCTTCAAAGAGGTCTTCCTTGAATCTGGCAGTGTTAAGTTCCATCAGCATACTGACACAGAAATCTGGGATGGAAACACAGGAGGTTTCTTGTTTTTAAGTCATGGTTGGAGAGAGCTTCATGATGAGTTGGTCCATTGACCTGGCAGTGATTGCCAAGCGGGAGGAGGCTGAGATTTAATAGTACACATCAGGAGAGTGAAGACAGTTAGCTGAGTGGTAGTGTGAGGGAAATTTCTGAGTGCCTCTCTTATGGCCAGTAAATGGCTGTCTGAGTCAGAGGTGGGGAAGTTGTGTCTAGGTGCCATCCAGCGGCTGTTGCACAGTTTGGGCAAAATGTTGCGCAAGGAAGTATTGGTAACTTCCTTGCACAACATCAGGAAAAACAGTTATGCTAGCATGACTCCTACTAGCATAAAAATGATTCTAAACACAGTTCAGGGATCCCATTGAGGGCTTACTCTCCTACTCAAAAGTAAAAATGTGTGTTGTGGAAAAACTTCCAACTAGGTATATTTTTAAAGAACTACTTTAATTTAGGAAAACATCTTACAGGGAAAAGGTTGCTATACTTATGGAAAGACACATGCAATCTACAGGGTGTCTGAAAATGATCTTTACAGTTTCAGTTGTATATACTGCTGTACATACAATTGCTGTATATACAAGTGCTGTATATGCAGCTGAAATTGTAAAGATCATTTTTGGACACTCTTCCCTTTAGTTTCACTGTTGTTGTTTCATTAGCTGATATGATACCAAAGGAACTTGACTTTTTTAAAAAGGTGTACCCCCATGAAACAGAGTGGAGATGGAGGATAATGATGTTTCCAAAACCACAAATGGCACAAAAATGTTCACATACTTTATTATAAAAACTTTGCTACTTGCTTTGCAGCTTACAGAGGGAAAAAAAAGAAGAAACAGAAAGCCTGATCTCTGTGCACTGATGTATGTCCAAAGCATTTATGGTCATGAACAGCTATTGGATGCAAAAGACCTTTTAGATATTCCACTTGATATTCTAGTTAATTCTCATTATTTCATAAGTTGTGTTATTTCATAACACAAAGGTAGCTCTCAAAGATCTGTTCTGCCTTATCATCTTCAAATATTTTTCACCACCCTCCTCACCAAGATCTGAACAGGCCCTTCTGTACTTAAATACCATAAGACTTTTCTTGAGACTTTTTTTTCTCTTTTTCTGCGTATCACTTAGATTTTTACTGAAGAAAATAACAGCATTTTGTTTTACTCACTCTTCTGTACCCTTCTAAATAAGCTTTCAGACAAATGTGTCCCCAACTTGGAAACTAGAGAAATGAGGAGATGCAATGGACCTGTTTCCAGATCTGGATATTCAGTGCATGATTTCAGGTTGGACATCAACTTTCTGTTACACAGAAGAGTGGTCAGGTGTGGAGGGACAACAATAAGATGCTAAATACCACTGCCACTGTTTTCACGATTCTTAATTGCTCTCTTAATGCTGCATGTGATCATATATTACTGGCAGTTTATGCCTTCTTTGGGGAGAGGGGGGAATTTTCATTCCACCCCTCGACTCATTATTCCTATTCAGTTGTTCTCTTCCCCCCTCGTGATTACTACTGCATGAAGGATGGGAGGCATGTATCCCCATCTCCATCCTTCTACATGTTGGGGGATATACTTCTGCAATGGGGAAATTTTTTCTACTTTCTCTCTACTTGTTTGCTCCATAATTTAGAGCCTCGGTCTTCCCAGAGTTCTATTGTGTGTGGAACATATGCATGTAGAAAAGGCGCAGAACTGCAGATGTTTGGTGTCCCACATCTAGGGATGGCTACAGGAATGGTAATAAGGTTGTGAAGGAGAGAGTCAGGGGGGTCACCATGTTCATCAGTGTTTTCCCTTCATATGGAGGGAGAAGAATAACTGAATCAGGCTAATTAATGAGATGTAAAGGGAAAGTTTTACCCATCCTGTGTGTGATACAACTTTTTTCTTAACTTTTCTTTAAAAAGTGGCTTCCCTTCACAATTGTTTCTTCAGACGTTGACTCAAGTTTTGAATTCTGATATTGGGACACAGATAAAAGTGCCTTCCTGTTAAATTGCACTGATTCCCCCCCCCCCAAATGGAGTTGAGGGTTTTTAATACATAAAGCACATAATGAAACTGAAATTTTTGCGATGAGTCAAGATCCAGCACAACCAACAATTATAAAATTTGCATCGTCTAGCACTGGCCCACAGTATGGAAATCAGCATCGAAAACAGTGGTGGGAATTAAAAAAAAATTGCTAACAGCATAACTCCACACTGTATGGAAAACACCTACAATTCTGCTAGCAAAAGCACTCTACCCAAAGCGTCTAAAATCACTGAGAGAGCAGCCCAGTAATTAGTTAACTACATTGTACACAGAAAGTTGAGAATCAATACAAACACACACTACACACTGAAACAGCAGAAGGCAGAAAAATGCTCTTGCTGAAAGCTCATGCAAAACGGGCTGCCTCTAATGATGAGAAGCTGCCACACCATTACCTTCAGGCTACTGTCCATCTGTTGGACTCTTACCTTTTTGACGTCTCTGACAAGATGATACAAAGTGTTGGATGGTCCATGTCTCTGAAAATGATCAAAAACAGAAAAAAAAAATCAAACAGTTTTGACATATCTCAAGAAAGCTCTTTGTAGCCAAGCACAGGATGTGTCAAACCCCTCAAATTTTAATATATGGCTCCTTAACACTCTGACCTCCATCAAATAAACCACTGATACGATGAAAATTACTTACTTTATTCCAACTAGCAGACTACTTAAAGAACCTGTTGGTGGTTAAGCACTACACATTCTTTTCAAAGGCAATGTTTTCTCTACTGAACTACTTAAAGGTAGATTTGCTGGTGTCCCCTATCTGGAAAGACAGTGCCCTTGTGATAATTTGGAAGTTGAGCTGACGAAGTTTATTCTTTTGGCTTGTAGGTGCTATAATCAGGTCCGTCACTGTTTAATTACCCCATGGTTGAGTCAGTTTCCTGGAAGTTCAGATCAATTTTATATTAGGTTCGTGCTGGAAGACCAGTCCCCAAAAGTGACCTTGGCTGTTGCTAAATTTCTGACAGAGGCTGCCAGAATTAGAGCTCACTGTGTATTAGACAACTGTCAATTATGATTGTCTTACTGTTTTGATTTTTCCTTCAAATATTTCACACATGTTCTGTTTCAAGTCCTTTCTTTGATGGATCTATGGATTGTAATAAATAAATGACTGACTGACGTACTTTACCCTGGATATATTATAGCTTTCCATGACAGAGTGACAAGGTCCATTTTTGTCCACTGTTATATGGCACCAGTTTTTGTCTAATATGAATCAGACAGTAAATAAGACAGTTTGAATACTATCCCAAAGTCTATTTTTAGAGGTCTAAAGAAACATTGCCCAAAGGGAAGAAACACTCAATGTCCTGAGGCACTTAAACTACAGTTTTTCAGCAGGTGGTGGCCACATTCTGACCAAGCCCCATGATTGACTAAAATTTGCAGTTTTGTGACACCAAGCATCACAAAATTGGTAATTTGAAATTAATTTATGTAAATATGCCCTTAGAAATCTATTATCTGGCTTACTATTTAAGTCAAAAATTAAATAAGACTCTCAATTCTGTGTAGTGTTAGTACCAAACACTGGAACTGGTAGCTTTGGAAATGAACTGCCTTGGTTTGGAAAACACTGACCCATTATGAACTGAAGTGAAGCCTTCTCGTGAACGGAAACTTCAAAAATCTAAAATCAATATATTTTTTCCAATATGATAGCCAAAACTGATCCCATATGAAAGTAAATATTTGCAACATGTTGCTGGAAAGTACGAGATGTCTCCACATGAGACAAAACAGAGGTGACCCAGTTTTCACTGCTGTGTATCGGAAAGCCATGGTTCAGAATTTACCAGGCAACGAAAGTATTTGCATAATGGCAGAGAAGTAGCATTTACCTTAGTGTTTAATTAGCATATATTATAAATGATTCACACAGAGGCACACTACTGTAAATTTTAATATTAAGGTACACATTTCATTTTGTAAAGACTTTCATAAAATAGAATAGAGCATGTGGCTTTTTGGCTACCACAAGCATCCAAACTGGAAGTGGATCCGCAGTCATTTTGGGGATCTGATTCTTAATTATTTTACTTCCATTGCTGTACCTGGTGTTGCCCATAGTGGGTTCCTGTCCCTCAGATCATTTGAAGTTGTCCAGCCCTGCTGTACATAAAATGATCCCACTTGCATAATTCTTTTTCATTTAAAAGATGTATGTGTGTATATGAATAGGCTGGTGATTGAACTCTCTCTACATTATTTTAGGCATGTGGTGCTGTTCCCTTCCTTACCATAAGAAAAAATAACGATGTCAACTTTTTGACTATTTTTGCAGCTCCAGAGAGGATTTCTTGCAATACAACAAGGCACAGTACAACATGAATGTGTACTTTTATCCTACAAAACACGCAGTTTTGACAGAAGTGGCAGTAAGTATTGCCACCCTGTTACTTTAAAACTGACTGCTTTAAGACCAGACAAGTCATGGTGATATATTAGTAAAAGAAATGGCAAAAAGCAGTGTTACATTTGCACTGGGAGTAAATGATTAAGAGTAGTCTAACTATAACTCTAGACAATCCACACTACAATGTTAAAAGTGCTTTATTCCACTTTCAACATCCTGTGGAACTCTGGGGTTTGTAGTTTACTGACACCAAAGAACTCTCTGGCTGAGAATTCTACATGTCCCTCACTAAATTACAAACCCCAGAATTCCACAGGATGTTGAAAGTGGACTAAAGCACTCTTAACATTGTAGTGTGGAAACAGCCTTTAAAGACTAACTAGGTGACTCATAGCTTTCCTTAAAGAATGCTTTACCGCAACCATAAAACTAACTTATTTTATAAAGAGTTTGTTGGATGAATTTCTGTTCACGGTTCTAATGTTTGAAGGAAGGTGAAACAAACAAACAGAAAAATTTGTTGTAGCTTGGCCCTACCGTATTGTACAATTCCTCTAGTCTGGAGATGGTGAGAAAACGGTGCATGCTTACTCCATTCTCTATGAGCAATTTCACAAAATCCACTCTGTCCAATACCAGGGCATCCAACATTGCTTGTTCAAGGGACCCCACCTGAAGAGGAAAAAATTCAGTCAGACTGTCCTCACAGTTCCACTGGCTCCAAGGATTCAGATGAAAACTGAGCACATGGTACAGTGAAGGGAGATTCCAGCTTAAAAGTTCACAGTTTGTAATGCTTTTTCAATGTAATTGATCAAAATGAGTATATTAGTTTCATTTTTCTGCACTCTTTTCAGAGCTATATCCTTTTTGAGGTGGCACAACCTGAAATATATATCTTGTCCTCTTAAATGCCATAGATTTATGAAAATATATTTTGTTTCTCCATCCCCAATTCCCTTTTCTAATCATCCCTGGCATGGAATTTGTCTTTTTCACCTTCACTGTTTATTGTTGTTGTGTACCTTCACGTCATTTCTGACTTATGGTGACCTTAAGGCCATAAGCTAGGAAGCCCTATCACTCTAAAGCCATAAGTCTGATTCACTTGTAGCAAGTTTTGTTCTTTTCTATATTTGAATCATTTTAACATTTTCGCTGTTGTGCATCCTCAAGTTGTTTCTGATTTACAGAGACTATAAAGCAACTCTTTCATTGGGTTTTCTTGACAAGATTTGTTCAGAGGGGGTTTGCTTTTGCCTTCCTCTGAGGCTGAGAGAGTGTGACTTGGCCAAAGTCACCCAGCGGGTTTCCGTGGCTGAGTGGGGCTTCAAACTCTGGTCTCCAGAAGTGAACTCCAATGTTCAAACCACTATTATGATTGAGTAACATTTTATCTATCAGTCAGCCACCAAACTTCATCTCTTATTATATCTATTTAACTTTCACAATATGCTCCAAAAGTGGTTCACATGTGGGCTTCTGTCCAAATCTTCCTCAGTGAAGACTGGCACAAAGGATTCATGGACTTTCAACAGTCTCCTCATCCCTCTGTTTCCTGCTTCTTATGCACATAACAACAACAAAAAAAATTAATCTGACTAGTTCAGTCGTTCAAGGCACTGTGTAAAAACCTCCCTAATTTTAAGCATTACAAAATTTATTTAGAGTCCTTTTTCTGATTAATGCTTTCAGCGTTCAGTTCCTTATCTTTTTCATCTTCTTTCTCAAGTCACGGCTGAGCTTTCTACAGGCTCATCTCAGTTCATTCATTATCTACAGCCTTCCTTTAATCTCTTCACCTTTTCTTTTATCCTGGAATCTCTACCATAGTTTTAGTCCTGGCCAAATTGCCAGTATTTTGACTCTCACAGAAGCTGTGGTGGAAACTGTTTTGGCTTCTCAGCAGCTGAACATTCTCTGGCAACATTGTAAAGAAACTGTCAACATAGGATGGTATTCTTCTGGATCTGATGAAGTGGACTTTGCTACACAAAAGATTATGGCATAAGAATTTATCTTGTCTTTAGCGTGCCACAAGATTCCTGTTTTTATGAAAGAAGGTAGATTCTAGACCTGTTATGCTGAACTTTTAGGAGGCCACTAGATGGCAATATTTCCTTTAAGAAGAGGGAATGGGATACCATTTCAGTTGCGGTATTAAAACTTGTTTACCTCTCTTGATTCAATATTCTGGAAACCATCTTTTATGATTATGAAACAATCTCCATCCTACACACATTATATTGAATATTATGCTGGAAATGGTGTGGATACAGTACCGGCCATTGTTGCCCATAAATAAAAATCTGGCTGCGTGCGATGTCTACTCTGTTCCAGGCTAATGCCAGACTCAGTTGATCTGGAGCAGAGGCATTTGCTCCTGCATAAAGAGACAGGGAGTAATAAACACATTTTATTAAATAATAGGCAGCAAAATACTAACTCAAGGGATGCGATGCGGGGGGGAGATGCAAATAAATGATACTTTTAAAGAGATAGGTTACATGAATAATGTTTGTGGCTTTAAGAACATAACTAAATGAAATGTGAATAAATCTGGACTCTTAATATTCATTAGTTTATTTTGGAAGTCTCAATTTAGTAATGAGGGGTTTCATTGGAACATACCAGTACAGACGTTTGCCTAATATATACATTTTCCAAGCCTTTTCCTTAGCATAACACATTTTGATAGGTTATTTACTCTAACATACACATTTTAGTTTGCACTTTACCCTAATAGGCACATTACAGCCATTTTGGAGGTGCAGGGGTCGGGTGAATTACACTGCAAATTCAAAGCATGATGTTCAAGGAAAACAATGGCATTTCATTTTGGATATTGGTTTGGGAAGTGTGAATTAGGTAGGCTCACACCAAAATGTGAACTGAAGAAATTTCTTCTTCATCCCTAACTATGAGGCTTTGGACTGCACTGAGAATCAGGACTGTCAGAATTCCTCACTTCTACATCTATTTCTTCCCAAGATAGAAAGTGTATGGCAGACCAGTGAAAGCTGAAGTAAACAGTGGTCTCGTTTCTATAAGTTAAAAGCCATGATGTTACCCCATTCCTCTGCTACCAGAGATTCTTACACACACACAGACACAAAATTCTATTGATATCCTTAAGCACTACACTAATTTTCTTTACTGGCAAAGCTAAATGTTTGGATCACAGAATTTGGCTTCATCACTGAATGTAGAAATTGGCAACTTCCTATCAAGATTTCATTTCTACTTTCCCAACACAATGAAAAAAACCTACTACAAGGTGTACATGTGTACACATGTCCAATCAGGGTTTGATAATACTACTTTCTGGATTACAAGTCCCAGAATTGCTGGCCAGCATGGCCACTAGGGAATTCTGGGGCTAATAGACTAAAAAAAAAAAAAAAAAAAAAAAAAAAAACCAAACTCTGCACAAACTCAAGGTCTGACGTTCTAGGAAAGAAAAACCTATGAGAAATGTAGAAAGATTATTTCAGGTCAACAAGGGATCAAGAGCTGAAATCAAATGAAAGATGACTAGAGTGTTGGTGTGACTACAGTATCAGTCACTGCACTGTAATGAGACTATGTCATATATTCAGCATTTCTAAAGCAATTATATTTCTTCAGTAGGCTGTATAAAAGAGGTGGACTGCCAAACCACAAAGTATGTGATTTCATACAAGTACAGGGGAAAAAAAACTTGAGAGAAATAAAAGGAAACAAAAGGATAGCCTAGTTTGCCTGCTGCAGCTAAAATAATAACAAAATGATAAAAGTGCAGCATCAGTATTTTTGCATCTATACTAAGTTTAAAATTTATTTTATGTATATTCAGACTTTTATACATTTAAACTTTACATGATACTTCATTGCAAATACCTGGTACTACATTTGGCTCCTTCTGCGTCTCTCTGTGTGAAACTATATGCCATAACAAAAAATGTTAGTCCTTCAGGTGACAAAATGTGCTTTGTTATAAAAGGGGGAAGCAATGAAAAAAACGGCAGAGGAACGTACTACATCACAAATGTTACTTGTTAAGGCTACAGCTCCCAAAACCCCCCAGCCAGCACGATCTGAAGTCCAAAATGCAACTCTTCTGCCAAATTATAATGAAGAAACCTTTATGAAGCACTCAATATATCTGACATATTTTTCCAGAAGTCAAGGTCAAGGGGCTACAATGTTACCACACTCAAGACCCCTCACTTTGAAAGGAGTGCTAATTTTGGCATAATTAGATATATTTATGGTTGAAAGCATGTTTGGACAAGTACTGACTGTACGCATGTAGCCAGGTCAGGATGACCTTAGCATGGCCAGTCACAGGTTCAGAGAGGATTAGACAGAAAAGCTCAGTGCTGATGGGCTTGGGATGATCCTTTCAAAAGGCTGCAAGGTGCAAACACTCCTGGAAACAGTAGAAGGCAAAACTGCCCAGGTGAAGCAGTCAAGCATCCCTACCCAACCAAGACTGTAAGAGATTGTCAAGACTACCATCAATGTTTTGTCACCCAAATTTAAGACAGCCAGCCCATTCCGGACTCCTTTGTCAGCTTGTGGGAAAGAAATTATTGCTTTGTCCCCACACCCTCCTTCAGGGAAGAAATAGGGTATAAAACCCTAGTTCCAACCCCAGTAATTTGTAGTACATTGGATATTATGCTGCATGTGGTTCCCAAGAATCCTATTCGTCCCATTCCTCAGACTCTTGTTTGAGCCACTCTGCTTCGACCTTCTGCTTCAGGACTGGTAAATATCAACCTTTCTACCCATAAATCTCTCCCTATCCAACCTTTCTCTCTCTTCCTCCCAATAACCTTGTATTGTTTATTAGATTGCTTTCTTGCGTGTGTCTATTAATTTCCAGTAGAATACTCTAATTTTTAACTGGAGTCCTCTCTACAGTTAGTACTGGTATTTACAGGTCAAAAAACCCTGCTGTTACTCTTCTCGGAAGCCTTGTTTGAGCGAATAATTCTCCACATCCTAAGGAGACACTGGGTCTGCTGGTGGACCTCAAGGTCCCTCACCTTTTAGGATAAGAAGAATTCATCCATCTGTTCATCCATTCAATTTACACTCTCCTTTCTTCCAAGTTGCTTGAGTAGCATTCATGCCCCTCTCCTCCATTTTACCACACAACAACTCTGGATGATGCCCTGCTAGAGAGGTAGGGACTCAGAAAAGCTCATTCAGCCACTTCATGGCTGATTGAGGATTTGAACACAGGTTTTCTGATTCCTAGTCTAGCACTTAACCACTATACCACATTGGTTCCTAGCAAAGCTGAAATCTAAATATTTCTTTCACAGTCCTGGTCTCTGGGTTTCAGGGAGAACACTTGAAGCAATTAAATTAATAACCTGAAGGGGAATGCCAAGAAATTTATTCAGGGAAAACACTGTTGGAATTAAAAGCAGGCAATTTGCAAATTAATATTTGCATATGCAATTTATGTTACAGAAAACGGAAAAAAGAGCTGGAAAAAATCCTCAATAGATTTTAATCAGAAACTGGTTATCCAAACAAACAAACAAAGTAATTGGTTAAAGACTTGCTAAAGAAATGAATCAGGTGCTAGCAGAGCACTTCTTTTTACTGCATGTAGGTTAAAGCAGGATTTTTACAGATATCATCTCTACTTTATTTTGCTTCTTCATATTAAAATGAGTCAATCGACTATAAATTCTGTTGGACAGGAGGCCTTTCGTTTCCTGTTCTATGTTCCCTTTAGATTTCAAGAGGAATGAAACCTGATCAAGGCAGAAAAATTGCTCTGAGAACTATCACATGGTTTCTGTGTTGTTGCTAGGATACCTCCTTCATTTGTCTATCTGAGTTACAAAGCTGCCTTTCCTACCCTGTGACTCCTAGGTGGATTTACATCACACTAATGTTATATCACAGCAAAGCAAAATCACTGTCGCATTTTCCTGTTCAGTAAGTAGGCACTATAGATACATTTGAGCCTGAATGTAGCTGAAATTTCTATTACCCAATTTCACTGAAGACCCATGATTGGTCAGGGGAGATCTACCCTGCAAAAGCAAGACATAAACAGCACTTCTGAGCATTTATGGTATCCAGATATGTTGGGTTCAAACTGGCTTTGCCTAGGATAGAAGATAGAAAATATAACCCACCCAGCCTTTACCACTGATAATAAATACTTCCTGCCTTTTAACTAGCATCTGTATAGAATAAATGCAGCATGGAGAATCCGCTTCAATACTCTATTTCTTAAAAAAAAAAGGAGTAAAGAGGCTAATACTCAAGAGTTGCCTATCAACCAGCTTCCACACCTGTTAGTAGCCATCTGTCAGCCAATTTATCTGCTGGTTTCTTCCAGATCTAACCCTTCCACCTGTTTTTCCCCTGTGCAGTGTTATGGTAATGTGTGTGGGAGAAGGCCTGATGTCTTTCCCGCTCCAGGCAAGTTTAACAGAACTTGCATTCACAAAGCGTCCACCTCTCAGTGAAATATAATATGTCATGCTAATTCCCACATTTTTGTTTCAAAGCAAATGTAATACTCATTTCATGGTTGACACTCAGTGCCCTATGAGCTGGAAGACAGGAGGAACATTGTTCAGCAGCTGTTGGACGGATGCTCATGATGCTCATGAGTCATGGCACATTTACAAGCTAGGAGGAATGCAGAGGCATCCAGCTCAGGTAAGCCTAGCAATAAATGCTTCATTGAACACAACGATGGATTAGGTAGCAGTAATGGAAATGAACATCTATCACCCAATGTGCTTCATTCAAGATATTATGAGCTCAGATACTACAAGAGATTTCAACAGCTCTTCAAGTTGGGCTATTGGGAAAATAAAAGGATAAATAAGCCATCTGCTACTGAAAGGGCAACTTCCTTGTGAATTGGCTGGCTCTACCACCCTCTCCACCACCCACTGAAGTCAAGATCTTACACTGCCACATAGCTTTTCATATGCTGATCTGCATCTTCCTATCACCACTGTAAAAACCCAGGAGGATTTCTATTGCTCTCACTGATGGAGAAAGGAGGGTGGAAAGCCAGTTTAGACCATGGAGAAACAGAGGACCTCAACCTGGTTGTGGGGATGAGAAATGAGGTTGCACTCTCAAATGAAGTGTACCTGCCTTTTCCTTCTCCAATAAGCTCAGAGGAGCCAGACCTTTATGATCTGAATTGTTCCCCCCAGCAACTTCTCCACTGGTTCCTTCTCAGGGATTCCTCCTGAGGCTCAACAGCTGTCAAGCTGTGAAAGGTTTTTGAATAGAACACAAGGCCCTGTCCAAAAAAAGAGGACTTACATATGCCTACTTTACTAGCAGTATTCCAGCCTCAGTATTATGCAGCAAGGACCACAGTGCCTCACATTACAAACTAACAACACAATCTAATATAAAATCTCTTTAACAGTAAATGTTATAAACTTCAGTGGAGCATATATCCATGTAAGGGCCATGTTAATAGGACTGCAGGGAATTCCAAGCGGTATTTTTTGAAGAGATCAAATGCTAGGTATGAGCCAAGCTACTGAAAACCAAAGCAATAAAAACCTTGATGAAAAAGATACTAACAGCCAGTCAATCAACCAATCAGTCACTTAATTTATGTCCTGCTTTTCCTTTCTAAGACTGGGATTTTTTATATCTAAGGTGACTTTGCTATAAAAACAAATACAAGTGAACCAAATGTAGCTAAAAACATTCAGAAATTAAAAATACTTCAGAAGATTAAAATAGTGTTATGTTTACTGTAGAGTTATAATCGTTTAAGACATCAAAATATAGAATAAACGTAGCACAGCACACAGAAGAAGAGAATGGAAAAATAGAACACAACTGTAGAAAAACTGGGAAGTAATAACATCACTCTATTCTGCTTTAGTCAGACTCCACCTGGAATACTTTGGCTAGTTCTGGGCACCACAGTTCAAGAAGGATATTGACAAGCTGGAATGTGTCCAGAGGTGGGTGACCTAAACAGTAAGAAGCCTGGAAATTATGCCTATGAGGAGAGGCTTAGGGATCTGGATATGTTTAGCCTGGAGAAGAGAAGGTTCAGAGGTGACATGATATCTTTGTTTAAATATTTGAAGGGATGACATATGGAAGATGGAGCAAACTTGTTTTCTGCTACTCCAGAGAAAAGGACATGGAGAAAAACTTCAGGAAAAGAGTTTTCATCTAAACATTAGGAAGAACTTCCTGACAGTAACACCCGTTCAAAGTTGCAATATGCTGCCTCAAAGTGTGGTTGAGTTTCCTTCTTTGGAAGTTTTTAAACAGAGGCTGGGTGGCTGTCTGTCAGGAACACTTTGATTGTGTGTTCCTGCATAGAGGTTGGACTTGATGGCCCAGGCAGTCCCTTTCAGCTCTATGATTCTATGAGAAAGCCCTTTCTATGTAAAACAACCAGTTTCCTAACAATGGAAGAGAAAAAGGAATAGCAACGAGAGAACTAGCCTAGTCTCCCTAGGAAGGGAGTTCCAGAATCTGAGAGCAGCCACAGAGAAGGCCCTCTCTTACATTCCCACCAAACATGCCTGTGAAGGTGGTGGGGTCAAAAGAAGTACTCCTCTTGGAAGATCTCAGCATTTAGGAAGGCTAATATGAGAAGATATGGTCCATCAGACAGACTGGATCTGAGGCTAGAAGAGGTCCTCTTCTTCCATTGGGTGAAAGAGTGGCTGGGTGGTTGTGGTGGTAGAAAATGACTGAAGGGTAAATGATTAAATGGTTCCTCCTTCTTTCGGAGTCTGATTTTGGCTCAAACAAAATAGCAGAGCCAAGAGGGAAGTCTATTTAATGTGTTGCTTGAACTGAAGACACACCAAATGAAGCCTGCACAAAAATACAGTAGATTGCCATTAGTTTTCCTGACACATGTATTATGTTTAATAAAAGAACATCTAACCCTGCCAAAAATCTTTTATTATTTCTCCTTCTGGTTTGAAAGATAGGAGAACAGAGACTGCTGTATAGTATAGCTAGAAGATTACCTGCCACACTGCTTTGGGACGCCTGCTTTTGATATAGTAGTAGGATGCTTTAAAAAGCTGAGAACTATTGAGTTACTCACTCACCCTTGTTCAAACTGTGGGTACTTTCAAACCATCTTCATGGGGTAATAATCAGTTTATTATGCAGGTTGAGAAGGTATTCTAGGGTCAGCACATAGGTAGAAACAGATTTACAGCCGTAACAACTCAAACACGTCCTCTTTCCATATCCATATCCCAAACAGTGACTTTCTAAAGTGTCTGACGAAGTGCAGTAAAAATGCCAGTCTTTAAACTGTGAAAGTGCCAGTCTTTAAACTGCAACAGGGTTCTTCTTGTTTTTGCTGCACCAGATTAACATGGCTATCCCTGGATACATGCTCCTGAAGTCCATATGGATGGTTTCAGTGTTACCTTTGGAAGATGAGTCTGACTTACATTTTAGATAACTAGCATAGCCAATCCTCCTTTAAACCCCCATGGACAACAGCGGTAGTGGCTTTGCACAACCTGACTCATAACCATATCAATCATGTGCCATTATGATAATGAAAGATAATAATGTGATCTAAGGATTTTCTTTGTAAGGTTAAGACAAGAAACTTGCTATTTTAGATACACTGTCATTTTGCATTGTCAGTTTAAATAATTTAGAAGTGGAACAGACAATGCAAAACTTAGTCATACCTTGCCCATCAAAATTTCCCCTTATTCCCAGAACCTAATTATTTCTCTTCTATTAACTTCATAGCTGGTAATTGAACAATTTTGGCTTTAGGAAGTTCTGTTTAAAGAGGATTTTCTAAAGTCTTAACAAAAACATTAATAATGTTTTCAGTATGCTTCAGCTTGAGGAGCTCAGCAACACAGAGATGAAGATAGCAATGTTGTGCCCAGAGAATAAGCATCCTGAGACTTTCTCAGATAATAAAACATATTCTTGTTGTGAATTATTATGGACTACAAGGGAGGTAAAGCTTCACATTCATTGGAACAAATCGTAACACAAGAATATTGCATACCAACAGAGAATAGGACACTGTATACGTTGCCCTTGTTTGCTACACCCCAAAAATACTTTATATGTTAAGATAAATATACAAGGATAGATATTGGAAAGTGTTATGGGAAGTAGATAGGGATCTAAAAATCTGATTTTGTCTTTTATACATCTGAAATAAATTTATTAATTGGTAATCTACTAAAACTGCATCCAAAGCTAGAGAATATAAAAGTTTTCTAACAATGTAACGAAGAAATGTTACATTCAGAATTGGAATACTGAACTAATTCGGGAGTGGAAGTAAATATTTTAGTCTTATTTTGAATAAAATATTTCTTTTGTTTTCTGCCCTTCACAAACTGCACAGTATGTACAAATATCCAAATGTTAATGCCACATATACTTCAAAGTGTTCTTTGGAAAATTTACCATACGGCCCAGTGGTCCTTAAACATTAGTTTGGGACTTTAATTCCCAGAATTTCTGACCATTGGCTGTGCAGGCTGGGATATCTAGGGGCTGAAGTCGAAAAGATCTGGAGGGTGAAACATTGAGAAACACTGATATAGTCGAAACAGATACAAAAACTGTTGCTGTTACTCTGTGCCTTTAAGTCATTTCTGACTTACAGCAACCCTAAGGTGAACCTATCACAGGGTTTTCTTGGCAAGATTTGTTCAGAAGGAGTTTGCCTTTGCCTTCCTTTGGGGCTGAGAGACTGCAACTTGCCCAATGTCACCAAGTTGGTTTCCATGACTGGGTGGAGATTTGAACTCTGGTCTCTAGAGCCATAGTCCAACACTCAAACCACTACACTACACTGGCTGTCATTGTCAGTTCTACCTGAACTACAAATACTGCGTGAAAAGTAAAAACTCAGCTCCTTGGCTGCATTTATGAACCAACCTACATATTTTAAAACATAAACATAACCCACCATTTTCTGGAATGTAATTACTTTGACATCACACAGAATAGACTGTTAGCTGTTTCAGACTGTATAACTTGCAAAGCTGTAATTTTAAGAGTAGCAGGAGTCACTCCATCAATGAAGATGAACTTGGACACTACCAGTCTGTTCATAGGGCTGTGATCAGTTGATCACCATGTGGCCAACCTTATGGTGGTGAGCCTCTCCACACTGAGTAGGCCAGTCATCTGATAGTAGGCATCTTGTTCACTGCTGTGGCTCTACTTCAGTGTGGTAAAGGTTGCAAGCATCTGGAATCTGGTGGCATGACCTTCTAAAGCTCAGAATCATTGAGGTGACAGTGTAATACCCTGTGGGGGTATTGACTGTATTGTTGTTTGTCTTCAAGTCATTTTCAACTTATGACAAACCTGCCAAGGGGTTTTCTTAGCAAGATTTGTTCAGTGGAGGTTTGTCTTTGCCCTCCTCTGAGTCTGACACAGTGTGACTTGTCAAAGGTTCCTCAGTGGGTTTTAATTGCTGAGCAGGTGTTCAAACCCTGTTCTACAGTCATAGTCCGATGTTCAAACCACTACACCATGCTGGCTCTGTATAGACTGTATATTCTCTCTTAAAGTTTGATGTGACAGTCTGGGCACAATCTATCCAGTCTCACATAAATAGCATTGCAGTGTTTGTGTGTAAAACAACAATGGATTCCCACAAAAAGGAGTTGTGTCCACTATAGTTTGCTGACTTTCTTACAAAATTTAGGCCAACATAGAAGAAAAGTTTTTTTTTAAAGAGTGTAGACTTCTTAAAATCACTGCACCTTTGATTTCATTTGTATATGTAATGTATCTGATAGATGAAATAAGGCAGCATTTAAAAATATGACACAAGTATTTTAGATTCTGAATATTATATTCTTTCCCATACATAATTCGTTTACCAGAAATCATAATGTGGTTACAGGGGAGGCAGACAGAAGTTTGAAACAGCAACCTCATACAATAGTTTCCCAATATAATTTGAATCTCAGACACGGAACCTGAATTCTTAGCCTATTCCCATCATCATCTTCTGGGAAATGAAAGGGGCTGTTATAACAGAGCATTTCAAGGGGTTCTGTCATGACTGTTCACTGATAACAATTGTACACGTAAATTTTAACGGAGAACTAAAAAATACAGAATGGGACCATATGGAATAGAGATAGAGAAACTAACCCAATTTGATTTGGGCTTGCTTGGTAGAAAACTTACCTTTCAACAAAGCTGTTAAGATAGCCAGATCAATGTCTTGATGTCCTTCTGATCCCATGCGAAACACTGTAATCTGAAATGCAAAAATCAGTGGTACTTTTGGAGACAGTTTTCTCCCTAATGTAGTACTTAAAAAATAAGCAGAATGTCACTCAATTAGTGTATAAAATATTCCTATATAATCCAGATCTTGGAAAAGTTACTTTTTTGATCTACAAATCTTGGAATCCTACAGCTGGCCCCGGCCATGCTATGTGATTCTGGAAGCTGTACCCCGAAAAAGTAATTTTTCCTGCCTCTGATACAATCTTAAGGCTCAAGGCATCCCTTCAACAAGAAAATTTACCATATAGTCTAGTGGTTCATAACCATTAGTTTGCGAGTTAGATTCCCAGAATTCCTGACCATTGGTCATGCAGGCTGGGATACCTGGGGGCTGAAGTTCAAAACAAACACCACTGAGTAGCATTAATGCAACTTAGAACTTCAAGGCCTGATAATGCAATGAGGAAGGGAGGGGCTACAGAATAATAATAAAGACATAATGGAACCAGAGCGGTCTTTAAGTTTCAGAACTGAAATGGAAATTCTATGTGGAATATTTATTTATTTATTTATTTTCAATCCTGCTTTCTTACCCCAAGAAGGCATAATATATCCTCATGCCTAACTCAGGGGGATTCCCTTTCCTTAGCAACTGTTGAGAGCAAGTAGTTAAAAACAGCACATACTGTCACAGGAAACATTAACAGGGCAGGGACCTAATTTCACTATGGGAATGTCATCATGATTTGCATCCCTTGTTGCCAGTTAAGAGATAATTTATCACCCCTGCCCATCTATTCCAACACGGCAACACTGTAAAGATGGATTTTTTTTCTTCAGTTAAACATGTTTGATTTAAACCTCTGTAAAGAACAATGCTACTGCAACAAATGAGATGACAAAAATATGACAAAAACTGGAAGACTACGGAAGAAATTGTCAGGTGCGAGTTATTTTATTGTTCCAGAATAAATGAATATATGCCAAACATCCTCTAACAAGTTAAAGAGGCAGCGTGCATCTCTGAATCAGAGGCTGACAACCCTGAAAATGCAGGATAATTATTACCTAGTATGATAAGAGGAGTGAAACAGAGAGACTGTATGCTAGTATAAACTGCTTTGGTGATGGTTAGCAGCCACCTAGGATTAAGCCTGTTAACACAGGATCAACACAGTTGCCATGGCAACCAGCCTGATATGATTTCTGTCACTAACCAGAGAAATGCAGCAGCTCAAAAATTACAAGGATTTATTAGACACATAGATAAAAGTCACGGTCTCCCTGATGAAAGCCCCCAGGGACCCTTACACTGTTTTTGGTGGTTTTTGTTTTTTATCAGGAGAAGTTTTGTGAACGCCTGACCTACATACCTATTTTTCAATTATCTGTATAGACAGAAACCAATGCCAATAATCACATTATATATACACTGTAACTAAAAGGATAAGATTCTAGAGCAAGCAAGTCATATTACTCTAGTAAAGCAGATCGTTGTCCTGTTGGGAAAAAAAAAAGCAAAATCATAAATATTTGGCTTTGTAATGGCCATTGAATGGAATGGGGAGAAATGAACTAATTGCTTCAAACAGTGCAAAAATAAATTACAGACAGTAAATGGGGTGAATGTCAACCTCCCTGAGGAACATAATAAGAGCTTCACAGCAATTATACTTCCCCCGCATCTTTTAAGATATAGGAAAATGAATGTAATGTGGGTCAGTCTAGATGACCTCAGGGTGTGAGGGAAAAGCGGTTAATTTTCTCTGCAATTGAAGTTTCTCTGTGTTTGAAAGGAGTACAATAGAACTCTGTGAGATAGAATGTTAGGGAGGATGGAATGTGCCTCGCTATGCTTTGCAACATTTGTAAGATTACTCTGGAGAATGGTGAGAACTATTGTTTGTGTCAGTTTCCTTTCTTGGACATGTGATGTCTTGCACTGGAGAATGTACAAATTCCTGTGAATGTAAAGGGGCGGGGCTCAGACTTTTGGGAATTATCCCACTGAGACATTGTGCACAATAAACTATTTTCCTTAACCGTGGGTCTCTATCTCTGATTCTGCAACATATGGGACTAGCATTCACTGGTTTATCTCCGAGTTTCACCAAGTTTGTTTGACTGAGAATACCAACATTCACATGGGAAGAAGAATACTGCCATTAGATACTAATGGTATATAATAAAGGGGACTGAGCAATCTAATTTCCCCAAACCTCTATAGTCTGGACTTTCTCCTGCAGCGCTGAAGGATGGAGCAAAGTGTGATCCTAGAGACACATGTGCTCCTCATGGCTGTTTGCACAGCCCTTCGTTCTCTTGGACTGCCTTCTGAAAAACGAAAGGATGAACAGGCTGTCTTAGAAGTTTCCATGAGCACTTTCACACCACACAATTATAGCACTGTATTAGACTTTAGCTAACATGGCCACATCCTATGGGATCTGGGCATGTGGGTACTACAGAGGCTCTCTGACTGAGAATTCAGAGTACCCTCACTAAACCGCAAATCTCAGAAACCTACAGGATGTTGCTATGGCAGTTAAAGTGGAATACAGTGCTATTATTGTGGAATGCAAAAGGGCCCCAGAAATAGTGATTCATCTTTTAAATAACATTTCAGTGTCAGCCATTTCCTTTTTGAGTTTTTCACCCTCATTTTTACTTTTCCCCCATTTTTGTCATTTTGAGCAATGCGGCCCCCCTAAAGGTGTCCTGTTCTTCTGAAGGGTTTTGGAATAAATTGGTCTGTGGACTTGCTTAAAATGGCTTACAGGAAAACACCACTTGTACAGAAGTTGGAACCAAATAAACATCTTCATCAAATGATTCATCTTTTTTTGGAAAATATGCATTCGATAGTGACTGAAATGGGAAAAATTATATTAAAAGGGTACAACTAAATAGGAATTATTTCTGGAGTCTATAATGGTTACCCCTGTTAATTCCCATTGGGCCAGAAGACCACTGGATATATTGCTCATGTAACTGAAGGCCAATGAAAAGATGAAGTAGTGAATAGTTGATATTTTTATCTTGACATTAAATAGCTACTGTGGTGTTGAAGCATATTTTGAGCACTGGGCATTTAATTGCAATCTAAATAAGAGAAGGGAATTATGCGGCCTATGGGTGGCATATGTGCTTTCGTGAGGGCCCAATGTCTTCTCTGGGACATCAAATCCCTGGTACCCCACCCCAAATATTTTTTGAACTTAAAATCTTTTCTCAGCTGAAAATTTTTCACTCCTCACAGCTTTAAAATACCCTAGAGCAGAGCTTTTCAAAGTTTTCATGTTGGTGACATACTTTTTAGATGTGCATCATTTCGCGACACAGTAATTCAGTTTTACTAGCAAACCAGGGGTTAAACTAACCCCCTTACAAGAGATATAGGCACATACATAAATTGTAATAATGAAATGTATGGGGACACAACATATCTCATGAAAACTTTTCATATATTTTAAAAAATATATGATTTATGAATAATAATGTACATTTCCAAGATTGTAGGCGACACACCTACACATTTCAGGTGACATGCTAACGTGTTGCGGCAAACCATTTGGAAAGCCCTGCCCTAGAGCATGGTTTTGTGAAAGTCTGACCTGAAACTGCAAAAAAGAAAAACAAGAGTCCCAAAAGGCAACTAGGAGTGATGTGGCATCACTTCCGGATGCCCAAAATGGCAGTTGCAGCAGCATAGTACAGTGCTATAGCTGGAGAAGCCCCTAGTTGGGCAGTATGGCTCAGAGTATGCCCAACCGTGCTCTAAATAACCCCCAAGGCCATTTTATTTTTTATCTAAAGATCTCAGGCTGCCATGCAATAAAACCAGTCTAAGAAATTTGAAACAATGTAAATAACAAAAAATAACCTTTAGAGACTAAAAACATATTAAACAATTTAACAAATTAAAGGGATTAAGCTAATTAAAATAGTTTAAAATTATTTTAAACAATGTACATCCAACAAATTGTGTAAAACCAGCTGGGCCCCAAAACTTTTAGTGAACAGCTGTGTTTTCATTTAGTGCCAAAATGAGAGCAATGTTGGTGCCCACTGGGTCGGCCAAGGGATGGGTGTTACATAATTGAGATGCCATAGCAGAGAAGGCCCTCTCTTACTTTTTACCACAACATATTGTGGGACACTGAGGAGGGCTCCTTCCAGCAGACCTTAAACCTCTCTCTCTCTCTCACACACACACACACACACACATATATGGAGAGGTGCTCCCTTAAGCATCAAGGTCTCAAGGGCTTTAAATGCCATTACTAGCACCTTGAATTCAGATGAGAACGGTATCGGCAGACAGTACAACTCCTTCAGAACTGGTATTATTTTATTTTTGCATTATGTTCAGGTCAGCAATATAGCTGCTGCATTTTGCACTAGTTGTAGTTTGTCAGATGTCTTCAAGGGCAGCCCTACACAGAGTATATTGTGGTAGTCTAAGGTCCTTTTCACACGCAGTTTCTGTAGCGGGAGGGCCCCTTGAGTGTCGCGTAAATGGGTGCGTCAGTCCGTATGACGCACTCCCATTCATGCAATGGTCACGAGCCTAAAGCAGGACGCGCGCACATTTTCTTATTTTCAGTTCTAAGCCAAAAATACTGCGCGGTCGCGCAATGCTCCTGGGGCCCTCACGCACTTACCTGTGTGCGGTGCATCGAACGAGCCGGGTCGGTCGCGCTTCCTCCCCCAGCGCAGCCTACAGCTTCCAGACTGTGCTGCGGAAGGAAGGGGTGGGGTGTTCGCGCAACGCTCGCGTGACTGGCAAACAGCTGTGGGAGGCAGAAGGGCTGCCATGAGTGGCTTGCGCAAACGGCTGCTCGCATGAGCGCCGCCCCCACTGCCGCGACAAAGGTAAGGTGTGAAAAGGGCCTAAGAAGTTACTCATATATTTCAATGCAATTCTGAAACACACACAATTTTTGAAACTCTATGGCATAAATGGAGTCAAACTGGGTTAGAAGATCCACAATTGCATTGAGATGCAAGTCTTTTTTCTTCTTGAAACACTTTGGTACAATTTGTACCTAAGAGCAGATGATAATTCAAATGTAATTTCATTTTATGCTGTTTTACAACTGACAGCCTTTGTTATAGTCAGCCAAACGATGTTTAATTGTGGATTAAACATGTTAAAAGAAAACAATAGATCATGACAGTATGAAACAACCAATATTATTCAGTCATATTCAGACAGATCCTGACACCATCACTGTACAATCATCTTAGCATGACTAATCAGCACAAAATAATATATTGGATGGATTGTTCTTGGAATAATGTAGTTTGAGATACATATATATCAGAACAGAAGTAAAATTTCATTTGGCAACCAGAAGCTCATCCACACCAGAAGTTTACATTGGTTTGATACTACCTGATCAACTGTATTTTGTTGAAATATATTGTAACTACGTTGAATGCCATTCTTGGGAGAAAACTGGGATGACATTACGATTACGATTATGATTATTATCATCATCCTGTCTTTTTCCAGCCTAGAGCTCAAGTTGGCTTATAACAGTTAAATGGAACAGCTAAAAATATACCATATACAAAGGTTAAAAATATCATTAAACTATCAATACAATTAAAATTAGTGGAGAAAATGTAACTATTAAAAACAACAAATAAACAATACATAGTACAGCATAATTTTGCAAGATCCAGTTTCCTAGAGCAGTCAATCTTCAAAGGCTGGCCAGAAGAAACAAGTTTTAACTGGCTGATATAAAACTCTTAACCTGCCTGATATACATTCAATACTGAAATAAAAAATCAAATGTGTGTTCAAATCTGAATTGCACAGACAACTTTCTTGAAAGCTCAGACAGAACATGAAGAAAAGACAGAAAACATTTTTTTTATTCCTTCTATTCTAACTCTATGAATTTTAATGTTATTCCTCAAAGGATTAGAGTGAGTGAACACCAGAGAAGTAATTTTCTACTTATTCAAACATTTTTCTTGCTTATTTTGTGTTTGCTGAAGCTCCAGTAAAATAGTTAGGATTGGTTTCTTAAGAAACATGGCCTAAATCCAATTGCTTGTTCCCTCTAAAATAAACACACTGAATCAACTGCTGAATCCTAAAATGCAAAATGAACATCCCATTTACTCAATGGACCTACTCTAGTTGAGATTAGCAACTAGATTTCAGTCAATGTGTTTAATCAGGGTTAATCCTAGGTAAGCTTGTCTAGGGCCATTTCCTCACTGGACTGTTATAGCGCGATGATTCCACTTTCAACATCCTATGGAATCCTGGGGTTTGCAGTTTCGGGAGGAGCTGGCCGAAACTGCAAACCCTAGGATTCCATAGGATGTTGAAAGTGGAATCATCCCGCTATAACAGTCCAGTGTGGAAACGGCCTAGGATTGCAACCTTCACTGTGTTTTTTCCCTTTCCCTGCTTCCATCTGTTGATCAATTCTCTGAAATGCTGCTTCCAAAATCCCCAAGTAATAGCAGGCCGTTGTGTTCAAGCCAAAAGCATCTTTAGTGAGCAATCAGCAATGATTCACCGAGGGAGGAAAAGTGTTGCATAAATGTAATTTAATGTGCTGAACTCTTCAACAACAACTCAAATGCACACACTTGTGCACAGGCAGCTTCTGTTTCCATACAATCCAAAGTCAGAATGTATGTGGAGGGGTGCAAGCAGCAAAATACACAAACTACAAACATCCGGGGAGTAAACCCAAGCGGTCACCATGACATTCTAGAAATATGAACCAAAGCCAGATTCAAACAAAGGTTTGTGAACTGCCACAATTACCATAAAGTAATTTTTCCTCAAAACTTAGCAGTTTTAAAGACGTATGCCAATATTCTGTATCAGCTACCTAGTTACATATGCACAACTAAATAACATCTTCTGGTTGGACTTACAAAGCCCACCTTAACAGCCAACAGCCACATTGCATGAAGGAGGTCTGTTCAGCTGCCATTTGTGATGCAAGGATGAGTGAGGCTGTGATGTGGAATGGTGCTTCTGAGTGTCGCAGCCTCGCTTGCTGGCAGAAGGAGGTGTGGCACATCCTCTTTGTGTCCTCATTGGCAGCTTAATGGACCTGCTTTGCCCGATGCTGCTGCTGGCTCTACCAGGGAGTTGGAGGGGGGCATTTATGATTGTGGTAGTAGTACCATGATTGCAACGACATAGTCTTACTGAATATAGGCCAGTTACAAATATGTAATTCTAGGTTATGAATCTGTAGCTGCAATACAGGATGCCAGCCATGGTGTCTTGCAATGTTGTCACACAGTTACACTTCCAGAACAAAATTTCCCCTTATAACTACGGGATGGGGGGGGCTTCAGGTTGTGTTAACATTTACTCCTCAAGCATAATGCAAGGACAAACAGTGATACTGTTTTGGAGAATATGTGCTCACAATCCCATTTTCTGGAAGTGGAATGTACAGCAGAGAGCACTTACAGGTACAAATTCATGGGGGGAAGAGCAAGACATTTTAAAAGAAATTGTTACCAAGTGTCCATTCTCCCATTCAAAAGGTTTGTGAGTGGAAGCTTCTCCAGCATGTGCTATACTCATGTTTGGATGGTATCAAAAGTGACTTTTTAAAAGAAAGAATACAAAGTGAATACAGAGTTGCAAGTACATTCGCTCACATCACTATCCTAGCAATTAGCTTTGCCATCATCAGAAAATACCTGCATTAAAAAGAAGAAAAATCCCTAAAATTCTTAGCAAAGTTTAGAAAGATGATTTGAAAACAAAACTGGTCCGGGACTGCAACTATATCTTCTTGGGAATTCTTTTTATTTGTGGCTTGCAGTAACTTTCACAAGGCATTAAAATAGAGTGGAGATTATGCAATCCTCCAGATGTAGTTGGATTGCATCTTCTAGCATCTCTAGCTAATGATGAGGAATGCTAGGATTTGAAGTTTAGTAAGATCTGGAGGCTGGCCAGTCCTGCATTAATATACCTGCATACAACACAAAAACTAAACACCATGAAGCCTCAATACCATAACTTCAAGCTGAAATCCTGTTAATGACATATGTGTGCATGTAACTCTGGATTACATGTAAGTATGCCTTCTTTTGGATGGTGCACAAGGTGCTACCACTATCTTCTTTTGCAGCTTCCAAAACCTCCCTCCGTGCCCCATTGTCAAACCCTGAGGGGGCACTACTGTGAGTATTCATTGACCAGTGATGATAGGGGTGATTCAAGAGACCAAGATACAGCTGTCTAAGCTATAATTGCAGCTAAGGAAAAAGGAAATAAAGTTGCTCTCCTGGATGGAAAGTAACTTCATTTTTCTTCCCCTCACAATCAAGACTGACAGCTTCTAGGACATCTTTGCTCTCCTCTCCTTCCCTGCCACCAGTGAATGTCAGTAGCAATACTCCCCCACCCCCAGGGGATTTTATACGCGCTGGATTGGGAGAAAGGAGCAGATCAGCACATAGGGAGCATTATACACAAGTACAATGCAGGATCTCAGTCCACAGGAATATAGGATTACACAGGACTGAAAAGAAAATAAGGATTACTCATTTTAATATTTTGTAATAAAATGACTATTTTTTCAGAAACCCCTCTCCATCTTTTTTTTTTAAACTGAAGGTTTTGTGATTGAAACTCAACATCCCCTCTCCCATTCTCACACACCCATATTCCCATTTTCTAAGAGCAAATATGGATTGAATTTGTGTCAGATACTCTGTTGTGGAAAGTGTGATTTCAATACCAAAATGAATCACAAATACTGAGTCACAAATAATAATCTTATAGCCTGTAGGTCACATGTACCCCCACTCATTTTTGCAGGTGCAGTGTAAATTGAGGGGGTGGGGTGGGAGAAAGGCTGTCTCTGGAGGTTTCAGAAGTAGCCATTCTCTTTTAGAACAAGGTGCTTTGTTCTTCCCTCAAGCAGTATTACAGGACCAGAAACAAGCTTAACAGTCACTTCCAGTTTTGTTTTGGGTGCATGGTACTATTTGTGATCGCTCCCATGGGGGGAGGATGGCCCCTGGCCCCCCAGAGTTTGCCCACCTTCACTCTAAACATCTTTAGAGAGAAGGCCTTCCCACCACCCACTACCCCTACTGTGCCATCAGTAAGTATCCGCAGAACTGTGTATTAGATCAAATTGAGAATTGTGCTTTCTAAAGAAGATAGCATGCAATTCAGGCAGCTTTGAATTTTTGAGTCCTGGCACCTCCCTTAGGAATTAAGCCCTAGCCTGTGAAATTAAATTCCTTTTGCACATCACAGGTACACACAGAGAGATTTTGTTAAGAGGTTTTTCCGCAGGACTAGTGGCATTTAAAAATGCTAAAAATGATTGTATAATGCTCCTCCGCGTTGTGCTATTTGTTTTCAATTTCACTGAAAGTTCATTCCTCTTGACAGTGTCTCAGTAACTTCTAATATAAATTTCTGTTATTGGCTCATGGATTTAAAAATATGTGTCCATTTGTCTCCATTGGGTGCCCATTTGGACATATAACTACTACTCTAAAATGCCTTCTGGAAGGGGAACCATTAGGCTTGCCAGTCCAGAATTGTCCCAGGCCCTGAAGTTTCTGGGTCAAAACCTGGGACCTAGGGACAGTCCCTGGTGAACTCAGCAAACATTATGCATTAAGTAATTGCCATAGTTTCTCATAGTTTATCATTTAAACACAAACATTCACGGAATATTTTTTCTTGTTTGCAAGTTAAGACTTGGTTAAAAGGACTGTTCACAGATCAAGGTGAAATGAGGGGGACAAAGAATATTTAATTAGCCAGATGTTAGATGCAAAGAGGCATGGAGGGTGGGCCCTGTTGCCACAACTACTAAGAGGAAAAGAGGAAGCTAACTAAGTAAATACACAGACCTCTCTGGAGAGTCTTTGCAAGCTGCAGCGACAAACCTTGCGAACTGTACAAGGTACAGCTATTAGCTAAGGTAGAGATTTGCACATAGCCCTTTCTTCTTGCCTGAAGCTGAATCCTTCAAAACTTGGGAACTGAATCCTCATTTTCTGCCTGCAGATGAACCACAAAAACTGGAGATTCCAGGCCAGACTCTGAGATCTGGCAACCCTAGGTCCAGTTCTCTCCCCATGCGCAGCAATTTCCCATGCATTTATTCCACCAGCTGATTTTCTGTCAGCCAGGCTAACTTCCAGATGCAGGTATGGCTATGTAAGTAAAAATTCTGGGAACAGGTCCAAAGGATACAAATCCACATGAAACCTGGGCTAAGTTCAACATGATGCTGAGACTTTCTTCCCTTTCCCCACCCAGCCTTCTGTGGTATTGAAGCCTTCTCGGCAGAATTTTCTAGCTCTGCAGAGCCAGGTGCGGAGGAGCTGCAGGGATAAGAGGTCACCCCCCCCATGGATGTAACTTCTGCTGGTGGAAGTGCACATATTGCCTTCCATACACAGATTTACAAAGCATTCATTTATATTTCACAGAAGGCAAAGCCAACAAATTTATTTTCTATCCAAACCATCTCAAACAAAATGAATTCTTCAATTAAACTGCCCCTTGCCTAAGAGCAAGAGTATCCCAAATTAGGTGATCCTGTTAAATAAAAATTAATTTCAAAAAGGCAAAAAAAGAGGGGGAGATTTGCTCCCCCATGACCGATCTTTCTCATTCTAACAGACAGCCCTATCTAAAAGTAGGATCTTTTACACTCAAGTTTTAAACATTTTGACATTTTTTTTAAAAAAGCCAGAAACAGGCAATAGTCACCTCCAACAAAATTTCCAGTTCCCAACCAAAACCTGCTCTAAAATGTAGTACTCCTTCAGTAAATTACCCCATTAATCAATTATCATGATCTATTTAAAGTAAAGATCATACAAAGTAGTGCACAATCCCGTGGACTTCCCCACAGCTGCACTTCTGAATGGGTGATGGGTGGTTTGAGATCAGAGGTTGGAGGCAGGGAAGGCTGGAGTAAGGACTGAGCAGGAGAAGGAAACAGAAAAAGGAGAAAGGCAGTAGGAGCAGGGTTTGTGAATGATGGGTCTGTTACTGGCCTTTTCCGCATGGGGTTTTTAAAACGGTGCAAAGCGTCCTCCAGAGAGGACGTCTACACCTGAGAGCGGACTGGGTCTGGACTACTTCGTGTCGTCCCGGACCTCAGCCCGCTCCGGAATGACCCAAAGTGGTCATTCAGCGTGCTTTTGAAAGACCGCGTAAAACAAGTTTTTCAAAAGCACGGAGCACACCACTCTGTGGCCATGCTACAGTGCAGATTTCCAGGCTCGCACCAGTGCGAGCCTACAGATCTGCTGGGGGTGGGCTTTAGGCTGGCGAGCTTCACCGCTTGGTGGAGAGCCTCCACCAACCGGAAGCTGCCATTTTCATCCCTGGAGCAGTGCGAAGCGTGGCCACGCACTGCTCGGACCAGCCTGGACCCGCGCAAGGAGCACACAGGTCCGGTGAGTACTGACACAGGGCGATTCCCTCGCCCTGTGTGGAAAATGCCATTATATCTGCTGTGCAATTTCTAGAGTTGTCTCTCCCTGCAGTGGAAACATGTGATTCCCACCATTACCACCAGACTCAACACATGTAGACGTATAAAGAACAGACTAGATAGCTGTGCACTGAGCACCATAGCTTCACTGAGCATCACAGCCACCTGGAGTTCCATGTTGGGAGAAAGGCAGGATATAAATGCAATCTAATGCAATCCATCCATCAATCACATTTCACTGTACTGTGCTATAGTACAGTGAAGGAAGACAACACAGTACAAAAAAGTCAAACAGAGCTACGGTCTCCTACCGCACAAACCTAACACACACTTAGGGTATCTGGAAAATTACTTAATCTTAAAGACTGCTTAATCTTTAAGGAACGCAATAAACATTTAAAAACTTTTCCTCCCCTACTGTCTTTTCTTCTCCTGAATCTCTCTCTTACTCACTCTCTCTTGGAGGAATTTGTCTCTTCTCCCTTGCAGTCAGGCTTAGGGGAAAAAACCCACCTTCTATTGCAATCAATGGAACACTTTTTCTAAGCTTATTTGGAATGTATGTGTGGGGATTAGGGAGCAATGTTGTATGGGGAATACAATGTTGTATTAATCCTTGTGGAGAGGGGGGTTCTACAGGATCTCAGGTTCAGGTGCTTTTTGTTTGTAATTTTTTTATAAAGATGTCTGAATTTGACCAATATCTCCTGTTCTTTCAGAATTTTTAGGTAGGTCTTCTGAAGAGTATTTTGCCTGCTCATTGGCTGAAATGAGCATCAAAAGAGACAGTGGCCACTGTTCTTCTGCAATGTCTCTTGTTGCAGGAAAACATGGAAGGAAACGGAAAACATGGAAGCCTCATTTAAACCCACCCTGTCTTGCTATTATTAATTTAAATATCATAATGTTTTGTGCACATAATAAATTCAATCATGTTATTTATTTGTAAGTTCTACATTTTAAGATTTATGCATTTTTAGATATATGTTAAAAATTTAAATTACATGTCTTATAAACTATTTTTAATGTATCTTGTATGTTAGCTTTTTTTAGAATAGCTCTTTGGTTTTATTTAAATTTGGGTGCATGACTGCATAATAAAGATAGACACATTGACTAAACCCTCTTTACCACAAATGTCATGCCCTTGTAAATCATTCCCTCTCACTGATATGACACTTAAGCTTAGAAAAAACTCATATGGGCAAATAATAGAAAGCCCTGTCTGAAGTTTAACTGTGTCATGATGGTGGAGGTTTGGTGTCTCTGTGTGTGTCTACCACAGTGAATGAGAGCAGAAGGGTCTTTCCTTCCCTTTTGCAATTTGCCTTTAAAATTGCCCCTTGCATGGCAATGTAAAACTGGGAAAAAAGCTAACCATTGGCACCAATTGATTCTCAGGACACTGGTAAGCAGATCCAGGGCTGGAGACCTTTTTGTACCAGGATTAACAACTCTCCTTGCTTCTAGATTGGGTGTCCTACCATGGGGAGAAAACTCAAACATTTAGAAATGACCACCTGGGTAAAGGTGATGGGGGAAATACAGGATAAGGGCCCTGTACCTATAATAGTTGTATAGAAGAGTGAATTTCAGCAGCACTCTTCTACACAATGATTAAAGGTACGGAAAGAACAGCGTATGCTTCTCTGCCTGCCAGTAACAAAACCAGCACACTGTAATTGCCTTTAGATCCAAAAGGCAAAAAAGAGAAAGGGGGAAAGAGAGTTCTCAGAATTGGTTTCACAATCTGGCTTTAAGTCGGCCCAGATTCTTAAGTGCAGTGTTATGTTAAATGGTTTCAAATGAATGAATCACATAGGATAACAGATAACATGCCCCAAGCTTCAGGAAGCAGGCAAGTTGTGCATCTAAGATGAATAAATAAATATCCTCCCCCTGTCTGTAGCTTCTGCTAAAATCTGTTGTATTTATTAGTACAGTTCCCAAGAAAATGAGATGTTTTAGTGTCTTCCTATTGTTGGGATGTCCTGCCTCAGATGAAATCCCAAGGCTTTATAGACCTAACATAGCAATTGGTTTTTCTGCTTAATTTTCTTGTTCCAACAGTTTGAACATAAAAAGAGTAGAAATAAATTACATTTTGATGTCTTTCTGAAAGCATAAAGAGTGATAATGTATCAGCAGTAAGCATGCAAGTATATTATCAGGCATTTTATTTTATTTGTCTTAAGAGGGCAAGCCTAGAGGTAAAGGAAACAAATTCATCCTTCAAGGCCAAGATGGATAACGTCTTCTGTCAACAAAACAGAAATCCAAAGAAGTAAGATAAGCAGGAGAAACAACAGCAATCAAGTAGCAGTATTGCCTGTGAGCAGAGGAAATCTTAAGACACAGCAGGTGCTGTACCAGTTCCCTTGCCCTATCTTTTGCTCTTGGTTCACCACTTGCTTTAGAGGAACTAGAGGAATTTAGAACAAACAAATGTTTGGCTCAGAACTATAATTGTTCATGTTTATTTAACATCTGTTGATTATTTTGCAGGTGTCTCATAAATGTAAAACTGCTTTTACATCATCACTAACAGAAACTGTTCATACAGAGTAAGTCTCCTGTTCTCCGGCAGGCTTATTAATACATGACGGTCCTCTTAGTAAAAGAGCAGCTTCTATTCTAGCATGCCTTAACATTTATAATTCAGCTGGATATGGCTGAATATTTTAATGAAAATTTCCCTTGACACCAAAATAAGGAAGAGAAGGAAAGAAAAAGAGAGAGAGAGAGAGAGGGAGGGAGGGAGGGAGGGAGGGAATGTGAGTGCATCAAATTGCGAAGGATGAGCTGTTTATAGGAAAAATGTAATTACATAGACATTTTGATTACAGAACATTGTGCAGATGTTATGTGTACATTCCTTACTTCCATCAGTGATAAGAACACCAGTGGCCACACTGAAGAGTTGTTTCCTTTAGATAAGAAAACAGTGGAGACTTATGCTTTACATTCCATGTTGTAGCCTGAACAAACTAACATGTTGGTGAAATATCCTGGTGGATAAGGATGACCTGATCTGAATCACAACTGTAACAAACTGGCATTAATCAATAGCATGTGAGGGCTAAGCGCAAAATATACAGCATTTTCTATACTTGCTTGACATATTGTCAGTTTGTACAATTTTGTTTTGTTCCATTCATAAGGCAGCTACAGATGTTTTTCTCCAAATCATCTTGACTATAGCCATACAAAGTAGATTAGAATGAGGTTGAATGAGTTGCTCAAGGTCTGCCAGGTAAATGGTTTGAGCAGGAGATTGGAGACACAGAATCCCCCTGTTCAAATCTACTCCACTCCATTCCACCAGTAGCTTCGTACCCTGCCTTCTTGATAATACCTTCACTGACTTGTCTTGCTTCTGGAGAAATCTCAGTATCTGCTGTGGAAACCCTGCATCTTACTAAAGTAACATCTGCTCTGCTAATGTATATTGGAAGGGGGCTATTCTCAGCCTTGATTTCTCCACGAGTGTTTAGATTTTCAGATTATAGCAATAAAGGACATCCAAAATTCATGGCATGCAGGGCTAATAGCTGGGAAGCAGCCATTAACAAGTTTGGGGTCTACCTAAACATCAAATGAAGGTATCAGTTTCTGTTAACTTAGCCATATATTTGTTAAAATTAACATATTGTTCAAACTCAAATTACATGATGACACATTTCTGTTTTTACGCAGGGCCCACACCTCAAAGTACAGGATTTGTGGGCACCTTGTTCAATCTATGTAAAAGGGAAAGCTTTCCAACTCCCAAATAGGAGACATCCCTTTTAGGCCATTTCTGCTCTACATTGTTATAGTGCTATTATTCCACTTTCAACATCCTATGGAATCCTGGGGTTTGCAGTTTAGGAAGGGGCATTTAGAATTCTCAGCCAGACAGCTCTTTGTCTTCGGTAAGCTACAAACCCCAGAATTTCACAGGATCTTGAAAGTGGAATGATAGCACTATAACAGTGTAAGGCGGAAATGGCCATAATAAGGGACATCTGGCAAAACCTCTCCGCACAGGCCACGCCATTACTTCAATCGTGACCAGAAGTGATGTCATGTCATTTCAACTTGCATTGCTGACCTTTTCTTTTTGCTTGCTTTTGTTTTGGGATCACGAGGAAAGGGGTCCAGAGAGCTGTGGGGGCAAAAATTTCATGTTTTGCAGCATTTTTATGTGGTTTGGTACTGTTGGTGGGGGCAAAACCACTCAATTATTGTGAAACCATTTACCTTTCACATCTGAGCATTGATGTTTCTACTCTGTGATTTATGCACTCATCATCTCAGATTATCACATTGATGTTGAACATTTACTATTTGAGCTGTTTGCAATTCTTCAAGTTTGGCATCACCTTCACCCTTGTAGGACATGATCATTAATGACCACATAGCACTGCATTTTGACCACGTAATCAGCAGACAGTGTGCCAGTTTGTTTTTGCCACTATATAAGAGTGCGTACAATAAAGTGCATACAATTACAAGACACTCCCAATTCCACTGAAATCATGCTTAGGCCTAGAAGCAGGTGAAAGGCTTCTTTTCATTCCAACTGCCATTACTTTGGCCTCTGTAAGGCCCTTTCTACACGGGGGAAACACGGGGTAGGACGACCTCACCCGGAGGTCGTCCACACCGTGGAGTGCACTAGGGCAGTTAGAAATGTGGAGGTTCCACACCTCAAACCACCCTCGCGCGGCCGCGGGGGTGGCGCCGCGTGTTTTATAAAGACCACATTTCATGTGGTCTTTAAGAAACATGCACGTGCTAGCCTGTCGCAGCGCCCCATGTGGAATTGCAGGGGCACGCAAGCGCGTCCCTGCAGAGCTGCCCGGGGGGGCTTCCGGCTGGCGCGCTTCTCCGATTGGCGGAGAGCCGCCGGAAGCTGCCAGCCACCATTTTGGGCGCCGCCAGACACCGCCGCTGTGTAGAGTGGAGAACGTGCGCTGCTCCCCACGGCAACGGAGCTATCCGCATCAAGGTAAGCTCCGTTTCCGCGTGCGCTGCCCTGTTTCCCCGCATTTCACGCCCCCCCGTGTGGAAAGGGCCTAAGCACTTTATGAGACTTTTTGGCCCTTTCCACATGAGGGGGCCCGAAACGCAGCGGAACGGGGTGGTGCACACGGGGACGGAGCTTACCTTAATCCAGATGGCTCCGTCCACGCAGGGAGCAGTGCGCGTTCGCCGCTCTACATGCTGCTGGCGTCTGGCGGTGTCTGGCGGCGCCCAAAATGGCGTTCGGCGGCTTCTGGTGGTGCTCTGCCAATTGGGGCAGTGCACCAGCCAGAAGCCCGCCCCCGGGTAGCTCTGCAGGGACGTGCTTGTATGCCCCGGGAGTTTTTCCGGGGGTGCTGTGACGGGCTAGCGCCCCTCTTTTTTTAAAAAGCCACTTGATTTCCCGGGGCTCCAATGGCGTCGCGATCGGGGGGCAGTGAAAAAGCTTACTGCCTTCCCCATCTCAACGGGAAGCCAAAGGAAAATAGGGGGAAAAGACCCCCCCGGAAAAGGGGGGGTTCGAGAACTCGAGGGGCCCCAATTTTTTTTAGATGAGAGGAAGTTTGTTCTCTAAAAGTTGGAGGGGGTTGAAAAAATACCCCGCCCGGTTTTGGGGTATTTGCTGGTAATGCAGCCTAGCGACGCTGGAGATTTTAAATAATTAAAGTTTCTTGATATATACCTTTAAAAATTTGAAGAGCGGGGACATTCCCTTAATTTTTAAAACTATGTCTCAGAGATTGAAAGATCAAGCCAAACATTAGATAATAAATCAGGGGAAAATTTTTTGGAGGAGAGAGTAAAGAAAAGAAGCTAGAGAGGAGGGGGGGAAAAGGAGAAAACAAACGGATATAAAAGAAAAAATACAGTAAATAAAGGAAATAGTATTGGACTGAAGAAAAAAACCCGGGACAGACAAAAATGGGGGTAGGGGGGTTGAATGAGGAAATTGTGAGATTGAAAGACCGGATTAAGTGAGAAAGTGCGGAGGTGATCAGAAGTGACTGTAAGGGAAGCGACAGAAATGGCGGCTGTTTAAAGTGTACATAAAAAATTTTGGGAGACGCAGCGGGGGTTTGCGGAAACACTGGAGCTTGCTGTGTAAAAAACCCTTTCAGAAATTAAAAATTCTGTTGGGAATGATTGCTGGAAAGATGTTTAAGTCAAAAAAAAAGAGGTATAATCGAGAAGTTGTATTGTAGTTAAATTCAGACTGAAAGGGATTAAAGGGAAACATTTTTAATCTACCCCAGGTGAGGGGGGAGCCTTTAACAAGTACAGGACATAGAGGAGGGGAAAAAGGGGAGAAGTTAGAAAACAGCTGGAGCTCACAAACAGATCTTTTGAGCTCGCTGGAAGAATGGACGAGCGGAGAGTGGAGAGAAAGGGGGAAAAGGGAGGGTGGAAAAAGGGGAAATAAAAAGAAAGTTGGAGTTCGCAAAAAATTCCAAGTAGCGAGGGGATGAATTACAAGTAGAGGACACGGGGGCATCAAAAAAGGGAAAAGCTAAAAGGCAGCTGGAGCTCACGAATAGAACGTTTGAGCTCGCTGGGGGGAAGGGGGGCGGAGAGTGGAGTGTGGAGGAAGGGAGAAAGCAACTGGACAAGTCTGAAGGAGATTGAAGCAGGACTGATTTTTGAAAAAAAAAAAAACAGGTGAGAAGAGAGACGAATAACAAGTCCCAGGACATAGAGGACAAACGGGAAAAAGGGAGAAGTTAGAGCAGTTGGAATTCACGAATAGATGGTTGGTGCTGGAAGAACGGAGGAGTGGTAAAGACACAGATTGTTGTTAACTTGGGGGGTAAGTAGTCTGTGTAAATAAGGGTTTTTTGTTAACATTAGGCTGCAAAGAAATGGAAATATTGATATAAAATTTGGGGACTTATTGAAAAGTAAACGGATTTAAGGGAACCAGTTGGGTATGGGATAATTGGGTATAGTTCTAAGTTGTTAGATTTGGGTATAATTGGGTAAAACCCTGAAAACTGGTGTAAAAAAAAAAAAAGGACACAAGGGGAGGGGGTATTGATTGAAAAGGAAGATCTGTATAGCAATTGTAATAATTTTAATTGCAATAACCCAAAGGTAATAGATCTTCTAACTGTTTAAGTAACATTGTTGTGAGGTTGGGTGAGACATTTGGGTGGGATATTTTGAAGGGGGGGAAAAAAAAAAAAAAGGGGGAAAAAAAAGGAAAAAAAAAAAAATTGAGAAAAGGGTGTGGAAAAATGGCATCTGGTACTAAAAAAGGGGAAAATAAATACAGTCCCAGACACAATTACAATTGATAAACCCAAAAAGAAGAGCTTCGGTTGAAACAGGAAACCCAATGAGGGAAAATTTTAAAATGAAATAAGAAGTTTAAAGCGGGAAATAAAAGGAAAGAAAAAAGAAAGCGGGGGGAAATTTTAAAGCAACTCCAAAAATTGGAGGGAAAAGGGGAAAAGAAAAAATATAAGTAAAGACATGAATACAATGAAGAATGATATTCAAAAAATTCAAGATAGGAAAAAAAAAAATTGAAAAAAAAAAGGGATATTTTGAAGGAAAGTCAAAGACAAGAAGACATGAGAATTAGTCAACAAGAACTGAGATAAGTGTATTAAAATGAGAGCCATTGGGGAAGTTCCAGGGGAACTATTGGAGGAGAAGGTCATTACATCATTGGCAAATTTCATTGGCATGAGGGAAGAGGGTTTTGAGGGGGAGGTAGATAGAATTTTCAGGGCTAATTCAAATAGCAAGGGAAAGGAATTGGCCAAGGGATGTTATTGTGTGCTTCACAAGAACTAAAATTAAGGAGAGAATATTTAAAATTAATTATGAAAAGCAGTTAGTGATAAAAAAGCATAAAAATTTACAAAGATATTCCATATGAAATATTGAAAAAAAGGCAAGACTATAGACCCTTGACACAACTGTTACAAAAATACAAAATTAACAAGTGGGAAAGGCTGGAAGGATTTTCATATTTTTCCAACAAAAAAATATAAAATTACAAGTTTTAACGGGGTTAAAGAGAGAGGGTTTAAAAAATTAATAGGGAAAAAAAAATCATCAGATCGAGTTGGGAGAAGAGAACGGGAAAGCAAGGAAAAATAGTCGAGAAAGAACGGGGGGAAGGGGGAGAAGGGAAACGGTTACAATACGAAGAAAAAAAAGAAAAGGGAAGAAAAAAAGGAGAAGGAAGAGTTATTCAGAGCTAGAAATAGAGCAAGAAAAAAAACAGACTCACAGAAAGCGGAGTTAAAGGAAGATTTATACGCAGAAGAAGAAGACATATAAGAGTATAGCAATAGAGGAAGAAGATGTCCATAAAGATTTTTTCATGGAATATTAAAGGTTTGAATTCAAATTATAAAAGAAGACAGGTTTTCCATTATGTAGAAAAGAGTAAGGTGGATGTGGTATGTTTGCGGGAAAACAAAGAAAAGGGGAAAAAGATAAAATATTTGAGAAATCCCAAATTAGGTAAATGTTACATTTTGGCTTTTAAGAAGAAAAAGGGTGTAGTGTTATATGTTAATGAAAATACCCTCAGAGTTGAGATTTCTGGATGATAAGGGACATTATGTGGGAGTGGAGGTACAATTTCTTGAAAAGAAAATACCATTGATTGGAATTTATGCCCCATTAGAAAAAAAAGGGAAAATTTTAAAAATTATACCAGGTTATATTAATTATTGGCAGAAGAAAATCAGGAGAATTACTTAATGCGGGGGGATATGAATGGGGTGGTTTAAAACATATAGGTATAGTTCATTAGTGAGTGGAAAAGTTCATAAAAATTTTCCCCAGTTTTTTTTTCAGATTAAAAATTTTTGGGGTTACAGGACGTATGGAGGGGAATTCATAAAGACTCAAAAATGGAAACTTTTTTCTCGGACATATAAGTCTATGTCATGTATAGTTTTTTATTTTTAATTCCAAAAATTTACTGTATATGGTCAAGGACATGGAGATTCCCCCTCGGAAATTTTTCTGATCATAATCCTATCCAACGGGATTTGAGAATGATGGGGAAAAGGAGAGAGGGAGGTTAATTTAACTTTTTTTTAAAAAGGGGGAAATTGTTTGGAAAGAAAAAAAAAATTAAATTTATTTTAAACCAAAACACATCAGATGAATTAAAATGGAGTACATATGGGACACTAGTAAGGGGGGTTTTAAAGGGCATTTCCCTTAAATTAACTTGAACTTAAGAAGGCGAAAAAAAATATCAGGAACTGTTGGAAAAGATAAAAGTACAGGAAATGAAATTAAGGGAAAATCCATTGGATAGAACAGTGCAAATGGAATTGAAAATATTGCGAGGGCAGGTTATGAGGAAAAAACGCAGGAAATGAGTAAAAATCTGATGTGGATGAAACAAAAGCATTTGGGGCAAGCAGATTAAAACCGGGGGCGGTGGCTGGCTTATAAATTAAGAAAGGAGAAGGAAAAGAGATTAATTCTGGAAATAAATAAGGGAAGTAAAACAACGGTGAATCAAGAAAAAAAAGAATTTTTTTTTAAAAATTATTATAAAAATCTTTTTAAATTGAGGGAAAAAAGGGAAAAATTTGGGTAAAAAATTTGAAGAATATTTGAAAAAGGGAAAAATTTCCCCCAAATTAAAAAGGAAAAGGGAAGACAGATGATGGGGGGGAAAATTACGATAAAGGAAATGGGGGCATTAGAAACTAGATATATCCCCAAAACTTGGGTTTAAAAGGGGGAAAAAGCAACTTACTATAAGAAACTTCAAAAGTATGTAATAAACCAATGGAAAAATGTTTAATGAAAAATTTTAGAGAATGGTAAACCCAAATCGTGGGGGGGGGCTTATATAACGCTAATCCCAAAAGAAGGAAAGGATTTAAAAAAACCCGGGAAAATATCGTCCTATATGTTGCTTAATATCGATTACAAAATATTTACTAATATATTGGCTAAAAATGAAGATAGTGTTGCAAGAAAAATTTTTTTAAAAGGGCCCAAAAAGGCTTTCTCCAAAATGACAAATTAGAAACAATATAAGAATCGCTTTGAATATCATAGAACATTATGAAAAGAATAATGAAAAAGGGAAAATTTGGGATTAATTTTAATTGACGCAGAGAAGGCTTTTGACAATCTTGAAAAAGGGAAATTTTATAGAGGGGGTTAAAAAAATGGACATTGGCAGTTTTTTTTAAAAAATTAAAAAAAAATCTATAAGGAACAAAGTGCAAAAATTTTTTAAAAATGGAAAACAAAAAAGAAGTACTTTAGTATAGAAAAAGGAACAAGGCAGGGGGTCCCCCCTTTCTCCACTTTTGTTTATTACAGTTTTGGAGGTGTTATTAAGTGCGATTGGGGGTTTTCCCAATATAAAAAGGTGTAAAATCAATAAGCATATATAAAAAGTAAGAGCATATGCTGATGACATGATGGTTATTTTGGAAAACCCAGAACAGGGCATGGAAAATTTTAAAAAAATAGAACAATTCGGAGAAGTGGCAGGGTTAAAAATAAAAAAGAGATAAAACAATAATTTTAACAAAAAATATGAGAAAAAAGGAAAAAAAAATTTGATTCAGATGACTGGGTTTAAAGTAGAAAAGAAGATTAAATATTTAGGAATGTGGTTGTCAAAAAGAAACAAATTTAAAATTAAAAAAAAAAACCTGGAAAGACATAAAAACATTGCTAAAAATTAAAATTTTTAAAGGGTATTTTATTCCCGGGAAAAATTTAAACAATAAAAATTAAAAGTTTGCCCAGATTAAATTTCTTATTTCAGAACCTGCTGATAATAATTAATTAAAATTTTTAAAAAATGGGGAAATATATCAAAGTTTTTGGGGGGAAAAAAAAAGATCTAATTTAATTTTAAGCTTTTAACAAAAAAAAAAAAGAGGTGGTTTTGACGTGCTGGACCTAAATTAAAATTTTGTTTGTGGGTTAATATGGATTAGAGATTGAATAACATTACAGGATGAAGAGTTATTAAATTTAGAAGGAGCAGGGAAACGGAAAGGGCTCGCATGCATATATGTGGTATGGCAAGCAAAAAATTGTAAAGATTTTCAAAACCATTATGTAAGAAGAGCGTTACTGGAAATCTGGCTGAAATTTAGGAAGCTACTATATGAAAAAACCAAGATGGTTGTCTCCACATGAAGCATTATATGGGAGGTGGAAAGGTTTAAAAAAAAAGTGGTTACGCTACGAAAACATATTGAAGGAAGAGCGAAATCAGGATCTAAAGTTAAAGTCGAGGGAAGAAAAACAAAAAGGAAGGATTTAAAAAGCCATTGGGTTTTTTCATTGACAATTGAGTGAAAGATTTACAATGGATAAAAAGTTGGAAGGATGGGAAATTAGAAAAAAAGGGTTTTTTGAAAAAATAATTCTTCACTCAGAGAAACAGACAATATCAAAATTATATAATTTGTTGTTGGAAAGAGAATTAGAGACAGAACAAGTAAAAGAGGTTATGGAGAAATGGTCAAAAAACGTTAAAGGGGATGAAATTCAATTTGAATTTGGGAGAGTATTGGAAAAAACAAAAAATTTACTGCTGCTCAAAAATTGAAGGAAAATTATCTTAAAAAGCTTTATAGGGGGAATTTGGGTCCTGTAAAATTGAGTAAGATATATAGAAAAAAGAAAATAAATGTTGGAAATGTGGTAAAGATAATGGAATTTTTTTTTATCTATGGTGGACTTGCGAGAAGGCAAAAAATGTTTGGAGAGAAATTCAAGAAAAGATGGAAAAAACATTAAAATTAAGATACCACTGGAGCCAAAATTTTTTTTATTGAATATGATGCCCGAAAATTGAGAAAGAACAGAAAAAAAACATTGGAAAGTTATTCTTTACATGGTTACTGCAGCGAGGTTGAACTATGCAAAAAATTGGAAAAATAAAGATATTCCCCCAAAGGAAGAATGGTTTGTAAAAGTAAACGAAATGATGGAAATGGATAGATTAACAGGGATAATTTTAAGGAAAATGGAAGGTTTACAAAAAAGTTGGAAATTAAAAAAGGATATATAGAGATAGACTTTAAGGATTTGACAAAACAGGATGGAGGAGATAATGATGATTGGGGATTTGGTGGTAAAAATTCATTGGGAAAGGGAAAAATAAAATAAATAAATAAATAAATAAATAAATATAAATAAATAAAAAAAGGTCAACAAAGTTTTGGAAAGAATAAATACAATATAATGGTGGAGGGAAAAATAAGTCATTAATAAAAGGGTTTTTATTTATAAATATATTTTACAAATAATTATAGAAAGAAATCTAAGGGGCAGAGAAAACAGAATCTTTAAAAAATAACGAGGGAAATGAGATAAGGTAATGTGGGGAATAAAAAATGAGGAAGAAAGAGTAATAGGGGGAATTTACAAGGTTATTAATGGGGAAAAAAGCGTGAGAGATTGTTTGGTAGTGGAAAAAAAGAATAAGGGGTAGAAAGACAAAGTTAAGTTTGGTATATATCATGTTGGAAAAGAAATTAGTATATGTAGAAAAATTTTTTTTGTATGTGTGTATGAGTTGTGATATTTTAAAGTATAATGGAAAATGGAATAAAAAATATTTTTTTAAAAAAAAACCACTTGAAAGGTGGTCTTTATAAAACACGTGGCCCCACCCCCCCAGCCACATGAGGGCGCTTTGAGATGTAGAACCTCACCTTTTCAAACCGCTGTGGGAAAATATACAGCATATGATTCTTGCTACAATTAGTATGGTTACAAATCTTGGTGGAATCTCAAATGCACAAGAAAAATCTTCTTGGGGTTTTAGATACATACCAAAACTGTTCGTCACAGTCCCGAAAAGGGGGTTTATTTTTGGGAAAAAGTGTCATGTGTGCTTTGAATCTGCCACATTTACATAGAGCCACGAAGCCTGTATATGACAGAGGATAATTTTATTCTTTACTAGTGGCCCATTTCTTATTACTTCATTTTAGAGCTAACCTGCACTTACCCTGGAACAGTATTATGTATGCCTCTTGTTTATTTATTACGTGTATTTCTCTTCCACTTTCTTCTGAGGGCTCAAAGTAGCAACTTAGCAGTATAAATGGGTCTATAACCCCTGAGGAACTGACAAGAAATGCACCCCAAAAATTGATCCAGAAGGAAAGGAAGGCAAATTATGTGAGCTGACTCTTGGTGATAAGATTAAAGGCATTTTGACATACATGAAACTGTTGATGTTTGGAAAAGAAAATAGTGAGAGCCTTGTCCTTTGTCCTCAGAACCACTTGGATGGATGTAAAATACTGATAAGGCGTCAGATTAATTCACTTAGGAAGATGTGACTAATAAATGTGACCTCACTGAATATTTTAAATGCAGAACAAAGCTGCTGTTATTGAAATAAACAGGGTGCCTTAGATGTTTTCACAACATAGAGAATCAAGCTTCCTTCAGATTTCTCCCTCCACACCAAAACTGACTTAAGTAGGTTAATAGCAGAAGAGGAACTGAGTGGCATATTGAATAAAACATTGAATCAGTACCTCTTGAATGTCAACCTGAATTCCAGGTAAAAACATTACAGATTACTAACTCTCTGGAGACCACCCACTGCAACAGTTATTCTAGGAAGAAAAACATGTCTGTAATTGCTGCTGGTACAGTTGTAAAGAAGCAGCACAGAAAGCACATTTAAGGATGCCTGTCTCACACCTTAGGAGTGCTAGAATTGTTCCAGTTGTGTGGCATTTTAGCACCTTGACAATAATTAGTCTTAACTAGCTATTCACCTCTCCCAAAATGAAGGCATAACCACATCACATCATAATAACAAAGCACTGCCTTTGCAATGTATCTGTATTGTTTTTTAACTTACTCTTATAGTTATAGGATGTGGTCTTGCTAAATGGCTGAGCAGGAATATGATGTGATCCAAGTGCAAGCTGGTCTTGTACCTTAGACCTCATGCTCTGTTGTGGGTGTGAAGACTATCACAAAGTAGATGGGAGCAGAGTGTTTCCAACTACAGGCTAGTAGCTTGTAGCATTCAGATATTTTAAAAAACTGGCTGAACAAGAACTATGTTAGTTACTTTTGAGAAGGAAAGAGGAAAACAAAAAGACCCCTGTGACTGTGATGGTAACTAGATTTAAACACTGTAGCTATCATTAATTTTAAAAAGTAACTTTCCCAGCTTTGTAATTTTGTTTAGAACGATTATCTGAAAAGTGAATGCAAATGTATGTACAAATGCATAGGGCATATCAGGTGGACAAAATGGAAAAGCACAGAAACTTATAGATATATTTGATCCATTCAAGTAGTCATATAAAAGCATATTTAAAGCAGGATTTTATATATATAAGATCATGTGTGCATTAGCTTATTCAAGAATCACATTTATGGGTTTGGCACTTTATACTCTAGAGCAGTGGTTCTCAACCTGTGGGTCCCCAGATGTTTTTGGACTTCAGCTCCCAGAAGCCCTGAGTATTGACCATAGTGGCTGGGGCTTCTGGGAGCTGAAGTCCACAAACATCTGGGGACCCACAGGTTGAGAACCACTGTTCTAGAGACTCTTCCCTGTCTGATATCCCTCTCTGATTTTGATAGTGTTATGCTTTTTGTCAAGAATGAAGTTTTTAAGTAGCATGAAATAGCAAAAATGGTAAATGGTCCATATGGAGGCTTAGACTGGAGTATGATTGGGAAGGGAACCACAGCTCAGTAGCCGAGCATATGGTATGCAGAAAAGAAGGTATCAGGTTAAATCCCTGACATCTTCAAATAAGGCCAGGTAGGCCTTCTACCTGAAATTGCAAAAAGCTGTTCCTGTCAATGGAGCAGTACTAAAGTAGATGGACCAATGGTTGTATACAGTATAAGGCAGCTTTCTATATTCCATTTCTTGGATTTTACATATTCATACATGGACTGTTAGGAAGAAGTAAATTAGTGGAACACCAGTGGTGGATTTAGGGGAGCAGAGGTTCATGAGCACATTGCAACATCAGAAGAAGAGAGCATGCGTTGGTTGCATTAATTAAATCATTAATTATCAGATTTATATCCCATATCTCTGTCAAAAGTGAGGGTCAAGACACATGGGGAAGATGTGTATTCTTATCCTTTCAGACTTTTGCTATGCAAACATACTTTTCACATGCTGTTCGTTCATCTAAAATGAAAATAAGGTAATTATGCTTAGATTTTAAAAAGTGAGAGATGGTTTTGAAACATTTTTGATAGCAAAGTGCACTGACAAAGAATTAAATGTTAAAATGACAATTGCTAGTAGTTTGTGAATATGTGAATGTGCACAATTCTCACATTAGATTTATAAATGTGAGATTTTCAAAAAAGGAGTGACATATTAGTCTGTTGCAGGATAAAAAGAAAATTCAGGAGTCAGGAAAAGAAAATCTACAGAACCTGTAAGATTAACTGGTTTATTTTAGCATGAGCTTTTGTGGATTTCACATGAGGTATAATTCAAATTCTCATAATTTCCTCCAGCTATCTCTCTGCACATTTACAGTGCAGCAGAACATGTTTATAATGAGTGAAACAATCTCCTGAGATATAATTATATGAAGCTGCCTTATACTGAGTACTTTCTGAAATGACTTGGCAGAAGCTCTTCTGGGTTTTAAACAGAAGTCTCTCACTCAGTCCTTTTGGGAGATGCAAGAAACTAAGTGTGGGATATTTTACCTGCAAGCCATTTGCTCTGCCAATGAGCAGTGGCCCTTCCCTTTGTTATAAAACACATATTTATGCAGGAGACTGTTATTAACTGTAACCGCAATTTTATTTTCTGAAGTGGTCACTGGATTAAGCAGGCTTACATGAATAGTGGCAGCAGGAATACTCAGCTGTGGATCTGCCTCAGGAAATCAATTCCGCAGGTTCGAACCATTTACATGAAAGGACACACTGTTCAAGAAAACTCCTCCCTGAATTTGGTTCTCATTTGTGTCTCCTTAGGTGTATGCAGCATCCTCAAAATCTGATTAGGTAGGAATTATCTATATCATCAGTTACCCTGGGAAAACAGCAATGTAATTTCATGCCAGGCTTTTATTTGCTTACACATTGAAGCAGTGAATCACAGTTTGAAGTCAAGTGAAAGAGAAAAAAACTTCTTGTAAAACCATCAGTCTACAAGTGACCAGGAAAACAATAACAATGGATGGAATGTAAACTAAATGGACAAGCAGTTGATTTGATATTGTGCCCTGTTTTCCAGGTTGAGCAGCATGCATGTTAACTGTGGGAAAGAAAAAAAAAAGCCTGTTTCCAGGATACTTTCTATTCTTTTTTTCTGTCCTGTGTATCTTAAGCACAGGAGAACATAAAGCTATCATCTAGATTATAAGTACAAAATGTATGGTCCCAGAGGGGTTCACTGCAGCCCTTGTAATAATAACTGATATCCCCAATTTCCCACACCTCCTCAACCCCCCAATTTTTCAACCACAAAACTCTTCAAAGGCTTCCAGACACTAAAATATGCTATTCTTTGGGCAGGGGAAGGATCCCACCACTCTGAAAAAGCAAGAAGCTTGCCAAAAATATCCCTAGGGTTACTAAGAGTGGCCATGAAGGTGTGACTGTGGCCCTTTCAACCTCTGGAGGAACTCAAAATAGGTTGCTGTGGAAATGAAAGATGAAGCTCTAGGACATGGCCACCCTAATCTAGATATGCTGACAGAAAATATAGTTTGAACAAGTTCCTTAACTCCATGTGAGAACACATGCTTTGCACATAAAAGGTCAGGAGTCCAATCTTTGGCCTCTTCCTTTGGAGGAAATTTATGTGACAGGACTGGAAAAGGACTCATCCTCCTGAGGCCTGAAGAAGACTGCCAGGAGTAGACCAGGCTACATGGAACTGACCCAGTGGCTCAGTTTGCACATAATGCAAACATTGGGTTCAGTGTTCTGAGCACAAGTAACTTTTTAGCTAATTTTTAGCTAATGATAGTGACACTTTATGTAACAGGTGGGGAAGCTTCAGGACTAAGAAGTCATTTTTCCTCCTATGAGACCAATTCGGAGTCACATCACCCCCAAACTGAAACAAGAAAATCTAAAAGTCCAATTCCAACTCTTTCCCAAAAACTTGAGAGGGGGAAACAAGATGTGAGACGCTGATCTTTTTCTTAAACAGAACTGTACTACTCCTTTTCTGGACATTTTCTCTTTACCTGGCTAAGGAGAGATCTGAGCCATAATGGTGTAATGTTTTGAGTGCTGGATGAGGATTCCAGAGACCAGGGTTCAAGCATTCACTGAGACATGGAAATTAACTGGGTGACCTTGGGCAAGTCTTATTCTCTCAGTCTATGAGGAAGGCAATGGCAAATCTCCTCTGAAGAAACCTTATCAAGAAAACCCTGGACATTTCCACACTAGACTGTTATAGCACTATCCGGCCCCTCCCAAAACTGCAAACCCCAGGATTCCATAGGATGTTGAAAGTGAAATCAAAGTGCTATAACAGTCTAGTGTGGAAATGGCCCCTGTGATAAGACCACTATAAGTCAGAGTTGATGTGAAGGTACCTAACAACAACAACCCAGGGAGGCATCCATGATGGAACTGCAAAAATAGGGAGAGGGTACATATGGTCCAGCAATCACATGATGTTTACCTCTACTTTATGTCAAAGCTGAGAACTTTGGTTCATGTTAATTATGGTTTACAAAAACAAGTTGAGCTTATTAACATTGATTTGAAGCTGACTTGAAGCTAACACTTTGCAAAATTTGTCCAAATAGAGACAAAACAGTTCGAAGAAAATTAGTTGGAATAAAATGGATCTGAAATCTTCCAATCTCTTTTTGACAAACATGTTTGAGGAAGAAAGAAGGAGGGGAAGACTGAAAGGCAAAGCTCCACCAAGTTCAGTCCCACACTCCTAATGCATCTGAATGCAGTCAGTCTGAGGCTGCTTTGAGCCATCTATACCTGAAAATATCTTCGTTATTCCAGATCGCTTAAGTATGCTTCTTCCTAAAATTCAAGCCTTTGGATAAGCTGCCAAAGCATGATAACAGTTTATCTGTATGGGTTTATATATCAGTTACTCTTGCAATCAGAAACATCACTTGCTTAAAATAGCAGTTCTTTCTTTCCTCTCTTCATTATCTTATCATAGCCTCTTCACAAGCACCATAATCCTCTTATTTTCCTATTCATAAAAAAGAAGCATTGAAATTCTTGGAGGTCTTATCTTGAATTGACAAAATCCAGTCACTTTTCAAATCCTGGTTTCTTTTAATGTTGACATCTACACAAATATTTAGGTATTTAGCAGGTTTCAGGATGTCAGCATGGCAAAAGGAGAAATAAACTCATCAAGTTATTATAGCAAAAATAATGGAGTCTCTTCCTCTCCACAGGCCTCTTTCCTTCTCGCTCTTTTTATAGCAAGGGACTATGATGGAATTCATGTGACATTTCACTTGACAAGAATCTTCTCTCCGTGGAAATTAAGGTTATTCACTGTCCTCAAAAAAGTTACTTGAGCTATGATAAGATCTGATGTATTGATCTGATGAAAACATCTGAACAAGATAAGCTTTGTAGATAGTCACAGCAGATGACAGAAGGAAAAAGTGGAGGTAGGGCAGGTAGGGTGGGGCTGGGGAGGTAGGGTGGAAGTGAAAAGGGAAATAACTTGAACAGGTTCCTTGCAATCTTTTATTTTATTAGCAAATGTGGACAGAGAAGAAAGCAGCCAACAACTTTTATCATGGGTTTTCGATACGTCGGAAACCTCAAAGAAACAAGTGTCATTTCTACAGGCTTGAGGTAAAATTGCAACAGGGAATCCATCTCTTCCTCCCCTGTACCTTTCTCTATTTTGAAAGACTGACAACAAAGGCCTTATGTGTTTTGAAAAAATAAACAGAGAACTGATTGGTCTCTCTCTCATTCTCTCTCTTTCTCACTCTCTCTGTTTCCCACCTCTCTCTTTTGGCTCTTTTTAGTTTCCACTGTTTGAGCAGTTTTGGCTATGTCATTTGAATTTACAACTAGACATGGAAATATGGAAATATAGAATCATAGAATCACAGAAATGTAGAGTTGGAAGAGACCATGGGGCCATCCAGTCCAACCCCCTGCCATGCAGGAACACCCTCAAAGCACCCCGACAGATGGCCATCTAGCCTCTGCTTAAAAACCTCCAAGGAAGGAGACTCCACTACACTCTGAGGCAGCAGATTCCACTGCCGGACAGCCCTGACCATCAGGAAGTTCTTCCTGAGGTTCAGGTGGAATCTCCTTTCCTGCAGCTTGAATCCATTGCTCCTTGTCCTGGTCTCTGGAGCAGCAGAAAACAAGCCCTCTCCTTCCTCTACCTGGTATCCCTTCAAATATTTAAACATGGCTATCATGTCCCCTCTTAACTTCTCTTCTGCAGACTAAGCATACCCAGCTCTCTAAGTCTATCCTCATAGGGCATGGCTTCCAGGCCCCTCACCATTTTGGTCACCCTCCTCCGGACTTGCTCCAGCTTGACCATGTCCTTCTTGAATTGGGGTGCCCAGAACTGGACACAGTATTCAAGATGAGGTCTAACCAAAGCAGAATAGAGTGGTATCAGTACCTCCCTCAATCTAGACAACATACTTCTATTGATGCAGCCGAGAATTGCATTGGCTTTCTTGGCTGCCGCATCACACTGCCAACTCATGTTCAACTTGTGGTCTATGAAGACTCCTAGATCCCTTTCACACGTACTGCTATCCAGCCACGTGTCCCCCATCCTATATTTCTGTATTCCATTTTTTCTACCTAAGTGTAGGACCTTACACTCCTCTCTGTTGAATTTCATTTTGTTAGTCTTGGCCCAGCTCTCCAATCTGCCCAGGTCATTTTGAATTTTGATGCACGCATATTAATATTAGCCACTGCAGTCCTCCACCTGGAGAAAGGTGGGATAAATATTCTGTAAGAAACAAGTGAGGGTTTTTTAAATGCACCTTGGAGACCTGAAAACCTAAAAGATTCTCCCAAATACCTCAGGATCTATAAATTCCTACTGGTAGCACTGGTCTGATATCTTAATGACCCTGATTATGTCCTGACTTAGGCCACAGATGTACAAACATAAATATAACCTACTCTTTGTTGGCAGAGGATCTCCAGGAGGCATTTTTCATGCTTATCAACTTGTCACTCAGTGAATTAGAGATACTAGAGGCTGAAGCTAGAGCTTTCTGCACACAAAGCATAAACTCTGCCATTGAGTTGTGGCCGATTCTGGCTATTATAATGCTTGTCCCTCCCTTTTCTTCATTAGCCATCATTGTCCCTAATTATTATTCTGCTTGTCCTTCCCTCTGAGGGGCTGTTTTCCCCCCCACTTGGATTGTGGCTGGAGCAGATAGGATTAAACCTTCCTGGTTGTATTCTGTGATCCCAGTGAAATTCAGCCCATCTTGTGCCTACTGTTAATTACTATAACCTGTTCCCCCTCTCACATGTACCCAGAGACTTCCAAGTGACACATTTAACATCATGTCTAGTTTGCCCTTGAGTTTTGGACACCATGGGGTCAAATGAGAGAAATCAATGCAAACCAAACAAAAGTCCCTTGTGACTCTTCTCATGTGTTCTTGAACACCACAGCACACTCCTGAAGCAATAGCTGGAATCTGTGATCACTTGTCAGTATGCAGCAGGGTTTTGTAACAAGACAGCACAAATCTCCACAATCAAAATATGCTAATAAAAACACACAGCTACCAACTCTTGGCAAAGAGAGTAAATAAAAAGCTAGCAGACGAAAGAGAAATGTGGTTTCTATCATGCATGCCAAACAGAGATGGGATTTTCTTGTATCCTTTTAGCTGCAACTAATTAAATGGTTTCCCTTGTTTTTAAAACATGTTCTCCTGGGATTCAAGAGTCATCTTTTGTGAAGCAGTAGTTGGCATCCATCTGCCATCTAAATTCCTGTCCTTATATGACCACAACTAATTTAGCAGAATGGTGTTCCTAAACCCACTGAGGCCAATGGTACCACATTAAGAACACCACATTACATTAAGAACACATACACACTACCTAAAGTCAGGCCATGTTCATTTTGATAGTGCTTAGGCATGTTTGCCTAAATGTCAAGCAACATATAAGCATTTGAATTCAGGGTTTTTAATCTCACTTATAAAATTTGCTTAATAGCATTGCTTTACTGTTGCCATTTACTGGGAGTCATTACATTTTTTTAGTCACTCAGTGGTCACTTTGCCCAGACATGAAGGAATCCCTGGAAGCTGATGGGTGTTACAAATTGCTGTAAACACAGTATTGGCACTTATGTATCATTTTATGAGCTCTGACCAATTAATTTTGTAATGGAAATTGGCTCATCCACCTTTTCCAAGGAGTGGATAAAAAAAAAGCATCTAATAATCTTGAATTGAATCCAATATTGCAGTCAATTACTGGGGCTTACTAACAAATGATGGCTTTGGTGACTCAGATTTTATCCTGCTGCGTTTTTTACCAATTCAGCTTTCATCATAACTCTTGAGTAAGTTATAGAATCAGTAATCTTTCATATAATTCAGCTTCCCAAATTGATTATGACAGCTTTCTTCTTCTCATTGTCATCTGTAAAAAACTTCTGCAACAGTTTAAAAACCTAACTGTGCAGAAATATTTTTTAAATGCATTTAACTTTATACCTTTGCTTTGTGAATCAATGTCTTTCATCTTTTGTAACACAGAATCTGCTTGCAGTAAGAGAAATGTTGCTAACTTTTTTGACTGTGTTTTATCAGTATAAGAAAAAATTGGTTGAATTAACTAGGTTCCTTGTAAGAAAGTATTTTTTAAAAGTGATAATTCCATTTAATTGTGGCAGCGGCTGTAAATTTTCTGGTACATCTTTGTTCAGCTCCTTTGTGTTACACCCTTTCTGCAACTCACCCATTTTCGGCGCTGGGGTGCGGTGCTTGCACGAGCAGCCTCCGGAGAGAGGTTCTCGCTTCCCCGATTCTTTAGCTCCGCATGAGCTTCCTGCTCGCGTGAGAGCCCCGCCTCTTCCTTTCGCAGCGCAGCCTGGGACCTTCCCAGGCTGCAGTGAGACAGGAAGCACAACCGGCCTGCCTCCTGAGGCTCCGCACGCAAAGTAAGTGAGTGCAGGGCCCCGGAGCGACGCACAATCGCGCAGCATTTTTGGCTTCAAGCTGAAAATGAAAAAATGTGTGCACGGTCCATATCAGGCCCTGGAGCATTGCGCAAATGTGACTGCGTCATGTGGACTGCTCCTCACATTTGCATGACGCTCAAGGGGCCCTTTCGCATTGAAAATGCCGTGTGAAAAGGGCCACAGTGTTATTGTATACATTGTTATTGTCAAATAAATACTTATTTGCTTATTTAACAACAACAACAAAATCAATTTCAGCAGCAGCAAGGCAATCCTGCAGATATTAAACTTGAAAAACTGAGTTATCTATATGGGTGTCTGAGTTAAATTATGACACGTTTGCCATTAGAATGCCACTTTTATGCTTTCAAGTACCATTTCCATACCTTCTGCCATGTTGCTCCCTCTGTTCAAAAAAGCCACACTCCCTGTCAAGTCCTTCCTTAATATCTTTTTGACCAGCCAAAGGTTTTCCTGAACCACTTCAGGCTTATCTTACCTTCAGGCTTATCCACTGCCATTTGACCAACCTCAGCCTGCCTAATGATTTGCCCCACTCTCATTATCAGTCTCTAAGTAACACAGACAGAGATGAACACATCAAAACAACATGGTTGATAAACAAGATTAGCAAAAGCACACTTCAGTTTTAAGACTTTTTTTGGGGGGGTAAACTAAAACTAAAATTGGAAACTCAACTCAGCCCTGGAGGACTTGGCAAGACATCTTCTTTGGATGTCTTGGATATCTTGGAAAGTCATAGGAAGGTTCTGCAGTCATTTCCATTTCTCGCTTTCTGGGATTTTTTCGTGGAGGGAAGGGGCTAGTTATTGGTCAGGTTTTGGAAAAATTAGGTAAGGGACTGAGGAGACTGGGCCATGCTTTAAAGCACAAAACTGTTCCAGGCAGTGGTCTGGGCTTTTTTATGAACAATTTTTCCTCAGTTTAAATATTGGGTGTGTGCGTTCTGTAGGTCTGGTGGAACTGGTGGCTACAAAAAAGGGTCTAAAGGTAAGATAAAAGCAACAGGCTGTACTTTCTTTACCCATGAGCTAAAAAAAGAATGCAGTCTAAAAAGCTAATTCTGAAGTTATTTATTGTTTGACTTCTCCAGATTGGATGCAACCAATGTTCTAAGCCTGACTGTGGTCTCTTTCATATTACAGTATTAACACTTTGATCCCACTTGGCTCTGTCCTATGGAATTCTGGGATTTGTAGTCACATGAAGTACTAAGATTTCTCTTTCAAAGAGAGTTCTAATGTCTCACCAATTTACAAATCCAAAGAGTCTGTAAGATATAACCATAGCAGTTAAAGTGGTATTGAATTGCTTTAACTGTATAGTGTGAAAGAGACCTGTGTTTTAGTAGTAAGAACAGATAATGTCCTAGCCCTGAGTTTATTTCAGCAATGTTAACATTCCATTGTGAATTTCATTATAAATGTATTGAGGAAAGACTGATTAATTTCAATTAAAATACTCTGTTAGCACATATAAAAGATATCACTGCCCTTGAAAATGAGCACAGGACAGAGATTTTCAGAGCTGCTTTAGATTTATGGAAATTATTAGACTGCTTAAAAATTTCACTCTTAATTGTGAATCCAGCATAGACATAAAATTTTTAATCTTCCTTTCCTCCTCTGGTGGTTGAATTTCCTATTCCTTTTGTGGCTTTCTCTAATCATAGTTTATCATATTGGCGCTGGTACTAATTTAGACCAAGTCTAAAGCTGGTTTGCAAGCTCATTTCAGACCTAGATTTCCAATTAGTATTTTGAGTCAGTCAAAGGCCATTTCCACACTACACTGTTATAGTGCTGTTATTTCAACATCCTGTGGAATTCTGGGGTTTGTAGTTTACTGAGGCCAAAGAGCTCTCTGGCTGAGAATTCTAAAGGCCCCTCTCTGAACTGCAAACCCCAGGATTCCATAGGATGTTGAAAGTGGAATAATAGCACTGTAACAGCGTAGTGCAGAAACAGTCTCAGTTAGCTTTAGGCATGGACTGTGTAAGGCAGACTCAAGGCACAACATCTGGAAAGGAGGAAGAGGGAATATGTGAGATCACAATATTACTTATGCACCACCACCAATACATCACTATCTCCTTAGTTTTTTGGGTTTTTTAAATGTCTAGTGAATATTCTTGCATACCAGTTCCTTCTTCTTCATGCATTCCATGAGGATTATGAAGAGATGCTGTGCCTGGGTCCGGGTGTAAGTAAAAGTCTTCTGGATCGTAACAAGCAATTGGTCCCTCAGAGATTCATTGATAAGTCTGAAATTCAAAAAGGAAAAGGTATAAAGAAGATACGATCACAAAATCAACCAACAGCCCACATAGTCTGTTTAAAATAACATTCAGATGTAAGAAATTCCAAATACTTTACCATACGAAAAATAGATGTACTAAGATCTGTGACCAATACAGATAGAATAAATATAGCTCTTTTATCTTGCATTATACATTTTGTTATATTTATTTCTTTGCATGATTTAGTCTGTTTCTCCCAATTGTGGGAAGAGAGGAAGAGAATCCAAAGAAGTCACTGGACCCCAAGTAATTCATTACTAATGGGAATCTTGTTCAATAATCCCAGAAATCAGAGCCCGGAAGTTCTCTGTTTATTTATTTTGGACAATTCCCAGGATCCTGTAGCCAGTGAGGTTAGTGGCCACGTTGGTTTGGGGGACTCTGGGAGGCTTTTCCCAAATAAATAAATTACTCAAGTTCCCTGAGACTTTATGAAATATGGCCTATGTCCTTTGGCATCAAAGCCAATTTCAGAAAATTACAAGTTGGTCTATTCAGAGAAACAAACAGCAGAGATTCCTCCAAGCCTAAAATGCTGCGCTTGAAAAAACGAGATACTGTTTCATCAGAGAATTGGTTTCAATTTACAGTATAATCACTTTCAAGCATACTGGCTATTAGGGATTTTTCAATTAATTTAGTCTGCAATTGACAGTGAAGGATCACATGTAATCTTTATGATGCTTCTATGTGCTGAGCACCAACTCCTGACAGCAGATAATTAGGATTCATGGTGTTCATTATTGTGGAGACTTTGCAGTTTACACCTATTTAATTTTAATTGGAAGGCCTGCTAATGCCTTTAACAAATAATTAGTTACTCCCATCCCTACCTACATACTTAATTAAATCAGTGCTGAAACTATTTTTACATACTTCATTTTGTCTGATATCACTACATTTTTAGACACTTAAAAACTGGCTTGCAGTGGCAGAAATTAATCATACATGAGATTGTTATAGACCACCTAATATGATATGTAGCAAATTATATATCAAGTATTAAAAGCAACAGAAATACACCGACATGCCCTCAAACACAACAATACTGCAGCAGCTAAATGAAGCCAGTATTAACCACAATTTTGGAAAGCCTGTTTTTTAAAAAATAGATAAATAAAGGACACACACCCACACACACAGAAATGAGAGCAAGGGGACAGCAAGCACCATTGGGGCGGTGTTCCAAAGGAAGGGCACCCCGACTAAGAAGGTTTTCTCACTGGTTGTTGCTTCACAGACCACTGAAGGTGGAAGTGCCTGGAAAATGGCTTCTAGTGATAACCTTCATATTTTGGATGGTATTTAAAGCGGGGGGCAGGCTACTGTTCTAGTAGCTGCTTTTGTCCATTGTTTTTAATGGTTGTAATTTGTTCAATCTATAGGTATTTATTTTTTAAATAATGGAAATTGCTTTGAAAATGCTTTTGGACTATGTGGTGTGATGAAATATAGGTATACCTCAGTTAATGAAGAAGATGGGTCCCATCATTTACTTCATTAACAGAAACTTTAGTACCAGGGGTAGAAATAACATAGATAGAACAGGGATAGGTTCCTACATTACAAAAAAGAAAAGCAGTTTAACGTGTTTCAGCCTACTTTTTTTATGCATGTGAAATGAAATAACCAAGTCTTGAATAAGTAAAAAAGATATTTTGAATCTTCTAGAGACCACTTGGAAGCTTCTTCCAAAATGTATTTGGTTTTTTTTTCTTTCTTTCAGCAGCTTCTATGTTTCCTCTGATTTCTCTTTTGGTGATCAGACTTACAGATCTACATTTTTTTAACATGCTGATAAGGCAGGCTAACCTGCATTCCCCTTTTCTTTATGTTTAACTCTTCACACATGCTCAGTAAGTGATTCTGGATGCAGTTGTTTACTTTGCCTGCTGTACGTAAGCACACATAGCTACACTAGGCCATTTCCGCACTAGACTGTTATAGTGCTATTATTCCACTTTCAACATCCTAGGGAGGGGAAACTGCAAACTCCAGGATTCCATAGGATGTTGAAAGTGGAATAATAGCACTATAACAGGCTAGTGCAGAAATGGCCAAAGATTAAACTGAAATCTGAGTTCTTCCTACTGGGACTGATAGATGATCAGATAGGAAATTTGGAAGAATCAATCTGTATACGATTATAACTGCCATGCTACTTTTTGCCTAGAGATGGAAATACTCAGCTACTCTGTCCGAAGAAGACTGGTTGATAAAGGCGTTCAACTTTGCAGAAATGTCAAAATTAACTATTTTGATCTTTGAAGGCTCATTGTGTAAATTTGAGAAAGATAAGGATATGGTGATTGCATACTTTAGAGACCACTGGAGGAGAATTTCAATTCTGGGTTTTGAAGTCTAGTAGATTTATTATTAATAAACAGAAGTATGTATAAATGTTGTTAGGTTGAAGAAGCATATTTAGTGTTTTTATTTTACAACCATCAGCTGAGGGCTGGAAATCATATTTTTATCTTCTTAGCCCTGTTTTAAGGTAGTTCAGTTTTGTCTTTTGTTTAGGTAACTTTTTTTTCTTGCTCCTTGTTTTAGGTATTTGTGGCTTTTTTAAAAATATCCATTTATGTGTAGTTTTATATATCTAAACTTGGTGTTTAATAAAAATATTTTTTAAAAAAGTATTTTTTGATTCTTTCTTCATATACTTCCATTCATCAAACTCTCTTCATGTGCTTTTTTAAAAAAGATAAAGGCCACATTACAGGTAGCACTAGAACTGTGCACAGGGGCAATTATTAATTTCTTTTCAATTTTGGTGCTGATGTGGCCTACACAGTAGTTGCTCTCCTGGACTCCTTGAAAACTTCCGCTCACAGCAAGGACTTGAAATATGATGTTTCATACATGCCTAGTACAATGTACCTAAGACTACAAATTATTTCAAACTGTTATCAAATGGCCAAATACGTGTACCCAAAATTCACTGTGTCACTGTGATTGCCTAGTATAACAACAATTTTCATAGGACATTATCTATTATTTCATATATCATATATTAGTCTACCAAATCCACACATTTCTTAATGATATCATTTAAAATATCCCTTTGTGATTCCAAATGATCAAATGCTGACAAAACTGTGATGCATCATTTTTCCATATTTACACTTAAGTCAGCTGTTTCATGGAATATGTTCATCATATTAGAAAGTCCAGTGAAGATAGTGAATAATTTTGAAAAGAAACATTCAGAATTTGGAAGTCCACTTTTTCCCTGTCCTTCATTAAGCTTATCCAAGTGATTCAATACATATTTACTATAAAGAAATCTTCATTACCTCACTTTTGAGTGGACAATATTGCTTCAAAGAAGCCTGGCATCAGAACAAAATATTTAATAAAATATCCATTTTGGTTCCTGATTTCCAGACAGTGGAATGACCAGTCACTGACACTAGTTATTTATCTGCCTCAGCAGAACACTGCTATTCAGAATGCATTATATTGGATTTAGCAGTTTAGCAGAAAAATGTATCCTTTGAAGTCTGAAAACTTTCATACTGTGATTGTAGTTTTCTCAACTAATATACCATAGGTTTGTTATCTGCTTAAATGAATTACACTTTATAAAAGAAGCCAAAGTGATCAAATATGGAATGTAATCCACAGAAACTGTTGAGAAATGATTCTCATCCTGCCAAAATCTATGTCTGGTATTAACTTCTCTGCCATAAATATTTTTCCCTATTTCCCCAAAAGGTCTTGCAAACCACCACAAACATGATCTCACTCAAACTCTTCAAACATAGTCTTTGCACTATGTTTCATTAGACAAACATTAGAGGAATGTGATCATGAGAGATCCATCAGCAAACCACCAGACATTTTGGCAATCAAACTCTCTCCTCTATGGCTTTCCAACCAGCAGGGAACAGACAGGGACTTATATTTCCATTAAGAATAGCCTGTGGGGAAAAGGTTAAGCATTTCCTTGTCCAGGACCAATGCTGAAATAAAATATATTTTATTTCCCTTATTTTTTTTAAAAGGCTGTGCAAAATAATAATAATTGCAGCTTCCATCAGCCCTAGCCAAAGTTAGCCAAAGGTGAGGGTTGGTGGGAGATATAGTTCAACTATTAGAAGGCCACATGTTCCCCTAAACTACAGAAACAATTCTCAGATACAAATGAAAACTGAACAATATTTTGTTTTGCCTGCCTAGCAAATGTCAGCAGTGATTTGTAAGCTGACCATGTTGCCATTTCAAACTCTGTTCTCAGGATCACTGGGGTTCCTCATAATCTTAGCATCTTCATCTTCACGAAAAAGATGAGCAATGGCACACAAGTTCACTGAACGAAAGCTTGTCTAGTAGCATTAATCTTCCCTTGCAGTACATAGCCATAGGGGAATGTTGTTGGGGTCATTTGAGGATACACTATCAGTTTTCACATGGGAATAGATGCATGCAACAGGCCTGGCCTGTGCCCTAGTACAGAATGCAGCTGCTCCTCAACAGACAACTGTAGGGCAGTCCTAAGGGCAGAACACTTTAGAAACCACCAGTTGAAAGCATGGTGTTAATTTTTGAAAGGCAGGTACTCATCATAATAACCCCTACCTATGTTCTCAAGGAGAATCCTAAAACACAGGCAGATTTGTTGAGTCATTTCTATCTGTCTTCCCACCTGTTTCTCTTTTTGTTACACACACACACACACACACACACACACACACACACCAGCAGCACATCACACAATACACAGTATCCAGTAACTTATCAGTATTAGCTGACATTCATAAAACAGTAACTTGGAAACAGGGAGTGTAGTATACTGATTAGCCTATTGGATTTGGTTGGCTTCACAGCAAAACTAGTTTGAAATGATGAAGAATGTATAATAACATTTCCACAGTAAAGAGATAGCTCCCCATCCCTTACGTACAAATAGCGTATCTCCTCATTCTTGATGGGTCTACACAGGATTGTATTGTGGAAACAATGTGATGAACTTTCCCTTTTGCACTTTCATGATGCAGACTTTAATCTGACAAATACACATGTTATATATAGAGGATGTAGGAGAAAATACACTGCATTTATATGATATATATTTTCAAAGTCAACACTATTGGTCCATTGGAGTAAAAAAAGAATCCTCAGACATCATTCTAATGCATACACTTTCCATTTACTGTGCATTTTCATGAGTTTTTGCAGCTATACTTCTATTCCATGTCTTGATTCTACTTTGATTCTCAAAGCTTGAAAGTTCTTCTATACCACATGATACCAGCCAATAAGTGACCACTAGTGGCCACAAGGTTTCAAAGTGCCATGACTCATGTGGTGATGTTACTATGAAGAAAATAATTTATTCCATTGCTCACATTGTAAATGGAGTGTGTGTGTGAGAGAGGAACTGGGCCCATTACCAATGAACAGAGTCACTGTTATTACACCTTGTTGTTTTCTTTGCCCAACAGTCCTGTCTGGTGAGAGTTATCTGATCCAGCTTGAGTGACATGCTATGTCAGACTAACTGTTCTAAAATAATTTAAAAGCTATATTTGTTGATGCTTATCACACTGAAGGTACACCCAAACTGAAAGTAATATGATGGTCCCAGAAGTCTCTGCAAATGCTTGTCATTGTGTGTCCATCTACACTAAAATAGCTAGACATGTGTCATTTGCTCCCTCCCAGGAGATGGCCACATTGGTGTGTGTGTGTGTGTGTTGCAGCTGAGTAAAGGTGGATGCATGGGGTGCATTTTGTTTGTTGCATGGTTGGTAGAGAATTCCAAGCTCTGCAATGACCAAAAAAGTGAGTTGCAATGGTCTAAGTCCAACTTATACTGTCATAATTCACCAACAGAATGCCAGCCAAAGCACTGTGATTCCAGTTGAGATTGGCAACTGTATGCACATCCACATTCTGCCACAGTTAAGCATCTGCAGCTGGATAGAGGTGATGATACATATTATTTTATTATGGTCACAGACCAGCATATGAACAACAAAATCCAGATAAAAATACATATAAATATATAAAAAGGATACAAAAATGGATAGGCATTAATCTGTCAGATAACAGAACCCAAGTAGTCCTAACAAAGCCCAGCTAGTCAGTTATTATACTAATGGACCAAGTCGTCACCTGACAAATTTTAATTGTGGCTGCACAAAATTTAGCCACCTTATAAATTATAATAGGACTAGTATCTGAAAGCAGCAAAGAAACATAAAATTGTTCTGAACATCATGGATATGTATGGAGTATTGGCAAAATAAGATCAATACGTAGATCTCTATAATATGAACACTGAAAAAGCACATGTTCCATCGTTTCTATTTGACCAGAATCACAGAGGCAATGTCTCTCCAAATGGGATCTTCCTAATGTCCTTCAAGAACAACTGACAGAAGAATGCAACATCATGCCAAAGTAAAAGCGTTAATGGTATTTAGGCCTGTCTAGGTTGCTAATATATGCCACAGGAGCTGTAAGGTACCTACTGTTCTTGCAGGCAATAAAGGAAGGGGACCTAGCTAAATCCATTTGGCACTCTGTATCAGTGATAAGCTGTTTAAAAGCTATTTTGGCCTGATTATATCCCTTGCCAAGCAGAAGGTCGGGGGAGAAACCCAAAGATAGAATTTTAGTTGTAACTATTTGATTCCATTTGGATTGAACCTCATCCTTCAAAACTAACTGAGCAACACCAATAGGTGAAAATGGTAATCTGAACCAACAATTGAGCACAGACATATATCTTTATATGGCCTACCTCCAACTGCAGCACGACATTAGCAACACATTTTGGGACCTGAAATACTGATCTCAAAAATTTAGATTATATCAGTTCTAATGGAGCAAAATTAGAGGAAGGGCCTAGCTGAGCACCATAGGAGTTGTGCTATTCACTTTGCTCCAAACAGTTTGAGAACTACCAGGGTGTAAAGGCCTCCTTTTTTCCTAAAAATTTTTTGGATAGCTAATGAACTCCTCTGGGCATTGTTGGCAACATAATCCCCACGAGCTTTCCTGCTTCCACCAGAATGGAAAACTACAGCCAGATACTTGAAGCAAGTAACCTATTCAATCTTGTGGCCATCTGTATATATCCTTTGAGCTTTTTGGCACATGCCATAATTTTAGTTTTTTGATAACTGAGTGCTAAATGGTCCTCTTTACAATACTGAGCCCAATGTTCTCAGTGCACTTTTAAGGCCAATAAGTGTTCTTGAAAGACTAGCCACATCACCCGCATACAGCAGCATAGCGCTATTTCTTCCAGCTAATTTTGGAGAATGAAACATTATGTTGATGTTATGAAGATGAATCACCACAGAATTAATATAAAAGTTGAACAGGAGTGGTGCTGATATACAACCATGGTTAACTCCCTTCTTGGTTTTTATGGCTGTAGTAAGATTGCCCTGAGGATTACATCTTACTTTAAGGGAGGTCATTTCATGCAGCATTCATATTTAAAGTAAAGTACAGTATTAAGTAATCTGTCAATTGAGGATGCCTCCAGTTTTCTCCAAATATAGTTCAAGACATGGAATCAATTACCGCTTTGAAATCTATAAAAAAACAACGTACAAAGAAGTAGTACTGCAAGAGGAGTATTTTTCAGTTCAATGGTGTAATACTAAACATTGAAATCCAGGTGATGAAACTCTACAGGAACCCATCCCCTCCACTAACAAAAATAAATTACATTGCAATCAGTTTTGCACTCTTTTCCAGAGGTATGAAAAATGTATTCAGTGGGAGAGAAAATATTTGTGAGATATGTCTGTTTCTTAATTCCTGGTGTAGACATTTCTACTTTTATTGAAATAAATGGAGTGTTAAAATGTACCAGACTACATAATCTGGTAAACCTTCACTTCTGAGGGGAGCTTTGAAAGATAAGATTGTATAATACAGTCAATTTAAAAATTAAAAGAGAAAATGTTATAGAATGCCCAGAAGGGTAGAAATGGAGACAAGACAAAGTCATGAAAACTTAGTTTCAAAAGTAAAAAGTGTTCTTTAAGCATCAATGCATTCCAGGTGAGGAAGCCAGGATATGGCAGGCTTGCTCTTCTGTTATGCAAATATATGTTTCTGTACATTTGGTGCTTCTTGATGTTGGGAAATTAACCCCTGGCCAGTGGCTGCAATAAACTGTATTGATACTGATGTTGGGAAGTAGGCCACTTGAATCAGTCTTTTGTCTCAAAAGCCGCTTTAAAAATCATGCCCCTTGAGTAACTGGGGTCTTAATATGGCAATTTACAATGTACAGAAGGGCAACCAGCAGTTCTGAATTTGGCTGATACTGAGTTTTGGTGAATTTATGTTTTGGGCCTCCAATGCTGCCACAGCTAAACTGTGACTCAAGCCGCTTTGGTAATAGGCAACTCTGCCTATACACTTGCTTGCCATCTGCTGAGCCTTTATTTAGACAGATAAAATGTATTATTAGCTATCCAAAGAGAAGTGACCCATAAAGCCACCCTAGAACTTCTGTTGCTTGGTGAAGTGATAAATACAAAACAAATGCTTGTATGCCATGGAATTAGCTTACAAAGATGTGTATAATATGGTGGCCATAATTTTTTTCTATCAGTTCTATCATGGATGCTTACTGGCCTTGTTGGCTACTGCTTATGAGAACCATAATTCATAACATCTGGATTCCTCTCTCTCTCTCCCTCTGTCCCTTCTGCATTTGTATGAGGTGTTCAGGGAAGAAACTGAGCTGAATTTTGAAGACATTTCAGTGTGGGATCATGTTCCCTCAAAGAGTTAAGTAGGATTCTTCAAAGCAATATTCATGTTGCAGTTTCTCTCTGCTGATTCTAAGGTTTTTTCAGGTAATTTTTTTTTTGCAATACCTTCCCCCTTGGATTAATTGGCGATGCCTGTTGATAAAATTGTACTAGTTAGAGGGAGAGATGGCTGCTTTTCTGTAAGCAGGTCATTTGCATAATTTGCTATGTGACCTGTCACTTAGCTTTTAGCCTTTATGAAATACACTCAGTTTATACTGTGATGCTTCTAGGCCACTGGCAAGACCTGGTATTTTCCAGTGCAATTTCTTGGTGATTCAGTAAAGCAGAAATAATTGTAACCAGGAATAGAAGGGGAAATCGCCCAGGTTCTTTAAAAAATAAATCATACATAACAAATACACATTCTGGTTTCTATCCCTGATCAAGAGACTCAGGGCCTCTTTAAATCTTCACCCTTTTCCTCTCACACAGAAGATCATAGCAAGGGGGAGATGCACACCATCTAATCCATTGGCCAGAGAAGGAGCAGTTACAGTCCCCACTCAGCCATGGAAACCCGCTGGGTGACTGTGGGCAAGTCATATTCTCTCAGCCTCAGAAGAAGCAAAGGCAAACCTCCTCTGAACAAATCTTGCCAAGAAAACCCCATGATATGGCACTTCTGGGTTGCCATAAGTTGGAAATGATTTGAAGGCACGCAATAACAATATTTAACAAAGGCTGTTAGTCTTCTAATGCTCTGCATCCCATGATGCAGTACACTGGAGAAAAACATGAAGATGAGTCCATCCATCAGAACACAAGAATTTAAGAATTGCCTTGTTAGATCTCAGGTCTGATTTATCCTTTTTCCTTCCCCAAAGAATGCTCAACCAAACACATCTAGGTACTCCTACACATGGAATAGAGGTGCCCAGCATCTTCTGCGTACGTTTCCTGCATATGATATGCAGCGATATTCAGGGAATTTCCATATTATTAGTCACAGACCATCCCACTAGGTGTATTTGTACAATCTGCTTTGTTGCAGTTGTAGAGCAGGCTGCATTTTAGCCCCATTGTTGATTTAATAATTTTATGGTATTTGTGTGGGAGACAGGAAGTAGTCTTGGCTGAAGTTGTGGCGGGCACACTTATGTGTTCAGAAGTGCTACTAGTAGAGTTTTTATAGCACTCAATCTCTCGCAAAACAGTAAATAGTTCTAATAAGCAATTCTGTGGATACCACACGATACCACACAATTCACAAATTTTAGAAGATTCTAAGATAGAAACTATCTTATTTATGTTCAAGCAATTTACTCACTTTTGGCTCTTCTATACACTGGACTGGGCGATTTATTTACTTCTGCCATGTCACATGAGGCTCTGCATCACTTTCCATCTCTCCTATATTTGATCTCAAATGTATATTTATGGTCCTTGCACTGACTGTATGGGCATATTCCAACTACTGATATAATGTAAAGACCAAAATGTAATAGTGAGAGGAATGGTATCTGATTTTATTGCTGGGAAGGGAATATACTGAACTGAGTCTCAGAAGTCATGCACTAGTTCCTTGTAATAAACAGTTCCTGTATTGTTAATGTTGTACAAGATGTTGACTATGTGAGATATTTGCATCCACCAAGTAATGATACTGACACTCTCTTCATTTCTCCAGTTACACCTGTAGTTTCCCATTCTTTCAAGATTTCTCATGGGTAATCTTGTCCTAAAAGTTTTCTTACAATGGCCAGAATTCACTTAGGCTTCAACCTAAAACCCACCTAAACCAGTGATCTATTAAGACAGCAAAATGTAAGAATCAGATGTTAAAAAAAAAGTGGGTTTCTCATGTTTTTCAAATGTAGGTTGTACATCCTATATTTTGCAATGTGGTTGTGCATCCAATACTTTGCATTGTTATTATGCATTGTGGTTGTGTATCCTGCACTTTGCACTGTGGTTGTGCACTGTGCATCACACAACGGCACCCAGTCACTAACATGTGTTGCCCAATGTTGTTGTTGTGCACGGGGGCTGGATAGGTGCTACTATAGCATATATCTGCACCCAAATATTAACGCTACACTAAGAGCAGTGGTTCTCAATCTGTGGGTCCCCAGATGTTTTTGGACTTCAGCTCCCAGAAGCCCCAGCCACTATGGTCAGTGCTCAGGGCTTCTGGGAGCTGAAGTCCAAAAACATCTGGGGACCCACAGGTTGAGAATCACTGACTAAGAGGATGTTGGATTGAGGCTCATGTGTGTTTATATGTGTGTGTATTCAGATAAAGACAAAGGCAGCTGTTAGCAAAAATAAATGCATTACTCTGATAAAAGCAGTAAACTTGATCACAAAGTGCGCCTGGATGAGCAGAGGGAATTTGAAATTACATTGATCCCAGGGTCATGTATGAACATATATGAGTTTGGAGAGTTGGAGGTGCACATTAGATATAAAACAAAGATACAATATGAAAGCGTTTTGATTTATAAAAAAAAGGTGTATGTTATTAAAATAATTTCAGAACCAGCAGTGTAAAGATTCCAGTAAAGGGAATATATGGGACATACTAAGTGAAATTCTCAGACGGTAATCCTAGCTGTCACTGGTACAGGCATGGACACATTTAGAAGTTTGTTCCAATAAAGTCACTTTCCAGCACTATTCCAGCAATCTTTGTAGGACTAGTGCCCAAATGAGTTCATTCTCTCATTTGACAGTCTCCTCATATGCCAAACACACTAGAGAACAAAACTCCCAGCAGAATGGCTTCTTTCTTTGCACTGGCAGGTCCAGTAGAGACAGATGACAGGGCCTTGGCATCCTTCTGTCTGACACGGAAATCTCTTTTGAACTGATGCCCTCTGTCAGAGAGGATAAAGCATACAGTGCTAAATTGCACTGCAGTCTTTCAGCTGTGAAGCCTGTTACGCTGCAATGAACTGATGAGTTTCAGGATCTGATCCACAGCCAAGTCTAAATTATTTAGTGGGTGTCACTAGATTACTTTTGTTTAGCTAAGACCAGTTCTAACCTGCTATTTAGTTCTTTTTTATACATCTTCCCCATGTCTTTCAATCCTGCTGCTATTTATCTGCCCCTCTGTAACCAATCTTTTAAATTCACCACATGAACTCTCAGAAGCTGAATTGCTTGCACTGAAATAGAAACTATATAACTGTGGCTTTCTTTTGTCACTTTGGCACTATAACAAAGGGAAATATTACAACAGAATTAGCAGAAAGAGTGAAGACGCATTAACTGAAACTAAACTCTGCATGCTGAGCTGTTCCTCTCCCCCTTCCCATTTAAAAGTCTGCACTATAAATGCATTAGTAGAAATAATGCATTTCTAACTTTTTTCTCCTTCATATTTTGCTTGTTATTTCAGGATTCTCTGAAGAGTTAGAATTTTTTTTTGACTCCCAAAGAAAAAAGAGTGGGACCAAAATCAGCAGAATACTCACTGCTCTTAGTGCCAGTAACCAAGGACTTCAAGTTTCTGGAACAGGAACCCCCATGGCAGGATATCACCCAAACCTGGTATCATGGGAATGAGGGTAAGGTCATTTGGAGAACCCCAGAAAGCTGGCCTAGACACTAGGAAGACTGGAGTATGGTCCAGAGCCTGGTGTTACCCGCCTTTGCTTAGCTGGAGCCAAAAATCTAAAATGTCAGCATTGTTATAAACCTGCAGACACACATTCAATACATCCCCATGCTATGCAGGACTGGCTTTATCAGGAAGTGCTATGGTATCATGAGGCAGCACATGCTGGAGTGTGGTAAGAAGATGAAGCTGGATAGATTTGCCAGTTACCCAGAGTGGAAGATGGTGTCTCAAAGCCAGAAGATGTTAATGATCAGTAAGATGCAGCTGCTCGTCCAGTTGGCTTCTGTATATGGAAATGGGAGGAGGCATCAAATTCTTCATCACAGTGGTAATAACAAGATTTTCAGGTGATGAAAAAGTTACGGGTGGCCTTGTATGCTGGGGTGTATGAGTATAGGTGTAGGCCTAGTATTAGTCTCAACCACCATTGCAACAATAATCTCTTTAAAAACATTTCCTCATAATACATGTTCTATTCTTATTAAAGAATAAGCTACGTACAGTTGTAGTTTGTTCCAAGGAGTCATTTAAGGTACTGAAACGAACAGCTTGAATTTATTGATTCTAAGCAGAGAAACCGCTACTGGTGCTGTGAACACAGTGTACTCTGAACAGACAACCAGTGCCTATCAATTAGAAAATGTGGATTGTCTTGGAGGGGTCTTAAAAGCCAAATCCCAGTGTAGGTTTTTCCTATACAGAGGCAAGAATGAACTCAAGAGACATTAACTCAGCAACAAAACAGCATAGTGTGGAAGCATTTCTGTCAGAACTAAAAAAAAGAAAAAAGAAAAAAAAAGACTAGAAATGAAATGTCAGTTAAAATATACTTATGGAAATGTTTGCAATATCTTTAGTAATACTTAAAAATATTTTATAGTGTCTACAGGCATTGATGTCTTATTTCATAAGGTGTTTTTAGAAATGCAAGCAAATACTAGGAACAATCACTCTGCAATATCTGTAAGAATGTGTTAAATTTATGTGAAGTTTTATTGGTGACTGGAACTATCACAGCCAAGAACTATGTGGTGTTCAAAAGGCATGAAAGAAACACAGTTAGAAAGAAAAAGGCTATCTTTAAAATTTTTGAGAATATCTGTTTAAAAGTCTGGTTTCACTAGAGATAACTCAAGAGTTCATTTCCTTTTATGCCTTCATAATCTGTTTTTCTTACTAATAAAAGTATCACAAGAATAGATGTATGTTCTCGACTTTTCCTGTATATTCATGAAGCAAATGACAATGAAAATGGACCTGACTATGCAGAAAAGTGTTTTAGACTGATAAAAAGGAACAGAAGGGGAATGTCTTGAACTCTACTTTGTGCCAACAAATATATTATAAGGTATTTAAATAGCACAAATCTTTAACCTCTCTCATAATACCAAAGCCTAGAGTCATCCAGTTAATGGTTGCAGGATTCAGATCAGAGAAAAAGAGGTGCAGGTTGTGGGTTTGACTTTTGTGAATCTGATTATTTGTGAGGCATGTGCTTGCCTTCTCCCCATGTTCCTCCTCCCATCCCTTGCATTCCTCATCCCAGGCTTGCAAGGCTTCTGTTTAAAATGGATGTTTTTTCCTTTTGGGTGAGCAAAGCCCTCTCCCACTGCTGAAGGCATGGCCTCTCTGCCATATGGTTGTGCATTCTGCTTCATATTGGCTGCCGATTGGTCAGGTGCTCCTTTCTCAAGATGGCCATTGGAAGTAATTAGAACTCCAGAACTCCCCTCTTCTCTGTCTGAGGAGAAAGCTTGTCTTTTCTCCCCCTCCCAATGCTGGGCCAGAGGCGAAGGAATGGGAAGGGGAAAGCTCCAGAGGGGAGTGGGATCGCAGGCGTACTTATTCACGGTTTTTCCACTTTTGCGAGCGTTCTGTGCCCCAAACTCTTGCAAATGTGGAGAGGCTATTGTACTTCTTCACCTGGTGCTTACTTAAAGTGTGCAGAACTTTAAATGGGGTTTGGTAAATCCATGGAGGTTAGAACCATTGCTACTAGTCAGGACAGCTGTAGACCATCTCCCATACCTAAAGCAACATGCTTCCATATTTCAGTTGCTTGAGAACACATGACAGACAGTGCAATAATAAGAACAGCAACAATTCTTTATTGCAGTCCATAGAACCAATAAGTTGAAATTAACAACATGTAAGATAAATTAAAGGCACAAGGAGCAATTGGTCAGATCACACAGGCAGAACTTATTTCAGATGTTTTCCCCTAATACAGAAGTTAACTGTTCTCTAATCCTGACTACCTCAGAGAAAAACTTGACAATGACCAAGGTCACACTGGGATTCTTATTTTATAACAAGAATTTGACATATTGTCTTGGCAGAATTGCCAATAATGGATTAATCATATGTTCTTGAAACTGCTTGTAGAATCCACAGAACATAAGAATCTGCTTCATGGATTCTACTTCCCGGCTACTGCAGGGACATAACATTGTGTGTGGTGAAGGGACCCCAGGAAGTCTACCTTGCAGCATTTTAGAGGGAAAAACATTATATCTGTTTTTTGTAAAAAGCCTACAATAATCAACAACAGACAAAATCTTTTCACATTCAGCTAGATTAAAAGATGTGACATACTCTGTACTCAATGAGGTTGATGAGGAGGTTGAATATGAATAAGCCCAAAGGTCACAGAAAGCAATATTCCAGAATCTTTGTTTCACCGATTTGAGAGCAGCACACAGATGTAAAAGGAGGGATAATGACAGGCCAATTGAAGCAACTTTTTGGGTGACAAGCTTTGACCAATGGCTTATGTACTCATCCTGAGATAGATACAGAAGTAAACCTGTGTCCAATTTAAAAATATTAACCTTAAACCAAAATTTTAAGCTTGTCAATAGAGAGCAGTTCCCTGTTTCTAACAATAGAACTGTATTAGGAACACATTTGGGAATTTAGAGGAGAGCCCTTAAAAATTTAGCCTGAAGATTAACTCAGTTGTACTTCCCCAATCCAAACAGCAGAAGTGTTCAGCAACTGTTTAACTGTCTTAGCTTTAAAGACTTTAATGGTAGGAGACACATATTGACCTCCTTTGGTATAAAAATAGCACAAAATGGCAGACTGACATGCTTGTGCTTTCTGATAGGCAGCAGATCTGCAATGGAATATCAGCCCTGGTATCTGAAAACTTTTGACCTGTTCCAGAACTCGACCATCTGCACTGGGAAAATGTATTTCCAAAAACCGTAACTTTAGATTTCCCAAATTAATTTTTAGATCATTTAATAATGGAAGATCTTCCTTAGTAGAGAGTTCTATCCATGTCTAGAATGTGAAAGAATAACTGCACCATCAGCATAAAGTAAAGTAGAATTTTTCCTGTCTCCAAATTTGGGCAAATGACCATTGAAGTCCATTAAGGCACCTTCAAGATTATTTACAAATAGGTTAAACAAAGTTGGGTGCAGGAACACAGCCTTGATTGATCCCTGTGGTCATATTTCTCTAGGTAGCTGCCCGTGGGTGCCACTGTATAAAGCCTTTTATCAGTCAAAACATTATTCAACCTCTCCCATAGTTCCGGAGACAGAGTCAAAAGCCAACTTTAGGTCCACAAAAGTAACAAGCAACTTGCACTGCATACATATATAATATTTCTCAGCAAGGTGAAAGAGGGTCAAACAGTGATCAAAAGTTGTATAACTCTCTAAATGCAGCTTGTATCTCAGTAAGAATATTTTTAGAATTCATTAAAAGTTCTGGATATGATAGAGATAGAAAAGCTAACATTTTCATTGAAAAATAAGCCTATCCAGAACTTTGAAAGGGAATGGAGAGAAGTCCTGAATTGGATAAAGATATAGTATAAAGAAAAAAAAAGAATAAAGCAAGATTGTATGTAATGCAAGGCAACAATGTAATAAGGCAATGTAACAAAGCAGCAATGTAACAATGTAAGATGCAACAATTTAAGATTATCTTTAAAACAGAAACTATGTATGAATGGAATGTAAACAAGCAGACTCAACTGGAAAAAAAGAAAAAAGCTTGGAAGTGGGGAAGGGTTTTTTATTATTATCATCTTAAACCTTCATAAAAATATCTTTCTTTAAAAAAAGAATATTTTTAGAATTCAAAAAGGAAGACAGTCTATTGCATAGAAAATGAATGTTTAACTTTCCCGTTATCAATAACAGACTAATAGGTCTGTAACTCCCTGGACTGGTGGCTTGACCTTTCTTGTAAACTGGCACCACAATTGCTTGCTTTCAGCTAGCAGGGATTTTGCCAGAATTATTAATTTTGATAAAAAGAGCAACCAGCAGTGCTGCCCACAGGCGTTGATTAGCTTTAATAAGTTCAGCAGAGACATAATCGATACCTAAAGTCTTTCCACTTTTAAGCTGTAGAATTAGGTCAGAAGTTTCTTCCACAGACAGCAGATTCCAAGCAGGTACAACAGAAAGTATGGCTTCATGGGAATTATCAAGGTCTGGTTCAGAACTATTAATATCTGTAAAGATGGATCTAAATGATCCTCCCAAACTTGAGCTGGAATAACATCATCTGGGACTTGAGATTGAGAGCATAAAACTCCTGATACAACCTGCCAAAAAGCTTTTGCATCGTTCGTAAGTGAAGCAGTCAGCAACAGCGACCCTGAATTAAATTCACACTGCTGCTTTTTATGAGCCAGTAGGATCTCATACTTCTTTTTCAACTGAAAATAAGTAGAAAGAAGATGTCTTGACCTTGATTTTCTACATACAGCACATGAATCTCTTAAGATCTTTTTCTTCAATTGGCACTCCTTGTCAAACCAAGTGGAACCCCTGAGATTGGTAGAGTCTGCACCAGAATGACGGGGATTAGCTTCATATGTTATATCTTCATAAAAAAAGAAGGATCAGATCTTCATATACCTCAATGGCAGTTGAGGCAGATTGCTCAGATATTATTGTAGATCTTTAAAGTTGCTGGATCAGAATTCAATTTCACCTCAACAAGACTACCTAGATCAGATGAACTTATGTTCTGCAGTCTATCAACAACCATATCTTTCTTTCTGAAACAAATATAGTAACAGCTAAAGGTTGAAGGTCACTATCTATGTGCACAAAAAGAATAAACTAACTGAAAAGTATTTCTAGAAACCAAATAGTAGTCCACCATACTAGATCCACATAAATTCAAAAAAGTAAATTCACCCATATAGTCCTCAGAAATCATACCACTTAAAAATTATGAACCCAGTCTAAGTTGCATTTGGGCCAAACCTAAACTATCAAAATTCAACTTCAGAGCTTTTGAGTTTCTAAAGAGGAAAAAGCTATCCTCCTTTAGATTACTTATTACTGGACATTTGGCTTCTAACTCAGAGCCTTTCCACACTACACTGTTACAGTGTTGTTATTCCGCTTTCAACATCCTGTGGAATCCTGGTTTTTTTTTTTTTAATTTATGGAGGGGCATTTAGGCCCTTTCTGCTCAACACACCCAACCTGCCATGGAGATGGGAGATGGACAGGGACAGGACAACGCTTATCCACAACATTGTCCCCATTCTGTCCTTCTTCTGTCCCCAGACAGGGTGATTGCACTGCAAATCATTGATGGTTTTCCTCATCAATAACTAGCAATCATGCTGCCCTCCTGCTGTGCATCTGCACTTACCTTGTATGTGGAGGCTCTGGAAGCACAATGGCTGTGCTTCCTGCTCCAGCACAATCTGTGACAGTATCCAGCTGCACTGCAGCAGGAAGAGGCATGGTCATCGTGCTTCCTGGTTCCTGGGGGCAGCTGGTGCAGAGGGGACTGCTCCATCGTGCTCTCCTCCCAGGAGAGCTGCTGCCACCATTGTCACCGGATGTCATTGGGACAAAGGTAAGATGCAGAAAGCACCTTAGAATTCTCAGCCTGAGAGCTCTTTGACCTCAGTAAACTACAAAATCTAGAATTGCACAGGATGTTGAAAGTGGAAGAATAGGACTATAAAAGTGTAGTGCAGAAAGACCCTCAGTGTAGTTAGGTGCAATCGTAGCATTTAGATATCTCATAACATAAATGTAAGTCTTGGGAACCTTACAAGTAGAGAGAAAAAATATATAATGCTCAGTATCTTCCATCTACATGAGCCAGGTATCTTCTGAGATTTAGATTTAAATGAGGAAATATAAACTATAATAATTACAAAGCTTTCAGAGTTTAGTTTTTAAAAAATCCCAAATGCTAGATGTTCACACTTATCCAGAATGTTTACCTTAGTAATCAATGAGGTAGACATCAAAACTGCAAGGCTACCACTAAGGCCTCCTTTCTTATTTACCTGAATATGTTTCAGTGTGTAAGCAGCAAAGCCACTCAGAGCTCTAGCGTCAACAGTCCAAGTTTCTTGCAACAATATTACATCAAAAGAACAAATATACTGACAGAATAACTGTCCTTCCTCCTATCTGCCAATCCTGCAATGTTCCAGGAGGTTATCCTTAAACAGAAATCTTCCTGGGGCCACAGGCATCATTTTTAGGACTAACCAGATCTAAAGAACGGTCTTAATCTGTTCTGACACATTCTTTCTTAGGAGGCTTGGTTAGAGAGGGCCTCAGAGCTATCTGGGAATCAGAGGCAGTGATACTGGCAGATGGAACTCAATTCTGCAGGCTAAAAGAGTAACGATTAACGAGGTTCTTTGTTAGTACAAAGAATCTGTTATTCACAGGGAGAGTAGAGGCAAAACACTGACTGGCAGCAACACACCTTATAAACAGTGGCTTCCTGGCTGCTACCAGTGCAAACCAAGTGGTCAACAACTAAGCAATTACTCTGCATAATTAAAAGTCATAAATAAGCAATAGAAAGTTAAAGCTATAAAACTGTTAGCAGAAGACTATAAACTGGTAAAATTATGGGGTATAAAACAACAAAGCTTAGCAATAAGAATAAACAAACTGCAGAGGTCCTGGAACATCTTGGGTCTCCAGGCAATTCCACTATAACTTGAATCTCCAGACAAGTCTACTAGTTGACAGTGCAGGTAAACGTGAGTTCTACTTGCAGGCTCCCTGCAGGCATTTGGAACAGAATACTGAAGTATACAGATGTTTTCACTAGTTGGCTCCTATGTTTTTATGTAGTATCCTATAGCATCAAGAGGTCTTTGATTACATTTTAGTACAATCTTCTCAAACCTAGAGGTCCGCGAGGGTGTGATGGATTATGAGTCTTGTAATACCAAACTAGTATGGGTTGGGATACACTATTTTACTGGTTCTATTGCTAAGGTTTGATCACTGGATTTTTAAATTTTTTACAAAATTACATATATCTCTTTGCTTTCGAGACATTCAGGTTGGCTTCAAAGTAGCTTTGATCTGTATGAACAAAATTAACCACTCAGAAAAAAAAATGCACTATTCATTAGTAAACACATCAAGATGCAGCATTTGTTCAAACAAAGCAACTGTGTGTGATGCAATGATGGCAGTAAGCTAACTCACAGGAGCATCGAGTAGCCTGCACTGTTTTTAGTGTGCACTAACAATGTACTTCAGTTAACAAAGCTATATAAGGAAATTCAGTAGGCCCTGAAGGTAGGGCAAGCAGGCAAGACAATGGAATGAATATAAATACAAGAATTTCAGTGTAAGAACTGTCTTGAGCCAGAAGAATTACGATCTGTCCTGTGCCTTGTTGTTACATTATCTGCTTAGGAATATTGTGACGCTTATATGCACAGAAATATCCGAGACAAGTGGTACAAGCAGCAAAAGTTACCTGTTACTGCGTTTTTTATTATTATTTGCTCTAGCACAGCATTTCCTGTTATATGCCCTCATCATGTGTAATAGTAAATTCTGAAGACTGGGAACACATCCCAACAATCTTGGTGGCCATATCTGAGCTTGGAAAAGGTACTTAAAAAGAAAAACACCAAGAATCATAGGGATCAGAGTCAACACCCCCACCTCCAAACATTTCCAAGCTCTGCCATATCCTCAGAGTCCCTGCTGTAAAGTAAAATTCCCAAATACCAAATGCTGTTCTGCTTCATTATAAATACATACACGTGGGCACAAACATACACATAAACACAGACCAAAGGGCAGCAGTATGGAACAGAACATTCTTTCTACAAAGGTAATCTAATAGTCATGAACCAGTGAGCTGGCAAGGGAGACCACGATACTGGGTGGACTTGGACTACTCACTGTCCATTCTATCAAACAGAGAGGTCATCTGCCAGGCCAAACCTGTACAAACCTGTACTTATAGTTGAAATTGTTGCTCCTGTCATGACAAAAGTTGTGGTCCCTTATGTTTCTACTTCACTACACCTCTGGCCCCACTTATGAAGTTCTCAGATTTTCATTTCAAGCAAAGAAATGCATGTGTGGCATTAACCCTTTCATTAGAAATGACAGTGGAATCCTACTCATGAATGTGCTCCATGTATTGAAACATAACACCTGTGGAGTCTTGCTCACTCATATAATCTATAAACTATTGGTAATTATGGTTATTTCCAATTAATTACTGTAGTAGTTATATTTCTGTTATATTTGAATTGAGCAAGTATTAAAATGGTAATGCTTGCAGAGATGGAGTTATCTCAACAAATTATTCTAGCAATAGACTCACCCTCCTTCTTCTGAGTACTTGTGACCGAATGCAAGGATGTCTGATGCCCTGCCGCTGCCATCACACACTACAACTGGAACTGGCGGAGTATCGCGTAGATATTCCAAGACGATAGAAATTACATTGGGTCCACCCTCCACAATGAGAGCCACTACTGGGACCCCTTGTCCGATTCCTGGAGTGAAACATACAAAAGAAAAAAGGAAAGAAAAAAAGAGGCCAGCAAATAAAACAAAAAAGACAGAACAAGAGGGAAACAAAGTGAAGTTATGGCTAGCATTGTTTGGCCAAAGCAGTGCTACGAGACCATTCCCTAAAATGCTGTACATCTCATGGAATCTCCTGTGGAGAGTATAACCTATATCTACATGTGGAATATTTTGTTAACTAATTAATGTACAAGCAGAAATTGTAATTCCGATATCTTTTTAAACAAGGAGAGTAAAGGGGCATTAAAAAACAACAACAAGATGAGGTAAATTATGACCGAAAATAGATATATGCCACCTAGTAGCAACAGGAAATGTCAGAACAGAGAAAGATAATGTTGACTGTATCCCAGCAAAGCAGTAGCAAATGGTTTCTTCCATTTCAGGCTGCAATCCTGTGCAAATATTTTATCTTTGTACTGTTTTAATAGCATTTATTTGTTCATTGCCTCAGGAGCCTTATGGGCAAGGAGACAATATATCACAAACAAACAAACAAACAAATTTCAATTATGCATCCCAATTCAGCACCTCTACGCTTAATGCAGGAAACAGAAGATCTATATGAAATTCTCATCAGTGTAATAGATTCCAATTCATTTCAATGGGGTGTATAGTTCTGAGCAGGAAGTAGAACAAATGGGAAGTAGAACAATGGAAGTAGAAAAAACACCTTTTCTACATTAACTGTGAGCTAGTTAGCTCTATTAACAACTACAGCCTCTCAAAATCTGCTTCAAGTCTTTATTATATTATATAAGAGATGCATGCCTTGCTTTTGAAATCAATAAAATCCATAATGATATATATATAAATAGAGACATACTCCTTAACATGCAAGGAAACTATCTGAATACTCTTGAGGGACACACAGGTGAATATTCCATAACTCTTGAGAATTGCCCCAATAGTTATACTTTACAATACATCTTAATCCTGTCCTTACGGTACCTATACAGTGTATAGGTCTCAGTCACACCGACCTGGGATCTTTTTGTACTACACAGTTATAATGCTATGATTCCAAAATAACCATCATGGCATCATCCTGTGGAATCTTGGGATTTCCACTTTAGGGAGTGATATTTAGAATTCTCCTCCAGAGAGTTCTAGGGCTTCTCTCAACTACAAAGGAGAGGATTCCACTGAAGTAGAATCATAGAGCTATAAGTGTGTAGCATGAAAGGACCCAAGATCATTCAACAATCAAAACTTACATGAATGAAGTATAATGTGCTATATTGGCCACTCAGTTTGTTCTGTGCTTTTTAAACACATTTTTATTTGTTTTTAAAAGTTCAAGGTGCAACATATAAGAATTTTTCAGTTATCAACAAGTGAAACAGCTATTATCCATATATCCATTCCCCATTATTAGTATCAATAAATCACAGGTTAGAATCACATAATTTATTCCTATCTTCTCTTCTGACTTGTGGAACAACACACCCACCTGCCCACATAGCAGGAGAGAAAAAAGAAAACAAGGGGACAGGCTGGTATCAGCCATTTTTTGCATGAGATGAAGGGCAAGAAGGCAGCCTTCTCCCACTCAGGGAAGCTAATTACAACAGCAGCTTCAGTCCTGCTGCAGGTCCACCATGCCAGCCTGATGTCTCCTTCAAACAGTGGCTCTTGAACAGGAATGGACTTTCACTGCTGAGGTATCAATCCTTGGGGTATCAACTGGTGAGTTCATGTTCTCCACCTTTACCCAGCATTCTTTAAATCCAAAATAAAGAGATCTTGACATCACCTTTGAGAACTTAATATATCCAGAGATGTTGCTTAGAAGAATAACCATATAGCCCAACTCCACTGTGCAGCTCGCTCACTTTGTTAGGCTGGAGAGTCCAGAGTTTAGTACCTTTGGTCAAAATCTCAGGCTAAAGTATACAGCAGATATTACAGAGAGAAATGCAAATAATGTAAAAAAGGCATATTAAGGCTTGAATACTGTACTCCACTGACACATCTGTGGAAGCAGATGATAGTCCATGAAAGGTCATGATAAACTGGTTAGTCATAAGAGTAGCACAAGACCCTTCTGTCCCTGACCCCTGCTTCCTTCTTTCTATACTGAACAGACTACACAGATGATGACCAGTGGGGAATTCCCTCTGCGGTGGAAATTCAGCAAAATTACTGCCATCTGCCTTGGTAGTCCATTACTCAGTATAAACTCAAAGTGAAAAATTTTAAGAATACAAACTCCAGTTTAACCAGAATGGTAACCACAATAGGATAAATTCTCCTGTTCTTCTTGGGGAAGTGTATATTCCTTCAGCCTCATGCCACCATCTTTATTTCAGAACAAAAATGAGTTTGCTCATCACGTATTCTGTATGACTAATGCCACTTCATTGTCACAGGGCATGTCTCACATTGGGGTGTAATCAAGCCATATGCTAGAATGACACTCCTTTGATCAGTTTCCTTCCCCTGTAAAATGCATGAATGCAGTGTCGTTACACTAAGCATTTCCTTGTGCTGCCCCTTGCTCTATTGGCTACTGTGGGTGAATAATACTGGCTGCTATATAAGCAGAAAGTGTAAATCTTCGTAACATGAACACATGGAGGACAACGGCTACATGTTACAGAGGAAGAAGTAAAGATATTCAATAGTACTGTCCCCTTAGTGCAGTTATGACTTTATTAGCACTCTGACAAGCAAAGGTTTCCATATTACATGGATCCTGATACTTTCATGGTTAGTTTCCTACTTTCAACATGCTGCAGCAATATATATGAAGTTCTCTGTGTGGTGTTGTGCCTTCAAGTCATTTCTGACTTATGGCACCTCTGAGGTGACCCTATCATGGGATTTTCTTGGCAATATTTGTGCAGAGGGGAGTTTGCTTTTGCCTTCCTCTAAGGCTGAGAGAAACCCAAGATCACCTAGTGGGTTTCCATGGCTGATTGGGGATTCAAACCCTGGTCTCCTGAGTAGTAGTCCAAGGCTCAAACCACTATACTATGTTGGCTGTCATATAAGACTGGGAATACTGAAATATAGTTGACTATATTCATGGCTTTTGAAGCTTGTAAGTGAGACAACTGTTCCTACGAAAGAAGCAAAAGGTGAACTGAAATATTTTTCTGTTATATAAAAGCATTACATAACAACAGCTTCTCTTTATTCATATATTCTATAATGTCAAAAGTGCCACTTGGAGAGAAGAGCTTTTAATTCAATGTGGAGAAGGCTTCTTTCTCCATATTTTTCTTGTTATGCACTTCAAGTACTATTAAAACCCTTCTGACCTTTGGTTCCACTCCTTTGCCTATCTTTTAATCTCTGCAGAGATTGCTCTTGCATGCATTTTGTTAGCAGCCTTGGTCAGTAATGGGAACAGGATTCCTCCCCTCTTTCTCATCCACAAGTCATTTGCAATTAAGTTTCCTGTACTGAGGCTGCCTATTTTATGATATGCTTCAGCTCCCAGGTATTCAATCTACACCTTTGCAATGTGAATTAATTGCAATGTTGACAGCAGCACTGGCTGAGGCTTTGCCCCACTGGGCTTTTAGAAACTTGGCTCCATGGGATGACAAGATGACAAACCAGGGATAAATGAATTTGCAAGTGTGTGTCTGTGTGTCTACTAACATAGACCTGGACAAGGCAAAATTTATTTCTGTTATAAGACAACTGCATGAATCCCCAGGAAAACATGGATGTGGAAAAGGGAGGCATGCAGGAGTGTCAGGCAGATTTGATCTCACAGGAAACTTAGGGCTGTTTCCAAGATGAATCAGGATTCTTAAGGGAAGGCATTTCCATGCTCTGAATTTCTGATATTTATGTGCTCTACAGCAGCACATTTTGCAGAACTGTTGCTCTTTATTGTGCCATCAGCAAGAAATCTCACGGCTACATGTTTCTTTTACAATTGTTCTTGAGATAAAGGAAAACTGAACCAGGTGAATCAATATAGTCTCATACCAATGACACTATATAGGATAGAAACAAATCCAGCATGGCCCATATTTCCGTTACAGATGGCATAAATCAGCAATGAGTAGGAAGATGCCTCAGAAAGAAAGAGGTCTGGGATGCTATGTAGAATGGGATGAAATGGTTCAGAGGCACTCTTTTGTACAAAAGGTTTGCTTTTAATGGCTGGTTGCTTGCTTGCTAGAGCCCGGGTTTAAATGCAGACAGTGGCCCAAAATGTTTAGGAATAAGCAAGTTTAAATTTGGCAACCATGAACTTTAATAATTTGCCATTTAAAAAAAAAATCCTCATGGGCATTTCCCTGATTGCAACACAGACTAAATGAATTTCACTAAGAAACATATTGAAAGGTATTCTTTAGTAAATTACCTCACTATGCTCTGTGGAAAATGCTGATTAAAACTGTATCTGCTTGTTATTCTGTCAAAATGTCCCTATTCATCACATTCTTTCAATACTCATATCAAAGCCAGGAGAAATGAGACAATTTTGTGTTCAAATAAACTAATGTAAAGATTTTTACCCAATTTCCTGGATTTCATGATCTATACTTTTGATCTAGAGTTGAATATTTAACTTCGAAACTAATGCCTAGATTTGCACTGGATCGAACCTGAATGTACAGAGCAGTATAATAGGGAAATGATAAAAAAAAAGGGGGCTAGGGTGGTCACTTAATGTGCTTGGTTTTATAAGGCACTGCTACAAGTCACTACTGTATCTTAAATACTTGCAAATATTCTGGATTGATCTGGAATTTTGATCCTCTCAGGCCATTTCTGCACTAGACCTTTGAGGCCCCTCCCTAAACTGCAAACCCCAGGATTCCACAGGATGTTGAAAGTGGAATAATAGCACTATGGCAGTGCTATGGCAACCGTGCAGAAATGGCCTCAGTGAGAGCATCCATGAGTGGAATTCTATTCAGGATGCACCCACTGGTGGAAAGAAAGAAGAGAGTCAGTTTTTAGAGATTCTCCCTCCCTTTGCAGTCCCCAGCTTCCCCTCTTCTGATGTTCCCCACAGCCTTCTACAGCAAATTTTTAGGGGACACTGGTGACTATAGAGGAAGGGAAATCAGCAAAGATTTCTGCCTCCTCCATTCAGCCAGCTGAAAATCTTCATTGGCTCAAAAGCATACCACCGATGGAAAGAAGGAATCCTTTCATTTATGGAATGAATTGGCTTCATCCACCCCATGGTATGAATAACCTATACAAGCAACTAATTGCCAAAGAAAAACCCCATGGTACAGCTCTGCAGTTACAACTCAGGAGCCGTTGTTATAGCATCTAGGACAGTGGTTCTCAGCCTGTGGGTCCCCAGATGTTTGTGGACTTCAGCTCCCAGAAGCCCCAGCCACTATGGTCAATGCTCAGGCCTTCTGGGAGCTGAAGTCGAAAAACATCTGGGGACCCACAGGTTGAGAACCACTGATCTAGGAGTTCCAGATGCAGCAATCAACCCAGAAATGGCTGAAATTTAATTTTACATTATAAACATACATTTCTAAAGCAAGATGAACTCACAAGTAGTAATGTCTTATTGGTGTAAGGTGGCCTAACCTGCTTGCCTGTCATAATTTCTGTTGTCTCTGGATTCAGATTCAGCTTGGTTACCCCTTCTCTGTTCCGCTACAACCAGACACCAAGGAAGCACCCAGGGGATAGAAATGCATTAATTACTGAGCATAAGGTGAAAGGAAGATCAGGACATAAGTAAATGAACATTCCAATGCATTTGATGGTAGTGCAATGGCCAGAGAAGATGCTGGTGATGACAATTGAACGTCCCTTTGCCTTCCCAGCCCCCTTTATATATTCTCAGGCATAGGATGACAAAGGGAAGCCCACGGGTCACATGAATAGGTACTGCAGACACTTTACAATGTTAAAATTTGCCACTCAGCTTCAGCCTTTCCTACATTCCTCTCCAGTCCATTTTTACTCTTCTGGAAGAATAAATTTAGATCTGTGAAGTTACCTAAGACAGCCTATAAAGTACTAATATTCTGTACTAAAATCATATGGAAGACGTTGTTATTTCAAAACTCAGAAAGGTTGATCATCCTGAAAGTCACTTGGCTTTGGCAAACTAACACCAATTATTTAATTCAATATGCATACTTACAAGATGGAGAGGAAGATTGTTCAGAAAAATATTTTTTTTGGGGGGGGTTCCTATATATTTTTAGATGAATCAGTAAGCATCCCTGCTGTCAGTGTACCAGACTGAATTATTCAATCTACAAACTGGCACTGTTTTAATAAACTAAATCAACCCTGTGGTAGCAACTTCAATGTGTGGAAATAGTTGAAAGAAAGCAAAATATCCTGAACAATACTCAACTGCTTCTTAGAAGTTGTTCTATGACTCAATCTATTGTTTTAAAACAGATGGGAGCAACTTCTGGATATGAATTCCTAGGACTGCATCCCCTGCAATCAGGACTAACCCTTGATTGCAACAAACCCTTGATTGTCGCATTAAAACAAGGTGTGTGGTGAGCATAGCCTTGTTTTAGAGATGATTCATATTCCTGGCAGTATGGTATTAAAACTGGCAGCAGTGGGCGATTTGGGTGACTGCAAAAAACTGGAGGTGGAATCACATGTGTCTGGCAGACCATGTGCTACTCATTCCTGTTTTGAAAGTGGAATTATTTTTTTATTTCAAGAGGAGTAGTTTCAAGGGAAGATTAAAGTTTTACAGGTAAAACTTTAAAAACTAGTTATTGCAATGTTATAGTGGGGATGCATGTGTCTGAAAAATGTCTACTGAAAGAACTTGGATTTTCCTCATATGACCTATGTAAATTCTGTACCCTGCATAAATTTAGGTAGGTGATACTCTACCTCAGAGTATACATTGTTTCTTCTGTTTTTGCCAATCTCAAGAAAAGTCAACAGGCATTTGGCTCATCTCCTTTAGATTCCTAAAATTCTAAGCATTGCTCACCAACTTAAGAGTCTTTAGACTGAGAGACATAAAATGGAAGTTGATGTTTGCAGGTATTGAACCCTGTGCCCAGTACCAAATTCTGAAGTTGTGCAGTGAGTGATGTAGATTATGGAAGCATGGAATTCACACATTCCTGGTTAAAAGTAACATGTTCTGTTATTTTTTTAGGAAAATCTTCTAGCCATGAAATTGCACCATGCAGCTTTGTTAGAAATGATCAGGATTTGACAAAAGGTATATTGTAAAAAAACAAACACTGTTCCCCTCCCCTCCCCATGCATTCTCACCAATGAATGCATTCCTCTGGGAGATTTTAGGGAAAGGAGATATCAAGGACAAAAGGTGTTTTGGTAGACTGTGGAACTGTTCATCTTAAGACATTTTCAAAACTGACTAGCCATCCATCAGGGATGTCTGAGATACAAAACAGCCTGCTTTGGATCAAGACATCAAAAGCTTTAAAATCTGTGACTGTGAAGCACCTGGAGACTTAGTGGCAGAAGTTGTGCTAGCCAATTAGTAATAACGAACTGGACAGTTTGACACTATCCAGTTGCAGATGGACGTGCTTTGATTTCTCACAGAGCACTTTAACAGTTGCACATGCCTTTTCAAGGTTACTTTGTTCCCTCCTTCCATTTACTGCCAGAAACGTATGAAGACAACGCTTTTTTAAAAAAGTACTATTTGTTCTCTATTTTCTCAGCAGGCTTGCTGTGTTCCACCAGCTGTTCTAAAGAGAAACATAATAGCTACCTTCTCCTGAGGACAAACAATAGCATTCACATAAGAAAACAGCAAGAGCTATATATCAGTTTGCTTCTTAGCTATGGTGGCTAGAATTAGGTACTAAAAATTAAGATCTACAAGTTTAGCCCTCCTCCTCCAGACTGTGAGATATTCATACAATTCCTCTAGACAGACCCCTATGTTTTTACTCCCGCTGCAGAGAAAGAAATCAATGCAAGTGTAAATAAAGAAGTGAATATTAAATCCATTAATTATTATATACTTAACGGGCCAGTCCTAAGAACTGCTGAGCTATTGAAACATCACAGTTTTATTTCCCAGGGAGAGGAGGATGTGTCAGCTACTGCACAATGGGAAAAATCAACGTCACACCAATATTGTCAACCTGCAAATCTGTATCAGCCTGCAATGAGGTAACTATGAGCAAATATTTAGGATCATGATTTATCATTCACTGAAACGACTGAATACATTTTGCTACTAAATTGCCATGTCTGCTCTAAATGCCAAAGAGCAGCTGTTTGTCTAATATAAACGCTGTATCCCTGATTATTTGATTCCGCATACATGCAAAGAAGTGAAATTTCAAGCAGTACAGGCTGGCCATTATATAACTAGGATTCAAATGCTGATTTGCAAAAGAAATCAAAATGCAATGCAAATAAGGGCTAATGTGGAAAAAAAAAGATTGTGATACAATGACAAATTTTGGAAGCATTCTATTTATGCTGTGTTCTGTGATTATCTTGACAATTTTAAGACAGTTATCCTTCCTAAAACATACATAAAACAACAAACTTTGTTGTTATTGTAATAAGAGTTGTATGTCTATCCTTATCATAGGAGGATGATTTGGAAATTGTAAGGACTCTGTGCATAGACACTTAGGCCAGGAGCCAACTGGGACATTACACTTGCATAGTTATCAGATGCATGAACGGCCAGATCCTGGGGGACTTTTATATCAGTGCTACTCAGAGTGGTGGTCCACAATCCACTGGTTGTCAATCTTCTCGGAATTCCCAGCAAAGAAAGAAACAGTTGTAGTCAGTGGGAACAAATATAGTACCTGTTGCTGGCATGTTGTTGAAAAAAGTCCTGCTGGTCTTCTGCAGTAAATATTTTAAAAGCACTGTTTTTATACTACACAATTATATGGCTGTATTCCCCTTTACATGCCATGCTAGCATCCTATGGATCCCTGGGGTTTGTAGTCTGGTGTTCTCTTGTACCAGGTATGCGTAACTCTGCCCCCCATCTCCCATGGCATCAGACTGCCACTGATTGGATAGAGGAGAGTGCAAAAACTTATCTAGCTGGCTTTGCAAATGATGGAACATTCAAGACTCTTTTTGCTTTTGTTCTCCAGGAATCTGGTCTAAAGCCTGTGGGACCATTCCAGTTTACTAGCAGAAATCTCCACTAGCAGGATTGCTCATCCCAAAGTGGCAGGCATGTTTGGAGGCAGAACTTGGAAAAGTTGCTCTTCTGGACAGTAATTCCCAGAATCGCCCAGGCAGCCTATAGGCCATTTACTTTACCTAACAGAAATTGGTTTAAAAAATTATTAGGATTTTATCTAAAGGGCTCACCAAAATAGAGGCTAAGCACAGTACCAGAACTGTAGAGGTTCCTGCCCTAAATCCAGAGATGCTATTTTCACCTTAACCAAACAATCAAGAATCATATTTGGCTGTGACATCCTGCAATGTTACTGTAGAATTATATTCTGCACTGATGTACTCGCACTACTTTTTGTACTTGATTGTTTATTCTGTGCTATATTTTGGCACTAGTGAGATGGGAATTTATTATAAAGCCTGTTTTTCAATAAATAAAATAAAATTTTGGACCCCCTGAACCTATAAAAATGCTTTCTATCTAAACAGAACAGTGTTTTAAAAGTTTGAAGTTTTATGCAGGTTAAAAACCTCTGCAAGCAAGAACGGTCATTGAGGGAAATCTCATATTTAAACATTAGCAGCAATGATACACTTCTGTTTTTATGTCAGAGAAAGAATTCCAAAACTCAAGACAGGCTGAATGTTTTCTCATTCTGAATGAAATCAATGTACAATCTGAAAGAATGTGAATCTGACTTTAAAAAGGAAATGTGACTAGCAAGCACAGTCTAGAAACAGATGGTCCTTGTGACTACACAGAATTTGTTCCCATACAACATTTAAAGCAATAAAAGAAATATTCTTCTCAGTGGAATAACAGTAATGTATGTGATAGATGCTACTGCATGACCACAGACTATACATTTCAAGTCTCTTCAGTCACACAGCCTGATCCTATATTATTGGATTTAGTAATTGCCACAGGCGTAGGTATTTTTTTTTTGAAAGGAAGAGCTTTAACAGAATGAATACTGTTAGCAGCTTCTCCTTCCTCATCTCCAGTTTACACAACAGATCAGAGTAGTACTGAGGATTCCTTTGTCTCAAAACAGATTGATCTGATCTACTGAAAGGAAAGAGATACCCGGCTAATTGGCTTTCTCTGTTGTCTTGACATTTTCACAACACAACAATAAAGGTCTGTGTTTTAGCCTAAAATCTCACATACATACATACATACATACATACATACATATACATATACATATATATATACACACACACACACACACATATATATTTGTATATCTCACTTTAGAAAAACAGCAGAGTATGTTAGTGTGTAATCCTGATGGCCATTAGTCAAGACCAGACAATTCTTATAGAGACACTTGGCTGTACTTAGATAAAGCGTGGAATTTTCCACCATGGTCCATTGACGACACATGTATTTTGCTCTGAAATGGTCTGCGAAATTAGGCATCTCAAGCTGAGCTAGGAGATATACTTGAAGTATAAAGTATTATAATTTTTCAAGAGCAAGTGCAATGTAATGTAAACTCAGCCAGGCCTCTTCCAGAACTGAGAGGAAAATGAAATCAACAGTATCATCCTTTAGCAACTAAAATAAGTGGATTTATTTTCAACTTCTTGGAATACAGTAGATGCCAGTGGTATCATGTTCACTCTTGGCAACAGGTCTCCAGCTGTAACAGCACTCAAATTTTCCAAACCAAAACATACAGTATTTTTATGAAACATTAAATAATTAAATGGCACAAACTGCCTTCTCAGTTTAGACCATGTTTAGATATAAAATCAATGTGAAAGCATATGCAGATGATGGCAGAAAAGGTGACACACGTCCATCAGACGTGGTACATCTGACCATCAACCTAAACTTAGTGAGTCTTGTAAACTCTAAATGACATCAGAACAGGTAGTAACACCTAGAACCTGCTCAGTTTAGTGTCAAGAGTCCACCTCAAAACTTACCTAATAGAAATCATACTGTATCATGCTGCAGCCTCAGTAAACAAGCCAGTAGTATTCTAATGCTTTAGAGATTTTGCCTCAGCAGATCCATCGATTTAAGTACTGAATTTGAGCAGCAAATCCCATTGATTTAATGGGTCTGCTCTGGTTAGGATACTAATCCGATTTAGATCCAGACTTTTCACAAGGAGAAGGGAATATAAAAAGAGCACCATAGAGAAGTGCTCCACTGATCTCAGAGCTGCATATCAGTATGGTGTCGGCAAGAACTAAGGGAAAACACACTTTACCTCCTGGTACCTCATCCGTAAAGATACATGATTAGGATATGCTGATGGGAGTAAAGAATTTAAACTTCTCTTAGCAATTTCCATTGTGGAACAGTGATGAGTGACTCTACATTGCTCAAGATTGAGAATCCTAGGGACAAGTGCAAAGGAAACTCAGGTTCATATCTTCATTTAGCTATAAGTCTAATTATTATGGCCTTGGACCAGTCTTTATTTCTGAGAGTAACCTTCCTCAAGAGGATGTTGTGAAGAAATGAAGAGTTACAACTGTACATGCCAGCTTGAGTTCTTTGGAGGAAAGGTTGGAGATATAGGTAATAAATAAAATAACATGAAAACTAATTAAAATACAGAAGAGAACAGTGTACGTCAATAGTGTACTTCATTATCCAGTGCCATCATGACTTCTGACCTTTATCTAACCTCTCTGGCTATAGCCCTTTGTGGGACCAGAAACATGCTTTAGAGCAAGGCTTTCCAAATCGTGTGCCGTGACATGTAGGTGTGTTGCCTGAAGTGTGTAGGCGTGTTGCCTACACACTTGGAAATGTACGTTATTATTTATAAATCATATATTTTAAAAATATATGAAAGGTTTTCATGAGATATTTTGTGTCCCCATACATTTTTTTTTATTACAATTTATGTATCTCTTATATGGGGTCAGTTTAACCTCCGGTTTGCTAGTAAAACTGAATTACTGTGTTGCGAAATGATGCATGTCTAAAAAAGTGTGTCACCAACACGAAAAGTTTGGAAAGCTCTGCTCTAGAGGGTTTGTCAGCCCTCTGGAACAAGTTTTTACGGGTGCACTGGCAGCTGCAGAAAGGATAAGGATTTCTGATTCTGGCGGAAGCAGGAGCATCCAGCTGAAGCATACCACTGAAGAATGGCTAGAGACTAGCAAAATACTGCAATGCATACAGTGTTAGGGAAACATTTCTGTAATTTGCTGAAATAATGTTACCACTGTCTTTCAAAACTGAAGGAAAGAGGCAAAGCCAAGTATGGAACTCTATAAACTTCACCTTTGATGAGGTTATTATGAGGCAACTTTCCTCCAGTTTTTGTTTGTGTGCACACATGGTAAAATACTCTTGTGATTATGCCTTCTTGACTCTGTTTTTCCAAAGATGAGCCGATGTGGAGCTATTAGAACACCTGCAGGAGATAAATTCCCTGTCAGAATTTGTTTGCTGGCAGTGAGTTGTCTCCATTAGTCATGTTTAGGATAGATCTACTGAAATGAATAGTGCAATCTAGACTAACTGAGGCTCTAATTATTTCAGCGGGCTAAATTCAATATTAGTCCCTAAATGGAGCAGACTCACTGAAATGAATGAGACTTGTTAGTCACAGGTAATGTAAGTTCCATTGATTCCAAGAGGTCTGTTCTAAATGGGATGAACAATGGATTTAGAACAATGGGACTGCACCAAGCATTAATTGAATATCTCAATCTAACTCAGAATCTCCCTTCCCTTCCCTTCCCTTCCCTTCCCTTCCCTTCCCTTCCCTTCCCCTCCCTTCCCTTCATTCCTGTATGAAAAATGCAGTAATCTTGAAACCCAGCATTACTAAATGAAATAATGCAGACACCTGGCAAATGTATGATGCTCTTCAATAAATGTGCATTCTACCACTGAATTACCAAGCTAATAGGGTTTCTCACAAAATGTAATCTACTCATAAAATCCTCTTTGGTTTCCCTTTTCTTTGTTTGGGTTTTTGTATTATACAGTAAGTTGGTTTTACTGAACACAGCACATATCTAACATAACATATTCCATTACCCACTGATGAACTGCTACTGTTTGGATGGTTTTAAGCTTCTTAGTGTGCTCACAGCAATCTTAAGTCAACCGGTTTTTAAAAATGTTTTGTTTTGTTTTACTTTTTTGGTGGGAAAAAACACTGCTGGCAGACCAAGTATCATTAACTTACTGTGGAACAGTGGGAATGCGGGGAGAAAACTGAAAGGGCTAGCACCATATCTAGACAGGTGTCAGTCACAATGAGCTGGCTTTCCAGGTCATTTAAAAACTTCTTCAGATGGCCCTATGTGCCCTCTTCTTTTGAAATGTGGCCAGATTACAATGAAGGATGCTTTTGCTGCAGAAGCCACTTTTTGGGTTTCCACATGAATCTTGATAAATTAGTGCCTAAGTCCTGGAGAACCTCACAACTGACTCATGGTGCAGTAGAAGTAGTTAATAGTGGAAAAGAAAAACAGGAAGGCATACAAAGTAATTTGTGGATTTCCACAGTCCTCTCTGAATCTTGGCCACTGTCATTAGAAGTTAGTTGCTTCCACAGAATTTGCCTCATTTTTCCATGATGTCTACTTTTGTCAGCCATCCAGTCTTTACATATGTACTTCTCCTCCATCTTAACACCCAGTCACCCCTCTGCCTGTTTTCTCTGGCACTGGGGACTGTTTGGAATTCTGATTGTGACCTGCCCTTTTCTTTTATGTGTGTGCCATAGTGTGGTCAGATTCTGGTGAAATTCTTTAACTTGGCCAGTTGTTTGCTGATCTACATGTATGGCCAACAAAATCATACATTTTAAACAATGGTGTGAGATGACTGGCGTATACAGTTCCTCCCCTGTATAGCAGCATTCATGGGCTTGACCTTCACAAATTTGATTATTCATAAAGTGGCCACTTGCTTCCACCCCCATACCCTGGCCTTTTATCCAGGTGTACTACCTTGGAAAAAACTAGGGAATGGGAGGGGAAAGGCTTGCAAACATGGAAGACATTCCCCTTTAACTCTCTAGTCTGCCACCACACAGGTGCACAGAAAGAAGGTAGTGTATGTGAGCAAAATGCAGGAGACTGCAGGCAGAAAATCCTCCCCTCCCCTGCACTATCCTGTCCCTCCTCTGCTTGGGCATGCAGGGAAAAGGAAGGTCATGCTGGCGGCAGGCAGGAAAGTGCATGGGGAAAGACCTTCCCTCCCTTCCACTGTTGTTATCCTCACCCACCCAGGCACGCAGAAAGAAGGAAGACTGTGCTGGCAGCAGCAGCCAGGAGACTGCAGGAGGAAAAACCTCCCCTTCCCTCCATTTTCCTGCCTGTCCATGCCTGGGCACACAGAAGAAAGGCCACGCTGGCGGCAGGAGAGCACAGGGGAAAAGACATTCCCTCCACCTCCCTCTTCTACCCCTCACTTGCACACAGAAGGAAGGAAGGCCATGCTAGTGGCAGCAGCCAGGAGAGTGCAATGGGAAAGACCTTCCTTCCTTCCAGTCTCCTGCCTGTTCCCATGCAAAAATAAGGCCAAGCACGCGGACAACAGGCAGGAGACTGGAGGGGGGAAGGTTTTCCCCTGCATTTCTTGCTTTTCTGCAAGATGGCAGCAGAAAGAAGGCAGGAAGAGGGAGGGGGTAGCACTCACAGAGGGAGGAGTTACTCATGGTTTTTGACTTTGGCATGGGTTCTGCTTCCTGAACCCTTGTGAAATGGGCCACTGTACTTGTCTGCAAATTGTACAGACCCTGGAGCAGAACAGTGAAAATGTTTACAGTCCTCCCTCCCTCCCAACATTTTCTCATTCTTTTCTACCATTTCATAGCAGCATTTATATCTCAACTATTTCCTAAAAAGTAAATTGTCCATATTCTATTACCATTATTCAGTTTTGCAGCTATGATTATAGAAAGACATAGAGTGCAAACTGCTCACGTGTATTTATCTTCTGGAGTGAGATGTGCTTTTCCAACTGTCTGCGAAGTTTCACTTCTGCACCATATTTTCCTGTGGTCCCATTATCAGCCAGAATAAAATGAGAATGCATGCTGTTCAGTACTGTCAATTTACTCATTGGGTTGGACATTGTTTGGTATGGCCGGACCACCTGCATATGGGAGAAAAGCAAAGAATGCCACCATAGGGACAAACAGTGTGAAATTTCCAATAAAAGGCTAGAGATAATAAGCTGATAGCAAGGTGTCAAACTTGTTCTCATCAGTGCCTGGGAAATTCAAGCACAGTTTCAAGCACAGGCAAAATCATTTTATTTAATCAAATCTGTCAGTTAAACAAGAATAGCAGAATACTGAGATATCAGTGGCAACTACATTGGGACTGTATTGTTAAGGAAATAAACCATATACATTCCAAAATATTATGTTGTTCAAATTCCAGTTTCTCTTTCTGCCGTCCAAATGGCAGAATATTAATATTAGCTCTCTCACCATAACAACTTTTTGTTTGGCAGTCTCAGTAAAAGGGCACAAAATTATCATTATCCTAACACGCTATATATTCTAAATGCATTTTCAGCACTAGTCAGAAACCCTTCTGAGCCAGTCACTCCATCTGTATTTACAACTCCCTCCCACATTGGATGAGGAGAGGAAAGTGTTAATTTTGCCTACTTTCCTCCCTGTCAGCACTTTACTGCCTGTTGAGCATACTTCTGGTGCGCCAGGTTAGCTGAGCAGGAAAAGTACGGAGATGGGGATGGGTGACAGGAGCCACAGATTATGTACCCTCCCTTCTATTTGGGTATCATTGTTGGAAAAGTCAGATCTGCTTAAAAAGATAACTCTGTCACCACCAAATCTCATTTTGGTCTTATTTTAGCTTACCAGAGATGGCATTGTATTAGTGACATATGTGTGTAACTGTGGCTTATATGCATGTATGTTTTTTTTTTAATAAGGTGCAGGGAGATATTCTGTAGCCCTTTGTGCTTCATTTAAAACCTCCAACTAGGTGCTGTCAAGCTTTGGGAGCAGTGCTGGTGCTGCTTACTGGTGGTGGTGGGGTTGCAGCTCAGGCAGTGAAAGTGATGCTGCTCTGGGCTTCTGGGTGAAGGAAATATTCCTTCTGTGAGTACACCTTAGTGTTTTGCCTTCTCCAAGCCAAGAGCAGATACTCTTCACTGTCTGAATTGTCTCCTCTCTCCTTTCCCTTCCCTCCCCAACACTAAGAAACTGCAGCCACATGGATCCTTCCTGGGATCCGGCACCTGCCAGGGAAAGGGGGAGGACATAGAACTCCATGGATGGAGCATTATATTCCATTTGCTTAATGCAGGATCTTGGCCCAGGGTTATCCACAGTTCTAGATCTGTAAGTATGCAACATGCATTGATGTCAAGTAAGTAGTACCAAACAAAGCAGCACTACAAAAATAACACATTTATGATAATATCATGCACCTTTTGTTATAGTGATGGCATTGGGTCTGATTTTAAACTATAACTTTGATCTCCGAGTCTTGTTATATGCTGTTAATGCTTAGATTGTTCATGTTTCTGTTTGCTAAGTTGCAAATACTTTTTATTACAATGCTGTCTATGACAACACTGTAATATGGGCTGTGGAAAGTTACAAAGACCTTGCAAAAAATTCTCTCTCATTTCATCTGAAAGTTGTTGTTTTCAAAGCAGTATGAATGCAGAAAGGAATAACAACATTAACGATCACTGAATGCAATAAGTAGAAAACAACTTGTTTTTTAAATATACAGCTTTGTTTTTATGTTAAATCAAAACAACATATATCTATTTTAAAAGCACCTGCTTGAAAACACAATCCCTTGCTTAAAATTCCATAACTCAGAAACATCTTCCTTTGTTCTTCAAAATTCAGCACTTGCTAAGCATTTGTTTGTCCTTTATAGATAAATCAAAGCCTCCATATCCTTCTGTCATTCTTGCAATATGCCATCAGACAGAACAGAGCAGAGCAGAAACACTTAAACATTTGCCAGGCAGAGGGAATGAACAGCTCTGAAAAGAACACACAGATAACTTGCAAACACTCTGCAGCAGTAGTACTGGCCAGTACTGCAAGATGAGATTAGATCTGGCAAAGTAAATTCATTCTCTATTTGTTATGCTAGAGAGATGCAAATATTAATGGAAAATGATTTTCTGTGGGGGGAAAAATTACACGTGTTGCTGTTGCTTTGCTCACTCTTCGCCTGAATTCACAGTTCTGTCCAAATATATTGTAAGGTTTGGCTAGCAGAAATAAAAGCATCAGGATAATCCTCGCTCAACAGTATCAGACAAATTGCACTCTCCCAGCCATGTAAAAGGAGCTGTTTTGCCCTTGCCAAGTCACTGGTCAAATGCAATGCCAGTTTGTATAGGTTGGGCTGGGCTGGGCTATTTAAGTCAGCATGGCTATGGTTCAGGCCTCCTCACCATTTCTGCCCCTACACCTGCCCTCCTCTTTTTATCATGGGAATTTCCAGTCACTTTTTTGGGACTGAGTAGGAATTATTGTCATTGTGGAGTAGGAATTATTGTCATTGGCTGCTGAACATGTTTTCTTCTACCTACTTCATGCTATACAACATGGGCCTTTAGGGCAGGCTACTGAATTCTATTATCTGTCTGTGAAGTGAGCGTACAGTTTCAATTTGTTCTTTTAGAAGGCTTCTAGTTGAATTGCTAAGTGAAATCCACCCATTTCCCTATCATTGCTGATCTGCTTGAAGGAGATGTGATCATCTTGTCCCAAGATGACTTCTTCAGGAAAGAGTGCTAACATGCACCATCTGGGGGAATCTGTTGGAACACTATGATCCCTCTAAGGGATCAATCTAGGATGAACTGCAGAGTCCTATGCCCTGGGTTTTGAACCTGAAAGTCAGCCAGTTGGGAGACCCAACTGGATTTACTCATCCAGTTGGTGCCTGTACGTCTCATTGTTTGCAGATTCCTTTAATTAATAGAGTTGTGGCAAGGTTCAGCTCTGACAATGGTTTCTCACACTTAGTGAAGCATCCAGAAATAAGCAACTGTCAATGTATTTTATTTCCGGGAACACTAGAAGATTGAATCAGAAAGTTGTTATGGTTCTTGTTTACAAGAAAAATTTAGCTGCTGGCAGACCCAGTCATTTTCTATAGTGTATTGAAAACTTACATGTCAGTTTCACTTTCTAACTGAAAGGTAATGTTCCTTCCAACTGTTATCCTCAGACAGCACTTGAGACAGCACGGTGTAAAGGAGTTATAGCTCATTATGCAAACATGACTGTTACAATGCCAAATGGATTTTGAACATTTTCTCTGAACACACAGCCTGGTGTGATTTGAATTTCTAAGGATACTTGCCCCCAGCACAGTTTATGTTTGTCAGTGCAATACAAGGTACACCCTAACAAATGAGTATGTGCATGTATGACAAAGCAATCAAATAGGTATGGGTCTCAAATTGCAAAAATGTTAGTCCATTGCTCTTTGTAGTCTTTAAAAATAGGGTCTAAATTAACCATGTCTCTTTGACAGAAAGAGAGCTGGTGCCACTATACCCATAGGTTACTACCTGTCACCAAACCTACCTTGCAGGGTTCTTGGGATTAATGTGAAGAGGTACACAATGTGAAGTGACTGTGTACTTTATTGTTGTGGTACTGTCTACTACTGCTAATTACATTTTGTCATGCAGAGATGCTTCAAGGGGTATTCTCATCATAATAGTAATTTTTTTGCTATTGTTTTGTTAGTACACAATAAAAACTGCTGCAAGGTAATCCAGGCTGGAGAGGATCAACAAAGGAATACAGAAAGCTTCACAGAGGACCCTCTATTTTCCTAGCTTATCTCCACAACAAACAATTATCTTTGAATTCTATGCTAGCAAAATGGTGGTGATGTCCATAGGTCAGCCAAAACCAAATATACTTGCTCCTTACCTGAAAATGGAGAGATCCAGTGTGGTTCAGTGGTTTGAGTGCTGGATTAGGGCTCTGGGTGCCCAGGGATGAAATCCCCACTCAGCCATGGAAACCCACTGAGTGACCCTGGACAAGTGACACTCTTTCAGCCACAAAAGAAGGCAATGGCAGGTCCCATCTGAACAATCCTTGTCAAGAAAACTGCATGACAAGGTTGCCTTATGGTTGTATGACTTGGAGGCACACAACAAAAACAAACAAAATGACATGACTTACTTTATTTGTTGTGGTTTATGATTCGATAAAGCACTACATCTACAATACCATGTCAAATGTGTTTACTTAAAATTAAGCTCAATGGAAGTTGATCCTTGGCGAGCACGCTTAGGATTCTAGTCTTTAAAAATGTAACAACTTCACATTTCTTCATAACTTCAGCTGAAAAAGAAAAATGGGGGGGGGAGAGCAGGATGCTCTCCATTTTTACAATGCTATTCTAAAAATGCCTCAGACTGATTGAAATGGGGGGCAGCAGCAACTGAGATTTTGAAGAACCAAGTTTATGAAGTTAGAGGAAGGAAAAGGGGTGGGGAACAAAAAGAGGAAGCAGACAAGTAGAGATCGAATATTTAATCGTACACAAACGTACGGAACCATTGCATTTTTATGTTTCTATTAGGGTAGATTTTATTTACATATTCTCGCTGTTAAGTGAAGCTGGGGTGGGGTAAAATAACACCAACACTCCTTTTTATTACATTTTTATTATAGCTGGGTTTCTGCGAAGAAAGATGAGAGATAAATCAAATAAATTAAATAATGAAACAAAACATTGAGGCTATCTCCGCACTACACTGTTATAGTGTTATTATTCCACTTTCAGCATCCTATGGAATCCTAGGGAGGAGCATTTAGAATTCTCAGCCAGAGAGCTCTTTGGCCTCAGAAAACTACAAACCCCAGCATTCTACAGGATGTTGAAAGTGGAATAACAGCACTGTAACCGTGTAGGGCGGAAATGGCCAAAGCATTAGTGCTTGAGTTATCTTGTTTTCCTTTCCCCTTCTTTTTTTTTAAAAAAAACTTCTTAAGATCAAATGCCTGAGGGCAGAGAATGAACTCTTCTAGATGGGACCATTATTTCATGAGGGGTACATCCAAACTGATTGACAAGTCTCAGATTTTGTTCCTGTTCTTCCCAATTTTATACGGAATTAAAATAAATCCACCTGCAGAGCTGGTATAAAAGTCTCTGATCATACTGGGAGCTGACAGAAAATATTCTGGGATAAACAAAACATGTATGTAACTCTAAAATAAAATCAGAAAGAACAGGAATAAAATCTGGGATTTCCTGGTGTTTATAATGAGTTGGTACGCACCCAAGTTTGCAGTATTTGTTGCTGTAGTTCTTTTTTTTTTGTATCCAAATAACATTTCCATTATCTCAACATCTATTTACACCAGCTACAACACCTTATTCCCATTCTCAAGTGAGATTCTTCTCAATTCTGAAGTCTGCTTAAAAAAAAAGTGTGGGGGGAGAAAAATTTCCCTTCAAAACATGGAATTGCCTCAGCAAATCATTTTAAATCTGTTTTAAAAAGCGAGTGCAGATTCAAAATAATCACTACAAACAGCCCCCCAGAAAAATGGAACAAGTGGACATGGAGGTGGCAACAACCAGAAAAAATGAAATGAAACAGAACTCGCATATCTTTATACCAAACTGGAGGAGTCCGCTGTTGTTTGTTTTTATCTGTAAAATCTTTCCAACTGAAGTAGTGAGGAATAAATGTTTTTAGCACTTACACAACGTTGTTCTAGATAGTACTCCAAATCACAGTCTCTCCTCCCTTTCAACAGCTTTTCTTTGTTGCACTATAAACTGTTAATCTTAAAGAAAGTCCTTGATATCTAGGTACAGTAGTATCCTGAAATATCTTCTGCCAGTTTTAGAGGCTTATCCACGGAATCCCCTTTTCAAGCAGTCTTAACACTCAGCCCTGTTTTGAATGTCTGCATTCAGCTCTGGGACACATAAAGAAAAATGTAACCTGAACATGTGAGGAACTAAGCACATGCAGGAAGCAGCCATAGGGGTTTACAGAGAAAGGTAACTGCTCAGATCTTTATGCTGCCATCTATGTTGGCAGCCTGCAACCTCCACTTCAAGAATGTTAACTGATGAATATATGAGATCTGAACTTTGTCCAAGTAATAGGATCTTGGGATTTCTGGATGAGAGGCTGTTATCCAGAGATACTTCAGGCAGAGAGGAGCTAACATGTGATATGAGATAATACCTGGTTTGAACCAGACTAAGATTGAACCCTATAAGTAGCTCCCTCCACTTCACTTAATTCAAAATGTTGTGACTGTTGTCTTCCTTCTTGAAGACAACTTTCTTAGTAGCCAAAGCTCCAGTCCCAAAATCATGGCCTTGGAAGACTTGCAACATTACTATGAATCATACTAAGAAGGGGCAAGATTTTACAGCCAAGGTCTCAATTATGTCACCATCCCTGCTCAAAGTGATGCCACTAGGATTTGAGGCAGTTCACCTGAGGTGGTTTCCTGCTTGTTTCTGCTTATAATTTAGACCCTCCAAGCTTGCTATTCCTGCTCCTTCTTCCTCCCCCAAGGACAAAACCATCCCTTTTGCCTTCAGAGAACAAGATATGGTAGCAAATAGCAGAGGGATGAAAGAACGACTAATGGTTCATGGAAATAGTGAGCTACCTACAGTAGAAGGTCCTCCTTTATGCCAAGGATTCCTCAAGGAGCTTTTGCTCCTAACTGCAGTTGTCCAAAGTGAAGCTTCTGAGAGAAGCTATTTCCACACCAGTGTGGAAATGGCCAGAGTCTCCCTTTGTCACAAGCTAGAGCAAATCAAGCCTGAACTCCCACCAAAAGCTATGATAACTAAACTGAGGCTTTCATACTTTGCATATATCATAAGACCATGTGACTCACTGGAAAAGACAGCAATATTGGAAGTAGAAGGCAGTAGGAAAACTTAAACTTAGAGTGGATTGACTCAATCAAAGAAGCCACAGCCTTGAGTCTGTATGACCTGAGCAGGGCACTTGATGACCAGGGTTCTTGAACGTCTCTCACTCAGAGGGTTGCCATAAGTCTAAGTTGACTTGACAGGAAATAACAAGGTCCCCTGACATGCAATGGTAGGGACACTTAGCTTCCTCTCTTCCTCTAGCCTTGATTTCTGAAGTGTGGCAATTATTGGAAGTTGTCAGCATTCTTTCTGAGTGCCCCCAAGAACCCTTGAGGCCTTGCAAGTAACACAAAAGGAAATTCTTGCAAAATCTTTGTCATTTTTTAGGTAAAAAAGGACGTTTGTTCACCCCAGCTCTGAACACAGATGCAGAGCTAATCAGTTACACTGTGGGAAAGAAATAGATACAGACAGAAACAGAGCAGAATTTTCATTTTGTGAATGTTGTATATAAACATTATTAATAAAGTATTGGCAAAACCTTTGGACTTAAGCAATGAGAGATTCTTAGTCAGCTATGAATCTCACTTGCTATCTTGGGCCATTCACCACCTCAGTTTAACCTGCCTCAAAGAGCTGTTCTGAGGATAAAGGAGGGGAATTATGTATATTGCCCACAGACAATTGAAGGAATGGCAAGATAAAAATGTAACAAAAATACACTCCAAACAAAAATAAGGGCCGTTTTGACAGTTTTGATGGTAAGCTAACTAGACATACGGAAAGCACTTATGATGTTAAGAGAATGATTTGAATTTTATAAGCTTTTTATTATTTTTTGTTTAAATCCAAAGAGAATGTTGTTTTTGCACTGGCACTTGTTCTTTCACGGGGTTCTTTGTTGTTGTTTTTAGATTTAATTCATGTGTTTGGTACCATAACATATTCCTGTCTGCAATTCCACAAATGGCATAAAATTTACCAAACCCAGAAATTTGCACATACATTAGACTGAAATACTGAAAACCAATGAAAACCAAGGAGAATTTTAAAAGACCGAAGTTTCATGGACTAAATTTTTATGCCACTCTAAAATGTCTAGTCAGTAAGGTGGCATAGGACTTGCATTTTTGGTGCAACCAATCACTGTGGTTAATCCCTTGAAATCTGTTACCAAGAAAATGGTATGTGAGTGTGTTTTCTAGGAGTGGTTTTAAAAGTAATGGAAAACCTTGATGCAAACTTTACAATACAGTTCTCTTTCCACATTCGCAAGTCTGACCTTCACGAACTTCATTATTTGGTAGGAACTTACTTCCCTCCTCTCCTTCTCCCCCTCCCCTACTTTTTGTCCTACCTTTTTCCTTCCACAGACCTGGGCAAAAGACAAGCAAATGGCACAGGGCAGCCCTGCACACATGACTTCTTCAATCGTGTCACTGCCCCCTCCCATTCATTTGTTTATCATCTAGGCACCTAGAAGGCAGTGCATCTGGGCGAAACACAAGTGAATTGGATGGAAGTGCCTGCCACCCCCTCGTGTTCACTTGCCTATTGCTCGGGCGCCTGAAAGGCAGTGCATCCGAGCAAAATGAAAGTGAATGGAAAGGAAAGCACATGTTTGTAGCTGCTACCCCCTTCTATTCACTTTCACACCAGGGCGAGGTGCAAATGAATGGCAGAGGGTACCCCTGGAAGGGAATGGGAGGGGGAATGCTCACTTGCCATTTTTTTTTTGCTTTTTTTGACTTTCATGAGGGTTCTGCCCCCTGAACCCTCACAAAAGTCGAGGGGTCACTGTATATTTGCTATGAGTAAAATATACCATGTCAGTCTTTGTCACCAACAAACTAAGCGATGTCACTCAGTACAAAGGGCTGACAGGAAAATTGAATGATAACATTGAGAATGTAAATCTTAATAAAAAAAGGAATAAAAAAAAAGAATGTTTCCACTCTTCCTCATAAATCTGAGCCTCTGTTGTGAAGACAACATCCTGCAAAGTATCCTGCTCTTATTTTACAGCCATAGACAGTGCTGCTGTTGGCATGAGCAAGAAATTGTACAATGTGACAGTGTCATGAGATGTGTCCAAGATGTGTTTTCAAGAACAGTGAGGATAATAGTGTCATGCACAGATAGGAAAAGTGGGAGGAGGAGAGAGAGGCTAGAGAAAGACAAGAATTAGAATGCATGATATTAAGCTTTTCTTAAATATTATTATGCATAATTTCCTTGCATTTCATCATTTTCATGAAGTTAAAATGGCTGCCAGGTATTGCTCTATATGTCTTATACAATGAAAGCATTTTTGATTGTGCTCTGTTTTAATTTTGGGTATTATTCCTACCTTGGATGCTCTGAAAAGCTCAACACCAAGAAAATACTGACAAAACAATATACTGTAGATAAATCAGAGACTTACATCTTTTCCAATCAGATCCTCTTGGTTTTCTACAATTCCCCAAGGAGCTATTCCAATAGTGCAGATTTTGCCTCTAGACTTTGAGGCATGGTCTTTCAGTGCATCCCCAACATGCCGAATGACTCCTGTGGGGAAAGAAAAGACACGCTAAGGCATAATAGAGTATAAAATGTCACACAAACAACACTTGTTGCAATTCCCTTTTTTATACAATCATTAAAGGGAGAGCCTTGCCCTTATTTGACCTGGTAACCTTAATTCACTCAATGCTACTTTAATTCATATAGCTCCCTAATATGAATTATAAAATTCAGTTCTGGATCTGAATCCAAACCTTACCCTTTATTCAAGATAACTTTTACACGTGAAGATAGCATTTTTGATCTTTTTTCTATCCAATCACTTCTATACATTGTCATTTCAAACTGTAATCAGAACTCCTATCTTTAATTGAATAGAAGGCATGTACTTGGACTATGAAATGGTTTCCTTTTTTAAAAACAGGAAGGGACTTCTGGGCTATTTCCTGTTGTAAAAAAGGTTTTTCCTTGAGTGCTGCAGTTTTTCAATTTTTCCCAAGTTTTCATGTTGCTTCACTGTAGCAAGGGAAGTGCTGCCCTTTAAGGTCCCCAGGAAGGGGTAATGTGTGCTCCTAAACCCCAACAATTATCTATGTCTGCTTTAATGGTTGTATATAAAAGAGAATTTAAGCAGGCGTTGCTTATTACACAAGCAACACCTGCTGAAATTCCTACTTATACACAACCATTAAAGGGAGAGGAGTCTTGTCTCTTATTTCACTAGACAGCCCGACTTATAAAGCCTTTTTAATTAGTCCTTCTTGATATCCTACAGTTCAGCAATGTATTAAGTCAATCTCATACTCACAGCTTCCTGCTCCTTCTATCTGCTTCAACAAGACAATAATCTAACAGTATCACAAGTCAGATCTGGGACAGTTCTGTACTGACAGTAGAGATTATTTCACTGAGATTGGAGACTATACCACGTATGCTACTTCCTTAGGGACAAAATAACACAATATTCAATGCATTTTTGCATTTAACATGCACATTTTTCAACCTGCAGATAGTCATGTTGGCAAGGCCCAACAGAATCAGAACAATGGCAAGCAAGGTAGAAGTTTAATATCTTTCATCTTAATTTGGAGATATCTCCTCAATGCAAACAGAAGCATTGCAATTGGAAGGTAGGATGGGATGGGAAAGGTTACCATTATGTGTACCTGCTATGGCTAGCTGGTCAAATGAAATGCTTAATGTTTTATTTAGGTTGAAAGGGCAGCTTAGTAGTATAATATCTGAATATAATTCCAACAGTGTCCTTGAATGCAACATTGGGAATCTACCAGGATCTTATAAATAGCAATACCTTTCCACAATAGCTGCAGGAATTTCCTCAGCCAGACTGCTGTTACCTGTGTTTACTCCTCCAGTAAATATCCATGCTCCTGTTGTCATGGCTGCTTTAATGAGGCCTTTCCCAAAGACTTGCTTGAGTTTTGGTTGAAGTTCAAAATTCTGGAGACCTCCATGCACAGAGATGAGAAGTTTGGGTAGTTCAAGCTGCCATTCCTTGGTCATCAAGTGTAGAAGAAGATCAGGCTTTGTGTCAAAAGATACACGAACGTACTACAGAAGGAACAAGGTAGTTTAAAGGAAAAGAATGACAAAATAAAGAAAAGATATCTCTTCTTTATCTCTTAGCTAGAAATATAGCATTTCCGTCTTCTCTAAGTCTTAGCTACATTGACGTGTTTTTGTTTGTATTATTGCTAGCAATAGAATTCCATGAAATTATTTCTCAGTGATTTCTGACCACTTTACTGAACTTTTGTTCAGCAGAAATCATATGGAAGCATTGTTATGTCTGAATGCATTTGCCATCTCTGAGTCTTCTCCAATTCATAATATTGTTGCGAGAGTAAAATGAGGTAAAAGTTTGAAAACCCTCTGAACACTGAAAACTAACAGTTTGATCTACACTAGATCTGTGACAGATGAAGTGAGATCAATATGACTTGAACACAAACCCCAAGAGTGATTGGAACACATCCTAACTGCCAGCTGGGGCATAGTTCTCCTTTAAAAACAATAGGCTGGATATAGTCTATGTGAACAAATCCTGCAGAATCTTCCAGTGCCAATAAGCACTAGTATACCTACAAGATACGAAGAATGAAAGAAATGCAATGCCTCCTGTTTACTAATTTTTTACTGAGGAATGGTTAACTATGGTGGATCTGGGATACAATGCTGAATCCATGGGATCTTTATGGGGTCCCACAAACTGTTAATCCTGCAAAATCAAACAAAACTGGAAGTCGCTGGAAGTCCTCATTTTGGAATTTTTTTTTAATTATTATTTTTTACATTGAAGAAGCCTGTGCAACCTATTCAACTGGAGAAATGTTGATCCTGGAGGCACCTAGGAGAGGAAATTCACCCTCATTTTGGTCAGACAAATGGGTAGTTTGGGGAGTACGGAGGGCTTAGCGGACACAAAAACAGCCACGCTCTGCCTGCCCATTGTATGAAAATAAAAGAGCAAGTCCATTGCAAAGTTATATAGCCTTTGCCAAACTTGACAGAGTATTGAAACAAATCACCTTCAAATATTGGCTTGATGTTTATATGCTGGTTGCTGGCTGAGCAAGTACTGAACTTCTACAGATGTTTCTCAAACACTGTGACCTCTTAATGCCTGCAAGACTGCAATTAAAAATCATAGGCATTTGGAGATCCTGGCATAACCTAATCAAGTTGAATAAGCTTCAGTAGAATCAAAGAGCTACCATATAGTTTTGATATATAAGAGAACCATATTCCTTGTGAGTTATTTCATGACAGACTTCCTGTTTCGAAGAATTTGGATTTTTAAGCCTCAAATGGAATTTTATAATTCCTAGAATAGAAAGAAAGACTTTTGAGAGCAATACAATACTTGGGTAAATCTCATTTACTATTTTAGTTCAGTTCAAACCGTGCAATATTTTAACCTGTAAGTAGTTGACATCAAGTTCATGTTTCAGTGAAACTCTTTATGGACATTAAAGGGGTTAATTACTTTTACCATTTATGTTTGCCATTTATATAAAGTTGCAGTTTAATCTAACTATAGATCTTGTAGCTACATCATCTGGCATGACACGTGTAACTTTGTTCGTTTTTATCTCCAGCCCTCCACCCTATGTTTTACAGTCTGACAAAAGCGTTTTGAGGAATTCAGAAGCTTGCACTTTGCAAACTATCTGTGAGGTTTTATCTAATAAGAATACCAATTTGAATTCCGTAGTTTTGTCTTATGAACCAAGCTGCCCATGTTTTCTTTGAGCATGTATTTATATGAAGATTTTGCAAAGCTAAAAATTAAACAGCATGAAGAATTTTACTATCTGCCTTCGAGGTATGTATGCATAAGAGTTCCAAACTCTACATGAAGAAAGGAAAAAGCAATGCAATTCCAAACACTAAATTTGATTAAACTAGCATCATTTCCCATTTAACAGTTCCAATTTAATGCTGTATTATATAAGGATATAAAGAATTGTAGAAATATTCTTATATTAAAAAATAGAATATATAGCATATGCTAGAAAATATTTGAAAAATGGTCAAAAACACATTTTTCTGCTATTTTGTGTGCAAATCCACTCTGTGTGAATTTTGTGCAGAATAAGTCCTGAACTGAAGCAGTCTTTGAAAACTATGTGGTTTTTGAAGACTTTCTGCCAGTGGGAAGAAAATTGCTGAACTTAACACATCTCCGCTTTTGAGAAGAAACATAGTGAAGAAGTATATCTCAGTGTTACATCCCTCTACTGTCCTTGTTACAGTCCTGCTACAGATACACTGCCTCTTCAATATTTTATGTTCAGTTTAATCCATGCTCCTAACCACTCTCACCCCAACAAAATGTTCGCTAGGTCAGAATGGTCAAGGATTATGGAGGACTATTTACACAAACACACAGAGCATTGCATGTATTAATATTTGACAAAGACATGATCTACAAGTCTAACAGGCCTAGCCTTCCTCAGTGCAAAACCAGGAGCCCTTTTATACTACAGAATTATAGCATTATGAGTCCAATTTTAACCGCCATGATATAGGATGGGGGATGCGTGACTGGATAGCAGTATGTGTGAAAGGGATCTAGGAGTCCTGGTAGATCACAAGCTGAACATGAGTCAGCAGTGTGATGTGGCAGCCAAGAAAGCCAACACGATTCTTAGTTGCATCAATAGGAGTACAGTGTCTAGATCAAGGGAGGTAATGGTACCACTCTATTTTGCATTGGTTAGGCCTCACTTGGAATACTGTGTCCAGTTCTAGGCACCTCAGTTCAAAAAGGATATTGACAAGCTGGAACGTGTCCAGAGAAGGGCGACCAAAATGGTGAAGGGTCTGGGAACCATGCCCTATGAGGAACGGCTTAGGGCACTGGGTATGTTTAGTCTGCAGAAGAGAAGGTTAAGAGGGGACGTGATAGCCATGTTTAAATACTTGAAGGGATGTCATGTTGAGGAGGGAGAGGGGTTGTTTTCTGCTGCTCCAGAGACTAGGACAAGGAGCAATGGATTCAAGCTGCAGGAAAAGAGATTCCACTTGAACCTCAGGAAGAACTTCCTGACAGTCAGGGCTGTCTGGCAGTGGAATATGCTGCCTCGGAGTGTGGTAGAGTCTCCTTCTTTGGAGGTTTTTAAGCAAAGGCTGGATGGCCATCTGTTGGGAATGCTTTGATGGGTGTTCCTGCATAGCAGGGACTTGATGGCCCCTGGGGTCTCTTCCAACTCTATGATTCTATGATTCCATGCTATGGAATCCTGGAGTTTGTAGGTTTGTGAGGCACTAGAACTCTCTAACTGAAAATTCTATATATCCCTCCACAAACTGCCAACACAGATCCAGAATGGTATAATAGTTTGAGCACTGGACTACAGCTATGAAGATCAGGGTTCAAATCCCCACTCGGGCATAGAAACTCACTGGGTGACCTTGAGTAAGTCACATTTTCTCAGCCTCAGAGGAAGGCAAAGGTAGACCTCCTCTGAACAAATCTTACCAAGAAAACCCCATGATAGGTTCACCTTAGGGTTGCTATAGTTTGGAAAGGACTTGAAGACATACAACAACAAACAACAACAAACTACACATCCCAGGCTTTCATAGGATGGAATCATGGCAGTTACACTGGAATCACAGCACTATAATTGTATAGTGTGAAAGGGCTCCAGTTAGCTGTCTGTAGCAGAACTTTCACCTGCTACTGATGATTAGAGTTGAGACATTCTGCTCCCAGCACATACAGTCCAAGTCCATACGGTTCTGCTATTTGTGAAGAGCAGGAGATGATATGATTGCTTACAATCATACCCCCCTCCTATACTTTTTTAGAATGTGCCTGAGATGAAGATAAGAAAGGATGTGCGGAACACTCTCAACTTGCTGGGACAAGCCAGATAGGAAAAAGTTATGATATTTGCTGACATATATCTTATTCAAGGAAAGTAATATGCTGTATAGCCTTAAACAGGACCAAACATAACAAATGGAGAAGGGTCAAGAGGCTTGAGGAAGTGTGGCATTTTACTGTATAAACCAGAGCGCTAAGTTGGCTTTTTGATTTTCTAGAATGGATTCTTGCAGCAGAAATATGCTTTATAGGAGAAAGACTGACACACTGAGTCCTGGAATCAGACAATTAAATTGTACTAGTTCATGTATGCATTTTGTTGAACAAGCAAACTGGTTGAGCTGATAAAAAAAATATAACTGCATCTTCTCAAAGCAGAGTATCTTTTTGTGCAGGGAACAAATTACTTTTTAAGTGATAAGGAGATTTCCCTTCTCCCTTAATAAATACAATAGCCTGCATTGCAGAAAGAAGTTTGCTACTTTATACTAAAGAAGAATACACTTAATAAACATTTTTGTTAAATTCTTTTTTTGGCTGTGGAAAGCAGTGGGAATTGACCTGCTTGTTAACTTTCATGAAATGAACAAAACACTAACAAGATTTTTACCCTCACAGAGTTTTATTTTTGTGCTGACATCTATATCTTATTTTCTCTGGTCACATTATTTCCTAGAGCCAGGCTCAAACTAACTGAAGAAAAGGAATGTACCTGTTCACTTACAATGTGAAACACCTTCTAATGTTTAGCAAGGATAGGACTATGAAGCTAAATGTAAAATGAAGCAGATTCTCTTATATTCTATTGGGATTTGTTTTACAATTTTTGAAAATATTGGGAACTGAATAAATTGCTCATTTGAGATGGACAAAATAGAAGCCAGAAACAAGGCAGTGCTGCCAAAAATACTAGCCTTGCACAGATTTCTGCGCTCCTTTTCTACTAAAATGAAAATAGCACAACTTACCTCATACCCTGGTATTATTACAACCAATCCTAACTCCCGACATTCTCATTTCTAACTTTAACCAACCAGCACATAGTTTACACTCTTCCTGCCCCAAAACCTGTCCCACCTATTTTTCTCTGCGTTGACTATTGCAGGTTATGCTCCTTGGATTTAAAAATTATCTGCGCTGCCCATGTAAGATGCCATGTACAATGGTTTCAATGGGGTAACCATGTTAGTTTGTTGCAGCAGAAACAACAAGAGTGCTCTGGAAAATCTGTTAAAGAGTATTCATTACCACGAGCTTTCACAGACTATAGCCCACTTCATCGATAGCATGGAGTATGGCCCTAAGAACTATTGCTGAGAAATAAAGCATTTTCCAGTGTGCTACTTGAACAGGTCTTCTCTTCTGGATATTTAAGCTGATGAACCTGTTTTCTGTTCTATTTGAACCTGCTTTCTGTTCTATGTGAATGACTAATTTTAACAATATAATTGTCACTGTCACTACTTTATGCATTTAATTTTCCTTTGGCTTCACTATGCAGACTTTCACTCCCAACCATAACCACTGTATATACACCTGATATTTATATAACATTTCATGGATATGATGAAGTAGGTTGTAGTTTATGAATGTTCATTGACCTTAATTTTTTTTGTATTATATGAATAACAGTAATTTTTTCTCTTATATGGTAAGAACAGCACAGACAGACACACCTCTTGGGAAAAAAGGAACATAGCAAGCCACCAAAACAAATATATACAGAGGTTCATGGAGAAAGGGACACATTCTGGCATGATGACATCTTTAATTACCATGGCTTTATTTGAGTGACCCCCTCCTTGGAACTCAATAGTTCCGAAGGCATCAGTTGGGCTGAGCTGAGTGTGCTTGCTGATTGACCACTTCTCTGACTGGATGTCATTCCGAGAGAGCCGACCTTCATTTTTCTCATTCTGAATAATGGAGATACTTGGAGTGAGTCCCACATGTTGACCTATTAGTCGTCCACAGCAACACCTATGGCATTAAGCAAAAATTACTTGCATTTCTTGGCATAATAGAAGAACAGCTTAGATTTCGCTAAACCCCACAGGCAAACATTTCAGTCCCCAAAAGTAGCCTTATTGCTAATAAGCTGAGGCATATTTATAAATCCATGCTGAGCCACTTATAAAGCTGTGGGCCCACGCTAACATAACTGTGTAGCCTTTGGAATTCAATTTCCATACATTTTAACCTTTGTACATTAGGGTTGAAAAAACAACAGCTGCTTTGTGAGTTGTGGGTATTTTCTGATCCCAGTAAGCATTCCAATACCCTTCAGGTTAGGCTTAGGATTTAAAGGATGCCTCATTCCCAATAAGAGTTACAGTGTCTTTTCCCCTGAATGGGGCCAATCAAATGACAGCCAGAGGACTTCCTTTCTGGGATCCCTATGGGGAAACAAAGGATTCAAGACCCAAATTTCCCCTCAGAACTGGATCCTGCCAAAATTTTGACAAACAAGACTAAATCTGGCATCCAGAAATGATATGACCATGAACTTCATTCAGGGTGAGAGGCCAGGAGGACAGCACAAGTCAAGAACGTCCTGCCAAGCAGAACTCTTCTGAATGTATCTTTTTGTGGTGTTAGGCACCTGAGGGGTATCTCCTGCATGGCTGCTAACTGGCTTCCACAAAGGGACCTGGGAAAAAGATGCCACACTGGAAAGGAAAATGGTGGCTGTTTGCCCTCACCTGCTCTTATAGTCCACTGATCTGCCTGAGGCAAGTCTGCAAGCTTGCTGCTTTTTTAAAGTACATGACATGTGGCTGAAATTTGGGGAAATTGTTTAGAACTGTTGAGGTGATATGCCACAGAATACTTATATTACAGATCTAGTTCTGTGTGGATTCTGCAACAAAATGGGACTCAAACATCCTATTCAGGTGCATGAGGGTTGATGAAATCTGCATATCCTGCAACTCCCTGGAATTTAGAATCCAGATTATGAGATTGGTTTTCTACAGTTCTGTTTCGTCCTCCTGATAAAACGTTATTTCAAGCAACCAGCCATAAGAAACACCCCAAAGCCAACCTAGGTTGCACAATGGCCAACAAGAGAAGGCTTTGCATGTCAACTCACATTTAACTTACTTGAAATCACAGCATTATAGCCTTTTCACATCTTCTTAAAGCTGATGTGAAAAGACAGTATTGGAGTGAAATCCAGTAGGTTAAATGTGAGGAGAGACGGACCAAATGAATTGATATCAGCAACTATTTTTGCCACATTGGATGACAGAACTCTAAAGTATTTCCATTTTCATGAGATTTTAACAAAGAATAAACTTGTTTTTCAACAGAAAATGGTAAGAAAAAGTAATTTCAACATTGCCTCAAGTTTTTCTCAAAGGCTATATTACACTAAACATATTGGGTTGTATCCAGCTGTGTCTATTTGCCAGTGGAATGAACAGTGGACAGTACTGGCAGAATGAATTTCCTCTCCCACCTGCAGCCCCTGCTGACAAATCTGTTCCAGAGACAACACAGAAGATTTTACTTTTGCATGATGGGTGGGAAGAGTGCATCCTTTTGCTCAAACAGAAGCTTTATCTTTAACATCACTTATTCACCTTTAAATGAAATTATTTAACTCATTATGCAGAGTAAATTCAAATTATTAAAATGAAAGTATCTTTTCAACAGCAGATTTTAGCAGAACAGTAGACGTTTACCAGCACATATCAAATGCTGGAATTTCAAGAAAGCTAAGCACAGTTCAACATCACTGACTAAAAACCAGTTCCATTACCTATGGGGGTCTTTGGTGCTGGGTATGATGTGAACACATTCCCTTTTGTAAAACGCTCTTTCTATCCATGATTTCTGAGCCTGAAAGAGAACAAAAAAGGAGATGAACAGAAAACAACAGAAAAAAAATCTATAAAATTGTTCAATTTCAGCTTTTGAAGAAACATGAAGCATTTGCTCACAGGACACCCTGAAGCTGCAGAGCTCAGGGATCATGTTCTGTTCTAGGTGGCACCGCTAGGATTTCCAGTCAGGTTTGATGGATTACATATAGGATTAATATTAACAAAATTAATAAAGAAAACAAATGGAAAGAGATACATCCAGTTTCCTCAACTGGGAGGAAATCATGTCACAGATGGAGCACTGCACACTTCTGATTTTTATTTTTAAGTCAAGGTGGTCAGATGGCATTGCGTAGTCAGTTCTGATGTATCATTTCTAGGCTGAAACAGGAGAGTATTGCATGTTTCAACTGAAAACTTTTGGAAATAGGGAATGCAGATACAAAGAGTGATGCAGGCAAAAAAAGAACTTTTATACATTTTTATAAATGAGAAAAGGATCATGGTACTTCTCAATTAGAATTTGCCAAATTGCAAATTTCTTGCCAAATGAAGATGTTTAAAAATCCTTTAAAAATCACTGCACACATATTTTTTTAAAAAAATCCACAGTAGGAATATGTCTGTGTTGTGTGTTCTGACAACTTCTGAACTTGAGTCTGATGTGACAATAACAATTTTAACCTGCAACACTACAAAAATTTGTGTGAAAAGAAAATTCATCTGCTAGATATGATTATTATGTTTGTCCAGTTCTATGGCCTAAATCCAATTGGTAGTCCAAACTAGAATGTTTCTGTTGAACCAGTGTGCTTGATAAATCAACACGTACATAATTCCCATCAGTTCAATAGTTCTACTCTAGCTGAGAGAAACATTTGGAGTTAAGTCTTGCCTCCCTCCCTCCCCTTGATCCTTGCCTTTTATTTAATTCTAAAAATAAGAAAAAGGCACCAAATGCTACTTTTGAATGTGATATTGTACAAATCTTAACAGTGTTATTATGAGAGAGGACATAAAAATCACTACACTAGATAACAGAACAGGCACTTACATCTTAATAGACTACTTAAGCCTCAAAAAGCAATAACGTGTAAAATTCATTGAGCATCACTGTGCTTTAGACTAAACTGCCTATTGAATTTTGGTTCCCCACTAATTTCATTGTAATGGTGTGTGTGTATGTGTGCCTTTTGTGACAACCAATTATGAAAAGTGAACAAACCATCAAAATCATGTGGAAGTTGCAGAAGCCAGTTATTAGATCTCATTTTGTATTAAGGAGTTATTCAATCAAAAATGAAAACAAAACAAAATTGTAGTTTTTGTTTATTCTGGACAAGCCATTCATGATGAGGAAGCTATCTGAAAAACAGCAGCCACTATGAACAAAGTGCTTCCTTCAAAGGCATGGCAATCCAAGCAGTATGGAAGCAAGTTGAAACAACTGAGGGGTTAATCTTAAGTATATCATCTTCAGAATTTATATAATAGTTTTCTAACTAGTTAATTTAGCCAACTACCCCCTCTCAAGTTACCCGGAGCACAAAAGGGGGCTCATTTTAGCAATTAGAGGAGTGTTTCTTTTATTCTTAAGATGCAAAACTGCCAGAAGGAGGAGAGGAGGAAAGAAAAACAATATGCATCCAACATGATCACGATTAGAGTTGGTGAGATTTAGAGATAATTTTGGTTGAGTCTGGTAAGCTATCAACTATGTTGTCTTAAACACAGTAGTGGAAGCATCACTGAACACAGTGGGACATAATCTCTGAATAAAGGTACAGAAAATTGTATTTTGTTGGTTATCATTATTTGTAAAAACCTTACTACATAGCTAGAAAAATTAAATATTATTTATAAATCAAACAGCAAACTATCCCCTTATTCTTCTTGTCGTTTTATACCAATCTGTTTCACTGCCCAAAACATCAGTGGGTTTTTTTTTTTAATTAACTGCCAACACTCATTTCCTTGATGTGAAGAGATCCTATTTATTCCATAAAATTACTTCAGGCTATATATTAATTTTTTACAAGGCTTTCACAAATACTCTTTCTTCTCAAATATCAGCAGACCCACATTATGGAGATATCAAAATAGTTTTAGAACTGACATTATATTTTAATGATTCTTACTTTGCCAAGAATCCAGTTGTATAGTTCTGATGAATCAGATGGATTCATCAAGAACTAGAGACCTTTTTTTCCTTCAGTGTGCCCCCAATGTACCATAAAAACCTCACGTGGAGACTGTGAAACCCTCTGGAACAGGTTTTTTGTCACAATAGAGGACTGGAGGGTGTCTGTGTTCCTTTTCTGCTGATATTGGATTCTACATTATATCAGTGGATCCTGATTTGGATTGATTGATTGATTGATTGATCCAAACAAACCCTAAAAGTAACCATGACATACTTGGTTCTCTGATTTTGTGCAAGTCAGATCACAAGCCAAAATGCAATTCTGAATTAAACAGGAAGACTTGTCTGTTTTGCCTTTAGTTCTCAGCACAATTCGATTATGAGCTTTGCAAAAGTAGAACACATGTCTATATTGCAAGCATTGTTTAAACACAGGGAAACTCTGAATTTTTGGAACCTTGTTAGGTTTGTTTAACAAGTATTCAAATGGGTGTCTAAAATATGTAATGAGAACCAGCATGATATAGTGGTCTGAGTATTGGACTATGTCTCTGGAGACCAGGCTTCGAATCTCCGCTTGCCCGTGGAAACCCACTGGATGACCTTGGGCAAGTCAAATTCTCTCGGCCTCAAGAGGAAGGCAAAGGCAAACCCTCTCGCAACAAATCTTACTGAGAAAACCCCGTGACAGATTAGACTTAGGGTCACCATAAGTTAGAAATAACTTGAAGGAGCACAACAGCAACAACAAAAATATGTATTTTATACAGATTTGGTCATATATATCAGTATTCTTCACCCAGAGAATAACATTTATCATGTTTTAATTAATAATTAGGTTTGCTTGCAATGGAACTCCATTGTAATTTATTAAGTTTTGTGAAGCTTTGTAACCTCTGAAACACCCTAGAAAAATAATTCTAATCACTATGAAAAACTTAATTTAGGATAACGGGATTATTCCAAACTAAAGTAAGAAAACACAGGATTGCAGACTTGCAAGGGATATTTAATGAGAAAACCACATCAGTTGATAGCACTTAAAAAAACTTTCACCTAATAAATAGTAGTTGACGAAAATTTTGGTTGTCACACTCAGTTCTTTAAAAAAAATCACTAAGATCAACATTTTTCAGGACTAATTTAAGTCCCATAGATTACACAATACGTGTAAGAGTCCGGATTCAACTCACTGTGTATTACTGACATGTCACAGTGGAAACAAGTTGATATACTAGATTCTTCAGAAGAATGCATTGCTAGTTCCTTTTGGGTGTACAGAATCCCATGAAACGACTAATACTAGGAGGGAAACCTGTTTAATGATTCACTTCCAAAATAATTTCTTGAAATGTAGAACTCCTCTTGCTTTACTCAGTTTCATCTGTTCACTCATTTAGTTTAATATTTAGTTGCCTGGAATGCTTACAGCTACTCCCCCTCTCCATAAACATAAAATTGCTTTTATCAGTTAAATTTCCTTTGATATCTGCTTAAACAATTTCCTAGACACTCAGAAGCTGTTTTCTTATCCAGATTGACTGGTCCTCCTAAAATTCATTTTATAGTGCATTAATGAAATTTTTATGGAAATATACAAAAATGGCTTAAAGCTGTCTGTGGTGAATTTGCCCACTAGGTATTATTGGAAAACTGCCCATAAAATATAATTCAGACAAATTCACTTGTTAGACTAGGGAAACTAAATTTAAAAGTAAAATGTGAAACACAGTTATAAGAAGAAATGGCTGGTTAGATCAAAATGATATTACACAGCTTAGTTTTTGTTTCTAACATAGGCCAGCCTGATGCTTGTAGTACCTCAAAATATCACTTATGCAAATATGATGGAACTTTTTAAAAAATGCAAAAAGGGGGAGGGGAGAGGGAGAGAGAGAAAAAGTTTGTTAACAAACCATCAAGAAGCTATCAACCAATTTTACCCCCAGCATTTCAAAGTGTTTTTGGTATCAGTGCAAAAGAATGAAAGATAATGACACCGATGTACAAATATTAATAATTAAATGTAATTGTACAATGTTTCCTTAAATTTCAATTGTATGGAAAAAGACAAATCAGAAAAATCTGACACAGTATTAATTGCTACAATAATGCATTTAAAAATTTCAGTTATGTTAGTTTCAAAAGGTAACACTGCACAACTTATCTTCCTAGTTTTAAAATTTTAGACCACTTTTTTTATTCTCAAACATATTACTTCTGACTTATTAATTATTCCAATGAATAATTTCCACTTCCACTGAAGGGGAAAACATCCCACTCTATGGGCTAAACCAACAGTTTAAAGTTATAAGGATAATTTGCAATGAAATATAGCATATGTACATTAATTTAGTTTGAAAACCTCAGATCCTGTTGCGGGAAGAGGTAAGAACAAACACATTATGGCTTAATAGCATTAACATAATAAAATGCTTCATGCTAGATACAAGCAAGCCCTGTGAGTAATGTTGTGGTGTATAAATTAAGCTCGTCTCTCATGCATTTCATACCTGCTTTTAATCATTCTGTGCATTATACCAGCAGTATTGAACAAAAAATGTTCCTTTAAATACATACATAATTTCTGACTGTAAATTTGCTTTTAAATTCATTTCCTGAAATATCTATTTAATTATTAAACTGACATCATCAACAATTATTGTTATTGTTATTATTTACCTGTGCATCTGCATGGGAATCTGTCTAATGCTCTGGTCAGCTTGTGCTGTCCACATTTCTGCTGCTGCTCATTCTGCTAATAATAATTCACTCATGACTGACCACCAGACAAGTCATTCATTCCATTTTTGACTAGGAGATGTTAAAGTAAGCAATGAACTTGCGCCCATTAGCTACTTGGAATGTGCTGCCATGGGATTAGCCTCATTAAGAGTTCTATAGACATCCACTCCCAGCCCCAAAACACTGCTTCATTTGAACATCTAATCTGACGCCAAAAAGAAAAACAGATCCCTTGAGAGCTTGGATTTAACTGGCACAAGCCCTGACAGGCTGTTTTTTGTTTTTTTAAAAAATAATTTTCAAAAAGAAGGTCTTGTCAAAGTGTGATAAGGTGTTCTGACCCCGGAAAGTTCAACCCGGGAAATCAAATCCTTCAAAAGAAACAGTGTACTAAGCTAGAAAGACCCGAACACACACGAGATATTTTTAATCTCCAAAGAATGAAAACAGTGGGTTTGTTCGACAACTGCTGGGCATTTGCACACACACAAAATATGTATTTTACAATTCATCAACAATAGCATATATCAAAAGACCTAGACTTTGCAATGATCTTTCAGTACAATCTTGACATGCAATAAATATATTATCAATAAAGCGAGAACTGGAAACTTTTGATGTACAAACATAAAGCACATGGGAAGTTGAAGTCAGGAGTTGCCTATCTGAGTGCAACTTAGGTCCCATAGTAGTGGAGATGGAAAAGTCTCAGAAACAAACAGATGAGACACAAGGCCGCCTTCTACACAATGTTTTGTGGATTCAAGCACCTAGAGAACAGTAGGAAGGGTCTCCCTTCAGTGCGGGCCTGCTGCTAGAAGAAAGTTTTTCTGCTCATATAAAGCTTAACATCCATTTTTTCCTCACACCTTCTACTACTTCCAACTCTCTACCTCACAGACAATATATTTTCAGAAGATTCCCAAGTCTTTAATATAGCTTTTCAGAAAACATAGGCGGTTACACCAAATTGAGCTAGTGAAAACCTGGTACTCTGCTTTACCCAAGTGCAAAGTTCTTCTGCTAGTGGAAAGCCAGCACGGCACGCAACGCAAGGATTTTCTTTGAACCCCATTTTGACAAGCACATATTTTTGAGTATGAAAAATAAAACTGCACATGACATCTTCAAATTACAGTTACGTGTTAAAACTGCCTGGAACACAGAGCACCATAACTTAAAAGTAATGTAACTACTTAACTGAAATAGGCCCAATATTGTCCTGGTTTCTGGGAGGTGATGCAGAAAGGCTCTTGCCACAAAATGAATGCTACTATGGCCAGCTAGGAATGAGCCCTGTGTGGCCTGCCTCTTAAAGGGGCCATACACAGCACGGATAACCCCAGCGCACGGTCTTTTTTTTTGGCAGGGACCTTGCATATTTGTGTTCGAATGTTCCAAAATGTTGGCAAACATATACATAGTGCATATGCATGTATTATGCATTTCCTTAATTTCATTTCATTTCATTTCATTTCATTTCATTTCATTTCATTTCCTTCCTTCCTTCTTCCAGTGATATTCTCAAATATTGTATAGTAATACAAACACACATATAACATATATATTGTTGTTGTGTGCCTTCAAGTAATTTTAAACTTATGGCAACCCTAGGGCGACCTTATCAGAGAGTTTTCTGGGGCTGAGAGTGTGTGATGCACCCACCTCACCCAGTGAGTTTCCAAGATTGAACAGAGAATTAAACTCTGGTCTCCAGGGTCACAGTGAACACTCAAAACACTACACATGCTGACTCTCATAGATACATATATATATATGCATAAATATATATAGGCATACATATATACACATATATGTTGTTGTTGTTTGTTGTGTGCCTTCAAGTTGTTTCTGACTTATGGAGACACTAAGGTGGGGTTTCCTGGGGCCGAGTGTGTGATGTATCTCAGGCCACTCAATGGGTTTCCATGGCTGAGCGGGGAATCGAACCCTGTGCCATTTCTGCACTAGACTGTTATAGCGCTATGATTCCACTTGCAACATCCTCTGGAATCCTGGGGTTTGCAGTTTCGGGAGGGGCCACATGGCCCCTCCCGAAACTGCAAACCCCAGGATTCCAGAGGATGTTGCAAGTGGAATCATAGCGCTATAACAGTCTAGTGCGGAAATGCACCTGGCCTCCAGGCTCATAGTCCAATGCTCAAACCACTACACTAGGCTGGCTCTGTATGCATGCGTGCATGTATACATACATATATATGTATATATTACTGTTTAATCTTTGAGAGCATCACTGAAAGAAAACACAGAATAAATGAAAATTCTGCACAATGCACAGGCATATGTGCATTTATGGCAGCAGGCAGTAATTAGTAGATACACCTGTATCAGATCAAAAATTAAGCAAATGCCTCTAAATTATGTCTAGAGTAAAGCCAAGCTGTTTGTTGCTATAGCTTCGACTAGCTGGGATTTTGCAGTGTTTCCTAGACTAGATGATGGGTAGCACATCTTATCTTGAAGATTTTAAATTTACATAAAAAAGCACAACAACTGGGTATAGCTAAACAGTGGGTTTTCTGTTCACCCACTGACTACAACATGGTGCATTTAAAAAGAGACATAGATCATGGAAACACTCTGGATAGGCTGTTTTCATGCAGGACATGTTCAGGATAATGCAGTACAAAATGGTGAAAAGGATAACATGACTCTCACGTCAACTACTGCTTTAACAAAAGCTGTATAGTTTCCCAAGAGGAGAATATCAGAGTACAGCCGAAAATGAGAAACTAGGACAACAACAAAGATGAGAAGCTTCACAAGATTCAGGTTATGTATGAAGAAAGCAGTGCGGGTGAAATCAGAAGTTTATGACAGGTATTACTTTTTGTTCTTATTACCCCTTTACTTGTTCCTCCAGTGCTTTCTCACATGGGGGAATCCAATGTTCTTAAGAAGTGTCAGTCATTGTTCAGTAATATGGTGCTAGATGTATGAAAAAAAATTAAGAACGGCAGCCTTACGCAATGTATGTAATAGGAAGAAAGGCTAGATCTGCAGCCAGAGGGGTGTTCATGGAAAGCTGGCTATCCCAAATGTCCCTCCCATGTCTTCCTCTCCCAAGGCAAGTATGGACTGCCCATTCATCTCACAGGACTGTGCTTACTACCCTCATCTGCACATCCATTTATTCCCAGGTGGAAAGCGTAGACCCAGACACATCAAATGGACATAATGTATTTACAAGGATGACATAATACATTTACAAGGGCTGGAGATCACTTACTTTTCATTTAACTACCCTGACCACCTGAATTATACTCTGGCTACTTCAATGTTGGCTAATCATAATGGTTGTAGGCTTCTTAGGTCAGCAGCATCCCATTCTTTGAAGTTTCAGGGACAAAACTTGAAGATGGAGGTAGGCCCTTGTGATATCACCAGGTAGGACTTTGTGACATAATGGGGAAACACATCTGTAATTGCACTGAGGCAGGGCAGGCAAGGTTGGGAATGGATTGGAATTGCTTCTGGGACAGCTGACCGAAGGTGACGATGCTGTCACTGGATGTCTATTTTCCCATTCAAATGGTTCATGAACAGAAATCTCTCCACTATATTCAATCCTGACATTTGGATTGGGGCAAACACGATTTTAAAAACAAAACAAAACAAAAACACTAAGTAAATACAGCCTTGCAAATAGATATACACACATTGTTCTCCAGGAAGTTTTTTTAAAACTAAACTGTCCAACCATCATTAAACAACCGAATTTAAGAAAATATATTTTTTTAAATTCCTAAAATGTTTAAAACTTAGACCCTAAAAATGAGTTAAAAACTACAACCCTTTTGGGATTGCAGTATTTTTATTTTTATTATGCAGTAGAAGGGTGTTAGTACACAAAAACTAAAAGCACTAAGTCCTCTAATGCTGGAATACTAAGATTACACATGAATTATTGGCAGAACAGACAAGCTTGAACTGAATGTATTTGTTATTTCATTTTTATATTCTGGAGTAAAATAGAATCACTTCATTTCTCTATAAAGAGGTTTTTTTCTCCTCTGGTCCACCTCAGCATCATTTTACAAGAGCAATGTCTTTGCTGTTGAGGACAGGTATCTCCTCTTCCTCTCACACTCCAGTTTTCCCAGAACATATATAAGTTCAATTTGAGCCAAGTTTAAATTACAGTCAGCCCTCCACATTTGCGGATTTCGCTTTTGCGGAGTTGATTATTCACGGATTATTTGCTGTCACCTCTGCAGCCTCCCTATGCCATTTTTAATAGGGACTGCAAGCCTTGTGAGACTGAGAAACTGCAAATGAGGCTTGTAAGTCCCCATTAAAAATGGTGTGGGGCAGCAGTGGGGGTGGCAGTAAGCCCCACTGACCACCCACTTCTGCCTTGTAAAGGAACCCTGATGCCTCAAAAGAATCCATGGGTTGAATATGGCAATCATACTTTTGTGTGTGTGTTAAATATGGTTTGGAAGGGCCTAGAGTTATTCACAGTTCTTCCACTTTAACAAGGGTGCTGTTTCTCCTAACCCTAGAGAATGTGAAGGGATGACTGTATACACTTATGTGATTTCAGTACCAAAATGCATTCCTAGTTATAAAGTCTTTCATGACCCTCTAAGTCAGGAATGGGAATCACATGTCCTGTGGCTCACACGAATTATCACCCAGTCAGCCTGACATCAATACCAGGAAAGATCCTAGAGCAGATAATTAAACAGTCAGTTTGTAATTACTTAGAAAGCAATGCCGAAATGACTAAAAGTCAACATGGATTTCTCAGAAATAAGTCATGCCAGACTAATCTTATCTCTTTTTATAACAGGGTTACAAGCTTGATAGATGAAGGGAATGCTGTGGACGTAGCATATCTTGACCTCAGATAGGCCTCTGACAAAGTTCCCCACGACATTCTTGCAAAGAAACTAGTAAAATGCAGGCTGGACAGGGCTACTGTTAGGTGGATTTGTAATTGGTTGATCGACTGAACCCAAAGGGTGATCACCAATGGCTGCTTTTCATCCTGGAGAGAAGTGACTAGTGGGGTGCCACAGAGTCTGTCCTGGGCCCAGTGCTATTCAACATCTCCATCAGTGACTTCGATGAAGGAGCGGAGGGCATGCTGATCAAATTTGCAGATGATACCAAATTGAGAAGGGTTGCTAATACACCAGATGACAGGATCAGCATTCAAAATGACTTTGACAGATTGGAGGGCTGGGACAAAGCTAACAAAATGAATTTCAACAGAGAGAAATGTAAGGTCCTGCACTTAGGCAGAAAAAATGGAATGTACAAATATAGGAAGGGGGACGCATGGCTGGATAGCAGTACATGTGAAACGGATCTAGGAATCCTGGTAGATCACAAGCTGAACATGAGTCAGCAGTGTGATGCGGCAGCCAAAAAAGCCAGCGCGATTCTTAGTTGCATCAATAGGAGTATGGTGTCTAGATCAAGGGAGGTAATGGTACCACTCTATTCTGCATTGGTTAGGTCTCATTTGGAATACTGTGTCCAGTTCTAGGCACCTCAATTGAAAAAGGATATTGACAAGCTGGAACATGTCCAGAGGAGGGCAACCAAAATGTTGAAGGGTCTGGAAGCCATGCCCTTTGGGGAACAGCTTAGCGAGCTGGGTATGTTTAGTCTGCAGAAGAGAAGGTTAAGAGGGGACGTGATAGCCAAGTTTAAATATTTGAAGGGATGTCATGTTGAGGAGGGAGTGGGTTTGTTCTCTGCCGCTCCAGAGACTAGGACAAGGAGCAATGGATTCAAGCTGCAGGAAAAGAGATTCCACTTGAACCTCAGGAAGAACTTCCTGACGGTCAGAGCTGTCCAGCAGTGGAATATGCTGCCTCGGAGTGTGGTAGAGTCTCCTTCTTTGGAGGTTTTTAAGCAGAGGCTGGATGGCCATCTGTTGGGAAGCTTTGATGGGTGTTCCTGCACAGCAGGGGAGTGGGCTGGATGGCCCCTGGGGTCTCTTCCAACTCTATGATTCTAAGTTTCCCCACTCATTTTTGCAGGCCTTGGCTCTTTCTGCCTCCCTGCCACTCCTGGACATTGCCCATCCATCCCTCCATTCATTTGATTGATTGATTGATTGATTGATATGCTGCTTTTCTCTCAAAAGGGACTCAAAGTCACAGTGACTAGCTTTGGAAATAACAATTCCCCTTTAGAAAGAAAGTTCAGCTCTCCCTACATATCTTATTTTTCCCACCCATCTTCAAAAGCGGTTTTACAAAACCAGAAGTGGCCTAATGGGAATTTCTAGTTTTGTTGTGGTGGGAGCATGCAGTTCATTATGGGTCCCAGGAAAGAAAAAGAGCCCCCTGGACTCCTGGAGTTTACCCATTCCTACTCTAACCATATTTAGAGGTCAGGCCTCCCTGACTCTTGAGTAACTGGACATTAGATCAATTTAAGTTATAGGGCTTTTCAGGTCAGATAATTTCAGTAGCTTTAAATTTCTGAGGTGTTGCTTCTGAATATATGCTTATTCGCTTCCTTGTATGGTGAGAAACATTTTGTTTAGAAGTTTCCCTAAAAAATGTGGTTTATACAGACTTATGAATTATTGTTGATTGTGCCACTGTTTGTACTACCCTTGTCAAGAATTTCATTGCTGTTGTGTGCCTTCAAGTCGTTTCTGACTTATGGTGACCCCATGGTGGACCTATCACAGGGTTTTATGGGGCTGAGAGTATATGACGAGGTCATCCATGGCAGAGCAGGAATCGAACCCTGGTCTCCAGGGTCATAGTTCAACACTTAAACCACTAGACCATACCTCTGGTTAATGTTTGAGCAACTTCCAATCTGAATTTGTGTTCTTGGTTCATTAATTAAATTGTATGTATTCACCTGCCTCCATTGGGTATTCAAAAGGTAGGAATGGGTGTCCATTTGGACAAACAACTGTTTTGATTATTTTTTAAACACCTTGGCTGATTGTGGAAATGGGCACAAAAGACACTGGACTAACTAGGTAATGAACAGCAAAGAATCAGGTGGGAAAGACTGGAAGACAAATAATGTGCCCAACAGCAGTTCTTGTTGTCCTGTCAGAGTCTGCCTTCCATGTGGCCTTATTTACCACAAACATGACATGTCTGGAATTCTTCCAGGCCCATCATAGCTTCTGGGTATAGTGGAAGCCCACAGAGAATATTTGTTTAGGCCCTGAACTACTATGATCAGGTTTTTGTGCAAAAACTAAGCTAGTCACAGACTAGCATTCTATGCTCAGCCTTGCTCTAAATGGCACAGTCAGCCCTAGTACCTACACTGACCAGCTCTCTCCAATCCCGCCTCCCCACCGCTCCTCTTCTGGGATGTGCACACTGGCACTGTGTAAATAAAATAGATGTACCAATCATCTTGGCATTTCACCAGACAGATCTGATGTAAATTGTGCATTAATGGAAATGGGCACCCAAGTTTTGAAGCCATTTCACGTACTACATCAAACCTTTTTCACCTCTGCTAGCCCTGAGATTTGTCTCCCCTCTTGAAGACCCAGAGAAGCACAGCAGTTCCTTGAAAGTTCAGCCAGCATCCTGAGATTTGGCAATCCTAAATTGTTCATGTGTCTACTAATACAGTTCTCCCTCCACATTTGCGGGTTTGAGACTCACGGATTTGATTATTTGCAGGTGGCTTGTCTTCCCCATTTCCTCCTCCCATTCCCTAATGCAGGGAGAAGATCTCCTCCTCTGCCCTTCCCCTGCCAGCTATCACACTGGCAGCTGGTGGGAGAGTGAAATGTGGGGGTCATATCCTCTGCCCAGCTCCCCTTCTGGGCAGCTGAGGGCTACATCTTGTCAGGGGCAGGTGGCAGAGGAAGTGAGGAGGGCGATCTTGGCCTCCCTGCTCCCCTCCTGCATGCCCCCTGTGTGATTGCCCCAGGGGTGGGTGGGGGAAGATGTGGGGAGCACGATCTTGCGTGATCGCCCATTCCCTGCATGTCCCGGGGACTCTGCTCGCTGGCAGCAGCTGGCAGGGGCATGCAGAGAGGGTGAGCACCCATTTTCTGCATGCCCTCGGCTGCCACCAGTGTGATCAGGCTCGCCATCTGCCTGCCTGCAGCCCTGGTGCAATCAGCCCAGTATTGTGGTGGCGGGGGGGAGATGACAAGGGCGGCCAAAAAGGTATTTTCCTCCTGGTCTCCATCTGCCTGCCTGCAGCTTTGGGACTAATCACCCCCACAGTGGGGGGGGGCAAAGGAATGAAAGATTTTTTTCTCCTCCTCCCATCTCCTGCCTGTTGACAGCGATGACTGGCATGGGCACGTGTACAGCAAAGGAGAGGTGCTGGGGGGGATTTATTTGTGGTTATCTCACTTTTGCGGGGGTTCTCTGCAGGTATACCCCTCAAATGTGGAGGGCCCACTGTATACTATAGTGTAAGTGGAGCCAGGGTGGTTTAGTGGTTTGACTGTTGGCCTATGACTTTGTAGACAAGGGTTTGAAACCTCACTCAGCCATGGAAACCGACTGGGTGACCTTGGGCAAGTCACACTCTCACAGCCTCAGAAAGAAGCAAGGGCAAACCCCTTCTGAACAAATTTTCTGACAACAACCCTGTGATAGGTTTGCCCTAGGGTCTCCATAAGTTGCGAATGTCTTGAAGGCACACAACAAGAGTTATTACAAGACCTGAAGCCAAAACCTTTGAGTTCAGGTGTCTTGAATATATTGAGTGTGGACAGGATAGTTAAATGAAAAATAAGTGAAATATTTTGTCCAGTTCACATAACTGAGTTCACATCCTCCACCAGGAAATCAATATAAGGGCGGAAAGGGCAGGCAGAACTCTGTGAGATTACTGCCTTGTGAAATTCTATCCCAAAATTCCAACCAACAAGCTCAGAGCAGCAGATCCACTTTTTTCCTCCCAACAACCGATATGGCAGAGAAAATCATTATGAGTTATATGAACAAGAAACGCTTGAACATTGTCCATTGCAATATGTGATGCAGTAGCATTTACTCCACTCATGAACATGTATCTTGCAGCAAAGACAGTGATGCTTCTAACATTAAAGACATTTCTAGGGGTTTACGAACTTTGAACCTGAAAAAGGAGAACAGACAGCTGAAATCCTAACTGGAAGTTTGAAGCATCATAAAATACCTCTGGACTGTAGAGATTAAGGACTTGGTAATAGTTTTTAATACATCAAATTAAAGGCCCTCATCAAGTCCCCAAATAAATGAACACTGTGCATTCACTTGTGGTTCCTAATCACTGTATATTGTTGGGGGTTCATGTTGCTGCAGCCTGTCTTGAAACATTCCATTTTTTTTATTGTGCTCACTAACTTTTTGTGTTTTCCAGGGCTACTCCCATGAGGTAGAAGGTTATAACAAATAGAATACATTGCTCACTCCATTCTCAGTCAGCTGTATACTGAAGTCCTCATGCTGTTGCTTCTGCCTGTCCACTCACAGAGCATCTTCCAGAGATTTTCAAAGCACTTGAATGTGCTCTTGATTTAAACTTGACACAAGGAACACAATCACAACTGCAGACACTGAAAAGATACTTCAGTTCATTTGTATGCCTTTTGGTAGCTATCTTCTGATACAAAGTACTTCCAGGTACTGACTTTAAAAGCCAGATGAATCTCTCTTGAATGAGAGGCAGCTTTCATTGCTGGCATGATGGAAGAAATTTAACAGCTTAGAGATCAGTGGCCCAAAATTCTTCAGAAGCTATTTTGTAGCAGAAGTCAGGGGAATTTCGGCACAATCGCATAAGGAGAGAGGAATTAAATAGAACTATTTTATGAAGAGATGTCTGAGGCTGAGGAATCACATTCTACCATCCCTGATGAACCTGAATCCTTTATTCAGAAGGATTTTTTTTCACAGTTTTGGACAATATCATCTACAGCACAGGTTCAAAGCAACCAACAACATTTGTTTCACACTCCATTCAGTCCTTAAATTTGTGACACTAGAGGCTATGAGAACTTGAAGAAGCTTCTAAAAGCTTCTTGTACTTCACAAGTACCCCACAGTGGTGAGAATTTTTCTTGAAATGTTGCACCTGAAAAAAAAAATCTTTCTGTTTACTTGTTGGGAAAAAAAAAATATAAACTACACTCACTTAAACTATTAAATATGAATTACAAGAAACAACATTTACAGTTTTGGCTCTGAAGCAACAAAAGGATGATGGGAGCCAAATGAACTACAAGAATTCCTTGGGAAATTTTGTTTGTAATTTATTAGTAGGTTTTAACCTGTGATCAAGGAGATGGGGAGTCAGGGAGATTCAAATCATACTCCTGGCTTAATAAGTCAAGCATTGAATTCTTGGGTGGTTCGATTAGGAATTAACAATGTTGGAAATGATCACCTTTTTTAGTAAGAGCTGTGGGAAGGCTAGATTTAACTACCAGTGTCATAACCTCACTAATCTCTTCAGTGCAAAGATTAAGTTCATTGTGAAGGAAAGAAAAAACAGAGTTAGACTGTTCTTTTGTGAATAATAGAGTTGTACAGACAAAAGAATGCTACCCAAGCAACATGAATTGCATGTATTTTATTTGAAATGAGATTGCATTTGTGGTTATGGTTTCTAGGGAAAACCAGGGAAATGCTGTGGATTATTTATCAACTGAACAATGCAAGTACATACTTTCCATTCATCTCAATAAAATTTCCACAGATGCTTGATGCACTTCATCTTAGAATTTTCTAAGCAATGCCTCTACTATTTATTGTGAGCCAGGTGGAAAGTGCTTAACTCCAGGCAATAATGTAGAAAATAAGCACACATCCAGAGAACAGGGCTCCCTTTTGTTGGAGATTTTTAACCAAAAGTGGGGTGGCTGTTAGGAATGCATTACTGGCAAGGGCCTGGACTAGATAATCTTTGGGGTATGTGTCAGTTCTACAGTTTTAATATTATCTGTCAGAAAAGGCTTTTTTTTTAAATAAAAGGAAGAGAGCAATCCAATATCTGGTAACCCATTGCTTTCTAACTGGAGAATAAAACAAGCAGAGTAAAACAGTAGACTGAATCTCTACAAGAAAGAACAGAATTCCCACCATGCAACTAGGCCTCCCTGGCTCCTCCCCACTATACCACATGTTTCCCACAAGATCCACTTCTGAGGGTCAATAAACCCTATAAAATAGAGTGGAAGGGGTCACTGGGTACAGCATCAAGATAGGCTAACACAGTTCAGTGGGGCTGCCATGTACAACTGGCAGGGCTTTTCAATACGTGGTAGAGACTTCAGATATTATCAACAACACTGCTTAGAACATTTAGAGGACTTAATCTTGGAGGAGATGTTAAAGAACATAGCATCAGCCAAGTACTCCTTGATTTCAGGTTGCATGTTTGTATTTGAAGAAAACTAATTAGCTTATGGACAATACAGTCTCAGTGTTCAAATATTATTATGAATTAGACTTAGTTCAAAGGCACTTTAGCAGACTCATAGTTTGTCATTGTCTGCACAATGCCCTATGCTTATGTATTCTCTGTTCTTCTCCAGTCCCTGGCTCATACTTATTTGATTAGTAATGATCTGGTATTTTTTGGCAAATCATACTTTTTCATTGTATTGAAACTACCAAACTATGGCTTGCATGAGTCCAGCAGACTAGGATGAAAACTAAGATCTGTTTTTTGGCCTCGTACTAGGAAGTTATGTATGAAGAGGGCAACTGATAAGAAAATTAAAATTAGTCAAAGGCCTATCTATGTAATAATGTCTTAACCTGCCACAGAAAGAATACAGGGAGGGGACAAGCTGTATTTCCCATGCGAGGGAGTTCTACAGTTTAGGAGCAGCCACTGAGAAGGTTCTTTCCTGTGCTCTCACCAACTGCACCTGGGAAGGTGATGGGACTAAGACAAAGTCCCACCCCTCAAAGATCATCAGTATAATGGTGACACAGAAGCACAAAAGCCTGGATGACCTTTCTTGCTGGTTTTATGTAGATATTAAACAGCATGGGAGACAGCATTGAACCCTGGGGAACCCCATAGGCCAGTGACCACGGTGTCAAACACAATCTCCCAACACCACTTTCTGAGTCTACTGCTCCAAGAAACCTGGGACCACTATAGAACAGTGCCACCTAGTCCTATCCCAAAGATCCAAAAGGTGATATCAAAAAGACACCATGGTCAATGATATCAAAAGCCTCTGAGAAGTCCAGCAGAACCAACAAGGACACACTTCCCCAATGCAGTGGTGGACAGAGGGTTAACGGCACCCAGGGCAAAGGGGCAGAGTGACTGGTAGGAGCAGGGTGACCAGCAGGCAGAAGTGAGCGGGGCATGTGGGGGAGGGGTGAGTAGAGGTGGGTGGGGTGAGAGGTGGAAGTGGGTGGAGTGAACAGCAGAAGTGGGCATGGTGAGCAGCAGAAATGGGTGGGGCAAGTGGGGGCCAGGCAGGCAGAGGTGAGCAGGGTGGACAATGGGCAGAGGTGGGTGGGGTGAACAGTGGCGGGGGCAGGTGTGGGGATTCCTCTTTTTTGTGCCCTCCGACATTTGCGCCCGGGGCAGGCACCCCAGTTGCCCTACCCTAGATCTGCCTCTGACTTTGTGTAGGTCATCCACCAAGGTGATGAAAGTTGTCTCAGTCACATAGCCAGGCCTACGGCCAGATGGAAAGGATCTAGAATTTACCAACTCTGTGATTTTCTTCTTTTCTTTGTTTACTCAGTGAAACATACATACTGGATATAGCTATATAGTTACATGGCAAAAGGTTACAGCCATGATCCAGCTGTAGTAGCATGTAAACAAAATGTTAATACACAACAAGTTTTTATTAAAGTGCTAACAAAATGCACATTCAAATATATATTAGAATGTGCATTCCACTTAAAGGAAGGCAATGCAGAAAGGCTGTGTATCTGAAAACATAGTTTCTTCAGGCTCATGGGTACCAATTTTGCAAGTAAATGTGAAATAGTGGTTGGTATGCTGGAATAGGACTCTGGGAGACTTGCGTCTGAATCCACTTTGCCATGGAAACTGACAGAGTGATCTTGAGCAAGTGACATTCTCTCAGCCTTAGAGGAAAACAATGGCAAATTTCCTCTGAATACATCTTGCCATGAAAAACCTATGATGGGGTTGCTACAAGTCAACTTGAAGGCACATAAGGACAACAGAAATATGTAAAACTGTTTATATCTCAGCTGGATCCAAAAACAAGTTAACTATTCATAGCTGACACCTTCAGAACAAAAACTGACTCAATCTGGAGATCACAGTCATTTCACCAGATGGACCAGACTGAGGTGGATGATTTAATACTCAATATATGTTCACAGCTGATACATAACATGAACATATTTCTGTCCACCCATCCTAGGTTCTCTTGGTGACTCAAGAGTGCTGGCAAGCAAAGAACATTCAATAGAATCTGGAAATGATCCTTGATTTTTCTCGGCATTTTTAACACTGTAAGTATTACGGTAGCAAAAAAGTTTTTGAACTTTTACCCCTTATCATTCACAATTTCGGAACAGTCTGTTCATTCTGTATTATTTGAAACTAAGAAGAAAAAAAAATTACTCAAGCCTTTCCAGGAACAATCCTCTATTGTTATCTGTATCCAAATGCATACCAGGAAGAAATGAAATGTGATATTTTAATATCACTGTATATATTTAGAAAGAGGAACATAGCTTATTTGATACAACTTGTTGAATTACATGAAAAATAAGAAGTAATTTATGAGAAACAGGAAAGAAGATTCATAAGACTGTTCAGTAGGAAATAAGCCTATTCATTTTTCCTGCCTGAAGTTAAATTCAACTATGATACCTTTACACTGACAATGCCAGAGTGAAACTTAGCACTGCAAAACATGATAATGGAGCTCAGCTTTATTTTATACATATTAGGAGACCTGTAGTAGGTAAATGCAAAAGATTTAAAAATCATGTGCAAGCTTTCAAGCACTTCAGATTTCTTCCTCAGGAAAGTTAGTGGGTCCTTCATTTTTCAAGATATTAAATCAAGCTCTTACTATGAACCTTCTTAATGACACACAGATCCCCTAACTAGTGGAAAACAGAATTAGAGAGAAACTAGACTTTGTGTGTATGTGTGTGTGTGTGTTTGTATCCATTTATCTAAGTTAATATATATTGTCTAACATTTACACAGCTGGAGTTAATGTTAGAGGATGCATTAAGAGAATCATAAAAATTTAAGAGGAATCATTTTGGATCAGACCAAACATCCAAGTGAACATTCTTTTCCATAAGATGCCTATGGGAAGTTTACAAGCAGGAGTGCAAAAGCATTCTCCCATTTCTGTTTTGAACAAGTGGTATACTCAGGCAAGAACTGTTGGTACTATGTACTACAGTTAATACATAGCTGCTATGATTACTGGCATTGTTGTTGTTGTCTTCAAGTCATTTCTGACTTGTGGCAACCCTAAAGCAAACTTATCATGGGTTTTCTGTCCAACACTCAAACCACCAGTGACGTATTTAAGTCTTTTACTTCAAGTTTCAAATCAAGTCTCAAGTCAAGTCTTAAATCTTTGCAAGATACTTTCAAGTTAAATCTCAAATCTGGGAGCCAAATTTATACCCCAACCTATATTCCAGAATTTCTGGACAGCGTTGAATAAAGTAATTTTTAACAATTTAAGTTGAGTCAGTCCTGCACATTTGCAATTTTGCCATCTGTAGCTTCAAAAGTAGGGAATAGGATCCTTCTAACTCCCCCTTCCTGCAGCTGGAGCCTTTTGTGTCAATGGGTATAAAAGAGTCTGCACCTTCAGAAGTGGGGAATAGGATCCTTCTTACTTTCCATTACTGAAACTCCAAAAGCTTTAGAAGGAAGGAACCTTCCTCATCAAGTCTGTTGCTTAACACACTTACTGTTCTCACCGGAGAAATGTGCCTTGCACTTTGGAGACAAGTCTTGCCTTCTGCTCTTAGGAAAAGTTTTAGAGAGTTCTCCTGATATGCAGCAGGGACAGGAACAGGCTGCTGAACAGATCTTAACCCAACTTCAAGCCCATTGCCTAAAACATTTGCTGTTTCTCTCTGAAAAGTACACCCACAATTTGGTTTTGAGATAGATTATCACATGAGCAGTCGGCAAAAAGAGATGGAAGTGTTGTTCAAAGTCAAAAAGTTTCTGGATGAATGTCTTGTGTTACTGAACCAAGGGCAGCAAGTCAGTCACTAAAAATATACAAATCTCCAGTCAAGTCTAGTTAGTGCATCATTTATTGCTGAGTCAAGTCCAAGTCAAGTCACTGAAGTGACTTAAGTTTGACCTGAGTCTGAGCCAATCAACTTGAGTGTACATCATTGCAAACAATCACATTACCCTGGCTCTCATTCCTAAACTTGCCCTTTCTGAATTTGCCCAGTCTCATTTTAAAGCCATCCACATTGGCAACTATCACCACATTATGTGGCAGTGATGTCTTCTAGTTAGTCACCACCTGCTTGGATTTCCAACACTGTGAAATCTCTTCTTATTTGCCTGAATGTGTATCACTTTACACTTGCATAAAATGAAACTAATATCAGTTTAATATTTCATTCCAACCATTTTAAATAATTTAATGTCATTAGTATATCTGGCCACCTTTTTTTAACACCCCAATCACTCCAAATCATTTATTAACAAATTAAAAAACACTGGTCCCATAGATGCTTGGGGAACCCACTGTTTATATTCTTCTTTTGAGAGAATTGATAATTTATTCCTATTTTCTGCTATAAAAATATGACTTACTGACTTTTCTCAGTTATATAAATGTGCAATTATGTTTATAAATAATTGACTCTTTAACCATTTACAGGTCCATTAAAGGGTTTCTCTTCTTATCTTGTGATTATTAGAATACTATGTTGTACTTATTAGGATACTTGAGAGGATCCTTGATTGGCTTACCCTGTATTACCACAATACAGATTTTGGAATCTGCCTCATGGCCAAAATGGCTACTTCAGTTTTTTCATCACTTGGAAAATACTAGACTTAGCACTTCAGCAGTGGGACTTTACTGGAGGAAGAGTTCCGCATATCTCTATTAATCAATCAGGCAGCTTGGTTTCAAATGATTTCCTTTATCTAATCAATCTCCAGCCTTGTCAATATAAAAACTAACTGAAGTCTCTGTTGTCTTCATACAGAGGATATCAATTCACAGTGAATAAGCAGAGTTTTGGAGATGCGTGTGTTATTTTCAAAATGGAGAATCAGTGTTAATTAACCTTATTGTTTTTCCTGTTCCCTTTAGGGGGGCTGAAATCTACTTATTCCCGATTTGACAGTCTCCAGATCTTTCTCGCATGATATACAGACATCTCTCCTTTTCCTGCCCGATGAAGGGACCTAGAAGTCTTGAAAGTTGTACAAATTCTGATGCCTTTTTGGTTGGCCTAATAAAGATATCACCACAGTGTAGATCATGTCAATAATGACATTTTTTCCTTTCCACATGCTTACTGGTACTCATGAACTCTAGAAGATTAATGGGACAAGAGTTACCTTTGCAAAAGCCTCATGTATATTTTTTTCAGCAGGGTTTCCCCTCCTATAAGCTTGACCACTTTGTCTAGCACAACACCTGCCCTCACAAGTTGAACTGAAACAGGTGTTCAAATTGCTGGCCTGTAGTTTCCGGATTCCCCCTAGGACTGCCTTTTAAAAACTGATGTTAGCTTGGCCACTTTCCAGTCCTCTGATACAGAGGCTGATCTAAGAGACATGGTGCATATTTATGTTAGAAGACCTGCACTTTTACATTTGAGTTCATTAAGAACTCTCAGACAGACACTATCTGGACTGGATGATTTATTTCTTTTTATTCTAGGGGTTTAACCTTCATCTCTTGTTGCCATTATTTGCTTCAATTTCTCATACTGCCTTCCTGAAAATATCTGGCATGGATATCTGCCCAACATCTTCTGCAGTGAAGACAGATGAAAACAATTCATTTACCTTCTTTGCAGTGTCTTTATCCTCGCTTATTATTCTTTATCATCCACTGTTTTGACTGTTTCACTAGCTGGCTTTCTGCTCCTGATGCAGTTAGAGAGTTATTTATTCTTGATCTTGTTACTATTGCAGATATAGTCCTCAAAATCCTTTTTTAAAAAACCCTTATTGACTTTTCTCATTTACATTCATTTGCATTAATGTTTATCGTTGTATGCTCACATGCAGTTTGAAATCAATAGAAATGATGTGTTCACAGTATCTTCATACTCCTATGGAGATGGCCGTATTTGATTTAAAAAAAAACCTATCTAAGATTTTAATAGCCTGCAAGTTATAGGTAGTACCATACTTAATATTTACAACGCAGAACTAATTTCACCTCTGTGTCTACAAAAAGACAGTATTATTAATATCTTTATTATTAATAAATGCTGTGATAATTCACATATTAGTATTTAGCTACATATAATAATAAATGTTTGTTTTTGCTATGATTCTGACTTATGGTGGCCTTATCTTAGTGTTTTCTTGACAAGATTTATTCTGAGGAGGTTTTCTATTGCCTTCCTCATAGGAAGAGAGAATGTGATTTGCTAAAGTCACTCAGTGAGTTTCCATGGCTGAGAAGGAATTTGAACCCTGTTCTCCCGGAGTGCTAGTCCAGTACCAAAATCACTATACTACATTGGTTCTATGATGATAAAAAGCCATTATTAAATTCATGTAATCACCAATTAACAGCAGTAAGCAGTGATTATTATGATTGCTATATACATTAAATTGGGTTCTGATCTCTCTTAAAAATAAAAAAAAATATGTCTGGATTTTTTCTTCATTAGAACTTAAAACAGACATTCATACGTTTTCCTTCACTCTTTATCTACTATATAAAAGTCAAAGTTTGTATGTTTGTTTGTCTGTGTCAAGCAAAGACCTCATATGAATGCCTGTGGAGGTGAAGTTTAGGGAGGGGCCTTTAGAATTCTCAGCCAGAGAGCTCTTAGGCCTGGCCAGTTGCTATGGAGATGAGGCCTAATAGCAAGGAGGAGGACAGTGTATTCCCTCAGGAACCCAACCTCTGTATGTTAATAGTTCTGAATATCTCTCTGAATAACTCTCTTGGAATATGGGGAAAAGTTACAGGTACTGGACAAGACAGTATGGGGAATTACAAACACAGGATCACAAATCTAACAACTATTACCTATGAGAAAATAAAATCCCGGGCAACGCTGGGTATATACACTATTTTAAAATAAAACTTGCAGTCACTAGCAAACAGAATTATTCTGACTGTGAAGGCATTATTAAAATCAAGATCATACCCGGAACTAACATACAGTAATTTCTGTGGCATATGGTAACCAAAGGAGCAATGTGAACATGACTACTCTGTGTGCCTTAAATAAGATCCTAGGATTTCTCCATCATATGAATCAGAATCTCCACAGGAATTTGTATCTATCCAATCAATGTGCATGGGGCTAGGCTACACTCCAGTTTCTATCTACCGTATTTGCTGGCATATAAGACACACCTTTTTCTTAAAAAATACCCTTTGAAAATAGGGTGTGTCTTATATACCAGCAAATACTGTAATGCTAAGAGCATAGGGAATGAACTGGCAGCCAAAGTTCTCCTTGCCCAAGCAAATAGGAAGGGAAGGAGTAGTGGAATCCAGAGGAAACACTCCTTATCTTCTCCTCCTCTCCTGTGCATTTTGACTCTCCTAGGGTCCAAGAAAAGTGGTGCAGCACTCTTTTCATTCCCCTCCTCTCCTGGTGCAGCATTCTTTTTATTCTCCTCTACTGGTCCAACACTCTTTTCATTCTTCTCACCAGGGAACTAAAACACTTTTTTCCTGAAAAATCCCCCGTGAAAGTGGGGTGCATCTTATATGCCAGCACGTCTGGCAAATACGATATTTATTAGAATCTACGTAGGAAACCCTCCCTTGCTTTTGCGTACATCAATTTACACAGAGTGGTCTCTACATGTGATCAGGATCTGCACTCTCCCTGTCTATGTACATTAATTGTACACAAAAGAATGATTGACATGGGATTCCGGTATAAATCATCCACATGTCCATTGATGTGAATGCTCATTCTAAAGAAATGCTGGAACAAAGATACAGAATGGTTCTCAAGGAGGTCTGTGAACTGCGTACGAAAGTAATTTTCACTTCAAGTTATCTTCTGTTATCTTGCCTTTTTTCCAGTCTTGTTATTTATTTATTAAAATAATTATATCCTTCCCTGTAGCATAGGATCTCAGGGTAACATTGAAGCAAAATCAGTTTAACCAGTTCAAAACAATTTAGAGTTTAAAGCAGTAGAAATAATTTGAAAAGATTAAAAGCATATGAAACAGTTGAACAGGTTAAAGGTTAAAACATTTGAAAACCACATGCATGGACATTTCAGAAGAAAGCAGGTAGCTCCCAAGGGTTTAAGTAAAAAGCCCTGTTCCTACTTGGCACCAGCATGAAGTAACAACTGGATGTCCAAGGGGGGCCATTCCACAACCAGGGTACCACTGCTGAGAAAGTTCTCTCCCAAGTTCTCATGCGATGTATTGCTCCCATGGGTTGAGCACAAAGGAAGGTTGCATCGTGAGACTTTAGTTCTTTGGCACGTGGATACAGGGAAAGGGACCTCTTCGTCTATTTATTAATTTATTAATAAATCTCCTATATTAGAAGATTTCAGGGAAGCTTACAAATAGCATTAAAATAAGTTAAAAATAGTAAGTATGTATAAATAAGCTAAAAACGTATTAAACAATATAATGAGCTAAACACTGGTTTTTAAAAAGTTTTTAACACTATGAATAACAGTCTTGGGGTGAATTAATAAAGTTCAAAGGCTCTGGCAAACAGGCAAGTTTTAACTTGGCGCCTAAATGACAAGAATGTTGGTGCCAGTCGGGCTTCCAGGTTGGGGTACCATGACTGAGAAGGCCCTCTCTCATGTCCCAACAAGGTGTATTGCCCTCACTGGCTGGACATGGAGGAAGCCCTCATAGCAGATCTTAATCTTTGAGAAGGCACATATGTATCAAGATCCCAATCTGTAGAGGCTCTGAGCACCTTGAATCCAGACCAAAAGTGTATTGACAGCCACTGCAACTATTTTAGGACCGGCATTGTACAATGTCTGTGTGGTATTCCATTCAGCAATTGAGCTGCTGCGTTTCGCACTGGCTGCAGCTCCTGAGTCATAATTGAGGACAGCCCCAAGTACAGCGCCTTACAGTAGTCTAACTGGGAGGTTATCAGCACGTGAACAACTTTGGCTGGGTTGTCCTTGTCCAGGAAAGCTTGTAATTGGCAATCCAGTCAAAGATGACCCCAAGCATTCTGAACTACAGAAATCATGTAGGAGAGATACAGTAATAATAGGAGATTTCAATTACCCAGATATATGCTGGCAGTCAAACTCTGCCAAGACAGCAAGGTCCAGCAAGTTTCTTGCTAGTATTGCAGACAATTTCATGGTCCAGAAGGTGGAAGAGGCCACAAGGGGATCAAATATTCTAGATATGAACCTGACCAACAGGGATGACCTTGTTAATGAGGTAGAAGTGGTTGGATCTTTAGGGGGGAGTGACCATGCCCTATTGGAATTTGGCATTCAGTGGGAAGGAGAAGATAAGGGTAGCCAGACACTCATCTTAGATTTTAAAAAAAGCGGACTCCTATAGACTTAGGGAGCTGCTGGCTGCAATTCTGTGGTCAAGAAAGGAGTTCAGGAGGCATGGGAGTTCCTTAAAAAGGAGATACTGAAGGCACAATCTAAAACTGTGCCAATAAGGAGGAAAAATGGAAGGCATCTGAAGAAACCAGAATGGTTGACTAAAGAACTCTCAGCTGAGCTAAGTGTTAAGAGAAACATGTATAGGAAATGGAAGAAGGGGGAAACCACCAAAGAAGAATTTAAGCAGGTAGCCAGGAGATGTAGGGAGGAGGTCAGAAAGGCTAAAGCACAGAACGAACCTAGGCTGGCCAGAGACATTAAAAACAATAAAAAGGGCTTTTTTAAATATGTCCGCAGCAAAAGGAAAAAGAAGGAGACGATAGGGTCGCTGCGCAGAGAAGATGGCAAATTACTCACACGGGGAAGAGAAAAGGTAAACTACTTAACACCTTATTTGCCTCAGTTTTTTCCCAGAAGGATACAAGCACTCAACCTGGCAGTTGGGGAGCAGGTGAGGAAGCAGGGGAAATGAGGCACATAATAGGTAGAGAGGTGATACAGGAACACCTGGCCACACTGGATGAATTCAAGTCTCCAGGGCCAGATGAATTGCATCCTAGGATATTAAAAGAGCTGGCAGAGGTCATTTCTGAACTGCTTGCTATAATCTTTGAGAAATCTTGGAGGACAGGAGAAGTTCCAGCAGACTGGAAGAGAGCAAATGTTGTCCCCATCTTCAAGAAGGGAAAAAAGAGGACCCAAATAATTATCGCTCAGTCAGCCTGACATCAGTACCCGGAAAGATCCTGGAGCAGATCATTAAGCAGTCAGTTTCTAATCACTTAGAAAGCAACGCGGTAATCACGAGAAGTCAACATGGATTTCTCAAAAATAAGTCATGCCAGACTAATCTTATCTCTTTTTATGATAGAGTTACTAGCTTGATAGATGAAGGGAATGCTGTGGATGTAGCATGTCTCGATAGCAGTAAGGCCTTTGACAAAGTTCCCCATGACATTCTTGCAATGAAGCTGGTAAAATGTGGGCTGGACAGGGCTACTGTTAGTTGGATTTGTAATTGGTTGACCGACCGAACCCAAAGGGTGATCACAAATGTCTGCTTTTCATCCTGGAGAGAAGTGACTAGCGGGGTGCCACAGGGTTCTGTCCTGGGCCCAGTGCTGTTCAGTATTTTTATCAACGACTTGGATGAAGGAATAGAGGGCATGCTTATCAAATTTGCAGATGACACCAAATTGGGAGGGGTTGCTAATACGTCAGAGGACAGGATCAAAATTCAAAATGACCTGGATAGATTGGAGAGCTGGGCCAAGGATAACAAAATGAAATTCAACAGAGAGAAATGTAAGGTCCTACACTTAGGTAGAAAAAACGGAATACAGAAGTATAGGATGGGGGACACGTGGCTGGATAGCAGTATGTGTGAAAGGGATCTAGGAGTCTTCATAGACCACAAGTTGAACATGAGTCAGCAGCGTGATGCGGCAGCCAAGAAAGCCAATGCAATTCTTGGCTGCATCAACAGGAGTATGGTGTCTAGATCGAGGGAGGTACTGGTACCACTCTACTCTGCTTTGATTAGACCTCATCTTGAATACTGTGTCCAGTTCTGGGCATCCCAATTCAAGAAGGACATGGTCAAGCTGGAGCAAGTCCAGAGGAGGGCAACCAAAATGGTGAGAGGTCTGGAAGCCATGCCCTATGAGGATAGACTTAGAGAGCTGGGTATGTTTAGTCTGCAGAAGAGAAGGTTAAGAGGGGACATGATAGCCATGTTTAAATATTTGAAGGGTTGCCATGTAGAGGAAGGAGAGGGCTTGTTTTCTGCTGCTCCAGAGACTAGGACTAGGAGCAATGGATTCAAGCTGCAGGAAAGGGGATTCCACCTGAACCTCAGGAAGAACTTCCTGACAGTCAGGGCTGTCTGGCAGTGGAATCTGCTGCCTTGGAGTGTAGTGGAGTCTCCTTCCTTGGAGGTTTTTAAGCAGAGGCTGTATGGCCATCTGTCAGGAGTGCTTTGAGGGTGTTCCTGCATGGTAAGGGGTTGGACTGGATGGCTCGTGTGGTCTCTTCCAACTCTACATTTCTATGACTCTATGATTCTATGTAGGGCGCCAGTAATAAAGATAGATTCAGGAGTACTCCCAAGCTACACTCAGTTACAACTGAATAGGCCATTCATCCAGTTCCTTGATCTCAGACCTATGAATCCACAGAACAATAGTTTTATTGGGATTTACCTTCAGTTTATTGGCCCTCATACAGCTCGTCCAGGCAGAGGTCCAGCAGCTGCACAGCCCCGAATGATTCCAATGACAAAGGAAAATGAGCTGAGTGTTATGAGCTTGGTGCTCAGTTCCAAAACTCCTAATGATCTTATCCACTGACTTCATATAGATATTAAATACCATAGAAGAAAGAACGCTGGAACATCTGGAAGCTTAGTAGCCATAGGGCTGAATATGAATCCACCAGTGCTACTCTGTAGAACTGATCCCCCATTATGGGACAGAAACGCTGTAACACAGTTCTTTGGGGTAACAAGAAACCTCTGTTTTGAAGAAAAGCCCTCTAACTCCTGTTGCTAGAAGACCTTTACATACTACAGACTGACCTAAATTATCACATCAGTTTTGTCAGCTATCATTGCTAGCCTGTAACATTACAGGTTGGTGCAGTTGGACTTCTGTGATTTTATTGGAAGACATGGTATAATTTTTCTCCAACAGACCAAGGAGTTTGATAATTTAGAATTAAATGGTTTTGAAACACATTTTCTGAAAAGCAGAGCCCAGTGCAAGGGGAGACTGTCCTAAGAAAGGTCTTGGAATATTGATCTCTACCAAGCTTTGAGGTACCCTCTCTGGCATTGATATGCTGCCTAATATTGCGATTGGTCTGGTTATTAAATTGTGTTCATTTTCATTACTATTAATAAATGCTTATTTTCCTCCATGATACCAAAGGATAGGTGGCTCAGGCTACCAGAATTTATTAATAAAATGACTGCCACGCCGCCAGAAGCATCTATGATTTTGGCAGAGGATTTTAATGCCAGACTGGACCCAAATGATGAAGTGATTTATAACAATTTAGGTGAATATCCTGAAGCAAAAGCAGGACATCTGATACCTTTTCAGCAATTCAAGGATAAAGTATGTAACTCTTCTGGTTTGTGCCTTCAACAAATGATAAATAACTTAAATTTAGTGATACTGAAGCTTGGGGTGGGGTGGTTTATGCACTGGGGCATCAACAACTGACTATCTAGTGGTATCTCATTGTTGGTTAAATCTAGTATCAAATTTCAGGGTGGTTGTATGTTCTGAAAATGATCATCTTCCTTTAATTGCAATTTTAAATCTTGAGGCACAAGGCTTCTATGCTGAGTTTGAATGTGAGTTAAAATTAGAGGCTGATTTAAAATTTTTTCATGTTAAATGGACTGTTAAAGCAGGCCACAATCAACCTCCGATATTCAGAAAGCTGCCTTCGATTAAGAGACTCCCTGCTGGCTGCAAGATTGCCAGAGGATGTTATATGTTTGTATCAGAATCTAACTGTATAGCTACAAAATTGTTTGTTACGCATTAACCCTCCCAAACAACACTCTTGTCTTTACATGTCTAACCTTTGGTTTGACCATGAGTGTTTAGATATGAAGAAATCTCTTGTTGAAAAATCTAATTTATACGTATGTTGGATATAGTATTGTTACCTGTAGAATTAATTAAAGGAAAAAAAGAATGAATTGGCAGAAGTTAATTGCAACTCGTGATTCATCTACTTTCTGGAACATAGTGTCTAGGGCTGCCAAACTAACTTATGTGAATTAGATTTTCACATTCTTATGAAGACCCAGGAATCGTTTTTCAGTGCTATGAATATAAAGCGGCAACCTGGACACTCATTGACACAACAATAAGGTCTTTCTGATTGGTTCCCAGTTTCATAATCTGAAATTAGGAGGCTTATTCCTGGACTTAAATTCGGCAAAACCCCAGGAAGTGATTACTAACCCCCAAACTTCGTAAATCAAATTTGGAGTGGTTGGCACCAGTTTTAGCTGCTCTGTTTACAGGTATGGGTTGTATTGCATGTATTCCATTTGATTAGGGGCTTGCAATAATCATCCTAATCTACAAAAAAAGTTATAGATCAGCTCCTGCCAATTACAGATCAATTAGTCTTTTAAGTATCATCAGTAAATTGTATGCTAGTCATCTTCTGTTGTTGGGTGGAGATGAAAAATTTCCTGGAGGAAGAGCAAGAAGATTTTAGGTTTGAGTGCCCTTCAGTTGATCAGGGATTAGTATGACAACATTTGATAGAAAAACATTCCTCTATTTCAGGGAGGCACCTTAAACAGCTTTTATAGACTTTAAGTCTGCATCTAACATGGTCCCAAGACATAGACTATGGCAAAAACGTAGCCACTGACATTGATAGGCAACTGCTGATTTTTATTGGCAGTGTTTGTGACAAAATGTATCAGTGAATGAGATATATTCATGAAGGTTACTTGACTAGAATAATACCAACAAATACTGAGTAAAACAAGGCTGTGCTCTTGTCCCTACTCTGTTCAACATTTGCTATTAATTCCTTGGTTATGTGAAATAAATTCTCATTCACTTACATTGGCAGGGAGATCCATATCTATTCTACTCTATGCAAATGATGCAGTACTTCTGTCATTGTCATGTGTACGTTTGAGACACCCATTAAGATCTCTTGGTGTCTAACACAATACTGGACAGTTCATGATTAATTATGATAAATCTAAAGTTTTCATTTTACTTGGAAATGGTGTAACATCACTGGAAATCAGTGGACATCCAATTGAACAGGTCAAAGTTTATAAATATCTGGGAGTAATTTTTCAATCTACAGGTTCCTGGAGAGCTCAAATGACTTATGCCATAGTAAATGCACAATGGAGTTATAACTCACTTCTCTTTCTCTCTTTTTCTCTCTCTTTTTTTTTATGTTAAGATTGGCCAGCATGTACCCTCAGCAATTCAAGTGTTCAGTCCTAAGATTTTAGCACAAATGTTACATGGAGCAAAGTGTGTGTGTTTAGCCACCCGCAGCAGTGAGGCAATTCAAGAAGACAGCTGCCAATGGAAAACCTGGGGGGCATTAATTTCCCCACCCATTAAAGGGCATTACATACTTCCCAGGATATCTTATATTGAAGATTGATTTAAAGAAAAAATAAAGAAGAAATAAGAAGCCAGTGATGCATACAGTAAGCTGATTCTCTTCTGTGTTCCTTCTCTGATTTTGAGCTTTAAGGAAACAGTACATAATTTCTTTCTCCATTGGAATGATGGAATGAAACCAACTTTAGAAAGGAAGTTGAAATGCTGTCAAAATGAAATTCTCTTTGAATGATTTTGACCAATAGCTTATTCTTGATTTTTATAATTTTGTATTTGGATTGCTAACTGATTTTTAAAAGTATTAGATTGAGATATTAATTTTGGTAAAATAGCTCCAGACCCTATTTACTGGAAACGGTTGCAATGGACTGTGAGAAAATTATTTTCTTATCTGATGTTATTCTACTTTGACAGATAAACATTCTAAGTTAGTGTCATTTTGAACTGACTCTTGAGCTTTGGCCTATTGAATAAAACGCATTCTCAGTTTGAACCAGAGAAAGCACCTGCATACTTCTTGGATTTTTGGAATAAATTTAGGGATTTTAAACATGAAGAATTGAGGAAGCTTGGAAAATTGAAAATAATTTTTACAAACCTTCTGGAATTGGACTCGTGGGATCCCACTAAAAGTGCTTAACTGAAAAAGAAAAAAAAATAGAAAGAAATTCTTTGGACTTGGATGTATGAATGCCTGATTTATTTCTTGAAGATTTTACAGAGGAAGTTCAGGAGCAAGGACAAAGATAAATACATGATAAAAGATTCATATAAGAGGTAAAGATAAACTGAAAGAATTTGGGATCCAGGGCAGTATCTTTCTAAAGTTGGTTGATTGAGAAGAGATTCAACAAATATATGAAGAGGAAATAAAGAATATTTTTTAATTGGCAAGAAGGAAAGAGAGAGACTGTACTGTACAATATGAAGGAGAAGACAGGAATTAATATTCATATTAGGAGAATATTTGGAGGTTAAATCAGAGCAAAGCAATGGAAAAATTATTATAGAAGAAGAAACATTCAAAAATTTTAGAAAGATAGGTGAGGGATTTTTTTTTTTTTTGTAAATCTAAAGGGGTTTTTTTTGTTGTTGTTAAAAGGTATTGACTTGGAGTTGAAGCATGGATAATGAGTTATTTGAATGATGTCTAGAGATTTAAGTTAAAAAGATGTTTGTTATGGTAGGTGATGAAATAATTTTAAGATTATTAAATTATACAGAGAAAATGAAGAAAAAGTCAAAAGCCCTTGCAAGTGTTTCTCATTTTTTCTAGTCTGGAATGAAGGACATTTACTGTGTATGTTAATGTGTATATTTCTAGGGTGGGGTCCATAGCCTTAATTTCAAAGGGTTCCCAACACTTGAAAAAGATTAAGAATGAGAATATAAAACTAATACAGGTGCTAAATTGAAAAATATAATCTGTACAGGTGCCTTGACCCTGACTACAGAAATAATTTTCAGGGAGTTGAGACAGATCTGCAGAAGCCAAACAAGTGCCTTAGAGATTTCACTAAATCTTACGAGCTACAGTTAGCCCTCTGCATTTGCAGGCTTCACTTTTGTTGATTCGATTATTTTATTTGCTGTCACCTCTGCTGCCTCTCTATGCCGTTTTTAATAGGGAATGCAAGCCTTGTGAAACTGAGAAACTGCGAGCGAGGCTTGTACGTGCCTATTAAAAATGGTGTGGGGCAGCAGTGGAGGTGGCAGTAAGCCCCACCAGCCACCCACTTCTGCCTTGTGAAAGAACCCTGATGTGATCATACTTTTTTTTTGTGTTAAATATGGTTAGGGAGGGGCTGGAGTTATTCATGGTTTTTTTACATTCGTGAGGGTCCTGTGCCTCTAACCCTTGCGAATATAGAGGGATTACTTTACTGTGCTGGTTTGTTTACCACAATGTTCAACATTTGGTTCAGAGGAAGGAGCTAGCACTCTAGCTTGTCCCTCTCATGATGTTATTCTTTTGTCCAAACATGGCCCAGTGAGTCCAATTTGTCTTTTCCGAACTCCTGCCTTCTGTCACTTAGTAGAGTTTGCCATGCCATCTAACTTGACAAGACATTACATGATTGTTAGGTGTATGTCTAAGCAAGAGTTCTACAGCATTTCTCAGATGTGTCTTAAACATTTAGGCACTCTATTCAATTGATTTTAAGAACACAGAATTATTACAGGCACATATTTCTGGAGACGTAAAACTAATTACACTACTGTGTATTATAATGAAGGGATAAAGTATGAAGATTAGTAATAGGAAAATGCTTTGATCTGATACTCATTTTTCTTGATTGTCTAATCATGCGCTCTGAAGGTTAAGAAGGCAAAGCCATACTCTGTATGGTTGTTGTGTGATATGCAGGCTATTGAGGCTATTCAAGGTTATTAGACACAGATTGGGTCTGCCTGCCAAAAATGCTCATTTTCTGCTCTAGTGTGCAACTGTGCATATTAATGGATTTTTCACAGAAGAAATAGCCATGGAGAGATTTCTATAATAGACTTATACTACAGAAATATGTTTCAAAAATGAGTTTTTAAAGAACAACCCCCCAAATACTGTACACATGCTGGGGTCTTAGAATCTCATAAAAACCAAATTAAGCATGAAACAAAAGAACCTGGGAAGGAGAAAGGAAAAAAGAGCATTATAAAATACTGCCCTCAGCACACCTGCAGAGTACCATCCTACAAAAGAAACCAACGCAAATGTCAGCTGTTAGAATATATTCTCACCAAAGCACTGAAATAATCCCTTCAGCCTGAAATGATCTAAAAAAATGTAGAGTAATGGATGTAATCTTTAAACTGATCTTTCCTCTTCAGGTGAATGTAGGGGGAAAATGACATTAATATTTAATGCTATCAATTTCCAAATTAAATCATTTTAGTATCAGATCCACCAATTCTCTGCCTTAGCCTAGGGAACAATGGACTAAAGTTGAGTGTGGGAGAAGATGAAATGCAAAGCACTTGAACATCTACAGAATGGACAATGCATATGTAATGAAGTTACACACTTCAGTATGAGTGTGAGTATAATGAAGTTAATTTGTTACTTAAAACATTAGTTTCCCTTGCCATGGGATTTACAGAGGAAAGTTGTCACCGTGGCAGTTGTTACCATTGACCTCTAATGGTACAGTTTGATACTGGTTCCTTCAACAGTGTTATTTTCATTATTTCAGAGTTGCCTTTCACCAACCTATATGTCTTTCTCAGGTGGACTACAAAGCGAATAACAGGATTTTTCCTCAGAGCCGAAGAGAGTCAAACACATCTGGAAACTGTCAGGTTCAAAGGGCTGACTTAGAACAACCGGTTTCTACTTTGAGTTTGTTTTGCCACTGATCTGTCTCTTCTCTTCTTTCCATCTTTTTACAAGATGTACACTGCTCATTCACCTTTCAAAAGCCTTATTTACTAAAGATTAGTAAGGAATGATGTCAGAAGTTAGTAAGAGATGAGTTAGGAGGATACCGATCCCCTACAAGTGCAGCAGTAAGTAGCTTACTAGAAAAAAATACTCAAAGAATGAAGGGTGGAGAATTCTTAATCAGTGGCTTTATGTATATGCAGAACTTTTTCTACACAACTGAATCACTGCATGCTGTCTGCTTCCTCTCATTCTACCTGCAAAAATCAAAGGTAGTGCAAACATTTCACAGGGAGGAGCCACAGATCCAAAGTTTGGTGCATGGTACCTCCAGTGCAGAAGATCATATATCTAACAAGCCCACTGTGTGCATCCATCTTGCTTTAATATTTTTTCTTAACTCTCTTAACCTTTTACTGTAAGGGTAATAAAAATAAATTGGTATTTGCAATTAATTCATTTTGTCATCTGCCTTTCAAATAACACATAGGAAATGTTTGCAGCAAAGGTTTACAAAGGATCCAAAGAGTCCAAGGACTGTTAAAAACAAGATTTTTAAATACAGCATCAAACATTTAACAGCCTGGTCTTGCTGGTTCTCCGTGTCCAAGCCCTAAAACCTCCTGATCCTCTTTTTTTCTCATCTAAGAAAAAGGGGGTTGACAAAAATGGATGAAACAATTCTATTAGCTGCTTACCTGGAAGTAAACCTATGTGAATTCAGTGGGGCTTACTTCAAAGAACGCACAGCTGCATGCTTTGGCTTCAAACTAATGTTCTAATCTTACTAAACCACTCAAAGCAGGTGATTGACTGAAGCAGGGGATGGGTGAAAAGCATAATGGTGGGAGGAAAGCTTTAAAGGAGGAAATGGGGTGGGGTTGAATAAAGAGAACTTTTCATTTAACTATGTAAGTGTCCAGCACTGTGTGAGCAATAATCACACTAAAGGAGTACAAAAGGCTCACTCTAAATAATAATAATGTATGAAACAATAAATAATAAAAATAAAAAGAGAACCAGAAGGCTCATCTACTTGCTTGCTGAAAAGATTTCAACAATTTCCACACAGGCCAATTTGGTTTTTGGGGGGTGGGCACTAGCCTTCAGCCCTAAAGGTGCTGAGATACTGAATAGGCCATGGTTGCCTTCCTCCTGACTTATACAGTTCCTCCACTCCAGCAAGTTCTTACCATTTTCTTGCTTCTAAAGTGCACTAGGCAACAGACAGATTACAATTCAACTAGCAAACAGTTATGTAATAAATTTCTTCCCGTTCTAAGCCTTCTTGTCTTTGGAGCCTCCTATTCTGCTAAATATGGAACAGAGAGAGCCACCTTATTCCTAAGGAATTCTAATGCCCTAAACAATTAATTCATTAAAATGTATAGTTAATTTTAAGGTTAATTAGAAAATTTAGGCACTACAGCCATGTTAGGAGAAAAATCTAATAAATTAATAATTTACCAAATTAATTAATGAATTTTTCCATGTTCTGTTCCAATCTTTTGGAAAGCATCTTGAGTGTCTGGAAAGGCTGCTATGTGGAAGAAGAGACAGGGAAATCAGATTCTACTAACTGCATTTCATGTGCCTACATCTGGATCCAGTTCCCTAATGAGTGATTATGTAGAGGCCAGGCACATAGATAGTAAAATTTAACTTGACCAAAGTCGTTTTACAATATGTTGTTGTTGTTATCTTTATTTATACCCCCTTTTTTTCCTGATACGGACTCAAAGCAGCTTACAATAATTAAAAAAAAGAAAAACATAGTTAAAAATCATGGAATATAAAAGTTAAAACACAAGCAATCAAATAAGAATTAAACAATAAAATAAGAATTAAAACATAGTTAAAATACATAATTAAAGCATAAATTAAAACAGTTAGCAATAGCCAGCACCTTTTTATCAGAAAGGCCATAATCACACATTGAATGTCTGTTGGAATAAAAATGTCTTTGCTTGATTATGGAAAGAAAGTAAGGGGGGGTACCAGTCTGACTTCTTTAGGAAGAGAGCTCCAAAGCCTGGGAGCAGCCATTGAGGAGGCCCTCTCCTGTGTTCCCACCAGAAGTGAGGGTGGTGGGACAGAGAGAAGGACCCCTCCAGCAGATCTCATAGCCCAGGCTGGTTCTTAAGAGAGAATACAGTCTTTCAAATAACCTGGATCTATGCTGTGTAGGGCTTTAAAAAGTCATCACCAGCACTTTGAATTGTGCCCAGAAACAGACTGGCAGCCAGTGAAGCTATTGCAACAGGGGGTTGTGTGATATGTTTGAAGAGACAACTGAAGAGGTCATTGCTTCTTTCATCACTCAGTGAAAAAAGAGGTGGTAATTTAAGCTCTTCTGAACCAAAGATTCCTTCTTCATCTCAATTTATAATTGCTGAAGTACACAACAGTGACAGTGTAGTGTTACAATATGCCAACCAAGAGTTTTTGCACACTATCCTGTGACATATATTTCTGAACAGCAAATTTGTTAAAACAAGGCAGATTTCTCATCCTGATGTACAAAACCTTCTCAGTCCATGTTTTGTTATGAGTATCAGAGCAGGGCGGCTTGATCAAACCAATCTCCTTTTGAAGTCATTGATGTTGTGCCCTGCCTTGCAGCACAGAAAGCTATACATTATACTTTGTGTAATGAACATTCTATTCATTGCTACCATGCATTTTTAGTGGAAAGCCAACTGACTTATACATGGTGCATTCATATTTTGAAGGCTTGTTTCTTCTACTGTTTGTTAGCTTCATGCCTAAATTATGTGTACTACTAGGAAAGTTAAAAAATCCGCTTCATGACTGTCATATATTAGATTATATTCTTGCTTTTTTTTTTTTTTTTTGCTGCATAGAATATTCCATAGCATTTGATCTATTGTGTCCCTTTGAGTCAACATTCAACTGGTAGAATTCCAGTCATATCCACAGTTTACTGTGACATCTGAAAGCTGCTTTGGAGGGTTTCACAGCCCTCCGGAGGGTCTTTTAGGAGAGCATGGGGGGCACCAGTGGGGATGGTGAGAATGTCTCCCCTCCCAATTCTGCTGGATTCTGCCATTTGACTGGAAAAAGCATCCTGCTCTTTATGAGTACCAATTGTGATTTCCTTAAAAAAGCAACTGATATAAAACCCAATAGAACAAAATGAATATCCATACACACATTATAACTCACAGTAAAATAAAAGAGCAATTAGTACTATGTTTTTGAATCTGCATTGCAGCAGTATTTGAAAGTAAGTGCTTAAAATAGCTTAAAATAATTTGCATGATTTGACTTGATTTGGACTACCGATTTAACTGCTTTTGTGTTTTAAAAACCTTAAATATGCAGGATATTTGTAATTCGGCTATGGAAAGAAATTACTTATAAGCCTTGTTTGGTCTAAATCTTGGTGGAATTTGATTATCCAGTGCATTCCACCTATTTGCCACAACAAGGTCCTGTGTTAAACTTGCTGATTATTACTTAAACATTGTTTCAGTGTGATTTGTTGAAGGATTTCATTAATACAGATTAGTACCTTTATTAAGCCGTGGTTAATTGAAGTCTCTGAGCTTCGTTAAGTACATTCAGCGAAGTGGATTAGTTGGTTTAATTTTATGTTCCCTTACAAGAAAAAAAAAAGTTGAGCAAAGTAATTACTTTTCCCCATTCGACTAAAAAGGAGGGAAATGAGTGCACAGTTTCTACTTATATAAATGATAGGTATTTGGTAAAACATTTTCTAGATCAAAGTGTCTAAGGTAGTTACACTCATTGGCTGCAAAATGATTAGCCCTGGGTGTGGATAGACGAAGAACTATAGGAATATGCTAGCAGGCCCCTCACTGATCCATGTGCATTCACTAAACTGACAGACCACATGTTCTTAATAATTGTGTGTTCAGGGCAGGCTCTATCATTAGACACAATGAGGGACTTGCCTCAGGCAGCAGATTTCTTGTTATTATGGAAAGGGAAATTAGTTACCAGTGATGTATTTAAGTCTTTTACTCCAAGTGTTAAGTCAAGTCTCAAGTCTTTGCAAGGTACTTTCAGGTCAAGTCTCAAGTGTGGGAGCCAACTTTAACAGAAAAAAAGAAAGAGGTGGTGGTGGTGGTTGTATGAGGTGGTCAATGGGCTTATAAGAGTCTACAGCTTTGTAAGTGAGGAATAGGATCCTTTTTACTCACCATTATTCAAGCTTCAAAGGCTTTAAGAAGAAGGATGCTTCATCTTTAAACGTGTTGCCCAACATATTTGCTGTTCTTCTCTGAGAAATACATCCTGTGCTTAGAGACTGAGTTTTGCCTGCACTCATTAGGAAAAGTTTTAGAAGGCTCTTCCAATATGCAACAGGAACAAGTGGCCAAACAGACATCGACCCTGCCTCAAGAGGCCCATTGCCTAATGTGTTTGCTGCTCCCCTCTGAGAAATGCACCATGCTTTTGGCTCGAGACAGATTGTCACATGACCAGCAGGCAAAAAGAGATGGAAGTGTTGTTCAAAGTTGTAAGGTTTCTTGATAAACATGTTTTATTACTGAACTAAGGGTAGGAAGTCAGTCACTAAAATATATCAGTCATCGGTTGAGTCGAGTCAGTGTGTCATTTACTGCCAAGTCGAGTCCAAGTCAAGTCACTGAACCGACTTGAGTCCGACTTGAGTCCAAGTCAATCGACTCAAGTCTACATCATGGTGAAGAAAGGGGAAAGAGGTGTGCAAGATTTTCTATGTCAAGTACCAGAATAATCTGCCTGACTGGTGTGGAGACAACAGACAACAAGGCCTTGCTTTTTCTTCTCTCAGACTGAAATTATAGGGTTCCCCCCCCTTTAAAGATTTATGGTAGTGTGGTTCCAGTTGGTTATAACCACTGAGAATCATTCAGTTCAGTCTAACTTTAGGAGAAAATACAGTATAATCTTTATTAAAACAGCAAACAGAATAATGTATTGGTTTCGTATGTCTATCTAAGTTCAAACGGCTCCTTAAAATACTTTTAAATAGTTTCATGTCTCTTTACAGCAGCATAAAGACACAGGCCTCTCTCTCACAGAGCCCTCTGGCTTCCCTCTTTGTCAAAGGCTATGTTCTCAAATCTGGGCCACTCTCTCTGACAAGATTTAACAATGGGTTGATTTCTCTTCTGCCCCTTCCCTAGGCTTTTCCTGAGAAAACACTCCTCATTCAATCGAGAACTCCTCTGGCTGAAGGATTCACCTTTTACCTTTGATCCCTGAAAATCTAACTCTTCTAGAAATCTCTTTCAACCAAACCCAGTGTGCCTGCTAGAAATACATTTCCACTCAGGCCTCCACCCCTCCTTTCCACTAAAGGACTGGGCTTTCTTCTGGAGTGGCCATTTCTGATTACCTAGGAACCTGTTGCTGGGTGGCTTTTCAACTACTCAGAATACCATCCTCCTATTCTCCATCACACTTAGGTACCATTACTTTGGGAGAGAGATACATTTGATGTTCTGCTTTTAGGCAGCAAAATTTTGGGCCAGCCCTCTGTTTCAGCCTGATTCCCAATCTGAGCTTGGAAAGGTTACTTTTCACACGGTAAGTATACCACTATCAATACTAGGTGGAGAATTTTGCAAGATGCAATAAAAAAAAGTTACCTTTCCAGTCTTTGAACTAAATCTCTTATCTTTGCTACTTCAGTAAATACAAACTGGTACTCCAACAATATCTCCTAGCGATATAACCAGAACATTTAAAAAAATTATTTTGAACTTGCAAGTACATATACAGTAGACCCTTACAACTGAACATACAGCATTGAAGTGATAGCTGATCAACAGTGGCTCTAAAAAATACAAGCCATAAATATAATCTGCTCAGTGATATACTGGACTGTAGCTCAAGTGTTATGCGAAAGAAAAATTCTCTGAACAGATGGCAGAGGAATCTAAATGTATCTTTTGCTCAAGTCTCTGAATCAGAAATTCTTACTGCAAAAATATTATACCTGCAAAGATATGTTGCCAGAACAGAAGTATCACCCATGCTGTGAAAACATATTTGTGTACTTTAGCTGTCATATTTGCTACAGTCAATCACTATTAAGGTGTGTGTGTGTGTGTGTATATATATATATTTACAGTTCTACAATCTGGAAAAGGGAAGGAAAAGGTCATTCTTCTAAATGGAAATCATAACAGATTTCAAGAACATAATTATGTTCTAGCAAGCAAAGAAATCATAGCAAAAGCCCTGTAGAAGAAATCAAGAATTTTAAAATAGTACTTTTTCATGGCTCCTCACTCTTTTCATGCCATTTGCGTTTGCATCAGGAAGTCTGAGGAAACTGTTACTTCCTAATTTCAACAGGGTTCAACCAACTACTTAAATCCAACACAAGTAGTGCCAAGAAAAAGACATTTTAGTGCCTGAGATATAGCACCGTACAGTCTTCCATCCATCAGTGAAAGCCCACATTTTCAAGTCATGCTTCATCATATTCCCCCGCTGTTCCAATCTGGCAGAGACACTTCCAATTAATCCTCCACCATTTCACTTTTTCAGCTGTTTTTTAAACGTCCTAGTTTCTTTTACCTCCTCCCGCTTTCCTTCTTCCTCCTCTGCTTACTTAAATTGATGCAAACTGAGTTCCACCTGTAAAAGTAGTTTGCATTCTATTAACCCAGCAAAGGGGAGAGGAGAGGAGAAAAGGAGGTGGAATCTTGCCCTTCCCAGCAGGTTCAGGCAAAAACAAACTGCTGCAACCCTTCCGAGCATCTGTGTTCTTCCTCCTTAATAACTTTTGCCATCTTGACCATACTCTGATGGTGTTTACTCACAAGCATTTCAGTTTCCATGTGTGAAAGGCAGTTCCTGCCTTTGTCACTCCCCCTCCTTATTCCAGGCATTCTATCCAGACATTCTGTTGCTTGAAGTGGAAGAACTGTGCTGCATGCATGATAGGACTGGTTTTCGGATAGATGACCTGGTGAGCCTAACAAAAATGGCCCTTTTAAGTGGGCAGAGGCAGCAGAATGCATTTATGTATCTGGTGGGCAGCAGCAAGCCAGATGCATATCCTCCAACAGGTTTTCACATCTGAAAACCTGGACACATGTGGCCAAGCAATATAAGAATGCGTCCAAGTTAGCAAAAGTGAAGAATGAAGAAATGAGGAACCATAAAAACCCCAAGGCCATTGCTACACTGGACTGCTATGTGCTATTATTCCACTTTCAACTTCCTATGGAATCCTTAAAGGCACTATAACTAAACTGCACTGCAACTGTCCAGTGTGGAAATGGCCCAACTCCTGTCTGATTTCGGAAGACAAACAAGGTCAGCCTTGGTTAGTACTTGAATGGGAGACTTACAACAAATACCAGGTGCTGCAAGCTATATTTCAGAGGAAAGAAGTGGAAAATGTCCCCGTTTTTCTATCCTCCAACCTCTTTCCCCCTTTGTCTTAAGTCTACTTCAATTACTCAAACTGAATTCAATGTGCAAAAGTGCAAAAAATGCAATAATTCATGGTGGGGAAAGGAAGGGGCAGGATATTGTGCTTCTTAGTAGGCTTGGACAAATGTAAACCACTACAGCCAGTCCTAGCTTGTGTGTTCTTTCTCATCAATAACTTTTACTATCTTGGCCACACCCAGATGCTGCTTGGCCACACATGTCCCAATTTACATCTGTGACATTTTGGAGTATGTCCTTGTGATATGTCAGTCAGCAATCTTGCTGCAGCAATTTGCATAGCGCCATCTTCTGAGTCATCTTCAAGGATGGCCTCCATACAACAGATTACAATATTCTAATCTGGAAGGTACCAGCACACAGACTACTCTAACTAGATGACCTCCACTGAATAAAAAGTTTAGCTGATGTAGACACTGGCCACAGTTAAAGCTGGTGTCAAGCCTTGCAATCTATCTGGGCCTCCAGTAACAAAGGTAGATCTAGGAGTAATCTCAAGATGTCCACTTTTCTTTGTGAAATATTTGCTTTGCAGGATGTGTACTTTTGTAAATCTCCTTAGTTTATTAAATTACAATCTATTTCATATAAAGGGACATAACCAGTAAAAAGAATATTATATGATGAATTTCTGATGAATTATTTGTTCCAGATGAAAAGAGGAACAGAAGTAGAAGAGTGAGCAAAATCTGCAGTGTAATCTGACATATTTACTCAGAAGTAAGCCTTTTCTGTTCAATGGGACTTACTTCTAGATTATGACCTAAAGATTCTCTTTCTGCCTTTTCCGGTTTCATCACACTTGAATTTGTTAATGCAAATTGTTTTGATTTTCAGGAAGCATTCATATAAATTTTCAATATAATAAATTATAATATATGTTATGAATCATAATCGAATTTAGGAGCACACATACATCCACTCACATACTAACACTCAGACTACCTTCAGTCTTTTCCCCACAAATTTCTCACTCACTCATACCTACACACAGAGCACAAAAATACACACAATGTCTCTGCTCCCCCCACTTTCCCCTTTTCTTTATCCTCTCCAGTCTATTAAAGTAACAGTCAGGAAACCTATAATGAAGAATGATAGAACAGCTCTTTCTCCTTTTTTCATTCTCAGTCTCACATACCTCGTGATGTCCTTAAACTCAGTGTAAACTGACATAGGGCTTTGTCACAAGAGGCAGGTAAATCACACTTACAGCAAGATAATAGCATCTTTGGCTGAGACTTATCACATGACCTTGTTCCTCTTCTGTTGTTCTCCTTGAAGAAGACAATTTGGATGGTGTTTCTTTTACAAAGGAAGTCATTAATGGATTAACCTGTTAATAACCTCCTCTGCAAAAGAAAGACTTTCCAAATAATCTCCCACTGGGAGAACAGCAGAAGAGGAACAATATTGTGTGATAAGCCCCAGCCAAAGATGCTATTTTCCTGCTGGAAGTGCAATTAACCTGCCTTTGTGATAAAGCCCACAGATTCAAGAATGAAAATACTTTGGGACTTTACCTTTCCTTGGATTGGAAAAAGAAGCACCCTCCGGAAAACTGGCATTCAACCCCACAAAAGAATTGTTGGCAGAGCTGCATCAAAGGAAGGCATAATTTTTTTTATCACTTTAGCACATAGAAAGGGGAGTGATAACTGAAATGATATTCCCCCACAATCATTCCTTTTTCTATAACCCCAGCAGCGTTCTTCTTACTTTAACGTCCCTTGCTCAACCTAGCATTCCTCCTCCCTACAACTTTCTTCAACTCACCACATTGCTTTTCCTGACATCCCTGCTTCTTCCCAGTGATGAAAAGAATGTTCTCTATTACTTGTTTCCAGGTTGAAAAATTAAGTTTCCCAATAGTCAGGAAACCTATAATGAAGAATGATAGAACAGCAAAACTTTCATAAGGGATTGCCCTGATATTTGAGTGTCGTAAAGTGTTTAGGGGGATTTTTCTGTGCTGATTAACAAATGTTGTTTTCTCCTGTACAGAAACTTTCTTTTTTTAATGCAACCCCCACATGTTTTTTTTAATGCCCCCCCCGTGTGTTTCTCTGAAGAAAAGTCCTCTGGCACACTTTGGGATGTTTGACTATGTGGAGGAGGCTGCACAAAATATTTATTTTTTTCCTTCAGTGGGGAGAATACTACAGTAAGTATTCATCCTTACTTATGAAGATGAAATAATCAAGGGTTTACATTCCTATCTTGGGCCATTTCCGCACTAGCCTGTTATAGCGCGATGATTCCACTTTCAACATCCTCTGGAATCCTGGGGTTTGCAGTTTCGGGAGGGGCTGGCCGGATTCCAGAGGATGTTGAAAGTGGAATCATCGCGCTATAACAGGCTAGTGCGGAAACGGTCTTAGCCAGATTCATAGCTTTCACTAGCTAACCACATTAACCCTTCTGTACCCCCCCACCCCACTTGTCTGAGCTGCCTGACCTGCATTGCTTTCTTGCTGCAACTCTTCACCTGCTACTCAGACAGAATGGGCTGGATTACTGAGCATTAAGTAAAGTTCACTTCTGCTGCTGCTCCCTTGCCACAAAGGAGGAACATTTCAGCAGTCATCTTGAAAGAAATCTGGCAGAAAACTGACACACAGTTTTAAGAGAAGAAGCCAGAGAGAGAGAGAGAGAGAATAGTGAGCAGTTGTTAACATGGGGACAACCATTCACTTTGCCTTCTCTCTAGCTTTCTATTGTGGAGGAGCAAACTGTGAGGGAACAAACTGAAAGCCAAACGTGGCAATGAGAGAACACCGTCCCCTCCCAACAACTTTTATTGCTGGTTTCCCCAGTCCCAGGCAGGGACAATGTGAGCGCACAGTACTGTGTGAAAACATGCAGACAAGCTAGTTAGGCTGAGCAAAGCATTGCCCAGAGGGCTGATGTGGGGATACTTGCTGGTGTGATGTTGACGCTTGGTTCCATGGGATCCCTATGAAGTTTCTTTTATTATATGTTACAGATGGTTATATTTTAGAAGTCACATCTCTCTTCTGCTTTTTTTTTTTTAAAGTCTGAGGTACTTAGCTATCCCACATTTACATACAATAACCATAAAATAAAATAATAATAACTCTTAAATTCCAGGAATACAACCATGTGCAATCAACATATAGAGGCAAACTGTATTTATTTTCTCCATTATTCTAATGATCATTCACTGGTTATGTGTGCATGGAGCCTATCATGAATAAATGCTGTACTTGTGTCTCTTATTATACCACTGGAGAGTGTGGATTTTGACAAATCCTAAGCCATCCTTATAAAGCTGGTATGTCTGTAGACTCTGAATGTAGAGGCTCACTGTGGGGACAGTTGGGGTACACTTTTTTCTCTAGGGGTACTCTTTTTCTTCTCTAGGCACACTATATTTATATATTAGAAGTAGTTGATTCAAAATAACTCATTCAGAAGAAACCGAGACAATCCAGTTATCTTCACATCTAAGCACTGCTGTTTATGCTCTGTGATTTGTGCACCCACCATCTCAGATTATCACACTGATGTTGAACATTCAGTATTTGAGCTGTTTGCAATTTTTCAAGTTTGGCATCATCTGAGAATTCATCAGTGTGCTGATCACTGTCTCCATCCACATATGACATTATCATTAATGACCACATAGCACTGTACTTTAATCCACATAATCAGCAGACAACATGCCAATTTGCTTTTGCTGGTATGTAAGAGAGAAATCAATAAAGTGCATACAGTTACAATATGGTTCAAGTTCTGCTGACAACAAATTTCCTTTAGCCATAAAGATTTGGAATGTTCTGATACTAATCTTGAAATGTTCCTGTGATAATAATATAGGTTTTTGAATTTCTGAATTATATAACATAAACACCCATACAATACAGAGTACTATCACGTGCGCAATAGCAACTGTTATCTTGAAGGATAAGCCTCCTGGGATCTGCAGGTATATGAGAAAAGAATCCTCCATATGCCAACCATTCATGTTAAGTAACAGGAGGTAAGCAGAAGGTAATAGTCCAGAAAGTTAAGATATAAATATAGAAACATGAAACAATGGAAAGACTGCTAAAGTAAATTCTATGTGTTTTAATAGAACTGTATCCTTCTTATTAATACTATTAACACTTCAACTGTACTAGCCTGTATAGGATACAAAATAAGGACAACAGCAATAACACAGCAAACCATTGAGTTCATGCCTGGTGGACTCTTTGAAACAGATGTGGAGGAGAGCTTTCAGTAACAGAATTTTAAATAGTCCATCAAATTGGGAAGCTCAAGAGCAGTGCACGATAACTGCTCTAATATAAACGTGCCAGAGACTTTGTGTGTGTGTGTGTGTGTGTGTGTGTGTGTGTGTGTGTGTATTCTAGACATCTGTTTCTTAACCCTCATACTGGCAGATGTCACATTTTAGTCCCAGGATTCACATACTGTTGCAGAAATAACACAGAATTAGATCTACAAGGTTGGCATTTTATGACTTGAAGAGCTGCAAATATTTCCCTATCTTTCAGCAACTGCCTTGTACAGAAGTGTGTCTGCGTATGTTGTATAGTCAAAAGCAGTGGTGCTTTTAGAACACAGAAACTGTTTGGGTTACATATTTTCCCCTAAAAGGAAGGCTGACAGCTATTCAGAACAAGTGTTCCACTCAACACAAGCACATTTTTTTCTGGTTTAAATATTATGGGACAATGTTGATTCTGAACCCACAAACACTCTTGTGGACACAAGGCATGTTCACTGGGATTCTCTTAACTTGAGTTACTCAGTGGTAAGGTTTTTTTTTCCATTTTATTTTTATTAAATCATACATAACAATAAAATCCTGACATACATATTATGCATTTCTCATTCTTATTTTCTTATATATACAAATATTTACATACTTTCATGGCAATGTAAAACATTTTCATCTTCCTTATTAAGCCATTTTGTTTTCTGGAACTTTTTATATCTTTTACATTTCCTTGACTTCCTTGGCCTCTATCCTAGAATCTTTTCAACACAATTATTTTCATATCGAAACTCCCGAATCCCTTCTATGTTAGTAATCAAATGCTTGTGCAACGTCTTTTCTTATTTGACTAATCCCAGTTTGGCTTTACTTTTTAATACAATCTTCTCATTTCTATACTTAATTTTACCATTCTCCATGTTTTTACCCCCATTCCATCAAATACTGTCCAACATATATTTAGTTTACATCCTCCCTTATATTGACAGTATCAATTTCAATATTCATATCAATACAGTACAGTGTCAGAATCAGCACCGGTATCCTTTTTTCTTCATAAGCTCTATTACTTGTTGCCAATCTTTTTCACTTGCTTCTGTATGTTTCCCTTTTAAGTGTAAAGAAAATAGATCAAATTGTTTTAATTCAGCTATTTTTTGAGTCCATTGCTCTATATCTGGAACTACTGGTAGATTTCATGATATCGTGAACACCACTCTTGCTGCAGTAATTAAATAGAGTAGTACTCTTTTGTTCCTCCGTTGGAAAGTTTTGTTAAACATAAATGTCATGTTTAACAAATATACTTCAGGCATCATGGGAAATGATATGATAAATATTTCTTTTATAATCTCATGTATTTTAATCCAATATTTTTCCGTATTTGCACATGTCCACCACATGTGATAGAATGTACCCAGTTTCTCTTTACATTTCCAGCATTTGTTATTTCCAACTTGATACATTTTATCTATCCTTTCTGGTGTTAAATAATACCTATACATCATTTTAATGAAATTTTCTTTTAAATCTTGTGAGCTGGTAAACTCTGACGTATTTTTCCATGCCATTTCCCAATTATTTAACGAAATTTCATGTTGGACATTACTTGCCCATTTTATCATTACTTCCTTTATGTTCCTGTCTTCCAATTTACGAGCAAGAAGGTATTTATAGAAAAGAGAGATCTTTTGTTTGGATTTCAAAAATATTATAGATTCTAATTCATTATGTGATTTTTGTGTTGAAATTCCTTCTAATTTTAAATCCATTTTAAATCTCCCTTCCAATTGTAGATATGGAAACCAATTTAGTTTAATGCCGTCTGTTTCTAATTCTTCTCGAGTTCATAATCTAATTATATCCAGTTTATCACACAGTATTAGATCTTTATATCTAAGTCAATCTTGATTTTTATCTATCCATTTTCCGTAGAAAGCTTCTTGGGGAGATAACCACGAAGGTATTTTAGTATAAGTTTGCTTCTTTATGTTCTTCCAAATTCTAATTAACGATTTTTGTATATAACGATTGGTAAAGTCTTTGTCTATCTTTTCTTTGCCGTACCAAAGGTACGCATGAAAACCAAATCTCATATTAGCTCCTTCAATTGTTAAGGTCCTTACATCTTTCAAGGTGATCCAATCACTTATCCACATCATGGCATTTGCATAGTAATACAGTCTTAGATCTGGTAAACCACATCCTCCTTTCTTTGGCAACTCAGTCATTAACTTCCACTTAATTCTTGTTTTTTTGCCTGACCATATGAATTTAGATATTTCTTTTTCCCAAGATTTGAATGGTTTATCATTTGTTATAATAGGCAAATTTTGGAATAAAAAGTTGAACTTAGGTAGGACATTCATTTTGATAGCAGCAGTTCTTCCTAATAAAGACAAGTTCAAGTTCGTCCACATTTTTAAATCCATCACGATTCCTTTCCAGATTTTATTGTAGTTATTGTAAAATAGGTCTTTATTCGATTCTGTAAACCAGATTCCTAGGTATTTTATTTTCTTCTCAATTTTAAATCCAGTTAATTTTACAATTTCCTCTTTCTCTTTTTGTCTCATATTCTTAGTCATAATGTATGATTTGTTCTTGTTTATCTTTAATCCTGCTGCTGTTCCGAATTGATTTATTTCGGCTATCAAGTCTTTGATTCCTGTTGTTGGATCTTCTATAAGGAAAATGTCATCCATGAACGCTCTCAATTTATACTCTTGATCTTTGATTTTAATCCCCTTTATAGCAGGATTTGCTCTTATACTCATATTCAATATTTCCAAGGTAGCTATGAATAGTAGAGGGGATATTGGGCATCCTTGCCGTGTTTCTTTAGTAATTTGTATTTCCTCTGTCAATTCACCATTTACAATTAATTTTGCCTTTTGTTCTTTATAGATAGCCTCTATCCACCCGACAAAGTTATTGCCACAGTTCATTCTTTTTAACAATTCAAACATAAATGACCATCTAACTTTGTCAAATGCTTTTTCTGCATCCAGGAATAGTATTGCCAACTGTTTTTAGAAATACTCTATTGCATTTAGCAGAATTCTTGTATTGTTGCTAAGGTGCCAATTGGGTAAAAACCCATTTTGATCTGTATGGATTGTTTCACTTAGGACTTTTCTAAATCTTGTTACTAATATGGTTGTAAATATTTTATAATCTGTGTTAAGCAGTGATACAGGTCTATAGTTTTCTGGTAATGTTTGGTCTTTTCCTTCGTTTGGAATTAATGTGATATTCACATTTTTCCAAGATTCTGGGATACTTTTCTGCTTTATCTCATTTAATGTTTTTGTTAGTGGTGATAGAATTTCCGCTTCAAAGACTTTATAGAATCTCGCTGTGCAGCCGTCTGGCCCAGGTGCTTTAGAAGTTTTCAATTTCTTGATTGTTTCCATAACTTCCATCTTTGTAATCTCTGCATTTAGAACGTTCTTCTGATCTTCCGATATTGTCCATATTTTATGTTTATTCAAGTATTTCTTTGTTTTCCTATCCTCTACTTCCTGCTCTATATCCTTTTCATATAACTGTGAGTAATATCTTTGGAAAATCTTTTTAATTTGCACTTTGTCAGTGGTTTCTCTTTGTCCCATTTTCATTTTAAATATTCTTCTCTTTTCTCTGTCTTTTCGTAGTCTATAAGACAACCATTTTCCTGGTTTATTTGAGTGTTTGAATTGATTCAGACGGCAATACTTCATATTCTTCTCTATATCCACCATATTTTTGGCTGCTATTTGATCCTGTATCAATTTTATCTCCAATCTTAATTTGTGATTTGAAATGTTGTCTCGGAGTTCCTTTTCTTTTGCTTTCAATAATTCCAATAACTTTAACAATTCTTGATTTGCTGTTCTTTTTTTGTAAGCTCCCATTTTTATCAAGTGCCCTCTGATAACAGCCTTACGGGCATCCCAGACCGTTTTAATTGCAATGTCTGAATTGATATTTTCCTCAAAATAGTTTTGTAGAGTATCTTTCAGATTTTTCACAAGTTTAAGATCTTTCAAGAGATTGTCATTAAGTCTCCAATTATATTGTTTAGTTTGTCTTAATTTTAGGCGAAGTAGTATGGGATTATGATCCGAAGTTATCTTCGGAAGTATTTCCATGTCGTATATGTTAGTATGCAATATTTTGAGATTAAAAAGAAATAAATTCTCAACATGGTATTGTATCTATCCGAGTAGAATGTGTATCCTTTTTCAGACCCATGTTTGAAAGTCCATGCATCTAGTAAGGACAATTGATCCATCATCTGGAAAAAGTTCTGTGGAAGTTTCCCATGAGTCTTTTTAACTTTTTAAATATTTGATCTATCTTCCAGTGGATTAAATATGCCATTCAAGTCACCCAAAATTGTCATGAGATTTTTCATTTGTGTACTCTACAATTTGCTTCCTAACTTTTGAATAGAATTTTCCTTTACATTCTGTTGGCGCATAGATTCCTACTATTAATATTGTAAAATCTTGTATTTGTAGTTCTAACATCAGGTAGTGTCCAGCAGGGTCATTAAAAATTTCTTTAACCGCATAGTTGTTTTTTACATAAATCGCCACACCTCTTTTTTTCTTCACGTATGAAGAGACAAAGCATTGTCCCGGTTTCGGGTTTTTTAAATATTTGGTATCTTTTTGTGCAATATGAGTTTCCTGTAGAGAGATGATATCATAGTTTGTTTTTTCTAAATAGTGAAAGATATGTCTTCATTTATATTGTGAGTTTATACCTTTGGTAATCCGAGAAAATATTTTTAATTCTTTATTCGCCATTTCTCACTTTGATTTTTGACTTTTCCTTGCTTATCTTTAGTTTTCTTCAGTATATTCTATTTCATTCTCTGATTGTAAGTCTCCTTCTTCTTTATCTTTATCTTGACTCCTTTCTTGCTCTTCCAAATCTTCTGAAGATTCCATTTCTCCCAGTTCTGGGTCTTGTTTTGGTGCTTCTAGGTCTTCTTCCTGCTCTCTTTTTTCTGGAGTCGGCTCCCTGTCTCTTCTCTTTTCCTTTTTCACCCGGTTTTCTATTTCCTTTTTCAATTTTTCATGTACTTCTCTTGCCTTTTCAATATTATTTATTTTGTACCTTTTTTGATTGTAAGTGAAAAATATCCCATCCGTTCTGTTCCATGTGTAGTTTATTTTTTGTTTAATAAGGAATTGTGTAATGCATCTGTAGTCTTGTCTCTTCCTGAGTGTTTGTGTAGGTATGTCTTTATAAATATTTATTTCTTGAGAATCTATGTTTAACTTCTCATAGTAGCTGTTTTGCAATATGATCTCTTTCATCCTCAAATTAGTAAAAATAATTACAATATCTCTCGGGAGATTTCTTTCTCTGGCTACTCTTGAGTTTATTCTGAAAATCTTTTCTATACTCGTGTGTAGCCTTTCCTCAGACAGTTGCGTATACTCCACTAAAGCCTGTATTATTTTATCATAGGTGTTTTCCTGATCTTGTTCCCTGACTCCTCTCAATTTCAGACAATGTTTGCGATATCTCAATTCCATCCTATTTACCACCGCTTCGTCTTGTTCCATGTGTAGTTTATTATACAGTCCCGGTATATAATCTTAAAATTTTTAAATTTTATAATCTTTGATATATGACCTTAAAGTCTTAAAGTCTTACGATCTCCAATCTTAAAATCTTAAAGTCTTACGACCTCCAAGCTTCTATAATCTCCAAACCTCAAAGTCCCAGAGTTTCAGAGTCTTCACGCTGATTCTTTCTGTTTCCAAAAGAATCTTCACAAAAGCACAGTCCTTAATTCTAACACCAAATTCTCGAAAAAAAGAACCTCTGGATAGTAAGTTAAGAAGTGTAGAAGTATGGCGACACAATCTTCTCAAAAAATGAAGAAACGACCAATCTAAATAGCCACCGTGCTGCGGTTAATTTCATAAGTCCTCTTTTATTTCCTTTGACAGTAAAGCCTTTACTAATTGTTGGAGTTACCTTTGCGATTCTGGTTGATGGCACTTTATTTTTTCTATGTTTGTGGCAGTCTTTGTATCTTCAATTTAAAAAAATCTGGCCGTTGCTTCAAGGAATCCCTTTAGCCTCCAAACAGTCGTGGTAGTTCTTTGACCCGCTGTTGTCGTCTGCTTGCCTTCCCAGCACCGAGGCACCTCTGGCTTGTGGGGTTGCAGTCTCGGGTCCCCTCCGAACTCCCTCTGGACTCCTCTTCCCCGAGGAGTACTCGTCCAGAATTTAATCTAAAAAACCGGCGATCCTTGATGGTTCATCAGCTTTCTTCAGATCTTACTATTCTCCTGCATTTTACCACTTGCGGCGACAACCTAGGAACAGCTGTTTTCCTAGGTGGCCATTTGCTCCGCTGTCAGACCAGAAGTCTGTAAGGTTTTATTTTTATCTTCATAGATGAAGAATTGAAAAAGTATAGTCAGATAAACATAATTATTAGAAACATTTTCCACAAACGAAAAATCTCTTCCACACATGGAAGATCTGGGTACCATGCAATCTCTCTTGCAGAATAGCTACTAGTACAAGGTCAACTAGCCAAAGGACTGTTTGCACAAGTTCTTGTATGACATTTCATTGTGTGTGTTTGTGCTAAGCCCATATTAGCCAAAGTCTTCTGTGAGCTCTCGGGCATCCTTTTGCAGATTAGCATCAACACATGAATACAACAGATTCAAAGCATAATGGAGGCATCTCTATAATGAGAGTGTTATCCATTGCCCAAATATGAACGAGAAGTGAGAGATGACCAAAATATGGACAAGTGAGCATAAATATTTCAACTCCATCCTCCCTTTCCACTTAACTTTACCCATACTTTTACCACATTTGCCAGCACCAGGCTAAGCTCTGAAGGATGACATTCTATAACTCTGATGCATTGCAAAGACAGCATTATCTCTTGAACGTGTCTGTTGGTGTCATTATTTAAAGGCACCGCTGTCTATTTAACTACTAGCACCATGGGTAAATTGAGTGTTCCATGAGTTACAGAGTATTTTCTGACTCCAGTGAGAATTCCAGTATACTGCAGGATATAAAAAAAAGCCCAAAAGAAATGTTTGTGTGTGCAGCATCAAGGCTACTCTGCCAAGAACTAACATCAAGAAACAGAAAGTACAAATTAGAATAAAAGTAAAATAAAATCAGATTAAACAAATCAAGACAAACATGCACTTCTTGTATTGTGGGGACACTTCCTCATCCCAGTAAGAATTTAAGTGTCTTTCTAATATATTTCATTGACTAGGACAAAGAGGTATCCCATGTGAAACAAATTAATAGATTTGTTGCAACTCTTTGTTTGTGCACTTATCTATGGAGGAAAAACTTGTATGCAGCAAGTAGCCAAAAATGGGGTGGGTGGGGTATAAACTTGCAGATGACAATGTGACAGAATGCCTGCTTTGTAGGTCTAATTCTGAGTAGACTCCACAACAAAATATGACTCCAGAGGACTAACCTGTCCAATTTTGGCACACAAAGGGCAAACAGGGGAAGCAGTACTATTTCCCTATGCAATTTCTAGGGGTAGAAACATTTGGGATGAAGAGTTCTTCCCAAGAGAAAGACTGCAAGATCCACAGGCACTTTCTGTCATCTTCTCTGCTTTCTTAACAAGGCAGTTCAAGAGAAGAAGGTGATAGACAGACTTGCAGTCTTGCTTTTCCTTGGCTCATTTAACTTGTCATGGCCACATTGCTATGTTCCACTGAATATTTACAGAGGAACTCTTACAGTGAAACCTTGCTTTCAGCAGTTAATGTGTCAAATATTGGGCAATTTCAGTAATTTACTCAAATTAACTTGTCTCCATTCACCTCCACAGCCGCTTGCTTTTTGTACATGTTATACAACATCTATTATGTCTGCTATTAATCTTAACCCAATACACACACCTAGAACAGAAAGAATGCGCAGCTTCTTCCAAACAACACCTCAACACCAACTGCAGATGACATTTGCATTAGCATGATTTACAATCTGCGATACTAAGTATGGAGAACTAAGTTGCTGAAAATTATAAGGAACATTAAAAGGGAAGTTGTTTCTCTTCAGAAGTATCACATAATGAAAGACTGCAAGCAGATGTAAGACAGAAAGATAACACCACAGCACTTTGATATCACTTCAAATCCCACAGCTCCATTCTATGGTATCCTGGAATTTGTAATTTTCTGACATATTTTGAAATCTCTGCAAAACTACAAACCCCAGGGTTCCATAGGATGCAACCATGCCAATTAAAATAGTATCAAAGCTCTATACTTGTGTTGTGTGGAAGATTTTGCTTTACATTTCACAGGTGTCCCCTTACAGACTTTTGCCACCATGTGAGAAAGTCAAGGGATGGGCCAATGATGGGGGAAGGCCCAACCAAATGGCTTCTTCTCTCTTCTCTATATTTTTACTCTATGTCTGCAGAAGGCTTGAACTGGCCTCTAGTGCTACAGAATATACAAACAGAGTAAACTTTCACTACAGCTATGACTTACCTAAAAATTAAGATGGACAGTTTTGGACCAGACCTTGAACTAAATGGGATGGTCAATGATGAATCACCATTGCTTTTTAAGGAAAACAAGTGCCACAAGTTAATAATTTGCTGGAGTCAAGGTGTCATAAAATAGCATAATCTGCCAAAGAATGGTAAGTATGAGAAGTGACAGAACAAATCACAAGCTGTTAGAGAACAGCAATATAACAGTTTGTTATATTCAGAAACATTTCCAAGCATGCTGACAGTCTGAGGGACTCTATAAAAAGCTTATATATAAGAAAAGAATGAAGTGCTGGAACACTGAGGAGCAAACCAACAAAGTTGACAAATCTAATTTCTTTCAGCTTTAAATAATCATAATCACACACATCACCAACATAATTGTGTGTGTATGCGCTTTCAAACTGCCTGTTGACATATGGCTATCCCATTAATTTCATGGGGTTTTCTTAGGTAAGAAATACTCAGAAGTGATATTGCCAGTTCCTTCCTCAGAAATATAGTCTACATCACCCGGTAATCATTGTCAGTCTCCCACCCAAGTACTAACCAGAGCTGACCTGGCTCAGCTTCCCAGATCGGACAGGATCTGGTGCATTTAGAGTATTGCAGCCCAATATTACAAGTGATCTCCACTCATCTACAACCATATGACTCCCTGATTGGTATACATTTCACTTCTTCCTTTAAAAATGCCACCAATGGAATTCAACAATGTTTCTGTGCAGTTTGTCCAGCTGTGTCAAACATTAGGAACCTTTCTTAGTAACAAGCAAAAATGGGCTGTGACTTTACGCCAATCCCACTAGAAACCCAGTAAATAATTTCCCCCAACACATCCACTCAGTCTCTTTTTTCTAATTAATATTAATATTAAATTCCTTAGCCTATTCTCACCCACTGTATTATAAACCAAAAACAGCTGCATTCTGAGTCACCACCACTTCATGAGGTTGTATTGGTATGTCAAATGGAAGAAATGTTATTAAATTCCAGGGCTGCCATACGATGTAAAGGAGAATGCATTAAGAAACTGAGCTGCAAATTTTTTCTTGAAGAAGCACAGGAGATCAAGGCTGACAGAACTTTAATAGAAAATGTTTTCATGGCAAAAAAAATCTGTTGTCAATTAAAACATTCTTTTGCAGAGGCATATCATGAGTTCACAACTTCTAAGCATCTCTCAGGAAATAATCTCAAATACAGTAATATGAACACATGACTTTTCATGTAGCTGTCTGTGCCCCTTATGCTCCATGTCAAGAAAGTAAATATCCAAACCACACCACTTCCTGAAAATGGGGGAAATTACCCAGGCTATGATTCTGGATAAGGTTTTTATTATTATATTAACTTTATTTATATTATGGCTTTCTGCCAGAATTCTGACTCAAGGCAGCTTGCAACCTTAAGTTAGATACAGTAACAGCATACAAAACATTATCATTCAAACTATCAATAAAATTAAAGATAACTTACAACACAGATTAAAATGTTATTTTTAATATTACTATGCTTTTAATCTCCTGGGCACTGATTTCATTACTGACAGTATTTTCTTCTTCTTCTTTTTTAAATTATAAAATTAACACAGGACTCAAAATAGCACAAACCAATACAAATTCCAACCAAATCAATACAATATATAACATGTAAAGGAAAAAAAAATACATCCAACGGTATCCCAAGAAAAGAAGAAGAAAGAAAAGAAGAAAGGAAGAAAATTGTACAATTAGAGAGAACCCCTCCCACACAAAGTTAAACATTAATCACATTAATCAAACAACCACATTGTTTGTTTACCATTTTCTTCTTAGACTCAGCTAAAACAGTATTATTCAAAGTGGTTGTCCCTAAACTGCTGCTGGTTCCCAACCCATTGACTGTTGGTCCCTTGTGAGTTTCCAGGAATGAAAAAAAAGTTGGCCAATATGAACAAATAGGGTGCCAGTCTCTCATGCTGTGCGTGTGGAGCACGGAGCCACAGCTCTCATGCTTCCTGCCCCAGTGCAGCCTGGGAAACTCCCAGGCTGCACTGCAGAAGGAAGAGGCGGGGCTCTCGCACGAGCGGGCAGCAGCTGCGGAGCTGAAGGAACCGGGATGCGAGAGCCTCTCGCTGGAGGCTGCTTCCGCGATCCCCACACCCCAGCTCCGTGAAAAGGTGCGTTGCGGAAAGGGCGTCAGAAGCAGTAATTACAGTTGTTCTCAAACTTTTTAACCCTCTGACCCCATTTACATCTACATGAGGACATTGTCTCCCCCACATCCATGTCACACCCTCTGTTTCCTGTCCTGTGCTCCTCTCTCACTCTCTTTCGCACAGCTCCCTTATGCTGCATGTCTCCTCCATCTTAATTCTCACATTCTCCTTCTCCTCTCCACTCCCTCCTCCGACCCAAGAAACTGTCTTATGGTTGCTAAGGGTCATGTGCCTGCTGCACCGATGACGGAATGTTTGGAGAAGCTGAGTGGGAGAAGCATAAAAAGCTGATTTTTGCTATGCCTGAACTTGAGGAAGGTATAATAATGCAAGATGGTTTGTGTCATTCTTTTGCAGAGACAAATCATTTCTCAGTGGTGCACACACCAGATTGTCTTTCTTCTTATTTGCTGTTCTTGCAAGACTTTTCTTGCACTCCCCTTGAGCAACTATTGTGCCCTTAGGGTCCTACTGTACAGTTTGATAACCACTGAGTTATGAAAAGCTTACATTGTACACAGTATGTCTCTTTTCTTTGAGTCTATATAATGGAAAACATAGTACTAGTAATTTTGCAACCATGGAATGACAAGTGTAAATCCCTAATCGGATTACTGGAGCAGTGAGATGATCCTGGGGTTTTGTAATGCCACACACCATGACAGAAAGCAACACCAACACCAACTGACCACAACAACCCCCCCACACACAAAATGGTTCCCATAGATACTCATTGCCCTACAAATAGCTATTGACTATTTTTAAAATTATCTGGGACACAGATTTCAACAAGTTCCATGCATCAAATGTTACAATATTAATTGCATTTCATTATAAAAATGTTTGCAAATGATTTTTTTCCCATAAATTTTAATGAGACTCTCAAGGCATATTTAATGCATGCTAAGGACTTAATAACGTTTGATATAAAATGGAAGAATGGCTTCTATGAGTTTTCAGTAAGTGCCTACCACTGAAGTCAATAAAAATGGGAAACTAATATTTCAGGTTCTTCATTATATGAATAATTTTATTGATATAAAAATTTGGGGCTTCAGACAATAAAAGTGCAAATGCTGTCAACCAGTTTTCTCTTCTAGAACTACGTTTTATGCCTGAGTGAATCCTGCATTATGCTATTCTGGCACTTTTAATGAGCATAAACAGATTTGTGCTGGATCAGATCAAAGGCCAACCTATCCCAGTATTTTGTCCTGATAGTGATCAACTACCTGCCTATGGGAAGATCACATACAAAACATGAGTGAGAAGGCCTCCTTTCACCCATTCAACAAGCAACAACTTTAAATATCTCTTCTGTCTCATCATAAAATTTCAGGGCAGAGGGCAGTAAGAATAAATTACAGGAAAAATCTCAAAGCAGGAATCCACTATTCACCAATAGTAACTAGATAGCCATTTTCCTTTTCTGAAGTACCCTGGGAATTGTAGTTACATAACACAGTTATCAGCCAAATGGAATATATTTGAAATATTCTTTATGATGATAGAAAAAAAAACCAGCCTTTAAATATCACAGAATCATCCCCTCAGTTTTGATAGGCCCATGACAAATATTATGTACTTGGGTAATTTGATAACCGCAGCACCACAACTTTCATTTACTGGGTTTATGTGCCTTCTCCTGAGATAGAACGGTGATATAACAGCATGCTCTGTGCGCTGCAAGTAGAGGCAGAAAGAATATCCACAGTTGTTGATTCTTGGGTTGAAAACTGGGTTTCTCAAAAGATGGGAAACCCTGTCGGAAAGAGTAATAGAACAGTAACATTTTTTACTCCACTTTTCTCCAGGTATTCAACATGCTGTGGTGCAATTATTTTGAGGAGAAAACATGATCATTTGTCCAAATCTCTCCCTTTTCTGCTTAGAAAATGAGTTCCTGTGCAGAAACACTGTTTCCTTGTTTTGTGCATGCACACACACACACACACGCACCTGTGTTTTCCCCTGCAGAATATTTCCTTCAAAACACTTTTAGATATTTGAATATGCAAAGGATACCATAGAGAGCTATTCATTTTTTCTTGCAGCAAGGACAAAACTAACTAAACTATTTGTCCTCAAGGGTAGGGACAAAATAGTTGAGGATTTACATCTCTAGATACAAATGTGCCTGAAATGCCCCATCACCTTGAGAATTTAATGCATTGCTTTCGAGATCTCCCTTATACCATGTCAGAATCAAATTTATAGCTAGTACTTCCAGGGTTTGGAGAATTGCTATAATGGATTAGATCTGCAATGTTGGCTGCAAACTGCAGTCTAAAACAGCAACTTTACTAAACTCTAGGAACACTGGAATCTCATGAATTTTCTCTAGATGCAAAAGCAGACTGTTACCTACTGTCAGATCTGAATGTGGTGACTACTGACAAAGTATTGATGTTTGCACTATTAGCAAGGAAAACCAGAGCATACTTTGTTGGTATCCTGGGGAACCCCATGTTGACAACACATATCATGTTGTGTGCTCCTTACTCCCCCCCCAGTTATTTATACTCAAGAATGCCCCTTTTGTCATGTTCTGTCTCCTCAGTCACTGTCCCAGCCTATGGAATTCCTTCCATGGGAGACAGGGCTGGTTCACTTTTTGCTTTCTCCAAGATGCTCCTTATACCAAGCAAGCTTTTAATGAGTAAAAGGTGGCAGGCAGCTTTTTATGGTGTGTGTGTGTGTACTGCACTTTTAACTTTATTGTGTTTTGTTTAAATAGAATTTTATACTTTTAAAAATTGTTACCACCGTGTACTGGCCTGGCCTTTGGTGATCCAAAGATATCATTTTGATATCACAATTCGGCCCTACTCTGCCACCAGCCAAGTGTTTGTGAGGCCATCAAACAAGCGCGAAGCTAGGCATAGCTACTATTTGTTGCTCCCACCAAACCAAGCCAGAGATTGCCAGATCTGCTTTAGGGGACCTCCTGAAACAAACACTCTCATTACCAATGCGCGATAAACAAAGAGACCATCTGCCCTGAGAGGGCACCCTGGTGAGCTAAGTGCTTAACTGCCAAGCTAGCCGCATCTACATACCGGCCACACTATTGTCAGTTCAGAACATAATTCAATCGTGTAAATTCTGACCTTTCGGAGGCATTGTCTCCAACCCAAAACTTATTATTTTCGTCCAAGACCAGACTAGCCTAGGTCGTTTTTTCCCTGATAAAAACCCCCAGTTCTGAGAGCTCTTTGGAACTCTCGCCAGATCGCTCTGGACCTCTACACTGCCTTGCTGCTGCTCGGTTCAGTGAATTCCCCTCGGCCACCACGCTGGGTTTCCTCTTCTACAGTCGGCTCCCCAGAACTGCAAGACTGCAGTGGTGTATCACCCATTCCCCTTGAACTCTATTTTCCTTTTCTAGTTAGGAGTGTGTTCGTGTTTTCTTTAATAATTGTCTAATAAATCTTAATTGTTATTTGAACTGTTTGCCTACTCACTGACCTGACGCTGTAGACATAGGGTAAAAGATCCCCGCTAAGTTACCCTGCCTCTCGTTAGCCAAGAGAGTGCTCCAGCTAATTTCCCCATCTTTGCTTGTTGTTGTTGGTTGTTTGGGTGCCCCTCCCAGGACCCCCAATTCACAGGGTAACAAAATGTAAATATGATATTTATTTAATGTAGTTTAATTTGTAGGGTATTTTTTGTTATAAAGAGAGTTATCTTGTTTTTAGTCTTTGTAAGCCTTCTTGTATTCCAGTTTAGGGAGAAAAGTGATGTATAAATGGAATAAAATAAATTAAATACATTTGAAAAATAGTGTTTTTTATTGCACAGTACATTAACATCTCTATGTATGTGTGAGAAGACAAGCTAGAGAATATTCTTAGCATCTCATGAACTACAGTTGCAAGAATTCTTCAAGGAAAGCCATGAGTGCTCTCAAATTGCCATGAACCTGATACAAGTTTTTGAAGGAGAAATGCCCTCAGAGAAGTTATCATTCATCCTTGCCTGCTCTCAAGCACCTTCTTCTCAGAAAGCGCAAGTCTTACAAGCCACAGTTTTAACACCAAGACCTCACTAAAAATCATATGAATTATTGAGTATTGATGGCTTATCAGCAGAAAAAATAAGATCAAGATCTTTCAGCTGTCCTCTTGAAGGCAACATCCCCCCAGTGTTTTCACTTTCATAACTGACAATGTGATCTCTTAAGAGTTATCAAAGCATTTGGAGCAGAAACTGATGATGCTGAGAATGCCACAGAGCAGTCTGCACTGCCCACTTTGCATAGAAGAGCAGCTTTGAAGACATACCTTGACTATAAGTGTGGCTACAACATCCATGTTGACTTAAGCAGTACAACACTATGGCTGGCATCCTGCTAGTTAGTCCCAACTATGGCCCTTTCCGCAACTTACCTGATTCTGGCATGGGCGCTTGGGGATTACACGAACAGCCTCTTGCTATAGGCACTCACGTCCCCTTTGCTCCTTCTCTGCAGCAGCTGCCTGCTGGCCGGCAGGCAATGTGAGGGCTCCACCCCTTCCTTCTGCAGTGCAGCCGGGTACTTTCCCAGGCTGCGCTGGGGGAGGAAGCGTGAGGGCCGCGTCTCCGGAGGCTCCGCACTCAAGGTAAATGCGTGTGGGGCCCCAGAGCAATGCGTAGTTGTGCACCCTTTTCGGCAAGAAGTCAAAAATGATATATTGCACAATCAGTGCCTGCTGGCCCCAGCAGCATCGCAAGATTGTGAGGATGTCATGTGGAACAGTCCTCGCAATCGTGCGACTCTCCGGAGGCCCTTTCACATGAGAAATAGCATGCGAAAAGGGCCTATAACCATCCATTTAATGAATGGTGAGTCAAGATGTAGGTAAATCTAATTGATTCAATGGGTCTACTCTAGTCAGGAATAAAGAGGATTTTGGTCAAATCAGATTGCAGAGGTAAAATTAAAAGTGCTGAACCAACGAACACAATACTTCAGTGCTACTAGGCAATGGAGCTGTTCCTCTGAAACAAAGTCTCACAATCTGTTTAATTTCTAGTACTAGCCTTAGCAGCCTCAATATTCAACACACAACAAAGCAAACCACAACAGTGACGTATATGTCTAAACAATCTACTTTTTAATAAAATCTTTTTAGAAATAGAAACTATGCCCTTATTGCAGCAGCTTGGTATGATACTTATAAGTAAATTCCACACATTTCAATGGAGCTTACTTTCAAATAAGTATGCATAGCACTGTATACTCCAACTTCATATAAGTAACAGAAGGGGGAAACTGGGAAGCAGTAGAATCTTCTCTTCCCCCACCCCTTTTTGGCACTTGAACATAATATTAAAAGTGGGTATTCGTTCTACATCTGGATAAGGTCCCATGTATTAGCCACCATTTTACATCTTATGTGTGAAAAAAAAGGAAGTAGATGGTTAATTATCAATGACACATATTAAATATCCCTTAGATTTTGCATCTGTCTCTCCCCACAACCTGCTTCCCACCTGCTCAGTTACCCTACAAAACAGAGCATTTTGAACTGGCAGGTTTGGATTAGCAACAAATCTTTCACACTATGCCCAGTAGTTATCCTGACCTCTATGCCTTAATTAGATGAAAACTGTGAATCTTTTCCAAAGAACAATGCCACCAATAGTTTCAATGCCAGGGTTACAAGGCAGTAAAGAGCTATTTACCACTGTTCTAAATTAATGAGAGACCTCAGATGTGATATTTTCTCACCCTCACACACACAAAAATGTGCACTCACAATTACCTTTTAAAAAATGGGAGAAGGACAATAGAAAGAAGGAGCTTACTCTGCCTTCTGAAGGAAATTTTTAATGGCACTTGCTGTTCCCAGAAATCTATTATCATAACCAATGCATTAAATGAAAGCATATCAAAGTTTATGGGAAAAACTAGGGTTTTTTCTCCTGCCATAGAACAAAGACTATAGTTTTTTATCTAAAGAAATTACTTTGGATTAAAGATGTCTAGACATATATTTTTAACATAGCTGAATGAAAAATGTGTGGGTGGGAAACAGGATTGTGTCTACTGCCCCTTTCCTTCATCTCAGAGCTTTGCTGGTAAAACTGAGGATAGCCACTCAAGGCTCTAACCAACTACACTGCTATAACACTATTATTCCACTTTAACTGTTATGGCAACATCACATGGAATCCTGGGATTTGCAGTTTAGAGAGGGGCATTTAGAGCTCTCAGTCAGAGAGCTTTTGGGCATCATTAAACTATAAACCCCAGAATTCCACAGAATGTTGCCTGGTAGTTAAGGTGGAATAATATTGCTATAACAGTATAGGCTATTAAAATCCATACTTGCAGAAGGTCTGAATGGTTACATTTTGCAAAGCATTCACAAGCATGCAGAAATAAAGAGCTTATGCATATTCTCATGAATATGTGAAGGCGGGGGTGACATATAATGAAACTGGACATAATTCTGACTTCCCCACCATTCTTTTGTTAAACCTATACACTTGGAAAGTAAGAACACACCTTGGCCCTTTCCGCACAGCATTTGCCATGCGAAAGGGCTCCTGGAGTGTCGCACAACTGTGAGGAGTGATCTGCAAGATGCACTCACAATCGTGTGATGCTCCAGGGGCCGGCAGGCGCCAATCACGCACCTTTTCATTTTTGGCTGGAAGCCGAAAATGGTGTGCAATTGCAGATTGCTCCCAGCCCCCGCACGCACTTACCTGGCGTGCGGAGCCTCTGGAGCCACGCTGGTGCACTTCCTGCCCCAGTGCAGCCTAGGAAAGTCCCAGGATGCACTGCGGAAGGAAGAGGTGGGGATCTCGCACGAGCAGGCAGCTTGTGCAGAGCTGAAGCAGCAGGGATGCGAAAGCCTCTCACCAGAGGCTGCTCGCGCGATCCCCGCACCCCAGCGCCAGAAAAAGGTAAGGTGTGGAAAAGGCCTTTGTGTCATTTGAAAAACTACTTTCTTTGAACACCATTTTAAATTTCAAACTCTCTAGCAGTCACTGGAGATCTATATTTTAAGATGAAGCTAAATATTAACTGGGGGGAAAAATAAGATGAGCAGCAAAGACCCTCATGTAAAAATGAAAAACATGTTAACAGATTAAGTATCTAAATGTGAAATATTTTGAGTTCATTACTCATTCATCAGGTGAGTCATTATGATGTCTTGCCAAGATAAAAGCATATTAAAAGCAAGCTTGCACTTTTCTCTGTAGTCAATTTTTAGCCTTTAAATTGAAAATGATCAAGAATCCATGCAATTCTTATTTAGTTCTTTAGTTCCCATTGGTTTCATAGTTTCCTCCACATCCCCAAAGGAACCAAGGAAGAAGCCTACTCATGTACTCCACACAGGCAAGGTAATGCATCTGTGCAAAGGTAGTGCAGATGGCTAAGATGAATCTCTCAGAAACTTTTCCCACATAAAAACATAAAGCAAAAGGAGCCACAACATCTCTTTTGAGAAGTAGGGAGAAGAAGGAAGAAGAAGAGCTCCAAACCATGACAGTAGGCATCTCTAAATTGTTACATTCACCACTGGCCAAATCCTCTCTTTCTCAAGACAGGACCTGCACTCTTTCTATTCTGTGCACTGATGAATACACCACAATGGCCATTTCCACACTAGACTGTTATAGTGGTATTATTCCACTTTCAACATCCTGTGGAATCTTGAGGTTTGCAGGATTCAAAGGCCCCTCCCTAGACTGCAAACCTCAGGATTCCATAGGATGTTGAAAGTGGAATGATACCACTATAACAGTCTAGTGCGGAAACGGCCAATGTGCCTTATCAGTAAGGACATCCTCATAGCATTATAATTTGAATTTAATTTCTAGCATTGGCATTAACACTCTAGATATTCAGCATACAGCAAATCAAATCACAACAGTGATATAAAATGACTAAACAAATCTAATTTTTAATAAATGATCTTTACAGAAAAAGAAGCCATGTCCTTGGAAAACAACCATCCATACTGTGCAGCATCATTCTGGTACAAGAAAATTCTACTCATTTCCATACGGATTACTTTCAAGTAAAAATACATAGGACCGAAGCCCTACTTTCTTAAAAAGAACAGATCATATCATTCAGATCTAAGCCACATGCTAGACATGCTGTGTGATCATATTTTGACCAATTTCCTGCTCTGAAAATCCTACTCTTTCAAGTCTTTGTTTAAGTATATAATATTGCTGTCACCAGTTGCAAAACAATGGGACGGGCATGAATGCACTCTGTAGCAGGACTGAGCTTTGCCCTTGACAACATTTATCCAAGACCCTGTTGGTTGTTTGAATGGTGTGCCACTCATTATCAGACTGACTTAATTCTCCTTCCATTATTGAAAAGAAAAATGATTGACACATTTGGTTATAGGGATTATAGCCTTTGTACGTATATGACGAATCAGCACCATTGTATAAAACACAATAAAATAAACAGCACGCTAAAACAGAACAAGGTCCCTAACAAGTGCTGGTTTGTTTTTCTTTTCCAAGCCACACTGCCTAGATAGAAAAAAAAAAGATGAATTACCAACAATTCATATGATTTTAGCAGAAGTACAAGCAAGACTAACTCCAGTCAGTTTTGCACAGTTCTAGACAGGGATGTCCAAAAGCTTTCCATGTTTGTCTTCTGGATTATTCCTACCTAAACTCTTTTTTAAAAAAGGAAGCCATTTGGATAATGAACTGCTCAGTGTCATCATATCACTGAAAGCATGCCTGAACAGTATTTCGGCCATTAGGTGGCACTCTCACAACTGTATTTTCTGTAACCATCAATGTAACAAACCACTCCCAAATTCTATCTTGTTGCTAATCTCTACTTTATTTATGAGCTGGGGTTGTGAAGTACAATAGCACAGAATGGTACAGTACGTTTGAACAACTTATTTAGTATGACAAAGAACCAATGAAATGAGATTTCAGGGAAGCAAAATTCTGATATACATCAGGAGAAATGATCTAATGGTAAGAGCTGCATGACCATTTAGCAGGTGAGTTCTGCTATGCTGGAAATATCTAAGAAGACCTGTATGTATGCTCTGTATCCTCTATTGCCAATCTTGCATTGAGGAGGAAATTAGATTAGATTACCCCAGGTTATATCTGATAAAATATCATATTTTACAATCTCCTATGGCTATTGCTTATCCACAATATGTAGTGAATATTTGGAAAATCGAAAATCTCCATCTTCTCCTGCATTATATTACCTGGAGGGAAACACATGAAAATGGTGGACCACATATGACAATCGCATCCAAACCTAAACAGAAACAAGTTCCCCTCAACTGAGTAAGGATGTATAGGCTTGCATCTTTAGTGAACAACAAAGTCATTGTGTAGAGCAGTCCTCAGTAACTATTACATTTAAGAAAAAGATGAAGCATAAGAAGAGTAGCTGTTATATTTTTAATTTTTTTAGTTTGAAATTATGGTATCTATATACTGCATATTATAGTAGGAGTAGCACCCCCCAATGCTGCATTTTTTCCGATAGCTCTGAAAGCTACTATAGTTCACTATGGATTTGGACAGCTGTTGAGAAGCTGCAGCAGCACTGTAATAATATATAATTCACTTACTGGGAATGTGGGATTATTTTTGGCCAACATTCTGATGGGTTCCAATTATTTTTCAGCAGGTGGCACTAGTGTATCAGTGTTGCAGTTTGCAGGAAAGCCATTTGCAATCAAGCACTTAGACAAAGTTATCAGGAAACACTAATATTTCCTGATTCTTCACAATGCACAGCAGGAGACACAACATACTGCAAGATTCTTAATGTTACTCAAACAAGGAAGAGATACTTAGATTTTTATTTTTTTCTTGTTGATCCTAATTACACTGATATATTGCAAAAGACAGGACAAATCTAGTCAAGCCACTACACTTCTCAGCTTCATGGGACAAAGACATCACACTGCTTTGAATTACTATAGAAACATTAAGGCAGTCCAATTAAGGTGGAATAGAACTTCTCAGGAATAGTATATTGATAATAAAAGGTAACTGCACATATCCCCCCTCATATAGAAAGTGGGAAAGATACATATAAAGATATAGGATATACTCACTGGTTTGATCTATATGTCATGGTTCTTGATGGATGTACAAGCAAGGACAAATTGTAGCTAGCTTTGTGCTGTCTACCCATCTTCTCACCCCACCAGCCAGAAGGAGGAGTTTGGAAAGTATTTGTATTTGATTTTGCATGCCTGGACCTAGAAGTATGCTCAACTTTGGTTTGCTTAAACAAATCAGCTTCAGAAACTATAGTTAGGAGTTGGCTTCTTAATCAAGCCATAATTCATATTATGGTTTCACAGTTTGGACAAAATGATAAATGGTGTAAAGGATGTGGTTGTAATAGAGGAGAGAAGAGGAGGTAACATGTCTTGCTGCTGTTCATTCTTGTTCATGCACATTGCATTAACCCATGGTTTAATGTGACACATAAATGAAGCCACTTCCTATTCTATCTACCTTTTTTCCTCTTTCTTCCCATCCTATGTCATATTCTCCATTGTTTCTTTCAGCCTTCCTCAAACTAACATACACCAAAAGTTTTTGACTGCAATTGCAGTTATCCCTGACCACTGGCTATGTATGCTGGTCTGATGGGAGATGTGATCAAAAACATTTTTTGGAGACGCCTGATCAATTTCAACTGTATGCTGTTTGTGTACTGCGGCCTGCTTATGGTTAACTGATTTTTGTAAACAAATGGAAACTCTGAACAAAACAAAACTTTTACTCTAAGAAGAATGGAAGCCTTAAAAACACTGACAAATGTAATGATCTTATTATTCATGTTAATTTTGAACATTTATTTATTCATCCAGTAATGACTCTTTAGCCACTTTGGATTTTAGTTTAGGGCAAAACAAGGTATAAGCATTAAATTATTGATTCCTTAACGTAACAACATTAACAACAATATCAAGAACTAAGGCTAAAAACCTCAAAGCAGATCAGTTTGTTAACACAGATGAAACTGTTTGAGCAATGAAATATGTTATAACTTGGGACTGAAAGGATTGTAATGTAACCACCAGTAATAGTTTTCCAGTGCAAAGATGCTTCTCTGAAAAAGCCCTCTCATGTAGAAATGGACAGTATGTTTACTTTGCTTCCTAGCCAAAAAATGGGTTTCCAAAGATTCAAGAAACTTGGCTGGAAAGCATAACACAGAAGTGAGAATTTTGTGCACTTTTAAAGCAGAATTTGCACATCCCGATCTGTTTTGGGAAGTTTACCCAAGTAGAAACAGTGTGTGTGTGTGTGTGTGTGCGCACGCGCGCGCAAAAATTTTTGGAACAAAGCCCCAGAGTTTCCAGGCATGCACATAAGATTTTCTGCAAAGTCATGCTTTAGGTGTAAAGAAATTTTGCACACACACCCTTACATATTTCTAGAAACTGAATTTTTCTCCATGAGAAAATGTAATGTTTGCATAAAATTATCACACTTTTCAAGCAAAAATGGTCAACATGTATTTCTGCGTGGAATTATTTATGAAAACACTTCAGAATGTCGAAATACTGGCAAAGCTGCAAATAAATATTTGTATTCTTCTGCAGGAGAGAAGAAAGATTTGTATCTCTATTCTCCTTTGTAGTTCTACAATAACATACTTCAAAGAAGTGAAAAACATGGAGAAGGCATTAAATCGAATAATCTCATGTGCAAATAGACACCCTATTAAGTGTTTGTGTCCTGAGGAGAGTTGCCAGAGAGAAAATTAGAGATGGCTCCAATCCCCTTAATGGTTGTGCAGAAGAGGGAATTTCAGGAGGTCTTGGTGTTGCTTGTTACCTAATTGTATGACAAGTAACACCTCCTGAAATTCCATATTTTACATGAGCATAGAATCATAGAGTTGGAAGAGACCACAAAGGCCATCCAGTCCAACCCCTGCCATGCAAGAATACACATACACTTTTCCCACCTTACTTTTTTTCTGGTGCTGGGGTGCGGGGATTGCACGAGCAGCCTCCGGCAAGAGGCCCTCGTGTCCCTGCTGTTTCAGCTCTGCACGAGCTGCCTGCTCACGTGAGAGCCCCACCTCTTCCTTCTGCAGTGCAGCCTGGGAGTTTCCCAGGCTGCACTGGGGCAGGAAGCATGACCGGCACAGCTCCAGAGGCTCCGCACGCCACGTAAGTGCACATGGGGCCCGGGAGCAATGCGTGCTCAGTGTCTGCTGGCCCCTGGAGCATTGTGCGATTGTGAGTGCGTCATGCAGATCACTTCTCACAATTGCACGACGCTCCAGGAGCCCTTTCGCATGGCAAATGCCATGTGGAAAGGGCCACAATCAAAGAATCCCCAACACATGGCCATCCAGCCTCTGTTTAAAACCTCCAAAGAAGGAGACTCCACCACACTCCTGAGCCACTGTATTCCACTGTTGATGTTCTTCCTGTCACGAGGTTCTTTGGAATGTTTAGGTGGAATCTCTGTTCCAGTAACCTGAATCCACTGCTTTGTGTTCTAGTCTTTGCAGCAGCAGCAAACAAACTTACCCTATCTTCCATATGACATCCTTTCAAATATGTAAACATGGTTATCATGGTATCTCTTAACCTTTACTTCTCCAGGCTAAACATATCCAGCTCCCAAGTCCACTCCTCATACGGCTCACCACACAAGAACCCTCTTTAGTTTTCTGTGGGGCAACTCTAGTCCCAAGACATTTGGGGTCTTAAAAGTAAGTGCTAGCACCAAGAAATAAGTAGGTAACACAATCAATTTAAACCAAAAGATTTGTGGACCATTAGTATTCCAAGTCCTTTCCATTAATTATTTTGATTTGTTTTAATTTAAGGCTACATCAAGTGCTGACATGTTAACAACACAGGAATGAATAGAACTACTAAAACAGTGTGATGTTAGAAATGTACTATTTGAAGTGATACTACAGTGATATCTAACTATTATTCATTTGCACTACATAGCAGCATGCAACAGCTTTTTACATGACACAGAATCAAGAGACACAAAACACAGGAATGATGCAAAACTGTTGTGGGGATGTAGATGGGTTGCCCTGATTGCCTTTGTAACACAGCATAAACAATGCATCAATGGATATTCTACATGATCTGAATGACCCACATGACCACGAATTTTGTTTGAACTGCGTTTGGCTCATATTTATACCATTTGCATTATAGGTCTGCAGTTCAGTGGCAGATGCCTTGCTCCGCACAACATTCCAGGTTCAGCTGTTAATATTTCAACCCAGGACCCCTACAGAACTTTTGCCAGTCAGCATTCACAATATTATTTTGATTCACTGTAAGGCAGCTTCCGATGGCTCTGTGTTGTGGGCCCTCACATATAATCTACATCCTACATACTATCTGGGAATCAACAAGTATTTATATTATAAAAATTCTCTGGGAGGTTTATTTGGTGCCTTCTTTAGAATCTGTTTGAGCCAGACATAGACAATCTTACATTCTTTTCTTTTTCTACCATTTTGTCAAATTAACACTATATTTGCTGGCATATAAGACTCACTTTTTTCCCAAAAAAAACTTTTTGAAAAAGGGCTGCGTCTTATATGCCATTGTGTCTTATACACTGACAAACAGTACTTGCCAGTGTATAAATGGGGACCATCTTATACACGGGTGCATCTTATACACTGGCAAATCCGGTATTTTATTATTTTACTGCTGATTTTATCCCTCTCCTTTAGTATTTTTAATACCTTTGTTCTTATTTTTTCAAACCACTTTGATAATTTGTACATTTGATGTTCAAATATGAAAGACAGACAAATCTGATAGCAGACAGATAGATAGCAGGCAGACATCCAGTCTTCCCTGTCTTAAGCAAATTCTAGCCAAATATGCCTACCAATAAAAATTGTAGGCAGGGAGCATGCATCACAGTAGGGAAGGGACAATAATCCATGCATACCTAGTTGTGCTGTATGGAAAGTGTACTACCTTATGTGGACATCTGCCAGAGTTAGAGATAGGATGTGTTTGCTCAGCAGATAGCAATGTTGTACCTGCATTACATGGAGAGTCTACTTGCTGAGGAGTTAACATGGGTCCTTTCCACACCTTACCTTCTTCCGGCACTGGGGTGCGGGGATCACGTGAGCAGCCTCTGGCAAGAGGTTCTCATGTCCCTGCTGCTTCAGCTCTGCATGAGCTGCCTGCTCACGCGAGAGCCCCGCCTCTTCCTTCCACAGCACAACCTGGGAGTTTCCCAGGCTGTGCTGGGGCAGGAAGCCCAACCAGCGCAGCTCCGGAGGCTCCGCATGCCAGGTAAGTGCACGTGGGGCCAGGGAGCAATATGCGATTGCACACCATTTTCGGCTTCCAGCAGAAAATGAAAAGGTGCATGATCGGTGCCTACTGGCCCCTGGAGCATCACACGATTGTGAGTGCGTCATGCAAATCACTCCTCACAATCGCACGACGCTCCAGGTGCCCTTTCGCATGGAAAATGCTGTGCAGAAAGGGCTGTGAAATCAGTCTGAGATGGCTAAGGGAACAGTAACTGACATGCAGCACAACAGACTGACTTGTCCTATATTGCATAATGTTGTTGGGCACAGTGACTGTTTATGGCCCATTATTATGACTATTTCTGTTGGACAGGCATAGCAGTTTTCCCAATTCCAGGAATGTATATTAGTTTTCAGGTTAGTATGTATTTAATATGATAGAACAGGCACTTAAGATCCTTGAGTGAAAGTGGCCTAGAGCTGTTTTCAGAAAGATGAGCAACACAAACAGGTGACAGCCAGATAATGAGATAAAGAATACATGCAAATTTTCTGGTCTTTAACAACAAAAGGTATCTCAATACATGGAGACATGAGTTGAAAAAAAAAAATTAACAAGCTCTGTGAGATTTTTCACATTTTAGGATTTGCGCAAAAGTTCCAAAATGAGAAAAATCATTGTAAAAATAAGTTTAACAAACTTTTGCATGCAAAAATAAATGAAGATTTACATCTCTATGGCCATGCATACAGGGACTACTTCCTAAGAATAACCCTGGGATACAGTATGACCCCACAGTGTCAGTTCTTATGTCTCAGAATCCTGGAAGTGTGCTGAGCCCTGGTGGCGCAGTGGTTAAATGCCAGTACTGCAACCACAAGGTTGTGAGTTCGATCCTGCCAGGCTCCAAGGTTGACTCAGCCTTCCATCCTTTCGTAGGTCGGTAAAATGAGTACCCAGCTTGTTGGGGGCAATTAGCTAAAATACTTTGTAAACCGCTTAGATAACACTAGTTGATAGGCAGTATAGAAATAAATGCTATTGCTATTGTTATAATAGGTATAATTAGTTTTACTAGTCTTATGTCAGTATCTTTGCTTGACATTAAAGTGTACCACTAAACAAATGAAAATATAAATTGTTAAGAGGAAGGAAATTTTTGTATTTGTGGATCGTAGCTTGTAAAGAGATGGTTAAATTATACTGCTAACCTAATCAGTGTCACTGTCAATAAGTTCAACAAATATCACTGAACAGCTTTAGATTTCAGAGATCAAGGGAGAAGAAACAGCAGAAATCTGGAAATGTAATTAAAATTTCCATATCAAATTAATAGTTGTTAACTAATTTAGTGTGTAAAGAGCTCATTATTCCTGGAACAACATGAGGAAAATAATAAAATTATCAACTAAAGAGTTTATTAGTATGCAAGTGCATGATATTTTATTTTCAAAGCCAATTTAATGAAATCATTGACAATTTTTTTCCTGCTGCTGGACATTATTTTATACTACTTTTTTTAAAAAAAAAAGGGGGGAGGGAATAATTCTCTGAAGAAAACAAAATCCTGAGTTAAATGTCAAGACACTGGAAAAGAGAAGCCCATTGTAGACGACATCTTCCTATCATGAATCTGTCTTACTGGGATATTTCCCTGAAATCATAATGGCTTAGCCCAAGCTACACCTGAAAACGATAGCATGGGAAATGCTTCATGCGTAAGTGTGAAGGATGCTTCAGTTAGCAAATATTCCACCCTAGCCAAAGAGACCCTTTCTCCTGAAAGAGACCCTTTCTCCTGGAAGAGACCCTTTCTCCTGCAACACGTTAATGTTCATAAAATGATGAATCCTTTACGCTGGTCATTATGCAGAGTTCTAGAGCAATGTACTACATTGGCTCATTAATGTGTTGCTTTAGTTGTCTGGACGAATGATATTTCTTACTTCACTAGTTGGCTAGAGGAATTATGTTTCTGTTCTGCAACTTTTGAGTAGAGGATCTGTGCCCCAAAGTAGCACAAGACCCTACTGTTTCTTTTTCCATTAAGAAATATTTAATAGCCTTACAAGGAAGCAGCAGGAAATGAGTCCAAATGTGCCCCTAGTCACATTTCCTGAGAATGCATCCCTCAGCCCAAAGGGGTAAATAATGTAGTCTGTCAGCCACATGAGGCCCATATGCGGGCAATGTGGCCCATGGAAAATTTTGCTTAGCCTTCCAAGGCTTTGAGACTCCCCATTTTTCCCCTCAGAAAAAAGTTTTTTAAAAAAAATATTAAAGTACACTCTTCCAGAGCAAAACTCCACATTGTGGGTCCATAACAAGCTATTTTGGAAGTCTTTCCATCACAAAACAGTCAATGTTTGGAGCCCTGGTGGCACAGTGGTTAAATGCTGGTACTACAGCCACAAGGTTGTGAGTTCGATCCTGCCAGGCTCCAGGTTGACTCTGCCTTCCATCCTTCCACAGGTCGGTAAAATGCATACCCAGCTTGTTGGGGGCAATTAGTTAACACATTGTAAACCACTTAGAGAGCACTTAGCTGATAAGTGGTGTAGAAATACATATGCTATTGCTATTGCTCCCCAAATGCTCCAGGAATCCTGTGGTTCTTCAGAGCTCTGGAGGGGTTGGAAATTGGGTGATGTCAACCTCCAGGCATGTTCACCCCTAACTTAGGCAATCCAGTCTAGCAGTAGCAGTGAAGAAACAAAGTCTGTGGAGAACACCAGTGGAATTTGCAGAGCATGTTTGAGCAGCAGGGAGGGAAATGGGACAACTGATCATGGGCTCAAAGGAACCTACACCACTGACTTTACTTCTCACATTGTTATCAGTCACCTTTTATTTCAGCTGCAATTATATAATTTTGCATGGCTTGAATTTTTAAATTTCACCAATGTTTCAGAATTGTGCAGTTTTTCCTAGAAGAGAAGAGAAAGAACAAACTAAACCTGCTTACCATAAGGATCTCATAAAGTTATTCCAAGTAATAGAATTCAGGGTGGCCACTGGTTTGTCTTATTACTTCAATGTGTGTGCGTGCGTGGATGTGTGTGCGCGTGTGTATTAAAATTTATGCCAGCTATTTCACTAAGGAGAAACAATGGCTGGATTTATTTCTTGGTTTCTTTCTGGCATTTATTTTGTAATCCCACCCAAGAGACATGCTCAGTTGTACCTTTACAATTTGTTTTTTTACCGCTAGGTTGTGCAATATAAAGCATAACTTATATACACAGATATATCTTATACAACATTTCATGTACTGTACAACTCAGATTTTTCATTATGTTTGTTTGGCTCAACTCTTGGTCTGGAAGCACAGACGGTGGATGATCTTACAATTAGGCAGAGTGTGTGACTGCCTTAGGTGGCAGAATAACAGGAGGTGTGGCAAATTACACCACTTTCCTTGCTGCTCTTGACTTGCGATTCTCTCGATCCTCAGCTTTTTCTTGGGCCTCACACTGATTTTGTTGCGTAACTTACTCTCTTTATCATTGCCTATCAAGTTATAAGCATTTTTTCCCAGGCAGGTGGCATCTATAATATCTAGTGAAGACCACCCATCTTTTCTGGGCTTCCAAATCTACAACCCAGGAAGCCCTGGTACATCCAGAAATAGTTAATACCATGTTCTGGTTTCATCTTTCAGCCCTTGAAGATGAAGACAGGTTTTCTGCACACACACCTGATCAAATAATTAAGCAAGCAAACACTCTGTTCCCTTTCCTTGACAAAAGCTAGTAACTGTGGAACGTGTTCCATTACTTCCTCGGTCACCCTGGAATGCATTTCCCATGCATTTGTTTCTCTGTCTCTCTGTTTCCTCTGTTGGCATATAATCTTGTGTTGTGTGTAGGTCTGCAACAGAAGTAGCCTGGTTTCAAGGCTATACTGTTTTGATTATTTTCTTTTCTGTTTTCCCTTCTTGACTCTCATGTATAGACCCGTAATAAACATTGTCTCTTAAACTGGACTGGAGGTTTGAAGTGTGGATTTTCTGAACAAATCTACAAGACAAATTTCTTTCCCCTTCTTTCTCTAGCTGCTAAGCCTCATTATCAGGTACACTGGATTTATGCCTATCAGCAAGTAAAGCGGGGGGGGGGCAGAAGCTGCCTAGCGGTACTGTGCAGAGATTTTCAGCTAGGAGTTACTGCTTCCTCAGGCAAAAAACAGCTTGACAGGAAAACTCCAGATGGGAGCTACTCCTTCCTTCAGGCAGAACTGGATCACAGCTCCAGAGTCCCATGGCCAGAACTAGAGGGAAAAGGAGTGATGGCAGAATGGGTGACTGGACAGAAGCTTGCGAACCTGGCTCAGGGACTTAATTCTGCATAAACATGCATTGGATTGTTCTGTAAATAAAAATCAAGATTTGAAGCTTTTTTTTTTTTTTTTTTTGGTTTCCATAGAAAACAACAAACCTTCTCAGTACTAAATATATGTACCAGGATTCCCCATCTCTCTCCCCCCGCACAATGTTTCTGTTTAAATTCTTATCAACAGCCATAGCAGAGCGGCAGAGCACACACTTTGCAGGCAGAATGTTCCATGATTGGTCCATAACATTTCTAAACCAGACCGGCAAAACTCCTCCTTGAAATCCCAGAGAGCACCTACAGGCAGTATCAACAATACCACACCCTCAAATATTTCATATATGAAAACTGGGACATGTGTGGCTAAGAAACATCAGAATGTGGTAAAGATGGCAGAAGTTATTAATGAGGAACAACACACAAACAAGGAGAGGCTGCAGCAGTTTGCTTTTGCCTGAGGCTACTAGCAAAGGCAAGATCCCTCCCTCTCCTCTCCTCTCCTCTCCTCTCCTCTTCCCTCCCCTCCCCTCCCCTCCTCTCCCTCCTGCTGAGTTGAGTGCAGACTACTTTTGCACTTTGAACTCGGTTTGCTGCAACTGAAGTAAACTGAGAACATGAGGGAAAGCAGGAAGAGGAGAGAGAAACCTGGACTTTTTAAAAAAACCACTGAAAAAGTGGCATGAAAATTAATCAGTGCTCTCTGCCAGGATGCCCTCCATATTAAGTAATGGGATATGTAGTCCAGTATAATGTCACAGACTGCTTGTAGTTAAAGAAGCCTAGGTACCAGAGACTGTTAGATAAACAATTGCTAGGAATATGTTGATAAGCGCTGCTTGGCTCTTATGGCTTCAAGGTCTCTAAGAAATGGGGGAGGGAATGCTGGGGAATCTTAAGCTTTTGCATCTACTTTTGACCGGTAGTCTCCTCACTAAGGTCTTGTACCATGCACCTCACTCCAAATAAATAGTGTTTATGCACTGTACTATTTGCATGTGTGGATTCAATTCCTGACAGCTCTCTGTACAGAATCAGGACAGGTATGCAATACTGGCCTAGAGGGACCAATGGTATAAGACAGCTACTGATATTTCTACGGATTCATTGACTGCTTACTGATTTATGAAGGAGCTAGAATACTGAAATTTTAAATCTGCATGTTTTCCAGAGATGCAGCATTCTTACATGCTGTTATCAGCAGATCTGTAAGTCAACAATGATCTAAACCAGTGGTTCTCAACCTGTGGGTCCCCAGATGTTTGTGGACTTCAGCTCCCAGAAGCCCCAGCCACTATGGTCAATGCTCAGGGCTTCTGGGAGCTGAAGTCCAAAAACATCTGGGGACCCACAGGTTGAGAACCACTGATCTAAACCATGACATTGTTGTGACATCTCATCTCCTTTCCAGCCTTCTATGGTGTCAAAATCATGCTTTGGGGAAACCCTGTGAAGCAGTTCTTATGATACATGAGGACACATGGGAGAATTCCTGGAGACATAGTGGATTTTCCCCTCCCAGATCTGTAAAAATAATAGAAAGTTTTCATGAGTGGAAGTTCCTTATTATTAGATACACTCCCCTGTATTTGCTACTGATTATTAACCCTTGCTGTTAGAGCTTTATCACACACTGGTTTGTTGTATAACTAAACTGGCTTAGTTCCATGTTTGATATCTCTTTATCTCATGACATTGTCACTCTCTTGTTGTTGGATTGTATTCCAATCATTATTGGGTCATCTCTTTTAATTCATGAGAAATACCATGAATGGCTCCAATAATGCTGCTTTGCCACAATTTCCTATTCCTGTGATCCTTTCATTCTGCTGCATTTTCCAATATTGCAGCACTCATGTGGTGTCAGTGGACATTCTCCACACATACAAGTCCCTTTTTAGACAGTATTTCATGATTTTTGGACAGTATTTCATGACTATGGTTAGCATAGTCATTGACCTTCACGTGCACAAGCCCCTTTCGGACAATCCTTCATGATCCTCCACTTTTGGCATGACATGCAAGGAGGACCACCTGCAGCCACCCTGCCCAACAGCAGCAGCAGCAAGAGAACAAGAAGAGGAAGAAGGAGAGACAAAGGCAGAGCCAGTTGCTAGAGGTTCCCAAATAATCAAACTGTGGAAGTTAAATCCATAAAAGTTTAGGGCCCCTTGTATAGTGCAAGTGCTAGGGCAGAGCTTTCCAAACTGTGTTGTGACACATTACTGTGTCAGCTGCAGTGTGTAGGTGTGTTGTATAAATGTAATGTGTGGAGGGGTTGCCTCTCCCACCACCACTGCCATTGCTGCCTCCCTGGGCCATGGTTGACTTCAGTGAGGGTGGCGGTCACAGTCCAGGTCCAGGTGGAGGGGCTGCCTCTCTCACTGCTGCAGCAGCTGCTCCAGGCCAAGGAAGACCCTGGTGAGGGCAGTAGCAGTGGGCCTGTTCCAGGTGGAGGTGCTGCCTCTCCCGCCACTACCACCGTTGCCTTGGGTTGAGCAAGATCCTGGTGACGGTGGTAAGGCTCGGGTGGAGGGGCTGCCTCCATTTACTGAATTACTTACTGAATTACTGTGTCATGAAAGGATGCATGTCTAAAAAGTGTGTCACCAACATGAAAAGTTTGGAAAGCTCTGTGCTAGGTAGTGTGGACAGTGGAAGGGAAGTGGGGTCAGTGGGGTGGTGTGGAAGAGCAATTGTGCAAATGTGCATCACTATACTGGCAATATAGTGTTATTGCAGAGATGGTGTGATAGTGATTGTTTCCATTCCAGGATGTTTTTGTTCCCTTAACACAATTACTGCAAGACAGCAGGCTGGTGTGATAAAGCTTGTAGTCTAAAGTGTATTAATTTACCATTACCACCAACTGCAATTTTTGTGCATTAGCTCAAAAATACAGTCATCATTAATTTTTAGGGAATCCTGCACCTATCCTTCTCAGAGTGGGGATATTGTTTCTTCCACTCATGTTATTTTACAAGTACCCAAAGGTAAGACTGACAATAATGAGGAAAAAGTTATGAAAAATAACAAAGCTAGCTCCTGTGTATACGGGGAGGGGAGTTCTGTATTGATCTCAATCAACAGGCTCAAATAATAGCCTTGTTCACACTCTTGAAAGATGTTCCATGGCTCAATAGGAGCTCATTGTCCTGCCTTAAAAAGAGATGTACCTGGAAACATTCCAGTTCCTCCAGGTGTACACAGCTCATTCTGATCACAATTGTATTCCATAAAGAAAACTGAAATGGTCTTTCTTCTTGAGTGCCAATCTTTACTGCATTTTGTGAGTATCATTTTGTCAAATAGGAAAAATTACCAGTTAACATGCCGGCTGCTGCCCCAGTTTAAATTCTTTCTTGGTTGACACTTACATTTCTGTCCCCAGTAAATATAAAAGAAAGTAACATACTGAACTGAACATACTGAACACAAAGAAAATTTTTATTCATAACAAGCAACTAACCACTTTCATGCAACAGCACAGCAAGTAAGATGGGACCAGAGCTTGGAACTATATTAGTCCCAGAATACTCTAGCCAGCTTATTGTACAAAAGGGTAACTTTTCCAAGCCCTGGGTGGAACATGTAAGAATTAATCTGGAGCTGTAATTACTATTTTCATGTGGTAGAACCTTTAGTTGATGAAATATGCTGCTTTTTACTTATTCCAAACTTCTTCTTTCAGCAGTAGGCATCAGATACTCTCCAGATATCTGGGATTAGAACTCCTATAGATCTCACCTGGAACGGCCAATGGTCTGAGATTGTAGGACTTGTGGCTCAAAAGATCTAGAGGGGATAAGGTGCGCTAAGCTTATCTTAAACACTTTCTTCTCTTGGCAACTGATCTCTCCTTTGAATCAATAGCTGCTCCACATTTACTTCATAGCTCTGGGACACCAACTGAGCACAAACGCCAACCCCCATTTCACACTGGAAGCAATATATTTTCTGTTTGTACCATGCTGCTTGAAAATAGTCTCAGACTATTCATTACTTTCTTGAAAGAAAGAAGGAAAAGGAATTCTGCTTTCCCTATGTGTGTAAAAATGAAGCCCATAAATGTGCAAAATGGTTTTGTAATAAATATATAGCAATAGACATTGCCCCAGTTACAAACTGCAATTCACCATGATGTTTATTTAGTTTGTGACAAGAAAGATGGATTTTGAGTACTTGCAAAACACTAGAAAATCCTGCCCATCTTTGCTCATTCAATTTTTGATTTAGATTTTATTCTCCTGACAAGAGTTCCACAGAACAGATAATAAAGTATTGCACTCTTAATTATAGCTCTTTTTAAAGTCATAGAAAATGTATGGTTACTGTGCTACAGAATTCCTGTTTACTGAAAACTCTCCTGTTTCCAAATGCATGTGCAACACACATGGTTTGTCACACACAATGTTTTTGTGTAGTTCCTTGGAGTTCTTCCTTCCTTAAGGAAGTTCTTAAGTTCTTCTATGTGAAACCATGCCTGGAGGAACAACAGTATTGTGAAAGGAATATTGCATGCTACAACCTGTATGTGTGTTGCTTTCTCATTGTCAAGTTCTAAGGGAGATTTCATACATGTACCACCAATGCAGATAATGTAACATCACAACACACATCAGCACAACAATACAGAATCCAACAGTACATTCACAAAAGTAATCTTATATTTAGAAATACCAAAGAAAAAAAATTAAAAGTTTATATCTTAACTAGTATGCTGAACATATCATATGTAAAGCAGGATTAGATTTGGAAGAGGGAGGTGTGAAAATTGAGGAAGGAACGTCATCAATTTCAGACACAGTAAATTTGTATGGAATGGAAGGAAACCTAGAATTAAATGGAAATATTTAAAAGAATTTAAAGAGAAAGGTGGTCTAGGCATGCCAGATTTAAACTTATACTATGAAGCTTCTACGTTAGTTTGGTTGAAGGAATGGATTTCACAGGAAAATGTAAAATTATTAAATTTGGAAGGATTTAATTTGCACTATGGCTGGCATGCATACATTTGGTATGATAAATACAGGAGCAATAAAGTGTTCACAGATCACTATGTTAGAAACGCAATCTTAAGAATCTGGTTAAAATTTAGGAAAAAGCTATACTTAAAATTACCATATTGGACCTCCCCCCATGAAGCATTTTACAAGTTAGAGAAAGTAAGAATAAAAAAATGGATAACATATAAGGATATACTTAAAAAAGAAGGGGTTAATACCAAATTAAAAACTAGGGTAGAATTGATAGCGGAAGGCTTTTCAACACATTGGTTATTGCATAGACAATTGGCGGGAAAATATAAAGAGGATATGAAAGATAAAGGAATAACCTTAGAAGAAACTGAATTTGATAAAATAATGAAACCAGGTGTAAAAAGGCCCCTAAGCAAAATTTATAAATTGCTGTTAAATCTAGAATTAGAACAAGAGACAATTAAAACAAATATGATAAAATGGGCCCAGGATATAGGATACCCAATAACTTTAAATCAATGGCAAAACGCTTGGAAAATAAATCAAGAATTCACTAGAAGCTATGATGTAAAGGAAAATTTTTATAAGATGTATTACAGATGGTATTTAACTCTGGTTCGAATTTCCAAAATGAATAAAAATAAGAAAATAACCACATGCAGGAAATGTCAGGAAGTAGGATCCTTCTTTCACATGTGGTGGAAATGTAAAAAGCTAAAAAAATTTGGTTACAGGTACACAAGCAAATAGAAAAATTGTTTAAGATCAAATTTGTAATGTCTCCAGAAATATATCTTTTGAACATTTTAGAAGGGATAGATAGAAAAGTTAGGGAAAAATACTCAAGAATCATATGTTATATGATCTATGCGGCAAGGATCACATTTGCGAAATATTGGAAGGCAGAGAATATACCACAGATAGAAGAGTGGATACAGAAAATATATAAATTCGCTGAAATGGATAAGTTAACTTTATATCTACAGAATAAGTCGAAGGAAACATTTAGTCGAGAATGGGAAATACTAAAACCAATGTGGGAAGAGAATTGGGGTAAAAACGCGCTGATAGGTATGTATGATTAATTTGATTGGAAGATGAAATATGATGAAGATGAAATAAAGGAAGAATAGCTCAAAAAATAAATAAGATTAGAATAAAAGGAATATTTAAGATTAGAACTATAGTTTAGAATGGTAAGTATAGTTAATTGTTAAATAATAAGGAAGAAAAAATAGAGGGGAGTGTCAGGGCCTCGGGCGCGGCTGCGCCCGCAGGCGCCTCCAAGGCCAATGCAGCGGCCGCCTCCGATGAGGAGGAGGGGGGTTCGGGCACTCCAGGGGCCGCGGCCGACAGCGGGGACCGCCCGGTCGCCGCGGAGGGCACTGCCGCCGAGGGGGATTGCCCGGACGCCACGGAGGCCGCCGCCGCCGCCGGGGCTCTCCCCGGCGTGATGGAGGCCACCACCGCCAAAGGGGATCATCCTGGCGTTGCGGAGGCCGCCGGCCCAGCTCCCGCGCCGGTGGGTGTGGTGGGCGGTGATTCGCTGAAGGAGGTGGGCCCCGGGCCTGATCCCGGGGCACCGCTTACTCGCGAGGCCAACCTGGAGGAGGCTGAAGCCTCCGCCCCGCCGCCAACGTTCCAGCAGCGGCGGCGGCTCAAGGAGGCCAGCCACCGGTCCCGGGGGCTGCAGGAGAAACACCTGGGGGCTGGGAGCTCCCAGCTGTAGCACAGCTGTGAGCCCAGCCATGTGCTCGAGCTGGATTGGCCGCTGGCGGCTCGAGGGGTCTTAAGGCGTGCATGGGGCTGGGAGGGGCACGGAGCACAACAACCGTCAGCTTACCATGCGTCTGTCGCCCGTGTCCTGTTCCAGCCCAGCCTGTGTCTGCGTCCTGCCACCCGGCCCTTCTGAGACCAACCCCCTGCGTCTAGGTGAAGTAACCTCTTTGTGTTCCGGGTGAGGCAACCCATCGTTATTTTCTGCTGAAGCCTGCTGCCAAGGCATACTTTAGTTTAACCTGCTTGTGTACTGCAGCGCCTTTGGTTATAGACTGTATTAAACGCTGCTTGTGCCCGCTTCCGGTCCGGCCCCTGCTTGACCCCAGCCAGCGCTGACAGGGAGAAAGAATAATACAATAACAGCTATAATAAAAGGAAATAAAGAATAAATAACAAATAATAATAAATAATAATAATAAATAAACAATAATATTATAAAGAGATGTATGATAGAGGTAAAGTTCGTTTAGAAGATAGACATATGATAGCAGAGTAGAAGGCAGAAAATGCAGTAACTGTAAAAACAAAAATAAAGTTGAGCAGGAGGATGAAAAGAGGAAGGTCGCACTCAATGAACAGATAAAAGAAGTCAAGGTTTATATGATGGAAGAAGAATGGGTTAGTATGAAGGATTAAATGGAAGGTAAAGTAATTATTTACAGTTTGGGAAAGTGATGCATGAGAAACACAAAGTATGCGTCACTTATAAAGATAAATAAAGAACTGTAATTAGGTAGGGGTATGTACTTGTATTTGTGTTTGTATGTAAGGATTTATTGTATGTATGTATGTATGTATGTAAATGTAAATGTTGTGTATGTATTGATATTTGTGATTGGAAAGAATTTGTTGCACAATAAAATTTATTTTTAATAATAAAAAAAATTCAGACATGCGGATAACATCATAGTACTAGCTGAAAATAGGAAAGACTTGGAAAGATTACTGAAGAAAGTCAAGGAAGAAAGCATAAAGGCAAGTTTATAGTTGAACATTGAGAAAACAAAAGTTAATGACCTCTGATGATTTACATAAATTTAAAGTAAATGATTAAGACATTGAAAGAGTTCAAGATTTTCCATAGCTTGGTTGAGTCATTAATCAGAATGGAGACTGCAGTGAAGAAATCAGAAAAAGCTAGGACTTGGAAGGGCAGCTACAAAGGAACTGAAATGTAAACATATATCATTCAATATTAAAGTTAGGACTGCCCGTGCATTGTATTTCCAACTTCTATGCACGTTTGTGAAGGTTGGGCCGTGGCAAAATTGTCTAAACTGAGAGCATTGTACTTTGGACACATTATGAGAAGACATGACTGACTAGAAAAGACAATAACGCTTGGTAAGACAGAAGACAGAAGAAAAAGACAAAGACTGCATTACTGATGGATAGACTCAAGCAAGGACTTGATGGGAGTTAACAACAAATCTTAAACCATCTTCAACCCCAGTTAGTCTTCAGTTTAGGTTGATTCACTCACTATATTCATTTTTGGATACAAATAATAAAATGAATTAGCTAGTATACTGGTAGCCTTTCTCCCCCCTTTTGATAAATGGCCAAGAACCCTAAATCAGAAGGAGGTATCTGACCTATATCAGAGCTTGCAAAAGTTAACTTTTTGGACTTAATCCCCCTGGTAGCATGATCACTAGTTGCCACCAGCCATGCTGGTTGGAATATTCTGGCAGCTATAGTCCAAAATGTAACATACCCAAGTTCTTGTCATGCTGCTCTTCTCATTTTGGCAGATATAGCATGGCTTGAGAGGAGAAAATGATGAAGGAATTAAAAAAAATGAATGAGGCTTGCTTTCATTTGTACATCCTACATGCAATGAGGGAACAGTCCCTAGTCAACTCTGCCAGCTAGCACATCTCATGAGAGGAGACAGGAAGCAACTAATCACAAATCATTAATTAGTGCTTCTCGTTCATGATGGTATAGTTCAGTACCCATGTAACTGTCACTTAACAACAGGGGATGATGGGTAACTAATTACCTTTTTAAAAATAAACTCCCAAGTTCTGCTCACGATCATACATTTAAACCTATAGTGATCTATGAGAATTGAATCGTACTTGCACAGCCCGGACTGCTGAGAATATTCACATTCATATTCGCACACACACATATTATTAGGAATAAATATATCAGTTGCTCCTATGCGTACCCCCATGTGTATTTGCATACCCTATTCCAACATAAATATTGGAAGTAAAGGGAGAGCAGAATAGGAAATGTCTGGTGCCACATATTGACCAGGAATGGTTCTTATCTTTTCAGTGCACATGCTCTTTGCTGTTGCAGAAAATCATATCAAATGTGAAGGAAATTGGTCCTGGTAAACAAGAATATAAATGTCAGGCAACAGAAAGCAGACTCATGTTAATGGAAAAGGATGTGGCTGGGCCTGGGCCACAAATGTTTGAGCAAGTCCTAGTTGATGGCTGCTGCTGCTGCTTCTTACTACTACTACTACTACTACTACTACTACTACTACTACTTCAGCACTAAATGATGCTGAAGATCAATTTGAATTGAGGCTAACAGAATAAATTCACCTGTGAGAAAGAAGTCAGCAGCATGCTATAGCGCTATAATTCCACTGTCCTGGATGCACCCTGTGGAATTCTGGGGTTTGTAGTTTACTGAGGCCAAAGAGCTGGGCTGAGAATTCTAAATGCCCTCCCTCAACTGCAAACCCCAAGATTCCATGGGCTGTTGAAAGTGGAATAATAGTACTACAACAGGGTAGTGCGGAAATGGCCTTGGACTAGGGCTCTGGAAGACTAGGGTTCGCATCTGTGCTTGGACATGGAAACCCACTGGGTGACCTAGAAGAAGTTGCACTCTCAACCTGTGAGGGAGGTAGTGGCAAAACCAAGAAAATCCCATGATAGGTTTGCCTTGGGATTCACATAAGCTGGAAATGACTTGAAGGGACGTAGGAACAATAATCAATCCATATTGACAATATCATTGTTCAGTTCTGATTCAAGATCAGCCTAGTGGAACCACAAACAAAATCTACAGCAGTATTTATTATTCTTATATATAATATTTGCAAGTTAATATAAACAAAATTAAATTGTAATTCACTTCATGACTTGCACATTGCAATGATAGCTTGTAAATATGCAATTTCCATTAGCAACAGAATTAATGCCCCTTCCACTCACAGATACTAATATTTTATGAATATTAATATTTTAATACATTCCCTGCCTGTTCTTCCTTTGCTTACAATCCCCAGCTGTTCCACAATACACTTCTCCAGCATCAATTTCTTATTAGCAAGTGTTTTCATCAGGCTATACAAGTAGAAATTCTGAGTACAAAATAGGACGAGATTGCAAAACATACTGATAAGATTTTTGGTGGCTAAATGGTTTGGTAAATCATAGCTCAGAGATTGTCACATCTCATATATACCTACCTGGAACATCAAAGTATCTTCTGAGTCCCATTAGCTGCTATTGTCAAAGGTTCTGGTGCTCTGTTATGGAATGCTATCCTCAGATTTGTTTGCTATTTATTTATCTTGTGGTCTTTCTTGTGTTGAGGAAGGCCCTTTGTATTTTGCTGGTTTTTTAAGTCTTCAAACTTTTCAGTGATTCAATTATCTGTGGCTATGCCTGTATTTTTCACATTTGATGGGCTGAATTCTCCCTTTATAACTTACCTGTATTTTGTGATCTGCTGGGGAAACCCTTATCTCTGTCCTACTAACTTTGTGGGTACATCTGGTGGGAACAAGGGAGAGAGCCTTCTCAGTGGATGCCCCAGGCTCTTGAACTCCTTTGCCAGAGAGAGACAGAGTTTATGCTGGCACTTTTCTACCCTCTCTTTGTAGGCTGGTGAAGACCTGTCTGTTTTGATAGGCCTTTGAGAGCTCACTGACGACTTCTGCACTACACTATTACAGTGCTATTATTCCACTTTCAACATTCTGTGGAATCTGGGGTCTGCAGTTTAGGGAAGGATGTTTAGAATTCCCAGAGAGCGCTTTGGCCTCAGTAAACTACAAACTCTAGAATTCCACAGGATGTTGAAAGTGGAATAATAGCACCATAAGAGTGTAGTGCAGAAATGGCCATTGTATAAGGCCTGTCGTGCCTAAATAATGTGGAGGATTTTCTCTTATCTTGTTGTCTTGTTTTTCCCCCCCAATGGTTTATTTTATTAACTGGTTTTAAATTTTTTTAATACTTTCATCACTTTTTAACTTTTGCATTTTTTACTCTGTAACTATTTTTTAAAATCTGCTGTAAGCTGCCTGGAGTCCCTAACTAGGAAAAAAGGCAGGATATAACTAATAAATAAAGAATGGAGTTTCTGAGACTGCTGTTGAACTCTGCCCTCAGAAATTTGTTCCCCATTGCTGCTTTTACATTCTAACATTTTAAAAAATGGTTTTGTTGTTTTATAATTTATTTTGTATAAAAATGGCTTTATAAGTGTTGTAAATCATATTTTATTGATGGACATTAAAAGACTGTTCAATTATTAAAATAGTCTCTAATGGGTTCTAATACAGCTAATCAGCATAGTAAATTCAGAATTTTTCTGTGAAGCTTCCAGAAGGTCTACTTTCTCCTTCAGTTTCCTTCAGATCTAGAACACTGATTCTCAACTTTTACCCCTCCAGGTATTTTTGAACTTTTGGATGTTTTTTGACCAGTGGTCATGCTGGCTGGGGCTTTTGAGAGTTAGAATCTGAAACATCTGGAAAATAAAAGGGTTAAGAATCATTTAGCTAGAGTTTTTCAGTTTTCAAAGCCCCTCTATCACAGGGCCAATATGCCACAAAGCTGAGGATGGCAGCAATATCTTTTAGTATACACTACTGTCTTCCTAGGTAGAACTCATACAGAATTCTTGCAGCCATACGATAACCTCATCATACTTGAAGTTCCATCAGGCATACATTCATTTCCTCAAAAATGCAGATGCATAGACCTACAATCAGAAATACTTGCGACTGTAATCTAACTTTGGCTCTCCTTTGTATGAAGAGAATTAGAAACTTTTAAACCCCTTTGATTTCCGTGGGAGACTTAGGCACATCAGATGTATGATTCCATATACAAACCAAGGGAATGGAAAGATGCTTAATTCTGGCTTTATCAGGTTTTTTGGCCAGAAATCCTGGTATTGGCTGAAGTCCTTTGGCCACATGTTCTTCCTCAATAACTTGGATTAATTTGTCTGTCAGTTTGCAATTAATTCTTAAATATTCCGTCCTGAAATTTATTCTAAAATGAAATGCAGACTTCCTTTCAGATTTCACTTGTTAATAATTCCCTAATTATATGAGTAGACTAGGTGGGAATCATGCAACTCCATGTCTAGCTCCCTGAGTTCTTCACCACTGCTATACGGGCTAGAGATGCTGAGCTGTGCCCTCCAACATTTCACAGATGAAAATTGGGACACATGTGACCAAGCAACATCAGAGTGGGGTTAAGATGGTGCTAATTGAGAATTGCAGATCAGAAGGTGCAGCAGTTTGCTATTGCTTGAGTCTAAAGGGAAGGGCAAGATCCCACCTCCTCCTTTCTTCTCCTCCCTACTGAGTTAATTGAGGGCAAACTATTTTTCCACTTTAACGATTGAAGCCAAAGACAAAGGGGGAAAGAATGAGTAGGAGTGAAAAACTGGGACGTTTTAAAAGCAGCTTAAAAAGCGGGACAACAGAGGAATAACTGGGACTGTCTCAGCCAAATTGGGACAAATGGAAAGTATGTGAGACTTGCAGTCGAACTAGTCTAGAGGACTGTATGAGCCTCATCCCTGATGTAGACAAAGGAAGATACTTCCATTTAAAATTCTCTCTGTTTCAAGTGTCTACAGGAAGAAAGCTGGCTATGGGACCCACAACAAGACACAGTTGTATTCCTATATGTGAAGTCAATTGGCCTGTTCTGTCCCATTAAGGAAGAATGTGGTCAACTGCAATTATTCTTGTTTGGTACAATCCAGACCCCATGCTCTGTTTGACAGAACAGCCAGTCATTTGGGACTTGATAACAAAAATACCTTAGTATTAATTTTCTTCCTTAAAGAAAGGAAAAAAAAATTTACAAAAGGATTCCCTAAGAGAGAAATTATATGTGTGTGTATGTGTTTTGTGTGTGTGTGTGTGTATATATATATTTCACACACACACATATTCCTACTTTAAGAAGGGATTTTGTTTATTAATAAGTTACAACAGACATATTTTTTAAAATTTAACCCATTCTTTTCTGTCTCTGATTTTCTTAACACCTGAGGCCATTTCCACACTTCACTGTTATAGCGCTATAATTCCACTTTCAACATCCTGTGGAATTCTGGGGTTTATAGTTTACTGAGGGCAAAGAGCTCTGTGGCTAAGAATTCTAAAGGCTCCTCCCTAAACTGCAAACTCCAGGATTCCATAGGATGTTGAAAGTGGAATAATAGCACTATAACAATGTAGAGCAGAAATGGCCTGAGACTTTTCAGTCATGGTGTTGGCAGCCATCTATTAGTAGAATATTACTTGAGACAATTTCAGTAAAAGTGCTTCTTTGTGCCGCTTGCACCACAGTTTGATAGAGCAACTGAAAGGAAAGTCTTGGGAATATTTAAGAGAGCCATTCTATCAAGTCACACAGAAGTCAAGTAAACAGAGAAACTACTGTAATACAAAGGTACTGCAAATGATTTATTGCAATGCATTTGAGCCAGAAATTCTCCTCCTCAGATAATAGACAGCTATGAAAGTATGATCTCCACTCAAAGGTTATTTCCTCTTTTTTCCTACAGTCACAACACTGACAATTGCAAAAGAAACTGCAATTTGCTAAGTTCAGCCACAAAGAAAAAAAATAATAAGACAGAGTGGGATACATAAACTGCTGTTATTCTGCTAGCTTTAAAGGGGAAAAAGAACCCCAAATCACCAGCAGGTGTTCCTTAGATGTTTTAAGAATCCAGGACAGAAAACTAATGGCTTCTAAAAGGAAATGTTACATGTTTTTGTGATTTATTTTCAAATGATGTGGGATATAAACATCATCCTGATATCTAGGTAAATGATAATTTAGCAGGATGAGAAATGAGCCACACTGACCCTTGGACTCACACACTTCTCCCCTTGCTGCTTCTCCTCATCTGGTACAGGCAGGAGTTCAGAATAAGTTTTCATTTCTGCTTTAGATTAACTGTAGCTTATGTTGTTCCTTCAGGCCTGACAAACTGTGATTCATCTTAACGAATCTCAAAATAGCAGTTTCAAACCATAGGTGATGAAGCTGGCTTGTTTAAACAAACCATAGTTTAAACAAGCCCAGAATGTACATGATACTAAATTATTTTTACTTGAAATGGGAACTGAAAGTGTTTGGATTCCATCTTACAATTGTTGTAATTGAGGTTCTTTCCACAACGCACCTTTTCGCGGAGCTGGAGTGCAGGGATTGCGCGAGCAGCCTCTAGCAAGAAGCTCTCGCGTTCCGGTTCCTTCAGCACTGCAGCTGCTGCCTGCTCGTTTCCCAGGCTGCACTGGGGCAGGAAGCGCGAGCGCTGTGGCTCCAGAGCTCCACATGCACAGCAAGTGAATGTGACCCCAGAGCAATGCGCAATCATGCACCACTTTTGGCTCACAGCCAAAAATGAAAAAGTGCGCAGTCAGTGCCTGCCAGCCCCTGGAGCATCACGCAACTGTGAGTGCATCATATGGATTGTTCCTCACATTTGCACGACTCTCGAGGAGCCCTTTTGCATGGCAAATGCCGTGCGAAATGGGCTGGAGAGAAACAGAGCCTTGATAGATCAACACATCCTGTTCCCACGAACAAAATCATTTGCTACGAAGCAAAGATGCAAGGGCCCTTAGCTCCTCAGCAGCAGCAATAATAATAATAAAAAGTTTTTGTTAGTACAAAGAAGTATTTTCTGCAAAATACATTTTTCTGCACTCAAAAACCTTTACAATCTTTTCTGCAAAAAAGTTCCCAAGTATGAAAAGTAATTGAAAATTGTGCAAATGCTTTCATTTCTATCCAGCGGGGGAAGAGCATTTGAAATGTTTCATGCTCTTGTGCAATGATAAAATAAGCAACGATTTATATTCCTATTTTGCAGTAGCATTTAATACCTCAGCAGTATTCACATACTAAGAATCATAACACTTTAATTAAAAACTAAAATAATGAAATGGTTAAACAACTTATTACAGACAAAATACATTAACTTTGAGAAGATGTCTTGATGTACTTTTGCATGTTTGTAGGAAATAAGTAGAAAAGATACTGGATGGAAGAGTGTGGACCTTTCTGTACTACACTGTTATAGTGCTATTATTCCACATTCAACATCTTGTGGAATTCTGGGGTTTGTAGTTTACTGTAGTTTACTGAGGCCAAGGGCTCTCTGCCTGAGAATTCTAAAGGTTCCTCCCTAAACTGCAAACCCCCAGATTCCATAGGATGTTGAAAGTGGAATAATAGCACTATAACTATAACAGAGTAGTGTGGAAAGGCCCTGAGAGTTATCTGAAAAAATCAAAACACCCAATATGCCATTTATACTGAAAATATATCGTGTAGATTTTGCTTTTGACAACGCTTCTATAGGTATGCTTTTTTCATACGCAGAATTTTATAGGGAATCCAGATGTTGTAATCCTCTATTTGTACCCCTCCCATGTTTTCCCATTTGTTCTTTTTTTCGTAAGAACAAGGATATGGAATGGCTGTACAGTGCCTTTTGATTATTGATGGTAGGAGTCCTCTATGTGGAAGCAACCTTTAAACTCCATTTGCTAGATTTTCTGAAGTATTTTAATCTAACAAATGGAATTTATTTTAAAAATTTCTGTAGAATAGTACCAGAGCATAGTTTCTAAAGACAGAACTATCTCATCTTCTGGCCAATGAAATGAAAAGTGACACCCCACAAGAGAGGGAAGCTCAGGCCATTTCCGCACTACACTCTTATAGCACGATTATTCCACTTTCAACATCCTATGGAATCCTGGGGTTTGCAGTTTAGGGAGGGGCTGGCCAGCCCCTCCCTAAACTGCAAACCCCAGGATTCCATAGGATGTTGAAAGTGGAATAATTGTGCTATAAGAGTGTAGTGCGGAAATGGTCTGAAAATGCCAAAGAAGGCTATTTCTGCACCTTACTTGACCCCATTGTCCTCCTGTCACAATCCTGGCAGTGCCTCTGCCAGGAAGGCAGTGCGATGGGAATGCTTTCCACACCTAGCTGGCTCTCTATAGAAGGGAGCTCAAGCAACATGCACCTCCCTTCCACAAGTGACATGCACCTCCCTCCAGGCGCTTTCTCATGCTGCACTGGGGAAGGAAACACTTCCATTGTGATTTCTGACCTTAAAGGTGGCTGGGAAGGAAAGGAGCATTGCACGATCACAGGCACTTAATGGATTTATTCCATTAAATGAACATCCTGTGACCACAATGGATGGGGTGGGATGGCAGTGAGACTGCGACAATGTTATGGAAATGCATAACCCACGGACCACTTCCATCGTGTCCCTAACCTGGGACTGCGATGCCATGTGGAAATGACCGAAGAGATTGAAGAGGAAATCAAAGGGGAAGAGAAAAACAGCAGCTAATGAGTTAAAAAACCAGAAGCCTCAAACTACAGGACATAAACCAGTGGGCCAAACCCCATGAGAAAGAGTTTTGATGGAAGCAATAGGAGGTTTTAGAGAGAAGGAGATGGGTAATGATAATAACTTTGGGTCACACCTTGCTATTAAAAAAGGCCTCTGCTGCCCCCACATGGTAAAAATGCTTCCCACATTTCAGTGACATAGGGAGGCAATCCTCCCCCCATTTTCATTTTTTTCCAGAGGGTTCAGCATGGGTCTCCTGATGGACTCAGTGTGGTCCTTAACCTCTGAGAGTTGCCCATCCCAATGTATAGTAATTATCTTGGATGTAGGATTATGCTATGTAGGAACATTATGGGAAGCGAGGAAAGAAAAAGAATACTTTCTCTTTTGTTTTAATTTTTCAAAACACCATGTCCTGTTCTCCTTTTTATAGCTACAAATGGTAAGCTGTATGGTTGGCAGCATTTTAGACTGACTGGGAATATGGAGATATCACTTTTCCAGCTTTTAAACTCTACTGTCCAGAGGCTTGAGCAAAGTTATTATACTAGATTCCTAGCACAGGTTATCTTGACTACTGACCAGAGAACCTGGAAAATGTTTGTTGCTGGTCTTAATTAATGCGGATCTCTCTATATAAGATTAGGGAGGAGCACATACTTAGGATCTCTCTCACAAGTAACAAAGCTGCGGAAGTTGTCTGCATAGAAGTAGGGATGGGACGAATCCAGAATTTTCCAAATCTGAATCCGGAACCGAATCCCTATAAAGTTCTGAGAATCCACGAATCCCGAATCTTTCGAATCCTTTTTTAAAAAAGGGTTTAAAAAGCAAGGAAAAGAAGGATAATCTTGGGCAAGACACCCTCTCAGCCTTAGCAAAAGCCTAGGCAAAGGCAAGTCTCCCTCTGAAGAAATGTGGCCAGGACAATTGTCATAGTTTTGCTTCAGGATCTTCCCAGATTGAAAATGACATGAAGGCCCTTTGTTAATCCCACATTTTCCTGCCTGTGTAAACAGGGCCACATACTACAGTACAGAGATACTCCAGGTTAAAACTAGATTTTCTTTGCATAGCTCCTTATTGGCATCCTGGGGTTTGTAGTTTGATGATGCTCCAGTATACTTTGGCAGAGAAGGCTGCGACACCTTGTAAAACTCCAAACCCCAGAATTGTGTCTGAAAGAGCTTTGCAAGGGAGCCATGGAAAGGAATCTTTCAGCTGTCCTTGAAATCTCAAGCCTGTACCTTCCAGTCAATTGCTGAACTTAAATATAAAATGTTCAATTTAAATATCTTAGAATACAAGCCCAGATGTAATTTCTGAAATTATTAGCAAAGGCCATTACTACTCCAAGGGAAAAACTCAAGCTATTTACAATTTTCCCTTGTATGTTTGGTCTCCCAGGTTTTCAGGAGTCCTAGGCACTTTCCGCACCTTACCTTTTTTTGGTGCTAGGGTGTGGAGATCACGTGAGCAGCCTCCAGTGAGAGGCTCTTGCATCCCCGCTGCTTCAGCTCCGTGCGAGCTGCCTGCTCAGGAGCAGACAGCAGGAGAGCCCTGCCTCTTCCTTCTTCAGTGTGCTGGGGCAGGAAGCGTGACCGCTGTGGTTCCAGAGGCTCCACACACACAGCAATTGCATGCGGGGCCCTGGAGCAATGCGCAATCATGCACCATTTTCAGCTGAAAACCAAAAATGAAAAAGTGCATGAGCGGCGCCTGCCCTACCCTAGAGGGTTGCACAATTGTGAGTGTGTCATGCAGATCGCTCCTCACAATCGCGCAATGCTCCAGGCACCCTTTCGCATGGCAAATTCCATGTGAAAAGGGCCTTGGTCTCCCAGGTTTTCAGGTGTCCCAGTCTCCCCGGTTTTCAGGCGTCCCAGTCTCCCTGGTTTTCAGGCGTCCCAGTCTCCAACAATCTATTTGGTTGGCAGATTCGAAAGATTCGGTTTGCCTATTTTGGCACAGGGATTCGGATTTGGGAATCTCAAATCCTTACCCAGGATTCGAGGATTCGGTTGGCCCATCCCTACATAGAAGTAAAGTTCTGACCTCTTTTCTCACACTGTTCTCTCCAAGTGTCAATCCTCCCTCCTTCCTCCTTCCTTTTAGCAGTCATACAAACCCATTTTTTATTTCCATCACTATGTCTTCTTTCTTTTTTAAGGCAAGGATTTTACCCTTAGTTTGTAGACAGCAAAGTGAAGAGGCACTGTTGTTGCTGCTGCTCCTTTGTTGCTGTGTGCCTTCAAGTTGCTTCTGCCTTATGGCAACTCTAGGGCAAGCCTATCATGGGGTTTTCTGGGACTGACAGCATGAGGTGTGCCCAGGGTCATCTAGTGGGTTTCTATGGTCAAGCGAAGAATTGAACCTGGGTCTCCAGGATTGTAGTCCAACACTCAAACTGCTAGCTACACCACTCTGGCTTCAAATCAACCCTGACTTGTGGTGCCCTATTGTACGGTCTATGGGGTATTTTTTTTGGGGGGGATATATACAGAGGAATTTGCCACTGTCTTCCTCTGAGGTTGAGGGAGTGTGACTTGCTCAAGGTCACACTGTGAGTTTCCATGGTTGAATGGGAATTCAAACCCTAGTTTCCTGGAATCTTAGTCCAACACACAAAGCACTATACAACACTGTCAAAATTAAAGTGGGACCAGTATGAAAAGTTTCAAAGAGAAGAGACAGGAGGCTTTGAATGCCATAGTGTGTGTAGAGTCATAAGTGTTTATGAGAAGAGCTAAGCTGACTGGCTTCAGTTTTTAGAGCTGTGCTTAAGAGGACAGCTGTAGCTCTGAACTACAGCAATAGCTCTGAACTATAGTAATTCTCCTGTCTGTTGTTCTTCTTACCAGCAGGCCCCTGCAACTGTTGTCACAGAGATCAATAGGAACTCCCCTCCCATCCTCCTGATTAGCTTGTTCCATTTTGTTACTGGCACTCTTTGCTTATCTCATTATGATGTCTGTGCCTCCTTTTTGTGTGAAATGAAGTCATACGCAAAAAGAACATGAAAGGGTGGTGGTATCTCTAATTGCCAATTATTAATTCTTGTTAATATGTCTCAGAGTCTGAACCACTGAGAAAGTCCTGGATGAAGAAGAAATAGTGAAAAATTAGTGAGCATTCTGAGCCGTCTCTGTGTATTTGTGTATATGGGGAGGGGGAGGGAGGATAAAGGTTCTCTTGGCATAGCTGTTTGATATGCTCAAGTGGATCAGATGTGACTGGCTCCAGGTTTTCTCATGACTAATGTTAAGGAGCATGGTCATAAAAAGCACGTGAAGAAGCTGTCTGCCTTTCCAGACCAGACCAGACCAGACCAGAATGAGCTCATCACTCAAAAGTGGGGGGAAGAGCATCATCGTTATGTCTTTTTCTATTAACCAATTTTGCAATGAATGCACTGAGGGGGGTAGAACCATATCATTTTTTTTATTTTGTTTTTTGATCTAAGAAATTCTCAGCAAGATTACATTTCAGTTTAATTCCAAAGGACAGGGAGCAACTGATGCACAATTTGGCATAAAGACAAGATCTGGCAAAAATGTGCTACAGCTCCTAGAAACAATGTGAAATCATCACACCTTCACTTTGGCCATTTCTGCACTAGACTGTTATAGTGCTATTATTCCATTTTCAACATCCTCTGGAATCCTACGGTTTGCAGTTTAGGGAGGGGCCTTTAGAATTCTCAGCTGGAGAGCTCTTTGGCCTCACTAAACTCCAAACCCCAGAATTCCACAGGATGTTGAAATTAGAATAATAGCACTATAACAGTGTAGTGTGGAAATGGGTCTTTGTCCCCACTGTCTGTCACTAAATATGAACTGGAAAGATGCAATTGATATTACCAGCCAAGGGATTACAGAGTTTATATAACATCAAGATGCTTTAAAAGCAGCTCAGCAACCTATTTTTGATACCTTATTTATCTCCTAATCAACATCAAACACTTCAGAAGAGAGCTACATATTATGCATAAATTATCCTTTCTTGCTTGGGTGCAAGCCCCACCTCCAAAAAAAAGTTTTTTTGAAAGGATGAGCTAGTACGTTTAAAAGTTCACCTAATCTTTTATTTTAAATCTCAGGTTTGTTTCACTATCTGCTAAAAGCTGGTAAGAAGCCCTCATCTCAATTTTGCATTTTACAATTTTACATTATAAACGAATAAAGTTACACTCATAATCAGCTGTGAGCTAGTGCAGCTCAAGTGTGATGAAACAAAATAATATCAAAATATTTACCAACATTCATGTGGCACTGAAATGCAATCACAGATAAAAGGTATAGATATGTTTGTATTTGTAATGTTCCATGCATTGCAATAAATATAGTCAATGAGCTTTGGTACCTGTTGGAAATAAATGAAAACTGTTTACCTCTTAATTTTATAGACATTTGAAGAGATGGAAAGATACAGGCCTATAATTTGCATAGTTAGTTTGCACAATTTGGAAGAGTACTTTGGCTATTTAGTAACCTAACAAAGTCATTAGGTAAGTTGTGATTCAAATTATTATGTAAATACGATATTCTCCATATTCCACTTTTGTCTAAATTTGAAAACTGCCTGTCTGTGAAAACTGTCCACGAAATTTAATTTGTGCCATCCTGATACATAATAAGAGTTACAAAACTATGCTGGTAAAATTGTTTCACTCTTCTAAATAATTTGGCAGCTTTACTCATTTCCATTTAAAAAAAAAACTACCCAGAGGGAGTTAAATTTCAAAAGAATAATTAGCCTGTACCTAGAGGAATTTGTAGTTTTCCTCCATTGACAGCAGTGAGATGGAGACTTCTCCCAGCCAACCAGGGCCCATTATACCAGTTGACCTCATCCTTCTAAAATGCACCATATGACTACAGACTCATGCTGCCTGGGCGATTCTGGTAGATATAGCCCAACAGTAATTTTTGTAACCTTTATGGTTGCATTTATAAAGTAGAACAGCATTTCACAATTACACTTCACTATACAGAGGCTTTGTGTAGACATAATGCCATCCAGTCCCCTAAACACTAGTGGACTGAAGAGCTTTCCAAGGGCTTATACGCTCCACTTTTTCCCTTCTTTTCTTTCTTGTCTCCTTGCTGTCAAGTACAGTTTTCCATCCACACTCACAAGTTTGACCTTTGTGAATTTGATTATTTGTGAGCTGCCAGCTTGCCCCTCCCCCTTCGCCCCTGCCATTCCCTTACCCTTTGCCTGGACAAGCCATGCCTTCCTCTCCATGCCCAGGCAAAAGGTAAGTGAATGGGAGGGGAGAGCCTTGCATGCAGAGAAGGAAGTGGTGTCTGACCCGTCCTTCCAATCTCCTCCTTCCTTTCACTTGCCTTTTGCCCAGGCACACAGAAAGATGGCAGTGTGCCCAGGCAAAAGGCAAGAGAACGAGAAAGGAAGAATGGAAGTAGGCACACATGTGCCTTCTCCATGTGAGGGGCTGCCCCTTCCCAGTTGCTTGCTTTTTGCCTTGGTATGTGGAAAGAAGACGCACCTGCCTGGGCTAAAGGCAAGAGAATGGGGAAAGGCATGTGTGTGCCTTCTCTACATGTGGGTTTCCCTCTTCTATTCGCTTCTCTTTTTCCAGGGCATGGAGAAGGAAGGCACATGCGCACAGTCAAAAGGCAAGGGAATGGGAGGGGAGAAAGGGGGAGGGGCAAGGGAAGGGAGAGCCCTGGAAGGGAATGAGAGGGGGAATGCCCACTTGGGCAGGAGGAGAGTTACTTGTTTTTAAAAAAACTTTTGCAAGGATTCTGCACCCCAAACCCTTGTGAAAGTTGAGAAGCTACTGTATTTCCTTTTGCTTTGAGTTCCAATTTAATGTCCAAACCTAGAATTCTAAACCCACCTCTGTAACTGTTGTTGCAAACTCTGATTTAGCACTAACTCTGATTAGTATTAGCATAGGTGCAGACACAATTCTACACACAGTAAGCTCACCAACTAAAAGGTGGCAAATAAATTGTGAGTGGAGAGGAAGTGGGGGTAGGGAGAGGAACATGTAAGTATAAAGGTCACTTCTGAAGATCAGACGGAAGTAGTATTATGACTGAACACACCACAGAGGGGAATTTAACAACATAATGTAGGATATACCTTGCTTTGTTGTTGTGTGCCTTCAAGACATTTTTGACTTACAGAGACCCCAAGGCAGAGGCGTATGGATGCGGGGGAGCGATGAGGGTGGTCCACCCTGGGTGGCGATGATGGCGGACTGCCCTATGCAACAGCCACTCACCTGTATGACATGCCCATGCCCCATGCAACGCAGCCGCGCCCCTGCCCCTGCATGATGCAGCCACGGTCCTATGCGACACAGCCCTGCCTCTGCCCCTCCACCTCCCAGTGTCCTAGTCCAACCCTACAGCCACTGCACCATGTTATACTTTGCTTGCTTTCTTTTAAATCAATGCAACAAGACACAACAAGCTGAGACATCACATGATTTAAAGAGTTTTGCCTTTATTGTATATCAAAATGTAAAAACTTGATTGCCTGTGGATGTTTCTAAGAGACAGCACTAAAAAAACTGAGCTGATTTTTCCTTTGCCTGCCCTGCAGATCTAGCATTTTTAAAAATTGTTTTTCCTTTTATATTAAAATGGAAGAACTGAGATAAGGAAGTGCCTAGTTGATTGTTTGTATATCATAAACAAACTCAGACTAGTGCTTTGTCTAAGCCTACTTTGTTGTGGTTGTTGTTTGTCTTCAACTTGTTTCCGACTTATGGTGACTCTAAGGCAAGCTGATCAGGAGGTTTTCTGGTTGTACGACATGCCCAAGGTCACCCTGTGGGTTTCCGTGGCTGAGTGGGGAACCGAACTCTGGTCTCCAGGGTTATAGTCCAGTGCTCAAATCACTACACCATGCCAGCTCTGTAATCCTACATCATGTTTTGAAAAATATTTGATGCTTCATAGGAAAACAAAAGCCTTCAGCTTTACAATTAGCCCACTATGTATTGTTTCACAAAACTGTTATATGCTACACTGCTATACGTTGAAGAGTTTTCTGATGGTTTCATCCTTTGTATAAAGCTAACAAAATGAATTTCAACAGACAGAAATGTAAAATCCTGCGCTTAGGCAGAAAAAGTGGAATGCACAAATATAGGATGGGGGACACATCGCTAGATAACAGTTCATGTGAAAGGGATCTAGGAGTTTTGGTAGATCACAAGCTGAACATGAGTCAGCAGTGTGATGCGGCAGCCAAGAAATCCAATGCAATTCTTAGTTGCATCAATAGGAGTATGGTGTCTAGATCAAGGGAGGTAATGGTACCGCTTATTCTGCATTGGTTAGACCTCGTTTGGAATACTGTGTCCAGTTCTGGGCACCTCAATTCAAGAAGGATGTCAACAAACTGGAACATGTCCAGAGAAGGGCAACCAAGATGGTGAAGGGTCTGGAAGCCATTCCCTATGAGAAGTGTCTTAGGGAGCTGGGTATGTTTAGTCTGCAGAAGAGAAGGTTAAGACAATAGCCATATTTAAATATTTGAAGAGACTGACAGGCTTGTTTTCCGCTCCTCCAGAGACTAGGACAAGGAGCAATAGATTCAAGCTGCAGGAAAGGAGATTCCACCTGAACCTCAGGAAGAACGTCCTGACGCTCAGAGCTGTCCGCCAGTGGAATATGCTACCTTGGAATGTGGCGGAGTCTCCTTATTTGAAGGTTTTTAAGCAGAGGCTGGATGGCCATCTGTTGGGAATGCTTTGATGTGTGTCCCTGCACAGCAGGGGGTTGGACTGGATGGCCCCTGGGGTCTCTTCCAACTCTATATGTATGCTAAAAGCAGAGATGGCCAACTCTTCTAATTTTTGTTCTGTGTTTTAGTATGAAGACACTTGTCTAGTACTAGAATGGGAGAGAGCATCATGTTTACTATGGTCAGAGCTACAACAACATTGCTTTGCTACTATTAAACACTAATACGAGGCCTTCCAGATATTGGTGGACCACAGATCAAATAATTGCCACTGGTCATTCAAGACAAGACTTGGAGCCCATGTGTTTTTCCTTCTGCAAGAAGGGTTTCACATTTATAGACTATATGCCCTCCAAGTGTATGACATGCAAACATGTACATTTATATCTAACAGGGAGAAACTATTTTGCAGTATAGCTTCTGGGAACCAAGCAAAATTGCCTCAGGGATTAAACCTGCCCTATGGAATACCAATTGGTCGCTTGGGCTCTAAAAACTACCACATACTGGTCGTAGTATTAAATATTAAGTGGAAACTGTGAGTATTCTGTCTGCAGAAAATCCAAGAACTGGAAGGATTCCCATTCTCTCTTCTCCTCCTCCTCCCCCAGTTTAATAATATTTTTCATGATAGTTCAGTTAAAGCTTTTGGTGGTAATTCTCATCCAGAAAGAAATATGGAGTAATGGAATGTAAATTTTAAAATATAGTTGGTAAAATAATCTCTTAATAATAAGGCAGGCAAGGAAGAGCATTCATTCAGTCATCATAATATGCTACCCAATGGGGCATAACTGTTGTCAGTGAATTGCAAAGCACTACAGCAAAAGCACCCAGAACAATCTACTTAAGTTCTCTCATGACTTCCCCTACACATAGTTGACAGCAGTGGTTTCTGACAGTCTTGTGAGACAACATTTTTGGAAAATGTTGGCCTGTTTCCCTCCCCCAACCCCCAGCTTTAAAGGAAATCCATTCCAGCTAGCACAATTCCATTAAAGCTAGTAAATCTGCGGCAGAGCTTGTCTGTCTCTATCTGTGTGTGTGTCTGCATTTTCAAAAGCTAGAAAGAGCACATTTTAACCAGAAGACCTGTATCCCTTCCCTTCCAATCTTCACAGCACATTTTAGGAAATCTTCTTGGCACCATCTTTTGAATTTAAAAACCTGGGGAAATTTGAGGGAGACTTTGCATAAACAGCTGCTATGTGCAGACTAATGTTTAGGGCAAGTGGGTTGTCCATCTTTTCTGCTATTGTAGGAACAAGTTTACCTTCAGGTAAAACTTCTACTATAAACGCTATACAAGATTATGAACTGCATGCCTGCCAAAAGTTGACACATTTTATTTAGACTTTATTAACACAGGGGCAAATCTAAAGAGATGTGAGCGTTTGCACTGGGACTGCCTTCTCTCTCTTCCTCTGCTACACCAAACACCTGCTCCAGGAAGTTTCACATTCCTTTTGATCAGGTGTTTAGGATGTTCAGAGGGCTGCAGGAGAGATGGTACTGTCCTTCCTACCTCTGAAAGCAGCATCTGCCAGCAGAAATGTGCCTTTGAGCAAGCACCATCCCAAATTTACATAGCCTGCTCCTACGCTTGACTGCCACATGTTTATTCTAAAAATGCATATTCTGAAATTATAGTCACTAAAATGTAAACATGTGCGATACTTTGGTAAAGAGTTCTCTGTTGTTGCCAGCTGGTACTCCTTTCTTTGCCATTTTTGGCCTTCCAAACTTGTTTCTTTGAGCATTACTTAAAAAAAAAAAAAAAGCCATGCAAAACACTGACTGTTTGGTCATGGCCATTGTGCCCTCAACAGTCAAGGACAAAATCACCCTTCTAATCTCAAAATGGAAAATGACTGCAATTAGAGTAGGCAAATTGTTTTTCTCCCCAACCTATTGCTTGGGTGATTTGATTCTCAAATGCTTGTGTATTCTTATAAAGCTGCTTGAAAACAGTGAGGAAGAGTGCTTTTGCTAATCAGCCACAAAGTATTTCCTTTTCTTCCACTTAATATTTCTTCCACTGATGTGCTTGCCTGCTACTCCATCTTTGCATACAAACACTGAACACGCTGTAGAGAACCAGCAAAGATAGCATCTAGAGGGCTAGTATCTGACGGCAATTACTCAAGATGAGGCAACTCTTTCCACTGCTGAGTTTCTTCAATCCCTACCCAATCTGTTATAGATGCAAATGGATCTAGGGAGGAGAGATTCTTAGTGGGGATGGGGCATTACACTAGCATTTCACAGGTGGTGGCACTTCTCAGCAGACTTATCAGATCTCAGGACCTGATTTTTTGTGGGTTATCTCCAAGTGGGAGATGAGAGTACAAATTCTCTGGCTTTGGTGGGCTCACCTCCAAGCAAGAGAAAAGGGCTGGGACAATCTTGAGCTGGCAATTCTGCTTCTTGGAAACTACATGAGAGCAGTCACTAGTCCAAGCAATTGATCCACAGGCTTTCTTTCACACCTTTGACTTGATGGTTGAGGAATTAATTGACGATTTTACAATGAGTAAACTCAAGGCTGTGGATGAGTTACAGAATAATTATTTTACATTTACATTATGCCCTGGGTGGGACAAATACAGCCCTTCAGGTGTTATTAGACTGCATTTCCCAGAAATCTTAAACATTGGCTATGCTGCCTAGGTCAGATTGGATTTGGTGTCCACCAACATCTGAGGGTCAATTGGCTCCCATCCCTGTACTGTGATAAAAGTGACAGTAGGATTTTGGCCAAATGAATAGTCTTCAAAACCAGGTTTTACATCAAAATGGTTGAACTTACAAGTTATTAGTTCTCCTAACAGCCATAGTTATGATTTATCATTCTAGAAGTCATATTTATTACTGGAAATTCTTGGCTAAATAAATGAGTTAAGACTCAGGAGCCAAGTGATTGTTCTGAATCATAAAAACATTATTTTTAAACTTTCCATCTTGTTCCCAACCTTTCTATCTTGTCCCCAAGCGACGTGCACATGTGGTATTTGCAAAACAAAACAAAAATCCATTTTATGTCTGCCATTGCATGGTGCTCTCCCCCTTCCTGGCCATGTGGAAGGGCCAGAAGCATACTGGCAACACTTCCTTCCTTCCCCACTGCAGCAATGGAAGCTGCCCAGCTGCACTGCAGAAGGAAGAGGCAGAGGCACCGCGCTCCTTTCTGCAGGGAGCTGGTGAAGTGCAGAGGGGAGCCTTCCTGGTGCACTCCCTTACTGGCAGTGGTGTTGCCAGGACTGCAACAGGATGACGTGTGGGAGTGTTGTCGTGCAGAGATGGGCAATAACTTCAAAGGCAGCTATAAAGGAACTAGATGAGGTCCTGAGGTGTAGATTACTCAATATTAGGATTGTCCATGGCATTATATTTCCAGTTTCTATGCATGGTTATGAATGCTGGACAGTTAAGAAAGCTGATAGGAAGAAAATAAACTCATTTGAAATGTCATGCTGGAGAAGAGTTATGAATACTGTGGACTATCAAAAAGGCAAATAAATGAGCAAATTAAACCAGAACTCTCCTTAGAAGCCAATATGACTAAGCTGAGAATATTGTACTTTGGTCATATCATGAGAAGACATGAGTCACTTGAAAATACAATAATGCTTGGTAAGGTACAAAGGCAGTAGGAATAGAGAAAGACTGCATTACAGATGGATAGACACAATCAAGGAAACCATAGCTCTGAGTCTGCAAGACCTGAACAGGACTGCCAATGACAGAGTGACTTGGCCATTTCCGCACTAGACTGTTATAGTGCTATATTCCACTTTCAACATCCTATGGAATCCAGGGGTTTGCAGTTTAGGGAGGTACCTTTGAGGCCCCTCCCTAAACTGCAAACCTCAGGATTCCATAGGATGTTGAAAGTGGAATAATAGCACTATAACAGTCTAGTGTGGAAATGGCCTTGGATATCTCTCATTCATAAGCTTCTCATAACACGAAGTCAACTTGCTGGCAGTATACTACAAACAAGCCCTCCCCCAAACAAAAAATCAAGCAGATCTTTAACATTTAAGTTAGGTTGGTGTTGAACAGAATTTTAACTATTTGGATGCTTTTAACAACATGCATTTAAATATGTTTTTAATTCTTTAAATATTTTAATTGTATATTTGTTTTTAATTTGAATTTTACAATTGTTAGCCACATAAATGTCAAAAACTCCAGAGTTTTCCATAAGGCAGGGTGTAAAATAAATAAATGCATGATAAATAAAATGTTAAGAAAATTTCAAAAATCAACAAACATGATGGCTGTCTTTTTGAGCATCTAGTGTAAAAAAATCAGAGAACACAGTCAAAAAATGGCACATTTGCTCGTTGACCCCCCTTCACATAAATATGAACGGAGATCCTTCCCTGTGATGTGGTCACATACCAACTATCTTGTTTGAGCAACAGTTTCTTACCATGCTGAATTGATAGATTTACTCACAACATAACTGTGTTTCACAGCATGAGAAATTCAAGCTGTTCTCCATGAACATGCCTAAATCTGAAATGCAGGCACAATAGTTGTGGCTAATAGACTAAGCTGGAGAGTGCAACCCCCCTCCCCGAAATTGGGAAGAGGAGGTCCCTCCATTCTAGATGAAGAAATCAAAAGCAACTAAGAATAATAGAAATTTGCAGAGCATTTCCAAATGTCTTTCTTGTTTTTATAAGAGCCCATTATTGCTAAAGATTCTCACGTTGGATAACAGCTTGCATCAGAAAATACATCTGAGAAATCAAATATAATCAAGCTTGCTAAAGGATGGAGACATCTAATTTATAAATCTCTGCAGTGTTCCTCATCAGAGAAAGGAAGCATGAGAAACATCAGTTTGTAAAGTAATCCATTCAGATTTCTGATGAATTACCATTGGAATAATAAAGGAAATTATGGTTTCTTGATAGCTCTTCTGTTTCAGTGCTTTTCTCCCCACAGATTGTCTGTCTTTCTAAAGTTAGTAACAAGCACTTAAACCAGTGTATATAAGCAGTTTATAAAAATGGAATTAATTATTTCCTCTAATTTAAGTTGGAGAGCTAGCAAGAGAAAGAATACTTTATGTATATGCAACATCAGTATATTCAATTACTGAAATTATTCATTACATAATATTTTCATCTACAGTAACAGTATATAAATCATACTCTAGAGATGTACTTCCTTCATCTCCTGTCATTGTTTTACAATAAAAATGTACTTCAGTTCAAAAATATATTTATTGTTGGCTTTACCGCAGTACTCAGTAGAATACTGCAAGAGAAAAAGCAATTATTCCTGTTAGCGCTTTAAAGATTAATAAATTTATGATGGCATAAGTTGCTTGTGTTGTCCAGAGCAGATACTTCACTACCAACAAGGATTTATAGCTCCACATGTTTTGATTCTCCCCACCTTCTAAAATGACATTCACAAACAGAAGTGCTGACATTTCTTCCCCTTCTCCTGTTATTCAGTGATTATTCTTTCCATGTAATTTTTTAAAATACTATAATCCATCATGCCTGCTTTTTAATATGCAGCACTTTACTGTGTGCTTTCCCTGAATTCTTTCATTTTCAATTTCCAGACTTTTTTCCCCCTCCTCACAAGACAGTCTCATTATTCATAAGATAATAATTATTGGACATTAATCTGGGCGTTCAAGCTTTGAATTACGTAAGAGTTCACCACAAAATAGCTTATTTGGATCAAAGCCAGTTGTTAGTCGTAGAGTACACTAATTTAATCAACGGCTGAACACACATCTGTAAATCCCATTGATTCAGTGGGTCTACTCTAATTGGATTTAGCAACTGGATTTAGCTCTTTATTTCCTGCACTCTGTGCCCTTCGATGGGCAGATACTTTACACAGTGTGTGAAATAAAGTCATGTATGGTTAAGAGTACTGCCATGTGAGCTTGTGTTCTTAATTCACTAGGTCCTTAAGGAAATAAAGCAAATGGTTTGGTGCAAACTATAACACATATTATTTTGTCTTACTTTAGTTCTAACTGTGCCTTTTCTCAAGGAATTCAGAAAGACAATATCACTATAGAAAATAAAATGGTAAAGTCAGCATGGCTTGACTGCTGGACTATGACCCTGGAGACTAGATTTTGATCTTCCCCTCAGCCATGGAAACCCACTTGATGACCTTTGCGTATCATAAAGCCTTTTCGCATGTCATTTCCAAAGCGAAAGGCCTCTTGAGCATTGCATAAATGTGAGGAGCAGTCCACATGACGCACTTACATTTGTGAGATGCTCAAGGGCCTAACGCGGACCGCGCACACATTTTTTCATTTTCAGCTTAAAGCCAAAAATGCTGCGTGGTTGCGCATCGCTCCGGCCCCATGCACACTTACCTGGCATGCGGAGCCTTGGGAGCCAGGCTGGTTGCGCTTCCTGTGCAGTGCAGGCTGGGAAAGGTCTCAGGCTGCACTGCGAAAGGAAGAGGCGGGGTGCTTGCATGGCCAGGAAGCAGCTGCGGAGCTGAAGCAGCAGGGACACGAGACCCTTCCTCCCCAGGCTTCTCATGCTAGCCCCTCACCCCAGCAGCACGAAAGGGTAAGGTGCGAAAACGGCCATATACTCTCAGCTCCAGAAAACCCCATGATAGGTTCACCTTAGGGTAGCCACAAATTGGAAATACACACAAAGCACACAAAAACAACAACTTTTTTTTTTAATGTGGAACAACATTTTCCATAGAAGAGCAGTGTTTGCAGACTTTAAAAGGTTAACAGTATGGCCAAGATGGGAAAGCTAACAGGTATAAACTGCCATATAAACCATTGTGTCTTCTGTTTAATGTTTGGCAGTACAATTCTTTACATGTTGACGAGGAGCGATCTACACGACACGCTTACAATCGCATGACGCTCCAGAGTAGGGCAGGCGCTGCTTGTGCACTTTTTCATTTTTGGCTTTCAGCCAAAAATGATGCGTGATTGCGCATTGCTCCAGGGCCCCGTGCGCACTTGCCATGCGTGTGGAGCCTCTGGAGCTGCAGCGGTCATGCTTCCTGCCTCTGCGCAGCCTGGGAAACTTCCAGGCTGCGCTGCAGAAGGAAGAGGCAGGGCTGTCATGCTGCCTGCTTGGGAGTAGGCAGCTCGTGTGGAGCTGAAGCAGCAGGGACGCGAGAGTCTCTCGCTGGAGGCTGCTCGTGCGATCCCTGCACCCTAGCGCCGAAAAAAGGTAAGGTGCGGAAAGGGCCTAAGTCAGCACAGGGCTTTCTGGTAGGTAGGACTGCAGCCGATACCTAAGGTCCAAACTGTGGCCCTACCTTTATCATATCCTCCAACTCTCCTGATTTGGCAGGGACAGTCCTGGTTAATCCTTTCTCCTTCCACATTCTTCAGCTGCTTTTAAGATTTCACAGTTTCTCTCTTTCCCCTTGCCATCTACCAGGAGGGGAGTGCAACAGGAGTGGCTCCATGAATGGAGGAAGCACAGTGGCTCTATCTCTTCCTTCTGCAGCGCAGCTGGGTACTGTCCCAGGCTGTGCTGGGGCAGGAAGCACAGCCATTGTGTTTCTAGGAGCTCTGGACACCAGGTAAGTGCAGGTGAGTGGCAGGATGGTTTGCAACCTCTGGTCACTGATGAGGAAAACCTGTCAATGATTTACTGTGCTAAAATGCTGCCTGGGATGGGAGAAGGATGGGACCAGGATGACATCATGCAGAAATGTTGTCTGGGTCCCTGCTTCTTCTGTCCCCAGCACAGGATGACAGCATCCTGTGGAAAGGGCCCATGTTTACTAAAGTACATTGTTATTTTCTATTCATGTAAAGTGCCATATCAATGAACATATTGGTAACTCAATGTATGTGACAACTGTGTATTAAAATATTATGAAATGAAACTAGAATGTTTTCCAGGAACGTTTTTCTATGACCTCAGCCGGCACAGGTTGCTAATCTACTATACAAAAGTCAAAGTTTGTGAGTTTGTCTGTTTGTCTGTGTCAGGCAGGCAAAGACCTCATATGACTGTCTGTGTGAGGTGAGAAGACCTCATATGATTGGCTGGCTGTGAAGATTCTATGGAATCCTGGGGTTGGCAGTTTAAGGAGGGGCTTTTAGAATTCTCAGCCAGAGAGCTCTGAATAGGCCAGTTGCTATGGAGATGAGGCCTAGCAGCAAAAAGAAGGGCAGTGTATTCCCTCAGGAAACCAAACTCTGTATGTTAATAGCTCTGAATATAGATTGGATTGGGGAATATGGAGAAAAGTTACAGGCACTGGACAAGGCACTTGGGGGAATTAGAGACACAGGATCTCAAATCTGTGCATTTCAACTGCACCTAATTCCTAGGATAAGGTAAAGTAATTCCTAAGGTATTTATTTATTTATTTTATATCATTTTATTGAAAATTCACGAATAAAACAAAAAATTGTAATTGTTATTTTTCTTGACATATCTTTGATACTTCCATTCTGATCTGGATTTCATTTTCAATATATCTTATCCTAGCTTTATCACTGTACTGCATTTTACAGCTATTTTACATGATAGAACTTGCATTACATTCTCTATATTCTAGCTTCATGATAACAACCGCAATCATCTCAATCCTTTAAATACATAATACCATGAATTACAGACTTCTATCAAACGTCACCCAGCAACTACCCACAATTTGCCATTCTTTCTGAATTTCATAGTCTGATTTCCCGTTTAATCTTTGAGAGACCACATCAGCATTTTTATTTTCAATGAAAGTTCCCCACCATTGCTCTATTGTAGGTATTTGCTGTGATTTCCATACCTTTGCATATTCAATACATGCTGTTGTTATCATATATAATAATATTCTCCAATATTTCTTAATATTAGTACCATCTACTATATCTGTCATATTCAACAAATACATTTCAGGCATCATAGCAAACTGTAACTTCAATATTTCACAAATTTTATTATGCATTCCAACCCAATATTTCTTGACCTTTGAACATGTCCACCACATATGATACATAGTGCCCACCTCTTCCTGACATTTCCAACAAAGTCCAGTACCTGTATTATAAATCTTTTGTAGTTTATCTGGAGTTAGATACCATCTGTATAACACCTTATAATAATTCTCTTTCAGATTCTGGGCCACCGTGAGTTTATTTGTCTTTTCCCAACTTTTTCCCAGGAATCTAATTGAATTGTATGTCCAATATTGTCCAATATTCTGTGCCCATATAACCATAGCCTCTTTAACTGTTTCTTCATACTTCTCCTGCTGTAAAAGTTCTTGATTAATACGAGCTAATAGATGAGGAGGATTTTCAAACAGCCATTTGATCACTCCGGTTTTTTCCTTTCTTTCTATTCTATATGTCTTTAAATCCATCTGAAACCTTTCAGTTAATTGTCTATAAGGAAACCAATTTAAAGCTATTCCTTCTTGCTCTAATATTCCTCTTGTTTTAAGCTGAAGATTGAAGGTATTTATAACAAGCATTACCTATGAGAAAATAAAATCCCAGGCAACGCTGGGTAAATATGTTAGTCTACTATATAACAGTGAAAGTTTGTGAGTGATCTTGTCTGTTTGTCTGCATCAGGCAGGCGCAGACCTCATATGATTGGCTGTGTGAGGCGAGAAGACCTCATATGATTGGCTGGCTGTGAAGATTCAGTGAAATCCTGGGTTGGCAGTTCTGGGAGGGCCTTTAGAATTCTCAGCCAAAGAGCTCTGAATAGGCCGGTTGCTATAGAGATGAGGCCTAGCAGCAACTCCCCTCACAAACCCAACCTCTGTATGTTAGCAGCTCTGAATACAGACTGGATTAGGGAATATGCAGAAAAGTTACAGGTGCTGAACAACAGTTTGGGAAATTAGAGACACGGGATCTCAAATCTGTGTATTTCAACCACATCTAACTCCTAAAGTAAGGTAAGGTAATTCCTATGGTATTTTTAACAAGTGTCACCTATGAGAAAATAAAATCTCAGACAACGCCGGGTAAATACGCTAGTGTGCTATAAGTGTGAGGAAGAAGGCAATATAATCCTGAATCCAACAGGCCTAATATGAGCTATAATACTTAAGACAATTAACCCTCAATTGCCTCTTGTCAATAAAGAAGAGAATGTTGGCCAGTGAGTGCTATGTTTTTATGTTGTTTGGTTCACAGAATGTTACTAAAATTGCAGATTAGCTGACAATATGTTTACCTACTATCCATTCACTACCTGCTGATATGTTGACAAATATTTGGACGTTACTATTCAGACATTCAAACAGATATGTGCCTTAAACAGAACATGCAAGAACCTCTTGAAAAGAAGCCCCTCTATAAATAATTGCTGCAACTGTCACAGGTTGACATTTTGCTGACAAGAGAGCTAAAAGAAACAAACAGATGGAATGAGTGGATTGTCAAACTGGTCTTCCAAAATTATACATCAGTTCTCCTCCACTATGACTTCATATAGCCTTTTTGAAATCTTCTGAAAGTAAAGATTCTCTTCAGTGCAGAATCTCTACAATACTATATGAGCTTTATTTATTTCTCTTATATCCATTCTGCTTTCCTAAGAAAAGTCCTTTAAAGGCCTAACAGACAGTACAGACGTAGTACACACATGTAGTCAAACCTAACAGTGCTTTAAAAACTAGATTTAAAAAGTACAAATCTCAAGAACGATAAAAAGACGGATTCAGTGATCAAATTCAGAAAGGCATGCTGAAAATGAAAAACATTAGCTGCTTGCTGGGAGATGAGCAGTGATGGGACCAGGCAGATTCCTTGTGACAAGATATTCTATGTAGGTGTAGATGATGTCCTAAACCAGAGGTGGGGGACAAGGACCACCAGTCTCTGCCATTGATTCTTTGTCATTGTGCCCCCCTTACTGGTAATACCTCTCTCAAAAGAAGGAATCCTCCCTTCCAATCAGTCCTCAGAATGACAGACTAGGTTTGCTACTCTATGGAGTTCAGGTGGCTATTCCTCCTCAAGTGGTGCTATATCAGCCAGTCAGTTTTTGAAGGCCTGCAGGAACAGAAGAATCTTTTCCTGTCATCAAAAAGATAACAGGACAACAGTGTGTGTTTGAGAGCCAGATTATACACACACACACACGCACACACACTATCAACTTTGTTGTTTACATAGACATTTTCTCCTTGACAGTGGAGAATGGATTTATTCCCTACATTACTTTTGTTATTACCGTGTACTAGCCTTACTTTGGAAGATATTAGATATCGTTTCGATATCACAATTCGGCCCCATTTTGCCACCCTCGGCCAAGTGTTTGTGAGGCCCCCGAACAAGCACAGAACTAGGCATGGCCATTGATTGCTGAACATTCCTTTCTCCACCCAGGCAGGCCAGACTCAGCCAGATCTTCGCTTTAGGAGACTTCCCTAGACAAACATTTCATTAAAGATGCATGCTAATACAAAGAACTCCCTGCCCTGAGCAGGCAACTCGACGAGCTAGACGCTTAACTGTCAAGCATGCTGCATCTGCATACTGGCCATTCCATTGTCGATTCGAAACTAATTCAATCATGCTAAATTCTGACCTTTCGGAGACATTGTCTTGCGCCCAAACCTCATTGTTTTCTCCCAAGTACAGATTAGCCTACAGTCATATTTTCCCTATAAAAACCCCTGATTCAGAGACCTTCCTTGGATCGCTCTGAACGTCCATCCTGCCTTGCTGCTGCTTCGTCCGCCGAGCTTTCCCCTCAGTCTCAGTCCGAGACTGTGCAATTATGGACCCCCGCTGTGATTTATCCCGGGCTTCGGACAGGTGTAGTATCACCCAATTCAACAATCCCTCTCAAAATTCCTCTATACTGCTACTACCTTTATTTTCTATAGTTACTAGTGTAAGTATATTGCATACACTGTTTGCCTGTATTTAATAAAATCACAGTTATTATTTCATATTTTGGTGTGCTCCTTGACTTGGCCTGACCCCGTAGACATTGGGTTTAAAGATTCTGCTGCATTGCCCTGCCTCTCGTTTTGCTAACTTGTGCTCTGAGCTAATTTTCCCCATCAATACTTGAGCACGATTGGAGTCCCTTGCGGGACCCCCAGTAAACAGGTTAACACTTATACCAAACGAGACTTATACCAACAGACTTGGTATAACAGAGTTGTTATAAGATCCTTAGATAAACAAAGGGATCCTAAATCATAGATTCATTGAATTGGGAAAGACCACAAGGGCCATCTAGTCCAACCCCCTGCCATGCAGGAGTACACAACTAAAGACCTCCTGAAAGATGTCTATTCAACCTCTGTAAATAAAATAGAGATGAGGAAACCAGCAAAATGACTCACAGGACTTATGGGTTCTTCAGGACAAGATCATCTCAAGCCCTGAAATTTCCAGGCCAAAACATGAGACCTAGGTGGTGATGTGATAGAAATTGGGACTGATGATGGTATAGAAATGGTGCCAGGTGATATAATTAAGCATTATGCATTAAGCAGCAGCCACAGTTACTCACAGCTTGTCATTCAAACACACACACACACACACACACACACACACACACCACATGCCCACGCATGGAGTGTGTGTGTGAGAGAAAGAGTGAACAGGTATTTTCCTCATTGGAAATAAAGTATCTTTGCAAATTTCAGCACTAGATTTAAATCAATAAATCTTTGCAGAGTACAGCAAACTACACAACTAGTAGAAGGCTCCCTGCTTAACCAGAGGTTTGCATTGAGCTTATCTTTAACCCAGGGATGATCCCACAAAAACTGGAGAATTCAACCCCCTGCCTGTGGCCTGAGGTAACTTATGAATACTCAGGTTGGCACGTTGAGACCTGGCAACCCTAGGAAAGAAGTGTGACCAACATCTACCTTGTCTCTTTGCTGTATCCCCCTTGCTGTTCCTTGCTGGTGTGCACACAGTCTCTGTGGCTATTTCTTCCATAACATTTCTATTTGAAGAAGGATTCCTCTATTCACTGAGACACTGTATAGGTTGTTCTTTATACTAGTCTTTATTATTATAATTATTCTGTTACCAAATCTATTTGAATGGACATCTTCAAAAGGTAGGTTGGAAATATGTTGAAGGACTCATATATTGTAGGTGAAAGCTTTTATGAACCAGAACTTTTTTTGAGATCTGTTCACAACAGCATATAGAGTCCTAAATCTAATTGCTAGTCCTAACTAGAGAAGACCCACTGAATCAATAGAATTTACATAAATAGTCACAAATCATTCAGGGTTTTTTTTCAATGGGTCTGCTCTAGTTGGGAGCAGCAATAGGATTTAAACCATAATCGCTTTCAGTTCTGTGTTGCCATCTGGCAGTGGCTGATTCAAAACTGCAGCTGCCACCTATCTAAGGTAGATGTGAAAATAATTATAGTTCAGCCTGACGAAGACAGTTAAAATATTTTTCTTGTATTTTCCACCAGCACATTTTGTTCTAGTAAAGGCATAAGCTAAGCCATTTGGCGTCTACTGAAAACTTAGCAGAACCCTATTTTGAAAGATTTTGAACAAAAGGCCGTTGTACAGCCTAAATACTTCTCTGGCATTCTTTTGCATTTTTTGTTGTTAATACTGCAATTTCTTTTAGAAAAGAAAATAAGAAATCAAAAAGTATGCATTATTACACTAACATAATTATTTTAGTAAAATATCTGGAAAATGAACCAAGAGACAATATAATACCACTTTGACAGTCTTAATTTATTATTTCCTTAGAGGTCATTGTTCACATCAGAGCACCCCTTAAATATGATTGGTACTAACTGGCATTTGAGTTGGCAGGGCAGACTGACAGAAGCAGAATTATGCAACCGAACAACCTTAAAAGCTGGATGAGATATTACTGTGTAGAAAACTAGTATTCCTCTCACTGTTGCAGCTTCTGTTTAGCTACCTGTTTACAGCTCCACAGGTTTTTTTCAGATGCACATTTTCCTATACATTAAAGCATAAATAACTTTCATATATTATAATGTAAATAACTAAAGTATGGGCAGAAATTTAGACTACTCTCCAAACTAGCACATTTTTACAATATTATAAAACTATCAAGGCGCCTAGAAAAAGTTTAAAATATATAATAGTGGAAATAATGTCTAAGACAACAATTATGTAAAATATTTGTGAAAGTGACACAACATCATTAATTCCATTTATGTTATTGCAACGCATCTCAATACAAGAAGCTTATCAGGGTTTTTCGCAGGGGGACCAAGAGGTGTTTTTTTTTAATCATAGATTAAAAATTTGCAGATTTTTGCAATTGCAAAAATTGCAGATTAAAAATAAAACATGTGTTTAGTGATGGGGAACAACCCAGCTATTGGATTGCCACTGGGGCTCAGGTGGTTTGCCCAAGGGAGGGCTGAGGAGGAAGTCACAGAGTGATACCTGGCCTCAGTTCATCTCACACTAAGTTGCTGCTCATCTTGTACCCTTCTAGATTCAGCTTGGTTTAAATAGGATCTAGATTAGATAAAGCGGTTCTTATTCAACCCAGTTATCTGTGTCTGGTCTTGTTATTCCATGTTGGTCAGCAAACTGTATGGTAGGTGGTTGAAACTCATGAATATTGTTTATGACTTTTCAAGTGACAATGCTGTGGAATGCCTGCTTTATGGATCTAGTTTTGTTTGAATGCTAGAAAATAAAATGTGACCCTATTCCATCTGCCTAGGTTAGGGTGAATGTGTCCCATCTGTCTAGATTAGGGTTAAACAAAAATTAAAGATTTATAAACTCTATAAAAATGTAAAACTGTGCTTTCTGATCTGGAAAACGCTATCAGGAATTGGTGTTCTACTCTCAGCAAAAAAGGCAAATCTTTTGGTCAGGGCTGAAGCAACGAGTGGAACTAAAATTGTCCTTGGAAGCTGAATACATAAAAAATCTCAGATGTTACTGCAAAGAAAAATGCAAAGGGAATGAAATCTGTTATGTATAGATATGGTTTCACACGGTTGATTCTCTTTTCTAAATGAAACTTACAAACATAATAGTTATATTTGTAACCATTTCCTTGCTGTTTCCACATCAGAAACAAACTCACTGAATGTCTGTGACTGCCTGGCACAAAAGCAGCAGGTAGGCATAAAAGGAAGAAACAGGACAATGGAACAAAAGGCAGAAGGCTTGGAGAGGCAAGAAAGAGCACTGTAGAAAAGACTTGGAAAGTGAGTCTTGGAAAATTTCCTTTTTTGGACCACAACTCAGAGAATCCCCCAGCTAGCTTTTTTTTTTTTTATGGAATATTAGAAGACACCTTTCAACAAAGAATCTTGTGGTATCTTTAAAACCAACAGATTTATTTTAGTATGAAATTTAATGGATTACAATCTATAACTAAGAAGTAGCCACGTTGGCCATACAACAAAGTGTAAAATCCACATTGTGTTGACACCTTTAGTAGGCCAACTAAAATTCTCAAAATACATCATGCTACTGGCTTTTTCATCAAGCAAAAATGGCAAAAAATCATGCGCGGGGGGGACTATGTTCTTAGAATGACGGATCTAACCTAATCTTCTATCTGCATTGACCCTCCTTCAAAATAATCTCAAATAAGCAAACACATCAAGCAAAATGAAAACGTGTGACCCTCACACTGTTCATACTTGTTGCTGGCAGTTCATATGAATTGGCTCTTGTGGCTGTGGCTGTGAGTACATATGAAGGGCTATGTTTTCCCCACCACTTGCTCATCAGATGCAGTTTTAAAATCAGCTTTTCTGGTAGATCTCTCAGAGACATCTAGGTTTATATTCTTGACCTGACAGAGCTCAAAATGGTTTTGACAAGCTATGAAACCATGAAATACTGTTTTCATCTTAAGGAATTTAGTGTTTGAATGCAAAAAGAAATCACGTTAGAAAATTCTGTGGTTGTTGCTTTCAAGAGTGAAAAAAACATGATGATGTCAGGCTTGGCAAAAACACATTACAAAGCAAGTGCTTCTCTGGGACGCACTGTCCCACAGGTTGCCAAAGGAGAAAGATAGCCTCCTATAAAGGCTTACTAAACTCTATTAAACTGAATTATTTAGAACAACATAGCTTTGCTTGTTGGGGTATGCTAAGACTTACAGTTTCTCAAGTTTAACGTTCCCAAGAACTACACTAAATTTCTGAAAATGCACTCCTTCCTTTAGATAAGTAAGTCTGCACACTGACTTAGTTGTTGCCTGTTTCAAATGCCAAAATAAATCAGAACAGTCTTGGTATACCTTGGAGGAAAATAAACTAGGGAGCAAGACATGTATTAAGCAATTTAAATGGAAATGAAAATTGGCAATGAAAATGAATTTTAGCAAAGAAAACATCTATACACAAAGATCATTTATAGATTCCTCTGCATTTCTACTTAGAATGGGTCTTGAACCACAGTAAGTGTGCATCATATTCCAGTTTTTAGGGGAACAAGGTAGGAATGCTAAGAAAGTCATGGTCAAAGCATGTTTCTTCTCACTGAAAACATGATCAATAAAGAAACAAAATCTAGTTTTTTTCAAATGAGGCTATATTTTTCTTCCCAGCTCAGACATGAAGCAAGGGACAATACAATTCAAAATATTATTTTTTTTATTTTTTATTTTTTATTTTATTATCATAGAAAAAGAACAATACATAACAGAATAAAACAAAAACACGTGAATAACATAAATGTGAAAAAGAGAAAAATTACAACACAAATAGCTTTCATTACTATTTCTCTCCAAATCCTTTATCATCATATACTTGATCAACATATTATGTATCACATTGATTATATATTTTTATTTCATATATCTAAATCTTTTTCTCCTTGTACTCATTATTGCTATAATAATTTCATTCTTAAGTCTGTTCTTTTCAACTATATTTAACCTATTGCTAATACTATATATGATCCAGTTATTAACCATAAACTCTAACCCTAAATGTGAACCCGTTCCCAGAGCCAATTACATTTCAGCTTACTCTGCTTTCCAAAATTGTAACTGTAATTGTGGCACTTCCCTCTTTTATTAAAGCCTTTTCCACAAATATTTTATATATTGCTTCAAAGTCATTCCTTTTCATTATCCCTTTTTTAACCTTAATTTGACATGTTAACTTATCATTAATCACAGTTTTCCATACTTCTTTATACCAATCCTTTATTTGAAGGTTTTCTTGAGTTTTCCATTTTCTTGATATAATTAGCCTTGCTGCAGTTATTAAATTTGTAAGTAACTCCTTCATTGTCTGGGTACAATTAAGTTTATCAAATATAGATAATAACGCTATACGAGGACATACTTGTAAACCAATTCCCGTTATTTCTTTTATCTCTTTAAACACCATTTGCCAAAATTTCTGTACACCTTCACAATTCCACCACATATGAATATATGTGCCAATCTCTTGGCAACCCTTCCAACATAACATATTATTGTTTTGTTTGTTTGTTTTTGTGTGCCTTCAAGTCTTCTCTGACTTATGACATCCCTATTATAAGGTTTCTGTGGCAAGATTGATTCAGAGGAAGTTTGTTCTTGCTTTCCTTAAAGGCGGAGACAGTGTGAACTGTCCATGGTCAGGTAGGGGATTTCCATTGCTCAGTAGGGATTCAAAGTCTGGCCTCCTAAAGTCCTAGTCCAACAGCCAAACTATTACAGAATGGAAAATGGAGATGAACAGTTCTTTTATTCAGTGTCTCTCTCTCTCTCTCTTTCCAGTTGGATGCATGCATGTACACAGAGACACATGCCTCAAGATCACTGGACAGTGGCTCTAGACAGGTATTACTTCCTGCAGAAGTATGAATTTACAGGAAGTGCAGAATCATAGTATGTTTAACCAAGGAACTTCTTCTGGCCCAGCACTCCCAAACCTGATGCAAACGTCATTTACTCACACTCTGACCCACCAGCAGAATGGATCTCCTTCTCCCTCTGCAGCTGATACCTGGTAAGTAGATTGGGGAAGGGAGTTATGATCATGGCAGTAGCATCACCATTGTGATTAAGTGGCAATTGTGAATACCGAAGAGTTGCCTAGATTTATTAGAATCATAGAATCATAGAATCATAGAAATGTAGAGTTGAAAGAGACCACACGGGCCATCCAGTCCAACCCCCTGCTATGCAGGAACACCCTCAAAGCACTCCCGACAGATGGCCATCTAGCCTCTGCTTAAAAACCTCCAAGGAAGGAGACTCCACTACACTCCGAGGCAGCATATTCCACTGCCGGACAGCCCTGACTGTCAGGAAGTTCTTCCTGAGGCTCAGGTGGAATCTCCTTTCCTGCAGCTTGAATCCATTGCTCCGTGTCCTGGTCTCTGGAGCAGCAGATAACAAGCCCTCTCCTTCTTCTACATGGTATCCCTTCAAATATTTAAACATAGCTATCATGTCCCCTCTTAACCTTCTCTTCTGCAGACTAAACATACCCAGCTCTCTAAGTCTATCCTCATAGGGCATGGCTTCCAGGCCTCTCACCATTTTGGTCGCCCTTCTCTGGACTTGCTCCACCTTGACCATGTCCTTCTTGAATTGGGGTGCCCAGAACTGGACACAGTATTCAAGATGAGGTCTAACCAAAGCAGAGTAGAGTGGTACCAGTACCTCCCTTGATCTAGACACCATACTCCTATTGATGCAGCCGAGAATTGCATTGGCTTTCTTGGCTGCTGCATCACACTGCTGACTCATGTTCAGCTTGTGGTCTAAGAAGACTCCTAGATCCCTTTCACACGTACTGCTATCCAGCCACTTTCCCCCATCCTATATTTCTGTATTCTATTTTTTCTACCTAAGTGTAGGACCTTACACTTCTCTCTGTTGAATTTCATTTTGTTAGCCTTGGCCCAGCTCTCCAATCTATCCAAGTCATTTTGAATTTTGATCCTGTCCTCTGGCGTATTAGCAACCCCTCCCAATTTGGTGTCATCTGCAAATTTGATGAGCATGCCCTCTATTCCTTCATCCAAGTCATTGATAAAAATATTGAACAGCACTGGGCCCAGGACAGAACCCTGTGGCACCCTGCTAGTCACTTCTCTCCAGGATGAGAAGCAGCCATTCATGATCACTCTTTGGGTTCGGTCGGTCAACCAATTACAAATCCAACTAACAGTAGCCCTGTCCAGCCCACATTTTACTAGTTTCTTTGCAAGAATGTCATGGGGAACTTTGTCAAAGGCCTTACTGAAATCGAGGTATGCTACATCCACAGCATTCCCTTCATCTATCAAGCTAGTAACTCTATCATAAAAAGAGATAAGATTAGTCTGGCATGACTTATTTTTGAGAAATCCATGTTGACTTCTTGTGATTATCGCCTTGCTTTCTAAGTGATTAGAAACTGACTGCTCAACGATCTGCTCCAGGATCTTTCCGGGTACTGATGTCAGGCTGACTGGGCAATAATTATTTGGGTCCTCTTTTTTCCCTTCTTGAAGATGGGGACAACATTTGCTCTCTTCCAGTCTGCTGGAACTTCTCCTGTCCTCCAAGATTTCTCAAAGTTTATAGCAAGCGGTTCCGAAACGACCTCTGCCAGCTCTTTTAATATCCTAGGATGCAATTCATTTGGCCCTGGAGACTTGAATTCATCCAGTGTGGCCAGGTATTCCTGTACCACCCCTCTACCTATTACATGCCTCATTTCCCCTGCTTCCTCACCTGCTCCGCAACTGCCAGGTTGAGTGCTTGTATCCTTCATCCTTGTATTCATCTATAAGTATTTTGTATTCCTGATCACTAACTAGTTATTTTTTCCTGATCACTAACTAGATATTTTTGCCACAATTATAGCTCTCTCTTAAACCAACTTTACCAGGCATCGGCTACATGAGGAGAGGAACATCCATTTTGCCTGGGACTGGAGCACAGCTGAATGATGCTTTTGCCAAGTTTGGTGGAGAGCCAGGCCGGGGAGGTTTCTTTGTTAAGTATAATAAAGTAGCTTATACAGGATTCCAGCCCTGGTTTGTTTTAGCCATTAATAAAGACAAGTTAATAGCAACAGAGGATACTGTAAACCCCTCACAGTTATTAACTTGGTGCCAGATATAATCTACTGAGGACTGATAAAAACAGGTCTATCCACATGACATGGTGTCAAGCAGGATACACATGTTTTTTCTTATTGGTATGTATTCTTTTCGTCGCTATGGTTAAGGATACAGTAATGATTTTGCTTTGCTTAATTAGAAATCTGACTATAAATTTGAGTCCTAAAATATTTTCTGATCCAAAGATTTTGTTTTGAAAACCAGACTGTAGAAATATTTGTTAAATGGGTTTCAAAGTTTGCAGATAAAAATAATTTGGGCTCTTTTAAAAGCTGGAAGCAGTGATTAATTATCTTTGCCAATTTGGATGCTTTCCCACCTTTGCCTCTTCCCCATCTGTACTTTACACAAATATTTATGAAGAAATCAAAAGAAAGATGACTACTCAAAGAAACCACTATATATTAGGAACTACTAGCAGCATCTGTCACTATCTTTAAAAGACTGCTTAAACTCATACAGTAGACACATATGACCATTTAAGCCAGAATATAAAAATAAGAATGAGAATATTTTACTAGGATTCTTTACATCCCTAAACAGCCTTTCATGGGAATTCTTTAGCTCTTGATTTCCTCCATCAAGGAAATGACAGATTCTACCAATTATTTGGTTCTATGGAAGAGGGTGCAATTGTTGATAGGCACTGCCCCATAATACCAGTCCCATGGAGCAGCATTAATTATCCATTAGTTTCCAGGCTCAATTCAAAATGTTACTAAAGCCTTAGACTGTCTGACCTATATTTTGGATGTCCCCCACTCCTTATACCACTGTTATACCACCTCTAGATAGATGTCAGTCTAACATCTTTTCTTGTGTAGGCACAATAATTTTTAAAAATTATTTTGTTATTAATTCATTTTTCCAGCTAGGAACTGGATCCAAAAGGGTCCACAAGAAAATCCATGATGACAAAACTACTGTGGAACATCTCTCTGACCAAGGGTTGCGTGTTCCGATCAACAAAATATTTCTATATTAGAAAATCTTTAGATTGGACATAGGGTTTTAGGAATATTTGGTGAAAACAGGTGATCTGATTATTTTTTCCCTTTTGCTTTGGCTTGGAATGGGGGTTAACATTCTGAGGTGTTGTTATTGTTGCATGTCTTCAAGTTGTTTCCAACTTACGGCAAACCTACAAAGGCAAACTTATCATAAGGTTTTCTTGGCAAGACTTGTTTATTGGAGGTTGTCATTGCCTTTTTTTGAGACTGAGAGTGGGTGACTAGCCCAAGGATGCCCACTGGTTTTCGTTGGCTGAGCACAGATTCCAACCGTGGTCTCCCAGATTCTTAGTTCAACACTCAACTACTACATCACACTGGCTCTCCTGAGGTTCTTTCTTTCAAATGCATTTTAATTATCACCAGATTTCATTGTGAGCCTTTTTGGAACTAGCTGTGAAAAATGAAATAATAAGGAAATAGCCATTTTAAAAAATTGTTTAAAAAAATTGTTTCTTGAGTTCTCGAAAACCCTGATGAAGAGGATCCTGGTCTGATGAGAATATTTATAGTTTAGGACATATACTTGGTTCTTTGGGCAGAAAGCAGAACTTTCTGCATACTAAATAGTGTTTATGATGAAGAAAAAAAAATGCTGCTTTCTATGCAAAAAAATAAAATAAAAAATTAAAGTGTGCATTTTGCTGAGAATAAGTCTCCAACTACACCATTTTCTAAGCAGAGAACAGGATTTTCTCCACCGAAAATAATGTAGAAAATGCAGAAAATAATCTGTGCCAAAATATCTCTCTTTTTTTTTTACATGATAAGTCCTGAACTGGGAATAGTCTTGAAAATCACACAGTTTCTGAAGATTTTCTCATAGCAGAAAGAATATTGCTACCTGTTGCTTCATTGAGAATGAAATCAGAAAAGAATTACAGCTTTACAGGTGGATAATAGCTTCTGAAATTGTTCATACTTGAAAGAACAAAATAAGTGATAATTTAAATCCCTGCCATCCATTCTCTGCTTGAAGACCTCATGCATAAGCTACTCCTGACTTAGAAGTGCTAACTATATTTTTTGAGGTGCTAACTATTCCACTCAGGTATTACTTGGAAATTTGATAAGAATTCTCTTCACCACTTTATCTTAGCAAGTATTAAAAATGTCGAGAAGCTGTAGACAGAGCCGCATGGCATATTACTCAAAACCTCTATCCTAGTTTGTTGGAGAACCATTGATAAAAACTCTTTTGAATTTTCAAATATTTACTCAGTCATGGAGAATTTTGCCAAACTCTTTAAGATAAACTATACCTACAGCACTCCTGCAGTCCATAAATTATTAACTTGTTTAAGGTGGTTGAATTGTTTAAGCACTATAGCAAAAAATGATATAAATGCACTCTTGAAGATTTGTTCTGAAATTCTTTGAGAATACTAATTTTACTCCTACTGTGTCTTTTTTTGGAAATGTTTTCTTTCTGAAATTATGACTGGTTAGATGACATGGTAAACCAGGGTACTCTGGCTTATTGGTTATGAGCAGCTTGTTGGTATTCTTGTTAAATAAGACAACAAGCTTTGTTTTATGATTTGATTTGCTTAGCATATCATTGCATGCGTACAGCTTCCCCTCTGATTCATTTCTTTCCCAATAAGCTAGACAAGAAAAGCTAAAGGAAACCCTGGATTCATTGCCTGGTTTGTTGGGTGAAAAACAAATAGAAGTACGAGTTATGCCTGCATTTGGTCAAAGCATAGAACAAAACTCCATGGTTAGTTTTGCCACTCCTGCTGCTGCAGTTGGGAGCAATCAAAATAAATAAGTAAGGGTAAGTAAGCGCAACACTAACTAATGTGGCAGTCAACCAATAAAGCAGCTGTTCCATGATTCTGAGGGCTATGGTGCTGTTTGAGCCCACTTAATGACAGACTCAAGTGTCTGGAAAGCTTTGACTTTCCACTGTGGTAACACAGATTTGTTTGTTTCCTGTAACATGCAACTCTCATAGCTGCATGGGATGTGAAAAATAAAATTTTCTAAGTGCAGGGACTTCTATATTTGTTTTTTCACAAATGTGTCTCTTAAATGTATTTGCAATCTCTGTAATTGTAAATAGCTAAACTGTATGTAAATTGTACAATTAGTCATTTTTGCCTACTTACCACCCACATTTTGGTATCCAGATGACTAGCACCATGTTTCCTAGTACTGAGTAAAATTAATTACGTAAGAAAAAAATCCATTTCATAGAGAAGCCATTTGTTCCATTTTAGATATTCATTTTATGCATGTGTTGACATGGCATTAGGTAATGCAAATAACTAAGAGGTTCATGCATTTATTCATTGGTTCTTTAGCAGACATGCTAATGACTAAAATACATTTTAAAAAAACAAACTAAAGTACTTTTGTTTTGGAGATGTAAATCAAGAATAACATATTTATTTAACTAAAATGTTTACACAGTTCAGTGAGTATTACTTAGAAGCAAATTTCATTTTTACTGATCCTCCACATTGCCATCTGCCACCTTTTCTCATTGGATCATCAGGATGGAGCATTAATTTTATGTTCAAATTTTTAAGCCCAAGTATCATCTCATTTTTAAAAAAAATTCTTAACTCTGATAGGTCTTCCTATTATTTCCTCTGGTGCAGAGGGACAATATTACTTCAATTTTGGCCTCTTGTCTAAGTAGAATTTGCTGTCTCTTCTGCAACATCTACGTTTATAAACTTTTCTCTTTTATTCTAAATATCAATAGGGTTAACTCTAATTAAAAATATGCATCACAGCTTCTCTCTTCTCTCTCTCCCTCCTCCCCCCATATATATATATATATGTAGAGAGAAAGAAAGAGAGGGAGAGAAGGGGGAAGCTAAAATCTTAATTCTACATTAATTTGTTGCATTTCAGATCTTCATTCCTTTTACCAATCTTGAGAAGAGATGACCCAAGTGTTTTAGACAATGGCATAAAGCAAGAAACTACCACACATTCACTTTCCAAAAGAATAGTGTTGTTTTTGCTGTCAAATTGGCTTTGACCTATGGTAACAATACGAATGAGATATCACCAAGAACCCTAGCCATCCACAGCCCTGTTCAGCACTTGTACACTGAGGACTGAGGTTTCTGTCACAGAATCAATTACCTGCAATGCAGTCTTCCTCTTTTCTTATTGCCTCCAATTTTACTGAGCAATGTAGTCTTTTGCAATGAATCACGTGGTCGCATGATATGAAGCTTCAGTTTAGTCATTTGACTTTCTATTGATAATTCAGGCTTAATTTGATCTTGTTCCCATTTTCCTCTTAGGCAACTCATAGTATCTGTAGAATACTTATCCAGTGCCACATTTCAAATGAATTGAATTTCTTCTTGTCAGCCTTCTTAACTGGAATTACTGTGGCATGAAGATTGTGACTTTGGTATCAAATGAAATCTGCTTATGCTTGAGGATCTCATCTAGTTCCTTCACAGCTTCCAAGCCTTGGTCTTCTTTTGATGCAATTAAATGTGTAGTTGTACCATCACAGATAATTTGGCCTGAAGAGAACTTGTTCAAGGTGCATACGAGTTAATGATGACAAGATGGGATCTAAATGCATATCTTACAAAGTTGGTTCCAGGTCAACATAAAGATTGTGCCTTATCTGTTTACCTTACCACTCCAATTAAGAGTAAGGGAAATGAGAACCCCTGTGTAATGAGTTGTGTCAAACAGCCGTCTGAAGCGGGAGAATGTAGACCAGGAACACATGCTAAAACACACATGCATTGTTGCAGTTAAATGCAAATAACTGCATAATCTCCCATGAACAATGTTTAGAAGATGCTTCTTAAAAATCAAAACTCTTGGAGAGTCTGCAAACTAACATTATCTAAGGAGCATACCAAATTAATTTAATATATTTTAACATATTTTAAACCTGAAATGACCATGACAGTGAAAAATCAAGAGTGGTTTCCAGCTCTAATACATTTTGATAAAATAATGATTTGCATGTCAATATATTGATAAATTATCTCTTTCAGTGTTTTGTTAAGTCTGTTATACAAATGAAATTGTACAAAGCAAGAGAGCCAACATCTGACACCAGAAGAGAAATTACTATGTCTTTGCTCTTCATTCTCAACTTAAGCTGTTAGGCTATCTGAGCTGGAAAAACACATTAGTTTCAGGGCCAACATTTTAAACCTTATATCATAATAAGTCTACCTATAAACTATATCTGCAAAGGCCTTTCCCACTGCTGCAAGGCAAAAGTCACAAATGCCATTCCCCCACCCGTCTTTTCAATTTGTAAGCCTTTACAGGAAGATTTATACATACACCCAAAAGAGTGTCCCTGTAATACAAGTTTCATAATAGTATTTGGAAAAAAAGAAAAAAAAATTAAAGAAAGCTATTCTGTTTCATGATTCAATCAAAAGGACTAATCTGAAGACTAGCAAGCAAGTCTTAAAAGAAGCATCCACAGTTCCTGCGGTTTTAAGTTATATTCTATGTTAAACTCACAGCAATTGTATTAGGCCAAATCCATTTGCTAGTTCTGCCTAAAGTACCAGTTAACTCAATAAGACTTGCACAGTTGATATTGTTTCCATTCATTCCATGAGTCTATCCTAGCTGGGATTAACAATGTTATTTCCCACCTGATATGTGAGTACACAGTACACAAAATCTTATTTAATGAACATAGCATTCTGCAGGCATAAAGGCATATTCTCAGTTATTAAGGCCATTTCCAAACTAGACTGTTCTACTTTTAACATCGTATGGAATCCTGGGGTTTGCAGTTTTGGGATGGGCTGGCCAGTGTGTTCCTTGGCCAACAAGTAGAATATTACTACTTAATCCATAATTAAGCACAATTTGGAAAGGTTTTTTTTTTTTTTGTGATAATACAATATTTGATGGACTCAGTTCAAACTATTTGTTAAACCGGTGCTAGAAGTTTTAGCTGGTGAATTGTAACTATCATCAGCATATGATGTATGGAGATCAACCAACTGAAGCAGAGGAATCTTACCTAACTTGATGTCAAGGGGACCAACAAATTAATATAAGTAATTAATTCACAGAAGTATTTCAGAGAAAATCTGAACTACAGCAAATTGAAGAATCTTGCCAGCTTTAAGAGTCACATGTGATATATGATACAGACATTAAACTTAGCTATACTTTTATAGCTATTGCTGAAGGCTTGCCAGAAGACCCAGAAGAGTTGTAAAAAGAGGTGTTTGAATTTAACAATTTTAAGAATTTTTATATGACAAGAGCCACTTATTTATGTGACTGAAGTACTGACATTTGTCACAATGAGCACCAACCTATCCAGTGACAATTAAGAAAGAGTGTTGCATTGTGTGACACCATATCAAACTCCTACAGCTCACCTCAAATACCAGTAGTAGGTACTCATCTAGACATTTTTAAAAGCCATGACAAAAGAAGTTTGTGGAGCTTTTCAAAATATTATTTTATAGACTATTTGCAAAGCTTCGAAGGGGACCTTCTCATGGACCAGCAACATCCTGTTACACAAGGAGAAGGAAAAACTCTTTCCTTCCCATGACATCTTCTATAGCTTCCAGCTAGAAGGTTTTTACTTCTCTCGTGGTTACCACAAAACCAAACTCTCTAGGTCTATTAGACATAAGGGCAGTACGAAAATGTCAAATAACAAGATTTATTAATGGAAAACATCATTTGGAAAAAGTTTTGGATAAATAAATACATACATACATACATACATACATACATATATAAATGTATACACACACACACACACACACACTCCAACACCTTCCTGTGAACAACAGTTTAATAAAACTACTAGAGAAAAACTGATCCATCTAAATTTAACTATAATGTTATAAATTAAGTCAAAAGAGTTCATTTGAAGTGTGAAATACTAATTTCAAATGAGATCTAATCTCTTCACATAAAAATTATAAATAAAGCTAATAATATGGTGCTGTTTTAATGCATTTTTATCCTTTTCAAATGTATGTTTTAAATTAATATTGCTAATAGTTTAATTCTCTTTTAATGTTGACTTGTTGTATATTCTGACTATATTGTAATTATTTTAATTTGTTAAGCTGCCTTAACAAGTGGGAAAATGGGATACATATAAAGATGATATTTGGCATTCTGTATTGTAGTAACAGATGTATAACCTAGGCCCTTTCCACACTACCCTTCCAACCTGCCATGGGGATGGAAGAAGGACGGGACTGCAACAATGTTTCTGCATGATGTCATTGTGAACCTGTCCTTCCCCAATTCTCAGGCAGCACAATCACAGATTAAACCATTGACAGGTTTTCCTTGTCAATGACTCATGATTGTGTCATCACTGTGGACTTACATGTCCTGCAGAAGCTCGGGAAGTGCAATGGCTGTACTTCCTGCCCAAGCGCAGCCTAGGAAAGCACCCAGCTGTGCTGCAGAAGGAAGAGGTATGGCCACGGTGCTTCCTTCACTATGGAGTCGGCTGGGGAGTACTCCCATCACGCTCCCCTCCCAGCATTGCCAATGTTGGTATCTCCACTGTACGTCTGCATGAAAAGGTAGGGTGCAGAAAGGGCCCTAGTTATGGATTTGTAACTGCTCTGTATTCAGTAAGATTATGTAGTTTTACTGTAAGATTACATAGATGCTTTCCTGAAGCCCACCTCAACAGCCAGCAGCTGGATCAGGCAAAGGAAGTCTGTTCTGCTGCTGATTGGAGAAGGATGTTTCCAACCCCCTCCCACAAACAGATGACATGCTGATAATCAGAAACAGAAGCCCATCACAATTCCTTGTTCCAGTCTTGGCTTCTGGTGGGAGGGAGTTATAAACGTCATCCTCCTTGTGCCCCAATCAGCAAGGGAACGGACCTCTTTCGCCTGATCCAGCTGTTGGCTGATAAGGTGCCCTGGGGTGGGGTCACGCCAGAAGACAAGTAATTAGTGCAGAATATTGGTGCTTAACAACTGTAGTAGCAACAATAATGACAACAACAATAAGCAACAGAAAAAGATGTGTTCCTGTTATGTCCCATCCTTCATGCAGCTCAGCTTTCAAGTTGTGGGAGCTCTGATATGTCTGTCCTCCAGGCTCCTAGCCTCTCGCCCCTTCGGATATCCTGCATTTCTTCTTCTAGACAGCATTTTCTTTTTCCAGTTTCCCTCTGAATATGAGCATTCAATTTCGTCAGTAAAGCCCTTTGTCATTTTTGTTGACATTTATAAAGTTGTGCTTTCTTGGCTTGGCTGTTAACCTTCACTGAATTTTTTTTTTTTTACTTTCCTGTTTCCTATGTTGACCTTCCTGACCTTTGTATCTGCACTAAACCTTTTGCCTCTTAACTACTGATCTTCTGCTAAAACTAACGAGCATACACAAAAAGAATGAAGCTCTTTTTACTATACCATAAAACTAGTGTCAGAATGAGGATAATTCTGCTTGTTCACAGATTCAACATGCAGCTCAACATCTTCTTAGATGTTCTTCTTAGAAATAGTGTTGGCAGATGCACACTGTTCTGCAGGCTGTATACAATTCAGATCTTCAGCCGAATCCTCCTTTCATGCTAATTTTAATGTGTACAGGGTATTTAAACATATTTTACCAGTATATAGCACTGGTAATCAAAATTCTTCTGCTGTGTAAGAAATGTTTTCCTGTCACCAATTAAATGAACCCAAGAAGACAGAAGAATTGTGTGTTATCTCAGAGCATGTGGCATGGTTCAAGGTGCCCTGGGTAAGGTGCTCTCTGTTGTTACCCTCAAAGGTCTCCCTGATAGCTCCTTAACATTTTAACAGTGGGTGGAAGGGACAGGCAGCATGACAGGCAACAACAGGGGTAGACCGTGATCCTGCCTAGTGCTTCTTGAGTCTTATGCTGAGAAGAGAAGCATTGGGCAAAGCATTGATCATAATTTTGAATATTCTAGCAGAGAGGGTCCAAATGATATTATGGCTAGTAAAGTTGGTGGTGATAACTGCTATCTTCTCTTCACAGTATGAGGCTACTTAAAAACAACAACAACAACAACAACAACAACAACAACAACAACAGAGAACAGCATCAATTGTGATGGACTCCTATGTCTCTGTTTCCTTTCCTTATAAAACAGGGCTACACAACCTTTTCACCACCAGTGTTGCAGCCTATGTCAACAAAACCCAGGGACAACACATGTGGGGCTAGGCATACCCACATAAACACGAAATATTCCCCCAAGATACACACACATACACACATACACACTAGGGCGTTAGCTAAAAAATGAGGGCATTTTTGCTTCCATAAGAATCCTACTCTCCTTAAATGAAATTTGCTTTCACTCCCCAAATTTCCAGCATTGTAGAGAATGAGGCATTGGAACCATTCATACCATATGCTGTCTTTACATTCCCTTGGTCACTTTGCCTGCCTCTTTCCTTTGGATGCTTAAACAGCAGTTCTAAATGTCCAACTGACGTTTTAAACATTTGGGGACTTAAGGAAAATATCATGGTGAGAGACAGGATTCTTATTTGCAGGGACATGCGCTCATCTTGCTGCCTAATAGCGACACCTCTGACTGATACACACACACACAGAGGTGCACAGAAATGATCCTTACGCACTTCAGCTTCCAGCTCCCTCCCACTTGGGGACTGCTACAAGAACTAATGACTTTGGAAGCCAGGGAACAGGTTTTCTGCCCTCTCGTGTGAGAAGGCTGCAGAGGGAGCATCGCCTTAGAGTTGTGGGTTCTGCACAGCTGCCTTAAACAAACAGAAGTTGGTCAAACATAAGATATTACCACCTGTCTAATATGTGACATTTATAGAACAGGATAACAAAAATACACACTCTTAAGAGCCATACTAGTTTCATGAAGGCAACCCCAGCAATTGCACAGGTCAGAGGCAATGTATGCAAACAAGAAATTATGTAGTAGCCACTCCTCACTGTCTCAGTTTTAAGGTTGTAGACCAAAGCATGGGTGTGCAATAGGTTGTCTCTCCACTAAAGGGCTCACTTGAGACATATAGTTTTCCACGTGAAGGCTGTAAATAATGACAGAGGCATAAATCTAACTCTTAGTCATGAGCAAAATAAATAAACATAATTTTCATAAGTGCTCCCCTACCAAGTTTTCACTTGCTCCCACTCTAGTTGAGACAATTGGATTTAGCTTTTACTGTATAGCCAGCCTAGTCTTGAAAAGCAAGGAGAAATGGTTGGCCCAGATGGATTGCAAAGGGGAGGAAGCAGAAGAGATAGTGTTTTGGCCAAGCATGAAACTAAGTGCACAGCCGGATTAGATCAAAGTTCTATCTGGTCCAGTATTCTGCTCCCACAGTGGCCAGCCAGGTACCTATGGAAAGCCTGCAAATAAATCTTGATTGCAATAATACTTTCCAACTTACATTCCCCATCAACTGGTATTCATAGCTATACTACCTGATACTGGAGGTAATACACAACACTCATGTTTAACAGTGATCAATAGCCTTCCCCTAAGTGTTACCCAGTTGTCCTACACTGGATCAGCTGAGCATTTGTGACTAATGGTTTCATGAATCAAGACAGCTATGATTTTATGTAGAGTTTTAAAAGCATTTTTCCTTACTAGAAAATTTCCAGTTTCAGACTGAATAGGAGAAATGATGTTTATGTACCTATACAAAATGACATCTTTTAAAAAACTGTTGCATAATTCTGAAACATCATTTGACTGAACAATTTTGTTTTCCATTGTCATACGGTATAATTCCCATGACCTTTTTCTTGTTGCACTCATTCAGCATGCATGAGCAGATTCTCCTGAGAAACAAGTTAATAAAATCATTGTCTCCTTGCTGACAGAAAATGGTGGCAAAATGGAAAAATGTAAAGAAAAGAGATTCATTCTTTGAAATGAACATCTGTCCAGTAAATATCAATAAACACAGTTCTCAAATGTATTGGGCCAATAAATTTGATAACTTACATTTTTATTATAGTTGCTCATATCATGTACATAACAAATAGAGGAATAATACATTTTCACAGCTCATGTCCAAAAAGAAAAAAGAAAAAAAATCAGAACCCTGCATGACAAAGCTGAAAGGGTCACAGTGAAATTATATAATATAGTTCAAGTTCTGGACTGTATATAGATATATAAATAAACACAGGGTAGGGGTAAAATTGGTCTGATATTTCCTCTCTGTCTGTTGCCTTGAAGCACCACCAAAAAAACCTCATGACATGAAAATATCTTCATCACCATGAATGAATCTTGGAAATATAATGATGTGATAGGCACATATGAATAAAAAAAATGAATAAACCTCCATGTATTTGATATATACTTCCTGCCATAAATGGCAGTGATTATATGAACAAAAAGTAAGAAGACTTGGAATGCTCTGTCAGAAATTACTGATGTTAAAAGCATATTGAGAATTATATCACACTAGTGTATTTACCTGCCGTTGCCCAGGAGTTTATTTTCTCACTTGTTAGAAATACCTTAGGAATTACCTTACCTTATGAATTAGATGCGGTTGAAATACACAGATTGGATATCCTGTGTCTGTAATTCTCCAAACTGCCTTGTCCAGTATCTGTAACTTTCCCCCCATAGCCTCCAATCCAATCTTTATTCAGAGTTGTTAACATACTGAGGTTTGGTTCCTGAGGGAATACAGCATTCTCTTCCTTGCTGCTAGGCCTCATCTCCATGGTAACTGGCCTATTCCAGTACATGTAACTTTTCCCCGTGTTTCCCAATGCATTCTGTATTCAGAGTTGTTAACACACAGAGGTTGGGTTCCTGAGGGAATACATTGTTCTCCTCCTTGCTGTTAGGCCTTATCTCCATAGCAACCAGCTGGAGGCCCAAGAGTTCTCAGCCCCTCCCTAAACTGCCAACCCCAGGATTCCATAGAATCTTCACAACCAGCTAACCATATGAGGTCTTCTCACCTCACACAGCCAATCGTATAAGGTCTTCACCTGCCTGACATAAACAAACAGACAAACTCACAAACAGTTGAACTTTGATTTTTATATAGTAGATAATTCTTTGTTGGTAGAAAGGAAAGCAATACTACTTACGATGTAAGAAATGCTTTGCTATCAGTGCTAGGAAGTATAAGATATATAGATATGTAAATACACTGGTTACAATTTCTGTAATGGAGTATCTTGTCCAGGAAGTGTCATCATCAACCAACAAACTACCTTATGTGTTAAAACTCCAATTAAGCATCATAGTCATAACAGTTTAATACATGGGGCAGATATTTATATAGTAGCTGAGACTTCCTGATGGGTGAATTTGACCAGAAATCCCCTATATATCAGGTGTGGACAAACTGTGGACCTCCAGATATTGTTGGACTTCAGTCCCAACAGCCCTCAACAAAATCAGCAATGGTGATGGATAAAAGGAGCTGCAGTTCAACAACATCTGGAGGGTGTAGTTTGTATACCTCCATCAGAGAAGTAGCATGGAAATGCTCATTGTTTCAGTACTCTTGAACCTAGATATGGAAGAACTCATCTTCCTAACAAAGAAACACATGAGAGTGAGGTCCCCTCAATTTAATCCAACACCTATTCAGAGGTTTGCCAGAATGGAAGTGGGATAGGGCTAGCTTTAATGCTTAACAGATCTCTGAGAAGGACACAGTACTGTAAAGCTCGATGAAGGTATCTGTCCTTCTTCATCTTCCAAACCCCAACAGCCACAGCTGTTCCCTCCCAATGTGGCTGTTGCCTCCCTACTGGACAATAGAGGGAGGGGATATGGAAGAGTGCCCATCTGTATTCTAATAACTGGAGACTCCATCCCCCCTCCTCTTGCTTCTTACTACTGAGGCAAGGGGTATTTTAGGAAGGGAGAGCTGAGGCTGAAAGTTGGAGTTTGGAAGGTGAGGGAGAGCAGATACTTTCATCCTGCTTGATAGAGCTTTACTGTACTTTGTCCAGCTTGAAAAACTGTTAAGTGCTAGATTGGCTCTATCTCAGAACCAATCAGGGAACCCCTGCCTATTCAGCTCATAACTTTTGTGGATTATAACTTCCATAATTTCTCATCCAGAATATCCAGAGATTTGTGGCCCAAAAAGTAACCCATCTAAGCTCTGAATGTACTGGTAGTAGTATAATAATAAACTACTGAATGGAAAAATCACTCCATAACAGACCAATATTTTTGGTCCTCAAGTCCTCAAATAGAACTCATAGTCATGCCCACAGAACAGATACAAATATGGATGTAAAAATAAGGAAACTTAGCTGGCATTGCCAAAGTTAATGATGATTTTGCTTATGATTTGAATGAAATAACAGTTTAAGTAGTATTACCTACAGTCCTTACAACTAGTTTCACATCAAGTTCAATGCACAATAGATTCAAACCAGTTGGTCCCAAACTTGTGCAAAAACATTTGGGAAGTCAATGTTAGTCTGGAAATTAAGTTCTGTCAAAATTGGTTCATAAACATGGATTCCAGAGTAAAAATACAGAAATCCATAGGGTTTGTTCAGGAGGTACTCCAAATGGGTGAAAGATCTGGTCCCAAATTTGAGTTCCTTTAGATAAGACAGAAAGAATGTGAATTTGTGCAGCATAACAGACAGATAGAAAGAAAAACATTTTATTGTGTTTTCTGATGGAATTTTTAACAAGAGACCTGCTTTTCAACACAGACAGAATGAAATCTTGATTTGGGATCTGAATCAAGTAATCTTTGATCAAAATTGATCTGAATAGAACCAGGCAGTCTGAATTGTCAGACAAAGGTCTGAAAAGGAGGAAGTGGCTTTGTCAGGTGCAACATCAGATGCAGTAATGCCTCTGTATATCATTTGTTGGGGAATGTGAGGCATAGGGTGCAGTTCCACTCAAGCTGTGCTGGTATCCTCCCAGAGGCAGCTGGCTGGTGGTCACTGTATGGGCTGAATGCTGGGCTATATAGGCCTTCAGGCTGATCTAGCATGGTAGATGAGCTTTGTAATGACTCATTCACTTACCAGAGCAAAGGACACATCCATCATTTGCTCCAGCAGATGACATCATCATTACTGCTCTGCAAAAGAAGTCCTAGACTTCTGTTACCTTTCACCCTCCACTGCACAACTGCCTGAAGGTCAAATGCAATCTATCCAGCAAGACCTCAACTCTTCCCTGGAACAATCTGATAAAGCCTCACAGCAAGGTTACAGGACCTGGCTTGATTGGCTGTTTCAGCTTTTACTCCAGGGGAAAATATAGTAAGTCAAGAGGAGTTACTGCTTCTTCTTGTCTTACCATTATATAAAATATCAGTTCATGTCAGAATGCTCCTGAAACTTCCACAACAGGAAAAAAAATTATTAATGAAGATTTTGGGCAGGGCTTGAAAAAGTTACTTTTTAAAATTTCAGCTCCTAGAATCCCCCAACCTCATTGCCACTGTCCATAGTAGCTGAGCGATTCTGGGAGTTGTAAACTGAAATAACTCTTCTAAGCTCTGTTTGTAGGGGCAAGGAAATAGAGCTATCTAATTTATCTCAGGAAATGCCATTTTTTTACACATAAGAGAAAGCAGGTTTACCTAAAAAAAAATCTCTGTATGATAGCTGATGAGGTATATATTTTGATATTAAATATTTAACAGTAAGAAGAAAGAAGTGAGTCATATTTATTTTTTCTCTGATTACATGTCAGGCATTTCAATGTCAGGGGCAACTATTGCCTACTTCTGCATGTGTAAATAGCATTTCATGTAATGAGGATTCACAAGATGACACCTGCAAGAGTCATAGAAAAATTTATAAATTATCTCATTATACCACACACCCTCACACATCATACCTTAACTGAGGAAATGCTGTTAGGTGATTATACTTCCTTATTCAGGATAGTTCACCTTGTTATTCTGCTTTAATTTTGTACAAAACTGTGGCTGTTCTTACACACCACTCCTCAAAGATATGGATTTGATGGCCAGACGTTGTGGTAGTCTTTTAAATCATAGTACATCAGTCTGCAACTATGCAAGATGCTTGTATAGGTTCTAGCTATGGCACTTAAGTCCAGAGTATGTTTTCCATCCTTCTGATTTCTGAGCATCTGCAGTAGTAATATTGGGCACGAATATGTTCAAAATCTCATGTCCTGATTCAGCCAGCTCTCTTGTCACTCTGTTTGCATGGCCCAACTTATAGTGGTCAAGAGGGACCACTGACTCTTCAGAGATAGTTTGTGGGGATGTAAGAGGGAATTTGTGGGGATGTAAGAGGGAAGACAAAGATTGTTTGCATGATCTGTTTTTTGCTTATGCATCAGTATAATATAGTTGGTCCTCCGCATTCGCTGGGGTTAGGGGCAGAGGACCCCCCAAAAGTGAAAAAGCCACAAATATCAAAATGTGTGTGTGTGTGTGCGTTTGTGGGAAGGTAGCCAAGGCATAGTGGGGAGAATGGGCACCCAGGGTCCAGGTCAGGGAAAGGAATGGGAAAGGGGGTGGATCAACATGGTGGCCCTGTACTTCCTCTCTCTTGCTCATCTCCTTTCTTGGGTGTGCGTGGGTCATCGAGAGAGTGTGTGGTGCTGAGAAACTGGGCTGTGATCCACCCTTAGCTAGTCAGGCAGCAGGTGGTAGACAAGGAGGAGGACCAGAGGAAGGGTTTAAAGGGCTGCGTGGCCTGATTGGAACCACCAAGAGGGAAGGTTCTCCCAGAAAAGAAGCTCTTGAGTTGTGGGGCAGGAATTGGAGAAATTTGCAACAAATCAAATCTGTGAAAGTGAAACCTGCAAATATGGAGGGCTGACTGTACAACAAAATGTAATCAGTTGTAGATTTACCAGTTTGTAGAAATTAAAGCATAAAAGGGAAAGAAGAAAAAAGACAAGATAAATGCCAATGTGAAACTATGCCTAGCCACTGGTAGGGGTCATCTGAGGTCACATTACGCTGAGCTGAAAGCTGCTAGAGATACACCTTTACTTTATTATAACAAGGAGTGTAAAACAAAGATTTTTTAAGTCACTGGATGAACTGCTGTAATAGCTGTTAGTGTGCTCCTGTTAAAGGCAAACTAGACATACAAACACTTCACACCAACTCAGCCCAACCAAAAACAACCACAAAACTCAAGAAATTGATTAAAATGCGTTATAGCAGCAGGGAAAACTAGTTCTGGAGCAACCTGGTTGGAATTTTGCTGAATCTCAGTGATATTCACAAGTGACAGCAAACATCTGCTAATTTAGCTGATGATAAGGAAACATCTGGTCTCATGATATATGAAGAGGAGCTACAACCAGCCCACAGAGAATGTCAACTCATAATATTACTGAACTCTTTGTTAGACAGTGTTCAAGTACATCAAAATAATCTGTGCCAAGATTTACCAGAAATCAGAGTCCTAGTGATATGTCTGTCTAGATAAACTTTTGTGATGAAATTGACTTGGCAGATGCAATTAAACACAATCTGAGGGCCTTTCCACACTACACTGTTGTAGTTTTATTATTTCACTCTCAACATCCTGTGGAATTCTGGAATTGTAGTTTACTGAGGCCAAAGAGCTCTCTGGCTGAGAATTCTAAATGCGCCTCCCTAAACTGCAAACCCCAGGATTCCATAGGATGTTGAAAGAGGAATAATAGCACTCTGTGTGGAGAGGCCCTGAGCCCTTCTTTCATGAGTATAAAAATATGTTCTGGATCACTAAGGCTAACTAGCACTTCTCACTGTTTATTCCGCTGTGGACATTTCTGTTTCTGAATACTGGATACTTTGCATTCCCATCCCCCCTTTTATGTCTTACCTGAAGATACCAGGTTCCTTTGCCAGGCTGCATTCACTGAGTCTGACGGAGATGAAAGGATCTTTAATCTACCACACTGATAATCTAAAACAGCCAGGAAATACATGGCATGTACTAACTAGATGGAGATGGAACAGAGAGAGACAGGCCTAGGGTTCATATTTAATTATGTTCATTGGTAGGTTTGCCAGTGATGTTTAAATACTGTGCATAAGCCATCCTTAAATCACTTATACTATTGTACTGAATGCTTTCTTATTGTCTATCTATAATATTTGGAGATATGTTCAGGCATTTTGCATCAATTTTTTGGTCTGTTGGCCTGTTGCAGCAAAACCAATAAAGAGTTTTGTGGCACCTTAAAGAAAAACCCATTTAATTTCACATAGGCTTTTGTGGACTGCAGCCCACTTCATCAGATGCATTATGAGAGAGGAAAAAACCGACCTAACCTCCATTCTGGAGTATAGGTCAATAAGCTGCATTCACTATTGTGAAGTGAGAAAAAGTGAATTCTGCATAAGCCAATTAACGTACCCTTTCTGCAAAGATTCATAAGATTCCAACTGTGTCATTATAATTGTGATAAACATAGATGGAAAACATTCCTTTATAGGTCACATAAAATACATTTACTTTCAGAACACCTTTCTAAGAAAACAACATGCTTCTGTTTAGCCCTGAAGTAATGTTATATCAAGGTTATTCAAGAAGCACTTTTTCTTCAGCTAAGTATATCTTAATGTGTGAAAACAGTGATCCTTTCTTTCATTTCCCCCTTTTGTCTTGCCTACCAGGGCTTATATAATGCAATACACAATCAGAACAGAATTGTCAGCTGTCTTCCCTCTCATCCCCTGTCCTGGTTACATACCAGGACATACTAGGCATAACAGAGTACAATTTGTGCTTCATTGTGGTGCTTCACTTCTAAGTGTTCTGTTCCAATGCTTGTTCTGTCTTTTGTGCCCTGGTAGCAAATGGCCAGTGGAGTAGTCAATATGCTTGAGATTGCACTCTAAACTTTAAAGAAGCTATCTGATAAACTGAATCCTAACTCCAAAGTAAGTTCTGCACTTTGGATGGCTCCTTTAATATACAGATTTGTTGTTGTTGTGTGTCTTCAGGTCATTTCTGACTTATGGCGATCCTAAGATGAATCTAAAATGGGGTTTTTCTGGGGCTGAGAGGGTGTGACACACCCAAGGTCACCCAGTGGGTTTCCACAGCTGAGCAGGGAATCCAATGCTGGTCTTCAGGACTGTAGTCTAATGCTCATGCTAGCTCTCAGTTGCAACCTGGTTGATTCACTGTACCACTCACATGGAAACTAGTACCCCCCCAGTGCCTGTTCTGGGATAGCTGCACAGTCTAGCAACTGGAATGAATGAAGAAGTCATAAACTGGCCCTCTCTAGTTTCCCTGATTAAATTAAACACCACAGAATGCATACAAGCCTAATCATAAAAGATGCTTCTGTAGCTGCCTGAATTTAGTTAGGTGTAAGCCACAGTGCCACTGACTACAGATTGGCTTTACTTCTCAGGATGGTGTGCAATCCAGTGTACATTTACAAGGGAGTAAATTGCATGAAAAGCAGTGCACAGAGTCAGACTATATCTTTAGATCTATTGAAGTAGCTCCCTAATCCCACTCCCAGTGTCTCAGCCAATGTGAAAAGCAGCACTTTCACAACAAGATTGTCAAAAATCCGTCTCTTGTATTTTATTCATATCAAATTCTTTTTTAAAAAAAACTTAGTGCTCTGTTAAATTACTAGCTCCCTTTTTCCTGATTATAACAAAGCCAAGGCCATAAATTATTCAGAAATATAGGAATGCCAGCTAATGGTGAAACCTTGCTCCAAATGAGAGATGATTATGGAAGTTGACATCATGATGAAATGTTAAAAACACTGTGTGGGGAAGGAATGTGTGTAGGCTTAGTAACGAAGATGAAATTTAAAAGCCTGAAACCAAAAGAAATAGAGGAAGAAAGGTAATGATTTAAGTTTAGGCAGGGTTGATCCATAGCACCAAGAGTAAGTAGCACAATCACATTCTCCCTGGGTAATTTGCTGTATGAGTCAAAGGAGAGCATTCTGTCTACCTGCAGAAGTGAACTGGACTGGTGGCTGAATTTTACTTGAACACTTGTGACAGGACAGTGTCCTCCACTGAACCTGGGGGTTACAAGGTAGTTTAGGGATGCAGGACAGGCTGCATGGCACACACAGTGCTGCCCCCCAGCTGGGAGGGGAAAGCTTGGAGGCTCAGAAACATGACTGTAAGACTGATACTGCTCTCCACTAGCATCTGATACCTGTGAAAATTGTTGTCAAATAAACCACCTATCCATATTTGCCTGCGTAGAAGATGCACCGGTGTATAAGACATGCCCTATTTGTACACTGGCAAATTCTATCTGCAGGTATACAAGATGCATGGGCATATAAGACACATCCCATTTTCAAACAGCAAATAGGGTAAATAAATAAATAAATAAGTTCCATAATTTAAAAAGGGCACCAAAAGCAAGTTCTAGTTTCTGCAACTGATCAAATGGTTTGGTTGTATTCCTGCTGGTATTTTTTTTTTAAATTAAGTATTTCAAGCAACACTGATGTAATATGTAGTGAAGGGATCCCAGTAACCAGGGAAAAATTAAGCATTCAGCGCATCAATAATATATATCTCAGCTTTCTAGGTCAACATTTAAACCTGATGTTTGCTGTGTCTGTCTTTGCACTATGATTTTCATGTACCACTATTCAGCAAGTCACGTCATGAAAAACCCAGTACAGAAAATAGATAATCTGCGTAACAAGGAAACCTGTGAAGTTTTCAAAATATGATGCATTTCTTTTAAATATTTCTGGTGGCTCATTCCAGAGAATGAATACTAGCAAGAGGTAGAAAAGAAGCCACAGAAATGTCCCCCAGCACATACCTTTGCTGCCAGAAAAATGCCTTTGAGTCTGTTGTGTTAGGCTCTGCAAACAAGCAGGATGAATTTTTAAATTAACAATGTAATTCATGTGACTTTTTTGTGTTACTTAATATGAGCTGAGCTCTTACTGCAAGTTGAAATCCAGAAGCAATAAAAAAGAATCAATAGTAGCTGAGTCATAACCAACAACCAGTTTACCAAAAAAAAAAGCAAAAACTGAGATAAAAACAGTATTTCCAATGCAATAAAAGCAAAACAAAAATATTGTAACACATCTATTTCAAGTGTGGGCAGCTGTGGCAGATTCAGGGGCCACAGTTGCCAAAAAATGCTAAAAAGCACTCCTGAACTTAGTCCATTACTGATTTGGAAAAATAAAACCATTTTTTTTTAATGTTATATGGTACAGGTGCTCCTGCAATGTATTTAAAAGGCGAATTGCCATTCCTGGAGCCTGTTGGAAGAAGTACTTCACTATTTTGGGAGCCAGAAAGAGACCAATTTGGGGCCTTTGGGGGGTGTGAGGGTCTGCAAATGCAGTCTGGGTCACTGCACTTTGCTCACTCCTGATCTATCTCTGGAACATTGACTTAGAGGAGATAACAAATTATCCAAAGGGTTCACTATTGTATGATTAGATGTTGACATTCCATTGAGAAAAATGATTTTATATGAAAGACTTGAAAGGAAGTCTATATAGGGGAAAACAAATAAGTTCAGATCAAGACCAAACTAAAATACAATTAGGTATAAGCCCTGGGGCTTTCCCTTAGCATCTACAATATATGCTAGAAATTTTACGGTACCCAGAGCTGTCTCCGACTTGTCTGCTAGCAAAGAAATCAAGTCTTGTGAATTAAACTGCTTGGCACCCAGCCTCCCATCAGTTTGGCGCCAGGAGAAAAATCTTTTTCATTTTCCCAGGCTTTTTGCACAACACATTAGCTGACTTGAGTTTAGCTCTGTGATAAAGCACATATATTTTTTGATATCTCCTGCCTTAATGTTGATATTTTAATTATGTTGCCACTGACCTTTGATTTTATTATATTAATTGTTGTTATAATTTGCTAGAAACCCAGAAAGCTATGCTCATAACGTGGAATAATTTTTAAAAAATACATAAATAAAACTACACTGCTTATTCAGTGTGGTCATCCAAGGATCTTTATTTGGACCAGTGCTATATAATTTATTCATAAACCATCTGGGTCGTGGTGAGCTGTAAGGCAGCCAAGTTTGTGAATGACACCAATGATGTACAGACAAGATGATGAAATTTAATGCATTGTGTGAAGAAAGCCAAATGCATCTCCCCAAGCTAAATCCACTGGCAACAAAATAGCAATTGAAATTCAATAAGCACAAAAGCAATTAAGAAACTATATCTAAAATTATATAAACTTAATGAGGGGGTTGGAATTGCCTATGACTGCCCAAAGAAGGAAATCATAGGTTTGCAGTGAATAGCTTAAGGCCAAATATGATATGTTAAATGAAATAAATGAAGTACGGCATTTATTACGCTTGCCTAGATTTCAAAATAAATAATTCTGAACATACCGGAGTTCCTGCTATGCTCCTTCAGGGGGAGCAGCTACACCAACCACAGAATTTCCATCTCTGATTTGTTTATGATTGTGTCAAGAGCAAGAACTATGACTTGTTTCTCCCCACAAAAAGACAGAATCATAAACCATGGCTTGTTCTTGGCTCAAGACGCTAGCTTGTTGGGAACTGACAAACCAGGATTCCTAATGTACACATCACTTTTTCAAAAAAGTATTTTAACCTGCCCTACATCAACAGTTCTTAGGGTGACATACAACCCATAAAATCAAGTTAAATCTACACTGATACTCTCAATACTTTAACAATACAAAAAGAACAAAACCAGCAAATTGATAAAAATGCAGATAAACTGCAAGGTTTTAACTGTGCTGAAATGTGGCAATGTTGACACAAATCAGACCTCCAATGAAAGGACATTCCACAAGCAAGTGCTAAAGAAACCATGGAAGGCAAATCTGTCATTTGTTTTAAGTGCCCATGCTTGCAGCATGTGTGATTGTACAAAGTCTATTAGCATACACCTCACCAAACATGTGGAATCAGCATTGGGACCCTGGCAAACAAGGAAGGGCTATTAAACTGTTTTCCTGAAATGTAACCCCCCAAAAACCATCCCTAACCGCAATTTGCTGAGAAATGGAAGCTGTAGGTTAAGGCAGCTTCTCTCCCAGAGAAGTGAGAAATATTTTGGAGGTGATGGTAGTTGCAGCACACTTGCAAAAGAGTTTAGCCTTCCCCCATAGTTTTAATTCTCATCCCATCAATCCCTTTGGGTGTTATTTTGAAATATAAGTGCATGTACCACCCCCTCAAATTTGACAGGGACAGTCCTGATTAATTTTCTGCCACCCCACTTTTTCATCTGCTTTTAAAATGTTCTCTTTTCTCTCTCTTACTCCCACTTTTCCCTTTGTCTTCAGTTTACTTCAATTGCTGCAGACTGAGTTCAATGTGCAAGGACAGTTTGCACTGAATCAACTCAGCCAGCTAGTAGACTCAAGCAAAAGCAAACTGCTGCAGCCTCTCCTAGCTTACATATTCTCCCTTTGTAATAACTTTTTTCATCTTGACCACACTCTGATGTTTCTTGACCACACAGTTCCTGGTTTTAATCAGTGACATGCTGGATGGTATGCATACACATTTTTAAATACAGTTTTTCTTTGGCTCAAAGTGTCAGTAAAAAAAAAAGAAAAAAAGACAGTCTTACTGTTTCAAATTATTTTTTAGGTTTTAAGCTACAGCATCATCAAGCCTTTTTTATGAATCTGTTTCTAAAATATTAACGTTTTCACTATGTGAGAACGCCCAAATCCTGCTTGACTGAGCACCAGCAATCCACAGATAACCCAGGCAACCAATCTTTACAGAGACTGTTCCTTCTTTCTCTCTTACTTGGTTCTGCAAGAAAGACCAAGACACTGGTAAATTGCCTCTTACCACACAAGATCTCTGCTCTTTTCCCTGCTTCATTTCCATTCACAGTGACTTCCTCACCTAATCTCCCACTGCTTGCTTTGATGATGCTGTTTTGACCAAAGAAATTATCATAAAGAAATATTGCACTTTTAATCCTCATTGACTTGATATTTAAGGAATATGAGGCTATACTACAACATGGTTCTTTAGTGGAATTTAAAAGTGTCTATTACCAAAAACAAGACTTGGGCCATTTCTGTACTACGCTATTATAGTGCTCTTATTCCACTTTCAACATCCTATGGAATTCTGGGGTTTGCAGTTTAGAGAGGGGCCTTTAGGATTCTCAGCCAGAGAGCTCTTTGGCCTCAGGGAACTATAAACCCCAGAATTCCACAGGATGTTGAAAGAAGAATAACAGCACTATAACACTGTAGAATGGAAAGGCCATCTAGATGTACAGCTAAACAAACTTGAATATGAAACATCTGAGGTATTTGCCAAATTACACATTGGACCCTCTCTTCTGATTCATGTCAAAAGAGACTGGATGTCAGATTCTGACCATGATTTTAGGTCTAAAATCCTTTTTGGTTATCTCACATGTAGCTTTACAATAATGTTATTTGCTTGACATTAATAAAACTGAAGCAGACGGAATCACTCTTGGAGAAGAGACACACTTCTGATAAATATCACTTTATCTCCTATTCTGTGGCGAAGGGGAAAGCCACAGATATTAAGCTGATCACATACAACTGATATTATTTACTATTTTCCAGTATTTTGCCATCACTAGAGAAAACAATTACTTAAGTTGAAGTGATTATGATCACCATTGCTGATGCATTTTCCTATAAAGATGGTTTAAAATGCTAATTTGTAAATAAATACAACTGCTGAAGTAAATTCCATTTACTCACTAAGTGCAGTTTGAAAATTCAATTCAATACTGTCAAGGAGCTATTTCAAAGAGAAAATTGAATTTCAAGCTTTGATACTTGAATTTCTAGAGTTATGTCTGATTTGACATGTAAAGGCAGCTTCAATCTTTGGATTCCACTGTTTCTTTTAAACTGCAATTAGTTACAGAGATAGACGGCTTAGTTAAAAAAAAATTCTCTCTCAGATCTCTAGTAATATTCATTCTGAAAGGCAATGTGTATTGTGCATTTTTATTACAGGCTCACTGCAGCCTTGCCTGACATCTGTGGCATATATTCACACTGATTTCCAAAGGGGATTTCATTAAGTCTCAGAGGAAGAATGTTGCAGATGCTGAAAAATAAAGCGGCCCTGCAGAAGTGCGTGCATGTGTGTATCTAAATGAAGAGCTGATGAATCACCTGATACCAAAGTGTCAGCATTCTTTTTACTGGCGTTTTAGGGTAGCTAACTAACAAAAAGTTAATGAATAAAGAAAAGATAAGAAGACTAATGAGAATAAACAAACAAACAAACAAACAAGAGTAAAGAGAATGAGTAAGAAGAGAATAAAGAAAAAGCAACTAGATAGGGGGAGGCCGCAAGCTTTTGAGCCAGCAAATGAAGAGGTGAAGCTTTGGGAGAGTAACAGCTCATCTGCATACTTTTCCCCATCAACTATGAAAAACAGCTGCTATTAAAAAAAAAACAAACAGGTACTGAGAGGCAGGAAGATTTTTAGTCAACTGATGAAGAGGTGAAGTTCTGAGTGTACAGAAGATCATCTGCATACTTTTTCCTATCAGTCTTTAGTGGGGTCATTGTAAGCAAAAAAGCAGCCAGGTGGGGGGAGCCAGCAAGTTTTTAAGCCAGTGGAATGTGCAACATCCCATAATAGATACTATAGGGAAGAAGAGGAGAGAAATACCTGCAGAGATACGGGCAGAAGGATCTATAGTTGTCTGCTGTAATGTATATGTAATGTTTGATTTGTTACCAGAAAACATCATCAACTACACCTGCAACAAGTGCAAACTGGTAGCTCTCTTGGAAGAGAAGGTCAGGAGTTGATTCTAACCACAAGGGAGAAGTTTGTCACCGCAACTAAAGTAGTTAGTGCTTTGGGGGAAGTGACCATGTAATTCTAGAATCCACAATTGTGGGGAAGGTTAAAGAAGGCGAAAGGTCCTAAACATGGACCTTGGGTTTCAGGAAAGGTGCTTTTGACTGGGGAAATACTGGGCAGGATCCCATGTCTAGACATGCTAAATAAAAAGGACACCCAGTAAGGGTAGGAGTTGTTGAAGAAGGAGCTACAAAAAGCATGATCACAAACAATCCCATAAAAGAAGAAAAATGAGAAACACCTGAAAAAGCTAATGTGGCTTTCCAGCCAACTCAAGGAGGAAGTGAAAAGAAAAAAAGAATACGTATAAAGAATGGAACGAAGGATGAATAATTAAGGAAGAGTACACATGTGTAGCCCAAGCTTCCAAGAACAGTATAAAGAAAGCTAAGGCTCAGAGTGAGCTGAGACTAGCTAGGCAAGCAAAGATTAAAAAAAACAAAAAGTTTTTCTCCACAGATACATTCAAAGCAAAAAAACGTCAAGGAGACAGTGTGGCCGCTATTCAGTAAGTATGGTAAAATGCTAAAAAAGCACAATGAAAAGTTAGAACTATTTAGTACAGTTTTCTACCAGAAAAAGAACTGTGTGTTTCCATGCAGCAGCAGAGATCTTGGCAAATCAAGGTTGATAGGAGTTAGTCAAGAATCACCCAGATAACTAAATGAGTTCAAATCTGCAGGGACAGATGAACAACACTCCAGAATACTGAAGGAACTTGCTGATATCTCTCTAAACCACTTGCCATCATTTTGAGAAATCTAAGAGAATATGTGAGATGCCAAGGAACTGGAGAAGGGCAAAAACTGTCCCTCTCTTCCAAAATATAAATAAAATAAAATAAAAATAAAAATCCAGACTACAGACCAATCAGCCCGGCTTCAATACCAGGGGAAAAAAAATTAGAATGGATATTACAGGAGTCAGTCTGCAAGTATCTTGACGACAATGCAGTGATCAGTAGGAGCCAGCATGGGTTTGTCAAGAACAAATCCTGCCAAACTAATATTATATCTTTTTTTCAATCAAATCACTAAAGTGGCGCCTCCACTTTTGTGAGACTTTGGGGCACAGAACACTTGCAAAAGTGGAAAAACCATGAATATCCCTGCATGTTTCCCCTCCCATTCCCTTCTGGGGCTCCTTTCTCTCATTCCCTTGCCTTTGGCCCTGGCACACATGCCTTCCTTCTCCAAGCCTGGGCAAAAGGCAAGGGAACGGAGGAGGAGGCATGTGTACCTCAAGGGCTCATGGAAAGGAGAAAGAAGGTCTGTTCCCTGCTGTCTCAGAGGGCAGGACCAGGTCTAATCATTTGAAGTTACAGGAGAATAGATTTCAATTGAACATTAGAAGAAATTCTTGACAGTGAGAGCAGTTTTGCAATGAAATCAACTACCTAGAGAGGTGGTGGGGTCCCCTTGTCTGGACATCTTCAAAAAGAGGCTGGACAGTTACCTACCAGATGCTATAGGCTAAGGGCCTTTCCACACTACACTGCTATAGTGCTTTTATTCCACTTTCAACATCCTATGGAATCCTGGCATTTGCAGTTTAGGGAGGGGCATTTAGAATTCTCAGCAACAGAGCTTTTTGGCCTCAGTAAACAACAAACACCAACATTCCACAGGATGTTGAAAGTGGAATAAAAGCACTATAACAGAGTATAATAGAGATAAATACAAAGTATGGTGACAAGAGCAAAAAAAGCAGCTCAGAGGCAAAGAAGCAGCTCGTTGGAAGATATCCAGGAAAACCCGCCTACAAATAAAGAGGTTTTGGAAGAAATCAAAAGATTTGGAGTTGAATTGAGAAGTGAAATGAGAGAGTTAATGAAAGATTTGAGACAAGAAATTAATAAAGATATACGAAGAGAGTTGACTGAATTAAAGGAAGAGGTAGCAGTGGAATTAAAAGAAGTTAAAGAAAAGGTTTCTGATATAACAAAAGAAATTGCTAGATTGGGGGAAACTCAAAAATTCTACAGTCTAAGATCCATACAGTGGAACAACACCTAGAGGTGACTGAAGAAAAGATAGACAAAGAGATATCTAAAGTTAAACTCAACATTGATGTACGAGCTCGGTCTAAATGTGTGAAACTTCGAGGTCTGAAGGAACGACCAAGGGAGAATTTGGCAGAAATAGTGGTCCCAATTTTAGCCGAATTTATTAGTTGGGAAGTGGCGCAATTAGACCTGGTAATTGATAAATTGTATCGAGTAAATTCCGCAGTCGCCACAAGACAGCACCTGCCAAGAGATGTGGCAGTCCATTTCATAAGAGAGAGAGTCAGAGACCTAGTTATTCAGCAAAGTTTTATAAATAAAATAACTGTTAAAGGAAATGAAATAAAGATTTTGAAGGACATTCCGTATGAGGTACTGGCTAAAAGAAAATCGTATATTGAACTAACACAAGCGCTACGAGAAAGGCAGATACGATATAAATGGGCGAGAGAAGAGGGAGTAATTTTCTCATATAAAATTAAAATATATATAATAGATACAACAGAAAAGGCTGAAGATTTTCTTGCAAAACTACGGGAAGATGAGGAACGAGATTCATCTCTAGAAGAAAGTCGAAGTAAAGAAAGGTGGAAATCACAAGAGAAACTTAAAGAACAATACCAGTTAAGTTTCCAAAAAGAAGATGAAGAACCTGACTTGATAGACATCTCTCAAGAAATCACCTCATCACTTCCTAAGGAGATTGTACAACTGCATGGGGAGGCTGAGAGAGGGCTCAAAGCTCTCCAACAAATTGTAACGACATTGAAATAACTTCAAAATATACTAATTGGACGGTATATGGAAATCAAGCATGATGGATGTATCTATCTGTTGTTGGAATGTCAACGGACTGGTTAAAAGAAAAGGGGTATTTAATTTTTTAGAGTAGCAGAAAGTAGGAATTGCATGCATCCAGGAAACTCATTTGACGGAGAAGAATAGTAAATATTTGGTGAATAAAAAATTAGGAATTTGTTATGCATCTTGCAATCAGAAACAAAAGAAAAAAGGGGTGACTATATATATAAATACTAAATTTCAAAGTAAATTAATTCAAAAAGACCAGAAAGGAGAGTATATTATGGTGGAATTAGGTTGGCATAATGAAAAAAATTTGTTAATAGGGGTATATGCGCCGTTGACAAATAAACAAGCATTCTATAAATTAATACTAGATTACATGATTGGAACAGAATATAAAAAATTAATTTGTATGGGTGACTGGAACAGGGTAATTGACCCTAAAATAGACAGGAAGCAAACAATGCAAAGAAAACAGGAAGTAAAACATGGGAATCTGCTGAGAAATACTAAGGAGGGATTTAATACTCTAAATTTGATTGATGTTTGGAGGCTAAAATATGGAATGCAACGAGACTATACATATTATTCTGATAGGCACCAGAGTTGGTGCAGAATAGATATGATCTGGATTTTGAAAAGTTCAGCTAATTTGGTTAAAGATGTCAAAATTTTACTGAGATTGATTTCTGATCATTCACCGATATTGTTGGAATTTAGTGGAAAAAAGGAACTGTTATTCTTGGAGACTTAAAGAATTTTTGCTTAAAGATGAGAAAATAGTGAAAGAGATTAAGGAAGAACTTAAAAACTTTTTTAAAGATAATTTAAATAAAGGCACACAGACCTATATTGTTTGGGATACCATGAAAGCATATATTGGAGGCCTTTTGATCCAAAAGGAGTGCTTATATAGAAAACAAAAGAAATGTAAAGAAGAAAAACTTCAAAATTTACTTAAAGAAAAAGAAGACAAATTAAAAGTGGATCCCACGAATAAAAAAGTTAGAGATGATATCCAAGTAATACAAAATCAAATTAATATTTTAAATTTAGAAGAGATGGAAAAAAATAAATTTTATTAAACAAAAAGAATTTGAATTTGGGAACAAGATAAGTAAGTGGCTAGCGTATAAATTACGGAAGAAAAAAGAAAAAAGTTACATAACTAAAATTAAAGTAAATGGCCAAATGATTTCAAACCAGAGTTTGATTATGTCAAATTTTTATAAATATTTTTCTAATTTATATTCTTGGTCAGACAAAGGAGAAGAGGAGAAGGAGAAGATAAAGCAATATTTAAAGCAAGGTAAGATCCCCATGATATCGGAAGACAAAAGGAAGGTAATGAATCAAAAAATATCAACACAAAAGTAAGCATATCTATAAAGAAGTTAAAATTAGAGAAGGCACCAGGAACAGATGGCTTTACAGCATTATTTTACAAAGTTTTTGAAGATGAATTAATACTACCTTTTTAAGAAATGGTTAATAAGGAAGGAAATATTGTAATTCCACCTTCATGGAGGGAAGCCAACATATCAGTAATACCCAAAGAAGGAAAAGATAAATCAGAAATCAGCAACTACAGACCCATATCTCTATTAAACACCGATTATAAAATTTTTACTATAATATTGGCTACTAGATTAAAAAGAATATTAACTGATTGGATACACCAGGATCAGGCAGGATTTTTACCTAAGCGTCAGATTAGTGATAATGTACGCACATTATTAAATTTAATTGAATATCACGATCATAACTCGGACAGACTGGCTTTAGTATTTGTAGAGGCCGAAAAGGCTTTTGATAACTTAAATTGGAATTTTATGATTGAAGTATTGAGAACTATTAATTTAGGAAATAAATTCATAAATTGGATTGAGGCGATACATAAAAATCAGAGTGCTTATATTATAATAAATAAGTCCAATAAATTAGTTATAGAAAAAGGTACGAGACAGGGCTGTCCGATTTCTCCATTATTGTTTATATTATCATTAGAAATACTTAATAGATGTATAAGGCAGGATATAGAAGTAAGGGGATGTCAAATCAAGCAGGAGATATTTAAACTAAAAGCTTTTGCTGACGATTTGGTAATTATATTGCACGATCCTATGAAAAGTATAGTCAAATTACTGAAGATTATGGAGGAATTTGGAGAAAATTCAGGTTTTAAATTGAATGAAAATAAAACTGCAGTTTTGACCAAAAATATGAAGAAAGAAGAACAGAAGAATTTAGAATTAATTTCCAATCTTAAAATCATGAAAAAAGGTTAAATATCTGGGTATCATTATCACAAATAATAACTTAGATTTGATTGACAATAATTATATACTGACATGGAAGGCAATAGAAACTAAACTACAAACATGGTCAAAACTTAATCTTTCATTGCTAGGTCGAATTGCCGTGGTTAAGATGAACGTACTTCCAAAGCTAATGTTTCTATTCCAAAATTTACCCATTTTAAAGAATGAAATTTTTTTTGAAATTTTTCAAAATTTCAAAATAGGGTAGGTAAGAAGTCTAGAATTAAAGAGAAAATATTATTCGATACTAAAGAAAGAGGTGGGTTGGCTTTGCCAAATTTAAAGCTATATTATAGATCTTGTGCCTTAAAATGGATTATTGAATGGATAAGTTTAGAAAATAATAGATTGCTTACACTTGAAGGTGCCACCAACAAGTTTGGTTGGCACGGGTATTTATGGTATGAAAAAGCACAAGAAGATAAGGAGTTCAATAAACATATAATTAGAAAATCATTATTAAAAGTTTGGATTATGTACAAAAATAAAGTTTTTTTGGAAAAGCCGAGATGGGTTTCTTTACATGAAGCCCTTCTCAAAGATTTCAATCCTAGAAATACCAACTGGCTGACGTATGACGATATATTATGTAAACGGGGAGGGAAATTTGAATTAAAATCATTGCAAGAATTAAAAGAATTAGGGTTTCCAGATAATTGGCTACAATATAGACGATTATATGAGCTATATAGAATAGATTTATTTAACGAGGGCATACAGGAAAAAACCCCAAAATTTAGAGAGTTGGATATTCAATATTTAATTGGGAAGGAACATATTATTGGAAAAAATCTATCGTATATTATTAAAATTAGAATTACAGCATGAAGTAATTAAGGACTATATGATTAAGTGGTCGCGGGACCTGGGATATTCTATTGACTTATTAGAATGGACAAAATTATGGACTAAAAAATATAAAATTCACTAAAAGTGCATATTTGAAAGAAAATTTTTACAAAATGCAATTCAGATGGTATATTACACCCCAAATAATTGCTAAAACATCTAAAAATTACCCCAATAAGTGTTGGAAATGTGGTGAGAAATCAGGGACATTTTTTCATATATGGTGGGAATGTAAAAAGGCTAAAGAATACTGGATTGTTATTCGTAATCAAATTAATCAAATATTAGGAATACATTTGTTATGTAATCCGGAATTATATTTATTAAATATGTTTACGGTAGTGAATGTAAAATATCAAAAGGAACATGGGAGGTTATTATTGTATATGGTAATGGTAGCAAGAATTCTTTATGCCTCAAAATGGAAAAATACAGAAATTCCCCGAAACAAGACTGGCTAATTAAATTGCATGAAATGTTCCAAATGGATCTGCTAACCGCCATGTTAAATGAGAAGATGGATAGAAATAAGACTGCAAAGGAATAGGCTCCAATGAATAAATTATGGAAAGATAATTGGAAGGATATTATTGTATGAGGATTTAATAGTAATGAATTTATGTCTGTTCTTTTTTTTCTGATTGCTTGTATAATTTCGTAATTCAATAAAGTTAAAAAAAAGAAAGTAAGTGGAATAATATAATAGGGTATAACAGGGTAGTGCAGACATGAGAGAAATTATCTAGAATGTATAAAGGCATATCTAATGTATGTTGGAAATATGAACAACATGAGGGGACATTTTATCATGTATAGTGGATGTGTGAAAAAGCTAAAAAAATTGGATTCATATACACACATTAATGCAGAGGATTTTAAAAATTAATATTCAATTACATTTGGGTTTTTCTAAACTGATGGATGTACAACTGGAAAAGAGTCAGGGAAGACTGTTTCAGTATAAGACCACAACAGCAAGGCTGTTGTATGTGCAAAGATGGAAGAATTCCACACTACCTACAATGGAAGAACAGTTGTTGAAACTGATAGATTTAGCAGAAACAGACAAATTGTCTGGTTGACAAGGGAAAGGTCATTACAGATATTTCTAAAAGACTGGAAACCTCTTATAGATGCTGTGCAGAAAAAAAATGACTTGGTAAATTTTGGTTTTGATGATTACAAAGAATAGGTTATCAAAAAGTGATGAAGATATATGTTGTGAGTTTGGAGAGAGAGGTATTAATAACTATATGCATATATAACTACCAAAAGGAAGATTAGAAGCTCCCCTTTCCTCTTTTCTTTTTTTCTTTTTCTTTCTCTATTTTTGTCCTGCACTTTTTTTTAATTTTATTGTATCTCAGTTTTGTATATTTTTTTCTTTCTAAATCTCTGTAGAGTTGTAGAATCATAGGCCATTTCTGCATTAGACTGTTCTAGTGCTATCATTCTACTTTCAATATCCTATGGAATCCTGAGGTTTGCAGTTTACGGAGGGGCCTCAAAGGCCCCTCTCTAAACTGCAAACCCTAGGATTCTATAGGATGTTGACAGTGGAATAATAGCACTAGAACAGTCTAGTGTGGGAATAGCCATAGAATTGGAAGAGACTACAGGGGCCATCTTAGTCCAACCCCTGCCATGCAGGAACACACATCAAAGCACTCCCAACAGTGTAATTAATTAATTATTTTTAATTATTATTTTTTTAAAAATTCTAAATAACCTTTTTTAAAAAAAATACCTAGGCAGGCTCATATGACAGAATACACTCCTTCAGATCACTTGGACTTAAATCACATAAGGCTTTATAGATCATGACCAGCATATTTAATTATGCATGAAAACAGACTGGTAGCCAATGGAGCTGCTGTAACAAAGCAGTTGTGTACTCCCTATATCTAAAATGGCTAAAATTCTCTGGAGAAGCTGAAGTTTCCAAACACTCTTTACAGAGAGTGCCACATGGAATGTGATACAATCATTCAAATGGAATGTAACCATGGCACGTGTCACTTGTGACCAGATCAGACACCTCTGGGAATGGTGTAGCTGGTGAACAAACTTTAAGTGCGCAAATGTACTCCTGGCCACGGAAGAAACCTGAGCTTCTAAGTAAAGTGTTGAATCCAGAAGTACATACAGGCTGTGATCTTGTGTGACCTGAACTCGCACAAGCTGAATTCTTCTTCTCTCGTCTGCCTTTCGAGTTATCATCTTGACTGGATTAAACTTGGAATTAGACAGAAAGGAGCGGAGCTGGCTGTTATGCCTACTGATGGCAGTGGACCCCAAAGCTCCAGACAACTTCTCCCAATGGTTTCATATACATGTTTAACGTCACAGAAGACATATCCAAACTTCAGGGAATTCCCCCAAGTCAACGGACAAGAGGTCAAAAAGGAGTCCACACCACCAACTTCTTGGCTTGCCCATTCATGAAGTAACAGAACCACTAAAAATAACTGTCTCCAAATCAGCAAGGCAGCAGGATACCATGATTGATCATACTGAAAACTGCTGAGAAGTCCAACAGAACCAACAGTGGCACACTCCTTCTGTCCACTGTCTGGTGTACTTTGTCAATCAAGGCAACCAAAGGTGTTCCTGTCCTGTAGTCAGTTCTGAAGCCAGATCGAAACAATCTCTACAATCTGTTTTATCCAGGAAACCCAGGAGCTGTCAGACACTGGTCCAGAGATGGAACACTGGAAACTGGTTCCCAGTTATGCAATACAGTAGGAACCAGGGAGGCTTTTTCAACAATGATCTTATAACTACCTCCATTAGGCATGTTGTGACTCTGCCTTGTTTTGATGAAGCACTGACCACTCCTTCTCCCAATTGGCCAGTTCCCCTCTGAGTTTTTAATTAAGCCAGGAAGAGCAGGGATCTCTTGCACACATAGTAGCTCTCACTTCCTGTCCACATTCTCAGACTGTACCGATTGAAAATATCTGCTTATTACTTAGGATCCAACTATGGCAGAAAATCCTGGGTGGTAAACTGACATTCAACCAGAATTTCCCACTTTGGAAGCAGTGATGAACTCAGGTTTAAACAAACAAGAATGAGTGCTAGTATGCAGTTGGAAGAGGAGAAAAGAACTGTGGGCTGTCTGGTACTTAATTGTGGCTTGTCAAACCACCCCTCTTTCTATGTCTCTTTTTCCCATGTAATTTGAAATTGTAAGTTCCACAAGGAAGATTTTCGCCTTTCTTTGTAATATTCTGTAAAGTTCCATGTACACTACAAGAATTACTACAATAATGTCTTATAGCCTACCCCAAATTAACTCTTATGCCATTACTGATTATGTTCAGGTGACCTCAACCAGCATTGTCACAGATGCTGCTACCAAAGTAGCTTCTAAACATGCTGTCCAGTTGGAAGGATTTATTTTGGAAAACAGAATGCTCAGGACTAGTAACATGCTTTTCAGCAGAATTTATGACCAATAAATTGATAAGAGAAACATGCTTTCTTATTTACGGATAGCAATTGTAATCTTGCCACAAATCAGCTGCAAGTGCATACTCTCCTGTCAGAAAGACTATTTGAAAAGAAAACCCCCAAATGCGGGAAATAGAAAGAATCAACAAAACAAAACAAAACCCTGCATCCAGTGTGCTTCTGCAAATTAAGATGACATTTAAACAAAAATTAACTAATAATGGCCAGTGCACATGGCACAAGATTAGAAGGATTGTGGTGTTTGCATTCCTTAAAATCAACCAGATGTCAAAATCAACCGAATCTCAAATTGCTATACTTCTGAGCACACCAGAAGACACTAGCGCTCCTCTTCCTCCTCCCCTTCCTCTTTAAAATAAATTCAGATCCTGTCATTGGTATTCCTCATTCAAAAGTATAAGTCTTATTCCATTCTAATGGGACTATATACCATTTATGCAAACCACGGCAAGATTGTGGGGATGTATCCAACTCTTATATCGGCCTGCACCTTGTGTTTCTTACTCTTTCCTCCTGGGTTGTTTTGCACCCACCCACCCTTCCATCCTCTGCTTCATTATTGGCATCCCCAGGTCTTTTAATCTATAATAAACTGTTCAAGTTAATAGATTTGGTGCTTAACTTACAACCACTGGGTATTAAGGAAAATGAGGGGAGACATATACACTAAAATGGGCACAAGTGTGGGCTCTGGAGGGGAAGGAGGTTATGGGGCAACTGGGGGGGGCACAGCTTCCCAGGCTTGACCCACTTCCCACTCCTCCAATCAAGTAGAATATGGTTTGCAGTCAAGCTGAGTGCAGCCTGATCCAGCATGAATTTGAAAAGAACTGGGCCAATCTTACAGTACTGGTTTCTGCCTTAAATTGTTGATATTGTTTGATTTTGTTATTACGATGATATTGTTGTTAATAAAGGTTGTGGCCTGCTAATACATTGCAATGTGTGAATCTGTTTTTAACTGATGCAATCAGTTCACTTTCTAGTAAGAGTGGGTGGATGAGAAAACATTCAGACTGCACTATTAAAAACGGTGATTTCCTATTAGCATCTAGATTAGCATGCGGAGTTTGACCCTCAAACCTTAAATGGCTGATTGGTTGGGCTGAATTTTAATGAGTTATCAGCTTGAAGACCTAGATTAGGTATCCCTCAAATCAAAGATGTTCAAGCTGTGACATGAGGCAAGAAATTTGTCTATGCAGTTGTATCTCAAGACAGAAACTGAATCTGTTGCATCTCTTCTTTAAAAAAGCGAGAAACAGTAATGCTTCATCTAAAATATATTGCATATTTATTTGCTCCAAGAAACAAAAACACAGGGTCTACATGTCTATAATTCAGACATTGTTTATCAAGTCATCCCTATGGATTTAAATAAGAAAAGTCCAGGTCTCTTCCCTTGCATTATAGTTATCCACTGTAGAATTTATAGCAGATTTGTGGGAAATGGCTCAGGGTCAAGCTTTCTTGCTTTTAATACTTGATGCTCCCAAGGGTAGGTTTTGCAGTAGAGCTTAGCTGTCATTTTGACACCAAGGTAAGGTTCAGCGCTTTCCCCTGTGAACTGCTGCCAAGCCACCTACTTCCAAGTTTACTTAAAAGCTCAGATTGTTCAGTACTTGTAAATAAGAGTATGATAAATACTGTCCCAATTAGGAATTAAGTTAAAATGTTCTCTTACATTTAGGGGGAAAGACTGCAAAGACTGAATACTTCCCTTCCTTACCAGGGCCATATATTTTATTGTGACAGGCTGCTTAGATGCCTCCAGCCTCACAATAATTTGTTTACATAACTAGTCCCGGCTGGAATATCAATGATTTGTCTTATCCAACGAATAGGACATTTAAACAATGCACATATTAAGAATTAAAATGGTCCCAACACAAGCCTGATTAAGCTTTACACTGAGATTCACACTTGCTCCAGTTGTGTGTCAGGGTGTTGGTATCAACCCACAGAAACTGAAATTGCACAGGAGCAATTGCTAGTACCAGCTGGATAGAGCCTATTAAATTAATGGAAATTTGATAAATTAGCACATATGTAAAATTCACAAATTCAACAAGCCTGTATGACATACAATAGGATTCAGGCATTGCATGTGATGATTCTGTTTGTATCTGAATTTTACTCTCTTGGGTATTTCACATTTTCTTTGAACATCTAGAAGAGGGAGTAAGTCCACATACAACATCACATCTCTTGGATCCATGGATTCATATTATAACAGGTGCCCACATGCATTATTTTACACATTATAACAGGTGCCCACATGCATTATTTTACACATGGATTACTTCCTCCATGGTATCAAGAAAACTCAATTTTCAGGGTTCCTCAGTTGTGTGGAGAGAGTTGCGCTTGCCCAGGCTTTATTCAGAACTTGAAAAGGTTAAATGGAGGTTGAAAATGAGGACAATGTGCACAATTTCACTTTCCTCTCTCTACATATTGCCATCTGAAAATGACTCATGTACATGCACATGCTGTTGTGGTAATGTAAAGAAGAAGCACTTGGGATTGTTATGCCACTGGAAAACGCTGTCTCGGGGTCTACAATTTTGATATTAAAATATGATTCAATGTGCCTGAGAGGTCACCCGGATGGGCACGTAGGCAGCAACGGTCGAATGATCGAAAACCAGGTCAGGCCAGTAAGATCCCCAGTCACGTAGCCCCAGGAGACCTCAACCTGTGCAAACCCACAGTACACAAAGGGTCCTTAGCCCCTGAGAAGCTGACTTGAGGGAATTCGCGTGTTTGCCCCAAGTTGAGCACCGATAGCAATAAAATCCTATCAGGCAAGGACCATTTACAGAAAGTCACACCACAACCCAATGCAGCCGAAGATCCTGAGACTTTGGCAACACCTTGTAATCTCATCATGCAAAGGAAGTTACCATTGTGGAGCTTCTTTCTCATTGCAACACCCATTGTTCTCCCCGGGACAGGATTAGCCTTCCAGGTTCTTTTTCCCCTACAAATAGTCCCAGTTTTTGAGCGGTTCTTTGGATCACTCACGGTCATATCAGCTGACCGTTTCTCTATCTGTTGAGTAATCCCCTCAGCCCTCTCCGTGCTGAATTCCACATCTTCACTGTCTTTCCTGGACCAAGGACTTCAGGAAAAGCTACAATCCCTTCAGTATTCTGCCTATCCAGTTTCCTCTCTTTTGCTTCTTAATAGGTCTGGAGTGAGTGTGTGAGTGATTGCGTTGGTGCATGAGAATTTTATTCAATAAAATCATTTATTAGACATTTTCGTTTGGTTTTTGGCTTGGCCTGACCCTGTAAAAACTGGGTAAAAAGACCCCACTAGGTTACCCTGCCTCTCGCATTGCTATTGCTCGTGCTCTGGCTAGTTTCCATTCCCCATCAGGTGGAGCACATTGAGGTGTCCCTCAAGGAACCCCAGAAATCAGGGACAGGACCAATTTATCTACTAAAATATAATATCAGGACTAACTTCTTTTACATAAATATAGAGAGACTCTCCTTTAATTACTAACTTAAGACACACTCCTGGGAAAGACTACAACAACAAGAAATTAGGTTACTCTAGTATTTACAAAGCTACATAGATCTTCAATTTTACTATGGGAATGCATTTTTAATGACAATATAGAGACACATTTATATATGCACTACTTATCAGGGCATAAAAAGTGCAGCAGTGTGCAGATGTGTTGCAAAATTTTTTATGTGCAGCAGCATGCTTATAAATGCAGAATGTGAATATTAAATATAATACTATAGCTTCTAATAGTGCTTTACAAAGGCAGTTTTCTATTCTATATGAGATGCAACACAAGGAAACACAGCTTATAATCAACAGACTAAAATCCTATCAAAAAAAAATAGGCTACCAAATGGTTTACCAATTTTTTTCTTTTTGTTATATCATCTGAGCAGCAGATGCTTTCTATTTCCTATCTGAGCATCTCCAGTTTATAGGACAGAATGAAGCATCTAGCTGTTTAATGTGATATTTGCTAACTCACATGTTCTTTCTGCTGCACATATATTAGAAAGCTACAGCATAGCAAAACGCTTCCAAAATCTTTTGGCCTCATGTAGCCAATGCAATGCCATCAAAACCCCTAGTGCACTGTGGTGTAGCCTACTGTTTTCTAGAGCAAATTAGGAAATCCACTCTCTCTACTTTTAAGCTCAGCCACAGAGAACAAAAGGGATGCAATATTGATGTGCTAGAACTTTCCCATTTCCAAAGCAACTAAGTATTTCAAAGTAATTGGTGGCTAGATCTCTTCTGACAAGTCCCTTTAATGTATCTTTCAGAGACACTGAAAGTGACAGAATCTAGAGATTTTATCTCCACTAAGGAGAACTACACTCCACTAAGGAGAACTCAGGGGGCTGTGACTCTGTGAAAATAAAATGTAAAACAATATGAAAGTAGATGTTATCTGAGTAACTGAAGCGAACAACAGGATGAATATTTTGCACTTCTACCACTTTTAATTTGCTTTTTTAAAAAGCTTTCATCTATATAATAGACATCAACTCATTTGGCAGAGTCCAAAGCCCTGCTCTCAGAGGAGAAAAGTCTCAACTGGGAGTCAGGCCACAGCTGTCAAGCCTCAAGTAACCTGTCAGTTACTATGCCAAAGAAAGCAGATTTATCCAGGCAGCAAAGAAAAAAGACAGAGAATGAAAATGGGTGTATTTAGCATTTGTGCCAAACAGGAGAAAAATGCAAATAATTTCCTACATTGTTAGACATAATGGCTCTTGGGCCAGGCTTTGGCTTTGATGCTGCTGCTGATGAAAGATAAAGATGGCCAACTCCTAGAAACCTCCTATTTAAAGTAATTCCATATATAATATATCATGAAAAGTTGAGTCCAACATATACATGCATCAAAGCATTGCTTTGCTAGCAAACAGAAAGGCAAGAAGTGTGTAACTCAAGTTTAGTAAAATGTGTGACATCTAAATATACCCTTCACTCCATGAGCAATGCTCACTTTGCATCCGCAGCACTCATTTTAGAAATAAATTGGCAACATGAACAAAGCGTAGGTTTGTAGTTGTAATAAGGCAGAAAGGCATCCTATAAACAGAATTAATTTGATGTAGTTGTTTCATTGACAGCCAGCATGGTGTAATGATCTGAGTGCTGGACTATGGTTCTGGGAAACCAGAGTATGAATCCCTGTTCAGTCATGGAAACCCACTGGGTGACTTTAGGCAAGTCATACACTTTTAGCCTTAGAAGAAGGCAATGGCAAATCTTCTCAGAATAAATCTTGCCAGGAAGGCCCCATGACAGGCTTGTTTTAGGGCTGCCATAACTCAGAGCCAATTTGAAGGCACATAACAACAAAGCTCTTTTGTTGGGCTGTGTCTGCAAGTGAAGAACTATGGTTCTTCAGAGGTTATGAAGTCTCTGGAAATTTTAAAATGTGTCTTGTCATGGGGTTTGTAGCTTTTCTTAACTGAGAATGGAAGCCTAGAAAGACAAACATAAGATCCTGATGTACCTTTTAGGGTAAGTTCTTAGAAAAAAGGGACTATCAACATGAGAGAATAAATCAACTAAATTCTAAATTGGGGCATCTTTATAGGGATGGTTAGGCACAGGGAGAAAGGCTAAAGAAGCGTCGTTTCTCTCCCTACATCACACCACCATAGATGCTCTTTTGGTACCTCAAGAAGCATCCAGATTTTATTCTCCACCTAATCAGCCAATCAGAATTATAATGTGATAGCATGACCCACCTTTTCAAAATAATAATGCATTTAATACAAGCACAAAGTTTGCAACACTTGTGGACTAATGTCTGGTGATAGAGATATGGGCCATGTAATTTTATGTATTTGTATATATGTGCAGCTGAATGAGTATAACATAACACTTACACAGTGATGTATTTAACAACTGAGTGCATTTCTATATTAGGGCATGTGATATTCAACATATACGTGTCTGCCACAGCCAACTGAATAGCTGACATAGTATGACACACAATGACTCATACATTAGATTAGATGATACAAAAACAGATCATAAAATCATTAAAATACCATTGTAGGCTTAGGCCTTTTTTTTAACAAAATTTGAGCATAATAGCCTAAAGTCACCAGATCCTGTCTGATCTTGGAAACTAAGTAGAGTCAGCCCTGATTAGTACCTGGATGGGAAACTGCCAAGGAATACCAGGTGCTGTATGATATATTTCAGAGCTCAGTACTGGCAAAACCACATCTGAATATTCTTTGCCTAAGAAAACCCTATTAAATTTATGGAGTTGACATATGTTGACAGGTGACTTGAGGGCACATACACATACACACACTTGTGAATATTCATAGACATATGAAATGATATGTCTACATTTGCAACACAGTGCAATGATATGTCTGCATTTGCAACACAGAAAACTGGATTTATGATGCTTAAAATGATGTTCCTTAATTTCATAAACACCTATTTTGAACAAAATTGCTCCAGGTTCTATCTAATTCTGGGACACTGTGTGTCACAAGAGCACAGCATGTGCACCTGCATCTCATATCCAGTATTTCTAAAAATTACAGCCTCATGGCTAGGATCCAAAGGTACATCTTCTGAAAGAACTGCTTCCACTAGAGGAATCAGAAGGAGGTTACATCCATATTTCAGTGTACTGCTCTGTGAACCCTAGAGGACTTTATAAAAAACACTTTGCAGTTTTTGTCATGGTATCAAGGGCTACAAGAAGGAGGGAAAGGGGGAAATAAATTCTGTCACACTGATGCTACACTGCCAGGAAGATGTTGCCTTTAGGCATATGATTTTGAAAGCTATCCTGATATTCTTCCTGATTCTATTAACTGTGTTGCATTACCTTGATTTGAATAAACTTCATTATCTCTTGTGTTTGCCTGAAATAGTTATTTCAGTCAGCTGCACACAGACACATGTATGCAATATTAGATGCCCCAATGTCTGAAATTATCACTGTGTGATAGCCAAAAATGGTATGAATGTGTTGCATTTATGAAGAAGGGGACATGGGGGGTGGCTATGCTGCAGCATTACAAGAGGAGGTGCTGGCCAGGCCAGGCCAGGCCAGACCAGAATTTGGGAATGACATCTTATAGCAACAAGCATTATCTGTAACGAACTGCTTTTCAGGATAAAGAGAGGGCAGTGGCATATTTTCCCATCCCAAATAATGTATTGGCTGTCAAAAGTTGCTCCTTTTTCCCCCAGGCAATAACCTATTTTCATTTTATTTTTTTTAAAAATTATTTCTTAGGGTTGGAGTTTTGAGTATTGCTTGTTATCTGAATTATATGAGGTGGCCTGAGGAAAGGATCCTGCACAATTCACAATACACTCACAGCTGTGCTAGCCCATGCTACTTGTTTCCACCTGCAATGCAGCAACGCAATGCAGGAAGTGTGACCAGCAAGCAGTTAGCCTGCCTGTAGCACCAAGAACATCAACCTACCTATCTTCTCCAGAAAGTATGGCTGGCAGTGCATAGCCCAGAGCTCCTGTTCCCATTTACCTGACATTTGTCACGTTCCATTCCTCTCAGGCAGGAGTGCTGTGCCTGCTAATCTCATTCAGTTCTATAAAAAAGTAAAAATACTATACCTCTTTGTTCTTTTACCCATACAAATCAGTCGAGAGACTGATTAAATCTTGCATTTTCCAAAGCAAGACTTGGCTTAGATTTGAGGCAAAGTGGGTGGTTGATCAAAGGGCTAGAGTCCAACAGGCCCAATTTCCAGTTGAACCGAATCTTCCTTTTGTTGCACACTACTCTCAATCACTTGATCTGAAGGAACAAGTGTTCTGCTGTTTGTATTTCACTCTCAGTTTCACTATGCCCATGTCACATTTTTCCAGCAGGAAAATTAATGACATTATCATAACCCACAACATGTCACAGATGAAAACTGGGACATATGTAGTCAAGCAATATTGCAAAACACACCCACTAAGAGCAGCTTGGTTTTGGTTTTGGTTTTGCCTGAGCCTCCGGGAAAGGACAAGACTTTATCCTCTCCTTTCATCTTCTTCCCACTGAATTAATTGAGTGAGAACTACTTTTGCACTTTTAATTTAGTTTGCACCAATTTAAGTGTATGGGAAATGAAGGAGAGTGGGAAGATGGGAGAGAAACTGGGATATTTCAAAAGCAGCTGGAAAAGCGGAATGTCAGAGAATTAATAAGGATTGTCTCTGCCAAATCAGCACAGTTGGAGGGTACAGAGTATCAATGCATCATAATGTTGAATGCACAGGATTTGTGAAGTTATAGTAAAATATTTTACAGTTATGATCATGTCAGAAAAGAAGCAAAACTCTCCACAAATCATAAATAATTTCTGTTTTATTTCTCTACAGGAAATACAGAAAATTCCTGCAGCATTTTCATGTTATAACATCTAGACTTGATATCTTGCTGTGCATTTTTGTTAAATATTATTGTGCGCTTCCCATTTCCACTGAGCAGTGAGAGGTTTGAGGACCTCTGCTTACTCATGTTAGTTTCCTTTGGAAGAAGAAATTGGGGAAGACTTAAGAAGTTTTTTCTTATATATTATACAAGTGAAGCATAGGTGCAGCAACAAGTAGTAAACTCACTGAGGCATACCACAGAAAACCCAAATGAATTCAGTTCATAGCTCAGCTCTCTTGGTATTGCTTTTTAAAACTGTACAGTAATTCAAATTGCGACTTCTTTTTTGTTCATTTCACAGGCGCACAGAACTCTTCATGGATTCTGATAGATTCATCTCCCGGGCCATTCAGAACATGCCAAATTCTTGGTATCAAGAAATCACCTTTAGCAATCAGTTTCTATTTTTTTAAATATTCAAAGTGTACAGGCAGTATCTTTATTGGGGCCAACCAATGCCCCACAATTGTGTACAAGTTTTCCACTTATGAGAACTTTGGTGTGTAATAAAAGAAGTAGGCAATGGATGAAAAACAAAATACAAAAATCAGGGCAGATGTGAAGATTAGGAAATAAATCTTATTGTTTGTTCCAACCAGAATACATCCTGAATCAATGGTAACTTAGTAAGTCAACCACTTTATAGGTTACATTGATTCAATAGATGTACTCTTGAATCATATTCAGATGTTCACCTCACCTCCCTTTTGAATGACTCCAAGGTTACTTTGGCGGTGTAAGTTAATAACCATCCCAGTCTTGGTTCCGTAGGCCATTGAAACAGATCTTCCTCTAGATTTGCCCTTTATTTGGCTCCATCCAAATTGTCCTCACCATGACAAATTTCTTGGTATCTGATGAGGAAGAAGCATTCCCACATCATGATGCTGTCACCACCATGTGGTTGGTGTTCTCAGGACAATGCTGTGTTTTATGTCACACATAGCATTTTGTGTCAAGGCCATAAAAGTTTTGGTCTCATTAAACCAGAGATCCTTTTGCCACATGCTTTCTGTGTCTCCCCCATGCCTCTTTGCAAACTCAAATTGGGCTATGATATAAATTTGTTTCAGCAGTGGCTTTCTTCTTGCCTTGGGTTGCCAGAGTGAAAACCAGAGAGGGCTCCTGTCCCTTGAATGGTTGTGTAAAAGAGGAAGTTTCAGCATGTGCAGCTTGTTATCTGGTTGCATGACAAATGTAATTGAATTCTCTCTTCTATGCAACTATTAAAGAAAGGGAGCTCTCTCTAGTTTTCAGTTTGGCAACCTGATCATGGCACTCTTTCTGAAAATAGTTATTTGGGTGGGTAGATAAAAACTCCAGCTGGTTAATATTTGTAAAATGGACAGTTTCCTCCATCTTAGCTGCTGATCTTGTCAAAACTAGCTTCAATACTCAATACCAAGCCACTGAGTTTTGGTGGACAGTTTTCTCTAGCCAGAATCTTGGTTGGGTCATATCCTTCCATTTTGCAGCAATTGATTTAACAGTGTTTCAGGAGATGTTCATAGTTTTAGATTTTAAAAATAAAGTTTAACTTTGGCCCTTTCCGCACTTGGGGAAGGAACCGCATGAAAACGGGACTCATCGGATTTCTTCGGCATCCAGTTGAGTCCGCTGGGATGAGGAGCAGTGTGAGCTCATCGCTCTGCACTGCTCCAGCATCCAAAATGGCAGCTTCTGGTTGGTGGAGGCTCTCCACCAACCTGAGAAGCTCACCAGCCTAAAGCCCACCCCTGGCAGATCTGCAGGCAACCACTAGTACGCCCCTGCAAATCTGCACCGGAGCGTGGCGACGGAGCGACATGGAGTTGGGCGCTCCATGCTTTTTAAAAACCTCTTAAAAGAGGTTTTTAAAAAGCACAGTTCCGGTTGCTCTGAACCGGACTGAGGTGCAGAACTACGAAAAGTAGTCCCCCCAGTCCACTCCACAGTGCAGAAGACCTCCGCCGGAGGTCACTCTGCACCGTTTTAATAGCCCGGTGTGGAAAGGGCTTTTGTTGCTTCTGCGTATCTTTATCTCGAACTTGTTTTGATAGTTCCCTGGTCTTCATGATGCTGTTTATTTAGATATGCTCTTCAACAAACTCTGAGGGCTTCCAGAAAACAGATGAACAGTATTTAATCTGAGATCATGTAGCACTGGAACTGCACACAGGTGAACTCCATTCAAGTACTTCTGTGACTGCTGGAGGCAATGGGTTCCACTGGATCTTATTTAGACATGTCATAGCAAAGGGTGTGGCTACCTCCGCAAAAAACAAGTGCCAGTTTGCTTTGGTTTACCAAAAGTTTCTGACACAACAAAAATATTTTGCAACTTCACAGTGCTGAATGTCTTGTGTAAATCAAATGGTAATAATGTAAATTAAATCCATTTAACTTTTAGGTTGTAACAAACAAATGTGGAAAAGACAAGAGCAAGTGAATACTTCTGCAAGGTACTATAATATTAGTGTTCTTGGTGGTGACACCCACATTTTCAAATTCCTATTGGAGACCTATCTGTTTTTCTTTTTTGATGATATGTATTTTTTTTTGCAGGGGGGAGTGCTCTGAAATACTTATATTAAAATTGCTTTTTTAAACAGTTTTTGGACAAATAGATTTTCTATTACAGGTGATAAACTAAAGATTATAAATAAACAAAACTACTGTATGTAGAGAAAATGTTGGAAAAGATATTCATACTACATGAGCACTCTTTTTCTTTTTAGAAGACAGAAACACAAAGGGTAGCCATGCAAGGTTTGATTTTCAAATGTGAATATTTTAAATGTGGACATCCTATCTGGGTCATTCTGAGAGTTACATTCCAAAATATAACTTTCCAAATTTCTGCCCAAAACTAATGCAAAATGTAATCAGTGGCAATGACTAACAGTAAAAGTCTAGAATTAAAGGATTGGTAATTTTGTTGTTTTCCAGTTCCCCTTATTCAAACAGATTATTGCAGTATATGTAACCATCTGTTAAAGATTAAGGCTTGGTCTGTTCTGAGTCCAGAACTGATTAATTCAGGTTTTTTCCCCCCTTCTTCTTTCAGCTTCAGAAGCAAAAGTTCATCCATTTATTGAGAGTATCCATTGCCAGGGAATTTAATGAAATATTTAGTAGGCAAAGAGACAACCTCTTTGTGTGTAAGAAAAATATGAATACATAATTATAATGGGTACTTTTAAACATTGGTCAAAATATTTTTCTTCTTAATTGTTTCCATTTACCCTAAGCATAAGAAGAGCTTCTACAGCTAACAGGCTGAGAATCTGAACACCAATAATTAATGCAATATTACAGTGCTAATCTAATTCCCAAAATCTCCAAAATTCCCAAAACCCAGCTAAATCACTGTGCCACAAGAGAACTGCAAGGAGGGGCTGTGACTTCTTAGCAGATCCTTAAGGCACAGCATCCTTAAGTACCTGCCAAGATTCCCCCAAAATGTCTGTTTTGGGATGTCTGCTTTGGGAGTCCTCTAAACATTTTCTCTTTGGTGGCTCTGGGTATGCCTTCAGAAACCTATTTTCATTCTCCATAATGACCCCAACATAGCATTAGTGCTGGAAATTTTTGGAAATTTGAATTCTGGCCATCAGACCTTTCTCTAGGGGCAGCCCAGAGCTTAGAGGAGTGCTGCTACTGCTGACATGCCCAGGCAAACTTCCTAGAGGACCCACTCTAGTAAGGGGGCCACCAGAGGCAAACCCTCAAACCTGATTCCAACCGCATTGCCTCTGAAGCATTCTTCTACAGGAACAGTTGCCCTCTGTCTCCCTATGTGAGTCATTTGCTTTTGTTTTACTGCCTTCCTGTCCTTGTGATACAGTTGTATAATTTGGCTGCCTGTACTCTAGATCTAAAAACATTTTTTTGGACTGAAATGCCCAGTATACTCCAGTATACTCCAACATGGCACTTGCTGGGGGGATTTGGGAGTTCCAGTCAAAAAAAGGAATTTACCCAAACTTTGTTTTTCTCTGTAGGCACTGTAATTAATTATTTCAGTCACTTCTGAGGCAATACAAGAGATTTGTGTGTATTTGTGTACATGTGCTTTCAAGTAACCTGCCAACTTATGGCTACCCAATGGGGTTCATAGGGTTTTCTTAGGCAAGGAATATTTAAAGGTGGCTCTGCTAGTTCCTTCCTCTGAAATATTGTGTATAGCACTGGATATTTGTTGGCAGTCTCTTACTTAAGTACTAACCAGGGCTGACGCTGCTTAACTTCCAAGACTAGACAGCATTTAGTGCCTTAAGGCAATATTGGTCCTTAGAAAATGCTGCTTTGGAAACCATCCAAACCCTTCCTTCTGACTGGGAGGGTGGTCCACTGGCATGACTATCAAGATACCTTTGGAAGATTCTCAGTTTTTCTCTGTCCAATTAACCTTGCCAACAGCTTTTAAAAATAGAAAAAAGATTACCCAGGCTGTTCCAGTAAGCAAGGTACCCAACACAAAAACTCACTTTCCAGCAAATCCTGCCTCTTGGAGGAAATGTGCATAATAGATACAAGACTACTTTCTCTCATGGGCTTGGTAGGAGACTGTTTTTTTAAGAAAAAAAAATTACAATTCTTTATTTATTGTGACATGCAGAATATACAAATGAACAAATACAAAAGTACACAAAGATCTTTACTGCCAGAATAATTAACAAAAGTATCCCCTCCAAAAAAAGGAGAGCTCTCAAATGGGAAAAAAATTGCACGTAAGCAGTCTTACTGGCCAGTGCAAGGTAAACTTCCTCTGCGTCATCAGAGCAGACAGCAATCCATCACTTTCTTGACTAATAAAATTAATGAATGGAAAATTAACGAATGGAAGCCATATACATCTAAACATAGTGGTGCCCTTGACAGGTCTCATAGGAGAGTGGAATCCTGAGGTGAGCAAGTTTAAGAGAAGCTCTGCCTTGACAGTGGGAGCTGCTCGAAGCCATGTGTTCAACATACAGCAAAGACTGAAGGCCAAGATCACATTCAAGATCAAGTCAGCAAAGTGTAGTGGAGGAAACTCTTTGGACTGTGAAGAAATGAAAGATTGATACTGGAGTTTTTATTTTAGCCCTCCCTCAGAGGATCTTCTGGCCTGATTTTATAAACTAATGGTAGGCAAGCAACAGGGCCACACCCTCCTGCTGCTGCTGCCACCACACTATTGCTGCCTACCTGGAGCTATGATTCCATATGGAGAGAAGCAAAACCTGTCTCCTACCCCTGACTAAAGCCCTGCAGCCAGAAGGAGACTACATTTCCCAGTATACCATGTGTAGTGGCCAATCTTAAGGACAAAAGTAAATCAGACATATGCAGCAACATTATGGGGCAAAGCAACAATTTGGAAATGCTAAATGCTTTTGAACAAAATATCTTAACACTGACTGAAGAACAAAACAAACTTCTTAATTCCTCAATAACCATCAAGGAGATCGAAGAAGCAATTAAAAAACTGAAAATATCCAAATCACCTGGATCAGACGGTTTGACTGCACTTTGCTATAAATCCTGTCAAGAACTAATTTCTCCAATGTATAAAATGTTTAATGAAATCGCAAAGGCAGGAAAGCTGCAACCATGGAATGATGCAGACATAACTTTGACCTTAAAAGAAGGTAAAGATTCACAAGATCCAAGCAGCTATCGGCCTATTTCGCTACTGAACGTTATTATAAAATCTGTGCTAATATTATAGCTGAAAGAATTAGGAAAATATTGCAAATAAAAATCCATGAAGATCAAAACGGTTTCCTGCCTGGAAGACATATAAGAAATAATATAAGAACAGTTATTGATATGATTATGAAAAACATAACGAAAAGAAATTCGCAATGATTTTCGTAGATGCAGAAAAAGCTTTTGACAATGTTGATTGGAATTTTATGCTATCCTTGTTTAAAAAGATGAATTGTGGTCAAAGATTTATCAATTGGATCACAGAAATTTATAAAAATTCAAAGGCCAGCTTATAATTAATGGGGGGAAATGCAAAATCATTTGAAATCATGAAAGGTACAAGACAAGGCTGCCCACTATCACTGCTTTTGTTTATAATGGTTTTGGAGGTTCTTATCAGGGCTATCCATTTTGACTCTAAAATCAAGGGAACAAAAAGGACAAGAATATAAACTCGAGGCCTACACAGATGATCTGGTGTTTTTTCTAGAAGATCCAAGGCAAAGTATTAAAAAATTAATGGAAAACTTTAAAAAATTTGGCGAGGCTGCTGGGTTCAAAGTTAACAAAGAAAAAACAAAAATCATATGTAAAAATGTCAGCAGAATGGAGTTGGAGGACTTACTTAAGGTAACGGGATTTAAAAACGAGAAGGAGATAAAACATCTTGGTATTACAATTACAAAACAAAATAGCTCTTTGAGAATAATTACAAAAAAATTTGGAATGATATCAAAAATAACATTCAGAGTTGGTCGAAACTAGGTCTGTCTTTATTGGATAGAGTGGCTGCGATCAAAATGAATATTCTTCCCAAAATGAACTATCTTTTTCAAAATTTGCCAATAATAACAAATGAAAAATGCTTTAAAGATTGGCAGAAAGATCTACTATATTTCATATGGGAAGGGGAAAAGGCAAGAATCAGATGGGAGACTTAATAGATAAGAAAGAAAGACTCCCAGAAATGCTAAATGCGTTTGGATGAAGGTGAAATACATATTTTGCAGATTATATATAAAAAAGAAATAATAGAGAAATAGAGAAACTTTTTTTAAAAAGCTAATCAATTGTCTACCACAGTTAGAGGTCTGAATCAAAAGAAACATTTAGACCTAGAAAGGGAGTCTGGCTGTGGAAATGGAAAGAGAAATACAAACGGAAGTGAAATACAGCCAAGAAACTGATTATATTTCAGTTAGAGATAAATTTACTTCAGAATTAAGGATGAAATCTTACATTTGGCTAGATTATAACATGTGTTTCAAATGAATATGCTAAATTTTATCCAGAGCAGGAATATTGATTGTTTGAAACAAAACTGCATTTTTAATTTTATACCTTTGTAAAATCTGAATCAGGATGCTTCTTGCTTGTCATTTTTCATTTCCTTCTGGCCAGCAGCTACATTGTTTGTAAGTTACTGTAGTTAATTTCAGTTTGGTTCAGTGAACTGGAGCTACACAGAGCTGAATGACAAATCCTTTTCCTTCATTGGACAAAGCTGCTGTAGATCCAGCCCAGCCAGAGTGGAAAATACAGCTATTTATCTGACAATAATCAGTTTAATTATATGTGAGCACAAGTCATCATTTAAGTCATTATAATATATTTATATCCCACACAAGCTAGCTGAATTAATTATGGACTCTTCATTCAATGCTTATCATGTTATGTTGTTTTGTAGATTTAGTATGGACTAAATGCTTATTTACCAATGTTTATCATGTTATATTGTTTTGTAGATTTAGAATGTACTTAAATTTCTGGCTGTCAGGAGCAGGAAGCAAAGGGTTTTAAGGACACCTCAGTGTGCAGTAAAATATCAACTACAAAATAAAGACATACTGTGTCCCAAATGTAAGCTTACCCCCTGAAGACAATGTAAACCATCCATTCATTTTGTCCCTTATGTTAGCTGGGAGGTAAATATTTTATGAAGTGAACACATTTATTTTTATCACTAATTTGAACAGGAGAAACAGATTGCTTTGCATTTCACACTGACCTTTTGTTCTACCAAAATGTGGCTATTTTTGAAAACCATTCCTGGTTGTTGAATGGCTTTTGACTGGGGGACGCATTCTTAATAATATTACATAATGTTTCCAATTGATAAGTTCCTAAAAAAATAAAATAGGCCTCCCTGTAGAGTAGCATTCATCTCTAAAGAAATATTAACCTCTTACTAGCCTCTTTTCTAAGTCCTTTGCCTCTATAGGCCTTAATTCAGCCAGCAAGTAGAGTTCTGACCTGCACAAATATTCAAGGGTCATATGGCTAACAGCTTATAGTAATGGTTATTAATGGATGGCTAGTAATAGATGTTGTTGAGAATGAATGTGGCATTCAGTTGGTCTGTACTAAAACTGGTGAAGACTGTCTTTGTGAAAGTGGAGTTTACTAAAGTAAACTGCACAGCTGAGAGACAGAAAAAGAAAGAGCGTTTGCTAACACTGGCTACATGACTAAGAGAGCGAAAATGGTGTGCTCAGCAGTGAAGTGAATCCTGAGCATTTCATTCTATAGGGGATGGGTCTTTACTTGCTATCCAAGGGCACACAGTCACTTACGCAAGTGTGGTTGCACATTTCTTCACTTCCAATAATTTTATTGTTTTATCTCCTTTTGTATTCCTACCAATGGAAGCTTCCAAAGCCTGCTATGGTGATTTTCTCTACTCCTAGACCAGTAGTCATTTCCCCAAAGACTTCCATGTGAACCTGCCATGACAAAAACTGATTGCTTGAAGTTAGTGACATAATATTGAGAAAGAGAACAGAAATGGAAATTCTCCTAGGGACAGAAGCTCTGACAAATAACTGGATCTTGTCAGAGCTTGACAAGGAGTTATAGAAAGTGTTGTACCAACTCTTGTGTCCCAATTAAGAGTTTAAATATGGTCACACCTATGCTTTCCTAGCCTGGGATAAGCATATCTGAAGTAAGCTTCAGGAGTTTGAGCAAATGGCAGCCCTCTTAGAAGAATGTTAGCCATTTTTTTGTATCTGTTCATAACATCCTAGCAAGTTGTTGAATGCCCATAGTGATGTAGCAAAGGAGGTCCCCACTGCTACTTCATATCTGGATTCCTAGTTTTCTTCAAAATCAAAACTTTCATCTGGACTTAGGGGGATTTAATGATACGTGACACCTTCGTTGGCCCTATAGGATCAAGGGCTAGTATCCCACATAGGCCATTTCCACACAGGGGTAAAACCCCGCGATGCGACGACCGGACACGGAGGTCATCTACACCGCGGGGTGCGCTAGGGCGGACAAAAAAGGTGAGGTTCTAAACCTCACACCACCCTCGCGCGGCCACGTGGGTTGCACTCCGTGTTTTATAAAAACCACCTTTCAAGTGGTTTTTATAAAACCTCTTGCGCGCTGCTACGTTGCAGTGCCCCATTTAGAACTGCAGGGACGCGCTTGCGCATCTCTGCAGAGCTGCCCGGGGGCGGGCTTCCGGGGGCAGGCTGCCCGGGGGCATGCTGGCATGCTGCCCCGATTGGTGGAGTGCCGCCGGAACCCAGCGGCCACCATTTTGGGTGCCGCCGGGCGCCATGGAGCACCAGCGTCCGCCAGCGATGTTCAGAGCAGCGAACTCGCACTGCTCCCAGTGGGGACAGAGCATCCCGCTTCACAGTAAGCTCCGTCCCTGTGTGCGCCGCCCCGTTTCCCCTCGTGTCCACCTCCTCCGTGTGGAAAGGGCCATAGACTCCACAAGATGGACTAATAATGCCTTCTGACTTCATTCACATTTGACTCCAATCCATACAGAGGTAAACTACTGTTACTGAGGTTCAGTCAAGAGGAAGAAACTGGGATAATATGAAATAGAGGCAAGCATATTAGGTGCAGTTTTGCTCTGTTAAAATCAGTTGTGGTTTTGGCTTCATCAGAACCTATGAGAGACACAGAATTGCCACTCCCCATACTTTTTTCCTTATACTGCTCGAAGAAGATACTCCATGCTGTGACATCATTGCAAGGTGCATTGATCTGTCCATTAGATAACAGTCATTGATAGGAAGGTGGGCAAAACAATACAATGAAATGTCGCCATGTGCTGAGTTTACTTAACATTATGATTACAGAGAAGAAAGAAATGTAAAGTAGTGGCATCTGCATGTTTCCTTACAATTTAATTACACTCTTCCAATTTACTTGAGTTGGATGTGAATTGCAATCATTTGCCCTGATGCAGAGAGTCACTTACAGTCCACTGAATACACAGAGAGGCCACACTATTAAATTAATGATGACAATGGATCCATCCAGTATTTCTTCTACTGAAATGACTGTGTGAATTAGAGAATTCTCTGTGTGCAACGAGGAGGCACTCTGCCAAAATCACTTTTGGTGGTGTGCTTTTGTAGATTTTATAACCAGGTCATATGCATGTTTGCTCAAAAATGAATCCCAATATGTTCTAAGGGACTTACTTCCAAGTAAACGTGCCTAAGATTGCAGATTTAATCTTCAGATAGTCCACATTTCTGAAAATGCTTTGGATTGATATTTTGTTACAAGGTTTGTGAAAAATTGCACACACACACACACACACATACACATTCTGATTTTCAACTTACACTTGTAAAGGAAATTGAAGTGTCTAGCCCAAGACAGTAAGGGAAGAACATAGGCATTCATAATACTAAAATGCTAACTGGTGGTAGAATTTTGGGCTCAAAATAATATTGCTGTATATATAGAATACAGGATATTCGGTTAGAATAGAATAACGTAATTTAGAATAGCAATAGATTAGTGTAAGATGTGTACCCTAGAAATAGTCTAATTCCTTCAAATAATCCCCTCAGCTGAAGAATTTAATTACTTCTTGACACTTGATAGTATACTATTAAGCTTTCATGAAAAACACTATTGATGCTTCCTAAAATATTTAAATTAGTTAACTTTTATTTTAATTGAGTGATTTCTTTAGAACAGTGCAAAAAACTTTTGAAAATAGGACACAGCTTATTTTCAAAAGACACATATGAAAGGCAAGTAATTTCAGTTTTAGAAATCATGTAGTGTGTGTAGTAAATTATTTAAAGGTGTTACAAAAGACTGATACTATTTTTTTAAAAAAAAAATCAGTATGTTTCAACTAAGGTGCTTCTTTTTTTCAAGGATATTATTCTTTCACAAGTCCTTTAATTTAGAATAGGAATTCCCTCTTTGCTTAATCTCTGTTCCTGTTCTTAATAGCATCTATAGATTTTTTTCCCCCTCTGCTTCTTCTCTGATTTGGTGCTGCTCTCTTGTTTTTAAGTACGCCTAATTCAAAGTATTGTAGAGGTAGCAGAGTTGCTTTGAAAGTAGTTCAGTAATTCACTTTTGATGTATCTTTGGAACTGATGCCCAAAGTCTGAACCAACCAAACAGCGACATGTTGAGATCACAACTCAAGTTCACATTGCCTTCCATCATTCCCCCATTTGGTCACCCAGAGAACCAGGATTACATGCTGCTGTAAAGTTAATATTCATCTAGGCTAAGGAGTCACCTCCGGGTGAAATAGACATAGTAGAGGGCCACAGATGCCCAACTCTTAAAAGCAAACAAAACCTTTAATGCAAGAGAAGGTTTTGGTTTTGTCTGCGACAGCAATACTCTTGGAGAGCCATATTGTTGGCCCTTCATGACACATTTCTTTTCCCCATCTAAATCAGCAGGTATTTTCCTGAGCAGGAAAATACATGCACAAAACAAGCGCTCTAGAGGTTTTGTATTACAAATCCCATATTCACAGAACACTGTCCACCTTGGTTATGGCTGATGGGATTTGTAGTCCAAAATATAGCTGCTTTGAGTCCTTTTGAGGAAAAAAGTGGGATAATAATAATAATAGCTACATGGGGAAGGCTGCTTTATGACAAGGTCTCTCAAACAGGCTTACACTGCCCCTCTCGCCATGTTTGCTTGATACCGTTTCCTGGTTTCTTTGTGCAGAGGGCAGGAATTTTTTAAAAATCTGTAATGAAATATATCACAGCCCACATTTGAAGTTCTGTATGTGTTTTGTTAAGCATACTGAATGAAGGTAGGTTACACATTATAAATACAAATATAATCATATACTACATATCCTTATCTCATTCCAAAACTAAGATGAAGCTCAAATAATCCAGTTACTACTTTGCTTTCTGCTATATATTTATGTGGAAACTCCTAGCAAACAAAAAGCTGCATAACACAAGTGTTCTCCATCTTACTGGATCCACATCTTAGGTATGGGAGGCCATAATATTTCCCATGTGTATACCTATAGTTTATAGTAGATGTTAAGCATTTATAGACCATTTAACAACCAGCTACACATATGGTCTAGAATGACAAAGATGAAGCCAGATTTCATTTCTGTGTTGAAAGAGGCAAAAGCACTGACTCTTGTACTGCATATAGAATTGGCACAGTATAAGAGTTGTCCCACAACTCTATAAAAGTTGCCCTACCTTTTCTGATTTTGTTTGCTGCCGTTGACATATTTCTGTGCTAGATCTCAACCCAAGCTTAGAGCGTTTGTACGGAAGAGGCAATCACAACATGTGTTTTCACGCAGTCATTATTTAAAGCACAGTACACTCACAGGTACAAAACATTTAATAAGACCGTATTATGGGAAGAAAATACTAATGTTATGCAGAGGATGAAACAGATAATAGCCTGCGGAGGATGCTGGCAGCAATGTCTAAACTGTAAGCCAGGTTTGTCAACAGACTCAGTGATTCAAATCAGATCCCTAAATCAGGCCAGATCTGTGCATAGTTCATGAACAGTGCATGTATCAACTACCACACTTTCCAGCACTGATAAAATAAGCCACTTACAGCAGTGCTGAGAACTGGCCAATGGGACCAGAGAGAAACCACATCCTTGATTATTTACCAGTTCTAACTGGAGACTCGAATATTCATAACGTACCCAAAACCAAGTTTATACGCTGGCTCTCAACAGAAAAGTGTGCTGGACAATTAAAATGCTGAAAAGATTCTAAACGGTCAAATTCAGCCTTCTCCTTTAGGACAAGATCCTCCATAATTTTTGTTTCTAACTAATAACCTGCATATTCCAGAGCAGAGGTAACTGAAATGCATTGTATTAATGATACTGGAGAAGAATATGTTATTTTAACTGATCTTAATCTTTTTAATTCAAGTAACGGGGAGGAATATCTACCCTTACCTACAGTTTTATACAGTCATCTGTCATACACAGAAATAACACAGATGTAGCCTAGTTACAAGTGAGCAATCTCTCATATTTAATTAAGCAGAGCGGCATCTCTAAGCCATTATTCATTTTTTTTCACTTGACAACCCTTTCCTACAAGACTGAACTAGAAAGGTGCTCCTGATATAAAAGAAAATGTCAAGCACAGGGTTCCCATTAATGAAAAAAAGAAACTTTGATATCAAAATGTGAGGATAAAGCAGTGTCATATTATACAGCCCACAGCAACTACTACTTTTGTTTCTGAATATTCATCTTTGAAAATGGCATGATTTTGTTTGCATTGTGAATCAAAGTGTTGCCTATTCAGATTTAGAGCAACAGAGTGATAAAAATTCAAAACCATATACAAAGTCCTTACAGGCAAACAGCATGACCGTAATAAAGAGGGTACTTGGCTTCATTTTCAATTCTTGAGTGAATTATCCCTCCCACCATGCTTTCCCAGAGAGGTCTTGAAAGTAGTTTGGGTTACTTCTGAAGTCCTCTTCTGACTTCTGTTCTTAGTATCGAGCATTGTCAATGCCCCATGAATGCACATTGTCCCAGTGCCTCTTGGTTTCTAAAATGTATTATTCTACACGTAACAAAAATGGAAGCGAGGGGTGAATGAGAACATACAGAAATCAAAATCACATGGGAGCAAATTTTTGTTTGGAGTTCCCTGCAATACTAAAAGCTTACTTTTCTCTCCTCCTACCCCGCCCTCCATTTGTGAGTTCCTGTCCTGGCCTGGGTGGGATCAGAATAAGTTATCAGTGACATGACAAGCATCAATGACTGTGGGAATATGATGGAAGAAAAACCTCCTGCCTGACAGCATGTGGATCAGGACAATGTTACCAACATGAGGGACTCATTTTATGGATGGGCTCCCACAGGGTTCTCAAACAATGCTGCCCTGCCCAATACCACGCAGCCCAAGACATCCATCATAACCTCACCAGACTGGGGTTTGCTCTATCTCACACTCTCTCCTTTATCAAGATAGTGTCATCAACCCTGATCCAGAAGGATGTTGTTCATCACCTGAACTTGCTGGCCCACCAGCTGCAATGCTATTCACAGCTGCAAAGCTACATCTGGTGCATGGGCGGAGGAGGTGCCAAGCTAGGCTGGCCCCCTCCTGTGGCAGATATGGAAGTGAAATGGGGACATCGAGCATGAGTTAAAATGGCAGGAAAGAACTCCTGCAGTGGCAGAATGATTTCAGGGGCAGGGCCTGCAGTCTGGGCAGATGCAGGTGACTGCCCCTCCAGGGGACCAAATAGTGATGATTCTCTAGTGGAAGGATACAGAAAGCTCTGCCAGATGTTTAATTCACATACACAGCCAGATGCCCTGCCTGGGCATTTGCTGGTTTGGGAACTACTGGGCCCAGTGTCCTCTCAACCTTAACTTACCTGCATGATTACTTGGGGATAAATATGCACCTGAATGAAGCTGTACCTAATTGCTAATTGTTATAATTTGTATTAAAGTTGGGCCCAATAAATTTAACCCATAACCCAGTGTCCAGTCTCTGTGCCTCACTGCAAAACCCAATGCTCAATTCAAGGGCTGCCTCTCTCACAGCAAGACTCAGCAATACAACAACATTAACTTCAAAACTGGAAATTAGTGTCCAGTAATACATCTGGCTAAAGAGTCATATACTTCCCAAAGTGTTGCTTATATATTTCCTTGCTAAAATCACCTTTCAAACTGTGAAACTTTGGCTCTGCCAGAGAGCTTTGCCAACATTTCCCATTCCCCAGAACACCCATTTCTAGCCGCTCGAATCCTTGTCCTGCTGAAGTGGAATTCCAGAGCACAGTAACTGGGAACTTTGTGTAAGGCTTTCTCCCTATAGCAGAGCACTTGGTGTTGTCTTTAGGGTCCACTGGGGAGCTTGGAGAGCTGCTCCTGTGAATGTAGACAATACTGAAGTAGATGGACCGAGCATCTGCCTATATGTGAAACAATTCCCTGTGTTCCTAAGCTGTTGTAATCTCCTTCCAATCTCTATAGTTGTTCAATCATATTTTAATCTCAATAACAACTCCCAAAAAACATAATAGGCATAACTGGTTATGAAAACATTAGTTTGCTGGGCAAACAGGTTCCACTTCTGTTGATAAAGCCTGAAGAGACCAAGAGACCAAAATAAAACTCTCTTTAGTATCACCAGAACTTGAAAGTAACTTGTTACAAATATCTCATTATTCAAAAGTAATTCCTTTTGCAATAACTTTGTTCATTTTGAACTGTAACTATTATTTTCAAGTTACTTTTATAGTTACAGGGGTGTGGTTTCACTAAGTGATGGTGGATGCCAAGAGGGGCTGCGGCTTGTGCTCTGCTGTGGGTGTGAGACAATGATGAAGCAGAGCAAGGAAGCGTGAATCTTGTACACAGGATAATGACTTGCAGCAGTCTAATTCTCCCCAAGTAACTAGCAGGAACTATTTTAGTAGCTCTTATAGAAACAGAAAGTTAATAGTTACTTTTCAAAATGTAACTATAAGAGGAACCAATAATTGGGGACTTAGAGCAATTCCTGTATCAAATTATTTACCTAAAAGTAATGTTTCAGGTTTTGAATATCTTAGATCCATAGCTGCTAGAGCTGTTCTACACGAAGAATGGTTTGCTGAATAAAAACTGGAACATTCAGTCCTATGTTCACAGCTAATTCATTGTGATAAAGAAGTCACAATTTTTTGATGTCAGTTAACAGACCTCTTTTTTCCTTTTTACTCGTCAGCTAGTAGCCCCCTCCCCTCAAAAATGACTAATTTACATAACATGATTTGCATAACTTTAAAGTGGACAAAGAAGAGATTCAGACAATTAAACCTCTTTAATATCTTGGTTCAGTCATTCATCACAATGGAGACTATAGTCAAGGAATCAGAAGAAGAGTAGGACTTGGATGGAACTAGATAAGATCCTCAAACATAAAGACATATCACTAAATATCAAAGTCAGGATCGTCTGTGTCATAGTATTTCCAAATTCTATGTATCAAAGCTGGACAGTAAAGAAAGCTGATAGGGAGTAAATCAGCCCTTTGAGATGTGATGCTGGAAGAGAATTCTACACATACCACGGGCTGCCAAAAAGACCAATAAATGGACGCTAGAGCAAATCAAGCCTTCAGTTCTCTATACAAGCCAAAATGACTAAACTAAGAGCATAATACTTTGGAATGAGATAACATGAATCATTAGAAAAAACAATAACGGTTGGCAAAGTAGGGGCAAATAGGAGAAGAGGAAGGTTGCATTATAGGTGGATAGATTCAATCAAGGAAGTCACAGCCTGAGCTAGGCTGTTAGTAACGACAGATAACTTGGTTTTATTTGTATAATTTCTTATTATTGGTCCAATTGGTTTAAGCGGGCCAGATGTGGCCACTGGCAATGAATCATAGATCTGTAGAGTTCGAAGGGACCACAGAGCCATCTAATCCCTGCTGATAGGTTTCTTAAGCTTTGATGCCCAGAACCAGAACCAGAACCAGTATTCCAGATGTAGAACATGGTGTTGTCTGAGCAAAGCAGAATAGAGTGGCATCATTATTCTCTTGGTCTGCACAATACAGTTTTGTTGGTGCAACACTGAGGATGCAAAATTTCATATAAGGATGAGTAATTTGTTGATGACAGCACTCATAATTGCTACTTCTAAATCTAACATTGTGAAACAGTCCACAAATAAAACTTAAGCTCAGTACCATCACACTTCTGTAATTTTGATAGTGTATTGTGTTATTGTATGTATATATACAATGCACTATATCCCTCTAGCATATTCAAAAATGCTTGTCTTTGGTTGCTAAGGATATTCTTAAATTTAATAGCTCACTAATTAGATTTCCCTTCTGCCAGTTCTGAAGAGAAAGGGTAGGGAAAAAAATTATAGAGTTTATCCAAAGTACTTTCTAGACAGAAGATATCCTCCTGAATTAAATACAATCCATAGCCAATCTGATTCTTATTAGCATAATAATCTCAGCCATACTCTGCACTATAACTTAGGTTAGCAATGCTGAGGGCCATTTATGTCAAACTGCTTTGTGTCACTATATTTTTCAAGGGAAAGGAAAATGTTCTATAAAGTGACTTTATTTCATGCTTTATTACAGAGTTTGACTGAAATTTTCATTGAGTCCTTAGGGCATCTCCCATTGCATTGTAGTCCATTCTGTTTTGCAACTGAAGTGGAAGAAAATCACTCTGTTTCACTTCATAGTTCTGAGGGACTTCATAGTCCTGCTCATTTGGCACTCATTTCGGAAGGAGCATATACCACCTTACAGAATAAGAGGCTACCATCAAGACTGAATACGGAGAAACAAAATGATTTCCAATTGGCAAGGGGTCAGTCATTTTATCACCTTATCTGTTGAACTTATATGCTGAACATAGCAAACATAAAGCAGACTAGACACAAAGGAAGTAGGTATAAAAGCTGGAGGAAGGTAAATCAACAGTTTAAGATATGCAGATGACACCATATTACTAGTAGAAAATAGGAAAGAATTGGAACAGTTACTGAAGAAAGTCAAAGTAGAAAGTGCAAAGGCAGGTTTACAGTTGGACATGGAGAAAACAAAAACAACAATCAGATAATTTCCGTAACTTTAAAGTACACAGTTAAGATATTAAAATAGTTCAAGATTTTCCACACTTTGGCTCAGTCATTAATGAGAATGGAGACTGCAGTCAAGAAATCAGAAGAAGACTAGCACTTACAGGGCAGCTATGAAGGAACTAGACAAGATCTTGAAATGTCAAGATATATAATTGAATACCAAAGTTAGGATTGTTCATGCCATCATGTTGCCAATCATTATGCATGATTGTGAAAGCTGGACAGTGAAGAAAGCTGACAGGAAGAAAATCAACTCATTTGAAATGCGGAGCTGGAGAACAGTTCTGTTGATACTGTGGACTGCTAAAAAGACAAATAAATGAGTCCTAGAACAAATCAAGCCAGAACTAGCCCTAAAAGCCAAGATGGCTAAAATGAAACTGTTGTACTTTGGACATATCATGAGAAGACACGGCTCACTAGAGAAAACAACAATGCTTGGTAAGGTAGAAGGGAATAGGAAAAGAGGAAGATGGCATTACAGATGGGTAGACTCAATCATGGAAGCCATGGCCTTGAGTCTGCAAGATCTGAGTAGGGCTGCTGCTGATAGGGTGACTTGGAGATCTCCCATTCATAGGGTTGCCATAAGTCAAAGTTGACTTGATGGCAGTTAAGAACAGCAATGAAGCTGTTTTTTTCACTTGGCAGAGTAAGGCAATTGTACTAGGCATCAGATTCTTTGGAGCAGCAGTATGCTTCTTTAGCCATTCCTTCTGAGCTCCCCACCTACAGCCTTCTTTTAAGACAGATAGAACCGTGTGTCTCCCACAACTAACTTAGCATGCCTGAAACTGCACTGCTACTCTCAGGTGCAGGACATGGTTCCATCACCACCAGAACTGGTGTAATTTAGTAGTTCAGTCAGATTCAATACATGAAATGAGGGTGACACCATCTTGCCCTTTGCGTCAGACATCTAAATGTCTTGTCCTTTGCCTCAGGTAGCAACATGCCCTGCTTCTGTGTCTGGATCAGGCACCGTGTTCATCAACTGGCAATTTTATATGCATACTTACATTGTTGTTGGTATGGCCCACTTTGAGTGCAGTTCCAATTAGGACAAAAGTGTGTTTTGTTTTTCTTAGTGCTTTAATTGATGTTGTGACTTTAGAAAGTTGGACTCTTAGGCAACTGGGAATTCTACAAAGAGAACCTTCCTGATCAGAAAAACTGATCTGAAAGACAGCTCAAAGTGTCCAGCAGTGACAAATTGTATCTCTTCCCCAAATTATTATAAAAGACTTTTGGGCCCAGTGGGAGAGTTTAAAGTTTAGAAACCATGTAAAGAAAATGTATAAAACAATCAAGTCATGAGTGAAAATGGAAGGTTTTCCAGAAAAACCTTGCATAGTTATAGCCATTTCCGCACGAGGCTGTTATAGCGCTATGATTCCACTTTCAACATCCTATGGAATCCTGGGGTTTGCAGTTTTGGGAGGGGCTGGCTGGCCCCTCCCAAAACTGCAAACCCCAGGATTCCATAGGATGTTGAAAGTGGAATCATGGCGCTATAACAGCCTTATGAGGAAATCTGATATATCATAATAGTAAAGTTGCTGGACACTTTGAAACTGCAAAGAGGATATTTCATCTTAGTTAAATTTATGTAGGATTTGACAATTTCTGCATACAAAAAAATCCTACAACAGTAAAGCAGGATTACCCCAAGGATAGGGGGGGCTCAAATGCAGCAATGTTATGGGAGTATAGTAATGGAGCATGTTGCTGTAGACATGTTGTTTGAGTTCAGTTGAAACTGAGACTGGCAACCAATACATTCTGAGTTTTTTGCATTATTTCACTGAGTGCTCGGAAGCATGTTCAATCAAAATCAAGACAGAAGAAGAGCAAGCAGAAACTGTGATACTGGTGAAGGTCTTAGTTAAGCAATTTTAAAAAACATAATTTAGAAGGATCTATCAAACTGTATTTGGTTAAAAAAATTTCAGTTTAGAGCATTCCAAGGATTTGTTAAAAAAGCTGTGGTCCACAAAACACAGAGTATTCCCACGCTTCCATGAAATGACATAGTGAATGAAGAGTTTCAATAAAACAGTTGGCTTTCGCGCAGAAACTGCAAAGAGAGCACAGGACTGAGAACAGACCACTCTCCTGTTGGTGTATAGTATTCTTAATATTTAAGGCATGAATTGTGAATACTCATAGATCTACTTTATGGCAGTCCATACAGCAAAGAAGTAACATGAACTCTTTGCATGAGAAGTAGAACATATTCAATATAAATTTAAGAATGAACACATATTTATGAGTAGTAGTTCTCCACTTTTGACCTTCCAAGTATTTTGGATACCAACTCCCACAAGCCCTAGCCTGTGGTAACTAATTAATCCAATGCCACTGGGGTGGTGAATCTGCTCTGGGTTTTAGTCCAAGCTTTAGAGGAGATACTTAAGATTTTTTTAAAAAAACATTTTAGGCATAAGGTTCAACACCAGGAAGAGCTCGTTTACAGTTTGAACTTAAAGTAGGTTCATTGGCCAACTGACATGGAAGCCAGCAGCCACTACAGATCCTAGACTATATACTCAATGAGCAGAAATTGTAGGAGCTAAAGTTCAAAGTATCTGAATAGCCAAAGGTGAGAACAATTGATCTAAAGCAGTGGTTCTCAATCTGTGGTGCGACCCCTTTGGGGGTCGAACGACCTTTCACAGGGTCGCCTAAGACCATCGGAAAATACATATTATAAAATAAAAAGAAGATGAAAGGAAAATTACCTAGTAATGCAGTTAAGTCTGTTAAGGGCGGGGAAGGGCTCCCAACCGCTCCTTTAACTTCCGGCGGCCATGTTGAAAAGAGGCGTTCAGAAAGCAAGGGAGGGGACTGTGAGAGGAAAGAGCTCTCCCGACCAATCCAAGCTTGCCAGCAACACAACCAATCGCACTCAAGCATGCGAGCAGCCTCTGCCAGGAGAAATGGCAGCCTCTCAGTCAGCAGTAAGTAAGATCTGGACCTCCTGTGTCCTCAATGTCTTCCCCGGGGAATGTGTCTGAGTGTAGTAGGGAGGTGATAAGACAAATGATTGCTGAAGAAATGGAGGTGCATGTTAATAGGCAAACAATATTAGTGAAATGATTTCACAAAATACATAACAAGTTTAAAAAATGTATTGCAAGTTGGACAATTCATTGAATTTGAATGTAATGTCAACCACCTACTTCAATGAATCCTTCATTTTCACGTGATTTTCCTGATGATAGAAAAGTTATTCAAGCTGAATCAAATGATGCTGGTGTGTGTTTACCAAAAAAGTCTACCTGTAGGTCCAAAGTGACTAGAGTTGAGGAATCTGCTTTGCCACACTCTGAACAAATCAACACTGAATCTGAAAGTGATGAGGAACCAGATTTGGCAGATACTCATGGGGATAATGACTCTAAATCAGATGGTTCCATTTCCGAGGAGGAGGATGCAGAAGATGATAATAAAGTGAGATTATTTTCCTCAGATTCTTTTAAAAATTTGCTGAAAAAGGTGTTGGTAACTCTGGGACTGGACAGTCTGGAGAGTGCCACTTCAGATACTGATAAAAACAAGAATGTTGCATCAATTGTAAGGAATAAGCCTACAAAATCTAGTGTTATTCCCATGCCAGATTTATTTTTGGATTTAATTCAGTCTGAATGCAGTGAAACCAAATCTTCAAACTTTATATCATTTATGGTGGACTAAATATCAGATATTTACATTACAATTCGTAACAGTAGCAAAATTACAGTTATGAAGTAGCAATGAAATAATTTTATGGTTGGGGGTCACCACAACATGAGGAACTGTATTAAAGGGTCACGGCATTAGGAAGGTTGAGAACCACTGATCTAAAGACTACTTCACACAGAATAAAACAGTTGTATACTGGTAAGGTCACACAAGAACCCTTTGTTTTCAAGGCTAGGATATTGAGAAGATACTCTTCCCTATATATGTCCAATCAGCCATTGAGATTTGCAGTGTAAGCTGTTTTGCAAATAGTGGAATGCCATAAGGCAATACGAAGGAGGTGAGCCTTTTCAGTAATGTCAGGTGAACTTTGGAACTATTTTCTCTGTGTGGTTCAAAAGACAGAAATGGTGCTGGAATCCAAATTCCTGCTGAAAATATATCAATTTAAACAGGGATTCTCCAGCTAAATATTCTCATTGTAGTTGTATTCTCCATTACTTCTCACTACTCTTTTTCTTTATATTGTCTCATGAGATGTTTTAATCAGTTGTAATTTTCAAAGCATTTTGACTAGTTGCTATTCAAGAATGTGACAGTTTCTATGCAGTTCTTAATGTTCTTAATGCCAGTTTATACTTCAAGAGGTTCTTTTTAAAAATTATTTGCACAAAAAATAGGTGTGCTTTTTTGGCCGGAAAATTTGAATTTCTGCAACACTTTTGCACAGGATATAATGCCTTCTGTGGAAAGTACACATTTTCTTGTGTAAAAATATTTTGTTGTTGTTGCCAAACACTAGTTTTCTGCATCCCCCCAGGTTTTACAACAAACAGATGTTCAAAAATAAAATACACAAAGTGACAGAAAGATCAGTAAATGAGTGTGGTTTTTTTCTTCACTGGGGTACTGGAAACAGACAAAGCCACATTCTTTTGCCTCAATCTACACACAACTATTCTGAAAGTGGGGATTTTTTTTTTTTTTGAAGGAGAGTGTTATCAATATGATGTCTTTATACACAAAAGTACATATATGCAGCTGGAATTGTACATAGGAAGCTGTATGACAGGACTGATGAAAACCTATATTCAGTAAGAAAATGTTATGACAACCCTGAAAATTGTTAGTATTTTTAGTGAATGCTGTTGCCTTACTCATGTTAAGTATATCTTGCAAGGCAAGAAGTTTCAGCAAGCAAATACCATATCAAACCCTTTCCTCCCTCTATTTCAGAAGCATTTTCTATTGATTTTTTTTGTGCTGTGCAGAAAACCTTCTATCACACAATATGAACACAGCTGTGAAAGATAAATTCAGAGTGCATAGACAACTGCATTCATTTTTCATAATTTCTAACCATCCATGCATAAAAAATATATTATGTGCAGAAAGTACTTACAGATTATTTGAAGGAAGTTTTGCCTTATATTCAGTCAAAGATTGCTTACCTGAACCTGGTCAAAACTCAGTAATAATATATGAATGTAATAGTATTTCATAGAAGATGCTTTACACGTCCTTGTTAAAGCATTGAACAATAGACATTGGAGCATACAAGTTTGTACTGCAACACACCGTATCTCTCAGCCAGTGTGACCACTGGGGTTCAGAAGATGGTTTTAAGCTCTGCCCAGGAAATGTATAAGCTTGGTTTTAAAATAAGCATTTTATTTAAGATCAGAAGTTAGTACAAACATAATCATCTCTGTTAAGCAACATGCTTCTTCTCTTCTTATAGCTAAATATGGGCCTCCAAAGATATGAGGTGAAATCACAGATAAAAATTTCCCCTAAGTCATTCCTATGGGTGCTTTGCTCCGCTTCCTTTGTTGCATTTATCCATAAGGAATTACTTATGTAGCCTGATCATATCTATGTTATTTGCTCAGAAGTAAGTGCTCTCCAACAACTGTGCAAAGGATTGTTTACAGACTCTGGCTGTGTCACAAGCACAAATCAAGAAGAGCAAATGTATAATGCAAACAGGGGAACTATTAATGAATGCATGGGCAGGACTCAAAACTCAAACAAAACTGATCACTTCAGGTCACAGAGCAAGGTGAAGGGAATCTATGTTCTTATTTGTGTGTTTTTTTTAAAAAAATACTGAACAACCTTCACAATTGTTTTCAAGAGCATATGAACCTTAATACCGAACAACCCGTACAATACTGAACTTTATATACTGAACAACCTGCACAATTGTTTTCATGAGCATATGAACCTTAGCAGGCAATTATAATTTTGGGAGAAAAGGAAGCCAGTATACTGTCCAATACATGATTCCGTAGAACAGTTCTTCCTGACCCTTTGTCCAGACCTCTCTATATTAAAAACTATCATAATCTTGAAATAGGCTCATCTCCTCATTTTAAGCACATTAAAAATAATACCAGTTAGATGTTCTGTTTATTTTTTAATTTTAAAAAGGGTATGCCATGTTAAACATTGTCAAAATAAAATTAAAAATATAAATTATAAATTAGGGTTCAACACCATTAGCCTGTCTTTAAACAGAAGAAATTTCATAACAAGAACACTATTTTGAAAAAAAAAAAAAAAAGGCAAAGGGAATACTATTGCAGACAAATTTATTTATTTATTTCCTGCCCTCTTCCCGGTTCTAGACTCAGCTTAGCTTACAAAACAACATATCCAAAAATTTGCTGGACAAAAAAGTTACAAAACCATTAAAAAGAAAATAACAGACAATCCAGTACAGACAATTCCCCTATGCAATCAGTCCTCAAAGGTCTGCTGAAACAAAAAGTTTCCCTCCTGCTGAAAGTCAGTAAGGAGGATGGATGCTATTCTAACCTCTACAGGAAGGGAATCCCAGAACATGGAAGCATCCACCAAGAAGAAGCTCTCCCATGGTCCCACCAGAGGTACCTGTAATGGTGGTGTGACAGAAAGAAGGGCCTTTCTCAGAAGATCCCAAAACATGGGAAGGTTGTATGGGAGGACAGTCTGAAAAATACTAGTAATAGAAGCCTGAATCTTGTTGTGTGCCTTCAAGTCATGTTCGACTCTAAGCCAAATCTATCATGGGATTTTCTTGGCAGGATTTGTTCAGAAGGGTTCTTTTGCCTTTGCGTTCCTCTGAAGCTGAGAGAGTATGACTTGCCCAAGGTTACTCAGTAGGTTTTCAGGGCCAAGTGGGGATTCCAATTCTAGTCTCCAGCATCCAATGCTCAAACCATTACACCACACTAGCTCTCTAGTCCCAACTAGGTTAGGTCTATTGAATCAGTGGAATTTTCCTCTGTATTGATCAACAAGTCATTTAGTAGGCCTAGTCTAGTTGGGATTAACCAGTAGGAATCAGGCCAATAAATTTTTAAATAGGGCCATGAGAGATATCTTGTGGTTCATTCTGACACATTTACTACTCTGCTATTTAGCAGCCAATCAATTTGTTACTTTATGACCAAAAAGATCATTTGTTATTTTTTGACCCAAACATACTTTTTCCTTCTCTCCTTCCATTAATTATCCATGAATCTACCTTTCCTTCCTCTTTCTTTCATCCTCTCTCCCACACCATACAATGTAAACAGTTTAAAATCCCCACTTCTCCACTCCATTCAGTGGTTTCAAAGGTGGACTCCTACCGTTTTGCTTCTTCAAGAATTCAGCTGACTGGATGATATGGAGCAGGCTGCTCAGAGCAGAAGATGAAGAGAAGAGAACAGTGGTATGGCTGAGAAGACAGCGACAGCCAACATATACCGAATGAGATGTAGAGAAGATGACAAATATGTAAACAAGAAAACAGACCTGGATAGAGGAGAGGAAGAAGAGTGAGGTGACATGGCTAGCCAGCTAGAGAAAACGAAAAGCTTGAGGAAAACCACACTCATATGTATTGCTTGTGGTAGGCTGGAGAGATGCTGATTAATTTTGGGGATAAACTCTTCCTTCCTGAATTGAGTCAGTTGCAGCTGGTGGATGTAATGGGAGCAGTGAATTTACTCTGGGGTTTACAGCTGCTCCACGTTGAATGGGAGCTCTGCTGATGCTGGATCTCAGCTTGATACCAGCTGCACTCACAGCAGCTGCAGGAAGAGCGGCAGTAAAATCCAGAGTGGATTCTCCAGCTGCCGCTAGGGCAGTGGTTCTCAACCTGTGGGTCCCCAGATGTTTGTGGACTTCAGCTCCCAGAAGCCCCAGCTACTATGGTCAGTGCTCAGGGCTTCTGGGAGCTGAAGTCCAAAAGCATCTGGGGACCTACAGGTTGAGAACCACTGCGCTAGGGAGAGTGAGCGTGCAGCCTAATCTGACAGAGGAGCTGAATAGTTACCCTGAATGAATGCTCACCTGCATCTAGCCTCCTTTCAGGATAGTTCCAGGATGGTTCCAGCCACAGCAAGATCCTTCTAAAAGACATGAAACACCCTAGCAGAAAGTTGAGAAAGTCCTCCTCATTGCCTGCCAAGTACATTGACAACTGCCAGTCCTCCCCAGGGCCTGAAATGCAGAAGAGCATGTCACAGAGAATACTTCTGAATTCTTTTTCTTCACTGTCACTATGGAAGAAAATATTTTGAGTTGCCATGATGAAACATGATTTTGTGGAGGAAAAGATTTTTGCACATTTGGTTCATTCTGACTTGTAACAGGTCTGGCCCTCTCCTGAACAAATGGAAGCACTGAATCTATTCTGCAAGAATGAAGGCCGACTTTCTGCACCCACTCACATGAACGAATGAAAACATCTGAATTTTTAATGCCTGAAAGCTTGGTGTGGTCAAATATAAGGATCTTAACTGTAAGTAGTTCAGGAAGTCAACTTGTTCTAACAGTAAGCTGCTACACTATTTTCCTAGGGTTATTGTCCTAACAGTGTCCTTGGGTGAATTAATCTATATGTATAACTACAGTTAATTTTTCTCTGTAACAGTTACATCTCTTCTATTTGACATCTGCATCTCAGTGAGATTGTAAATTAATAAACAACTCTGCAACTTAAGAGGAAATTTTTAAATTATAGATTGTCAAATGGGCAGGAAACATTTTTAAATCATGGACTGCAATTTGTAAACAGCTACTAGAAACTATGCAGAGGATGGAATGGATTGAGGACACGAGTGCTAGAAATAACTGAAGATATGTGAAGCTTTGCAGCAACATGTACTTGGTGACATGTTTGTGCGAAGAACTGGCAGTAGAAAAATGACTGCAGAAAGGAAGGTGACATGTGCAGATAATGGCCAAGATTGCACATAATGTTTGCAGTTATGATTAGTTTTCTTTCCCAGGGTAACAGGCAAATGAATAGAGTATGCACTGCCTGAAGCTCTGAGCAAGGAAAAAGTCAAAAAACCTATGCTGTTATGTAATTTGAATGTGTTGAATAAAATCACTATTAGATCTGGAAATATTTTACCATGAGGCAGTGTGTGACCCTGGAGGTTGGTAGAAATTCACCCATTCAAAATCTGAGGACTGTTAAAGAGGTGAGGAGATACAACCAATACATGTGTGGCATGTTCTGTTTTCAGGCTTAAATTCTTGATTATTGCTACTTTCAAGGCCATATGTATTTTGACTGCACATGTTTGGATATTGTTATAATGTAAAATTCATATCTCCAGTTTTGTGGAGAGAAAGGCAGAGATGTATACTGAATTATATGTGTACCAAATTTTAGTTATGTATTGAACACCATACAGTTTTGATACTTCTGCTCAATGAGAGATGAAGACAGGTCTGTACGTGATCTAGAGGTTGTGTTCTCCAAGTTACAGCCATTGAATTTTTACTATAGTTATGAGTATCTTCAATTACTCTCAAATTCAGGAAAAAAAAAAAGGCCTGGTGACAGGAAAGGGGCACAGTTTCCAGATATCACAGATGACTGTGCTCTAGGATAGTGTTGCTAAAGCTATCAGATGTAAGGGACAGATATTTTTTTATTCCCAATGTGCCAGGAACTGATACCATATTTGTATCAAATAACAATTTGTTTTTCCTTTCCTAGAAACTTGACAGAAACCAGCAGTCAAAGACCACTGACCAGCATTCCACTAGGATAAGGGGTTCTCAACTTTTGATCCTCTAGATATTTTGGACTTCAGCTCCCAGAACCCTTCTAACCAATTCAATGTGGGCAATGATTAGGAACTCTAGAGGCTGAAGTCCAAAATATCTTGAGGATCAAAGACTAAGAACCACTCCTCTGGAAATATCATGGTCATGGGCCATGGAAACTACCAGAGAAGAGGATTTAATTCTAAGTGAAATTCAGTACCTAGTGTGAGATATGAGTGTTGCTAAATGGATTGGAAACTATGACCACATATCATATTTTACATTGTTTATTTAATATAAATGTAATTAATACAGAAGTGAAAAGTTGCAAAAGAAGTACAACACAGTCACATTTAACCCCAACACAGAGAATTGTGGTAGAAATTTGATGAAAACTCCAAATCAGTTTTCTGGTTTTGAGAAAAAGATCAAATTCTGTGTTGAGGTGATCATGAAAGAAGGAATTGAAAATTTAACTGAAGTATCATAATGTTATAAAAACCTGCAGTGCAACACAACTGAAAATATATCACTACACTCCAGAAAGGATATTCTGGAGCCATAAAAGGCACAGTAAACAGCAATGAAAATGGTCAAAGCACTGGACAAAAGGTTTGGGATTTTTAGCGCCAAAAAAAAAAGGGGGGGAGACATGAGAGAGTTGTATACAATTATGAATGTTGTTTTCCCTCTCTTTTATTTCTAAAGCCTTCAGTCATACATAAAAGGTGTGTGGTTCAATATTCAGAAGCGTTAAATGAAGTACTTCTTCACAAAGTACATAGTGGAATTGTGGAATTTCTTATCACAAGGTGTTGTCATAATGACAATGAACCTGGATGGTTTGCAAGAAATATTAGACACAGTCAAGGGAGATACGGCTCTTAATGGTGGATTGTTATGATAGCAGTGTTTCACCTCCAATATCAGAGATACTATGCCTCTCAGCATCATCTGGCAAAGTACAGGAACAGGAGAAAACTGCACTTGTGTCCTGTTTCTTGACCTTGGGCTGGCCATTTCAGGAACGGAATGCTTGACAGGACAGACTTTTCAGTTTATTTCAACAGAGCTCTTATAAGATCCTTACATGGTAAATGGCAGAATTTGGAAGTGTAGGAGGCAGAAAGTGTTGCTTTATTGATTGGGCAGGCAACCAGGCTTCTGATATTTATGCCAGTTGGGTCCATCCAAAAACTTCGTATTGACAGCCCCATAATAGTAAATGATCAAACTACTGAAGTATGAGCATATTTGTAGAAATGCATGTGACTTTATTCCCCTTTCAAATGAAAGTCATTGCCACTGAATCACAGAATTTGAAGGCACAATATGTGTCATTCTGCACTTTCCCTATCTAATCTGGTTTTGCTACACTTCTGGTTGGAAAAGTGTAGTCTCTTAGCTACATGTGGCCCATATGCCCCACTATGCAGTCCTTGACACTCCCGATGACTCCCCAGTTCTGCAACTCTTTTCTTTTTTAAAAAAATCCCGAGTGATTTGGGGGTAATTTTTGACCCACAAACTGACGAAAACAACCTAAAACCTTTGTATTATTCATTGTTTTAATTTTATTTTGTTTTAACTCATACCTTGAGTTCCAAGTGGGGTAATAAATAAATACCTGACTGAACATGCAGCAGTTTATCTTCTCCCCCCTGCCAAGAGTCCCACAAAGCCTTAAAATCCAAAAGCAAAAAGCAAACAAAAAAAATACCAGCTGACTCTTGAACCAAATGGCTGCTGGAAGTGATATAACATCTCTTCTGGTGCACCTGATATACAACACAGCACCCTGGGGTGGAGTAGGGTGGGAGGAACACAGGACTTAAAATTTTATTCCTGCTTGCTGCCCCTTCCACAGCTGCCCACTCCTGTATTTGACCAATTCTGTTCGTAATCAAGATTCTATAGATGAAAACACATCTGGCATAGCATCTGTAGTATACACAGAGCATGGAAATGTTATTTTTGGATTACAGCATCCCCCAGGTAGGGTATACTCGGACTGGAGTCCAAAAAGTAACACTTCCAAATTCTGAATATAACAATAAGCTTCAGCAGCCACTTTGAAAGCACTCTGCCTTAAAGGCTGGATATACATTGCTTAAATAAATCTAAATACAGTAGAGTCCCAAGGCAAGTGCAGTTGCATTCTGTTTGCCTTTACAGAACTACTGGTCCTCTTTGCTAATGCTTTTTGGACCTTTGTAAACATGTGCAAGCTACAAGAGCTGATGCCACGCCTCCAGCCCTCAGGATACCATTGTAGAGGCTAATGGACAATTGATGTGATAACAAGGAAGGGTTAGTTCCCATCACTAATGATTTGTAAGAACACAGCCAAGGCACTGGATTAATTTTCTCCATAATATAGCTACCCACAACAGTGTGCATTAACTGGGGTTCAGTTAGCTCAAGCATTTATAGGTACTTGAAGTTAATATTCATATTAATTCAGGCAAAAGAGTTAAAAAACCCAGGAAGAGTGTAGTAGAGCAAACAGAGTAGGGCCGCTCTTAGTAAAAGGTTACTTTAACAAAACTTTAAATACTTTAACTGGTAATTAAACACTAGCATATTGCTAAATCAGAGAAAGGGCATAGAATGAAGAGCTAATTGTGCTTCTCTTCCTCCATTTAATTCATAGTTTCTCCTTCATTTTTGTGTATATCTCTTTCCTTATGGTATGTATGATATTCTTCCATGAAAAAAATTGTTCATTACTTTAAAAAATGCAACATTTGTGATTTTTCTTAAGTCCTTAAGTCCTCTAAATGAAGTTTCTTTGGACTCTCTCATTCTCTCCCTCTCTTCTTCTCTCTCTCCTCAGCTTTTCAAAAAGTCCATTAGCACTTCCATATGGCTTTTGTTCCCCCAGCTGGTACATACACTCCAGGATGTCTCTTGTTTAGCCAGGATGCTGAGACCTGGACATGAACTTATAATTGAGGATGCAAATTTTGTCTACCTCATATAAAACAGCTTTTGAAAATTTGGACTGAAAATCAACTGAGGTTGGATTTTGAGGTAATATGCAACAAGCTGTGATTATTGTCACTTCAGTAAGCTTTACTAATTGAGATATCAAAATCAGAAAGTTGAAAGGCTATGTAGAAACAAAGAAGCACACCAAAGAATGAAAATTCGAAGGGCCACAGCTGGAACCCTGCATTTGAAAGACCACCTTGATTTCATCAGTGACAATTAACAACTTGCTACAAGTAAAGTACAGAATTGTTTGTACTTCATGAGGTTACATAAAAAGGGGAGACTTACGTAATCTCATTGATGGTACACCGAGGGAAAGAGAGGGCCTGAAGAGTACTATAAGAATGCCCTGGGGAAAGCGCAAACTTTTGAGAACTGTCCTATGGGAAAGAAGAGAGGCAGGGCTACAACACTTGATAGCATCAAGCTCCCAGGCAAAGTGCTGGTGGCCTTCTTCCACCCAGTACTTTGGCCAGGGACTTGGGTCTGTTCTTCCTTTGCCTTTCCCCTCCAGGCAAATGGAAAGAACAGTGGGGCCCTGTCATCTGGCATATGCAAACCCCAGCTACCTTCACTCTTGCTCCTAAAAAAAAGGGGGGGGAAAGAAGTGAGGAAAGCATCCCCTACTACCTCCTAACAGGAATTCTCTTCAGCCAAGCCTCCAGAAGTGAAGTTTGAAGAAGAAGAAGGGCCCACAAAGGGGGCTCTACAGGATAGTTGGGAAATCTCTGTAAGCTGAATTAATCTTGCAGGTCTTTCTGACTCAAAAAGATTGTTTTAAAACTGCACTGGACTAAAAGCCATGAGTGACCAGATCAAGAAACAGACCTGGAATGCTGTGTTCCTACCTAGAATCCACTAGTATCATCCTTGATCTGTCAGAGGACTAACTGAGAAAGACCATTTTGAGATGACTAAGAAGAGTCACTAGGACTAGGATACACATAGTCTTGGCCATGGAGGAGAGTCCAAAAAGTTTCAGTAACTGAAAAAGTTGACACAATTGATGGGGAATTTGTGAAATCTACCCTAAGAGTGTTCCCATCTACATGATTAGGACCATGTATGAAAAATCTGGGTCTGAATACTCTAATAAGTATTTGATCTGATCTTGGAAGCCTAGCAAAGCCTGCGCTGGTTAGTATTAGGACGGGAGACCACCAATGAACAGCAGGTGCTGTAGGTTATATTTTGGAGGAAGAAACTGGTATATCCACCTCTGAGTATTCCTTGCCAAGAAAACCCTATAAAATTCATGAGGTCACCATAAGACAACAGGTGAGTTGAAGGCACACATGCATTCATGATGAATCTGAGACTATATACATCTTTTTCTGATCATTTCCTATTTGGACAGCTCCCCTGCTCCTCAAACCCTCTATCTTGTGCTACTGGACAGCTCCTCTTCTTTTGCCAAGAAGTCAAATTCCTGAAGCTCATACATCACCTGGATATCAGAAGGAAAGGGTTTGCAATGACAGTGTTCATGTCCTGAAAGCCAGATTTCTAATTGTTCCTAAAATGTGTGTTTCATGTGGCTTATGAAAAGATTTTATATTGCGTTTCAAGTTGCAGACCTCTGACGCAAAATACTCTTGTTTCCTTTTATGCTTGAAGAAGCATGAAAGGAACCTGGGTAATTTACTAAGTTAGGTCTCAGTCTCGTACTATGATGTTCTGGGTTCAAGCATTTGATCTACTGAGAGATTAATTAGCTTGAATCTTTCAATGCATCTGTGAAATAAATAAATAACTATAAAAGCTTGTTCATCAGTATTCTCTGCCTGTTAATGAAATGGAAAACTAAAAAAAGAAAAAAAAGGATTGTACAACCCTTGGTAAACACTGAGGGCATTAATGAAGTAGGTTAAAACAGATAAGTTTGCCTGGGATGAAAACATAGGAAATAGAGTTGGAGAGAGTTCAGCTCGTCAGCATCTGTGAATGTTGGTTCCTTAGCTTAACAAAAATCCGGCCACTTTGTCCCATATCTTATCCACTGCCAGTTCATGTAACTGAGAGGGATATTACAGTTTCATGAAATACGCAAATAATTAACCTAGAGAATCACCTGTTCCATGCTAAGTGATTAATTTTGGAAACCCCCATGGGTTTAGTGCTCCATGATAACGTAGGTAGGATATTAATGCAGTACTTTGGGAATTTAAAATAAAATAAGTCTGCAAATGAACTGTCATATTGAAGATGAAAAATACAGGTATGAATGCATCTCATTGCCACTGGTTTAATTTGCAAAACAGATGGAAGAAAGCAGATTTGAGAGTGGGGATGTTTATTAGATTATGTTTAGGGAAGTTGGAGTATCAGTGAAAAGATCTTGATTTTGAACATTCACTATATCAGGCAGCATTATGGTTTAGGGACAAGCCAAAAGAACACCAGAGAAATGCAATATGCTAGTATCAATAAAATAAAATGGTATTAACCAAAAATGGTCCAGAATTTTCCCATTATAAGCCCAGTGCTTCTACCATGTTTATCTGATTTTTCCCCTTTGTTGAAACAGCAGCAGTGAGTCCTGCAATGCTGTATTATAAATAGCTTTCCAAATTCCCCTAAGTTTCAAAAGCACTTTGCAATAGTGCAAGCCTTCACCGTAGAAACTGAAAATGGGGAAAGCGCTGGGCTCTTGGAAGCCCCTCAGCTCTGCATTTCATTCCTAGAGCTTCAAATGATGAATTGCTCCTACTAAAATAATAAAGTTTTAAAAAAACTGATGGGCATATAAAACTGATCATGCAGCTCTCCAGACTGAAGCATTTGTCTAGTTTTTTAATTTTATATTTTCCTTAGATATGTGGCTCCAGTGTGCTAACACAATGAACTATATTACTATCTGATAGATAATCATGAGAGCAGCTTGATCCTATATCCTGTAAAATCTAGTGATGATCAGATCCAGGACTTCTTGTGGTGTGTGTGTGTGTGTGAGTGTGAGTGTATCTTCTGAAGCAGCTCAGTATTTCTTGACATAACTTAGAACAACCCAGCCCAGAAAAGCTCCTCAAGAGTAATCTGCTCTCTCCCCTGCTTTTCCTAAACTTTCACATTAATATGTGGTGTCGGCAGGAGGACAGATGGACAGTCAAGAGGCTTTCCAAACCCTCAGGACCAGTCTTTCTCTTAATTTTGTGCAAGAGGGACTTGCAAAAGCCTACTGTAAGGCTACTCTGTCCTCATGATTTCTGGGAATTGTATCTTTTTGATATCTCCTAGTAAATCTATCAAGAAAATTATTAAAACAACCACCAGTCATTAAAACAACACTTCCTAGATTCAACAATGTAAATTTAACTATGCTCAGAAGTCTCTACTGCAGAATAAAGATTCTCAGAAACAACCTTGGCTTAATTCTGGAATGTGTAGCTCTATTTCTATCATTGTCATTATAGCCATCATCACCACTACCACCACCCTCCTTCTTGTCTCTCCAATGAGTCATGAAAGAGTAAAAAAAATAATATTTCTAAGAGATCAAGCAGTTTAGGCTGGATGTAGCCTTTAACTTTAGCCTTTCTTCTTACTTCCTAGCTCACAACTTCATAAAAGTGTGGAAAGGGCTGAGGATAGAGGGAACTGAGTAGTTGAAACTAGTCATGGGTAACAATCTGAGACAATATTCAAAGGGAGTTTAACCTGTAAAAATCAGAGTTTTTGCTCGGGAGTACCTTACCCCATCCCCATTTCATTCATCATAGTTAGAATAAATTGGGTGGTACATAGTAAGCTAGCTGACACTTCTGCTTGTAGTAATACATGATGGCAGCTTCTGTGACAACATATCTGAAAACACAAAGATGAAGCTGGACAGCTGTATTTTTCTTACCTTGAAAAAGAAGAGGAAACCTCTTTACACAGATCTTTGCTACCATTATGCATAGCTCTTAAATTACAATGTATTTACAACTGCTGGATCAAAATCTCTTCCCCCTTTTCACATTCAAAAATTCCTTTGTGAGATGTTCATGTGATACTCTGAATTTACAACACCACTGCTTTAGCACAACAAAGTCTAAGACTAGGGTCCTAATAATGTAGTTGAGAGGAAAAACAGAATCTAAGCAATGTGGATATACTTTTGTAAGTAAGGGAGTCACTGTGGTGCAATGGTTTGAATGTTGGAGTAGGACTCAGGAAGACTAGGGTTCATATCTCCACTGACCCCTGAAAACCCACTGGGCCACCATGGGCAAGTCACATGTTCTCAGCGTAAATTCCTATTATACCTCTGTGGGTGCTCTGCTTCAGTATGAAACTAGAATGGATTTCTGCTGGAAACTTTTTTTTAAAAAAAAGCAAAGTTAAGAAGAAAATAATTGGTCTCCGTATTGGCTATTCCTAAATCATTATGACATTGTTACAGATGTCTGTGAGTTGCAGACACAATATTATATCATTCCTTCAACCAAACACTACCAGATCCTTATGGATAAAAATAAAGAATCCTTTAAGAGTATGCTGTGTATATTTTCTGCATAACTCAAGCTTATTCTAGGAGCTTAAAATTCCACCTTCTTTCCATTTCCCATAGGATGGTCTGTGTTCTTAGCAATGCAGAAAAAGGAACTGTCCTTGCATAACCCTAACTTTACTAGAGTCCCATTTATGGATAGACACCTCAACTTATCATTTCTAGTACATCACAAGAAAACTGCATGCAAGCTAAGCTACATTTATTGTGTTTTCCTTATAGAAGTGTCTTCTCTGAATTAACAAATGGTGTTTAAGGTTATTTACTAAAACACGACTAACATTATTTTAAACAACAGAATGAGTAACACGCCACATTTCACTCCTTCCTGAAACCTTTAAATGCTTAAAGGCTGCAATTTTAAACACCCTGCTTGGAGTGACTCCCAGTGAACTCAGAAGGACTCAATTCCAAATAGTGATGTATAGGACTGTGAACTTTCCTTGTAATATAGGTTCCTCCCCCAAACTTATTTAAATTCTGAAATATTTCATATCATATATGCTGCTAATTCAGTACATGTAAATACATATTCATATTTCCATTCAGAATAATTCATACTTGGATTTGCTATCTTACACTGCTGACATAAAACTTACTCACTTGTGTTTCTAAAGAAAAAAGAAAAAGGAGGGGCAGGAAAAAGGAAGCATTTTTCTGGACTATTTTCTTTTGTACAGTTTACATCTGCCACAATGCAACTGCAGTAGTACCTATAACCCTTTTGCTGCAATATCTAAGGAAAGTAAACTAAAACCTCAGCTATTACACAACCATCCTTCTACAGTTTTGTTTGAAAGAAACTACAATTAACTGGCGGTACCAATATATATATTAAATATATGCAGAAAAATAGCCACGTGTTTATAATGTTTCAGCTAAAAGTTGAGGTTGCAATTCATAACAAGCAGAATAGCTTCATGATTCTGAAGGTCACATTTTGAATTGACTATGTAAAGAGAGTAACACATGTATACAACTGGGGTACACAGTCACATCCAAAGTGGCTAGACTTCTTTCTCCAGTTTAATCTCCTGGGGAACAGAGCCTTAATGAACTATGGTTCCCTGGCATATATACAGAATGCATATGTTTGTAGAAAAAAGACATGTGCGGCCACTTCAGATGCCATGGTATTCTACTGCATTCCTATGAGATGTGCAATCTCAGTATGTTGCTCATAAACACCACCACAAAAATAAGCATCAAACTGTACAAAACCTACAGTGACATGATTCTTTGCCCCAACAGTTTTTGCCCTTTTTTTATTTTACTGAAAAGAAGCCGCAGAAGCTCCAACTGACCATGAGAGCATCAGTGGGAGGGGCTGCTCAACCTTTTCATGCTATTTGTCTGTAGGTGGAGAAGCAGGGGGAGGCAGTTTGGAACACAGCAATAGCCTATTAGAGGAAAGAAAAAAAGCCTGTTCGCCAATTTTGTTGCTCTCCACTGGAGTCCCCAGGGTGGCTTTTCCATTTCTAAGGTGCACACACAGGCACACAAACACACAAACACACGGGTAAGAATAATGTGGGAAAGATATTGTATAGTATGGTCTCACTGAATTTCTATGCACAATGCTGTGTGCAAGTCGCAATGAGGGCAATGAGATTAGCTTCAAAGTAAAAGTATACAGGATCATATTATAAAGCTAATAAAATACAGTTTTAAAAACAGATCCAAAAATGCTTAGAGTTCAACACTTTCTGCTGAGGTCTAGCTCTCAAATCAACTGAACTAGGGTGGGATACATCATTACCAGTGGTACCCTACAGATTAGTGTGTGGTTATATTCAAAGAGAAATCTTGTGCTCAGCATATTCTCTTAGAGGAAGTCTCTTTCAAATAAATGAAATTTATGTCACCTGAATACAACAAAAAGGCACAGTCAAATCTTTAGAGAATGCATATGGAAACCTAAACGCTTACTGCATTTAAAAGACAGTGCAATCAGAAAGTTTTCCGCCCAGCCAGAGGTTGACCTGAAATCACCATGTGAACATCTTAAACCAGGCATTCACATCAACAGCATTAAGAAATAAGCAGCAACCACCAAAGGTGAACATCAATCTCTAATGTGTCCATTGGTGTCTCTTGGTGAGTTAATAAATAACAGAAACAGTCAGCTAGTTAAGACTTCTCACAATCCGTAACATAGACAGCGCCCGTTTTCTTTGATATAGCAAGCCTTCTTCACACTAATACTGCATGCACCTCAGATCACCCCAGTACCAGTGCTAAATGTGCCATTCAGTATTACATATGTACTTTTCTTATCTGCATAGGAGCGACATAATTTCTACAAGGAGAGGGAAAAAAAAGAATAATCTCCTAAGTATAGAAAGTAATTGTGGATTTTCACTCCAGTTAAACAAGCTGGAAACAAACAAATGAACAACCGATAGTAAAACACAGTGTTTTTACAGTACCTTAAGTAGTCTGACAGATGGGAGAAAGGCAGCATGGCACAGTTTCCGAATCGTCCAGTTTAGTGGCCGCGGAGCATCACTTTGACTCATGACCCTCAACAATTCCACAGGAATAACGATGCACAAACCTTACAAATGCCTACAAAATAAATGCTCCTCCACGCTTGTGACATTCCATACCCACTGGGTATCCACAATTGCAATTCCATAAGACAGATGCCTCCTATAACTTGGTGGAAAGGCTGGCAAAGAGGCTTTGCCTTGGCCACCGATCCTCCTTAAGAAAGCACCCTCCCGGCTTGGAACAGTAGTGCTCATGCATACCAAATGTGGCTGAATGAGAGCAAGCGGGCTGCTTGCTTCTGCTCAGGCAGGGCTGCACCGTATTACTAGGAAGAAGGGACAGCCCGTGTGTGTGTGTTTGTGTGGGTGTGCGCGCGCGCGTGGGGTTGAAAGAAGCCTGCAGTAAGAGCTATGCGCTCTGGTTCTTGTTCCCTCTCTTTCTCCCTTCGGAGTACAAGCCATTTGTTTTGGTTTCTTTTCATCACAGCGAGGGGGCAAGTGAATATTTAGATCAAGCCAGGGGAAAGGTAGTCCCTGGATTTCTCTTGTGGAACACTGCAAGAAAAGACATGAAGCTTTTAAAGAGAGGGAGGGACGGGTAACGTCCATGAAGAGAGGAGATGGGTTTGAAACTGTTAAAAACAAAAATCACCTGCTCACCCTTTGATTTACAGTTTATCTGACAGTAAGGTTTTAAACTGCAGTTACCTTACCATAATATAGGAATTTTATTTGTAGCAACTGAGTATGGTTGTCTCATGGCATGCTGCTGTGTTAATGAAAAATAAAATAAAAAATAAACCTAAAGATGCATTCAGATGTATATATCCTCATTCCCTCTGAGGAGACCACGTGAACCCCACAGATCAATGGCTTGCATAAGGCTGAGGAAGCTTCGCTTTAAAGGGCATCTCCAGGCAAATTAAGAATAGGAAACACACACTGGCCTTTATCTTTAGGACCTGGCGGTTGAACCACTCCCAGTCTTGCACCAGTGGCAACACACCAAGAAGGGCACTAAAGGCAGTCCTGGCTACAGATTATCTACCTCCTTTCTCTGGATGAGGGAGGGTATATTTGTATTTGCAGACTTCTATGGATGGAGGAAAAACTGTATTTAAGTTAGCAGGTTTTTTTTAAACCAGCACTTCAGGAAATGTGCAGGAAATGCATGGACTTCAGAGAAGCTTGCTCTCTTTAAAAACAATCTTGAAATGATCAAGACTATGTAGGCACTGCTAAACTTGAAAAGGAATACTTAGACCTATAGCTTTTTTCCTGAAAATATATTTCAACATTTGATTGAGAGACTATTGTGGTGCTTGATATTAATGATAATATGCAGGCAAACACAATGCACATCCAACTAGCAATCATGGTTACCATCCTATTTGTGACAAGAAGGAGAAGAGGTAGAATTAACAAAATATGTAATCTGAGCCTGGGAAAACAACCAATCCCTCCAACAGTGGCATTGTTTTGTAAATAAATTTTCAGGGATATTGTCCATTTTGTCAGATTAATGAAGGGTTATCTCACATTTCATATTTGCAAATCTATATACACATTCTTGAGTAGGTGGAGACTGTAAATAGTGATGTCAAAGGGAATAAAAATGAAAAAATCACAAAAGATGGTAATTGCCCTTAAAATATTATAGTGGCCTTTAACAAAACAGTACTTGGGTGGTAACATAGACTGCCTTGCACTGATTAACTGATTAATTGTCTCTATTCAACTCACAAAAGACAGAGCTGAACATCTTGGTGAAGTCTTGTTCATTTATTTCACACTGGGATTTTTATACATTTATTGTTCAGCATAATGACTGGCTTTTATCCTGTGTGGAATGCAATAGAGGTTTGGTGGAACTGATCACGTATCACATTGGAAGACAGGCAGTTACATCCTGATCGTGGAGATTATATTCTTAGATTTTGTCTTCCCAGACCAGAGATGGGGGCAGAGTTCAGGTTGTCACAGTCTGCCTCCCATGTCTGTATCTCTGTTATGATGTCTGTTATTGCTGTTGAATGACCAACATTTACCTCTGTACCACTAGTCTCACTTAAGTCCATCTTTTTAAAATCCCAGAAATTACTACTTATGGCCTATAATCTGTAATGAAGATGACAAATAAAGAAATATAATGACATGTATATTACTCAGAAATTATTTTTACTCTATATTAATGATATCCATAATTCCAGCTATTAATTTATTGTGGCTAGGCTACAAAAGAAATTTTAATAATCAATATGAAATCCCGATGACAAGAAATGGAAGATAATACAATTCATACAAAGAAGCATAGACACTCCCTCCCCATTGTAACAGCTATTACATTCTTAAAGGGGTAGATATAGAAGATCTAGATGGGAGATAACGAGTACCAGGTGCTGTAGGCTATATTTCAGAGGGAGGAACTGGCAAAAACCACCTCTGAGTATTCCTTGCCTAAGAAAACCCTATGAAATTCACGAGGTTACCATAAGACAACAGACAAACTTAGATTCATAAGAATCATAAAGCTGGAAGAGACCATAAGGACTATCAAGTCCATCCCAGAAATTCACATTCAAAGCATTCCTGATCCCTGGACAGGTAGACATCCAGCCTCTGTTTAAAAACCTTCAAAGAAGGAGTCTCCACCACACTCTGAGGCAGCATATTTCACTGTCAAACAGCTCTCATTGTCAGGAAGTTCCTCCAAATGCTTAGATGGACTTTCTTTTCTGGAAGTTTGAAGTTATTGCTCCATGTCTTAGTCTCCACAGCAACAGAAAACAAGCTTGCTCCATCTTCCATAAGGCATCACTTCAAACATTTAAACATAGCTATCATGTCACCTCTTAACCTTCTCTTCCTCAGGCTAAACATACCCAGCTCCCTAAGCCACTCCTCATAGGGCATAGTTTCCAGGCCTTTTACCATTTTGGTCACCATCCTCTGGACTCATTCCAGCATGTCAATATCCTTCCTGAACCATGGTGCCCAGAACTGGATACAGTATTCCAGGTGGGTTGTGACGAAACCAGAATAGAATGGTACTATTACTTCACTTGACCTAGACACTATGCTCCTAGTGATGCAGCCTAGAATCGCATTGGCTTTTTTAGCTGCCACATCACACTGCTGACTCATGTTCAGCTTGTGGTCTACTAAGACTCCTAGATCCCTCTCACATGTACTATGGTTAAGCCAGGATTCAGCCACCCTGTATCTGTGCATTTCATTTTTTCTTACATTTCTCCCAGTTGAAATTCATTTTGCTAGTTTTGATCTAGCTCTCTAATCTATTGAGGAGATTTTGAATTCTGATTCTGTCTTCTGGACTGTTAGCTGCTCCTCCTAATTTGGTGTTATCTGAAAATTTGATAAGAATACCCTCTATTCGATCATCCAAATCATTGCTAAAGATGTTGAATAGCACTAGGCTCAGGACAGAAACCTACGGCACCCCACTAATCACTTCTCTTTGGGAAGAAGAGGAGATATTGATCAGTACCCTTTGGATTCTGTGGATCAACCAATTACAACTCCACCTGAACAATAGCATTGTCTAGTCCAGATTTTACTAGTTTGTTTGCAAAAATATAATGGGTGACCATGTCAAGTGCCTTACTGAAGTCAAGATACACTGTATCTTGAAGGTCCATACAAATACACAAGACAGTAAAAATTAAGATGTGACAAGTGTACTATTTTTATTAAAACCATCTGTTATGTTTGTTTCTGTATGTGCTTTTGCACTCTAATATCCTGACAGGGCATCTCTGGTGATTTTACAGTTTCTTGACTCTGACTGATTGAAGGTGATAAATAACAAGTAATAGATAAGATAAATTTTTAAGTCTGGGCAGTGTATTTTCCTTTCTGGTAAATCTGTAGTTCTTGAGAAATACAGATCAACTAGGTTATTCAAGACTGTAGCTTTTCCCTTATACTCCTGAAACTCTACTTTAGTATTCAATTGCCTGAAGCTATGACAGTTTCCTTAATCATGCCAAAATTATCATGCTGTCTATCTTTAAATGCCATAATATAGGCTAGCCTTTCTTAGTTTTAAGAAGGAGTTTGTGTGGGTGTGTGCGCCTATTCAAATTGTCTACCCTTGTTTTGAATGTCAGCATTCCAATTATACATTTTAATATGCAGTGTTTCCCAGCTTTGTTTTACACACTTATATATAGAAGTTATTGTTTTACCCAGTTCTTCCCATAGACTTATCCTGACCCAGATGTTAAATTGAGCAATTCTGTATCTAGTTACCTATATATAGGTCTTGTTTTCAATAAGAGGTGTGAGAGAAAAAATTAGCATAGGATAGCTTCTTTAGAGAATTTTGATACTATCATAAAGTCTCAATGAGAGAAGACATTGAATTTTATTCATAATAATTAAACATGAAACAAGAGACAAAAATTGGGCAATGCAAACTAAAATAGAGGAAAACTACTTTAATTATAACACTTCTTGAGAAGAAGCCTCAGGGATTTAGCTTTATCCATTTTCATTGCACTCCAGACAGCCATAGTGGTGCTGTAAAAGCTACATCTTGTGCTAAAATTACCAAACATAAATGTCCTCACTTGCCACTGCCTTTTACCTTCTAGCAACTGCCTTTCCTCTAAAATAAATGGAACTAACTTTTACCGAAATCTAAATAATCAGAATGCTACTCATTCTGCTACTCATTCTGGTGGGTGGCTTTAAGGAGAAAATAATGAATATTGGCACACAGAAGCACACAGAGACACAACATCTTTTCTAAATGTATACAGTGTAGAACTTGGCAAGACATTTCAAAGAATGTGACTCCTGCCATGAAGCACATTATTCCCACTAGATCTTTATCCAGCATTTTCAGTGTGCTATATGTTGACTATACAGGATATAAACAGATGATACCTCTTCAAAGATCTGGAGGGAAGTGACTTTTTCAGTCTTTAGATACTACATACTTGTCATTTTTTGGTATCCTTCTATGGTCTGTGTTTTTAAATGTTCCTATAAAACTTCATAAATCTACGAGAGCTGAATCAGAATAGTGTTGACCTCCCACTGTTGGGAAAAAGGGGGATATAAATGAAGAGGTGGGTGAGGATGATGATGATGAGGAGAAGGAGGAAGTACAAGAAGAAGAAGAAGAAGAAGAAGAAGAAGAAGAAGAAGAAGAAGAAGAAGAAGAAGAAGAAGAAGAGCTAGAAGTCAGTTTGTTCTGCAGTGACTGTTGCAAACACGGACTGAACAGAGCCCACTGTAAATGAAAAATTGTATTTCCAACTTCTGTACATATCTGAAGTTTTTTTTAATTGAAAGTACAAGTTGAGAAATGAAAGGCATATAACCATAATTTGCAATATAGGAGTAACACTTTGGTATCCAGCATATTTTAAAACTTATATGCACAGGCAAGCAGTCACCTAATTCTCTAGTGCCAAAGCTACATTTGCACAACTGTAAACAACTTTTTGATGCAGTAATTTTGTTAGCAGGCTGCAAGTTGCTTTTTAAATAACTGTGCATAAAAAGCAATGTTGTCACACAGTGTTACTAGATAAAGTGAAAGAGGAAAGATACTAGTGAGGTTGTGGCATCTAGAGTTGGGGATAGTAAAATCCATTTAAAAGAAGAAAACACTTGACTTTAACATAAATTCACTCACCTTATCCCATCTAAGTGAGAGACATCTGATTGTTCCATGAGTGTGCATACATGGTAAACGTGAGCTAACACATCAACACAAAATGATGTGTCTGTAGGAATAACACCTACTTCCTCTGTTTTTCCAAAAGAACTACAGTAGTTATCTTTTTTATTACCTTAAGAAAAGTCTGGCCTGTGGTACAGAATGCTCTCTTTCCTATTCACCTCATAAATGTCTCAAAATCCATGCAGACTTGAGGATAAGGCAGAACATGAGCCAGCTCTTGAAACATTTGATACTGGAAGCCATACCCACATAATAATAAAAGGTTTTAACATTTACAGACAGACCACAAAAGGTATGAAATTCTCTCTCATTAAGTGACAGTTACAATGTAATATAGTTAAACCTTTATTATTACAAATGGCATTAATTTCAAGTATAACTAGTTACTTTCAAGTTTTGTGCAAGCTGCTTTTTTTTTCATTGGGGGAGATAACCTGGGGACCTGGAACAAAATACTGTCATTACTATCCTTGTGACATCTTACTGCTCCCTGTGTTCTGAACTGAGTGAGGCTGTGAAAGCATTGAATTGGTGTCCAGTTTTTTTAACGGACTGTATAAGGGACAATAATCTGTGGCTTAATCCTGACATGATAGTGGTATAACTGATTGCTCTCTAGTTCAGGGAAAAGGCATTTATATAGTTCTAGATGGCTCTGTACTCTCTTTGCAGGAACAGGTTCATAGCTTAGGTGTTTGCTTTGGTTCAGTCCTGTTTTTAGAGTCTCAGGTGACCTCTGTACATTACAGAATGCCTTTCATAAGTTAGTCATGATGCCAGAGACAGTCTGACACAGTTATCAGTGTTCTGATCACTTCATGACTGGTTCAATACATCACACCTAAGGACACATCTGAAAATAGTTCAGAAGGTTCAGTTAGCACAGAATGCAGTGATCTGCATTTTGAAGGGCTCTGTTTAGATGGAACATTTTTTATTATTTGTAAAATAATTTTATTACTTGCTTACTCATTTCCATCCAATCAAAGCATCTCTAAATCCCTAAATGGCTTGAAAGAGTTCCTCTCCTCCTACCAACTACCCATATGCTGAGATCACCACTTTCCCAAATGCCACCCCAACAATTCCAACAAGGGAGAAGACTACTTTGGTAGTATCCCAACTGTGGAGTGCCCTTTACCCCAGCTTGGAACATCTTTACTCTCTTTTATGTAACAGGATAAAAATAGTTTTTAACAACTCAAGTATTTTAAATTCAGTGAATCCTAACTGCATTTTTATTTGCTGTTTCTTGTATTTATTCTGTTTTAATTTTTGCAAATCACCTTGAAATCACTAACGAAAAGTGGTATATAAATTAAGGATGCATACATGCATACATGTCTTTATCGCTATAGATAGACATCACTATATACTAAAAATAAAATGTTAGACTCATAATAAATTTATAAAGTAAGCCTCTCCTTGTTTGTATCCATGACAACAAAGCTTTATTTTCTGGAGCTCCACAGATATTTGTTTCAATATAGCTTACATAAATAACTTTGAATGATACAGTAAGATAAAATAGTTTTCTATTACAGATAATTATGATTCTGGAATAGATACATGTTCTTAAAATGTGCTTAAGATATGTATGGTTTGGAATAGCTTGAAGTGAGCAGAGGGTCAATGAGCTTTTAGAAAGAGAAACGAAAAAGAACGCACTACAAGCCCCCCCCCAAAAAAACCCTGTAGGAATCAAACTATTCCTGCAAAGAAATGCTTTATTTGTATTTATCTTTTGTAATGTTTACATACTATCTGTGCCTTCAGAGTGAGTTATAATGTGACCAAGAAAGCCAGTTATTCCGGGCTCAGTTATTCTGTATTGTGCATAAAGCAAATGTGGCTACCACACAAGCTCATTGTCCCATGCAAAAAATGTTTTTATCCTACATGAAAAGATTGTGGGAGCACAATGCTACAGTTTGCACCATCAGTGGAATGCAGTGCAGTGCCAATTCAATAGCACTGGTTCCTGTATTTCATACCCTCAAATTCTCCCAGTTTGGCAGGCACAGTCCAGCTTAATCCTCTCTCTTCCCATCCTTAATTCTCTCTCAACCACTTTTTACCTCCTTATTTTTTTGCTGCAGCCTGTCCTAACTTGTGTGTTCTTCCTCATTAATAAATTTTGCCATCTTGACCGCACTCTGATGTTGCTTGTCCACATGTATCCCGGTTTTCATCCTTAAAATACTGGAGAGTGTGGAATTTATCTTTTCACATTCTGGTGCTGAATTCTGGTGACACATTCTGGTGACTCCATATTCCTTCCCATAATTGTTGGTGGATAGAGAACTTCATGCATTTGCTCTTTCAAATAGTTTTTATAGTTTTTTTTAAAACAGTTTTTTAAAAAAATCTCCAGAGTGCTCTGACTTGAAGATCCACCTATAACCTGTATATGCAACATATGCTCTCTGCTCTTTTCTTGGTTCTTTTTATTTTTGTATCTATATTTTTTTTCACTGTTCCACAACTGCAGTATTGCAGCGTTATGATATCTCTTCATTTTGGAGGGCTGGTTATCTGTGCCACTTGGACATTGATCTTGAAGCAGCTGTCTTGCTGCATTTGCACATTCAGGTTGTTGCCCTGCCAATATTATTGTATCCCAAGAGGAATTAAAAAGGAGTACATGAATATAAGCTTCCCCTGCTGGTATACCCAATGCCAGTACAGTTGGCCCTCCACATTCGCTAGGTTAAGGGTGCAGGAGCCTCACAAAAGTGGAAAATTTGCAAATATCAAAATGCGTGTGTGTCCATGGGAAGAGGCTGAGGCATGGTGGGGAAAGTAGGCTCCCAGGATCCAAACCAGGTCAGGGAAAGAGAGAGAAGGGGGACAGGTCTGCATGGTAGCCTTCTTCTTCTTCTGTCTTGCCCATCTCCTTCCTAGGATGTGCAGGGTTATCAGGAAAGGTTTTGTGGTGCTAAGAAACTGGGCTGTGAGACATCCTTAGCTGGCCAGGCAGCAGCTAGTTGAGAAGGAAGAGGACCAGAAGTGGGCTTTTAAAGGGCTGCACAGCCGATCAGAGTTGCCAAGAGGGAAGGTTCCCCCAGAAAAGAAGTGCCTGAGGTGGGGGGCAGGGTTTGGAGAAACTCACACATAATAAAATCCGTGAAAGTCCAACCCGCAAATGTGGAGGGCTGATTGTATTGTACTATTCTTCCTTCCTTCCTTTACAAACTATGCTGGTGGATGGGAAAGATCAGAGTGATTTTCTTGTGAATCTTCCTTAGCCATTACTCCAGCTGATGTCCTTGTTGCCAAACCACTGGAAGATGCCCTGCTCATTGCTCCGATGAGGAATCCTAGGAAGGGGCAACCAAGCCACATCCAAAGCACACCCACACAGCATCACTTAGCCACCCAATGTCACCATGAATCAGAATAATACATTGCACCAGAAACAGTACCTAAACAGCTGCAGTAGCAGTAAAAAAAGGAGCGCTGTCTCAACAATCTTCCCCTAGGAGAACACTATAAAAACTACAACATCACGTGATAAGCCCTGGCCAAAGATGGGATTCACGTAGTGCAACTGTCGCACAACAGCCTTGTATGATAAGTATCTTAGTAACAGCTGTTAGTAAGATAGAAACTTCAAGGTGGTAGCTTGAAAACAGTTGATAGAAAACATTGCTTTTGTTTGCATATTGTCCTAGTAGATAGGTTTGGGGGTCAATAAATGTGACTTGTGTTAGAAGGTCCATACATATTGTCTGGGTGTATGTGTCTTCAAGTCACCTGTCAACTTATAGTGTCCCCATGAATTTTATAATGTTTTCTTAGCCAAGGAATACTAAGAGCTGCTTTTGCCAGTTCCTTCCTCCAACAAATAGCCTACAGTACCTGGTATTAGCAGGCACTAAATAAAGACCAACAGATACAGTAAGAACATGATTTGTCAAGGGTGCTGGCCCGAAGATAATAAAAGACTAGTCAAGTTCATTCAGTTACAGATAGTTGCTTGCTGACTGGAAGAGGACCAAAAGATGAGAGCTGACGATTGAACATCACACAAATAAGAGCTTAGAAAGGGACAAGCCTTTCAGTCTGGGAGAAAACTCTTTGATGAAGACCTAAAGAACAGAACTGATGATTGAAGAAAGCAAGAAGCCACACTGCAAAGCTCTAATGAAGCTTCAAGGAGGCAGCAAAAGAATCAAGAACCATATTTCAGGCAAAGGTCTAAGCAGTGACATTACTTTAACATTTGAACCAATCTAGAAGCTGTGAGAGGAAGAAGAAAATAACCATCACCCAAGAGTCTGTTCCTGCTTGTGTGATGGTTAGGGACACCTAATCTGAATGAAAAGTTATTGAGTACTAATGTAGTTAGGGGACCTTTTTAGATATTAAGAACTGTAACTAATCATATTTAACTTTGATAGAACTGAACTGTATACTTAAAGCAGTTTTATCCCACCATATGAAACATATGTTATTCCCTTATGCATATAATACCATTAAGAAAAAGTTTCAATTTTATTCATTTTATAAGCCTATCTCTTGTGGTAGTATCAATATGGCATCTTACACCTTAGGTAACAAGATACTGGGTTTCTATAAAGCAAAGGTGATTTATTATGTTGTAGACAGTTAAATTTTTTATAGTCAGTGCGTCATTCTGTAACTGAGAATTCTGCCTAATAAAGTTATTACACTGAGAACCAAGTGGTTCCATTGATCCAGACATTAAAGCTAAAGAAAGAAACATTGGTAGGATACACATATTATGTCCTTACACATATAGAAGCCATCATCTGGTGGAAGGATAGAGCGACAGTAAAATAGAAATACTTCCTGAATAAAATAACACATACCTGGACTTGAGCTGTGAATAGTGTTGCAGGGGAGGGTAGTAATTCGATGCTCTCCATGGTAGAGAACAGAAAGCTTTGTGAGTTGTGCTAGGCGCCAGATTGCTGCACATGAGAGGAATGAAGCTGTAGGTTATTTAAGCCTGCTCGCCCCGTCACATGCCCTCTGGCACATAGTAGAGGGAGAATATAAGACTTTGGTGTACACCTTTGGCACTCTTTTTGTGTAGCTCGGGCTCTGAAACTTCCTTTCAAGGTTCTGAAGTCCAGGTCATAGAAAAAGAGGCTAACCTTGAGGCTACCCTTGGATCCAGGCTCTCACTTGTGAAGTTCTGTGGCTTGGGTGGGAGTCTCCTGGGTTATCTTCCAATTACTGCTGGCTAGGAAGCAACTCAACTATTCATATTGCCCTTGAAACTCAGGTATTTTCCCCAAGGGAAGGCTGAGGGTGATGCCTGGCCTCAACTGGACCTGCATCAGATTGTTTACTCCTTTTGTTCCATATCCAGGCTAGTGCAACCTAAAATAGGTTAGATCAAATAGAGCAGCCTTTATTTAAACCAGTTTTCTGTGTCTGCTCTCATTATTCCATGGTTGGTCATCAGAAAGTATTAGTTGTTTCCAATATATGGGCCAATGCTCTCCTCCTTTCCCTGCTTCTTCTATATTTCATAGAAGAAAATAATTTTCTGGTATTGTATTGTTGGACACATGATAACGAAGATTACAGCCTCTGTTGTGTTCAGAGTTTGTTTGTTTTTTTAGTTTGGAAAGAAGACAGCATGACACATTATAAATAACATTACAAAGTCAAGAGAGAACAAAGACATCTCCTATGTTGCAAATCTAAATGCCAGTACAAAAGTTTCCCTTGAAATCTATTATACATTTTTAATTGTGAAAAAGAACTAGAAAGTGGGAAAAGAAATCGTTAAGGGGGAGGTACTGTTACCAAGCCATACACTCCACATTTTGATATGGTCTAATTGGCAAAATATATTAATTGGCATAAAATATAAATTATACTTATGGCTGGCAAGGCCATGTGGAAGAAAAGGACACTGGCTGGGAGTAGGTCAGAGGTGACCTTAGTATGGCCGGTCAAAAGTTCACTGAAATTGGCCAAGAAAGCCTGACTTAATGGCTCTGAGCTAATCCTATCAACTGTCAGCCTCAGAAAACAGTAAGGTGCCCAGATCCAGAGGCCGGGACCTCTACTGTGTGCATATTCTACTGCAGTTACCCAGAAACTCCCACTCAACCAAGACATTGAAACCAATCAGTCCATTCCAGACCCTATTGTCTGTGTTGCAACTCCCATTGTTCATTAGGCTGGGAGAGCAATCAACTCACACCCCTTCAGGGAGGGAAATAGAGTATATAAGCCCTTGGTTTTGAGAAGTCAGATGCAGTGAGATGAAATGCTGGACCCCACTATGTTGTTCTGAATCCTGATCTGGCCTGCCGTTAGACAGAAGTCTAAGGCCATTTCCACATGGGCATATTGCCCACGCTAGGGTGACCTCTCTTGGAGGTCTTCTTCACCGCGGGGTGCGCTAGAGCAGTTAAAAAAAGTGAGGCTCTCGACCTCAAACTGCTCTAGCGCAGCCACGGGGGTGGCGCTGCAAGTTTTATAAAAACCACCTTCGCAAGTGGTTTTTATAAAACTCACCCACGCTGCCCCGTGGCAGCCCCCGGTGAAGAACTACAGAGACGCAGTAGCGCGTCCCTGCAGATCTGCCCGGGGGCGGGCTTCCGGCTGGCGTGCTGTCCTGATTGGCGGAGAGCCGCCGGAAGCCGCCAGCTGCCATTTTGGGTTCCGCCGAGCACCGCTGAATGCCGCCGAAATTCAGCAGCGTTTAGAATGGTGGATCCGTGCTCTCCGCAGGGACGGAGCAACCCGCTCGCGGGTAAGCTCTGCCCCTGCGTGCGCGGCCCCGTTTCACCCCCCCCCCGTGAGGAAAGGGCCTTGGTCACATTTCAAGCTCTTCACTACTCTTCTGGAATGGTAACTATGCAACCCCAAACCCTCAGTCTCTCTCTCCATATAATTTTTCCTCCCTTTTATCCTTCAGTTAGCTTTTGTGTGAATGGGTACCTATGTATATCTTGTGTGCATGCAGGAGTGAATTCTTCTCAATAAAACATATTTTTAGCTTACTTTTGAATCTTTGGCTGGTTCTTTTCCTGAGTGAGCCCATAAACATTGTTAGCAAGATCTCGTTAAGTTGCCCCCCTCTCGTTAGCCTCTTGATTTTGAGTTAATTCCCCACCTTTGCAAGGAGGTACTGGCATTGCGGGTTGGCCCTTGTGGCACCTAAATTTTGAGGTAACAGTACATTTGGAAACCATACCTTTGCCAGTAATGGTTTGCAGCTTGCATGTCAGTAGGGTTGGTGAATCCTCTCTGAGTTTTTAAGTCAAAATTTTAAAGAAGCTATCCAAGGCGCTGAAGCTATTTGTGGGGGAAAATTTCATCATCTTGAATAGCTCCTTTAAAATCTGGGCTGCAATCTGAAGTTGATTTACCATGCCACTGAGATGAAAACCACCAATGGCCACTGTTCCTCACAGGAAGATAGATATGGAGGAAAGCCACCTGTGAAATCTTGAACCAGACTTGCTGAGTTTATCAAAGAATTATTAAACAGCCCAGGATTTCCCCTAAGAAATCTGAGACAGCTCAGAAAAGCAAGAACCACTAGAATAATAGAATCATAGAGTTGGAAGAGACCACAGGGGCCATCCAATCCAACCCCCTGTCATACAGGAGGACATAGGAAAGACTAATTGGCCCCTGCTTTACCCTACCCTTTCCCTGGTAAGGCTTGGCAACATTCCCTACCTATCCCACTTGAAGCCACCTTCTCATTCTATCAGAGGGATTATCTAGCAACAGCCACTATAAAGTGGTTGGAGAGGTAGGGAAGGAGATAGCTGTTCAGAGCCAGCCATGATGGTGAACTATTCCTGGAATCATGCTGTGGGTAAAGTATTATAGCCCAAAGACATTTGACCAAATAGTCATCCCTTGTGCAGCTTAACCCTGTCCTCCCAACTACTAAGATAATATTAAAGAAAAAGAAGGGATAGAGAACAGCATAGAATGAACTGTGGTTATTTATCATCCTTTGTAGTTACATGCTATCAAGCTGGCTTTGACTTATGGAGACTCTACAAATGAGATATCTCCAAGATCCTCTGTCATGTAAAGCCCTTCTCAGCTCCTGTAAACTCAAGGCCCTGTCAATGCCCCTGTAATGCAGGCTTTCCTCTTTTCCTACTGTGTTGAACTTTACCAAGCATTATTATCTTTTCCAGTCAGTCATGTCAGCTCATTATATGTCCGAGTTATGATAGCTTTAGTTTAGTCATTTTGGCTTGATTTGCTCTTGGACCCATTTATTTGTCTTTTGTTGCTGGATAGAATCCTAATACACTGTGAAAGATTATGGGTTTTATTCTGCAGTTAGTTCACTTGGTGCACTGTTCACCTAAATCCTACTGCTGGTCTTAATTAGAGTATACTCATTAAATCAGTGGGATTTACCTATACATTGACTCACCATTCAACAATTAGTGAAATGGATATACTCTAATTAGAACTAACCAACAGGATTCTGTTCAGTATGCCTTAGAACGTATTAACTTCTCTTCCACCTGTACATCACAGGAATACGTTGGTAGTGTAGGGCAAACTTAGAGCTAGATGGAGTCTTAGACAGAGAGTTGGATGGAGATTGTAGATCATTTTGTCAAACAGGAAATCCAGAGCTACAGCATCCTTTAGAAATGGCTATTCTGATTGTCAAGAAGTTATATATCTAAAACTTTCTGTCCTTTTATTTGAGCCTGTTATCCAGTCTTGCCCTCTAAGACAACAGAAAAAGAAATCTTTTCCCTCTTCTATGTAAGAGCCCTTGAGGTATTTGAAGAATGCCATCATGTTTCTCAAGTCTTTATACAATGTCAAAGTACTCTTCACCCTTGCCTCACAGATAGGTTCGTTATTATCTGGTATGATGAGGCAAATGTCACTCCAGCAAACTCCATGCATTCCAGAAAATGCCACTAATGCTGATGCAATCACTGATACTAGAGCAGTGTTTCTCAACCTGTGGGTCCCCAGATGTTTGTAGATTCAGCTCCCAGAAGCCCTGAGCATTGACCATAGTGGCTGGGGCTTCTGGGAGCTGAAGTCCACAAACATCTGGGGACCCACAGGTTGAGAACCACTGTACTAGAGGGAAAAAACCCACTAGGTCATGACAACTCCTAGTACCTGACATTTTTCTTTTAAATAGTCAGGGATTACACATCAAATCTTATCCTTCTCTACTACCAAGCTTTCAAGCAGTTAAATTCTTGGTAGTGAATTCTTAAGCCCCTATGCACATGTGCATGTGCATATACCCACAGTATTCATGGCTGTTAGCCATCTGCATCTGCATCTAGGAAGCACTTGACACTTAGCAATATTCCTCTGTCCTTATCTAATTAAGTTGAGAATGCAGAAATATTAAATCCAATGAACTAGGCTCAATCCAAAAGGATGGAGTATTGTTAGATGTGTGGTTCATCTGCCTATGTGGCTGGTACTTTATCCTGTTTGGGAAGGGATCATATTTGTCATGAAGGAACAGATTCACAGCATGGGCATTCTCCTTGTTTTGAAGGAAGGCACATGTTTCCTCCATAGTGGAACAGCTTTCACTACATTCTCTCAGTCTGTTCCCAGGGTCTAATTCAAAGTGCTGCTTTTTTCTTTTTAATTAGAGATTTTTAAAAATTGACACAAATACATAAAACAAAAACAACCAAGCAACCAAAACAATATACAGTAAAGACAAACAACAAAATCAACCTACATATAAGATTAGACTAAAGATACAAAGAGAGAAAATTATATACATATCTACCATACTTAAACTGAGCTAATCATCAAATTATACTAAATTAAGCAACAACAAAAAGAGACTATATCTAATTAAAAATGGCTCCTACCCTTGTTGCAAACAGCTCCAAGATATGAAAATGTACTTAACTTAAATTCATTACTTTCTACTGTTTTAAATTTGTTGCTTCCTTTGTTTATATTCCCAAACTATTTTAATTTCTAAATTTCCTAAATTTCTTATATTTCATAAATTTCCATTTCAGAAATCAGTATTAACTATTTTAAAATACTACTATTTAATTCCACTACATTATTACCCCCTTTAATCAAACCAAATCTATCTTAAAAATATTGTAGCAACAACTTATAACCATATTTAATTTTATTAACATCTTTCTCAGGATAATAATAAACTACAACAACTTTTTTTTTAAAAAAGATACAGTATTGAACAAGTTCAAAACCCTAGAATCATCAAATCACCCTCATTTACCCTTAAAAATTCTGTTTTAAAATAGAATTTTTAAAGTGCTACTCTTGAGTTTTAAGTACTTCCTTGCCCAGCATGTCAATGTGCCTGGAAGCTTCCCATCTTTATATGTGTCTCCCTATTATTTGAGATTATCTCAGATTATAAGACCAAGGAGTTTTCAGTGGCCATGTCCAGGTTTGGAATAGCCTTCTTAGAAAGTGTCCATTCTGATATGTTTCTGGCATCAGGGAAAGACCTTTTCATTTTCCACAGTTTTTGGACTTCATTTGCTTTAGTCCAATTTATAGATTTGCTTTACTCCAATTTATAAATTACATGCTCTTAATGTATGTATGCATATGAATCTGTGCAAGTTTTTATTATTTTCTTTTATGCTGCTTCGATAAGTTGCTTGAAGGTTGGGGTATAAAATCTTATTCTTAAACTATAAAATGAGCAGGCTGATTGGGACAAACAGAATGATCTGAGAGAGAGAGGAAGTAATCATGAAAGGAAAACAGAGGGACAGATGTATCAGCTCCATTATTGTCATAGCCACAGATGCTACAACAGGCAGATGAACTTTTGATAAAGTATCATTGCTTGAAGTAGAAATGTGCAGTTTGTGTGCTATTCACATGGATTGCTATTTTTCTCCCAGTTTGCCCCCAGACCATTAATATAAAGCATTATTTTCTTTGGTTATTATTCTCCCACAGCCTTATTTTCTTGTTACTCAGAGTATGAGCATGTTTTAGGAGAAAGTTGAATACATCTGGTAAAACAGTGCATACAAAAATCAGAACAGCAGCTGTTCAGTCAAGTCTGTATGAATATACTGGTGATATTGGCAGGGAGGGGAAGTATACAGCACTTCTATTACAGTCTTAATATCAGAGAGATTCTAATACACAAACACATCCTTTGTTTTCCATGGAATCTTTTAACTGAGACAACAATGATTTATAGTTACCAATCACCCATTCAGTTGTAAGTTAGTACTTCTTACTACAAGCATGATCCAGTTCAGAAGGAAGCACAGGAACTGTCACTATGGCCATTTCCACACTAGACGGTTATAGTGCTATTATTCCACTTTCAACATCCTATGGAATCCTGGGGTTTGCAGTTTAGGGAGGGGCCTCAAAGGCCCCTTCCTAAACTGCAAGCCCCAGGATTCCATAGAATGCTGAAAGTGGAATAATAGCACTTTGACAGCCTAGTGCAGAAGTGGCCTATGTGAGATCTGGGCCAAGCCAGGGCTACGACAAATCAGGTCTGCTTTAAATTCTTCCTTCTTGGAGAAGCAGCACCTTTCTATATATTTATCACCCCCTGGCTTCCTCTCCACACTTATATCTCTCTTCTGTTTTCCGTAAACCCACACCCATGTAGATATAGGGCAATAGCATTTTCAGGCTTGTCCCAATGAATGTGTTACTGGTGGTAGCATGTGTAACTGATCCAGATCAAAGAGACACTTTATGGAGACTGCTCTTTAAAAAATATAATAAAATCTTTATTGAACGAACTGACAAGGAAAAGAGAGTTGGCAGTTAAAGGCTATCAAACAGTCAAACACTTTTAGCTCTTAACAGCAAAACTTCCCCAACTCTTTCACTCTTTCTCCTCTCACTCCCAGACAGAACTCTTTTTTTTTCCCCCAGTTATTTTTCTGTTATGCTGACTCCCCCACCTATCCCCTCCCTCTGGCTCAACAGGGTTCTATAGTCAACAACCAATCAAATTAAATCCCCTTTGTTGCTAGGGCGGCTCTGCAGACCATGTTCCCCCAGGTTCGTCACGCATACTGTATCTTATCCTACAAGAAAACCCATCATTTTCACAGTTAACATGCTGGTGCTGATCATGTTACACTGCAGTATTCTGTCACATTACTTAGAAGAATTCAGACCCGTCCCTACAGATTTCCTTGCTGCACAAGGACAGCACCATTACTGATCCCAACTGTGGAAAGTCAAGTGGTTGCATTAGTCCTCCTCCCAGGAGACCTTGGCAAGCCAAAGATGCCCTCCATGGAACTTGGGCATTTTCATCATATTTTTGGCACATTCCTGGATGATTTTAGAGAGTTTTTTAACCATAGGAGGTGAGTAAAAGTCACTTCCTGTTGATTTTCTGTTTCAAAGAAAGGGGGCAAAAGATGGTAGAATGCCCTCCATAACTCTAGAGAGCATTTTGGTGTATTTAGGGGCAAAAAAGCGCGAGAAAGGGGAAAAAAAAGAATAAAATTGCAATTTTTAAAAAAATTCCAGGTGTGGCAGAGGTCTATAAATGTGGTAGATACGCCCTCTACAGCCTCTAAAGGGCATTTTTGAGCAAAACAAAACAAAATGAAACAAAAAACTGAAATAATATTTTTTTTAAAAGAGTTTTGACCCTTTGGGAGCCACAGAATGCCCCTGGAGTCTCATGCAACCCATAGACCATACTTGGCCCACCTCTTCCTAAGAGGATTCCACTTCTGCCTAAGAAGATTATACTTCTGGAGGCATGTAGGTGAGATTTCCTTTCAAATATGATCATCTGAGTGTGGATGACCAAAATCTAGAGCCCTGTGCTGATTCTACCTTGCAAAACAATGTAAGCTTGGTTTTGCAGAGTTTTGAAAAAGTTTTATTCTTTAGCACACCTTTTTTCTTGTTCCATTCAGTACATATATTTTGTCTTATTTGATTGGTGTTATTCTACATTAAATAAAAATAGAAGTACAACTATTCTACATATTTACAGCCAGGACCATGCATTAGATCATAAATCCACACACTGTATTCAAGTTTATATTCCTAAAATGGTACAAAATTCCAATAAACTGACAATGGTTTCTTGCTGAGGGAAAGTGACTAATATGTTCAGAGCCCCAGTGGTGCAGTGGTTAAATGCTGGTACTGCAGCCACAACGTGTGAGTTCAATCCTGCAGGGCTCCAGGTTGACTCAGCCTTCCATCCTTTTGTAGCTCAATAAAATAAGTACCCAGCTAGTTGGGGGCAATGAGCTAAACACATTGTAAACTGCTTAGGGAGTGCTTTGCACTGATAAGCGGTATAGAAATGTAACTGCTATTGCTATTTCCTCACTCCAGGCCTCCTAACAGAAGCAAACTTCAGAGGAGACTTCCTAGTTTGTTAAAACAGCTTCACTCTGAAATCCAAGTGGAGTAATAGAAGTATACACATGTCCTGCAAAGCAAGAGTCAAACTCCCAGTCTACTTGCTATTGTGCCGTTTATTTCCATTCATAATAAAATGGTATACAGGCAGGCTAATAATGGAGCGTAGTATAAAATCTATATTAACTAAATTATACTCCACTACAGATGATGAATATCGGATTTTCCTAGCAGTAAATCTGATACAAAATCAGTCATCTGTAATAGGCTAATATAGATATTTTATCAGTGAACAGCAGAACATTAACACAGCTATCACAGAACTATAACTACTGGGTATAACTGCACTAGGTTACCATGGATCAATATAGCTAAATATTATATGGGGTTTTGATCAAACATTTAATAAAACAGTACAAGATCCATAGCCACACACAACTGTTCAGCTGCTTTACAGTGCTCTGTGTAAAATGTTCTGCTTTTAGCCTTGTAGAACAAAATCTGTATCTGTGCCCACTATTTTTTTGCCAACTATCTGTGCCCATCTGACATAATTTCACACAGAAGTCACAGCAAAGTCTTGTTCATTTTCAACATCCTGAGCTACTTTGTTTTGCCTAGATTTAAAAAAAAAAATTAGAGATATGCTTGTAAGTCACAATCAGAAAATAATCTAGCTCTGGAACAGAGAGCTATTAAGCCAATTTTTTTTACAAGATAACTTGGTAACTGCCAGAAACTGCTGCTTAAATTTGAAACTCAATAGTTCCTAATATAACTATATGTCCATTTTGATGTTTCTATCAGTAGCATTAGTGTTAATGTCTTACAGTGCTTAGTAAACATATTATCACATATAACTATACTCTCTGAGTTGATGAAAGAGGTCTTTTATTTAACTTTCATGCTGGGAAAAAAAAAACAAATTAAGAGGGAATGCAATGATAATTGACAAGTACTGAATTCCCCTGACTAACTTAATATTGTATCGGAAGAACTAACTGAATAACTAAACTCAAGCATGGCTGATGAAAAATCAAAGCAAGAAATTCATGCTATTTTTTCCAGCTGAAAATGAAAGAAGAAACGTACACACCCTAAGATGCACTCAGAAGAATTTTATTGATACCTTAGAAATGCCAACCATTACTTCCCACAAGATTAAAGTTAATAAACAATCTAGATCTACTTTCTTTTTTCTTTACATTTTGTCTATGGCATTGAAGCATAGAGTATGCTTTAATTCTATCTCCATCTTCTTCAAGCTAAGAAAGGAGTGGAGAGGTGAAGAAGAACTATTAACTCTGTTATATCTTGAGAGGAGATTGGGCCACAATCTGCTATGGCTCATTGAATTCAGCAAGAATTAGTTAAATGGTAACCAGCTTTAATGGTCCCAATATGAAGATGCTTACATCCTAACTGTATGATAGTTCTTAATTTTTTAAAAAATTATATGTGGCTTATTTTGAAATAAACCTGTGCACAACTGAGCTTCAATGTCATTCTATTTATTTGTGAGTAAGTTCCATTGGTTTCAGTACCATTCATTAACAATGACACTAAGCCTAGGATGAGGATAATTCAAAGATATTGTTCATATGATCCGTAATAACAGCGATAATGGTGTGGCAGAAATATCTTTTAATGAAAGACTGGGTGCAGTACTTAATCATCATCACTGGGATTAAAACAGTTAAATATTTTTTTAGAAGTTATTTTAAAACACTCTGATGTAAATGAATATTTTCAATCAGGAAGAGACTTACCTTCATCTATAAAGGTTCTATCCTGCTAATCAAGAAACCCACCTATCATAGAACAGGTTATTAGGGCTAGTAACTTATATTGGGTGAAACAAACCAAAGATGCTACTGGTGGGCTATTCAGTCTATTGTCTCACTACCTTAAAAACAACAACAACAACAACAACTGGCCAAGGCAATCTCAGATGTGGTGTTAGCACATTGATCCACACTGAAGCTGCCTTAACAGAACTGACTGAAGAATTTCTAGCTGCTGTGACAGCCTTGAAGCTGTCTTAAGTTTGTCACCAGCCTAATATATAGGGCAGAGTATACTCTTGACTTCATGTGACCTTTGTCTCAGTGTGTGAAGGGAATACTTTGACTTGATGGTAATCAGCCATTTGTTACTGCCAAGCCACTTCCTGGTGAAGTTTGGTATTATGGTGTCAGTTCATCTCTTCAGTAGATGGTCTGCCTTTGGAAACAAAAATTATCCAATGAACTCCTGAATATTCTAGAGCAGTGTTTCTCAACCTTCCTAATGCCGCGACCCCTAAATACAGTTCCTCATGTTGTGGTGACCCCCAACCATAAAATTATTTTTGTTATTTATTTATTTGTTTGTTTGTTTGTTAGTTACTTACTTACTTCCAACATCCAATAGATTGGAAACACTGCCCTAAATCACTGCTCTGGATAGACTTCTAATGCCTAAAAATTGGTAACTCTCCTCCTTTTTTTTAAGCACAGAAAGCGTCCATCAATGCCAGAATTAAGGCAGTAGTTCTAGCTCTGAATGTTAGGTTTCCACAGTTCAAAAAGCCAGTCACTCCCAAAGGCAACACCGAAACAGCCCACATTTTACATGAGGTGCAGGGAGGAAAGGACACGGAGAGAGGAAAGATGGTGGCGGCATAAGCAGATGCGTTTTGTTTCACTCCCACCCTCCCTCCCTTAAAGGGAGCACGGCTGCTAGGATGCTCTCACTCCCACTTCGCACGGGTACCCCTTCCTTCTTCCTTTCGTCCTTCTGAGGGCTCGGGAGTGGGGTGAGATACCCGCTGTAGCCCTTCGACCACGCTACACCCGTGAACCTCTCTCGGTCTCCCCACCTCCACCCCCCCGCCCAGCAGGGAAAGACAGGGAAACTTCCCCACATGCACCCAGCACATCTCCTTTCCCCTCCTGCCAGCGCGGGGGCTCCTCTCCCCACCTCTGCCCCCCCCCGCTCGGCAGGGAAAGACGGGGAAACATCCCCACATGTGCCCGGCACGCCTCCTTTCCCCTCCTGCCAGTGTGGGGTCTCCTCTCGCCACCTCCACCCCCCCACCCGGCAGGGAAAGACGGGGAAACATCTCCACATGTGCCCGGCATGCCTCCTCTCCCCTCCTCCCAGCGCGGGGTCTCAGAAACAGTGCTCCCATTGGCTGTGAAGCCACCTTCTTTCAAAAGGGGATGGGGTGGGATAGAGGAGCGACGACCCCTGTGAAATGGTCATTCGACCCCCAAAGGGGTTGCGACCCACAGGTTGAGAACAGCTGTTCTAGAGGATTCATTAAATCACTAAAAGTCAACATGGATTTCTCAGAAATAAGTCATGCCAGACTAATCTTATCTCTTTTTATGTTAGGGTTACAAGCATGACAGATGAAGAGAATGCTGTAGATGTAGCATATCTTGACTTCAGTAAGGCCTTTGACAAAGTTCCCCATGACATTCTTGCAAAGAAGCTAGTAAAATGTGGGCTGGACAGAGCTGCTGTTAGGTGGATTGATAATTGATTGACCGACCAAATCCAAAGGGTGCTCACCAATGGCTGCTTTTCATCCTGGAGAGAAGTGACTAGTGGGGTGCCACAGGGTTCTCTCCTGGGCCCAGTGCTATTCAACATCTTCATCAATGACTTGGATGAAGGAGTAGAGGGCATGCTGCTCAAATATGCAGATGACATCAAATTGGGAAGGGCTGCTAATACCCCAGAGGACAGGATCAAATTTCAAAATGACCTTGACAGATTGAAGAGCTGGGCCAAAGCTAGCAAAATGAATTTCAACAGAGAGAAATGTAAGGTCCTACACTTAGGAAGAACAAATGAAATGAACAAATATAGGAAGGGGGCTGCATGGCTGGATAGCAGTACATGTGAAAGAGATCTAGGAGTCTTGGCAGATCACAAGCTGAACATGAGTCAGCAGTGTGATGTGGCAGCCAAGAAAGCCAATGCGATTCTTGGTTGCATCAATAGGAGTATGGTGTCTAGATCAAGGGAGGTAATGGTACCACTCTATTCTGCATTGGTTAGGCCTCATTTGGAATACTGTGTCCAGTTCTGGGCACCCCAATTCAAGAAGGATATCGACAAGCTGGAACGTGTCCAGAGGAAGGCAACCAAAATGGTGAAGGGTCTGGAAGCCATGCCCTATGAGGAACGGCTTAGGAAGCTGGGTATGTTTAGTCTGCAGAAGAGAAGGTTAAGAGGGGACATGATAGCCATGTTTAAATATTTGAAGGGATGTCGTGTTGAGGAGGGAGCGCGCTTGTTTTCTGCTGCTCCAGAGACTAGGACAAGGAGCATTGGATTCAAGCTGCAGGAAAAGAGATTTCACTTAAACCTCAGGAAGAATTTCCTGACGGTCAGAGCTGTCCGGCAGTGGAATATGCTGCCTCGGAGTGTGGTGGAGTCTCCTTCTTTGGAGGTTTTTAAGCGGAGGCTGGATGGCCATCTGTTGGGAATGCTTTGATGGGTGTTCCTGCATAGCAGGGGTTGTACTCGATGGCTCCTGTGGTCTCTTCCAACTCTATGATTCTTTGATTTGATGATTTTCCAGGAGATAGAATGAACAAGTCTGCCAAGACCCTTGTTGTACCACAGAAAGGTGGGACTCAATTAAGAATTGCTCTTTGGCATTGTATCTTTCAGCACCCACCACATCCTGATTTACCAGGGTGTTTCAAGCAATGAAAGAGGTTGGAAGATTGCTGGAAAGCAAGCGACATGTGCCTTTCCTAGAAAATAACTTAACATATGTAATAGCATATTATCACTTCTATTGTGTTATGGTGAAGACAGCAAAGGCTTACTTATTCTGCCTCCATGACATGCTTGAGGGTTTGAAGAACTATCTAGCTCAAATATTCTGAAGAGTTCAAAGTCTGCTTTTATCCACTTTGTTCAATTCCATACTGGAGCATTTGAAGGTGGACTATGATGAGTTTGTCCACCCGAACCCCCCCCCCACAAAAAAAGAAGGCTTCAGGGACACAGTTGCTGTTGATAAAAGTGTTTCTTGAGCTGTCCAGGGCATTATATTGTCCCATTTTGGGGGGGGACTGGTTTCAGTTTCAGAAGCCTGAAGATGTGGGATGGGGACAAGATGGTTTCATCTGTGCAATCCACCACATTCTCTTAGCATATGCCCATTGCACCTTCTTCAAGCTAGCTGTGGGCAGCTGATCAGAGAGTGATAAGTGCATCACTGTATGAAGGAGTCCCTGACATGTTGAAGGCATGTTGAGTCCTGAAAATCAAAAGATATACCTTAAATGTTCCCTGTGGAGTCTTCAGGTAATGAGACACTAGGGAGCCATGCCGAATCATCTATAGGTGTTCTTGGATAATCATCATCATCATCATCATCATCATCATCATCATCATCATCATCATCATCTTGGTCCATTCCTGTCTAGGTCTGATGGGTTGTTTGGAACCAGCCTTGGTAATTCTGATGGATGACAATATTCAGAAAAGGAGGGATGTGGCCCTGTTACTGTTTTTTGATTTCTCAGTGGCTTTTGATACCACTGACTGTGATATTTTCTGAGCTGTCTCTGATATCTGGGGGTCAGCTCCTACTTGTTGTATTATTTCCAGACAATAACACTGTGTGGCTGTGTTTTGGCCCTTGGAATTTGAATTCTGAGGTGCCACCCAACACAACCTTATTTGCAGTGTTTACAAATTTATGTGAAGATGCTTGGAGCGGTCACTTAAGACTCTGTGAGGGGGAAAAAGGCCCTGATGAGTAGGAATGTATAGGAATGCTGCAAGCAAATTCATTAACCTCTATTTGATGTTTGAAAATAACATTATTCAGTGGGAGTATATTTTCTCAGAACTGCAAGAACAGCAAGAGACTTCTTTTTTTGCCTTTCATCCAATCCTACTTTAATTTTGTCTTAATATACCTTAGAGTATAGAATCAATTTAGTAAGTTATTGAAACAAACTCTGAAATTGGATTTTCCCCTAAATTAAATCCCTTCAATGATCTGAAGGAAACTGACATCCTCGACATTGTGCAAACCTCATGAAACATCTATATAACATGTTCCAGAAGAATTTAGTGTCCCTTCTCACAAGTATAAGCTGAAAGGAGTAAGCAGATGTCATATTTAATTATTAATTTAATCATTACCACCTCCCTGACACATAAGAAATCTCAATTTATTTCATTTCATTTCATTTCAAAACCCTTTCTACATTTCAGTGTCCTAGACAATCTAAAATGTATTACTACAAGAAATATCTAAATGGATTAAAATTAAATAAAACAGGAACTCAAGACAGTGTAAAGTTTTAGCTGCTTTAGAGAAAATGCTGCAGAGAAATGAACCAGCTCGCATTTGAATACAAGAAAATGAATTAGAAAAAGAAACAGGAAAATGTATAGCTTTTCTAATAAAAAAGAATATGGGAACAGTAGAGGAACAGGCATGAAGTATCTGTAGAGGTTTTTCCTGACAATCAAAATAGAAACAAATTGGGTTTTAATTTAGCCAAATCAATCAATAATCATCATCATCAAACACCATTGGGTCAGATCAAAAGTCTACTCTCTCTAGCATATCTTTTCTCACTGCAGACAACTGAATTACTTTGGGAAGTTCACAAGCAGAAGGCAGTCCCCTGCAAGAAGCTAGCATTTGGTGGCATTCTGCCTTTGGATATAGAGGTTTGGTACATAACTATATAACTGTAACTATCAATAGTCACTTGTAGATACATTTTTCAAGAACATGGCTATGTCCCCACTGAGTTGCCTGAAATGGGCCAAGTGGATTAATCTTTCCTTGTAGGAAAGGCAAACTGCTCTTCTGGTCATTTTGCTTGCCCTTCTCTGCACCCTTCCCAGTGCTACACTATCTAGATGAAACAGCCAGAATTGTACAGTGTTCTCTTTGTGGCAGCACCTTAGAGTCATAAAAGGAAATTATGGATTTGTTTGTGCTATTTTCAGTTCCTTTTCTACTGATAACTAGTATGATTTTCCCTGTTTTTCATAGCTGCCATGCATGGGGGAAGGAGATCAATTGACCTAATTATAACAAAGATATTGACTAGAGATGATTTCTATAACCTTAAAGTAGACAAGGAAGACATTGAAATAGTTCAAGATCTTCTGTACCTTGGTTCTGTCCTTAATCAGAATGGAGACTGCAGTCAAGAAATCAGAAAAAGACTAGGACTTGGGAGGGCAGCTATGAAGAAACTAGACAAGATCCTGAAGTATAAAGATATATCATTGAATAGTAAAGTCAGGACTGTCCATGCCATTGTATTTCCAACTTCTATGTATTGTTGTAAAAGTTGAACAGTGAAAGAAGCTGATAGGAAGAAAACCTGCTTATTCAAAATGTGGTGCTAGAGAAGAGTTCTACAGATACAGTGGACTGATAGAAAGATAAATAAATGGGTCCTAGAGCAAATCAAGACAGAACTTTTCCTAGAAGCCAAGATGCCTCAGCTGAGGCTGCTGTACTTTGGCCATATCATGAGAAGGCATGACTCGTTAGAAAAGACAGTAAGGGAGAAGGCAACAAGAAAAGGTGAAGACCCCATTACAGACGGATAGACTCAATCAGGAAGACATATCCTTGAACCTGCAAGACCTGAGTGGGGAAGTTGATGATAGGGTGACTTGGGGGTCTCTCATCCACAGGTTCAGCATAGGTTGAAGTTGATTTGACCGCAATCAAATCAACTGCCACAATGGCAAGACTTCCTTCTAGGGTGATCAACCCCAGTTTGGACCTATTCCCATAGATATGTAATTACTGCTTTTCTCCTCCTTGCATCACATGTTATTTACAGTGAACTGTATTTTCCATTTTCTTATTTACATGCAAAATGAGATTCTCCTTGGAACTCTTTCACACTCCTTTACCATTTCAGTATCTCACACCAATGTGCTTTTACTGCCTATTCCATATGATGTATAAAGAAGAACCTAGTGGCACAAATCCCAATACAGATTCTTGTATTTATTCCCCTCCGTTGCGAGCGTTTTCAATTTATGCCCCATGTAGATACCTTACAGCCTTCAGCTTGATCTCTTCTGACTTTCAGCCTAATTTCAAAACACCTCTGAAAGCAATCAGTTTATGTCCATCTCATGAGCTTCAAGTGTTATCATACAACTACCAATACACTGTGCCTTTATGCAAAAGTCTTTGACATGTGCATTTCCCTCTTTAGCCCTTTTCAGCTGACTGTTTGGTCCTTATGCATATTCATTGTCAAGTTCTATACTACAGGAAGCTCCCATCTTTTAACACCCCGTTATTTCATGACTCACTTTTTTGACACTTCCAAATTAAGGACAAGTTCCATTAATTTGACAGGGCTTCTTCTCTTTCATCAGTTTTTTTGCCTACAGAGACTCGCTTGGAACCACTCACACATGTACTGCTTGCAACGTGAGCTGAGAGGGGAAAAATACATGCTAAGCTGGCTGAGAAACTTTGCAATCAGCGCACATGCATGGTCAGTCCTAAGTGAGCCTCTGTAAGTCCTTCATGCTCTCTACAGTACAGTCCACAAGTTCTGCTTTTCAAGCAACTCCTTTCTCTAACAGTGCTCCAGTCATTAACCTGTCAGATAATTGAGAAGTCTGTGGCCCTTTCCACACGTGGAGGGAGAAACGGGGTAAAACGCGCAGAAACAGAGCTTACCAGAAGCCGGGTAAGTCCGTCACCACGAGGAGCAGCGTGAATTCGCTGCTCCACGCTCCTGCGGTGTCCTGCGGCGTCCAAAATGGTAGCTTACAGCTGGCAGAGGCTCTCCACCAACCAGAGAAGCTCATCAGCCGGAAGCCCACCCCCTGGCAGATCTGCAGGCACGCACTTGCGCACGCCTGCAAATCTACACCAGGGCGCTGTGAGGGGTGGAATGGGGCTGCACGTACGTGTTTTATAAAAACCACTTGAAAAGTGGTTTTTAAAGAACACGCGGCGCCACCACTTCCAGTCGCTTCAGGGAGGTTTGAAGTGTAGAACCTCAAAATTATAAACGCCCCAGCGCACTCCACGATATAGACGACCTCCGTTAGAGGTCGCTCTACACCGTTTTAACTACCCCGTGTGGAAAGGGCCTGTATCTCTATTTGGGTGACCTGCAACATAGGCACCTTTGTTTCCTGTGGATAAATTCTTCCTGAATTGGATGCTCCCAGCATCTGTCAACTTCCTTCTCAGAAGCCTGTTTGAAAGATACTCTGTGAACTTTTTGATATTAATCACAAGAGTCTGGTTCCACTACTGCTGAAGTAGAAAGAAAGAAGAGGAAAAGAACATTTTTAATCCTGAATGTCAAGAACAATTCCTATTTACCATTTCATTTCAAACCAGCTGTGATCATTTTTCTCTCTCTACTGACTTCTGCTACAGAGTGAAACAGTCATGGAGTGGAATGCCAAAATCTGGTCAGATTTCAATGTTCACCGTTATAACGTGGCACAAACTCCTCAGTTTGTGACAGAATTAGCTTGTGAAGAATAAGTGAAACCATCGCTGCAGGCAAGCAGCTTGTAACTAGAACATAGCATATGCTGTTAGTATGCAAAGAGAAATGAGTCTGCATTATAGGGGTAAATATGCAATAAGCTACTGTAATGTCTTTTGTGCCTTTAACCAAGTCCTTCGTAGGGTGAACTATATGGCTACCTTATTTACTAAGATTCATACAACTGAATGAATGAATGAATGAATAAATAAATGAATGGATGGATGATTTTGGGGACTATTTTCTTCTTATGACAGGAAATAGAACAGAAAATCTTTTTACAACTGAAAATATTTCATGTAGTGCTCTCCGAGGTTTCTTTTGCTCTGCTAAATTAATAATGGTTAGTGTGCAGAGGAGCGATAGTAAATTTGTGTTGTCAGGACATTATGTTGCAGTCCACTCTTGTGTTGCTGCAGAAGCGACAGCACTACAGGGTTCAGTTTTCTTTGGATTAGAGAAAACTAGAGACATGATGTCTTTGTAAAATCTGTTTTATTTACCAACAGACAAGTAGAGGAAGCAAATAAACCATAACTGTAGGAAGCTGCAGCTAAGACTATTCCAGATTCCAAGAGGGACAGTCTGTACTCAGCAGCTCAGCAGCTACCTCAAAGTCCAGATAACTATACCTCAACAACTAACAGCTCTCTGACTCTATGTACAAAATCAAACTTGTTAAAAATTGCTTCTCTATCCCTTCCACTACATTAAGCATATCACCTTGTAAAGGCAGAGGAAAATTTCTAGCTATAAAGAAAGACTTTTTCCCCACTTAAGTCTGCACTAGAAAAAGGCATAAAGTAGCAGACTGTTAAAATCTGAAGAGTACATCTGGGCAGGTTAACTGGATAGGAGAAAGGCTTGTAGTAGTGAAACTGTCCTTGCTTGGCAGGGAACAAGCCAGGAAAAGACTTGGGGAGTAAGATGAATATTTGAAGGGAAAGAATTCAGAAGCAAGGCACAGACTCTAAAAAGTCTCTTGTGTTCCCACCAGGTATGTTTCAGAAAGTAGTGAAATTGTAAGAAGAACTTTGCCTAAAGAACAGAATATATGACCTTGCAATCCTTCAGCCATTTAAGAACTTTATAGGTCACAACCAGGACTTTGAATTATGCTTGGAAATGAACCAGGATCCAGTGAAGCACCACTTAATACTGGAGCAACATACTGTGATCAACAACATATTCTTCAACAGTTGTGATCTGGCAGGGACAGTTCTGATTATCCGCTACCATTCCATTCCCCTGCTTTTAAAATGTCCCCATTTTTTATCTCTTCTACTTCCTCCCTGTGCCCTCAGTTTGCTTTTCTTCAAAATGAATTCAACATGCAGAAGTAGTTTGAACTCAATTGACTGAGTGGTAAGGTGAGGATGGGGTTGAATCTCACTCTTCCCAGTAGGCTCAGGTAAAAACAAACTGCTGCACCCTCTCCTAACTTGTGCATTCTTCCTCATTAATAATTTTTGTCATCTTAATGACACTCTAATGTTGCTTGGCCATGTGTGTCCTGATTTTCATCTGTGGGAAGTTTCTGGGTATGGAACAGTTTGGTTACAACAATGTGAACCAGTTGTACTTTCTTAGGCCTTTTCAGAGGCAGCCTCTCATAGAATACACTACAGTAATTGAGATCCAGCATAATTAACATATGTGTTACCATGTCTATATAAAATACATCTGAAATACAGGAGATTTGCACACCTGGAAGCACTGCAAAGGAGATGACAAAATAGTGGCTCCAAATGCCATTCTAGCTAGGCAGTCCAAAAGAAACCATTGCTGATGGTCACGAAAGTGACTGAAGGCAGCATACAGTTGGCCCTCCATATCTGTGGATTCTGTATTCATGGATTCAACCAACCACAGTTTGAAAATGTTTTTTAAAAATCCAAACTTTGTTTTTGCCACTTTAAATAAGGGACACCATTTTACTACACCATTGCACCTAATGGGACTTGAGCATCCACAAATTTTGGTATTTACGGTGGGATCTGGAACCTAACCCTAGTACTGCTGAAAGCCCACTGTACTCAGTACTGGGGTTAGTAGAATCGGGCCTCCACATTCACAAGGGTTATTGTCTTTGGACCCCCACAGAAATGGAAAAACTGAAAATATCAAAATGTGTGTATGGCAGGGGACAGGGCCAAGGCATGGGAGGGATAACAGACAGCCAGGGTCTAAACCAGGTCAGGGAAAGGACAGGAAAAGGGGTGCTTCAGCATGGTGGCCCTATACTTCCTCTTTTTTGGCCATCGTCCTCCTTGGATGTGTAGGGGACATTGGGAGAGGTTTTGTGGTGCTGAGAAATTAGGCTACGATCCATCCTTAGCTGGCTAGGCAGCAGCTGATGGAGCAGGAGGAGGAAGAGGAGGACCAGAGGCTTTTCAATGATCTGCTCTTTCAGGCCTTTCAATCTTTGATGCATGGTCCCCTCTTTCAACCATACATCAAATATATGGGTTCTGATTGTAATTGAAAAGAGCTGAAAGAGTGGGTCATCAAAAAGTGATCATTCTTTTCTTGCTGTCATCTTTTTGATCAGTCTATGTACAGTAGAGTTTTCCAAACTGTGTGTTGCGATACATTAGTGTGTTGCCTCAGTGTGTAAGTGTGTCACATGAACTTAACGGGTGGATGGACTGCCTCTCCTGCCACTATGTTGGGGAAGGCCCAGGTGAAGGGGCTGCCTCTGCCACTGCCGCCAACCTGGGCCAAGGAAGACCCCGATGAGGGCAGTGGCGGGCAGGCCCGAGTGGAGGGGCTGCCTCCACTTGGGTCTTGTCCACCACTGCCCTCGCCGGAGTCTTCCTCAGCCCAGGGTGTCACAAAATTATACATGTCTAAAAAATGTGTCACCAACATGAAAAGCTTGGAAAGTTCTGGTATACAGACTGCACTACCAGTATTCTAAACCTCCATCCCAGACAGCAATTAAGATCCTAGAATTCCTCTGGCTGTTGATGGCTGATTCTCCCAGTTCTCTGTCTCAACGGGTGGAAGGACCAACTCTGCAAAAATCCTGAGCTGGAGAAAGGAACAGCAACAGCACCATGAGCACTGAAGAAGTCAATAGGGGAGAGTCAGGACTGGGGAGGCTGGGAGTTGTTAGAATGCCATAGCAATGAGCACCGGATGCACATTACCTCCCAAAGCATTGTGGGAAACCTAATGCCATGGGTGGTTGGGGGGGGAGTCAGCTGATTTTGCTGGAGCTGGGAAAGCTCCATTCATCTAAGGTGCCACTTTTGAGCAGGTGGCAGCAGTAGCACTTGTACAGGCATGCCCTGGTTTTAACAATTTCTATTTTTTGTCAGGGTTTTAGTCCCTAACCTGTCAAATCAATGGGGGATATCCATATTTCAATATTTCTGAATTGCTCATAGACTTTAAAAGGTTGGAGACTCTTATCACTGCCTCTTTCAGGCCTAGTGGAACAATAATCTTACATAGTTAAGTATTATTAACCTCCACTGAATCCATGATAAAACCATTTGTAGTATTTATATGGATGACAACACATAAAATATACAACCCAGAACCTTTGCATGATAATACAATACATTGTTGCTAGCTTAAATGAACAGTTAAAAACCCTGTCTTATTCTCCTCTGTTACACTGTACTGACAAAGAAACCCTGTAGTTATTTCAGTGAATGTCTTGCTGTAAAGGCAATCTAATTAATCTATTTGATTCCCTTCAGTGAGCTGCCTGAGGCCATCATATCTAGGTAGCATAAGCTCATTTTTAATCTTCACTTTTTTCCTGTTTGAGCTGCTTGCTAGCCAATGTAAGTTTTTATAAATCATTCTAGGAATTATTTTATTTATTTATTTTACTCATCAGCTATTCAACAGTTAACTGTTAAATGTAGCAACTTAAATTACATTCAGAGAGAGTGCTCAAATAGATGCAAAGAAATTCATTTATTTTATTTATTTCCATTCTCTTCTATCATGTTGCTTAACACCTGGGAACATAACAATTTGTTTATTTGTTTGTTTCACAGATGATTAAAGGTAAGAATCTATCACTACCCTTTTGGGCTCATAAACACATTTGGAGGGTGGATATTTACCTTTTCCAATTGACAATTATAGCATTACAGTCCCACTTTATCTGCCATGAAAAGTTTCCACTGAATTCTAGGAGTTCCAGCTGAAGAAGAGGCATTTAGAATTCTAAGCCATAGAGCTCTAGTTCCTCACAAAACTACAAATCCCAGCACTGCATAGGCAGCAGCCATGGCAGTTAAAACAGAAATCATAGCACTGTAACTGAAAGGGTGCCAGAAGTTACAAAAATGACCACTGGGCGATAGTGGCATGGTAAGGCATAAACTATTGGAAGGCAGAGAAGGAATCTGAAGCCTCTGTTTGCAAAACGCACACAGGTTCCAAAACTCCATGGTTGCTATTTCAGCAAGTGCTGATTTTGCAGATATAGGGTGAGTGAGTTAGAGTGAACCTCCAATGCAAATCTCTGATCTATCTTCAACCAAAGCAGGTATATTCTAGGTGGTAAAGGTGCTAAAAATTGGGCTGGTTGGCCCCTTCACCTCAGAGATTTTCAGCTTGTAGCTCTCTATGGAGACAGAACAAGATCTCAGAATATCTGTGGGCAAAAATGCTCCAAAACTGGCAAGGACAAAATACCAAAATGCCTGTGGGAGTATCAGGAGACATTTGCCTTCTAGTTTCAGAATCACAGAATCATAAAACTGTAGAGTTAGAACAAAACCACAAGATGATCCAGTCCAGTCTACTGTCACTGAGGAACAGTGAGCTTTCAAAAGAGGAATTCAGTTGCTGTCTCCTTTTTTTTAAAAAAGAAAATTTTATTTTTGTAGAATGGTGTTGATGGAGTTAATCTGGCCTTTAATTTATATTTATAGATATGGCTTTTTGTTGCCTGAATCCTTCCAGTATGTGTATGACTGACGTTACCCACTCTCTTTTAGCGAGTGGTGGGTGAGAAATGGAGTTTTACTAGATTCATGCAGCTGTTTCCTTCTCTCACAAGCTCAAAACAGAAATGGGAGAGGGAATGAGCAAGTGAAATCATGCATGTGATTTCTCAATTTCATTTCTTTAAGGTAAATGTCCCACAGAAACAAATTCTCTCTCTGCCCTTCCTTGTTCAGTTTTCCTCAAAGCTCTAGAGGCTGTATACAAGCCAAGCTTTGGCTCTGGAAGGCATTTGCAGAACCCTAGCACAAGTGCACCACGGGCTGGCTTAGCAAGTGTACATGCCGATACACACAGACATATCTTATTGATTGCTTAAAGCTCATCAGTTTGACAAAATAAAATTGTTTACAATATACAAGGACATAATCAACCTTACATCCACAAAATATCAAGCACAATACAATTACAAATGGCAAACAATATGTTTAACCAACATCAGGTCAACTTACATATCACTAGTAGAGAAAAGGACCCATACTTTAATATCTCCTTCTGTTCCTCCCTGCTTTCACTATGCTGAAGCATTTTGGAAGTCTGTCATGTGGAGCTCAGCCCATTCCTTTTCAACTGACTGAACTGCCAATAGAAAACTGGCCAAATTAAATATGACTCTATAGATCTGGCTTGTCATTGAGGATATCAGTATATTATGTTATCTCCAATCATTTTGTCCACCAGCCACTGTGCTAGAAATTTCTGTCTTAGGCTATTGTCTCCTGATCTCCCAAAATCCTAGTCCAATACTCAAGACCACTAAACCAGGCTGGCTCTCTTCTTCCAACCCATTTACCTTCCAAAAACTCCCTTGCTTGCTTTCCGTATCCTCTCCTCTAATAGGTATCCAGAACTGAATCAATGATGTCTCTTCCACATCCTGGCATCCAATCAGAAAGGAAAGGATGTGCATGTGCACATGTGTGCATACACAAAGAGGCAGGTTAGTAAGACAAGGACAGAATGAGGGGGAACTGGACCCTAAAGGCCCATTTGTGTGGGTAAATTTTTGTGTCCATAATCTTGGGTCCTCAAACGGGTACCAAAAGAAGAGCCCAGTAGTATGTCTGTTCCCACAGGCACTGCTTTGGAATAGAAATTTCAGTTCCCTGTATTTTAGAATTGCTTCTTGTGCTCCTTCTTCAAATCTTTGTCCTCTGCAATGATTCATGATTCAAGGAAATGTTGTCATCATCTCTTTGATTAGCACCCCAACCCCCGCACACCATAAAGTCTGACACAATTAATTCAATACTTGCCATTTATAAGCTAGGATAGTCAAACAGCTTTCCCAAATTCAGTTATTGCCACAAAAGCTATTACAAAAATCTTACTCTGGATGTTTTAAATTTATTTTCTCTGTGTTGTTTCCACACGAAAGTTGTTCGCTGTGAACATAAAAATCAATTTCTAAACTAGAAGTATTTAAAGATAAACATCTTTGCTTATTATTTTTAACAACTGCCATTAACTAACTAAATTTAAGTTGATAATTTTGGGAGAAATACATGAAGCAAATCATAATACGAGAATGTTTATTCTGCCAAAAATGAGGGGAAGGGTGGAATTTGAATAATGGAACATTATTTATGTATTTGTTTTTTACATTCTTATTCCACCTTCTTTTAGCAGAAAGTAAGTTTACCACTGCTAATGAGAATGCATTTTACAATACCTGGAAGCCTTTCTGTGTGCAGAAAAAATACAGCTTTTTTCTATCCCTAGGGAAACTCCATGGTTTTCAAGGGGAGGGAGCAGGTTTGTGGGAGGGGATACTTAAGATAGATATCTGGAATGTTTCCATATATGTCAATGAGGACATATATGTAATCATACCTGAAATATATCCCTTATATTTGAGGGGATATCATAAATATAACACAGTCAAAGCATCTGAATCAAGGCCTCCAATATTTCACAGATAGAAATTGGGACATGTGTGGTCAAGCTGGCAAAAGTTAATAATGATGAAGAACACACATAGCTAAGAGATGCTGAAGACATTTGCTCTTGCACAAGTCTGTTAAGAAAGGCCAGATTTCACCCCTCCTCTCCTCTCTCCCTCCCAGTTAATTGAGTTTAAACTTTTTGTACTTTCCACTCAGTCAGCATCAACTGAAGTAACCTGAGGACAAAGGTGAAAGTGGGAGGAAGACAGATTTTCAAAGCAGATGAAAAAATGGTATGTCAGAAATTTAATTGGGACTATCTCCGGCAATTTAGGACGAGAGGAGGTATGTGGATGCTTCTGTAGAACAAGAGAAACAGAGAAGAAATGTTTATATGAGCATTTTCTGTACTGAGTAGATGCAAAATTGTGGTGAAAATGTATTTTATAATTAGTAAAAATATTTAAAATATCGGAAGTCTGAAACTTGGCCCATTTTCGCACTATACCGTTACAGTGCTATTATTCTACTGTCAACATCCTATGGTATCCTGAGGTTTGCAGTTTAGAGAGGGGCATTCAGAATTCTCCGTAGAGAGCTCTTTGGTCTCAGTAAATCCCAGAATTCCACAGGATGTTGAAAGTGGAATAATACCACTATAACAGTGTAGGGTGGAAATGGACTTAGAAAACAGTTTGTTACTAGTTTCATTAGATAGTTACCAACATGTACATTTTGTGGCATAAAACATGCTAAAGGCACCAGAGCCTGTCTGATCTTGGAAGCTAAAAAGGTTAAGCCTGGTTAGGACTTGGATGGGAGACCACCAAGGAATGCCAGGTGATGTAGTCTATATTTTAGAGGAAGCAACTAACAAAACCAACTCTGAGTATTCCTTGCCTAAGCAAACCTATGAAATTCATGGGGTCACCATAAACTAACAGGTGAGTTGGGGGCACATACACACACACACAAGCAGGAATCTGATTGGTAAATGCCAGCTAAAGCAAATCAATGGAATCAATTATTGACTCAGTCCCACTAATGTATCTCTTGCTGGGCCTAACAATTGGATTCAGTCTGTAATTTGCTGAACGTAAGATGCTTGTAATATATGATAACTCATTTTTTATTTAAACAGCCTTTCTGACCATTTGGTACTCATACAATGTCATATTTTCTGTTTTCATGTAAATGTAGCAAAAATTAGTATTTGAACAGAAGTGCGTAGGAAATGGTGCTAATTAAAGGACTATAAAAAATATTAACACCAGAATTCAAACTCCCACTGAGAAATCAAAAGAAAAACCTAACCAGAAGAACTTTAACACACATGCTGTTCACTTCAAGCCTTATTTTAAGCTGGGTTAACCAAATTAATCTTTATAGAGCAGTGAATATATCAAATTATATAATTGCTAACACTGTAATTCCAACAATACATTGACTGTGGACTTTAACATGAAAGTGCTTGCAATCTGGCTTCCACAACAAAGAAGTGAACACTACGGTGCTCATGTTTTAGAAGCACTGAAATTAGAAGTTTCTAAAAACTGTAATGAAAGAGAGAATTATACTTTCAGGGTTGGATAATGCAGAACAGGGAAAGTGATACAAATGTAAGATTAAAAATTTAGGGCCTTTAATCACTTTGAAGAGGCTTGGGGGGGAAATAAGATTGCAATTATTTCCCAGCACAATCTGAGACAATCTGAAAATACCCACCTTTCCCTGTTCCCTAAATTTATGCCAGTTTCCCCATCGCTACAGAAACAGGCATGTAGCAGAAGAGGGGAAGGAGGGCATGGTTCCCCTCCCCATCTTTAGAGGTCATCTGTACTACATTTATACTTGTTTGCTGTCTCTGTAACTGCTGACTCTACTCTGTGGAATTCTGGGATGTTCAGTTTGGTGGGGGACTCAGAATTCTCTGTTACAGATAGCTGGTGGTACATTTCAGGTGAATGGGCTAGAACTTCCTAGCACAAAGTACAGAATTCTAAGTACTTCAACAAAATATAAATCCTAGGATTCCATAGGATGGAGCCATAGCTTTGATATCAAGCTACTACACTTATGTATCCTAAACTGTTAAGTGTTCTGGACTGGTATTCTACCTCACTGCTATATAGTGTGTCTTTGTATTGCAGCCAGCACCCCATGGGAGATGGGCTCATAAAAAAATCTTCCCTCTTTTCAAACATATATCCACCAACAAGGCTGTAAGAATAAGAGGAAGGATGGGGAAGGTACATCAGGGTTCAGACACATGCTCCACAACATTTCACAGATGAAAACCAGGATACGTGTAGCCAAGCAACATCAACATACGGATGAGATGCTAAATGTTATTAATGAGGAAAAAAAGACAAGCCAAGAGAGGCTGCAGTTTGCTTTTGCCTGAGCCCTCCTCTCCTCCCTCCTCCTCACTGAGTTTATTAAGTGCAAACTACTTCTCTGCACTTTGAACTCAGTTTGCACCAATTTAAGTACATGGAGGAGAAGAAGATGAGGAGTTTGGAAGGGAAGAGGGAAACTGAATATTTTAAAAGCAGTTGAAAAAAGTAGGATGCCAAACTACTTATCTGGAGTTTCCTTGCCAAATCAGGATAGTTGGAGGGTATGCAGACAGGGAAGAGCCAGGAACTACCTGGATCAGTTTTTAATGTGAGCTGAGGAAGAACTGGGAGTCCATAAGAACTTGATTCTCGTATGAAACAAAGTTTTAAAAGTCCCCAGAGTTCATTTCCAGACCTGGTGTAAAACAAAGAGTGATGAGCGGTCTCCTCCTCAAAAAGAAATCCTTTAAAAAAATTATTCAGATTCATATTCATGTTTTTCAGATTGGTCATGGTGGGAATCGTGAGCTGTTCACATCTCTCCAAAGAATAGTTGATCAATTTGGATGTTATTTAACACTTCACAAAATATATTCTTTAGTGCTGGGCACAAATTTTCTAGGAAGAAAGAAATCCTTTACAGCGTTCACTTTAAAACTGTGCACTGCTTTCAAGATTAGCACTTATATTACTCAGTGTTTTAGCCATAGAAAGAGATTTAGTTTTTCAAAAGTACCTGTCAAATTGATCCCTGTTTTGCTAAACTTTCTCTCTTAGATGAAGAAATTTTCTCAAGAATAAACAAAAATACATGCATGTAGGAGTTGTACTGCCTGAGGAAAATGTAAATATGTGTCTGACTAGAAGTGAAACAGTTTTACCAAATTACAACCAACTGTGTTGAGATAGTTAACAAAACTCTTAAAACAGTAGGTTGTTGTGAGTTTTCTGAGCTTTGAGGCTGTGTTTTATCAGTATTTTCTCCTGACGTTTTGCCTGCATCTGTGGCTGGCGTCTTCAGAGGATCTGGTGGCATGGAAGTGAGACCAAGTATATATACGTGTGTAGTCCCCAGGTGGGAGGAAGCAATTTGCATATGTTAAATTGGCCTGTGTGATGGCCTGTTGTTAAATGGAATATGCCCCAGGGTTGAATTGTTAGTCAGGGGATATTCATAACAGTGCGTTAAGTACATTAGCCATCTATTGTATTGTTTCTTGTAGAGGGATCTCCAGAGTCTGGGTGGTGTTCACTGGCATATTTTGAGTCTTGATTTTAGTGTTCTTCAGTAATGGTAGCCAAATTTTGTTTACTTTCCGAGTTTCTTCTTTTCTGTTGAAATTGTCCATGTGTTTATGGATTTCAATGGCCTCTCTGTGTAGTCTGAAGTAATAGTTTTTAGAACAGTCCAGGATTTCTGTGCTTTCAAAAAGCATTCTGTGTCCAGGTTGGTTTATAACATGTTCTGCTACTGCTGGTTTTTCTGGCTGGATCAGTCTTCAGTGTCTTTCATGTTCTTTAATTTGTGTTTGGATGTTGCGTTTTGTAGTCCCTACGTAGACCTGCCCACAACTGCAAGGTATGCAATAAACTCCAGGAGAAGTTAGAGGATCCTTCTTGTCCATTGCTGAACGTAGCATTTGTTGAATCTACAGACCAACCGACCAGTGGCTGGGACAGAGGAAAGGGGATTCTGAAACAAGATTTCAAATTGGCTTAGAAGTATCACTTGACTGTTTTAACAAGTATGAAGTTTTAGGAAGTGACATCTCTGTGTATTTCCAGACATGACTTTCACCATATAGTCTCCCAGCCTCATTCACAGAATTTGATGAAATGCTTGATGTTGGGGAAATTAAAAAAAATATTTGAATATTGAGAGACCTTGGTAATGAGACTCTCAATCAGCAGAGTATTTTAGTAATTGCACCAAACGGAAGTTGAACAGATCACCAGTCCCACTTCTTTAACTACACCCCAAACACACTTAATCTAGCTCAAAATAAGCACAAAAACAGTTTGGTTAAAAATATAAAAGAGTTTATTCACAAAAGCTTGTGCATAGTCTACACAGGTTCAATTCTTGAGGAAGGTAGGAACGAAAAAATAAAGCACTCATATGCTTGCTACAAAATGATCCCTGTTAGGAGATCTCAGAGCATGCTTTCAGGACAAAAGGCGAAGACAAAAGGGAGAGACAAAACGGCCGGAGAACCTTTTTCAAAAGAACAAGGAATGTCTACGTGCTGGAGGAAGAGGTGTTAACCAACAAACAGGAAGTTTTCTCTCTAGGCTATCTCTCTATGCTTACAATAGACATGCAAACAAACTAAGTCATTTCATAAGGCATGCAAACGTTGCCACTCCCAACACTTGAGACAATGTTCTTTGCCTGCATCCCTCTTGTTTTCCCTCAATTTCTATGTTTTTTTAAATTTCTACAAAAAGAAAAAGGAGAATGGCGGGAGGATAAATTATAATAACTGCACGACATCTTTTGTTAAGGAGGAAAAGTTAGGATAGAGGCACCATATCTTTTGGCCAGTTGTGCAAAGAACGCGTGGTATACAACAGAAGTGAGGAAGTGTGATTCATGGACCATACACAGCCTCTGGGCTGTTTCTGGGCCCCCTACCCAACCCTATTTTTCAAAAAAATTATTTGCCTGCAAATGTCCCCCTCTCAAGTATGAGGCACAATTTTGCTGCCTGCTTTTGCCCCTCTGGCTCATTTTGGTTGGTATTGCAGGAGGGAAATAAACCCTTTATGGGGCAGTTGGGGCAAAAATGAGTGTCCTATGGCCTTTGCAAATAGAGCTCCAAGCCCAACCTTATGCCTATTTTTTTCTGCAACCATCCTGAGTTTGATTCTTTGCCTCTTCTCTCCCTGTTCCTGTATCCTTTTAGGTGTTTTGTAGATGAGACAGACAGTGTGCGGAAAAGGAATTTACTAGCTCTTACCCTGCACTCAGAGTGAGAGAAGAAGAAAATGAAAGTGCTTATATTTGCCTGGATATAAACAGACCTAGATGAGAAAGAGAAGTGTCTACACTCTGGAACACATTTTTATTGCCTTGATAACACACGTACTTTTTCTGTTCCAAAACTGTGCACAGAGAAAATTGGTCCAGTTAACACCACTACCTTCCACTTCATAGGCTTTTGATCAGTGATGAGATGCTGGCATCTGATGTCCCTTCTCATTTTATAAAGGAACTTTTCCTTTAAAAATAAATAAATGTACCAAATAAATTGACAAATGTGTGACTATTCAGTTGCAGCACTTTTTAACACACACACACACACACACACAGAGGATATTACAAAAAATCACTTCAGCTGGCGGAAGGAAGCACTAAGGGCTTTTTCGCACTTGGCGAAGAAATTGCCCCGTTCTGGTACTCACCGGACTGGCGTGCTCCCTCGGAGAATCCAGGCTGATCCAGAGCAGTGCGTGGCTGCGCTATACTCTGCTCTGGGGACGAAAATGGCAGCTTCCGGTTGGTGGAGGCTCTCCACCAACCGGTGAAGCTCTCCAGCCTAAAGCCTGACCCTGGGAGATCCGTAGGCTCATGCTGGTGCGAGCCTGCAAATCTACACCGGAGCGCAGCCACGGAGTGGGGCACGCTGCGCTGTTGAAAGACCTGTTTTAAGCGGTCTTTCAATAGCACAGTGAGCGACCACTTCTGCTCGTTCCGGAGCAGGCTGAAGTCCGGAACTACAGAAAGTAGTCCGGACCCAGTCCGTCCCCAAGTACAAATGTCCTCGCTGGAGGACGCTCTGCCCCGTTGCAAAAACAAAGTGTGGAAAAGGCCTAAGACTGTTAGCCAGTCAGCACAATGCACGGCTGGCTTTGTAGCACAGGCAGGAGAAAGCAGAGTTTGCCTCACCTGTAGAAAACAACACTGCTGTTAGGGGTTGGGGAATCTCACAAAGTTTGTATATCCACATTTAGCTTTTCTAGTGTCTTTCTTTCATCATTCATTAGCTATCTTGTAAAAAATTGCCCAGAGGGTGACACATAAAACCTGACAGCTTAGTGTGGTGGAAGGATGAGGAATGTGCAGAGAACGGAATGAAAATTAAGCAGACATTTTAATTGTACAATTTAAGAAAAAAAATATTAAGCTTGCTTCTAAGTGTTTTTTAATAACTTAAGAAGGGGAGAATAGCATTCAATATAGAATAGCATTCAAATTCCATGACAGAAATTTAAAAGGCATCTGAAATTAAATATTACAAATCACTGTCAAAAGGCAATTTATCATAAATAAGAAAAGAACACAATTTTAATTAGTGAAGTATTTGTGTCTGCAGTATTTTCCTGTTGTTAAGAGCTAGTTAACTATCCTTTTATCATTACATATATATGGTAAGACAGAATTAACCTAATTACAAATAACCTTATTTCCTAGTTTAAAATAATTCATATTAGATCAGTGGTTCTCAACCTTCCTAATGCTGTGACCCCTTAATACAGTTCCTCATGTTGTGGTGACCCCCAACCATAAAATTATTTTCGTTATTTATTTATTATTTATTATTTAGTTATTTAGTTAGTTATTTCCAACATCGAATAGATTGGAAACACTGCCCTAAATCACTGCTCTGGACAGACTTCTAATGCCTAAAAACTGGTAACCCTCCCCCTTTTTTTAAGCACAAAAAGCGTCCACCAATGCCAGAATTAAGGCAGTAGTTCTAGTTCTGAATGTCAGGTTTCCACAGTTCAAAAAGCCAGTCACTTCCAAAGGCAACGCCGAAACAGCCCACATTTTACATGAGGCGCAGGGAGGAAAGGTCAGGGAGAGAGGAAAGATGGCGGCGGCATAAGCAGACACGTTTTGTTTCACTCCCTCCCTCCCTCCCTTAAAGGGAGCACAGCTGCTTGGACGCTCTCACTCTCACGTCGCACAGGCGCCCTTTCCTTCCTCCTTTTGTCCCTCTGAGGGCTCGGGAGTGGGGTGCGATACCCGCTGTAGCCCCTCGACCACACTACACCTGTGAGCCCCTCTCGGTCTCCCCATCTCTGACCCCCCGCTCGGCAGGGAAAGACGAGGAAGAATCCCCACATGCGCCCGGCATGCCTCCTCTCCCCTCCTCCCAGCGTGGGGTCTCAGAAACAGTGCTCCCATTGGCTGTGAAGCCGCCTTCTTTCAAAAGGGGATGGGGTGGGATAGAGGAGCGGCGCCCCCTGTGAAATGGTCATTCGACCCCCACAGGGGTCGCAACCCACAGGTTGAGAACCGCTGTATTAGATGTTCCTATAAGAAAAATAAACCCACTATCCTTTTATTTTCTCAAGAACCTGCAAATCTTACAGTCCAATCCTACACATTTTACTTGGAACCCAATCCTGGAAAACCTACCTTTTTGGATTCGCCTCTCCAAATTCCTCTAACCAGCATGGCCAATTTTAATATTTGGTTGTGGAACCTTAGGCCATTTCCTCACTGTACTGTTATAGCGCTGTTATTCCACTGTCAACATCCTGTGGTATTCTGGGGTTTGTAGTTTATTGAGGCCAAAGAGCTCTCTGGCTGAGAATTCTAAATGCTCCTTCCTAAACTGCAAACCCCAGGATTCCAGAGGATGTTGAAAAGTGGAATAATAGCACTATAACAGTGTAGTGCAGAAATGGCTTTAGTCTGAAAAGTAACTTTTCCTTGGAAATGGATCTTATACAGTACAATGGGATTTAGTCCCTAATTTGTTTAGAATCTGAGCTCTAATGCAAAAGAGCCAAAGAAAGACAACAGCTACAACACCTCTTAGATTTTGACCCAGCTGCTGGGCAGAACTGTTTTAAAATAATGGAGTTGTTCCTTTCTGTTCCTAGAAAGTAATTCCTGTATATCAAGGAAATATATAGATAGCACTACCTAGTCTTGGCATGGTTCCATTTCACTTTCAAATTGATTTGCATTCATTTATCCTAGTTTGCTTTAGAGAGAATTTTTTTGAGATTACATGTAAAATTCAATAATGTGTTGCTGGAGTTTATCAGAACTAGGCTTTACTGTAATTTTTGAGCATTAATAAATAATAATGTCTTAATTGCTGGAATCTGGCAGTAAGTACAGCCTTTTCCTTTTAACGGGAGTTACAAACGCACACATAAAAAGATGAACAAGTGCATGTATATGAGTTGATGCAAGACAGTTTAGTTTCTTAGGGAAAAAAATATATTGGGAGATATCTTCCATTTCCCAGTGAGTTATATTGGAAGGATTGTTAGATCTCAAGGCCTTGTCCCCAAGTCTCCAGTTTGTCATCCTCAGGCAGGAGACAAGGATGCAAATCCTTCAAAAGAAAAGGGCTTCTTGAAAATCTTCAGCTTGACTATTAAAGCAGGAGCTTGCAAGACCTGAAAGGACTTGGAAAGGACTTTTCAGAGGATTTCTCTATTTAATTGGTTTCCTCCTTTCCTCCCAGGGCCTTTCCCACTTTGCTGTTATAGTGCTATTATTCCACTTTCAACATGCTATGGAATCCTGGGGTTTGCAGTTCAGGGAGGGGCCTTTGGAATTCTCAGCCAGAGAGCTCTTTGGCCTCAGGGAACTACAAACCCCAGAATTCCACAGGATGTTGAAAGAAGAATAACAGCACTGTAACAGCGTAGTGCAGAAAGGCCTCCAGTCACTGTAGTGGCAGTCCTTATCCTCTGCCTTTACCTTGCATCCACCTTCTATCTAGATGCAAGTAGGTTAGATTAAATGGTCCTTATTCTATTTCTCTAAGTCAATGAGAAGGAAAAAATTCATTTCATTTCACCTTGATTTAGGCAGCTACTTTGGCCACTTTTCTGTTTCATAGATTTCTGTTTTAATTTCCAAATAGGAAAATATGTCTTCTGTGTGTGTGTGTGTGTCTGAATGGTAAGCTGTGAACAACTATGGTGGGTACTTAATGCATAAAACTTAACGACATCACCAGAGACCATATATGTAACATAGACTACATAACATAGAAACTATGTTTCTATATATCAAAGAAATTGTTTTTACCAACATATATAACTATATAACATATATAACTATATGTATATATAACATAGAAATTGTTTTTACCAAAATAAAAATTGATACCCAGAAAGGTCTTTTCTGAATGTAGCTTCTTGAAAGAAATGAGTAATAAAACTTTGCAGCCTAAATACCCTAAAGGCACCAGATCCTGTTTGATCTTGGAAGCTAGGCAGGGTCAGCCCTGGTTTAGACTTGGATGGGAGACTGCTAATGAATTCCAGGTGCTGTAGGCTATATACTAGAGCAGAGTTTCCAAACTTTTCATGTTGGTGACACACTTTTTAGACATGCATAATTTTCTGACGCAGTAATTCAGTAAGTAGAGGTAGCTCCTCTACCCAAGCCTGGCCTGCTACCATCCTCACCAGGGTCTTCCTCGGCCTGGGGCAGTGGCGGCAGGAGAGAGACCCCTTCCACCCGGGCCTGGCCTGCTGCCACCACTGCTACCCTTGCTGGGGTCTTACTTGGGCTGGGGCAGCAGCAGCAGCAGACGCAGGCCCTTCACCCAGGTGTTACTCCACTAGAAAAACCCTATTCCGGGGTCTACAATTTTGATATTAAACATGATTCAATGTACCTGAGCGGTCACCAGGATGGGCACGTAGGCAGCAATGGTCAAAGATCGAAAACCAGGTCAGGCCAATAAAATCCCCAGTCATGTAGCCCCAGGGGACCTCAAGATGTGTAAACCCACAACAAACAAAGGGTTCACAGCCCCAGGAAGCTGACCTGAGGTGATTAGCACGCCTGCCCCAAGTTGAGCAAATATTCCATCAGGCGAGGACCAGAAGTCACACTACAAAACATAACCGAAGATCCTGAGACTTTGGCAACACCTTGCAATCTCATCACACAAAGAAGTTACCATTGTGGAGCTTCTTTCTCGTTACAACACCCATTGTTTTCCCCAGGAAAGGATTAGTCCTCCAGCTACTTTTTCCCCTACAAATAGTCCCAGTTTTGGAGTGGCTCTTTGGATCACCTCCGGTCATCCCAGCAGACCATTGCTCCATCCATTGAGTTATTCCCTCAGCCCTCTCCATGCTGAGTCCCACTTCTCTTTTGTTTTTCCCGGACCAAGGACTTCAGGACAAAGGTGCAGTATCACCCCAGCTACACCCCTTCAATATTCCCCTATGCAGTTTCCTCTCTTTTGCTTCTTAATAGGTCTTGAGTGAGTGTGTGAATGATTGCGTTGCTGCGTGAGATTTTCATTCAATAAAATCATTTATTGGACATTTTTGTTTGGTTTTTGGCTTGGCCTGACCTTGTAAACACTGGGTAAAAAGACCCCGCTAGGTTACCCTGCCTCTCGCATTGCTATTGCTTGTGCTCTGGTTAGTTTCCATTCCCCATCATGTGGAGCACATTGTGTTGTCCCCCAAGGGACCCCAGAAATCAGGGTAACAGAGGCCTGGCCCACAGTGGCAGCAGGAGAAGCAACCTCTCTACCCATTACATTCACACGACACACCTACACACTGCAGTCGACACACTAATGTGTTGCGATGCACAGTTGGAAAGCTCTGTATTAGAGGAAGGAACTGGCAAAACCACCTCTAAATATTCCTTGCCTATGAAATTAATGGGGTCACCATAAGTCAATATGTGACTTGAAGGCTCATTCAAACATTCGCAGTACAAACTTAGCTTTGACCCCGGGGGCCCTACAGTATACCAACAACAAACATACCCTTTGTTTCTTTCTCCTCTTCCCACTTTCTCTCTTTCTTCTCAGTTTACTTCAATTGGAGCAAATGGAGTTCAGAGTGCAAAAAGTTTGCAATCAATTATCTCAGGAGTGGGGAGAGGAGAGGAGAGGAAGGAATCTTGCCCTTCCCTGGAAACTCATGCCATTTCTGCCCTACACCATTATAGTGCTATTATTCCACTTTCAACATCCTGTGGCTTTCTGGGGTTTGTAGTTTACTGAGGCCAAATAGCTTTCTAGCTGAGAATTCAAAATGCTCCTCCCTAAATTGCAAACCCCAGGATTCCATAGGATGTTGAAAATGGAATAACAGCACTATAACAGTGCAGTATGGAAACAGCCTTGGACAAGAGCAAACTTCTGCAGTCTTTTCTGACTTGTGTCTTCTTCTTCATGAATGATTTTTGCCATCTTGACAACACTCTGATGTTGCTTGGTCACAAGTGTTCCTGTTTTTGTTTGTGGAACATTGGAGGGTATGTGAAAACTCTCCATTAATCTTTCATAAGGCAAATAACCAAGACAAGTCTTTCTATATGATAACCAGAACTTACTTTCATTATTGAGATTCATACATCAGTAATAGAAGTAAAAAAAGTATTTCTTCCCAGGAAAACAGGTACATATTAATGGTAGTCATATATCTGAGGACCTCTTTTGATCTCTGATCTCCTGAATAAATATTAATATGAAGTATTACTCCACAGCAGGATTTTATGATTCACTGTTGCTCATTAGACTTGCATCTTTCGTGGCCTTTCCATTTTCACTGACTTTATGCGATTGACCTCTTCTTTTTAAATGCTTAGAAACCTGGTGTCTTGCCTGTGAGAGATTTTACTGGAGCAACATCAAATGTAAAACAACTGTCAGATTAAGTGGCCTGTTGCCACAGGGAGACTTCCAAGTTGATTACAAAATTAATCACTGAAACTTTTTGCAAGTAGCATTTACAGAGAGAGAAAAAAACCCACACAAAATACTATGTGCAACACAATTCTGTTTTTTAATTCAGAATTTGTGGATGAATATTATTGTATTATTATTATTATTACATTAAATCATTTTACTACTATTATGAAATCTCTTAAATAAACAATACAATGGGCAAGTCCATTCACATACTACATCTTCTAGACACTTTGTTTCTTCAGGAAATCTGTAATTTTTACAGTTGATGAGGTTACAGTCAGGCAACTAGTATACAGTATAGTATGTAGAAAAACAAATTAAGGAAAAGCTGGTATTGGAACTTTCTCATCCAGTAATTATGGAATTGTGGCAGCTACCTGGTTACAACATATTGTTTCTGGATATTTTAGGTTATTTTTTGCCAAGGGAATCAGCTTAAAACATGGGATATAACTGTGTCAATAAAAACAGATGGTGGAAGGTAGATTATGAATAAAAAACAAGATGTAAGCTTTTGTGCAATGGGTTTGATCTGGAAGTGTTCATACTTCCTGTATACCAAAGGTAATTTCTCTTTCCAGCAATCAGCTCTTGTTCACAGTAGAAGTGAGTTATGGACAAGAATGATTATGGTGCTGGTTAGTACTGTGGTATCATGAGGCCACCTGCTCTTCCCCAAAGATGTTTATAAGTTTTTGCAGTTTTTTTAAAAAATAATAATAAATAAGGCAATGGATTAACATTTAAATCAGGAATCAGGGACATGTGGCTCTCTGAACGTTGTTGGACTGCAACCTGCCTCATCACTCATTATCGTCACACTGGCTACGGCAAACAGGAATTTCAGTCCAATAACATTTATCTGCAACATGTTCCTCACTTGATTTAAATAAATAAGCATATATGTGGTACTTTATGAAAGTAAAAAAGGCATGTGGCCTTACAAAAAACATGGAAGGAAGGGTGATGCAAAATACTGACAGATGAAAAAGTATTGTTTATGTCATTTCAGTTGCAAAGCTGGGATATGCCTAGCCAGAACCGCAGTTCAGGGAGCCACTGAAGAATTCTCTTCTTGTGTTACATCTTCCTCACCCTAAAGCAACCTAGAACTTAATGAAACCACAGGTCATGTTATTCATACCCTAATTATTTTTCTCATACCAGCCTCCCTCCAACTTCCTTAAACCGTATCATATTAGGAAATTACAATATTCCGCCCCTCCTCCTATGAGCTATCCTTGATGGTTTGCCAGTGCCCAGTTTGGAAAGGAGATAATTCCATTTGAATGCAGAAGCAAGTTCCATCTGCTAAGAGGAGCCATAAGGTTCAGTGAAGATAAAAGCCCTTAGTAAATGCCTAGGCTCTACTCTACAGAGTAGTGTGGCACACTTTTACAATCTCAAGGTTTCTATTTTTTAGAGAAATAAAAATAAAATAATGAACTAATGAGAAATGTGGCCGGGAAAACAGAAACTCAAGTAGGCTAGCAGTATTCTCTCTCCCTCTCTCTCTCTGTTTAAGGAGTTGTACACTAGGAAGAAAAGGAAACTGCAATGCATTATTTAGATCCTACAGTTACCTTTATGTGCATCTCCTAAGCTGGATTTCTGGATCTGTTGAACTCACTTGCTGTTACAGCTAACTGTGGTAAGAAGAGGGAAGAGAATGTATATCATAGAAATGACTATGTAAAGTAAATACGGCTGAAGTATTATGTGATACTTTCATGTTTCTAAAACTCTTATCCAGGATGGTTGACAACTAATGACACAAAAATGGCCAGATATAGCCAGCTTTCCCTCCTCTCTAATTTTCATTAATACTTTAATTCTTAAAATGTCATTCCTTAATGTGCAGAAATGCACTAGGCAGAGACAAGAGATGGTAGTAGCCAAACACAATTTGCTTGCCCTCATAAGCCAAAACCAGTCTGCCCACTGTATCTAGAGATTCTTCTTCCACACAGGCATGGCATGATTTTGTGGTTATCTGCAGTGCTGGTAGGGCCACGTTGTCTTCTGCTGCTTTGGACTTCCAGAACTCTAGCTATGTTGCCTACTGCTCAGCTTCCCAGGGTGGTGAAGCACGTGTGTGAGCAGTGAGGGCTTGTCTGGCATCAGCAGAAACAGGCTGAAATGAGTGAGTTGAAGTCAGGCCAACCAGCCAACTATCATCATCATTTGCCACTATTCATGAGAACAGGTACAAAAGTAAGTGCCACCATAGGCTAGTTTTTATATGTGTGACAGAAAAACACTGACAGAAATTTTGTTGTTCTCTATGTGTAGCACTAATTCTATGCACATAATGTCCCCGTCCCAGCCAATACCAGTTTTCTAAACAATCTGTTTTGGCCCTTATGTGTGTACATTATGTGTGTGCAATCAGGAATCTTAAAGAAAGCACATATACAAACTGGAACCTTGCATGATCAAGCCTATGTACTCACACTTTATGTCCATATAAGGAGTATACATAGCTCCATGATCTCCCACTGTGATTCCACTCCATGGCCGCATTGATATATGTGCCTATTTTGTGAACAGTGTTAAAACATCCATTAATCAATTAAGCAAAAGTATGTGTATTTTTCTGTTTTTAATCTTTCTTAATTCTTTGACTACTCTGATGCACGTATGTACCTTCCCCTATAGATGTTGTTTGGTTCACTTTAAATTAATTTGTAGCTGTGTTAAAGCATATTGAAAATCATATTATGATTCCCTGAACTCACACTAAGTAGAGCGTTATGACTTACTCTTTGGTTTTTATTGTTGTTGTTGTTATCAAATGTTGTTATTTTATGTGTTCATAGTATTTTACACTGTCATGTCTTATGTACCTCACAGTAAAGGTGGTTTTCTTCCTTTGTGCTGCTCTATGACTGTAATAAATTATTGGTTGATTGATATTGTGGTTGCTTCCCTGTTGTGTCACAGCTGTAGTCCGACTTTGTATTGCTCTGTAGAGCAGTGGTTCTCAACCTGTGGGTCCCCAGATGTTTTTTTGGACTTCAGCTCCCAGAAGCCCTGAGCATTGACCATAGTGGCTGGGCTTCTGGGAGCTGAAGTCCACAAACAGCTGGGGACCCACAGGTTGAGAACCACTGCTGTAGAGGATGATGTGATATATGATGGCTAGGGATTGGTAAGTACGTGCAGCAGCTGTATATCTTGATTGAACAAGGTATGTTTCTTGCCATGTGCAGGGTGTACTTACACTTCACCTCTGGACTCCATCCAGGGCTAAATGCTGTGTGTGTGTGTAAAATACATTTCAGGAACTGGCAGTGCTGTTCCTCATTTTTATCTGCACTATAAGTGAACAAAAACTGCAATGCAGTTGAATTAGGAAACAGGAAAAACCCTCTAAAGTGCTCAATTGAAGCACACATTTATTCAGCCCCATGAGACCTACTATTCACAGCAGTCTTTGGGAAATAAACCTCCTCAATAATTTGGAAACATTTACTGAACTGCCAATGCTAATATAACAATAAATGTAAACCTTGTAGCGCAGCTTGTCTCCTATTTCAACAAAACACAATATAGCACAACACAAACTGCTCACATCACTTTAGTCAGTCAGTGAGCTTATGCTGTACAAAATGTTTGCGGGAAAGTGTCTTAGGATTCAAAATCACTGGATCTTTAGCTGCCTGCCCGTTTTACTTCCTTGACTCCCATATTTTCTCTGATGGAAAAATGTGTCAGCTATCCATGCATTACAATACAGAATGTGTTCCATAACATGCACAAGGATTGTTTAGAGAATTTTCATGGAAGATCTTGAATACCTTGCAGCAACATCACATTATTTGCTGTGATGTTTAGAAATTTCTTGCTGCGTGTATCTAGGCGCAGGACTATATCAAAACAGTTAACATCACTTCAGTGTTTCTTGTCTCCCATGTGGCAGCACATTTCATTATGGACAGTACATTAAATCCAGTATTTATGTACTGCTAGCAAATTCAATTTGCATTCTGCAAACACAGAATTTTTCCTGGCTGCCTTTTGAGAGCTGCCCTCTTCTAGAGTAAGGGCTGTTCCTATGCTACATTCTGTCATATATTCTGTCTTCGTATTTCCAGATTCACCTTTGTGCTTATGGCTGCATATATTTTCTCCATTTCCACATACAAGAAATAGGTCAAGTATGTGAACAAGAGGTATGCTGTATGTCAAATTTTAAGAGGAAGAGATGTAAAAATACCTTATTTGTCAGCCTCTTTGGGCTGTCAGAATATCTCGGACTACCCATATGATGCATTTTAGCTATCTGTTGCAGAAGATCCCAGATGCCTCCCAAAAATCAAATGCCTACAGTAGTCCTGGTGAGGCTTCTTTGGGGAATTGGATTTCATGCTTTCCTTAAGAAAATGTGTTTATCCCCTATGCCAGGCCTGGAGAACATATGACCCTTCAGAAGCTGTGGGACTGCAACCTCACATCTATACTCTCCAACTGTCCTGATTGCGCATGGAGAGTCTTGGGCCCTTTCCGCATGAGACGAGTGAATCGCTCCATGGCATTACTTACCGGTTCTTCTTGGGTCCGAGGTAACACAGACTCTCCCTGGAGCCCTTCCGCAGGGCTCTTCCATTAGTACAGGGCGAACGAGAGCAGTGCGAGGTCTTTAGATCCGCACTGCTCCAGCTGAAAATGGCGGCTTCCTGTGACTTCCGGCTAAAAATGGCGGCTTCGTGAGTGCGGACCAACCACTGACGCTGGCCACACCCACAGCCCGCCCTCCGTTAATCACAGGCTCACATTGGTGCGAGCCTGTGCATCTGCACAGGTGAGCAGGAACGCAATGGCGTGTTCCAGAAAATTGAAAGACTGGATTTTTCCGGTCTTTCCTTAGCATGCTGGAGGACCACTTGGGGGCGGTTTGGCTTGGACTACGGTGCGGAACTAACTTAAATAGTCTGCACCTAGTCCGATCCAAGGTGTGGATGACCTCCGTGCCAGGACTCCTTGGTCCGTTGTAACATCCATGTGCGGAAACGGCCTTGATTAATCCTGTTATCTTACTTTCTTCACTGCCCTTAAAATGTCCCAGTTTCTCTCTCTTCTCTCACTTTCTCCCTTTCTCTTCAGCTTACATCAGTTGCTGCAAACTAAGGCCATTTCTACACTACACTATTAGAATGCTTATTCCACTTTCAACATCCTATGGAATCCTAGGGTTTGCAGTTTGGCGGGGGGCATTTAGTATTCTCAGCCAGAGAGTTCTTTGGCCTCAGTAAACTGCAAACCCCAGGACTTCATAGGATGTTGAAAGTGGAATAATAATGCTATAACAGTATAGTGCAGAAATGGCCTAAGTTCAAAGCGCAAAAGTAGTTTGCATTCAATAAATCCTGAGAGGGGAAGAGGAGGTTGAATCTTGTCCTTCTCAGTAGGCTCATACAAAAGCAAACTGTAGCAGCCTTTTCTACCTTGTGTTTTCTCTCTATTAACATTTGCTGTCTTGATTGCACTCTGATGTTGCCTGATTGTAGGTGTTCTGGTTTTCATTGGGAAGGAATGCTCATACCTAATTTTTTTTAGCTAAACTGCATGAGCCTGATGGGAATTACAGTCCAAAAATACCCTCCAACACTATGATAGAAGCATACGTCATATGTATTTTATTTGCTACTTTTCTCTGTTCAATGGTGAAAACAGAAAGCTGAGCTTCTGATATAACCCAAGGCCCTCAACTTCACCATAAACAGCCAGAGAACATGAGTGAAAGTGTGATCCTTCACAAATGCCAGATTTGATACAGATTTGTGGAGTGGTGTGAGTTCTATGTTGGGTTCTAATGTGTTACCCAAGATATAAAGATATCTATAGTCATGTCCTTAAATGATCCCTCCCAAAAAATCCTCAAGAACAAAGATCAGCTCAAGTTTGTCAGCTCAAACTTGGGTATCAACTACATTTCAGAATGCCATTTATGTGTGAATAGGAATATTTAAAACAAGATAGATAAGCTCACAATAAACCTTAGACACTCATAAGGCTTAAGAAGTCACTGCAAGAAAATGTTAAATAAAAATTGCTTTAATTTTCAAAAGAAAAACTAAATCAAAGATTTCATTAGGTTAGTTAAATAACTGCTACATTGCTTGGAAAATGTGATAGTTAGGATTACTGACTGGTTTATAATTATTAATCTAAAATGGCTGAATAGGCACAGCATGATCTTGACATAATCAGGATGACTCACTGTGCCTTATACTGTTTAGCTCTGCTGAACTTTCCAAGTTCAAATCTTAAATCCAATTAAATCTGAGTTCAAGTGTTGCCAGTCTATCCAGTGTAGTAAATAACACCACAGCTGTTCTGTTCCCTGACTATAAGGGGATTCCGTATCCCACCATTACTATGTACGCTTCTGCTTTTCTGGAAAAGCTGAGATGAAAGGAAGCCTAGACACCATGGTGATGCTATAGACTTTTTTTTCTTTTATATTTTAGATGTTTTTCATGGCTTCCTGCTCCTATCTATCTATTTGTGTTTATATCTTTTGTTTTACCTATACTCAGACATTCCTTCAAAGTTGGGACTCGAGGCAGTTTACAAGATAAAAAGAAATACAAATTAAAAAAACATGTGTAGCTAAAAACATAGAAAAAAATTATGACTGAAATAGTATGTCTACTGAATTATTATCAGGGGCCAGGATTCAGCTTCTCTAGGGAACAGCAGCCTTGAAAGGAGAACAAGCAGATGCAAGCACACCAGGAGCTAATCAGGCTGGGATGACAGCCAGCTGGCTCCAGCCTTTGTAAGGAAGGCAGAGGATGGGGGCTCAGCACCAGAAACAATGTGTGTGTTTGCTGGTCCTTGCTGTTGTGTATGCTGCAGATTCCCTGCTCGCCATCTGCCTGCTTTCTCTGACCTTTGGACTGTTTGACCTTGCTAGCTGCTGGATTCCTGACCTTTGGGCTGACACTGGACTTCACTTCTGTTTCGGCTTTATTGGACTGCTAAGCTGTATCCATTTGCCTGCTGAATATCTTGGCACTCCATTGCCTGACAACGGACAGCCAACACCTATGACACTTATAGCCACTTAAGACACTGATTCAAAAACAAAGAATAAAAGTAGTGTAGCATGTGTGGTGCCATGACTTGAGAGCTGACTATGACCCTGGAGACCAGAGTTCAATTCTTATTTGGCCATGGAAACCCACTGGGTGGCCTTGAGTACATCACACACTCTCAGCCCCAGAAAACCCCATTATAGGATCACCTTAGGGTTGCCATAAGTTGAAAGCAACTTGAAAACATACAACAGCATGCTAAAAATACCAGTTCCCCAAAGTCTGCTAGTATAAAAAGGTCTTCACCTGCTCATACCACTAGAAGATACAAGGCTGAGGAATCACACATTTTCCCTCTCTTTTCACATCACCTGACTGCAAGTACTTTAATTCAGGCACTTATATTTTGCTGACACTATTTGTCTGTCTATTTAATTATTCTTGCTATTTTTATGTATTCTCCTTCTATTCTCTATTGCAGGAGTTGGCAATTTGTGGCTCTTCAGATGTTGTTGGGCTACAATTTCCATCAGTCCTTAGTCAGAATACTTAGGGATGAAGTATTATGGAAATTGGGCCCCAGTTGCCTATGTGATTGCCTCCTCCCATATGATCCATGGCCCTTTCCACATGGCATTTGCCATGCGGAAGGGCGCCTGGAATGTCACATGATTGTGAGGAGCGATCTGCACGATGCACTCACAATTGCGTGATGCTCCAGGCGCCAGCAGGCGCCAATCGTGCACCTTTTCATTTTCGGCTGGAAGCCAAAAATGGTGCACAATCACGCATTGCTCCCAGACCCCACGCACACTTACCCAGCGTGTGGAGCCTCTGGAGCCATGCCGGTCGCACTTCCTGCCCCAGTGCAGCCTGGGAAACTCCCAGGCTGCACTGTGGAAGGAAGAGGCGGGGCTCTCACACAAGCAGGCAGCTTGTGCGGAGCTGAAGCAGCAGGGATGTGAGAGCCTCTCGCTGGAGGCTGCTCACATAATCCCTGTACCCCAGTCCTGGAAAAAGGTAAGGTGAAGAAAGGGCCCATGTCATACACTGAGATCTTCTGGAGGCTATGTGCTTCAGTAAGTTAAAACTAGGTTGACAACTGTCATGGCAGAGGACTTTTTCTTCAGCCACCCCTAGACTGTGGAATGACCTATCAAAAAAGATTCAACAGCTAAATACACTGATTGAACTTAACACAGCATTAAAGGCTAGTCTCTTCTGGCAAGTGTAACTAGATGATTTTTAAATTATGAATTTTAAAGCATGGATTGTTTTAATATGTATCGGTCATGCTGTTTGTTGAAGTAGGGGAAAGGACAACTTCCAGCAAGCCACAGAGCAAATGCTGTTGTCTACAGCTACACAGCCAAGAGAGTTTTCACAGTAAAAGTGCCAGCCAGAGGGCTCTGGCTGCAAATACTCCCCCTGGATTAAAGGGGGAGTTGAGGATTACCCATTGGGTTCCAAATTCCCATTCCTTGTGCTTATTCATGAGTAAATGCACATTGAATGGGAAGGACCAAGGGAACTGCATCTTGCCTTTGCTGTGAAACACAACTGATTGTATCTTAGACTCTGACAGCCTTATTCTGGCAATCTGCTTTTTAAAAGAATACACTCTTTGTGAAGTAACAAAAGTTAAGAATCTTTCTGATTAAAAGGGCACAGCTGAGGCTCCACAGCTGTCTTCTTTTTGCAATTAAGGGCTAAGTAAGTTGTGTTTAACTCACAGGTCTGGGAAAAATAAATTGGAAAATTGGGTCTTGATGTCTTCAAAAGAGGATAATTAAGGATTTAATTGCATATACTTTGTGAATAGTCTAGATTGCATTTATTTTCAAGATGGGGGTGAATTGTAACAGCATGAAAGAAACCAAAGCATAAGAAAGTACAGATGTTATCTATTCCATGCTGATATAACTGACTTGCTGAGCGCCTTTGGCCAGCCATGAGGGAGGTGAGCCGCTAAATGAAATTGCTGAATTGAATGAAAGATGGAAACTTCCCAAGAATATTTTCAGGACTTTTTACAATGAATGATGGACAGAACTTTTAAGCTTGAGAAGGAAATATGATATAGCCCGTGAAGGATGAGATCAAGGAACTGTGGGAAGACAAAAAACTAGAGAGAGACATAGAAGTCTGCAACATTGAAGTGAAGAAGGATGAAAATTATATGGAGAGGCAAATACAAGTTGACCTAACAGAGTAAACTACTGAATTGGGGGAGATGTATGACCAAGAAGCTGTAGTTTGGCTTTATAGCCCAAGGACGGAGAAGGAGGTGGCTAATCTAAAACTGATTTGTAATCAGATTACTTTGATGGCTGAATGGAACTAAACTGACTTAGTCTGCTTTTTAAAAATATATTTGCATTAGCTCCAAAGTTAAAATACATAAATGAACACTTAAGAGAATAAAGAACTCACAAAAGACAACACATACACACACACACAAACCATGACTATTTAAACAAAACAACACAAACTATCTAACCTAAAAGAAAAGAAAAAAACTAAAATGGGGCCAGAAGGATATGTATATGACTTCCAACCCCTCAGCTGATGGTTATAAGATAAAATACTAAATCTACTTCATCATTATGTAACTTAGGCCATTTCTGCACTAGCCTGTTATCCTGCTATTATTCCACTTTCAACATTCTATGGAATCCTAGGGTTTGCAATTTAGGGAGGGGCCTTGAAAGTGGAATAATAGCACTGTAACAGCCTAGTGCTGTCTGGATTCTCTTTAAACCTTAAGAGAAATAAAATGCAAGAGCCTTCTCTTCATGTTGCAGCAAAAAAAAATCTTCATATAAAAGGGTGTTAAAATGCAATGAAGCATTAGGAAGAATCAGTTCCAGTTTTTCTTTTTCTTTTTTTAAAGGGGGGAGAATCCTTTGAAAGCAACAGAAGACTGCCATCAAGTGGCTGAAAACAACACACAAAAATTGGCATGTTTTCTAGCTATGTTACACTGCTGCAATTAGAAGAAGAACAAGGAGAGGGAGGAAGATGACTTTAGAAATCATCTTTTCAGTATTGGAAGAAACATTTAAGTGTGTGCAGATACAGGACAGATGTAGATCATGGACAGATGTCCATGAAGAAGCTTCAAATTTTACGTGGTACACAATATTGGCCAGTAACTAGGAAATTAATTTACGTAAACACTATATTGAAAAAGCTCTGGTTTTTTAAATCAAGGAGTCCAAAAGTAAAAAACAAACAAATCTTTAAATAAACATGTTTTCTGCAAGGTATTTTTGTCAATGTTGCGCTGAGATCTTCTTCATATGTAACTGGATATTAGATTAATGAAACAGTGCTGCATCTCCATTGCCCACTAAATGTTTCAACCCAGAACTCCAGGAAAGAGGATGAAGTATTTTATGAAAAATCAGCACTGTAGGAAAGGGACTTTCACATGTCCTGTGTTCAGCAGGAATTACATCAATACATAAATCATACATTCACCAGCAAGAGAAAAAGCACAATAGCCAAACGTAGTAGCCTTTGCCCATCTTATTAGATACTGTGTGTGTGTGTGCGTAAATCTTTAGTGCTCAGCTAAAAATCATCGCAACTGGCAACAATCAAATAAAACACAACTGGACAAAGCATCACAACAACAATAAATGCAAATAATATGCAGTCAATAAACGAACAATACAAACACTATAACAAATGGAACAATATATAATTACACTGATGTGTTCTAAAACGCCAGTCAATTACTTTCACCACCCCTGTGTGAATCTTGTGAATAGTTTTGATGTCTAGATCTTCTCTTACTTCCAGCCAAGGCAAATTTTGCAACCATAGCAATGATATAAGCATCACTGCCAGCCAATAAAACACAAATCTGCTCAAAGGGGGATCGATTGGAAAAGGAAACAGAATGGAGAATGTAATTAAGAAATTTTTGCCTAGCAGAGGTATATAGGGGGCATTGCAGTAGATAGTGTTGGATGTCCTCCACTTTCCCAGACTCACAAATGCAAAGTCTTTGGTGGACAGGGATATTGTCATATCTTCCCTTCAGACAAGCAGATGGCATACACTGAAAACATAAAGCTGTGGATGCTTTTCTGAGTGGAGCAAAGGTGCGATTAACAAAATATTGCTCCATTCCAAAAGATGTTTTATACGATGGGTACCATAAAGAATATGCTGTTTGAGAGAGCATGTATAGGTCCCCCCATTTAGAAGCAAGGTAAATTTTTTTCTTTGACCAGTTGTTTAATTCTTTTGGAAGAATACATAGATAAGGCTTCTAAATTAATCCCATAATGATGGAGTATTGTCCTTACTGAATTTGTCCAGGTGCTTTGGGAGGGGGATTGTAATTGCTCTAGGAAGCCGGGTGTCGCTCATACTAGCCAACTTCAGCCAGTATAAGGCTAGAGCCACATGCACACCAGCTTGTAGAGAGGTTAACCCAGTTTCAGCCCTTAAAAGGGAAGCAGGGTTATCTTTCGGGGCAGCCAACAAAGATTTCAAAAAAGTGTTTTGCACAGTTTCTAAAGGGAAGGTGTTATCATATCCCCAGATCTCTGCACCATACAATAATTGTGGGACAATTTTCTTCCAGAAGACCTCAACAATAAGAGCATCCAAATTCCCCCCATAGAATCTATAAAACCTCAATAAGAAATTACTAGAATGGGAGGATTTTAGCTTAACTGCATGGAAGTGAGTTTTCCATGACAATTTTGAGTTAAAACCCAAACCCAGATATTTAAAATAAGGTTGCTGTTCTATGGGATTTGCATTTCATCTCCAACTGTGTGATTTTCTCTTCTTCTCAAAAAACACCGCTTTGGTTTGGGAGTGGTTTACTATTAACTGCTCTTTTAAACAAAAGGCATTCAACTTCTTTAGAAGTCTCTGCATCCCAATCAAGGTGGCAAAGATCAAAACTATGTCGTTAGTATAGAGGAGAGCTGAGAGTTTAACATCTTGGATGGAGACTGGGAAGCATTCTGGTCCAATCAGTTCTTTGACAATATCATTTATATAAAAGTTGAATAAAAAGGGATCCAGAAGACATCCCTGACAAACTCCTCTATGTGTAGGGATGATATCGGATAAAAGACCATTTGCCCCAAGTCTAACCCTAAGGGAAGTATTCGTATGTAACAGCTGGATTAAAAAGAGCAGCCTTCTTTACTAGATACTGATAACTTTAACCAGAAAACAAACAAACAAACAAACACTGGTATATCTGAACTCAGAGTCTCAGTTTCTCAGAAACTGTGCTTATTAACATGAGTCAAGAGAGGGGCTACTGGTACAATGTAATCAAAATCAATATCAAGAATTCCCTCAATGAGGGGACCTCAGAGGTAGGAAGCAACAAACTGCAAGTACCTTAGTTGTGTGTTATGGGGTAACAATGGCATAAGGAAATCACATTTCAAAAGTAATGTAGCGACTAGTCACCAAATTACTTTACTGATGGAATGTGGAATGTTTTTAAACTTGTTTTTAAATGGCATTTTACTTTTTTTTAGAGAGACATCTTTATCAACGGTTTCTAAAAACACTAAAATTCTTCAAATACATATGAGAAAAGACAGACAGCATTAAAAAAAGATATAATAAGGAGAAATTAAAATTTTCAAAAAAAGAAGAAAAAGAAAGAAAATAAGTCAATTTTCATTATCCCTTTAAACAGAGTATAACAGTGATATTAATTCAAGCCTCTCAACATTGTAGTTGTTGTTTGCCTTCAAGTTGTTTCTGGCTTTCAGTGACTCTAAGGCAAACTTATCATGGGGCTTTCTGGAGCTAAGAGTATGTAATGCACCGAAGGTCAGCCAGTGAGTTTCCATGCCAAGTGGGAAATTGAACTCTGGTCTCCAGGATCATAGTCCAAAGCTCAAGCCACTACATCACACTGGTTGTCAGTTTCTACTCTGGCGACCCTACAGTTGCAGATCTAAAGTAATACCGTTCCTCATACTCAGAGACTTATTTTACAGACTATAACCCCAGAATCCTCTCAAACATAATATACGCCAATTCACTTCTTCTCCTTCCCAACTTCATACCTCCCAAAAAAGAAAAATGAACTTTCTTCTACCAAAGATTAATATATATAGCATAATATATCAATACTATTTTCTGTTATAGGCTATTATATGTTACATTTATGTGACAAATGACATTGCATTTTCTCATCTAAACTTTAAACGCTACTTGCTGACTTAATTACATATTTTCATTACCTAAAACTGTAGATCTGTTACATGTTATATAACATCACTAAATCCAAATGTTTCCATACCATTTTATATTATAAAATTCTTTACACAATTTATTAGCCAAATCCAGCTTTCATGGTCTTATAGCTATAACTATTTCATAACCTAGGTCGTTTCTGCACAGCACTGTTACAGTGCTATTATTCCACTTTGAACATCCTATGGAATCCTGGGGTTTGCATTTTAGGGAGAGCCCTTTAGAATTCTCAGCCAGAAAGCTCTTTGGCCTCAGAAAACTATAAACCCCAGAATTCCACAGAATGTTGAAAGTGGAAAATAGCATTATAACAGTGTGGTGCAGAAATGGCCCTAGTTTCAACCAAATCTATTTCAAGAACTCCCTTCTTCCCTTGTATCCATGCTATCCATTAACCTGTCTCCCCTGCCTTTCCTCTCAGTTTCCCTTCCTTGCCCTTTGTTAATATTTCCAGTTCCTTCCTACTAATGTTTTCAAATGCTTGTCCCGCAACAGTTTCTTTCTCTCATCCCTTTCAGTGATGTAGACTAATTTTTTCATTAAAATAATTTGGTTTCACTCAACCATCCATGTAGTTTGATTACAGCTCAATTTCAGATTATCCTCCCTTTTCTTTCCCCTCCCTTGGGCTGCAATCCTCATTTCACAAACCAGAACTTCTCTAACATTCATCTCCCCGATTCAGTAGCTAATTCCTCCATTAGCTCAACTTGAATTCATCTCTCCATGTGATTTTAAACCTTCTTCGCTTCCTTATTGCAAACATGTATTAGCCCCACATTTCTTCCCCCCTGATTTTACATCTCTCCATGGTTTTACACTGATCTCACAGATCTCATTCCTCAAGCCCTCTGTCAGGTTGCTCTTCAATTTCAAACAAAACAAACAAAAACATCATCCGTTGTAAAAAAAAAAAAAAAAAGCCTGAGAGGATGCCTAAGAAGATTCTATCTTTCATTCAATTCAGCAATTCACTTCTCTTGTCTAGCCAAGAACTGCCAGCAAATCAGTTTTATCAACATCAAAGAGATTGTGTTTGTACTTTCTCATGTTGTAATTTCTCCTTGTTAAAATCCAATTCAGTCTTACAAATAAGATGAGAGTCAGTCTATCCACAAAATATATGCCCATAGGTCCTTAATTATTCTTTTTTAAACATGTCAACTCCCACTAATTTGGCTCTTGCTTACAGGAAGAAGGGGCTGGAGAGGCTCCGTTGTTCTGTTTTAATCAGAAGAATTCTTCACTTTTGTAACTTCAAAGGTTTAAGAAATTTTCTTTAAAAAAGCAGGTTGCTAGCATGGGGCCATTGGATCTTCTGATCCAAAGAACTGCATTTTGTGGCGAGGACAATAGATATCACTCCCACAATTCTTCCCATTCAAAACAATTTACTCATGACTAAAGGCTAGTGATGGGAATTCTGGACCCTGATGGGTGATCTTCCACTTCTCCTTTAATCTGGGACGTTTTTCCAGTCAGAGAGCCCTCTAGCCAGCAATTTAACTTTGAAAACTCTCTTTGCTGCATCTAAGAGTGTCTGCCTGCCAGAAGTCAAGTTTTAAATGCCATTTTAGAAGCATTTTGGTCAGAAATTTTCATGTTTTATACCATTCTCTTATCCTTCCACTTAAAAACCCACCCTAACAGATGACAAAATGAGAAACTTGGAAAGTCACCTTGTACCATTGCAATGAATAATAGCAAAGACTTTGGTCACTTCTGCACGGGGCAAGGAAATCGCCCCGTGACACTACTCGCCAGACTTTTGGGCTTCCCGGTCTGGTCCACGCTTCTCTGGAGCAGTGCGTGGCCACCACTCCGCACTGCTCCGGGGACAAAAATGGCGGCTTCCGGCTGGTCGAGTGGTCTTGACCAACCACTGAAGCTCGCCAGCCTAAAGCCCGCCCCCAGCAGATCACAAGCTCGCACCAATGCAAGCCTGCGAATCTGCATAAGGGAGCAGGCTCTCAGTGGCGTGCTTCGTGCTTTTGAAAGACCTGTTTCTAGCAGTCTTTCAAAAGCAAGCTGGACGACCACTTGGGGTTGTTCCGGGGTGGGCTGGGGTGTGGATGTAAGTTAAGTAGGTCTGACCCAGTCCGCTCCCAGGTGCAGACGTCCTCCCTGGAGGATGCTCTGCCCCATGTTAAAAACCCCATGTGGAAATGACCTTTGTTTCCAAATACTGTAACATGTAACAGGAATTTCATATGGCAGCTTTCCAAGTTCTGGAAGGCCTAGTATTCTACCTAATACCAGCACTCAATGATGGACAACAGACAAGGGCTTTGTCTGGTGAGCTTGTAGATCCAAGACGTCCGACTTCTACAACTGTTTGTGCTACAACTGATACAAACTACTTTAACCATATTTCATTATGGCTTCATTAGTTTTAAGGAAATTTTGTCTAGCTTACTTTAATCTTTGCTGGAGAACTTCCTAAGCTATCTAGCTGCTGCCTTCAATCCTGCACAAAAAGGACCAACCACTTTCTGGTTCCTGTTGCTTCAGTGCTGGTGAAGTAAAATTGAATCCTACTGGATATCTATGGAAGCCAAACTATTCAAGCTTGAGTAGAACAAGAGTGAGAAAGGAAGAGGCTAAAAGCCAAGTGGATAGTGCCATATATTTTCTATTTCTGATGCAAGAATCAGTCTTTAGTGGGATTCATTATCTTGAAGAAGGAACATGTTTTAATGCGGGGGGGGGCATGATATGCTGCTTGAAGTTTACCACAAAGCAGTAGATATTGGCTGAGTTTGATGGCTCTTGGCAGCAGCCTCAAACACACTGTACTTGGCAAGTCACTGGCCTAAATCCATCATTTAGAGGAGGAGACCTGGCTCATTACCAGCTTTAAAAAAGCAGTCAAGACTGTTCTCTTCTGACAGGTCTTCCCAGATTAGTGTTCCACCGCCTCTCATCAATTGTCCCTTTGTTTTTAATTTTGTTTTTAATTTGTTTTTAATAGTTAATGTGTTTTAGGGGGATAGAAGGGTTGGTGGGTGGGGAGGATAGGCTACATTTTAATGTTTTAATGTATTTATATGTTCTTGTAATGCCGCCTCGATCCACTGGGAGAGGCGGGATAGAAATAAATATTATTATTATTATTATTATTATTATTATTATTATTATTATTAACACTAGCAGAGTGAAAATCCTTTCTAGCATAGTTGTGCTGGTTTACATTGTGCCTTATATGCACTTGGCAAATTTCTGGCTTAAATCCAGTGTAACAACAGAAAAGTGAAAACCATTTCTTGTATATTTGTGCTGGTCTACAATGCTGCACAAGGGATTAACCAAGCTGTTGCATGGCTAGTTATACAATCACCTGTGGACAACCACTTACATAATATGTTGGATGCCCGCTTTGTGCTAACTCTCCCCCGGCAGCTGCCAAGCCCTGAGAGGGGTTGCTGCTACTTGTTACAGGTAGGGAGAGGGGAGGCAATTCAGACCATGCTGTAGCAGCTGGATTCAGCTTGGAGGTGGAAGAAAAAGAAGGGTGTGCTGATAGAGCGTACCTTCCTTTTCCTTCCCTGGGAGCTCAGAGCAGCTGTATCTTAATGGTCTAAATAGCCTGCCTTCTCACTTCTCTTCCTATCATTAAGAGGCAGCAACAGCAGCCCCTCCTGGGCCTTGACAGCTGTCAGAGGAGGTGGGTTTGTGGATGGAGCCCAAAGACAAGAGAATAGCTATGTGTGCTCCATCCAAGAAGGGATATATACACACGTGTCACTAGCAGGATGCTGGCCAAAATGTGAAAATGCTAGCACTGACACCACAAGGACACTAATTGATACAAGCAACTGTCTCTAGATGGTATGAACGATAATTATCTCCCTTATGAGATTGTTGTGAGGAACATGTTTTAAGAAATCTTACACATTAATATTAGTAGTGAACAGATAAGAAAAAATGTCAGATGCATCCATGCTTGACTGTAACACTCATCTTTGAATTTCCAATTCAAAACTCATTCCAATATTTTCTGAAACAATTTTTTTTAAAAAAAGTGGAAAGATTGAATTATACTTCTCATGGAAGGAGAATATTAGATGTTGAGTTGATGCTTATTTAAAGAGCAAATACTTAAGGAACTCATCAATGCAAATATTTGAGTTTAAAATAATGGCCAAAAACAGATTAAGTCTAGCTTATTAGGTAGCTATTATACTAAAACTGAAATAATGTTCTTCATCACATTTCAAAATGAATGTCTCTCCTGCTAGGTTAATGTAACTGAGAGATTTCTGCATCCATGTGCAACCATCTGTCCCATGTTATGCAAGAAGACAGCTACAGCTAAGCCTTGGCAGATTCTCCTAATTATTTCTAGCTCATTGGTTAGGAGGTAGTTTTGTCAGGACTTACAGAGAGGTAAATGTAGTAGTTTATCATTTGGCACTGAAAAATGTAGACTATGCAACAACTTTTAACTGCAGGTATCATCCTGAGGTACAGAATTAACCTTCATAACTGCTTAATTATCTTGAATTTATCATTAAGCAATACATTGTCACACATTTAAATATGAAAAAAGAAGAAGAAAGAAAAAAATTTACAATGAAAAGAAGTTTTGCAAAAAAAAAAATCTGGGTATGATTTTACAAGTGTGTAGGTGTTTCTTTTCTTATACACACTTAGAATAGACAGATAATATTCAGTTACAAGACCTTCACACAAAGCCCCAAATTCAGTTTGTGTGGCAAGACAATTTGTTCTTTCTAGCTAATAACACCTACTTAAATTTACTCAAATGCAAATTTAGGGACTGTATGACTAACATGATTTTGAATTTTTTAGGACATGAAGAAATGCTTATTCTCAACTGCCATACTCATTTTACTTCTATGCTATGATTTACTTGATGGGTTGCCATATGTGTATATGTATTTCATCTGTTAAACTATAAAAAATAGTTAAATAATCCCCGCTTTTTCTTCTGGAAAGCAATAATTTGTATTCAAAAATTAAATGTTCCCTCAAAATAAAGAACTGAAGTGAGGTGTGACATAAACAGCTTGCACAGAAAGATTCAAAGTAACAGTAGTAATTCGACAGTCTTTGAACAAGTCTTTAGGTTAACCTTGTAGGCCTGACTTTAGGTTTGTAAAACATTTGCCACACTGGGGCCCTCAGTCATTGTATCCAAACCTCATACAATAATGTATGAAATGTACCAATCTTTCACAAATTTGAATGTTTATAAGTGTATGAACCCACATACATGGTGAAAAAAATCCACCATGAAGGACTTCTGCTGTATTGTCTTATACAGTATTGAAGCAAAATCACCTTTCCAGAGATGTTAACCCAACCAAAGTCATTCTTTTCTTAGTCAGTTTGAGTTTTGCTAATCTCAGTGCTATGGTTTTCATAATATCTCCCTGGATGGTAAGGGATAACTTTTCAGAATTGCTGAGAAGGATACAGTCCGCCCTCCGTATCCACAGATTCTGTATCAGAAGATTCAAGCAACCATGGCTTGAAAATATATTTTTTTTTAAAAAATCTAAAAAGGAAACTTTGATTTTGCCATTTTATATCAGGGATGCCATTTTACTACACCATTGTACATAATGGGACTTTAGCATCCACAAATTTTTGGTATCCATGGGGGATCTTGGAACCAAACCCTAGTGGATATTAAGGGAGCACTGTACGTGTAGATTTCCTGCACACATTTTATTTTGTCCCATGCATCTGAACCATGCATCTTAAATAGTTTAGAAACTATTTTATTAAGATTACACTGAAGACTTATCTCAGAAATGTTACCTATTGTTGGATGATCTTTCCTCCCTAATAATTAAGACGGTGTGTTGGATTTATGCTTTGGATTTATGCTGATCTGTCTATTTATTTTATGACCTTCCTTTATTCTTTGTTTTTATTGTTTCTTGGCTTTTTCCCTTCTTGGCTTTCCTTTCATATGTTTTATACCCACAGTATTTCTAGTAATTGCTCTTACTGGTATGATTTATTGTATCATGTAGTTTTAGAATGTCTGCATTTGCGCAAAGCCCTTTGGCCACAAGCAATAAAAGTTTGTCTGACTACATTATAGTTTTTGTTTTGTTTTGCATGGGTGTACAAAGACCTTTGTACAAAGTCTATTTTTAACTTCTATATTCATGGGCCCCTAAAAATCTAAGCACACATTAGCCTGCTTTGGGGCTTTTCTGACTCTATATGTCCAAAGTACAAACAAGTACAAAAGTATAGCCAGACCTCCCAACACAAGAGTTCTTTCAGTCTGATCTTATGCAGATTTACTTAAAAATATTTCTACTGAGTTCAATCTTCATGTCAAGTAAGTTTGGTGAGGTTAGCAGCTTAAGGAACAAAATATTCCAACTAAGAAGGTCTACTCCAGTGGTGTATGGTGGACCATTTCTATCTGTAGGAGTTCTTGTTCCAGAACCCCTCATGAATGGTGAAAAACATGAATGCTCACATCCTATATTATGAAATAGCAGTGACCTGTGTGTGGATGCTGCAGCGCATCCACATTCATGTCACTGCCATTTTAGCTGTAGTACATGATGATCCACAATCACCGGAATTTGCAGCTCCTGAAGCTGCATATAAAGATGGTCTGCTGTTTTTGTGTAAAACTGATCACACCAACTTCTTCCTGGGAAGTGGGCGAAATTATGCTTTATATGGCTCTGTGATGCTTTTTTCACATGGCTCTGGAGCCTTTTGCTGCCTGTGTAGATTCTTCACACATATATGCAAAAATTACTTTCAAATGTTGCTGTCTGTGTTCATGACTAGAAATAGCTTGGTTTGGGTGACTTCTGTGTAAAAGATATAATCTTTGCGATAGCCTCGATCAGAGACAAACATTCCTTTGCTAATGCAGTTCTAATTTTTCCTCACTGCATCCTTCATGTTACATTAGTAAAAATGCTTCCACTATAACATCAAGTCCTATCAGAATGATATAGAGCACCATTTGCTACAGACCTAATTTTTCATACTTTCTGCTTCATTGGTAAAATTACTGGCATATTCGGCAAGAATTAGACATTCCTTACTAATGTTATTGCTTCAGTTCTTCCCTGGAAAATAAATTTTTCCCTGGCAATAGGAAAAAATAAAATATAAAATATAATCCAGACAGACTTAAAAGCTTTACCAGTCTGGATTCTAGGTTCAATAAAGCTAAATTAAGTCTATTTCCACCTGAACTGTACACGCTGATGTTTTTCCATTCACGGAGTGCCTGCTCCATGCATTTATGTTGAACTGGCAAAACAAAATTACAATTATAAACGTTTTCTGGAAGGAGTCTGTTGTACCACACGTACAAAGATTCAGTTTCGAACACACAAGTAGGGAAGCCTAAATTTGGTGCATTGCTAAATAACAAGCAATAATCGTAATTCAGCAGCCATGATGTATCAATATATGAAAACGCAATCCAAGTAAGCCACTCTACTTCATTCTTGCAGTGACTGACACATGACTCCAAGAGACATAGGAACTCCACAAGACTATAGATGTTGTAGTAACAAAAAATAAAGCCTAGAAGGGGAGGGGACAATAAAAAAAGCAGTGAAGATTATTATTTTTCTTATTATATAAAGTATATCTTAACTCCACATACAGCCATAGTGGCTACAATTAAAACCTTTGCCTAAGAGATAATGGGTGAGATATTGGGATGAGCTGCTTCTGCTTGTTACTAGTGGGGAAGGGAGCTGGGAGTAGGTGTCCACATGGCTGCAGCACAGTCTTATTTTAATTCCCTCAGGAATTCAGAGCAGCCATATCTTCATGGTCTGAATTCCCTGCCTCCTTGTCCATCCCACTGACAAGCAGCAGCAGCTCCTTCTAGGACTGACAGCTGCTGGGGAGAAATTTTTGGACAGAACACAAGAGCAAGAGAATAGCTCCCTTTACACCATCCAAAATGGGACATACCTGCGCACAGTGATGTGTTTAAGTCTTTTACTTCAAGTCTCAGCGCAGGTCTCAAGTCTCTACCTTCAAGTCTCAAATTAAGGCCATTTCCAAATGGGGATATAGCCCGCACTGGGACGACCTCACCAGGAGGTCGTCTACACTGCGGGGTGTGCTAGGGCGGTTTAAAAAGGTGAGGTTCTACACCTCAAAGTGCCCTCGTGCGGGCGTGGCGCTGCGTGTTTTATAAAGACCACCTTTCAAGTGGTCTTTTTAAAACAAGAGCGCACTAGCCCATCGCAGCGCCCCATGAAGAACTGCAGGGGTGCGCAAGCGCGTCCCTGCAGAGCTGCCTGGGGGCGGGCTTCCGGCTTGGCATGCTGCCCCAATTGGCGGAGTGCCACCAGCCGCCATTTCGGGCGCCGCCAGACGCCGGCGGATCCTGGCGGCGTGTAGAGTGGCAAACGCGCGCTGCTCCCCACAGGGACGGAGCCACCCAGATTAAGGTGCGCCGCCCTGTTCCACTGTGTCCCCCCGCCATGTGGAAAGGGCCTCAGTCTCAGATCCTTGCAAGATACTTTCAAGTGATGTCTCAAGTCTGGGAGCCAACTTTATATCCCAACCTATGTTCCAAAATTTCTGGACAGAGTATAATAAAGTCAGTTTTGACCATTTAAGTACAGCAGGCCCTCTGCATTTGCAATTTTGCCATCTGCAGCTTCGGGAGTGGGGAATAGGATCCTTCTTACTCCCCTTTCCTAAAGCTGGAGGCTTTTGTGTCAATGGGCATAAAAGAGTCAGCAGCTTGTAAAATGAGGAATAGAAACCTTCTTTTCATTTCCGGAGCTGGACTGTACATTCGGTAAATTGTTACCAGCTATCCTGCATTAATGACACTTGCATATGGCCCAGCTAGTACAAAGGAGGCTTTTATTTCTTCAAGGAATGTGGAGATGCACTCCAAGTCAATATTTCAGCACCATACATTTTCCATTCAGCTTCATAACTTGGAAGTTGAGGTGAAGTTATTCATAAAACTTTTGTGTTATAACATCAAATAAGGTGTGTATTGCTTTAAACAAGGAAGAAAGTGCATTAAGCAAAGGTATTAAAGGAAAATCAAACAAAGATACGGCAGGTAATATTGCTTATCTGCTTTTTCAAATAACCTCTGAGAAACCAGTAATACCCTACAGTTAAATGGAATACTAAGGAAATAAAAATCCAGACTTCAATCTTTCAACACACCAATATGTTAAAACCATTTTTAAAAACAAGCATGGCCAAATATAGTGAATGTATTAGTACCACACCAGTTTAAAAAAACAAAAACAAATATACCTACCTCTTTCAGCATGCTTAACCATGCTTATACCAGCAGTTTCTACAAGACTACTAAAAATCCTCAAGATTACATCATCTCCAAAATCCATGTAAATCAAATACAGTATATTTAACATTTCACACCACTAGATGTCCCTAGTTACATTTATTATCAAGATACTGATCAGAACACCAAGTACTGTTAAAATTTTCAAATTTATTACCAGTCATTTTGACTGATTGGTGAGCATCCCCTAGTTTAATTGAGAATTAGGTTTGGCAAACTGGGCTAGTGTTCCCCAAAATCTGGGAAATGAGGTAGTTTAAATCTCAGTCTAATTTATACACTGTGGTGCTTCCAATATGATTTAGTGGCACAAGAGAGTCTGAATTTCTCTTCTATCCTGTTAATATCCCAATCCCCTTAGTTTTTGAGCTCCCAACCCTCTTATCAGAATTCTGTAGTAGTGCTTCAATGTGTAAACCCCCAAACAGGCAAATGATCTGGCAAAACAGGATGACCAAGACTCCTATGTAGTTGATTCTTCCTCAGGAATTATCAATCCAAAGTGTACTAAATAATCAAGTACTAAGAAATATTAAGAGAGCTGTTGTTTTTAAGCCCCCACAGGAATAAAAACTATCCTATATATAATTACCTGGGAATAAGCTACATTGAATGCATGAAGGGCACTTCTATATGCATACAGTGCTTGTAAGAGTCTTCATAAATTAAAAATGCTTGTGATGATGGATGGAGCAATTAATTTGCCTTCCCTCTGCAACTACCTGCAAGTAAACAAAATTACAGCAGCCTATCTGCCAATTGAGCCCCCTTCTCACTTTATAAAAACAGCTCCAGAGAGAGAAGCAGCTCACTCTTACTACCTCCACCAAGAATGGAGGAAGGAAAGATATCTTTTCTTCTCTGGCTTGAATTTGTACGATGGTCAGTAAAAGGTGGCCCAGTGCAGAACACCATGCTTTACAAGCACACTGAAATCATATTCCAAACAATCATTACAAAGGTTTTGCAACCATCTTAATCTTAGCAAAGTAAATAGCTGCAAAAAGATAATTCTGGACAAATTGTTCTTTTTCCCGCCTCACCCCACATTCATGCATACAGACAAGAGTTTGCATAGATCTGCATATGTATACTTTATAGACATGCTTTCCTGAGGCAAAGTAAGAAAGCATATGTGTAAGATCCACCTTTGTATACCCAAATTAAGTTTCTAGCTTACCACCAGTTCTCAGCTAAGCAGTGACAAACAATAATGACAAATTTTGCCAAACTGATAGCATGCCCATGAAGCTGGAAAAGGATACCTGCATATAACAGAACTACAAACGGAGGAATGGAAATTTGAGAATATAAACACATGGATAAAACAACTTGTAGTCACTGGTCTTCACTTGATCTTTTGCAAGGAGAAAGGTGCGATATACATTCAATAAATAAAATAATGTCATTTCATTTCCTTCATCTGAATAACTCAGATTTTTTCTCTGGGCCTCCACATATGCAACATTCCAATTATGTCTGATGTTCATATTAATTAGCCATTCATAATAGCTTTTAATTATTAAACTAACATGTGTCAGCTGAACATCTCAAACTGTAATTAGAAATAAAACTTCATCAGACTTATTCACACCTCAGAGCTTTGTTTAGTTTATTCATTAAAGCCACCTCAGCTGCACAGTAATTTTTGCATTTACAAAGGCTGTCAGAGAGTTTAAACTTTAAGAATGTAGGAATTCATGAAATAAATAAGAAAGAAAGAACAGTAAATACATTTAGATGCATATAAAATGTATTAACACCTGGAAAATTTTTGCATACCTGAACAATTCAGATTGATTTTCCAGTCTAACATTTCAGTACCAAGTAAATGACATTTTTGTTAGCAATATATAGGTTTAAATCCAATTGCCAGTTTCCGCTAGAATAAATTCATTAAACCAAAGGTATTTACGTTAGTGTTTAACTTACAATTCAGCAATGGATTCAAAGGGCCTTCTGTAGCTGCGATAACTACTGGATGTATGCCTTAGAACATATATCTAAACATGTTCTTTACTTTCACATTCAGTAATAAGCAGGACTATAATCTGAACATTTCAGTAATAGATACCTAAGATGTGGCACAATTTGAAGATGGGTCTATAAAAGCTGGGTAAACAATTACACTACATTTTTACATTTTGACTTTTGTTTTTTTAAACTATAGTACACCATAACTATGTTAGATTTCTGATGTAGTCAATCTTGTCAGTTGTAATGTTGAAAATATATATTGTAGCTCTAACATAGTTGAAACCTGCATAGTGGAATGTACTTTCACTGTGGTCTGAAAAAAATTTGGATTCAAATTATTACTCAGTTATGAAGTGGCAATTTTTTTTTAGTCCAAACAACTACTCTAACCAATTATTTTTTGTGTAGAGGTAGGGTATGTATGCTTCTTCAGATTTTGTCCCACTGAGAATGTTACCAGACTGTACATCTCCACACTTTGATATCATTTAATTGTCAAAATATGATTTAACTGGCAAATGTATTAAATGGCTTCAGTATAAAATGTGCCCTGCTATGGCTACATGACCAAGCAGGACAAGAGAAAAAAATTGGCCAAACACATGCGGTGCTAATTAGGTCAGAAATACCAAGGCATAGCCAGGTTATAGTCAGGAAAACACCAAGATACTCCAGAGATAATAGACTTGCAGCTAGCCTTAATGACTCTGCCTTTTGGACAATGGTGACTGGGAGATTCCCACCAAACTGCTGATTGTCTTAACTCCTCCTCTCCTGACTACACATACCTCTTCTTTGTTCTAAAACCTGCCCGACATGCACCAAGCTATGAGGATGACCATTAGCTCTTTGCCACCTAACACTAAGACTATTAGCCTGTTCCAGACCTCATTGTCCACTCTGCCAATTCCTTTGTTTACTCGGCTGGTGAGCCATTCATGCCCTTGCCCTCCAGACAGAAATCAGGTATATATATTTTTGGCCAGTCAGTTTGCAGTACACCAATTGCTGGTCGCTGCTCTGCTGGTTGCCGCTCTGCTGCTCAGATTCCTGACTGTGTACTGTCTTTAGACGCAAGTCTAAGCCACATTGCTGCTTCTTTCAATTGGTAAATACCATCTACTACACCCTGAAATCTCTCTGTCTAAAACTTTCCTCCCTTTTCCTTCAGTTAGCCTTCTGTGATTGTGTGACTGTTTGGATTTTATGTGTATGATTATAAAACAGAATTTAGCTTACTTTTTGATCTCTGGCTGGTTCTTCTCTGCAGAAGTACTGATAAAAATAGGTGGAATGACCTTGCTAGGTAACCCCCCTCTCACAGGCCTCTTACTTTGTGCCAGTGATACCCCACTGTTTCACAGAGGTACTGTCATCACCGGTGGAGCCTTGGGTCACCCACATTTTGGGGTAACAAAGATGTTGAACCCTTATCATCCCTCACTGGTGGCTGTACTGGTTAGGGCTAATGTATGTTGCAGTCTGGCAACTGGAAGGCCACATGTGTCCCCCACCACACTTTTCATGTTGTTTTAGGGATAAAATGGAATGATTTAATCTGAGGCACTCTGTGTTCCTTAGAAGTAAGGGATACAAATGTAGTAAATAACATTAATTATATTTTCATAATTAATATCAGTCAGTCTGTTTCAAACTGGTGATTAATCAGTTGTTCATTTTTAGTCAACAGTGGTCAAGTTTAAGATGTATGGCATTTTCTCTGTACTTCAACCACTATGTTGAATTTACTGGGCATTTCCCATTATCATATCTGTAGATGGATTTGTTTTTTGTGGGTGGTAATTTTTGTCTCACTTTTTGTAGCTCACATTTCCCCAGTGCTAGCATGCAGACACCCTCCATTTGGTAAGAAATATATAAAATTAAACCAGCAATTCCAGTAAAGTTACCAGTCATCTGTTACTGTTGTGTGATGCAGGAATGGAGAAGTCAGTACTTTGGATCAGAGTTAATAACTGATAAATCTTACTAACTGGCACCTCAGCATGGTTTCTGTTCTGAAATGAAAGTCAAGGAATGTTTTGGATTTTTAAGCCCATCCAGATGTGCTCTGTTTGTACTTTTTATGCACTTTACCAATTGTGTAGCAAATGCTTTAAATATCAGCTGTTTGTGAATCATTGTGATCATAATACAATACACCGTGAGAGTTAGATACTCTTTTATTTTCAATAGCTGCATTCTGGAAATCTCTCAGTACTATGTGAATCATAAAATCCCAGAATCAAAGAGTTGGAAGGGACCACAAGAGCCATCTAGTCTGACTCCATGCCATGCAGGAATATACAACTAAAGCACACCAAGAAGATGACCATCTAACCCCTGTTTAAAAACCTCCAAATGCTATCAACAGTGGCTCTAGTATTAATTCATTTAGAGTAGCTGAGTTTTCCTGTACTACCTCTCCACTTATTCTGGGCTGAAATGTCCTTAACTGCAATGTAGAACACTGTTTTCCTTTTGTGAGAAGACTGAGGCAAAGAAGGTATTAAGGAGTTTCATCTTCTCTCTGTCTTCTGTTAGTATTTCACCTCTCAAACAGGGCATAATTTACCACCACATCCTTACTTCCTCTGGGAATAGGCAAGAGTTGTTCAATCTCCAAAGTCTGAGGCTTTTGTCCCTGTCCCTGTGTCCAGGGAGAACTTGAAGGCAATTGAGAGCTCCAAAGACACAGCATGTTTTCTGCTAAATCTACTTCTATGTTTCACATTCTTCTAAGTATTTGCTCTCTGTGTTTTGAAATTCATAGACATCTCCTGTGCCTTGCCTTTCCAAGAGAGTCTGATGGAGTTTATTTTCTTTCTTTTAAAAGTAAAAAGTAATGTATTTTTTTCCCTGTTCAGTAATTTCTGAACATGAATGAGCATGGAGACACTCAGCTCACAAAGACTTCATCCTTCAACTGAAGTGGAGATACATGGGCCTCAAGCTGTGGCGCCTTCTCTTCAGCAGATTAACCAGCTTGAATGTGCTGCAGGTATAACATCTCAACCTCTGGCAAGAAAAAAATTGGCTCAGATGTTGCAGATCACCACAACAGTTCTGTCACCATCCATGTTCAGAACCCTACATAGGCAGTGCCTCTGCACTCCAGACTTCCTCTGTGAAATGCTCCACAAAATACCTGATTTCCTTTTTCTGTTAACTGAACTCCACACAGGAGAAGCCCTGCCCCCTTAAGCCATGTACTCTTGGAAAACACAGAGCTCAACACACAAAAAACACACAAACAAGTCTCCAAATAGTTCAATGAAACAACCAACCTTAACTCCAAAAACATATGCTCATCTTCAGCTGTCATTCTGCAGCTAACATTATGAGTTTATTTTCTTTCTTTTAAAAGTAAAAAGTAATGTATTTTTTCCCTGTTCGGTAATTTCTGAACGTGAATGAGCATGGAGACACTCAGCTCACAAAGAACATTCTATGAGGCAGAACAGAAATGCATCCAATTTACACTGTATGAGGAAATTGTGATGGCTTTACCTTTTCCTCACTGTTTTAGAATAGAAAAGTTTAGAAATATGCTAATACATAGTTTTATCACTCCCTGAAATCTAATACTTAAAACTTGACTGGCATTCTGTTGAGTAACAATGGGGTATGTTGGATGCACACCATCACAATTCATTCTTTTTTTTATTGTTGTGCAAGTTGGAATTTTCCATCAACTGCACAGTGACTAAAATCTTTCCAAACCCCATCTTTTCTCAGCTGCAGATCCCAGACCCAGCAACTTCCTGATCAGTGGGGGAGGGGGGGCAGCAGACAAATAGCTGGAAGTGTGTGTATGGGAGGGGTGGATGGGAAATTATAATAGTTATGTCTCATAGCTATGTTTCTTGATGCAGGAGTTCAGTCTTCAATATTTTATATATTAGGTATTCCAGAAAAAAGGTGACATTTCACTCAATTTTTTCACAGACTCTGACAATCAAACACAGTTACAGCAACCTTAACAATCTGAGACCTGCAGCTAACACCATATTTACTGAAGGAAATAACAAAGACTCGGAAAGACTATTGATAAAATTAAAAAAAGAAAGTGGAAAGGCAAAGTTGATAGTGGATAATGAAGACATTGAAGTTGTTCTAGAATGTTTATACCTTGCCTCAGTCATTTATCAAAACAGAGGCTGTGGTCAAAAAATCAGATGAAGACAATCTTGGAAGAACAGCTACGAAGGAACTAGATAAAATCCTTAAATGTAAATTTTAATTATCACTAAACATCAAAGTCAAAATCATCCAGGCCACACTATTTTTCATTTCAATATATAAATGTGAAAGCTGTACAATAAAGAAAGCTGAGAAGGAAGAAAGCTCACTTGAAGTTAGGTACTGTCAAAGAAGGAGATGAATGAAAATGAATGATCAAATCAAACTTGACCTTTCACTAGAGGCTATGATGACTAAAGTGAGGCTGTTATACTTTGGACATATCATGAGATGATGTCACTCTTTGGAAAATATGATAATGCTCAAGAAAGTGAAAAACTGTCAGAAAAGAGGAAGACTGCATTACAGTGGATTGATTCAATCAGTGAAGCCACAGCCCTGAGTTTGCAGGACCTGAGCAGAACTTGTGGATGACCAGGGCTCTTGGAAGTCTCTCCTATAGTGTCACCATAATTTGAAGTCAACAAGACCACAAATAACAGCAGCAAATTTTCAATATGAAAGACACAGGCATAAAGTCAGGTCTGAAAGATCCCTAAATCAAACAGGTGCTAAGGAGAAATTGTTTCAGAAATTAAAATTTCTCACTTGAATTCAATGAGAATCTGCGTGACAAAAATTCTGTTAAGTACAGAGGAGAATATATCACATCAAGCATTACACATTCCATATTTCACCCACATCTTATATTTTAGATGATCATATTTCTTTTAAAGATGCCAAAGATGAATAGCTGCATCTAAAATTTAAGCTGAGCTGTCATGTTCATATTCATGGTAATAAGAATGTCAGTTCCCTGATTAAAAGCTTAAGGAGAAGCCAAAACATCCAGGCAAGAAGACATTTATTGCTGACTTAACCACCGGATTACTTCAATTGTTGCAAGGCTTACTATCAAGAGTTGACATGTTACATAACAAAATACCAGCTCACATGTAATATTTACAGAAGGGCTAGGTTTGGCATAGAGAGAAGAATAGCATTTATAAGATGGTGAATAACTTCAAGCCCTACAGATTTTGTTGGCCTACTACGTACACTAGCCATATTTTGCATTGGCAATGGTATAAAATAACAACACTGTAGAAAAGCCATTAGCCTTTTTTATTCAGAATAGCTAAAGAAGGTAGAAACGCAAAAATTGTGCTATAGCATTTTTTTTTAAATTATGGGTAGCACAAAACCTATATTTTTTTATTGGAGTTACAACCACAGAAGAGAGATTTGGGAGGACCAGCTTGGGTGCAGGGAGAGAAATATATAGGGGGAAAGCCAGGTACATTTAACAGAAGACTGTAAATTTAATCCTTTGCCCCCCAACTGACGTTTTAACATTTCAGCTTCGTTGATAAAATATGCTCTAAGTGATTAACTGTGGCCTTCTGGTACCTAGAAAAGACTAGTCTGAACAGCTGTTTGATCACACAAATGCACACGTGATTTATGTACATTCACACACACATCTCTATCTAGATATAATGATCTGCAATGGTCCTTCTGTTTGGGTGACCTGTCACGGTTAAGACGACCCTATGATAGAGACTTCTTGCCTTAGGAAACAAAGTCGTTGAGATGAAATAATATTTGACAGTTATAACAGATTAGACAGTAGTGAAAGTGTAGATCTGACAAGTTCCAAATCTTCAGGCTTGTGAAATCAGCTTATGAGCAATGGAGATTGTCTTCAACATTTGAAGTTCAGTAAAAGTGACAAATATTTAAAAAGTGAAGAAAGAATCTTTTTGAAAAAATGTTAGGGAAGAGACATCCAGTTTTAGAAGGAAGAAGTTATGATTATGAATCATCATAATCACTAAAGAAGAAATGAAAAATTAGAAAACATTATACTGGAAAGCAAAATACATAAAACACTGTATATTTGTAGAACCAGTTTGCAGTGACTAGAGGGAACAAGGTGGTTGCTCAAAATCCTCTACATGCTTACTGCAGCCTGTGAATAGCATCTGCTGCTGTGTGCAAGATGTAGGTTTTGGCATGTAATTGTGCATTCTAATGTTTCCTAACACATGAGGAAAGCAGGATCCTCTAGATGATGGTGAAAGTCCATTAGTTACATAGCCCAGAAGGCAGCATAAAGAAATCTCTGTAAAGAAGTTTCAAAGTTGCGGAATGAAATCTGCGACTTGTGTGTGGGTCAAACATCTAGCCCATTGAGTGCTGTGAGAACAGCTTTAGAAGCTGCTAAAGTATTTTGAAACTCTTATAATATTAAATCCACAGATTCTGAATATGAAAGTGTTTGCCATGACACCAGTGATAACCATGAAACAGTCGATGCAGTTTTGCATTCCAGAAACACATCAGGTTCCACTGGAAGTTCCCTTTCTCCAGTCTGGAACTGTTAACATGTATGAACCGAAAATGTTGTATGGCAATATACTATTCTCAAACTTTTCTAGTTAACTCTGTAGTGTGGATTGTCTACGTCCTTGTGTTCAGATGAAAGAGCAACACAAAGACTAATGCCCCTACTTTAACAAGATGAACAATTTTCCTGAACTGTTATGACGTTACCAGTAATGGTAGAAAATCTTGCCACAGGAATCTGATCTGAGAGTTACAATACCCAGTCCCAGGATACAGTCATATCAGGATACAGACTTGTTAATTTTTCTTCAACATATCCCTTCATACTTACCATTTCTCTTGTTTTTTAAACTGCTTCCCATAGATCAATTTTCCTCACTTAGACCTCTACAAGCTGGTGTCCTCCAGCTGTTCTGGATGGCTAAGTGGCTAGGCCATCAGGGAATGATGTATCTAATACATCTGGGGAGCACCAGGTTGCAGACAGCTGGCCTAACTCCATTATAATTGTACCTTCACTGGGCTGCAGTCCTCCTCTCTCCATTCCACCCTTCAGACTCTCTCTTTTATTCCCTGAGCAATCTCTCCGTATTCTATATTAAATACTCAAAAAAATGTTTTCTATTTTTCCATGTATGTAACATCATTCAGCTGAATAAAACATGCATTCTCTCTACTAGAGCTGTTCAGATTTGACCATTTCATCTTCACAAGTGAGGATGAATAATTTCCAGTTTTCTTTTTGTACAGAATGTTCTTAGATGGTATTGGCAGACCCCAATGTGTTTTGGAAAATTATTCTGTGCAGAAATACAACTGAGATATTTTGCATGAGAACCGAAGGAGTGGTGGGCACACGGTTTCCAGACAGCCACAAGATTGCTGTATTCTGTGTGAAAAACAGCAAGTTTATATAAAAAAAATTATACTCACAAAAATCTTCTGCAGGAAAACTACAAGGCTATGTTTAGGGGGCAAGATTGATGGGTTTAGACCAAGATTTTATATGCATTTTTTTGTTGTTGTTTGTTGCTTTTTTATATAGAAATCTTGTACAAGGAAAACACATGGCAATATGGAAATGGTGAATCTATACCTATAAGATAGTTTCTCCCTAACTTATATAGGACAAAGTAAATGGAATGTCAGATGAAATGGAGTGAGATGAAAGGCGGACGTAGATGTCACAGGTTAAATCTCTTCACAAGTACAGACTTTACTTTTCATATCAGTAATCCATGTCCATTAATTTATTAATACATTCTGCTTGGGGTTACTGCTGCCAGATGAGAAAGGGGGAAACTGCCCCTGGCCTGTCTAATTTGGCTTCCATGAAGAAGGATGCCTTGAGGGGATGCAGTATGTTGCGGTACCTACTGTCCTAATAGGTCCCTCTGTCTCTATCCCTTAGAGGGAGAGAAGAACAGGCAGACACGGCTCCACTGTGCCTCAACCCCAGGAGCAGATGAAAGAACAGAAAATATCTACTGGAATTACTTTTCTCTTCCACTGCCATTCCCTTCTCCTTATGTTTTGCGTCTTATTTAGATTGTAAGCCTGAGGCAGGAACTTTCAAGTCAACAGTTAGTAACCTTGGAGCCTCTTTGGCTGAAGGGAATCATATAAATGCTCTAAATACATACATACATATCCACCAAAACACCATAAAAGCTAACATTTAGCCATCCTAATGCCCTCATTGCACAGTGGTTAAATGCCAGTACTGCAGCCACAAGGTTGTGACTTCGATCTTGCTGGGCTCCAGGTTGGCTCAGCCTTCCATACTTCTGCAGGTAAGTAAAATGAGTACTCAACTTGTTGAGGGCAATTAGCTAACACATTGTAAACCGCTTAGAGAGCACTTAGCTGATAAGTGGTATAGAAATACACATGCTATTGCTATTTTGTGAGTCAGGTTATTTCTGGTTTTAGAGACAAAGACAACTTAGCCTAAGTTTTACTGAGCACTCTAATTTGTTATGAATTAATTTCTCACTCTGCATTAACTTGGACTGGTCTGTGGTAAGTTTGTGTTTTATCTCTGACAATGCTTATCATTGCTTTAATAACAATGTTTGTGTTTATTTTCCACATTCATTTCACATTTCTGTGTGTTGAATCTCAAAAAAGTAGCCACCAATTCTGGCTCTGATGTTTCTTGTACAAGTTTTCATTGATTCCAGAGGAATATATATGCATTGCCTCCTTTTTTTTTTTTTTGGATACTTATTCACAAGTGAGATAGTAATTTTTCTAGCTCAGTGCCTCTATTTGGATAAAGATGCTCTAAAACACTTATATGGAATGGATGATGGAATACTAATTCATTTTTAGATTTCAACCAAACAAACAAATCTGTATTTTAGTCTATGATAAGCACTATAAAAAAGAATAAAACTTTAAATGAATGGGACCTTGAACATGAAACACAACAGGTTACTTTTCTAAATGAGGTGATGGCTTGTACTCAGGCTTGACAGAAAGTACTTGCAATAGCATAAAATTTAGCAACACTAAAAGCAACTGATTTATTTACATCAGAAAGAAGGAAGGAGACATAAAAAGAATCTGAGTAGCCTGGAAAATTAACTGAAACAGATTCAGTCAAAATTTTCCTGATATCATGGTAAAAAAAGCCAGTAAAGGAGAACACAGATTACTGATATGATTTCCCCTGAATCCCAAGGGTGCACACAATCAGAAAGCGGGTTTTTAAGGATATTTTCATACTTCTTTTCATGATTTTTATACCACATCACATTATAGTCTAAAACATAAACAAAACATTAAAATAGTTCAACATTTCAGAATGGATTTACTGCCCCGGATGCTGGCTCTTAAACAATGCTAAACCCTGGAAAGCATGTAAAAAGCAAGATGATTTTACCTCTGATGACAGTGGCCTGCAGGAATCTTGCTCAAAAGCCAGCCTTAGAACAAGGAAGCATTTATGTATCCTGTCTCAAGGAGTTCATAATAATTTTATTATGAAATTGTTATAACATGTTGTAAGTAACATATATACATACTGGCCTACATCCAATCTCCTGTCCCCACTGCAGTCTTTTCAGGTATCCCAAACCAGCTCTGTAAACTTTTGTAGCTCTTGAGCAGGTATGGGAAATAGGGAAATGCAGCCTCCTCTCCTAATTAAGCTATTCTGCCAGCAAAACTCCAGCATTGGTATCTGCCCATTTTCATCAACATAAAAGAAGAAAAATCCATTTCCAATTCCATAGACATGCAAGCTTTAAAAACAAAACAAAACAAAACAAGAGGGAGAAAGAAAAAAAGGGAAGAGAGAGAAAGATTAAGATATAATTGCCTTGCAAAAGCTGGAATGGGTACCAGAATACTGTTTCTGTAGAAGTTTTGTGGATTGCTGCCTCATCCCCTTCTAGTAATGGGTGACTGGTCAATTTGATTACCAGGGCTAACTCAGAAGGTGAATTCTAGACTATTTTGCATTATATGGAATTTTTGTAAATTTTTGCCTGGGAAAAGTTACTGAATGTGGTTTCTGCACAGGCTTTGTGGCTTCCAATGAATTTGGCTTGGGCCTAATCAGGAATATGCCATTTCAAGCTATTTTATTATATTTTGGATGGTTTATGGGATATAAACATTAAAAGAATAATGTTTGAAGGGTTTCAGTTTTAAAATATTGTTTGCACGGGTGTTCAGCACATCCCAATGGTTCAGGCATCAATTTTCCTTACAAAGGATTAATGCTTGCTTTTAGCTAGTCCCAAAATACAATCAACAAATTTAGACCAAAATTTTAAACCAAGGTTTATTGTTTCTCTGACCTCCCACCATATATGGAAATATTCCTTTTATAATCCCACTGCTAGACTACCAAACGTTGAAGGAAACTTACTGCTTATAACTTAATTAGTTAACTATTCATTAAATTAGTTAATTATTTAAAATTGGTACTTAACTATTGAGGTAACTAGAAGTTACCGTTATGCTGTAAAGTTAAGTTGCATTCATAAAGTAATGTAACTATACCTTTTCTTTTTGGGAAAATTTTTAATGACAAATGACTGTGACTGTTACTTGTTAGCCCTGGTATGAGAATTCCCACAGCTTTCTTCCTCAAATTATTTTTTAAATGCTTCACCTCCCAACTGATGGACCTTGGGCATTGTTATTTCTGCGCTTTTGCAATTCAAGAGCAAGAGTCCTCTAACCAAAAACCTTTTAACACCTGTGTAACTGCCTAAACTCAAGAGCCAAGGAGTGTAAACAGTATTTTCTCTAATCAATGTATCACAGCCTCATCTTTTCTTATTCTATTATGTCACAGAAAAGCAACTAATATTGAATGTTAACTCTCTAAAGGAGGGCTTTCTCTTGATTCTACCACTGTGACAAGTAAGGACATGTGAGAGGGCTTCTTTTGTGGTTATTCACTGGCTAAGCAGTTCTGTCCAACGGAGACTAAACCGATCCTTTTCTACTTCTGCTGACAATCTAAGACTTTCTAATTTAATCAGGTCTTGACAATTAGTCGGTTGTATAGAAAGTTCCTTTAATGGTGTATAGGTGCTGTGCTTTTATTCTCTTTGTTATGTTTCAAATGCTTTCATACTGTTTTAAATCAATGTTTTTATTAGGCTAGTCTATTTAATTGTTCTTTAACTTTTTCATTATAATCACTGTTTTACAGCTGTACTTTGCTTTAGTCTATGCTGTGAGGTGCCTTGGGTTTAATGCAAGGAAAAGGAAAGAATATAAATTAAATAAATAATTAATATAGCCCAAGGTCATTTCCTTGGGAACAAATGAAAACTATGTTGAATTTGACAGACTGCTAGCTATAGGCCACATATGTAGTATAACAGTGTTTGTGTCTCCGAGATAAACTAGCAAGCATTTCAGCTCTCACAATTAATTATTCATAATCTAAACAATATTGTATAATTGAATATACTCTTGTTTTTAAATTTAAAAGGACATATTTTTGATAAAGTTTAAGCTACTGTTATAGAGGCAAAGTTGCCCTTGATGCACACACCTCTGTGTCTGTATCTGTATGAATGGCCATATATGCACGGACACACATTACTGACCAAGCATTTAACAACAAGAACAGGCACAGAGAACTGGATTGAACAAGGGCCAATTTGTTTGACTTAAAACCTATTTAAGTTATGTTGAACCTGGGAAGGAGCAAGAGGGAGAAACAACCTAATTGGGGATCAGCTGAGGCCAGGTGTCCCTTCTGACTTTCTACTCAGCCTTCCCTTGGGTGAATCACCTGAGCCCTGAAGGTAAAACAATACCTGGGTTGCTCCCCATCCTGCCATCTGGTGGAAGGCAGATGCAAGACACCCTTCCAAGTCACAGGACTTAAAGTGAGGGCAAAGCCCCCATGTCCACCTCAAAGATAGTCTCTTTCCCCACCCCATCCTGTGTTATGAGGCAGTTCCAGAACCCTGCCCTTCACCAAAAGGATGCCCATGTGTTCATCAAAACTCTTATTTTATCTCCACCCATGGACAAGGGACAAGTGTCTGTTTAGTTCCTTTGCCCCAACAGGCCCGCAAATAGGACCCTCACTTCCTGTTGCAAATCTCCCAGGAACAACATGTTACCCACTTCTGATAAATGCATGCCTACAGCCCTGTAGAGTTCAGGCCACTGAAATATTATAGTGGGATATTGGAGAAAGTGGCCCACTTCTAATCTCCATATGTACCCCTTTCTGGACTGCCTCAGTGCATTGTGTACCCCCCTCACCCCATGAATTTTGGTGAGGTCAAACATCAAGGTTATTCCAGATATCCAAAGAGACGGCATTCCAGGGCAGAAAGATCTTAAAAAGCCTCTGGCTCTGTTCCCCCAGTGCACGGCACTGGCATTCTGCACCTGGTGCAAATAACCCCAGCCTCTAATGCACAGAGGCCATCAAAGATTACCCTTCCTCTGCAATGCCTTCCTCTGCATGGGCCCAGAGTCACATTGTCGTCGTTAAGTCCCTACAGAATAATCTGTTACAAGAAAAAGTGAGATGAGTGTAGACATCAGGAGAGTGGTCATACTGACTTGGACTTTGGAAACTGGAGCCCACAAAACAACTTTTCCAAGCTTTGGCCTAATATCTGCATTGAGAACATTAGAGTTGCTTGCCTGTGTGAGTACGTCAATAAAGAATGAGGGGCAGTGTGGACATCTTCATGATGCCATGCTATTAATTAAAAGTACCAAGGCCACTGAAAAAGCAAGCACCACCTTGCCCTTTGGTGAAGTGGCATTTTCCAATCAAGCTGTAACTAAAAAAGCCGGGGACTTTTTAGTTTCAACTGCGCAGATTCCACACGGTGCCTTTTATTATCAGAGACATCTATGCAAGCACATTGTGTTAGGTCCTCTCTCAGGGGCAAACTAAATGGGATGCTAAATATGCCTTTCCATTTAATGTGCAGGGTTTTTTTCCCCTCAAAAACAATATCAGCTGGGGAGGCTGATAATTATCCCCCACTATTATTGGTAAGCGATGTAATGAACATTCTGAAATTTGCATTAAACAAGAAATCTCATGAAATATGATATTGCAAATCTCTTTGCAAATATGCAAAGTAGCTTCTGTGGACATTCAGAGGTTTACCATGGAAAATTCAACCTCAATCTAACATGTTTCTTTGGCTCTCCTGCTAGGTAGAAGAAGAATATTCCCAGTCATTAAGAAATATTTAATGTTTGGTCAGTCCCTAACTACTCATTTGTTGCTTGGTGATAGGCAGTAAGCTAGATGGCCACACTCATAACACCATCCGCCACGCAAAGAAGGTCTGTTCCCCAGACAAATGCTGAGCAGTTTCTACAGCTCATACAAGAAAAAGATTATTAAAATGGATATAAGGTTATCTTTTGTCAATATCTTGCCATGTATTACCTCTTCCTGGGTATGAGCAAACATTGCCCTTATCATCAATAAAGTCATCCTCTCTGAGGCCAGATTACAGAGTTATTTATTATGAATAAAGACTCTAAACTAAAGAAAATGGTTTTTAAAAACTCCAAAACAGAAAAGTGTTTATCATTCTGTATTATAATTATGGCCTATTCTACTTCAGATCAATGCCTTTAACAAACAAACAAAATGACAGTGTTCACTACTGTATGCAAAGCCATTGACCCATTCTCTAGTACCCACTTATACAGAAAATGCTTCTTATAAAACCTCTTATACAGAATAATTATTTGCTCTAGTGCTCCCATGCCTCAAATCCATGCAGAGAAAATTATGCTAAGGTTTAAAACACATGATTAATGGCAGCCACAACAAAAAGAAATATCTTACTTTACAGAAATAAAGCAGGAAACTCATAAATTCCCCTGTTATTTTGGTAGTTTCTGATTGAATTCAAGCAGTGCAGGGTGACTCACTAATTACTATTACCACTGCCTGTTTGGACTGAAAACTTACAAAGAACATCAATTCATCAATGCCACCCAAGGAGTGATATTCTGGAAGAGGAGAATCTACCAATAGCACTATCTCAGCTGCCCCCAGCTCTCTGGCCTCAGGAAGAAAGGAGAAACACTGGCTGACCTTAATTAAAACTATTGCAGGGGTGTATGTGTGGTGAAGAGACCAATAAAAGAACACTTCTGAACCCCAGAAGGTGAGGGGGACAAAACCCAAGCCAGGTGACGGGTGGCAAGAGTCTTCTTTAGGCCTGACAACTGGGGATTTGAAGAATCTCCAGGAAACGATTGAGCACTTAGTAGGCTGAGGTTCCCCCTCTCATCTGCCTTGGAGAAAGAATTGGGAGTCCAGGGAGAGGCTGGGAGGGGCCTGAGGACAAGCCTTGCTACCCATGAGAAGGACTACCAAAGAGCCAGTGATAGCAGCCTGAGGGTAGCTGACGTTAAGTACCCTTTGGGCAAAGACATTCTTGGTACTGACTTGCTGATTATAATGCTGTCTCCCTGAGACTCTAGCAACACCTGGCTATCCCACAATAGATAGATAGATAGATCTCTCATTAGCATGCAAAGTTTTCATATAACCATTATGTGTTTAGTGAATAAAAAGAAGCCTATAGAAAATAACTGAACTATTCTTTCTTAACATAACCTTTGGTATTACCCAGTGATGCATTCATTTGGCAGGAGGGAGCTGCAATCCAATAAAGTTATATTGTGCAAGGTGAGACTCACATCCATAACAAGAAGTTTCTCACTGGTTCAGTGCAACCTGTCCCTCTTCAGCAGCACAGTTCATTTTATTTATAGAGATAACTTATATCCTGCCTTCCTACTAATTAAAATACCCTGCAAGTTGCTATCAAAGAATGCTGTACAGTTATAAATAATTAAAACAATTTTGAACCCTAAAAGAACTGCAATATGACAGATAACTAAAATATATGAGTACTTTAAAGAATATCACATGCTAATAAAAAGGCTTGCATCAGTTAACTGTTTAGCATCAGCCAAAATCTACATGTATGGAAGAGACTCCCCATTAGACTTCAGGATGTGGACAGGTCCTTATGATACCGTGGACTCAAACTATGGAGAGTTTTATACTATAACCAGCACAGACCTGTGTCAAAAATGAATTGCTAGTCTGTGCAGCTGTTCTAACATGGATATAACATGCTCAGTGAACTTTATTCCGGTGAGTACTGTATCTGCTGCATTCTAGACCAAGTGAAGCTTTCAGAAACTTTTCAAAGGCAGTTCCACATAGAGCACTTTGCACAAGTTCACTCTTGATGTAACAAAGCTGTGTTTTACTGTGTCTAGGTCCAGCTTCCCCAAAAGTAGTGACAATTGGACCAGTTGCCTAAGCTTGACAAGATTCCCAGAGCCTCAGTCACAACTCAGGCGAAACAGGCTAAAATTCCATAACAGGGGGATAAATAAACACCTCTCACAGAAAATGAACACCCCTGTTTTATCTAGCTTAAGCTACAATTTGTTTTAACCCTCACCCAGACCACTACCACCTCAGTACAGAATGTAACCAGCTTCAGATATATCCAGTGGAAAGCGGGGAGAGATGCCTGTCATCTGCATACCAATGACAATATATATCAGGTTTCTGGATAAACACCCTGAACTGTTTCAGGTGGAAGTTAAATAGTGTAGTCTATAAGGACTTGAGACCTTGCAGGACAACTCAACATTTAAAAGAAAAAAGACAAAATTAACCTCAACATGGGTTGACAATCAAAACTCAGTTTGCCTTCTTTTGAATCTGTGCACATGCAAAGAGAAAGCACTTGCTCTGCCTCAAACACAGTCCCAGAACCATCAATAAAACCAGATTGTGACTGAATGCAATGAGGAAGCATTGGCTTATACTGTTACATGAGGACAGTGCTGAAAAAATAGTCCACTTGTTTTTTACCATATTTATTTTGATTAGTAGACATCTAACCTTGTGTGGGTTATTCCATCCTGGCTCATAAGATAAAGCTTTCTCAAAGCCTCAAGAGAGCTAGCCAAAGGACATAAGATACCATGGTGACCTTATCCCAAGTGGGGGAAGACTTAGGCCAAGATCCATTTGGACACTTACTCCGATGGAAGGCAGATCCAAAAAGAATAGTCTCCAACCCTACGCACGGACCACCATCACGACTGAAGTGTCTGATTTGGAAATTAAAAGCAGAGGATTGCTGGGGAGGGGGTAAAGGAAGAGAAAGAGAATATCTTGTAGTGGGCTCCACCTCTATCTGGATTTGTTGATGAGTCTTCTTTAACTAACATAAATATCCAGTTGGATCCTGGCCACACATCTGAGATAATATACCCCATGTGTAATGCTAGGACCAAGGAATCTTTGGAGCTGGAACAATGCACAGCAAGGTCATGGAAAACAGCACACCACCACCCAAAGTGGAAGCAAGCAGTGATTAAATGAAATTTGAATATTTATTTAAATTAGAATATACATCTAGTATCTGTGGATTGTGGTTGGGTCTATTTATTGATATACCAAATTTTTATTAAAAGCAGTATATTTGTGATATCAAGACAGCTGTGTTTTCTAATTAGGGAGCTATACTATCCATCCGTCAAAAATTCACTGTATGACACTACATAGAGCTTTCTAAAGAATCGACAGTTAACACAAATACAGGGTGGCATTTGCACAATAAGATTGGTAGAAATAAGCCAATTGTCTCTTTACCCACTAATACTATTTAATTTATTTATTTCAGAATGCATATATTCCCCTTCCATGATAAAAACAGTATTCTGGGTACCTTACATTACATTACATTACATTTGTAGGCTGCCTTTCTTCTGGAGTGGGACCCAAGGTGGCTTCCAACAATAAATAAACACATTAAAAACTTTTAAAACACTTAAAAAACATTAAAAGAATATAAAACAGCATTTCTTCTTCTTCTTCTTCTTTTTTAAACTAAGCTAAAAATAAAGAGAGGATACAGTAACAACTCAAAGAGAACAAAAACAACAAAAATGTCTGGGCAAATCACTAAAACTTTTTTTTAACAAAACAAAACAAGCAGAAGCCTTGATTTTGATAAAAAAAAAAGTCTTAGCTAGGCAGTAGGAACAGAAACACATGCGTCAAAAGGACCTCCCAAGGAAATCTGAATGCAGCCCCTGGGAAAATGTATGAATGTGTCTCACCAAGCTAGCCTCATCTGTAATCAAGATACAGAGAGGGTTGTCATCCAGTGTTGGTACTAGGCAGCTGGACTGGCCCTGCCATTAGCCCTAGTACAGTGGTTCTCAACCTGTGGGTCCCCAGATGTTTTTGGACTTCAGCTCCCAGAAGCCCTGAGCATTGACCATAGTGGCTGGGGCTTCTGGGAGCTGAAGTCCACAAACATCTGGGGACCCACAGGTTGAGAACCACTGCCCTAGTAGAACAATTAGCTTGGACAGTATGGTACAAGCTTGGCAAATTTGCTACCCCCACTTTGACCTGCCTGGACTCTTCCTACTCTAGAAGTTTGCAACTAGCCTGTGCAGCTCTTCAGAGCCAGGAATCACTTGTCTCAGCAGTGGTATCTTGCCTCCACTAAACCAGTATCAACCTCACAGCACCCCACCTAGCCTCTACCAATGCACAGCAAAGATCTTATGTCACCTTGCCTCAATGAGCACGGTCTGATCTTACTTCCACCAAAGTCTAGCTGTGGTGGAGACTGTGCTGCCAAGGGCAGTGTCAGGAATGCCTGAAGCTTCTGCACTGGAAGTGTCTCTGTGAGCTGCAAGCTTCCTGAATGCCTGGCTCAGGGTTTTAACAGCCAAGTCCATGGGAGGAATGAAGGCTTTAGTAGAACAGCCTGGAATTTTTTCTAAATATCTTTGCCCCCTCACAGAATTTGGGTCCCAAGACTCTGAGCCAGCCATGCAGCTGGCAGGTGACTTACAGAGCTAGTAATAGTTTTGGTTGCTGTTGCCTCTGTCCTTGGAGTGGAGGATGTCTATTAAGTGTATAATCTGGTGTAGGTGACTCACTTCCACCTCAGCTGCGTTGCAATTTGGATCACTCTGTCAGGTAGGATGGAAGAGAAATCTTTCCTTTATGTTATCTCCTGAACACAAGCCATTAGAGGGCTTTGAAAATAACTGCTAGCATATTGAATTTTGGAGGAAAAAACTGGCAAGCAGTACAGATGTGATTTGGATTTGATATGCTTCCACACATAAATCCACTCTAATCGCTTTGCTGAATTATGGACTAAGAAAAAACTTTCCACAGACAGCCCTCTAAGGATCATGTTGCAGCAGTCCATCATGATGTTATTACAGCATGCACCACCATGATAGGTAGATCAAATATCTCCAATTTTCTGCTGCAAAAATGCCTATCCCTTGCAAAGCCATCTTTCCTTTTCAGTTGGATTTTTTTCATTCTTAGAGCAGGGGAAAAGAGCCAAGAACCAGAACAAAAAAGAAACCTACCCAAAACAAGGAAAAACAGAAACTTGAAGGGAAAAAGTGAAAGACCTGAAAAGAGTTTAGGTTTTTTTTTGTCTCAGCAGTATACAAATCCTTCAACAACTTTCACAATATAGAAACCATACAGAACACTGTTTTTGAAGGATTTTTTTTTCTTTTGAAGTAATGGCTATCCACAGGCTTCCAGTCCAAATTCAAGGCAGTTTTGAGAACACATAAAGCCCTAAACAGTCTAGCACCTCTGCAGCCGGAGGAGTAACTGTTCCTATAAATCTGATTCAGGAGCACTCCTTTGATAAATCCACATTGTGTTACATTGTTACACCTTATGCAACCACCTTAGTGTATCTGCCTTTCTCTCATGCCCAAGGAAAAGCTTCTGTAATAATAGTATACTCACTTTGAACATTTTTACTAAACCAATATAAACTCAAGGGCATTCACAATTCACCAGTACAGCCAGTGCTTGAATACCACCAGTCAAGAAACACTCCATACTACCTGATTGTTTCATACAAAGCTTTCCAGTTTGTGGCAGTTTGCTTCTGCACCTAAAGACTATTTTTGATTCCACCAACACAGTAACAGTGTTTCTACAGGTAACAGAGGAGAGGAATCTTTTTATTGCCTCTTTTCAAGAGTTTTGTCACCCAAATGGAGGAAGAAAAAATTGAATTTATAATATTAAATTATGTTCCAGGTGATGGAACACTGTAATGTTCCATTGTTTTGCATAGTTCATTATTTCAGAAGGGCTGTGTCTGAATATGAGCTGTTAGCGTATCTTTAGGTTTTTTTTTCATGCAATATAATTAGAATACATAGTACATCTTTTATTTGAAGCAAAACCCAAAGGTTTTTTTTTGTCTATTAAGATATGACTAATGCTAGGATAAAGAAGAATGAAATTAGCTTAGAAACTTCTTGATTTTACTCAGTTGCACAAGAATTCTTTGACTTGAATGCTAAGTGCATCTGTGATACCTAAAGTCAATCTGAACAATTTATTATCTATTTAAGCACAGTTACTGGAGGCATGTGTCTATACGAGTCATAATGTCAACTGACAGTTTGGTACCATGTGAATGAATCCAGTACTCCACCTATCTGGTGTGCCTTTGTTAATTACTTCTTGGTTTTTAAGAAACCATATTTTGATACCACAACTAGCAAAACTGTGACAGTGCAATAGGGTTGAGCAGCATCCCTTTCATAACAGTCATCCCTTCCAAAACCCAAGGAAAGAAGCTAGTCAAAGCACATCTCTCTCATACACATACACACACTAGTCCGTTTCCCAATTTTAAGAAGTGATATTAGCTGCCTGGCTTACTGGGCAGCACTTTTGCAGCTTGGGACGGTGGCGGTGTCTCCACAGCATCTCCCAAGGCTGTTCAGTTGGCCTGCCATGCCATACGGCTTCCTAGCCATGTGCTCAGCCCTGCTGGGTACTTCCTCATACCCAGCAGCCTTTGCACAGCTGGAAAAAGCTTCCAAACAATCAGTTCAAACCTGATGGTGTGAATTGATTGGCTGCTTTTGTCCAGACCAGAGCTCTAGGAAGTTTTCCCTCTGGTCCAGGTATTTTGTATTTAGCTAGGCTTCCCTCTCCCCAGAGCTCAGTTCTTCTCTGCATGTCATCCTTCCTACCCACCCCTACTTCCTTTACTTTGGTTATATCCTGTGTACTGTAGTTAGGTTGTGTCTTTGCCTTTTATTGTCACAACTTGTAAGACAGTTGGCATGGGTCCTGGACCTGGGTCTGCTATATCCCCAGGTCACTGGGGTCTGAGGGTGGAGGTGGTTGCCAGGAGGGCAGGGTCAGCAGCAGACACATGGCGTGGATTGGGTGTCCACATCCCTGTACTGCTGGGGGATCAGGTGGCTTGAACCTGACTCCAGGTGATCCTGGCTTTGGGTTTTCAGTCTCATTGGTCAACAGGCGGGTTGGCTGATGCTAGGATCCAGACCCATGTGCAATCCAACCCTGTTTTTGCTGTAACCAATAAAGTTGTGGCCTATTTTCATCCAGCTTCAGTTTGTGGCCTGGTTTATTCCTTGCACTACACCTCTCAGCCCTGAGCCCGCAATAAGGCTTGCTTTCACCTCCAATGATTCTGTTGCACTTTGACCTTTGTTCTTTACCCAAACAGGGCTTGCCACAACACAAAAACGCGAGTGTGAAAGGGGCACCCAAGCCTCGCACTCAAGCCCTGCGCAGCCTGACACCTCTTTGTGTTCAGGTCTGAACAGCCAGGGAGATCTCTGCTTCAAGCCACGACCAGGACAAATGGGTCTGCCTCAGTTCTCCCTCTCTGAGAACACAGTCCCGTCCCCCACTCTTGTCCCCCCTTGGCTTCTTCCTTTCAGGACTCTCCCCCTTTACTGCCTTCCCTAAATCTGCCCTTCTCCCAGATGTAAAGATCCGCAGTGATTTATATTTTCCAAGACTGTGGTACAGTTGGCACTGAGGTCAAGATGATATTATTGGTAGCGTGTATATTACAGGATTCAAAATAAGACTCTGTGACACTGTTTTAAGGAACACAGAACTTCAAACATTTATTGTAACACTGTTGCTTTAAATGTGTTTTGTATCTAAATGTTTATAAACAGCACACCATTCTTTCTCTCTCTCTCTCTCTCTCTAAATTCATTCGCTATCTTTCATACACCCAATTTCTCAGTTCTCTCTCACACAGAGCTCTTCAAATCTCTAACCTCTCCCAAACACACCACAAATCACACTCTCCTTCAATCACTCTCCTGATAATTAAAATCAGTTATTTTCCTCTTTCTACCAGCCCCTCCCCTGGGCTATTCTAGGTTCCATTTCACCAGCCAATCAGCTTAAAACTCTCAGTTGTCAAGGAAGCTCTGTTGTCAAGACCCCCTCCCATCAGGTCCATCACAGGGCTGCTGTCTAGCCCCTGTGGGGAGATTTCACTACAGGCTTCTGGGTCTTCTTCATGAGTGATCAAACGCCCCCCGACATGCCAGCAATTTTGGTGGTCAAGATCCATAAAGAATGAACCACTAGTATATTAGCTAGCCCTTCAAGTTCTCCTATCCCTAACCTGCAAGTTCTTTTTTTTAATGTGGTTTAGTTTCAAAACATGCCCTTGTGGAACTCAAAACTCATTCTCTGTATCTGATGTGTCAGAGTTCCATTAGTTATTTCATCTCCCCAGAACTCTGTTCAGTTATCCTTTAATTGGGCTGTTATAAAGGTCAAGGACTCCAGAAAAAGTATCCTCATGGTAAAATGTGATGTCAAGTCTGCCTTGAATCCCTGTTCATTCTCATGACCTTTAGTCTTTTTTTTTAATCTCATTTTGAAAGTATAGTTACAAAGAACAGAAGAAAAAGAAAAAAAAAGTGAAAAGGGAAGTACATACGCTATGAACATGGGTTAGATACACACATTAACATAAGCTGAGTATATCTACAAAAATACATTTTTTAAAAGTTGGCACATATAAAACACATGTTCATGCATAGCTAAAGTAATAATAAAAAGTCCATCAAATGACAGATGGTAAATCTTTCCAACTTTTGAGTATAAATCTTTTATCAACAGTAACAGCCTGTAAGACCCAACCATGTTGACCTCCAGTTAGATTCCATATCACAAATGCCAACAATTTTGCTAATTCAAAATTAATGGATGCTATACATCCAGCCCACTATATCCAGCTATACATCCAGTGTTAAACACACTCACATCAAATGCCACCAGGAAGTGTTTTTTGTATCGCATTGGCAACATTGTTTTTCTTTAAAACAGATAAAACATTTCTTCTTTAAAACAAATAACAGTGCCCTGTATACCCCAAACATCAATTTTTGCTGGACCAAACATAATGTTATTTCTAAAGAGATTTTAGATATTGAAGCTTCAATAATTTTTTATTGGTTGATTTCTGCATGACTATCTAACTTTTTATTCCACTTAGTTCTAACTTAAGTGTATGATAAGAACATACTGAATGTTTTCGCTCATTTTCAGGAAAAGAGTTGCTACTTGCTGGTGTCAGAGGCAAGGCAAGATCCGGACCCATTTCCAGAAGGAGAAAAGCACATGAGAGAAGGAATCATGCAAACATCAGCCTTGTTCCTATTGTGCCAATCATAGCTTAGAAATACATCTGAATAAATTATTTGTATGATCTTTTATGGAAACTACACAAGGTGTTATTAGAGGTCAGCAAATACAGCAAAGGCAGATGTCAGTTTTGACCCTCAGAACAAGCTGCATTCGCAGTTGAAAATGACCTAGAAGTCTACTTCGGATTTGTTCTACCAGGTTTTTCAGCTGATTTACAGTTGATATATTAATAAACTCAAGGATTGGGGATGTATGTCTCTACTCCAGACAGGATTTCGGAACATTTTATGATTTTTAGCCCATGTTTTAATTTGGGTATAAAAGTTTGAGCAGCTGCAAAATGGGAAGTGCAGTTTCACTTCCTTAACCTAATAAAGATGAAGGGAATGCTGCAGATGTAGCATATCTTGACTTCAGTAAGGCCTTTGACAAAGTTTTCCATGACATTCTTGCAAAGAAGCTAATAAAATGCGGGCTGGACAGGGCTGCTGTTAGGTGGATTGGTAATTGGTTGACCGACTGAACCCAAAGGGTGCTCACCAACCACTGCTTTTTATCCTGGAGAGAAGTGACTGGGGGGTGCCACAGGGTTCTCTCCTGGGCCCAGTGCTATTCAACATCTTCATCAGTGACTTGGATGAAGGAGTGGAGGGCATGGTGATCAAATTTGCAAATTGGGAGGGGTTGCTAATACCCCAGAGGACAGGATCAAATTTCAAAATGACCTTGACAGATTGGAGAGCTGGGCCAAAGCTAGCAAAATGAATTTCAACAGAGAGAAATGTAAAGTCCTACACTTAGGCATAAAAAATGGAATGCACAAATACAGGATGGGGGACACGCAGCTGGATAGTAGTACATGTGAAAGGGATCTGGAAGTCTTGGTAGATCACAAGCTGAACATGAGTCAGCAGTGTGATGTGGCAGCCAAGAAAGCCAATGCGATTCTAGGTTGCATCAACAGGAATATGGTGTCTAGATCAAGGGAGGTAATGGTAGCACTCTATTCTGCATTGGTTAGGTTTCATTTGGAATACTGTGTCCAGTTTCGGGCACTTCAGTTCAAGAAGGATATCAACAAGCTGGAACGTGTCCAGAGGAGGGCGACCGAAATGGTGAAGGGTCTGGAAGCCATGCCCGATGGGGAACAGCTTAGGGAGCTGGGTATGTTTAGTCTGCAGAAAAGAAGGTTAAGAGGGGACATGATAGCCATGTTTAAATATTTGAAAAGATGTCATGTCGAGGAGGGAGCGGCCTTGTTTTCTGCTGCTCCAGAGACCAGGACAAGGAGCACTGGATTCAAGCTGCAGGAAAAGAGATTCCACTTAAACCTCAGGAAGAACTTCCTGACAGTCAGGGCTGTCTGGCAGTGGAATATGCTGCCTTGGAGTGTGGTAGAGTCTCCCTCTTTGGAGGTTTTTAAGCAGAGGCTGGATGGCCATCTGTTGGGAATGCTTTGATGGGTGTTTCTACATAGCAGGGGGTTGGACTCGATGGCCTCTGTGGTCTCTTCCAACTCTATGATTCTATGATTCTAACACTCATTCTCATAATTCTCATTCACTCTAGCACTCAGTTCAGACCAAGGAAGATGCTTTAGTAACCAGATCCCAGACTATTTAAGACTTCAAAGGTCAAGACCAGTCCAGAAGAACAAAATCAGTAACTTTTGTAGAATGTTAGATGATACCATCCTTGTGTACCTACCTGTTTGGTGGTGGCTGTCTTTTGAGCAAGTAGTTTCCAAGCTGTCTTTACAGCAGTTTTACATACAGAGCATTTCAGTAATCCCAGTTCGAAGTGACCAGTGCATGAGGAACTGAAGCTAGTCTATTTCCTTTTTGTCAGACTTAACTGGTGGACTGATAAGAACTCTTCATAACCATCGATATCCCTAAGCCTCTAAGGAAGGAATGTATATTGGAAATCCCATTATCCCTCACCATTAGTTAGACTGGTGCTATTCGCACTGTAGTAGAATTCCCAAATTACGGATACTTCTGGCAAAATATAATTCCATGCAGGTCATAAGTCTCCATTAAGGTCAGAGAAAGTCCAATAATATAGTGAAGCAATGATTTAGAATCAGTCATGCCTGAATGATCCCTTTGCTTCATCCCACAGTTTATATATGAGTATCTATGATCATCTTTGATCCACTCATCACTACCAAAGAAAACAAGCAGAGGTAAACAGTGGTTTTCTTATAGGAGAAGATTCTGTCCAAAAAAAAAGACAATGGTAGCATTAATACACAATATTTTTATAATGATTTCATTACAGTGGTTTTGTTTTCACAAAAATACCAGTATTGAGATATCCACTAATATAACTAACCAAAGCAGGTTAGAAACAGCATAACACTAATCTGTGGAAATCATTGTCATGAGATATGGCCACAACATAACTATCTTTGAAATAAAGATTAGCTTATTTGGTGCAAATTAGTCATCACCCATGATGTACAATTATCAGAAGCTAGTTACAAAGCTGGGGTGACTTCACTTAAAAATTCACAGAAGCCATTTTGAATAGCAGTCCAAAGATGATTCCCAAGGTCATGAAAGTAAAAGACTGTATTGGAGACAAAACAGCCATTTGGGACATACCAAGAGCAAGGAGTGGACAAATGACCACAACTATCCTTATCAATGAGTTTAAGCAATAGATTTTGGGCATTTTGGGCATCAGGTTCCAAAAGTGGACTCTTAACAGAGTCCTTTTCTTCCTGTACCCTTACAAATACATGAGTGTTGGAGCCTATTATTTTGACTGAAAACAGCATCTAATCATTATTCTTGTTACCAGAACTCTTCCTGTTTTAAAACAACTATTTGCAAGATGTAGCTGGTACAAAATTCCTGCTTCCAAATCAAACCCGCCAAAAAGAAAATGAGGCAAGTAATGATACTTACAGTTTTGTAGATTCTAATTAATCAAGGCATCTTTTCCCTATCAAATTACTGTCTGCTGTTGAAGAATACACGGTTCAAGTCATTACCAGTTGGTAGGGTCTGATGTAAAAAAGAGTGAAGGGAGCTGGTTTGGCAGGCAGTAGATGGTTTCACTTCTCTTTTAACGAGACTGAGCTTGATACATATTAGAAACATTTAGAATTCCACCTAGCAAGCATTATAGAAAAAAATCATGTATGCTTCAAAAGTACATTTTTCTTCCTTCTGGTATTATGTCTTCCTTACTACCATTTCTTTTTCCCCAAACAAGATCAGTAAAAAATTTGTGATGTCATCCAAAAAAAGGAGAATGAATTACAAGAGATCAGCCAAAACACCTCAATGCTGAAAGTACATTGAATACTGAGATTGCCTTTAAACAGAATTGGCTTCTTCACTTGTTGCTTTTCATTCTTTTTCACAGAAAAGAATTGGTTTTCCTATCCAGTCATCATTCTGAACTACTGTATCTTAACAGTCAATGTTCTTTGTATCTGAAAAGCTTATGCTGGATATAGTATGCAATGCCAAGGTAGCACAAATTATTTGCTTGACTAAACTTCAACAGGTGTTGACAGGAGATATGATTTTTTTCCTTGTGTATGAGCTCTCTGTAGGGATTTCATGGCTCAAGAAACAAGGTCTACAGTACTAATAATTATACCCATGCCAATAACATGCTCCTCTCCAGAAAAAGGTTTGGTTTTCTGGGAGAAATATGAGACAGGCATAAATAATATAATGAAGCAATGATTTAGATTTTTTTCTTCCATGTGAATTATTTGCTTTTACAGTTTGGATAGTTAGGAAATGTAGCACTGACTATAGCCATGGTATTTTAACACATTTGACTCAATTAAGCCAAAGCAGATTTTCAACATTCATTTTTTCTAGCTTTGTAAAGTTTGGGTATTAACATAACAAGGTTTTTTAGAGAAGACAGATACACATTCCTTTTCTGGGGAAAAAACATGCAAGATGTTCAGCTTTGTATACATTTTTACTTCTGTAACAGCAAGAAACATCTGTCTCTGACTAAGAAAAATGATAATGACAAGATTGCCTTTAGTGAGCAAAGACCAAGTGAAGATTTAAAATGGTCAAAAGCTTATTTCTCTATTGTATATTGAAGACTTACTCTCCTTAGTCAGTTTACACTATATTTGAACTGCTGGTTGGCCCAAGAAGGTGCTATCTTATCCCAAATTCTGTGTTTCTGTTAATGGCTTCTGTTAAGAAAAAACTGTAGTATATCTATGATCTTGTTATGGCTATTTAATTCATCCCATAGTCACATTTTATTTTTATTTTTCATCCTACTTTTAGAAAAAAACCTGGGTAAAACACAGAGTGATACACACTGATAATAGGTAACCAAATTCATGACTAAGCAAATCAAGAGGAAATAATTTGCAGATCCTATGAATGACCTTCACAATGTGTGCCTCTTTCTATATCCATCAAGAATTGTTAGTGAAAAATCAATGCATAACCAGCAACAAGAAATATCACAGAAGATTAGAAGCTTTTTCCTCAAAGTGACAGTTCTCTGCTATTTGGGGCTAACAGATCAAATCCCAGAGATTCTTTTTTTTTAATCATGCAAGGTTCCCAGAGATTCTTTTAAAAAAAGAAACCCAAAGATTTAAAAGATCAGAAAGATGCAAAACAGGAGACAAAATTTCAAGCTAAGAATCAAAGGGAGCTGCAGGTGAAGGAAATAGATTGGCTTTTGTAGACCTACATATTTTATCACAACTTTTTTTTCAGAAAAGTATTAATGTAGGTTTTATTGTATAGCTGGGTCTAATGCAATAAAGTTCAGTTGTGTCTGGCACAGTGGATTTCTCCACACAGAATATCCTTTCTGTTTTAGCTCCTTCAATTTTAAAAATGTAAGAGAAAAGGTTCACTTTGAAAAAGTCAAATTGTTTATTTCTATAAGACACCTTGGATCTCATCCTGGGAGAATGGCAGGATATAAACTCAATAAATAAATGAGTAAAAATAAATAGATAAAATTGTTCCACCCATCAAGCATTCCAATGGCTGCAGTGTGGTCACCCACCACTGAAAATAACCTCTTACTTCAGGCATTAGTCATACTGGCAGAGGCATTCTGGAAGCTGCGTAAAAGAGTAACTTTTTAAACCTTTACCCTAAAACACAATACAGTAAAAGGAGAGCCCAGATCAGAACAGCATAAGAATCAGCAAAGAAAAAAAAAGGTGCATCTTCCAACCCGGGTGGGATAGTTCTTTATTTGGAGTCCTCAAGCAGCCAAGGCCCTTTCAGAATATCTGACCTTTGGAGTCTGAAAGACATGAGCCTTCCCAGATTGCCCTGTGTGAAAGGAAAGTGGATTTTTTTCTGGAGAGTGGAGGACTTTTGTCTGTAACTTCACCTCTTCTATTGATTGCCTTGTGGAATATTGTTGTATAATATACAACCTTATATAATATTAAGGTGAACTATAGCAAAGCCTTTTGTAAACTTATTTTGCTCATGTAAGGTAAGCACTTGGATAATTAATTGAAAGCTTTTCCTTTTCCTACCTCGTTGTATTTCCTTCTCTTTTGCTTTCTCCCTCTTTCTCTCCCTCACCTCTCCCATTCTTCGTGCTTTTAATGATAGAATGAAGACAAGATGGATGGATGTTATATTTTACAATATATTTTGCCAATTTCAGGGAATGAAATGGGTTATTAATATTTTTAAAAAGGTGTCCATACACACTGGTTAAAAAATAATGCAGTTTAATAAGATACGTGTCCGGATAAAGGGATAGTGAAAGATTAAAACTTGCAGGCTGAAGTATTGCCAGCTGGTTAAAAAGTAAACAAAAAAATAATGTAACAATTTGGACAAACTCAGAACAGCTGGAAAAGTACAGTTAGGCAACAGATAAAGAATTATCAAACAGGGAAATCCAGATGGAAAACCAAAGTTAGTGGTCTCTGATATTTGGACCTTTCTAGGTGCAATAATGTCATTGGATAAGGTAATATAAACAAAGTATTAAAGAGATTATAAAACTTATTTTATTTTTAAAAAAAACACTGGGTAAGGCACCAGGTTTGCCCTATATCCTACTCTTTGCTGCTGCACAAGGCAATAGCTGAAAACCCTGAACTTCCAGATTAGCAAACAGTATTCATTTTTAGATGAACTGATACCAAAATACATGCAAGTATATAAACAGACTTAGATATGAAAATGGTAAGACAAACTCTGGAAAGTAGGTGTATGTGAAAAGCTGACCTATATCATTAAGACCATAAGGAAGGGTAATGATGGCAACAACTTTATTGCAAAATGGTCCCCTTTTATTGTGTTTTCCAAATCATGACTCTTTTCTCTGCATGAGCCTCCAGTGCAGCCCTCAAATTTTGGACAATCTCCTTCTGAGAGAATGATACATGAGATTATGCTCTGTTCTTTTACCAACTCATTGAGAACTCCTATGTAGTTATTAGATAAGTTATTAAACTGTACATAAATTTAAGAAGCCAGAATATATTAGATATTTCAGTTGCCTAATACTACTCACACTGTGGTGTAGCGGTTTGAGCGCTGGCCTTACAACTCTGGAGACCAGACTCTGAATCCCTGCTTGGCAATGGAAACCCCCTAGGTGTCCTTAGGCAAGTCTCATTGTCTCAACTGCAGAGGGAGGCAATGGCAACCTCCTCCCCAAACAAATCTTGCCAAGAGAACCCTGTGATGGGTTTGCCTTAGGGTTGGAAATGACTTAAAGCACACAACAACAAAACTTTTGTGACAGAAACTTACTTCTCTCCCAGATTGGTATGGCAGTTCCCCAGTCTGATAAGATACCCTATCTTTTCCATACAGATTTGTCTTCCCCTTCATAGCAACACCTTTGTGTAAAAGAGTGAGGCCTTTCAATGGTTATTTACAACCCCTTAATAGATCTATGGTAGAGTGTTCTCTGTGTGTCTTTAAATACTGTATACAACTCAGCTAAGTCATCTATTTATAAAATTTATTTATAAAAAATAAACTGTAATATTTATTAAGGTAACATATATAACAAAGTACTGGAGTTCGTATGCAGGTCCAAACATACAGTTCTTCAGAGTACTTTTAGATAATTGTCATATAAGCACAAGTATCATAAACAGCCCTTTGGCTACACTCTCACCAAATGCTCAACTCCTCCATCTAGGTCACACTTTCTGACCAGATTCTCTAACAGTTTAATTACTCTTCTGCTTCTCTTTAGGCTTCCCCTGAGAATTAAACCCTTCCCACACAGTCACCCTCCCTGGCTGACTGAGACACTTTGCTTGAGAACTGTCACTGAAGGACTGCCAAAAGACAATCAGAGTTTGCCTTTATGTATCTTTTCCTCTCAGCCACCAGCCCCTCCCACACTCTACTGGGCTGAGTTTATCTCCTGAGAAGCTATTCTGGTTGCCTGGCAATGTGTTTCCAAGCTGCTCTGGCACTCCAGATAGTCACTCCCCAAGAATTTTGTCACCTTTATTTTTGCTATAGAGCTTTCCTACCTTATGACTGTATGTTAAATGTATTTTTTTAAAAAAAAAACAGAATTAGATGTACAGTAGTGCTACTCGACATGTGGTCCCTGGGTGACAACCCCTGAAACATTGGGGGATGATCACTGAAGAGTTTCCAGGACAGAAAGAAACAATTGTAGTTAACAGGCACAAATATGGTGCTAGTACCTGGCACATCAAAACAGCCAGTAGCAAGCAGTGGGTTTTGTTCAAAGTAACCAAAAAAGGAACTATTTTATTTTAGATATTAAAATTTAATAATAAATTTCAAAAATTATAGCAGTAACTGCTTTTGGGGGTCACGAGGTGATTAGTCTGCTTAGCTGAATTGGGAAAAATATATAATTTCTAGTCCTCTACATTAAATATTCTGAAAAGCACTACTTTAAGACATGGGCTAAAGTCACCCAAATTTATATAATGGGTTCTTTTAATGGAAAGAGTTTATAATCTGTGTTGAAATATACATAAGAAATGTGCCCGAGTACTATATGAATTATACTTAAATGCATTAAACCCTACAAATAAATGTGTGCTAACATGCTGTAAACTATTCTCCAAAAATTTCCTGATAATCCACTGCTGAGGGGATTCTTAAGAAGAATACAAATGTGGATCAGACTGCTGGATAAGACTGGTCTTTGCAAACTTGGGGGCCCAGAAGACAATAATGACAAATTCTCTGTAAATTCCATGGTATGCCAAAACCAAGGCTCAGTCAACTACTAACCATAACACATTATATAAGTTCAGTTATTAGTGTTAATGGTAATAAGTTAATTCACCAATTTCTAATCTTAATGAATTATTTTTATACCTTATGTTCTAAGCTCTACTTCCGTCTTGTTATGTCACTGTCACTTTTCAGCTTGTTACAAAGAGATTAAACAGACAAAAATACATACAATGCAATTACAAAAATAGCAGATCAATATACGGCCACAACAATATCTAGAAGTTATGAATATTTGATGAAGAGAATAAATAAGCAAGAAATGAGAGCGAAGATGGAAAATCATCATACAAATCAACCCTGAAATTTATTCTTGATTTTAATACCTACGGTAGTACACTTGCAGCAGGTCAAAACTTTGATCCTGAGCTTTGATCCTGAACTTGGCTTACCTTTCTCTATGACTTTCAGAGGCTGGGCCCTCCACAGCACTAATGCAATGCAACTGAAATAATTGGGCTCAATTAAAAGTACAATAAAGGGCAAGTTCATGTTTTTGTACAAAATGTGTATGTTTTATTTATTCATTTGCTCTTCAGTTTTGCTGGTGCACTACTATTTCTATTACTGTCATATTTTTTAAAAAATTAGTTTTCAGTTCTCATAACACAGAACAATTTTACCATGGTTAAGTGAAGCTGTAATTCTTCCTTCCTTTACTCTATGAGAACAAGCAAGTTCTCTAATAAGCAAGGCTAGAGTACTGTGCATATCTTGCTGCTAATGTTTTCATAGAAATATTCTCAAGGGCAATCTGTCAAAGAGATCCCTGTGTAAAACAATGTAAGTGAAAGCAGTAGCCCACTTGCTAATAAATGCAGGTCAAGAACCATGCCCTTCAAGAAGAGATATATTTTTAAAATGTTTCTTTGGCTTAAAACAAAAATCCACAGCATTGACTTTTAAAATATGTATTGACAACTCACGCTGCATACAAACACAGGTGAAGCATCAGAACACTAGCAAAGGGAAGCAGCAGCCAAAATATATGTAGACTAAATGTTTAATATATTCAGTTGTGGCTTTGTGGCAGCAGAAGGAACTCCTTCTGCAAGTCAGGGATCTGACCCTTTGTTAATCCTCTTCTGCCCAGTGGAATTCCTTGTGCCCCTGAAAAGCTTCTCCTGGCAGCGGGGAAACAGTAAGCGATATTCATGAAGGGCTATGAAAAATCAGAATGGTAAAAATCAAATCTCCCACAACGTTCCCTGGAAATCCAAAGTTTCCTCTGAAAACATCCATATAGTATAAAGCCTAATATAATTTGGAGAAAAGGATGATAAAAATTATGTATCCTGAGGTTAGTAATGGGGACCCAGGCCTAAATATAATTGTTCATCTTAACTAGTGAAGCTCAATTAAATAAACAGTTGAATAATACATCAACACTTGTGTACATCCCACAATTCAGTAAGTCTACTCTAAGTGGGACTTGTACTTCTGCTGCAGTTTTCAAAATATTTAGTTATTTTATAACACTGTCCTTTTGGAGAAAGGGTTGCGATGGGTGTGAAAGAAGAAGAAGAAGAAGAAGAAGAAGAAGAAGAAGAAGAAGAAGAAGAAGAAGAAGAAGAAATAATAAAATTTGTTGTTGGTGTTATTTGTATCCTGCCTTCTTTTCTGAATTGGGACTCAGGCAGCTTACAATTTAAAAGAGCAGTACAGCTAAGAACAAAAGAAAAGCAAATATTGCAACAGAATTAAACTAGTCACAATACTAAAATATTTCAAATTTCTACTTAAAAAAATTTCAGTCATCATCAAAGATGAGCAGAAGTTGGATTTTTTCAAGCAATAAGAAATCTAATGATGTAATAATCTGTGGTTATGATTTTCAGTAATTTCAGTAAATTGAATGTATTTAGATGTTTAATGGTAGAGTAAGATGGGATATTTTTTGAAGATAATTACCTCTCAAAAAAAGAAGTATCCAACATTTCTCTTCTTCCCCTCCTCCAATAATACTTTTGAAAAGAAAAAGTAAATTAACTTTTTTTGTAAATCACTTTCTATTGCATTCCATTACAAATTGTTTGCATGATGAATGGAACATAGTATATAATATTAATAATACTATATAATATTATCACTAATTAGAGTTGTGAAGCTATTACCTTCCAGATATCAGTACTGTTTTATATTATAAAATCCATTACAGAATTCATAAAACCAATCCAGTGATTATTATCCTGAGTCTGTAACCATTTCTTAACCCAGTTTAAGACAAAACTTTCATTTTGAATTTAAGTCCCCTCTTCCCACATAGCCATTCTTTCCACAGACTGTGTGCTTGCAGTCTTTCCAATTGCTTCTCACAAGACCTTTTGAAGTTCTATCTTGAGACAGCACCCTTATTTTTGAATTCTTTCTCACATTCCCTTCAAACTTACAAGCTACAGCAGATTAATTTTATTCAACCACCAAAATAATTTGCTTTCAAACCCATCCTCTCCCCTTTGGGATGTAAACTCCCATTCACAAACCAAAGCTTCTTAATCATAAATCCGCCTCCTGTCAATAGCTCCACATTAATTCAGCTTGAGTTTCTTTCTTCATCTGATTATCATCTTCTTTGGCTTCCATATTAGCTTCTGTGTCTAGCTCTTGTCTTCTTGTCTTGCTCTGGCCACAGTCCCTTGATGCTGAGCTCTTTCCTCACAATCTCTATTATGTTCTTTTGCCAGTTTTGAAGTTCCACATGTAGTTCATCCAAAATCCATTGGAATCCATTCTCAGAATATTCCTGAGAAAGTTCCATCTTTCCTTTAGCCCAGAAGTTATAGATTTACTTCACTTGAGACTGCCAGAAGTTGGCAGTGAAACAATGTTATTAACTTTGAACTGATAAGTTCCATACTGTGTCATGCTGTATTTCTCCTCTTTAAAATCCAATTCTGACTAACAAATAAAAATAAATTGAAATTCAGTCTGTTCAAAGTGTGTGCACTCAAATCTTTAATTATTCTCTTTTGAAATATCAACCCACAATTTTCTAACTCATTTATCCCAATCTTGTGGGGCAAACTGACTTATTCAGCTCTTTATTGCAGAAAGAAGATAGCTGTGCAAGCCCTACTGTTCCATCTTAATCAGAAAGATACTTCATTTTTATAGCTTCAAAGGTTAATTAGCAGTTTTTTAAAACAGCAGGTTGCCAGCATAGGCCTGTTAGACCTTCTGATTTAAACAGCTGCATTTCACGGCAAGGGCAAGATATCACTCTCTTGGTCCTCCCCATTCATAATGTGTTTACTCACAAAATAACAACAACAACAAAGTTTATTTATAATATTCTTTTCACCAAAGAGCAGAACATCAACATATACAATCAGGGACAAAGACAATAAACATAACACTATAGCAATACATGGAATGAAATCCCCAACATCCCACCACTCAGTATCCATCTCAGCACCTTAAACACATCAGTGACAAAAGACAGTGAATCAAAAAGGAAGGTCTCCAGCCCTTTACAAAAATGGCTGAGATCTTCCTTCAGCCAGAGGTCCAGAGGAAGACCACTTCACAAATGCAGAGCCAGATCTTGAAAGGCTTGCAGCCTCAACAGAGCTGCGTGCATAGGTGGAAAAAATAGTAATTCCTTGCCTGTAGATCTTAAATTCCTGGATAGAGCATACCATACTAGCCAAGCAGCACAGTACTGAGGGAGGCTAGAAGCCTTGAACTAAAAGTCTGAAACAGGCCCTGGCCTGAACTGGTAGCCAGTGAAGGGATCACAGGAAAAAAGAAACAGGTTAAAATTTTAGGGAGAGTTAAAACAACGTGGATGACATTGTTCTGAATTAAAATCAGAGGAAGAAGGGAGCAGGAACGCAAACCTGCCAGTAAGCTGTTATAATAATCCAGGCAGAAGATAACCAAGGCCTGGATGAACAGATTGGCAGTCTGAACAGTAAGGAACCTTTGAGACAGGAGCCACTGTGCAAACCTGTAAATCCAGTGGAGGACATGAGGGAAGGGCTACTGCACAGTTAGACTGATACACCAAGACTTCAATTTTGTCCATGTTCAGCTTATGACAGTGAGCAATCACCCACAAAGAAACATGCCGCAGACAGTCTGTCACTGACTTCCACACACAGTGGCATCAACTGATTTAAAAGTCTGAAAACCCTGAGTGTCACCTACATAAATGTGAGGCTGAAAACCCAATTCAGAAATAAGAAATCTAAGGAAGAGTGTATATAACGAAAAAAGAGGAGGACCCAAGACTGATGGCACCCCTACAATTACAGGGAAAGCTTTTGACATCAATCTCTGAAATGAAACAGAAGAGAAATGATTACACAAAAAAGATTTAAACCAGGACAGAACATTCCCTATTATTCCCAATGATGCCATAGTAATAGTAGAGGATATAATAGTAGGATATAATGGTTCAAAGTGGCAAAGTCTGCAGAAATATCCAACAGCATCAACACAGAAGTTTTGACACTGCACCTTTGCCACTAGAATATCATTCACTACATGAATGACCTGTATGAAACCCTGACTGAAATGGGTCAAGAAAATCATGTTTAGTCAGGTGAAACACACAAATTCAGATAAACACACATAATGGGAATTGTGGAACTCTAATGGGGTAATCCTCCACTTCCACCTTTATTCATGGAGAGTTTCTCCGGCCAGAGATCCTCTGGCTGGCACTTTTCTTGTGAAAGTTCTCCTCACTGCAGAGGGAATGTCTGCCTGGCCAGACTGCCAGAAGTTGAGACCAATAAGACATAGGATATTAATTGATTTTTCCTTTTCATTACTATTGGTATGGGAGAGGGCAGAGTTCTTTTGTATGTTGGTGTAGAGTAGTGTAGTTATGATGTGTTACAACGTAAGAGCTAAGTCTTTTAGTAATGTGTTGTTATGTTTCTGTTTTAGTCTACTCTGATTTAGTTTTGTATAGCTTAGTCTTAAGCTATTTCCACACTAGAGTGGCGGCCCCTCGAAACTGCAAACCTCTGGATTCCATAGGATGTTGAAAGTGGAATAATAGTGCTATAACACTCTAGTGCAGAAATGGCCTTAGTTATACATGTGTAATGTTTGTGCATGGTTTGCTTTTCTTCTCTTCCTTCTTTTTCCTATGGTTATGGTTTGTTTGTATCTTCTGTTAAAACTAATACATATTAAATCTGCTACAAAAAGAAGCGGGGGGTTATCACCCTCTCCACACCTCTGGGCACAGACAAATGGCTCAGAGGTGTGTACAGCTGCACTTGGTTGCTCTAGCAACTGGCCAGTTGTGCCAGTTGGTTGCTAGGAACAAAGTCTCTTGAGTTGACAGGACTGGGAGAGTTTGCTTTCTGATCCATCCCTCCAGGCTTAAACTGGAGCTCCCCATGTCTTTGGCCACTTTGTCAGAAAAAAGAGCTCTGAAGATTTATGAGGAGGGCAAAGCAAGGAACCAGAGAGACTGATAAGAGGCCACTGAGAACAGAAGCCCAAGGATCAATAAGTCCAAGCTGCTCAATAAGGTATTCTCTCAGCAGCCTCTTTGTACAAGAAATGGGTTGGCATGGGACTCTTGCCTTTGGCATGAGAGTGGGGCTAGACTTGGGTGATCCCGGGACTACATGTAGTGTCTGGAGCAGCTGTCACATGTCTCCTGTATAAGAAGAGAAAGTGGCCACTGGCGCTACTGAAGAGAGTTTCAGCCCCACATTTGTCCTGGACATTCTGAGTAAAGGCACATTACAGAAACTGTATGTAGATGAAAAATGACACCCCCCATGGCTGTAAGCTGGGTGGACACAAAGGCAATAAACCTGCAGTAGTCTAGCTTTTCCATTTGAACTTATGAAGCAGCCTCCTCTGTCGGAGAACTGTAACTGCACTGAAGCCACAGGTCCTTATGATGGAAAAATGCATTTAGTCTGTCGGGAAAGGCTGTATTTGCAGATAAGGAGATAACTTCAGATGGGTGGAATACACAAAGTCTATTAACTGAGGCTAACACAGGTTGCTATACCTGTTGTAAAGGAGGGCATAAGTGATCATACCAGTCAGCTCCACTACAGAAGATAAATTAGTAAATATTGAGCTCTTTAGAATTTTCATGAATAGATGAGAAGTATAAAGGCCCTCCAATTTCCAACAGCGGTGTACTTGTAAATGTAAGCAAGAGTTTGTTGACTTGCCTGTTCCAACTGTACTGTGATCTGCAATCATGGAAGCTCAAGTGACCACGAAGATAGATCAAGAAGTACCTTTGAGTAGATACAACTGAATGCATTCAGAATGAAGAATAGGGGTGAAAGCCTGACACCTGTTTCATTATTCAATGTTTGGGAAAGAACAAAAGCAGGATACAAAATGAAGGACAGAAAATGTATTTCTTCCAAATATTTGGTTTTCTGGGGACAGATTAAGGAACGCTTTCAGTTTTCAATATTCAAATCCTCCTGTTTCCTCAATGTGCCCTTCTAACAGTGCAGCGACTATGGTAGCCCTAAAGCTGATGTACTGTGATTTATTTTTCTCCTTCTGGGGCAGAGAAAGAGAAAGATTCTTTAAAACTGGTTGATTTGGATGCAGCAAATTATGGATGGGAATCCACTTCTCAAATGGCTATATCCACATTGGGAATATTCAACTTAATGCCGTCTACTGAAGTGAAGACAATGGCTAGGAATCACATTTACCAGCTCAGGATGGTACATTAGCTGTGACACTGACTAGAAAAAAAATGAATCCAATTAGACATGCAGGAGCTAGTCACATCCAAACTAGACCACTGTAGTATTCCCCATACATGGGTGTTACCAGGCCGTACAACCCCACATTTTGATATGGTTTAATTGGCAACATATATTAATTGGCAGATGTGTTGGCATAAAATATAAATTATACTTATGGCTGGCAAGGCCATGTAGAAAGGGACACTGGCTGGGAGTAGGTCAGAGATGACCCCAGCACGGCCAGGTCAAAAGTTCTCTGAAATTAGCCAAGAAAGCTTGACTTAATGGCACAGGGAAACACCAACTGGGGAGACTTGTGTAATCATCAGAGGAATGACAATAAGGTGTTTGCTGTTCCCAATTGTCCCCCAGTTCAAAGAGCCCACACAGTCTTTGCAACAATCACCACCCAGGTCAAAAGGCCAGCTGCTGAATTTCCTACATGATTGGGATCCAGGCTACCCGAAGGATTGTATTCTTCCAGATGAGCCTTCCTGGGCCCTGAGATGTTTTGGAAAAGCCATGCCCCTTCACATTCACAGGCATGCCACCCTGACACACTCTGATGGGAATGTGAGAGCAGGCCTTCCAATGACTATTGGTATGGCCACTGGGTATGGATGCCTACGGAAAGGGAAAGAGTTTGGGGAATGGAAGGTATTGGGGTAAGCATCTTGGTGAAGAGGAAAAGAGATACTTTGAACTTCTATATGAAGTCCTACAATCGTTCACTCCATCTCTGTATACTGAAATATCCACAGTAAATATGCTATTTATTGTCTACTTGTGTATACACCTGGTGTTGCCAGGGATTTTATTTTCTCACTGGTAATACTTGTTAGAAAGATTAGAGATCATGTGTCTCTAATTCCCCAAACTGTCTTGTCCAGTGCCTGTAACTTTTACCCATATTCTCCAATTCAATCTGTATACAGAGTTATTAACATCCAGAGGTTGGGTTCCTGAGGGAATACGCTGTCCTCCTCCTTGCTGCCAGGCCTCATCTGCATAGCAACTGGCCTATTCAAGACAGTCACAGTTGACTGAGGGCCAAGACCTCTCTGGTTGAGAATTCTGAAGGTCCCTCCCTAAGTGTAAACTCCAGGATTCCATAGAATCTTCTTAGGCAGCCAATCATACAAGGTCATTGCCTGACACAGCAAATCATATGAGCTCTTCACCTGATACAGACAAACAAACTTTGACTTTTATATATTAGATTGTCTATTGTCTATTTTGGAAGTTAATGGAAGTAAACAAGTGTAATAAATCAGCTTATTACTATATTTAGCTGTTCTCCAATATGCTCCTCCATTGCACATCAAATACTAACAAATTTACATCACTTTCATTCACTTCCAGTTTTATCTTTGAGTTTATTGAACATTTCCCCTGAAATATATCAGGAATTCTAAGAAAACAGGCTCATAGCTTTTCGATTAAATTAAATTCATGGAAAAAATAGGGCCTTTATAACTCTAGGAAAAGAAATGATTTACAAGCTATCTAACCAAAGTACTCCTGTCAAAAATTAAGCAGTATACTTCAACACCTGCTCCTCTGCAGTACTGCAAGGGGCACAAAATACAGAAATACATATGCAATGCCATATAAGAAAAATTGGTATGTTTGTTAGGACTGCAGACAACTATTTACCTTCTTTATGGGCAAAGCCTAACAAACAATTCATTTCCCAGTAGGGTGTAAGAAAACCTCCAACATCTGCTACTGTTCTGGTCTAGTCTAAGGGAACATTTAACAAGCTTAGATTTCCATCCTCCAGTGAGTTCTTTCACATTATCATTACTCATTTCTCTGGACCAAAAAATTGATTTTCTTTTTATGTATTTCTCTATGGATCTTTTTTTTGAAAATCGAAATTCAACCCACAATGATTAGTTAATACTTTGAGGTAGTATAAACTGCCCCGTTCAAGAAATATAACCAGTCTATATGGAAATTGTCAATTTGTTGTTTAAGCCAAGACAAACTCATTCATGTAATAGTATTTAAAGCACAGGCAATAGATAAGAGAATTAAAATCGGCATGCTTAGGATGCCATGGAAAAATCTGTAGGATTGAGGACAAGAGTTTAAGGACATTGGGAAAAATAGATTTATTAATATTGATTATTGGGAAGGGAATGAGGGTGATCCAATGATCATATTGATAAGCCTTCTATATTCTGATCTTAATCTTCTTAGTACTATATGAGAAGTATAATTGGAATGAATAGTTTTACTTTATTTGGCTTGCTCTTAGATGTTTTCCTACACTGAGGTTTATTACTACTCTGAACAATATTTTTGTTTGTTTTTTGATGACTGTTATTAGTAGTAAGGTAGGAACAGTCTATATAGAACATAGAATAAGTTATTGACCTACAGATTTGTGTTTTAAGCTACTAAGTAAAGAATTCTAGGCTTACTAACTTTTTTAGAGTTATTATTATTCTTTGAATTACTGATAGTTTAAACTAACATAGAATAGAACAATTTGATAAGTGATTCTAATTGCTTATAAGTAATGTATGTAACTTTGTAGGTATGTATTCAGGATGATAAGAATGATAAGTATTAATTTCTAGTTTAAATTTAAGGATTAATAGTTATGTGTAACTATTTGATTTATATAGGCTGTTAGCAACAAGGGCAGGAACCAATTTTAGTTATCCATAGTTCTTTTTGTTAGCTGTAGTTTTGCAGTATTTTAAATTAGTATTGTGCTGTTACATATTTTTAGTTTTATGTATTGACATGTAGTGTTATTTTTTTTGCCTTTCTTAAAAAAAAATTCAGTTAAAAAAAAGAAGATGCCATGGAAAAATCTGATCCAGTAGTGATCAGCGTTGTGGTATGTGCACTACATGAGTCTCTAACAAAACCAATGGCTCTGAAATTAATGGCCTTACAGCCTGTCATCCTGCTCATTTCACTAAGGAGGCCCTGGATAACTGCCACAAACCATACCACTATGTTTTATCAGACACAAGGAACCACCTGTGCTTTTGAGATTCTTTTGTGTTTGGATCACTAATCTCTTGTAGTGGAACAGCACTGAAAAGTCAGGTAAAAGTACCATCCATACTGCCCTAGAAGATACACCTTGAGCCATACTCATTGCAATGCATGAGCAGCACAAAACTCACAGCATCTTTGCTATTTTGTGATCTAGTTGTTGTATATTTGCAACTCATTATCTAGTCTACAGTTCTTCAGTACTGCCACCAAGGATTTTGACTGAGGCGACCAAGATCTTCTTCCTTGCTCTGTATACTCAAGGAGGGTTCATTTTGCCCCACTGACTGATAAGCAAGAAAAGAAGTTGCTGAAAACCAATTGGGATAGTAACCTTATCCTCTAGATCCTGAGAAGAAGAGCATCTAGGGCAGACAGTGGGAAAGTCTAGAGCTGCATACCAAGCAGTCAGATCCATTTTAATGAGAGAACAGCTATGCCACCTGTTACCTTTTTGCATTATTGGTTGGCCTGGGTTTACCAGTTTCTTTTTCTTTTTAAATCACAAATCTACTTTAAGAACCAGATATGAGACTTAACATGGTAAGTAAGTAGAAAATTGGCAGAGGAATGTTTAGCACAGCATGTAATTTACATAATTAGCAAACAGTTTGCATAAGAATCAAGGTCCAGATTTGGGAAACTGAACTATGCCCCTCTACATAATCAGTAGTTTCATACTCTGCACTGTTCCTGTTATTCGAAGGATTATTTGACATTTTGTAGTCAAGCTGTGCATGTGAGGCCATAGATCAGTGGTTCTCAACCTGTGGGTCCCCAGATGTTTGTGAACTTCAGCTCCCAGAAGCCCTGAGCATTGACCATAGTGGCTGGGGCTTCTGGGAGCTGAAGTCCATGAACATCTGGGGACCCACAGGTTGAGAACCACTGCCATAGATTAAAGCTGTAGTACCTGTGGTCACTTACTTGGCAATAAACTTAATTTGTTGTACTTACTTACTTCTTCCTGTTGTTGTTACATGCCTTCAAAACATTTCTGACTCAAAGAGACTCTATGACGGGGTGTATGGACAACGACTAGAGCACAACTGGTGGAAATCTCGACTTTTATCTGGCAGGACACACTATAGAGAATTCCTTTATTCCCATAGAGTGGCAATAGATGCAGCGAAGAAGACTTTCTTCTCTGCACGTATGGCGTTTGCGACTTCCCATCCAGCAGAGCTGTTCAGGGTGGTAAGGGATCTGACTCAGTTACCTACTCCCCCGAACTCGTTGTTAGAACCTAATGTGGCTGCGCTCCTTCCTGGACCTGGAACACCTAAAAACAGTGGTGCATGCACTGGTAACTTCACGGCTTGACTTCTGCAATGCGCTGTACATAGGGCTACCCATGTGCTTAGTCCAGAAACTTCAATTAGTCACCGGAAGATCTAAAACTGACCATATAACACCAATTCTGAAGTCCTTACATTGGCTGCCTATTGGTTTCCGGGCACAGTATAAGGTGTTGATTCTTACCTTTAAAGCCCTTCATGGCTTGGGGCCAGCCTTCCTGTGGGATCGCCTTCTCCCATATAATCCACCCCGCACAACTAGGTTGGCTGCAGTTACCCAGAGGACCTTCTCTTCATCGCCCCCAAGTTATGGAATGGCCTGCTGGAAGAGACCCAGCATATTACCAGTCTTGACCGCTTTAAAAAAGCGGTCAAGACTGTTCTCTTCCGACAGGCCTTCCCAGACTAGTGCTCCACCGCTTCCCGCCAACTGTCTTCTTGTTTTTAATAGTTAATGTGTTTTAGGGGGTTTAGATGGGTTGGTGGGTGGGGAGGATGGGTTATGTTTTAACTGCTTTTAATGTATTTATGTACTGCTGTAGTACCGCCTCAATCTTTTGGGAGAGGTGGGATATCAATAAATTTTATTATTATTATTAGTAGTAGTAGTAGTAGTAGTAGTATGAAGTGCTCAAGTTCACCAAGTGGGGAATTGAACCTCTGTCTCCAAGGTTGTCATCCAATGCTCAAACCACTACACCATTCCAGCTCTCTAGTTGTACTTACTAGCAAAGCACAACTAGGAAGCCATTTATCTGCGCAGTTATATGCCTACAATTATATTATAACAATATTTTACAAACAGCTGTTTTTGCATTGAATTGTTTATATCTTTAAGTTTTACAAAAGCAGGAAACAAAAACTTTGGTCCATTAAAAGCAGTAAAAAGATACAGACCTAAATGTCATGGTTTTAATGCAAGCAGTCTCCCAACATTTCATAACATTTATTTCAATGGACATTTGCTAGACTTTATGCCACAGGCCATTTGACATAGGTGAATAACATGAATAGCAGTTTTGGAATTGTTTTGTGTAGCAGCATGGGGAAATGGAGGATTTCTTGTCACAGAAATGAGAAACAAATATATTTTCCTATCATATTTCCTTGAATTTCAGTTGATTTCTTTAAAATGGGCCAAAAGACACAAAATAGGCAATTCTACCACTACTCAGACTGTTTGACAGGCTACCAAAAGCACACTAAATAGCTTTATAAAGTGTCATCTCCAAAGTTACCATTTATCACTATCTTGAAGTATAACTTTCAAACTGAAATCTGATTGGCATTAAGCAAAAAGCATCTGATTGGCATTAAGCAAAAAGCATCATTATCCCAGGCATTTTAATTTGTTGTAAACCATTTAGATTTTATAATGGGTTTTATTGAGGATGTTTCATACTGTTGTTATTGTTTTGTAATATAACTGATTTCTTGCCACTTTGAAATCCTGATATAGGAGTATACAGAATCCATATAAGGTAATACATAAAAACAGATGCCTTTCTGTAGACCCAAGGAAGCTGGGACAATTAGGGAAGTTTTCCAAGAGTTTCCACAGGAGGAAATATTTCACAAGCAGGACTGTTACAGGTGGATAGTTCAGTAATTAAACAGAAAAAGATGTAGAAAAAAGTGACTAAGCACAAACATTATCATGTTCACAAATATCTCATGTATACAAATAATATAAAAGGGAAAAATACAGATCAGTGATACCCAATAAATCTTTAGTTGCATATAGTCCAACTTTCAGTCAGACATCTCATGGGGAAGGCACAGATACAGAGATATACAGTTCATAATTTAAATACCGTACAACGATCAGCACTAATTGTCCACAGTAGTGATAAATTGGTTCACCTCAGTCAGTCTTCTCACTAAGTCCTACCAGGCCCAGTGAATTTAAAATGAAGCACAGATACTTCCAAAATTCCATGTTTACAGAATGACTATACTATAGGAACCTAGCATTGGATGAAATATAACATCCAACAGCTGCCTTGGGTCTTGTGTTGGGACAAAGGAGAGAGATAATAAAAATAGATAAATAAATAATAAATAATGCTGCATACAAAGGAAGTTTTCCTTCTGCCCTTTCCACTCTTGTTCCTCCCTCAGCATATGCTTTGGAACCAAACCGTGCCTATTTGGGTACAGAAACTGTTCTTCTGGCACAGAGTACATATTCAGGTGTAGAGAAATTGCAGCCTATGGGGCACGTAGAGTCATACAATCATGGAGTTGGAAGAGACCACAAGGGGCAAGCAGTCGAACCCCCTGCAATGCAGGAACCCACATCAAAGCACCCCAGCAAATGGCCATCCAGCCTCTGCTTAAAAACCTCCAAGGACACAGACTGCACCACATGCAGAGGCAACATATTCCACTGCTGAACAGCTCTGACCCTCAGGAAATTCTTTCTGAGGTTCAGGTGGAATCTCCATTCCTGCAGCTTGAATCCATTGCTCCTTGTCCTAGTTTCAAGAGGAGCGGAAAACAAGCCCACTCTCTCTTTGACATGACATTCCTTCAAATATTTAAACATGGCTATCATGTCCCCTCTTAACCTTCTCTTCTGCAGACTAAACATACCTAGCTCCCTAAGACACTCCTCATAAGGCATGGCTTCCAGACCCTTCACCATTTTGGTTGCCCTCCTCTGGACACACTTCAGCTTGTCAGTATCCTTCTTGAAATGATAGGTACCCAGAACTGGACAAAGTATTCCAGGTGAGGTCTAACCAAAGCAAAATAGAATGGTACTATTAGTTCCCTTGATCTACACACCATACTCCTATTGATGCAACCAAGAATTGTACTGGCCTTCTTGGCTGTCGCATCATACTACTGACATGTTCAGCTCATGATCTACCAAGACTCCTAGATCCCTTTCACACGTACTGTTATCCAGTCACATGTCCCCCATCCCATATTTGTATATTCCATTTTCTCTGCCTAAGTGCAGGACCTTACGTTTCTCTCTGTTGAAATTCATTTTGTTAGCCTTGGCCCAGCTCTCCAATCTGTTAAGGTCGTTTTGAATTAACACGTGGCCCCCAGGGCCCTCAAGGTTCATTTTTTTTTAAAAAAAGTCCCAAAATGCCTCCAGCAGCCCACTAGGAGGTATTGGGGCGCAATTTCACCACATTTTTGGCCCTCCATGGGAGAGTTTAGAAGTAGAAGAGGCATGTTCTGTCATAGGAAGTAACCCAGAAGCTGACTTCTGGGCCACTTTTGTTGTTTAAAAAAAGCCTAAAATGGCCTGGTGGAAAACATTGTGAATTTTTCCCCTGCATTCTCTATTGGACATTTGAAGGCTACACACAGAGAGACAAATGGTATAGTGGTGTATATAGTCCACCAAAGTCTCCTTGGGGGCAAATGTGGCTCCCGAGCCCCCAACATTTGCCCATCCTATGTATCCATTTACTATACCATGTTTTCAGGAAATAAATTAATTTGGCTCCTTCTATTTATTCCCAACCACACAATAAATTCACCACTCCACTGACAATGGAGCCATATGTCTTTTCTTCTTGAGATATTTAGGATCAATGGGACGGTGCTTAATTTCAGAGTGACTGTGCTCTTTACCTTCAACTAGAGCCAAAGTGAAACCAAAAGCTTTGATCCTAAGGATGCCCAAAAGATATAAGGGATCCTCACACTAGTAAAGAGCAGACATTGTACAGCCATTTCATCTTTCTCCTTTCTTTGGGGGGGGGAAACGGGGTAAGCAATGAAAAAACGAAGAAGGGTTACACACAGAATATGATGTTATGTGAACGACCTGTAAAATTCAGTGGATTAAGCTAGGTGATGGATGGCATGATAAAAACTTCATCCAAAATTAAGTAAATAATTGTGTGTCTGGCCAAAGACATTCTGCTGCCTGAAGTAGCACACCACACCTTCCCAAGTGGAGATGCAGAGTTTCCAATGATAGCCATTTTATTCTGCCCCATGAGGCAGAAGGTCCTGCAAGAACATCTCCTTGTCTTTTGCTATAAAAACAGTAAGTCTTTCACTATAACAGTACGAAATTAAACAACTGTTTTTTGCTCTTTCATGACCGCCAAAATAGATTCTGCATGGCATTCTGTCTAAAAGTTGGGTCAGTCCTAAAAAAATTCCACCAATTTTGTAGAGTTAGCCTGATTTAAATAGTACTGTTCAGTTTAAGCAGATTATTCCATAGTAAAGATGTCTAGGATTTCAGGCTCATGCCTTTTAGATTAAGTGACAGACAGAAACAGAGAGAGAATATCAAAGTAATTTACTGTACTGGTGAACCAGTAGCATTTGCAAAGGAAGCACTGAACTGCAGAAGAAGAATTTGACAGAAGGAAAACCTATACATCCGCCAGATGCAAGCAATCTAGACATGCTTGAATGCTTACATTTGCTTGATAAAAGGGCAGTTTGCAAAGTGCAACAAGCTATTAGTGCTGTATGATAGTAATCAGAAATAGAAAGGACAGTGGTGCAGAAACAAAGCAAAAACCAGAAATAGCTGAATGCCAAACAATATAAGAGGGAGATCTAGAAAAGGTTCGGATGCAACTCCAACAACACGTGGAGAGCCACAAGTTGTCAACCTGACTTAAAACTTTCACATGAAGGAAGGAGCAACTGGGTCAGTACAGTACTGGGAGGAGTTAATCCTTCTTTCAGTACTGTTTTTCCTCAAACAAATCCCCCTCCCAAACTGCTTGTTTGTCCCATAAATGAAAATGCTGTGGCTCCAATTCATTCCCTGGTTGCTTTTAAAAGAACTGTAAAAAGAGTCAGAAATTTTAACTACTAACCTTTCATGTCTTGTTTAGCTTGTCCCTGGGTTAACTGACTGTTAAAATCATTAAAGCAAATCCTATCTAAACATGAAGAGAAGAAAACAGAGAATTTATACCATTTGTATTCTGCCAGTGATTATTTGGTGCCTAATCACCTTTCTCCCACTAATGAAGACTAGAAACTTGCTATGTTTAAGAGGTTTGGGTTATCATGTTTTCCACTAAACTACCACAATCTGGATTAGATGCTTTATTCCATATTTGGTGTCACATTCAAATGCTATTTAAATGGTTTATCCTTTTTAGCACTTTGGGATCCAAGCCACAAGAGGCAGCTTCCCGATGAAGATTTTATGGTGAAATTATTCTGCCTCATTTCACAGAATGTCATAGGATACAGTGTCCAGGCATCATTCTCTTCCATTGGTAATGTTTTCCTAATACTTCTTTTGTTCCTTTTTCTTACTACACACACAAGATTAACCATGAAAGAAAGCTTTTCTAGTGTTTGAAATGTAACATTGGTTTCCATCCCTGAGATATTATAACAGGTAGTAAAACTTAACATTCTTAAGAGTACAACTGTATGCTTGTCTTCTTAGGAGTAAGTCCCACTGAGCAGACTGAGACTTATTTCCAAGGTAAGTAAGGATAGGATTGCAGTGTAAATTCCAACTTCATTACAGGGTAGAATAAGTGGGTTTTGAAATAAACCAGTTAGAAAAAAAATCTTCTGTGATAAAAGGAATCTGCTTGAAACAATACTCTTGGGGAAAAAAATATTGAATAGTACAAAGGACAGGAAAGAATGCATGAATATGACAGAGATGGACCCAAACACATACAGAATAGTGTAATACAGGGGAAGAGGAGATCAATTAAGCACTATAAGTTAGCTATGTTACACTACCCTTTATTCGATTCCTTCCCCCAAATGCCTTGATATTTTTTACTTCATTTGTATCCCGCCTTCTTCCACAGAACTGGGAGTCAAGGTGCATTACAATGTTAAAAAAAATACAAAAAAGGTAGGAACATACAAAATATACAAAAATGTAATCATACTATAACATTAAAACCACTTAGAACACCTTTTAAACTTTTTTAAAAATATAAGAAGCAATTTTACAAACCCAGAACAACACACTGTTAAAAGCCTTTTCTTAGTTTCCAAAACCTTGTGGAAATGTTTTTTTAAAAAGATATTTGCCTTACAATAGAAGACTTTCTGGGAGGAAATTTCAGTTTTGGATTTGCACTTTACAATCCACATTCTACTTTCAAACTTCATAAATTAAAAATCTGAAAACTGAGTGTAATTGCGGATAATGCACATTAGCTCTCTTTCTGTATCTTTGTGTTTCAATTTTTTCTATCATAGTTTTTTTTTATTTTTCAGAGGAACGTTTGGGGAGCAGATGGCTCTTTCTACATGCCTATTACAACCTGTGGCTGTTTTTTTTTTTTTTTAGCATTCAGTTCAGAATCTTTGTTCAGAAAATACTGCGGTTTTTATATTGTAATTTATAGGTTATCACTACCAAATATTACAGATTGTATTGAGTTTTCTGTGTTATTCAGCTACACAGTAAAATTATAGTCTAGATGCTTACTCATATATGATGCACGGGTTTAATGGTAAATAACACATACACACACACACAAAATACAATACTTTTTCTTCAATTTGTGTCAATATCAAGTTGCTTCTCCAGATTCTGGTTGTCATGGCACCCACTGTACATCAAGTTTCCCCCTTTACCTTTCTATCATCTCATTGCTTTCCTATTGCAACCTGTTGATGTTTTCCATCCAGCAAAACAGTCAATTCACTAGGACCTTCAAAGCCAAACATAGTCTTTGTATAAATGAGCACATCTAATTCATGGAACCAAATTTATTCTTTAAGGGAAAGGAAAGACTAGAACCTTTTGCTATTTCCTAAAGTATAAGTAGAATGCAAAGTTTATTCAGAGAACATATGTTCCTTCCTACATTATCCAGGTATACTTCTCTGAATGACAACAGAAAGTCTTGTAATACCAGTGGTTCTCCACCTTTGGTTCTGCAGATGCTTTGGACTTAATCTCCTAGAATCCTTGATCATTGGGCATGTTGGCTGGAGTTTCTGCAAGCTGAAGTCCAAACTGTCTGGAAAACCAAAGGCTGAGAACAATTTTTTATATACCAACCATCTTCAAAGATAAGCCATTGCAATAGAAACACCTTTGCTACTCCAATAAGTTAGCTACCCCAATGTTCCATAATTTTACTAATAAATTGGTGTTCTCCAGAAGCAAGCCCTATTTGAGTGGGAGGGGATAGAACATCAATGCATCTCTATAGCCAAATGTTTTCAGAAAACAAACAGCAGGTTTGTTTTAGCAAGATAGAAAACAAAAACCAACAAACAGCAGGCAGAATGGGTCTGTCTCATTTAACAGGAAAGAGAGGGATGCACTACAGTTCCACAATGCAGGAATCAAGATGCATAGCTAAGAGAGTTGTAGTATATTGCCCTATATTTGTCCAGTATTTGTTCAATATTCACAGAAAGGTTGGGGGCGGGGACAAAAAAATCCCACCAAAGAGTTTGGTCTTGGTGAATGGTTTAAGTGGATGTATCAATATTTTGTCAGGTTTAAGACAACAGGTGGTTTTCACTGTCCTCTGCTTTTTAGTCTACCGTACAGTTTAGGGCACATTCTTCACAGAGGCACACTCGTTTTATCCGTTAGAGCAACTTTTCATCTTGAAAGCACAGAAGACCGCTCATTGTACCTTTACGTGTTACCAGTACTCGCAGCACCCATTAGCACCTGCGTGATAGCCCACGGTAACAACAGACTGAGCGAAAGTTTACACTTGGGGATCACCGCCTTGCAGACGGATGACGGCTGGCATTTCACCAATAGAAGACAATAAAGACAAATGCATGTACCCTTTTAAATAGGTCAAGGGAGGATACATTGAGGTCTATGACTCCGGAGAAGACGACTCGATTTGCTCCAGCTGGCCAATTATTTTCCCAGCTTGACTGTTCCTCCCTCCGACTCCTTGCAATGGAAGTAGGCTGTGCAAGAAGCGCGTTCAGCTGCCCAGCTGAAACCTGTTTCAAACGAGCCAGAATCGAAGAGCCTTCCGAACGCAGGCGCCACCCGACCTACAACCCAGGGATTCCCACGACCTCGGCCCCTTCATCTTCCGTCAGGTTAAAAAGAAGCCAACAAACAACGCTGGGTGGATCCCCCACCCCACCCCGAGGGGAGCGAGCGCAGCCAGGAGGCGGCATGCCTCTTTTACACGAACCCACCCTGAGCCCTTTGATCTTGCCCGAGATCAGCAACATGTCGCCCCGCCCCGCCCTCCGTCAGACTCAAAGCAGCGAATTCTCGAGGACGGCCTCGGCTTCCCAGTGGGACCCCCCCCGGGACCCCCACCCCCAGACGTTTCCTTACAGGAGAGCTCCTTCGCCTGGAATGGCTTCGGATCTGCGGGTGCACCCTCCACGGAGCCCGCGAGCGACCAGAGGGCGAGGGGCCGGGCACTTACCGGAGGCTGCTGCGACGGCAGTCCCGAGCGCTTGGTGGAGCCTTGCCGGGAACTTAGCCTCTTCCAGGACTCCGCGAACCTCCCGCGACTGGCGCTGCGGCTCCTCCGCCTGCCAACTTCTTCCTTGTCCGAGCTGCCTTTCTCCGCCTCACTGGGACTCCGCCACTTCTGTCCCATCTTCGAGGCGGAAGGAGGGAGGCAAGAAAGAAGTTTGGCTCCCTCCGCGCCCCTCCGCGGTCGAGCAGGCTGGGCGGGCGAAGGAACCCGCCGCCTCCCCGTCTTCCTCTCGCTCGCCCGCAGCCACCGAGCGCTTGCTTCCCTCGGGGGCGGCGGCGGCGGGGGGGGCTGCCTCGCCCCTTCTCGCCTGGCGCGCCGCAGCCGGCCGGGGCGCGCGCGCCGTCCCCGCGCTTTCTCGCCGCCGCTCCCCGCCGTGGCGGGTCTGAGCCTCTGAGGAGCGGCGCGTACAGACCGCCGGGCCACCGAGACGGCAGCGAGAATTAGCTGCTGCACCCTCGTGTGTCACTCCCCGAGGCCCCCCCCCGCGACTGTGGTGCTAACAGGTACCCCAGGCCTAATTATTTTTAAAACACGGTGTTGCCAAGAGACATGGGGATGAGGCGGAGGGAGAGGGAGCGAGTTCGGCAAAGAGCCGGCTTTCGCTGTCTCCCCCTCCTTCCCTCACCTGTTCCTTCAGGTATGTGTGTGTGTGTGGGGGGGGGGTTAATCACTAAACGCAACCGAGCACGACACCTCCCAGAGCTAAAGCAGCGCGCGTCGCTGAGAATGAGGAAATTCAGCAGCCGGAAGACCCCACCCCGCCTTCTCCAGTCAACAGGGAGGCCAGCATCTGACAGGAGAAGTATTATCACTATAATTATTTGACAGGTGAAGCTGTTATTTTCTGAGCGCGATGTTGCACCGCCGAGGACGGAGAGCTGGGGGCCTGCTTACTTTCAAGCTGAAACTTATTTGCCCTGTCAGAATCCAGGCTTTGAGAATATGTACAGAAATAATAACTGAGAGCTGCCCTGAGGACACTTATGTGCTAAAGGTGTGAAATAAAAAATAATTAAAGAAAGTGCCAGAATTCACCGTGGAACATGACATGTCGAGGAAAGAACCTGAGATTGCCTCGTGAAATTGCTTGTGAATTCAGAGACCAAACAGGACATTTTGGTGCCACAGAAATCGAGCTATGTAGTGCCCAAGGTCCATCAATAGTAGTGCATGGTGACAGCGGTAGCAGATCTTACTGCCTTCTTTGCAAGTAAGAAATAAAGTATTTATTTATGTATGTATTTAATACCCTGCCTTTCTCCTGGGAGGAGACTCAAAGCAGCTTCCAAAAATTTAAAAACAAGGTCCAGCTCAAATTGTATTTACAAAAGCAACTGGCCAGATAATTCTATTTAAAAGCATAGATAAAATAGTTTAAAATACATTTAAAATAAGTTTAAGACATAGTTGAAGATCAGAAACAGCATGAACCACATAATTAACTCAAATTAGTGGTGATGGTGATGATAACAATCCCCTTTTCATTTCCCGCTTGTAGGTACTTGGTTCTAATGGCCTCTGGAAAGGGACATGGGGGGGGGCAATGCCAAATAGTTGAGCAGCATCTGGCAGAGGTGGCCCTGTCTCTGTCCTGGCTTGAGAACGGAGGCAAGAGGGAGATAGAGATAGCAACAATGGTGCTTACTGGCTGACTGGAACCACAACAAAGCAGGGCTGGATGATTCTGGGTGTTATCAGGGCCTTGGAGAATGTGCTGGCTAGAAGATCCTCCCACAAGCAGAGCTCTTGTTCTTTCAGAAGAATACTGAGAAGTTGGCTGGTCTGGACCTTCTCTGGGCTCTGCCCTTGCTTTATGAGGACCTGTCTGTATTGCTATAGTGCCATTGCCCAAATCTGTACTCCTATGGCCAGGTCAGAATTGCAAATGTATCTGTCAAGTCCAAGGTGACTTTCAAAAACCACATTCACAGCCTAGAATGGTAGACAGGAGCTCCCTGAGTGGCACATTCCATGTCTTCCCTCAAGCTTAAGGAATAGTAGCAGCTAGTGTAAGGTAGTGAATCTACTGTAGGTTTTAGTCTAAATTTTAATGGTGCTATCCAAGATGGTGCTATTGGGGGGATGGATCAGTACCTTGGATAGCTCCTTTAGAGCTGAAGATGACACCAAGGGTTTCTTGTCCCACTGACAAGAAAACCATCATCTGGAGAGTGTGACATACAGATCATCTCATGGGCAGCTGCTTCTCTGCCACTCTTAAGCTGCTTTTAAAATGCTATATGTATTCAATGTCTTTCACAGTGATCCAGAGGATTAACTAAACTGTATAAGAGGTGTGAAAGTGATCTTTTCAATGTGTAGAAATGGGAAGGTGAGGGTAGAGAATAGCCAAGCATAATTAATGTTTGTGTCGGTTGCCTTAATTGTATCAAATTAAGATATAGTCTGTTATTTCCCCTATTCTCTCTTTGCATGCTCTGATTTATTAAACTTGCTGTGTTTTATTAATCTTTGTCCTTAGGGGGCTGAAGAGCACTGAAAAAACCCCACAGTCTAATCTGACCTGATAAATGTGGTGTGAAGTATTTAGCAGTATGTATTCGTCTTAAATAAGAAATGACATGATGCAATTAAACTATATTTCAACAATATATTTCTTATTTCCAGTTTACAGCCAATGAATTTAACAAGTTACTTTTAATATTTATCATCTGAAATAGTAGGGGGAAAAAGATCTTATGGTAAGCTGAGGTGCAGTTAATGTATCTCTCCCAGTTTACAATAACCAATAAAGTTAGAAATCAAAATTCCATATGTCATGCAGGTTAACTCACATTAAAATTTTAGAAAATCAGGCTTTCTGAGCTCACACAATGAAAACTATAACACAGATAGGGTTGCTAGTACCCACTCTCAGTGATGTGACTGTTTCACAGTGTTAAAGAGAAACTTGTCCAATCTCTCCTGGATTCAGGAGTTACTTTATTAATTAGAAACCCACCTTTCTCATAACATGGGACCCAAATATTTGCCAGAGCTGACTGTGTCATGCATCTGCTGAAGGCACAGGAGTCCTCTTCTGGCAGGGACTGGCAAATTTGAGTGGTTAATTAGTCCAAGCAATATCTATACACTCAATAGATATGCTCAAAATCGTAGAAGCCTGCATTCTGTTATTGTCTTGTGCTCAGGCAGGGAGCTGGAAGGAAACATCCTGGAAATGCTTTTGTCCTATCTTTGCTCCTGGAACCTTCTTTAGAGGATGTAGTCAATGGCACTTTTTTTTTAATTTTCTCCATCTTATACACTAGCTTCATCCTTACATAGAGCACAGAGACCATACTGTTACTGTCCATATTCTAATAACCTTCAGAATCAATCACTCAGAAGTGAAATATGATGTGAAATGCTGCAGGCACTTTCTGGGTAAGGAAATTTTGATGAATTTATTCCAGATTTATCCAACAGCCACTGTTACTGAACTTATAAAAGCACCTTTCAAGATGTTGGACCTTTCTAGTCCAAAGATATCTAAGGATCACCTTTTCCCACATAAACATTTTTTTTTCTGAAAAGGAGACCCTGAGAGGTGATTGGGAAATGAACTCATTATAGTTCAGATGTCAAAATACACAGTTCTGTTCTTGAGATGCTTCCATGGCTGTAAGTGAGATAATCTTTGGCTGGTTAAGGAAAGAATACTTGCTATTCATTTTTTAGCTGGTCAGGAAGAATGCAGAGAGAATGGAGGCTACTGCATTATTCTTTGTGCTTTGAGAAACATTTATCTGTGCAGAAATGCATATGCTTTTCCTGCATATAAATGTGTTTTCTACAAAGAAAGATAATGTTTCTGCACAGAATAGTAATGTGTATTTATGCACAGAAATACAGGCAGCATTTTTTTACACAGAGAATGTATTTTTGTGTACGAAAAAAACATGTGTTTCTGCAGAGACAAATGCTATCTGAAACATGAACAGTGATCAGGAACTGCAAAGAAATCTTCATGTTCTCATTCAGCAAGAAGAATATTATAAGAATTGTTCATTTTTGCCTACACAGATGAAGAACACAAAGATATACATCCCTGTCTTTCCCAATTCTTCCTTCCCCTTGTAGCCTCCAGGGGCGCTTGCTTTGCGTCTGAAGAAATGGGCTGCAGTCCATGAAAGTTTATGCTGAAATAAAGTGGCTAGTGTTTAAGGTGGTAAAAAAGTTGTTCCTGGTGCTGGAGTACCATCCAAAACAAAAGCATGGGCTTGTTCATGGGGTACAGGCAAAAATTTCTTTTCTCTAACAGGAATCTCTTCTGTTTGTAGAAAGGTGTGTCTAGATATTAACCACTGTACTTTAAGATTGAGGATGGACAGAAGAAAGTTAATGGGCCACAGGGATTAAAATTGGCATCATTTTGTTAGGCAAAAACAGGTAATACGTTGTTATGGGAATCACGTTTCTTCTTGGGGAGTCTTCTCCATGTGACGAATAAGAGGGGAAACATCACGTCTTCCCCTGAGGAGTTTGAGCCTTGTAAGCATCTTGCTGTTTCCTTACTGATCTAATGTGGGATCAGTGAATGTCAGCTATCTTTTGGTGTGTTTAGGCTGTGCCTATTCTTCTGCTGAAGTTGTGTACTTATAAATAAATGCATATTATAAAATACCAATAAGCCTCTTGTGACCTACTTCTAACACAACCCACCCTACCCCCCCCCCACACACTCATGCACACTTTCAAACTGAGGAGGAGAATACAAAACTTATCAGGATGCAATGTTTCCCTTGAACATTAGTCACATTCAGTCTACACACAGAGCCTGTGACACATACTGGTTCCATAGACAGAGCCTACATGCGTAGATTTTGCATTTACATAGGCTATTTAGAGATTCAGATCAACACACATCATCTTTTCCTCCTCTCTCCCCACTCCATGCATTGATATCACCAAACATGTCACATGAAAAGTTTTCTTGAAACATCAGAATGAGAGTAAGTGAAAAACAATTATATAGCATTTCAAGAATGAATGTTGCTCCGTGCTTGTATTTGTTTCCAGGAAAGATATAAAATTCAACACAGTGTGATATTTTGCTTGAAGAATATTGTTGTTGTGTGCCTTCAAATTGTTTCTGACAGGTGATCCTATCATTCAGTTTTCTGGGGTTGAGAGTGTGTGACATGCCCAGGGTCACCCAGTGGGTTTCCATGGCCAAGCAGGGGATTGGCCCCTGGTCTTCAGAGATATGGTCCAATGCTCAAACTGCCACACCATGCTGGCTCAGTAGAAGGGTGGCATAATATAACTCTGGGGCAGATATTTTTCAGGCATCCAAGGCAGGTCTGCTTGCTGCCCATATTCTTGACTTAATTGCTCAGCTAAAAGAAAGGGAATGATGAGCTGACTATGCCCACATATGGCACCCAGGCAGTTTGACTGAGTCCAGCAACCTGCCTTAGATGCCTGAAGAATCCTGAGTCTGTATTCTGTTCTGTGGAAGAGAAGTGTGGTGTAAATATCTGCCAGCGGTGTTATATTATGCAACACCTATACTGAGCCAGTGTGGATAGTGGTTTGAGTATTGCACTGCAACCCCGGAGACCAGAGTTTGACTCCCCACTTGGCCAGGGAACCCCACTGAGTGAGTTTGGGTGCATCACACACATTTAGCTCCAGAAAACCCTGTGATAGGTTTGTTTTAGGGTTGCTGTTAAGTCAGAAATGGCTTGAAGCACACAACAACACTGAAGACCACTGTAACACAATGTACATGAATCAATGCAGTGGCTGACAACCCATTGCATAATCTCAGTACTCAATGTGTATGCACAATGCAGAGAAGCAGTGCACATTCACATGCTACTCTGTTCACTTTAATGTACTGTTGCATTACAATACTCCTGCATGTGTACAGCTCCACTTATGCCACTTTCAGCTGGATAATATTGTTGCTCATTTTCCCCCTGCAAAAAAATACAATCTCTCAGCATGCCTGGTGCAACATAACCTGCGTATGTCACTAAGAAGATGCCAGCTTTAGTTTGTTAAATGCAGCAATAGTGAAAACTTGCAAGAGCAGGAGGAAGAAGCTGTAACCCGTGTGGGAAATTGTGTTAACTTTTCTCTAAGTGATAGGACTGGAAGCAGGGGGCAATATCGGTGGTTGTTCTCAACCTTAATGGATCCTACTGTTTCTTTAATCATTACTTCTATGCATAATCTTGAGTTATATTTGACTTGTTAATATAAATATATTAATATATTAAGGATATTAACTTGCTGTTCTTCCATGTCCAAGTCATCAGCATGAAAAGTTCAATAAGCATTCTTGTACTAGCACATACAACAAACACTCTTTACTATGGGAACTTGACATTCTCATTTATGTTGTTTAAGTAATCCTGAGCTATCTAGCAATCAAGAACATTTTGTTTGGGAATGGTGTGTTTTCTGTCAGTCATTGTTCTTTTCACAGAGAAAAAACTGAAATATTTATTCACTTTGTTAAATTAGGGAGTGTGCCATTATCATTATCCTATTGCTTCAGAGTAATTGTATAATACCTAATCATACAAAAAGTGGTGAGTAATGAGTATGCAATTACTTTTTAATGTGTTACTTCCAAGCTCTGGGATAGCTAAGGTGAGGAAATGGGGTAGCAAAGCCAGAGACATGTAGACAATGGAAAAGACTGGCACATTTTTAAAATGCTAATTGTTTTATCTCATCCTTAAAGTAGGCTCTCAATGGTGAGCTCCCATCCAAAAGGTCAACCAATCAATGTCCACTTAGTGTCTCAGCTACTTCCAAATTATTCATTGTCCTCCTGCTTCCAAATTATTTCCCCCTTCATAGCAGAATGTCTAATGGCAGGTTCTGTGGATGAATCCTGATTATATTCTGTGTCCATCATGACTGAATGATTATACTTGTACATTCTACTTTAATCTGAATTTAAAATATGTTTGACTAATATTTACACTGGCTTATGACTGCATCTCTCTTTGGTGCCTTTAACTGCTGCTTATTACTTGTACTGTTTTCTTGGCAATTTATATATAAACAATTAAAAAAACCTGCTATGTGACTAGACTTGCATTTATGCGATCAGTTTCACACTGTTTCTGAATTACGGAAGGGAGCCTGTTAAGGTGACTGAGCATTCATTCTAATATTTATTTAATATGGTATTAAGCCCTGTTGAACTCAGTGATACTTACTTTTGAGTAGATGTGTACAGAATGGCACTGCAAATGCAATGAGAAAATGTACCCATTCAAGCAATCCAGTAAAACCACTGAGGGTCAAACATACAGATCAAGCATCTCATAGCTCTAGAAAAGTAAATTTGCCACTTTGCTTGTGTAAATGTGTGGAGGTTTTTTCACGCCTAAAGGAGTTGTGTCTAGCCTTGTCTCACTCACATGCAATCTTTATGGAAACAAACCAAGAATCATTTGCACATTATAAATGTCTGAAAAGCTCCAAACGTTTTAATATAGATAAAACCATTCCATCTACTTAAACATACTTGAGATTGTTTTACAAAGAATTAACAAGTTTCTTTTTTATTTTTGTATGAACCTCAAAGGATCAATTTAAAAGGGAAGGAATCCAGACAACGCAGAGTTTTATCTGCAAGAAAAGATACCCTAACCAAAATTAATCAACCCTATTGACTTAAACACATATTGGTAAACTGCTGATGAGTCAGTAGAACCAAAAGAATAAGGGAAATAGACCAAGTTGCTGCCCTGTTATCAATAGTTCACCTTCCTCAGTCTGTATTAGTATGATTCCAGAGCTTTTTTTCCCCCCACTACAACTCCCAGAATTCATCAGATGGCAATGATGGCTGGAGGAATCCATGAAGTGTAATCTAAAAGGTAACTTTTCCAAGTTCTGCGTGGGTGATGGTAGTTGTCATATCAGAGTTGAGACCTCCATGTATTTCCTGTCTGTCACAAATAGTGACAGACTAGCTCATAAAATAATTTGTGAATTCAAGAAATGCTACCATGGTGTACTCCATTCCTTTACTGAGATAATAGGCTGTAACATTTTGCAGTGTAATGTGATTAGTTCTTAAGAATCTCAGATGTGCATGTGCATGTACATTCTCTCTCTTTTTCAGTCTTTCTCACACACATGTGCTTGTATGCACACATCCATAGAGGAGCTGTCAGTTTTGGGGAGATCCTGGGCAAACTTCCTCTCACCTCCTCAATAGCTCTATTTTTCCTTGTCAGCTTCTGTTGGTCATCAAGGTTGTTCATCTCACCCCTTCCTAGTCCTGTGGCCCTGGGTCACTTTTTTTAGATAGTTTTTCAACAATAGAGAATAACCATGTGTTCTTCATCCCAATATGGATTTCTAGGTGCAACATGATATCTGCACACCTACTTGATCAATCTACAGCCTTCAGGTTGAAACTGCAGACCTCATGGTCACAATATCTGGCCAATTGTTTGGACTTTCCTGTTTCTTCTCCCATCTCCTACTTTTTTGGTACCACCTAGCCTGATGAAGAGTTCTGGAGAATTCAAAAGCTTGCATTTGGTCCTAATAAAGGTATTGACTAGCTGTGGAGTTTAATTGCTTTCTAGTGTCTGAGTCCTCAAGGGAATATCACATTGTTCTGTATTTTGTCCACTTCCTGTGCCACTTAAAAATGAGTACAGTTAATTAGATGGAGTCATACAGAATGGTGTCCTGAACAGGTAAGAACCAGCATCTTGTACTGGCCTGAGCATTGGACTGTGACTCTGGAGACCAGTGTTCGATTCCCCACTCAGCTATGGAAGCCCACTGGGTGACCTTGGGCACATCACACACTCTCAGCCCCAAAAACCCCATGATAGGTTCACCTTTGGGTTGCCCACTGAAATGACTTGAAGGCACACAACAAGAAGTCCTGAATAGGCATATGAATTTTCATTCTGAGACTAGCCTTCAAGGGAGATGTTGCATTATGTTGTATTTTCTTTTAAACTTCTCCTTGAGAACAAGAGACAAGCAGAAGCTTCTCCTTTGAAACACATCACACTTTTCTGAATATACACAGTTTCTGATTTCAATATCCCAGTACTAAGGATGGGATGATTATGTTGATGATTTGGGTTTTCTTCTTTTTCTCTTTTAACATGCTTAATTTTTCCTCTCTTTAAGAAAATGGATGTAGTGGATCAAGTTGATATTTGAAGATGCAATACAGAGTATGTATACCAAATTTCATTACTGTATCTTAAATCCTCAGAAAGACTGCAGCATTAAACAGACAAAATGCAATACAAGCCAGTTAAAAAATCTGATTTTGCTCAGCCTGTTAGCTGTCATGTTTATAAGATCAGAGTAACAATGGCAAATGAATGTTCTGTTGTCCATGTGGATGGCTATTTAGAAGACAACCAGTTAGAAGAGAAATAAGGGAATAGAACCACCCAAAGGATCAGAAATAGTCTGAGCAACATGCCAAAGTACACATATTCAAAAAGAAATAGTACGAGGGACCTGCAACGTAGAAATAAGTCTCAGACTGAATTTCCTCAATTATGATCACATTATCTCTACTGATTCCTATTAATTTCCCTGAGAAGGTATATAAATTTAGGAAAGCAAAATCCTTACTGTATAATTAGTGGGTCAAATCTCAACCTTGGATTGAAACCCTTGTTTAATGTCATGATACTTTTGGCCCTAGAATTTTGGGCTACCAGACAGATTAATTTTTACTTTCTTTTTCTTTTAGTAGTTAAACCAAAATATATTCTGGCAATTCACTATTAAAGCCTTGCTCACATTAGGTTCCTGTTCTGTTTAGCCACCTACAGTGGCAGTGCCTGGCTGCAGAAAAGCAATTATTTTGCAGTAACGAGGGGTTTCTGTGATACACAAACACCCCTTCTGACAGATGTTTTTAACAAGCCTTTTAACACATTCATGTTACACTGTATAATTTTTAAAATGTGTGTGTGTGAGTAGGAAGTGTTTTGTTGTATCAAACTTTCAAAAAAAATATTTCAGGCAGAAAGTGTGGAGGTGGTACAAAAAATCTAGTTGAGCGTAAGTCAAGATGGTTGACCTTTTTAAAAATTCTGTACTAATTTTTTATTACCTTTGCATTGATTTTTGATGTGTTGAAATGGGGTTATTTTTACCTGAAAACTGCACGAAATGGTGCTTAAACATGTGACAATACACAAAAACATCCCACCTGCTCCCACACATCGCTCTCAGAAATCCAAGCATCCTAAAATACCTCTGTTTTTATCCATGTCCTTCCCAAAATGGCAGTCAGAACTGATGTGATGTCAATTTCAGTTGTCGTTTTGGAAGGGCGTGGACAAGCATGGAAGAAGGGCACAAAAACTGCAGGGGTGGGTGAATATACTGGTTCTTGTTCCCAAGCAGTTGGTCATCCTTAGGATAGATTTCCAGTGCTCATAAAAAAGATACATATGGAAACTTGATTCAATAAATCTTTAACGAACATTCCCATGCAGATCTATTCAGAAGTAAATTGAGATGAATAGGCCTTTTCCCAATTGAGTGAGTATATGATCACAGCTATAATCGTAGATGTTGTTTTCTGTCTTTCACTGTATAACATATAGATTGGAATGCATTTGGTCACATATTCATACATAACTTAGGGTAACACCATCCCCTCCCCAAGGCAGCTATCAAGCTGCTGTCCATTCACTGGCCAAAGGGGCACAATGAAGAAGGTGACACAGTGAACCAAGAAACAGCCCATCTCAGCTACAAATGCAACCAAGGGGAAGAGAAACAACATTGCTTGCCTGGATGAAAAACAAACTTGTTTTTCTTTCCCTCACAGCTAAAACAGGCAGCTTCTTTGTTACCTGAGTCATTTCTCCTTCCTTCCCCCATGGATAGTTGATCACCACAGTAGCAACCTCCTCAGCAGGGTTTGACAGCTGCCAGGGGAGGGAGGTGCAGAACTGTATGTATGGAGCGTTAAACTCCATATGTGCAATGCAGGATCTTGGCCATAATATTGCTAGATTTATTTCCTTATGTTTCAAAGTTTAATATATGTAGCTATGTGTTGTCCTATATGTAAGAGGACAACATACTCCCTTTCAGGATGCATCCACTCACATGGGCAAGGGATAGTTTTATTATCACACACAGACACACATACCATTGCTGGTTCCCCTATTGCATGACCCAGTTATTTACAGAGTAGAGTGCACACAATGTTGTATAGAGGCAAAGAAATAGATTATTTCCTTCATGCCTTGCCTTTGCATCATAATGATAATGCCAGATACAGCTGTTGGTCTTCAGCTCCAAGCTGTCTTGGATGAAACAGATTATCTAGATCCATTTCAAACTGGCTTCAGGGCAGGATATGGAGTCGAGACCGCCATGGTCGCCTTAGTGGATAATCTACGCCTAGGTATCGACAGGGGAAGTATGACCCTGCTGGTACTCTTGGACATCTCAGTGGCTTTCGATACCATAGACCATGGTATCCTTCTGGAATGCCTGAGAGGGCTGGGGATCGGGGCACTGCACTTAAGTGGTCCCAGTCCTCTCTCTCAGGTAGATACCAGATGGTGATACTTGGGGACAGCTGCTCCTCGAAAAAGGAGCTTAAATCTGGTGTCCCTCAGGGCGCTGTCCTGTCCTCAATGCTATTTAACATGTACATGAAACCGCTGGGAGAGATCATCAGGAGGCATGGAGCAAGGTGCTATCAGTATGCTGATGACACCCAGATATATCTCTCCATGCCTCGGATAACAGCATCAACTAAGGGTGGCATCTCGCCTCTGAATGAATGTCTTGAAGCAGTAATGGACTGGATGAGGAAAAACAGACTGAAGCTGAATGCAGATAAGATGGAGGTACTCGCTGTTAAGGGCCCTAGCCCAGGTATGGAGGTTTGTCAACCAGTTCTAGATGGGGTCACACTTCCCCTGAAAGACTGTGTTCGCAGCTTGGGGGTGCTCTTGGACTTGCCACTTCAGATGACAGCTCAAATAGATGTGGCAGCCAGGAGTGCCTGTTATCAGCCTCGGCTGATACACCAGCTGCACCCCTTCCTGGAGCTGGAGCACCTAAAAACAGTGGTGCATGCGCTGGTAACTTCACAGCTTGACTTCTGCAATGCGCTCTACATAGAGCTACCCATGTGCTTAGTCCGGAAACTTCAATTAATTCAGAATATGGCAGCCAGATTGGTCACCGGAAGATCTAAAACTGACCACATAACACCTATTCTGAAGTCTTTACACTGGCTGCCTATTAGTTTCCGGGCACAGTACAAGGTGTTGGTTTTTACCTTTAAAGCCCTTTATGGCTTGGGGCCAGCCTACCTGTGGGATCACCTTCTCCCATATAATCAGCCCCGTACACTAAGGTCCTCTGGGAGGAATTTACTGCAGCCAGTCAGAACTAGGTTGTCTGCAGTTACCCAGAGGACCTCTTCTATCGCTCCCAAGTTATAGAATGGCCTGCCGGAGGAGACCCAGCATATTACCAGTCTTGATGGCTTTAAAAAAGCCGTCAAGACTGCTGTCTTCTGACAGGCCTTCCCAGACTAGTACTTCCACTGCCTCCCACCAACTGTCTTGCTGTTCTTTTACTAGTCAGTTGATTGTTGTTAATTGTTAATTGTTGTGTGTTTTAGGGGGTTGGTTTTAGGTGGGTTGGTGGGTGGGGAGGATTGGGTATGTTTTTTAATGTAATTAATGTATTATTGTTGTTCGCCACCTCAATCCACGGGGAGAGGTGGGATAGAAATATTATTATTATTATTATTATTATTATTATTATTATTATTATTATTATTATTATTGAGTTGGTGGAATAAGGTCATAGCTTGATTAACTTCAGGAACCTGCAACATAGCAGCTAACTAGATGTGTGGGCACGAATTTTGATATGGGTAGCTCTGGCTAACACTTTTAACTGAAGAAGTCATCTTGGGACAAATATACCCCTCACATCTCCCCCACAAGCTGGTTGGCAATGATAGGGGAATAGGGGGATTTTTTCACTTTGTGTTACCACTGAAAGCTTTCAAAGAGAACGAATTGAAACTAAGTGCCTGCACTGCCCCAGTTGTGACATATATGCAACAATAATCCAATTAGCCAAATAATAAACTTGTAGTCAAAAGAACCCAACATTATACAGCATGTCTAATGGCCAAACATGACATGGAAGAAAAATTCCTACCCAGTCCTAGAAGACTTCAGGACTGGGTAGGAATTTAGTTAAACTAAAGAAGAAACATTATTTATGTATTTGAGTATCCCATCTTTGTTGGACTGTCTGAAGGAAAATAGCTGTATTCTTAGAAAGTTTTTAAAAGTATTTTTTAAAAAGTTTGGTTATCCGACTCCATTTTTTTTTGGAGCAGCCTACGCATTTGGATATGTGTGTATGCACATGAGAGGTGTGCATCGATGTGACAGCAAAAACAATTCTCACCCTTTCAGTTTCTTTGCAATCCTGCTAGCTAATGTGATGCTAATTAAAGATGGGACTGTCTGAGAAACATTGCCTCCTTCCTATATGTAATATATGAATGGGTAAGAAAAAGGCTGACATCCTGTGAAAACAGGATTCATTCATGCAGTTTGGTCTTATTTCTGTCTCTGGGTGGCCATGTCTGAGTAGATGATATCCAAGCACAGATTGGTTCCTCATCCTTGCTAGTTATATAGAAGTATAGTTCATGCAATTCACTCTGTATGTTTGCTTTGGGTGTACGTGGGCAAGCTCTCACAAACACATTAAGGCCTTTGTTGGGTCATGGCAACAATATGAAATTCCTGTGTTAAAAACAATTAGCACTTTGATTGCCTTATTTTGTATAATGGTTTGCACTCAGTGTTGTAGACAATCATTAACCTCTAGGATCCATTTCACAAGCTGAAATGTTGCTGTAGTTGTTGTTGTTTTGTATGCCTTCAGGTTGTTTCCAAATTATGGCAAAATTATCAAGGTCAAAATGCAGTAATATCTCCTGAACATTAGAATAACAGAATGTTCATTTTCGGGAGGTACAATCTTAAAATGTCATTCTGAAACTGCAATCTAGAAATATCAATGGAAAGCCATGTGTAATGGCAAGTCTAGTGCCTCTCAATTTAATTTGTTTTATAAGGCTTGGAATCTCTAGTGTATGTGAAATGTTCTGCAGGGAAAAAAGAGTATTGTCAGAAAAATAGAGAAAAATTGTACAGACCAGGTACTCAGAAAAGATAATAGCTGCTAGATGTGTTCTCAATAATAAGAAGAATATATACCATCAAAATCTTCATTGTTCCTTCACTTCAAACTAGTATTTGTTACTGAGAATGTATAGAGACACCATAAAATGTTAAGAGCAGAACTTTCATTTATATTGACCTGGGTTGTAAATTCAAGTTTCAGCAAATTATAAAAAAGGAAGTAAGCATATTCACACAGAATAGAGATCACAAAATGTTACCATTCTGTAGGCAGTGAAAAATCCTGGAGTGCAGCAGTACGTCCTGCACCAACGTTTACCTCTTATAAGTTTAGGTGTTCAGTGAGATTTCCATTGAATCACTGTATCTTGTAGGTTCAAGAAACAAGATATCTCAGAGCAAGGGGTGGGCAAAGTGCAACCTCTGATTTGTATATTGTCTCCAAGATCTTTTGAAGGGGCATGCCATGGTTCCCAGCACTTTAAAAAAATGTGAAAAAAATGGAAGGTCAGAGGCTTCCAGGAGTGTCAATTCTAAACTTACTAAGGCTAGGGAAAGGCAAGCCCACCTGAAACCAGAAAAGAAGGAAGGAAGGAAGGAATAAATTAAAAATTAAAATTGGACATGGCCATTCAGTCACGTACATTTTTGAATCCCCCTCCATTTTCCACTTTTTCCATTTTTGCATAAATGGAAATTTTGCCTCTAGTCTGACCAAGTTGCCTACATCTGCTGAATGTAGCCTTGCAGACTGATAGAGGGATATTTTATTTAGTATTGTTCTCATTTGGGAATGGGAAAGGAGGGACTCTAGATATGGTTAGACTTCAACTCCAGCAGAGCCAACAGTCAGGGATTCTGGAAGGTGAAATTCAGTAACATCTGAGAAATTTCTGGTTGAATACCAGTGGTCTAAAGCAACACTCTTAAGAGTCAGCTCCATTTATTGGCCAAAAAAATATTCGAGTAATTACTGTTACATGAAGCAAAACAAAACAAATTGCTTGCACCAGCAAAATCCACGTAAACAGTTTTCTTGTATGAAATAAGAAGGGAAATTGCTCAACCAATAAGGTTCATTTAGGCAGATCTCAAATGAAACAAATTTGCTCAAGCCAATAAGGTTCGTTTCTGATTTTTGGGCTACTTGAATACTAGAAATGACCACTTAACACACAATTCTAAATATGCGTACTTCAAATTAAGTTTCACTGTAATCAGTGAAATTTACTCCCATGATAGGATTGAAGACAGAAAAAGTGCTTCTTTTTAAAAACTAAACAGCATACAGTACAATTTAAAGCCCCAAAGCACTTATGATCAGGTTATCTTAAGGAATCACTTGCTCCCATGTAGGCCTGCCTGGGAATGACGAAGCCAGAGGGCATGGCTGACCATAACCCCACATGGCAGCACTGCACTCACATTTTGTTGCAATTTGAAAATCTTTAGTATAAACATAATTTGATATTTAATTTCCTTATAAAATGTGTAAATGAAAGAAGAGAAAAGTAATCCTTTCATATGTGGCCCATCCAAATTCCAGTCATATTTGTTGTTGTTTTTCTTCGTACACCACATATTTAAATATATATATATATATATGCAGAAAACCTTTATTGAGGTTCAAACTCTTGGCATTTTTACACACTTAAGACTTCTCATATCAACTGTGGAATTTGCAAAGTATTTACATAAGAAAAGTGGCAGAATAAGTCTCATGCAGTCTAATTATGTAAACTAAATGTTTAAGACAGCTAAGGGGCACATATGCTGCAGTGCAAAATTGCAATGGTTACCAGTAACTGATACGTTAACTGTGTGAATTCCTAGCAGTGATTTCATAATCAGCCATATGATTATCAGCAACTAAGTAAACATTTGTTTTAGAGCTTTTCTATGGAGATCTTTTGGCTGCAGGTTCACCTTACCCCTCCTATGTTGTTCCAAATCACAAGCAAAATTATAAATACCATAGAATTCTGTAATTTCTCATTAATTCTCTGGCACTTTGGAGTGAATGAATTGATTCAGCTCAAGGTCTCTCTTTCTTTCCGCCTGTTTTATTGGCGTGAGGAATACATGCAGTCTTTCCTGCATTCATAGAAACATCATTCCAGACTAGTGATGCAAAGAATATTAAAAAAAGAAAAAAAAGAAAATGAGTTTCTTAAGAGTCAGAAAAACCAAGAAGGAAAATAATATCCAAAGCCCAAGACCTGACAAGAAGTCCAGGCCCTGATATCCTGACAGATGTAGCACTATGTCTCCCCTTTCTCATCCTTGATAGGCTTACTATTTTTCTACTCCCAACAGAATCATGTAGTGGCTGGGGGAGGGTGGGGGCAGCCAATGATCAGTCGACTATATTCTGATAGTACAGTGCATGATAATGTATCAGTTATGAGAACATAGTCATACAGGAAGATGGTGTGTGTAAAGGGAACTTTCTTCCTACTGATAAACATCTTTGAACACACAGATCTTAAAGACATCCTTGCAGTGGGGAGAAAGCTGAAAAAATTATTCATTATCACCCATGAGAATGAATTCAACATGGAATCATGTCCCTATTCTAAACATCAAAGATACTTCACAAAGAGATAGGCACTCCAAATGCACTCTGAATGAGCATGGGGATTTTGCTATGCTGAAGCAGTGGTGATATCTAATTTTTTCCTCACTACTGATACAGCAGATTGAAGAGCTACATCTTTGCACCACCAGCTCCCAGAATCCATCAGCCAGAGTGGCCACCATGGGAGAAGGCTGAATGGCCCCAGTTTGTGGGGACTCTGAAAGTTACAGTCCACAGATCCTGCTTCACCGTCCTCTGTACACCACAGACGCTGGGGTGTCTTCTCAGCAACCAGAGAATTGCTGCCTTTTACATAAGTGAAGTCAAAAGAGAGAATTCAATGGCAGATGTTTCCCCAGCTCTACTGGCTTACACTTGCCAGGACCAGAGGCATATCTAGTATAAACAATGCCTGGAGCAAGTGTGGAAATTGTGCCCCTACCTCCAGGGCTGCTGCTGCTTCCCCTTCCCCCCCTCCCCCTCCCGGCACTGCTTTCTTGCACCCTCATGACATTGGTGCCTGGGGCATGAATCCTACTTGCCCCTCCCTAGATACATCTCTGGCCAAGACTCAGGATGCTTTTTCAGGTGGAGTGTCTTGTGGATCTTAAGCTCTCCCTTGAAAGCAATGGGGGATTTTGCTTGTTGTGGTTTTTGTTGTGTGCCTTCAAGTCATTTATGACTTATGGGAACCCTAGGGCAAACATAACATGGGGTTTTCTGGGGGGGCTGAGTGTGTGAGAAACATCCAAAGTCACCCAGTGGGTTTCTGTGGCTGAGTGGGGAATTGAACTCTGGTCTCCAGGGTCATAGTCCATTGGTCAAAACCACTACACCAAACTAGCTCAAAGGGATCCTAGGGCTTATCAGAGGATTGCAGTGGCTATAGATCCAACAGATGCCAAGTCTGTTGTCTCCTCCCAGCCTGTTTCAGAACTTTATGTCTGCTATCACTGGTGAGGATACTGCTTGTGGTAGCTTTCTGCTTCTTTCTGGAACTTTCCTCTTCAGAAATGGCAAGAAAGAGATGGAGATGCCAACCTCACTGGCGTAATTCTTCTCTTACTGCTGAAAGACATCTCCTCTCCATCTTCCCCTTTCACATTGGTGGATTCATATGTTAAGATTTTTAAATCTATGTTTCCTATTTTTTATTGTATTTTTCCTATCTATTGATGGAAGACAAAATCCTGAAAAGAAGTATATTTAAAACAATAAATACTTGCATGCATACTGCACATATGTTTTAAAAAATATATCACTTCTTCCCAAAAGGCAAGCATAGGAACAGAAATATTTAGATGAAGGCATAGGGAGAAAATAAATGACAATGTAATCTACAGCATAGATGTATATGGTTAACTTTAGATTACTCACTCAACAGTAGACTAAGTGTTGCTTCAGATATCCCAAAATAATCTGATACCCGTGAAATATTAGTTAAGGAAAGGAATACCAAAAGATTCCAGGTGACAGATGGTTGCCATATACAGTTTTAGGAGTCTATTTAATAAAATATGAGTGTTACCACCCACTTGCCACACTCCATAGCAAGCTACACATTGCTTTGTATATCTAAAAATAATCTCACACCCATGTAATAACAATTTGGAGGAAAAAAATCTGAATATTAATAAGGTCATGGAAACCAATGGTTGCTTCCTATACCCACATTAACTAATCAGTATTATTACCTTTTGTTTTAATATCAGCATTTATATCTAATGAAAAGCTTATTCCACAGATGTGGTTCATGTGGCTGTACACTGAACATTAGGCCAAACATACAATTAGAAAAAAATGGGAATAGGCAATAACTCAGTCATTTTAACATCTCAAACAGAGCTAATTTTACGATGTATGGAATCACAAAACTTGAGGAAGATGGTGAACAGGTCAATTAGTAAGTGTTTGGTTATGTTATTTAGTGGGTGGTTACTCATTTGCTATACATCTTCACATGATGAATTTGCAGTCAGTTTTACTCATAGATACAACTCCTTCTCAGCTTAATGAGACTTATATTCAAATAAATGCACAGAGCACTGTGACCTTAGTTACCTAATCCACCATATTGTCATAAAATTACACTTAAGAATGGGTTCCAGAACCAGTTTCATTATATCTGAAGCACTATGCACTACTTATATCACTAGACTGGAACTACAATGGCCCTTCCACTTTCCTGAGGGTTCAGGTACAGAACTCTTGTGAAAGTCAGAGAACTATGAATAACTACCTCCCCTTCTGAGTGAGTGTTCCCTCTCCCATTCCCTTCCAGTGCTCCCTGCTCCCATTCCCGTGCCTTTTGCCTGGGTGCATGTGCCTTCTTTCTACATGCCTGGGAAAAAGATATGTGAATGAGAGAGGGCAGGCCTGCACACAGGGAATGCACGTGCATGTCTCTTCATCCCATTTCCTGGGCACATGGAAGGAAGGCACATGCTCTCAAGAAAGGGAATGGGAGAGGGAATGGAGGAAGGCAAGCAGGTGCCTCGCAAATAATCAGATTCACAAACCTGCAAATGTGGAGGGAGGACTGTAGTAGCTCAGGCATTATAATTTGTGGATGAAGTCTATCACTTAAAAGAATCCTTTTATTTATGTACTTAGATCAATATGTTGAGAATCAGATATCTGTACCTCTGATCTTCTTAATAGCTACACAATGTAAAACTAGCAAATGTGCAGCAGAAATAGATATAACGGGTAAGTGAAAGAAACCTCCTCAGAGATATTTCAGCAGTTTATACCCATTTTAGCCAGAAGAATGAGATGAATGACTAGACTTGTAAGAGAAGCAGGAAGAAACAATATAGAGCACCTATCCTTAAGCTTAATGTGTAACATCACTTGTTTCAATTCCACCTTAACACTGACATGAGATTTCAGTCCATAGAGCCTTCTTAATCTTCTTTCTCTGAAGATTTGTCTCAATTACACAAACAGAGGTCTTTATTGCAACTCCTTTACCAGCTTGTTTGTCCCTCATGTGTAATGACCATAATAATTATCATGTCTTATTATACTGTCTGCTAAATGTTCCTTGTACCTTGTCAGGACAGAAATTCCATTTTTCTCAGTATAAAATGAACTACATTCTACACAAGTAGGATGGCTTCAGTGTAGTTATTCTGGCCTCTAGTAAGCATTTAGACCTTATTTGTTGTAGAACCCATTCATTTGTCTTTTTAGCAGTCCATGGTATTTGCAGAACTCTTATCTAACACCACATTTCAAATGAGTTGATTTTCTTCCTGTCAGCTCTTTTCCCTGTCCAGCTTTCACAACCATGCATAGGAAACAGATATATTATTGGATGGATAATTCTGACTTTCATATTTAATGATACAGCTTTACACTTGAGGATCTTATCTAGTTCCTTCCTAGCTGCCCTTCCAAGTCTTAGCTGTCTTCTGATTTCTTAACTATGTTTTGATTAATGACTGAGCTATGGTATAGAAAAAGTACAGAAAAACTATTTTGATGACTTCACTGCTGATATTAAAGTTATGTTAGTCTTCTCTGGTACTTTTAAAGGTTAATAAGGGCAAATAAAGGCTAATTTTGTTTGCGTTGTCCCCAAAAAATATTAAGACAAGAATACCAAGTTCTGGACACTAACAAAACTATGGAGAGAAAATTGTCAGTAAATCTAAAGGACCCAAAGCTTAAGTCCTTCTTATTGAGGCCTGTAGTAAGGCACAATTATTAAAATGCTTTCAGCAATTTATAGAAATAACAGAATGTACAGATAGTCAACCCAGAGTGAGCAAAAGCCCATGCTATGCTGGAGACTGAATTTTACTCACCTCTCCTCACTACCCCAAACATTTTCATATCAGATGTTGAATGCCATCAATGATCAGTTGTAATGGGGAGGAGGGGAAGAGATACAATGCTCATATTCAGTCCATACATCATGTTTTCCTACCTCATAGCCTTCAGCCTGGAATTATACACTTTGGATAGGCAGGAGTACTGTATGTTTTCAAGTTAGTAGCTTTTTCAGAATGTTCCTCAAGCTGCATTTTTTCCCTATGCAACCTGTTACTGATATGTGGATGCCTCCTTCTGTGCAACAGCTGCTGTCACTCAGTCAGGACAAATGTGTCATTGGCTAGGTTGATGTATTATGCTGGAATATTTATGAACATTTCAACAGCTTATAAATGAAAAACGAAAAATATCAACCACCAGAGCCCAAGGGCAGATAAGACTGCATTCCTTGCCTGCTGTCAATGAGTTCAGCAAAGAAGGGAATAAACTGTTGCAAGGGAATTTTGGTCTTCTGCATAACTGAATATGCACTTACTTGGGAGAAAGCTCAATGGACTCTGTGAGATATCTGGAAGGTTGGGTCTAGGTGTTCAGGGATGTCTACAAGATCCAAGTATGCCCACATGAATGAAGGGTGTGTGATCAACTGGAGGGGCAATGAACACAGGTATTAAATACATGAATATACATCCACACATTTAGATGTGTCACCAGCTGTGGAACAGTAATAGACAGTTCCACATTACTTTCAGTAAAGTAACAGTTGACTCCAGTTTTATTCAATCACCACAAATTATGTTCTGGAGTTTCAAAACTAGAACTAGCCATACCATAGAAAACATAGGATTTTATTGCCATGCCTGGATATCTAACTCCTTCCTCTGAAAAATAATTGCAGAAGTTTAACAAATTACCAGTACAGCGAGATAAAAAGACCAGGTAGAAGGGCTGGCTCAAGGTTTGGGAAATTCAAGAGTAGCAGAAGAGCAGGAGAACATTCAAGGCATAAAGGAGACAGAAAGGTGATAATTACATTCTGTCCAAATAAACATTATTTCATAACATAAAAGAAGCTTTAGACTGAGCCTGATATGGAAACAGAAACCAAAGAACTGGAGTAGCATGAGAAGAGTGTTTAGAAAATAACAGTAAGACTGTAGATTAGAGATGCGACAAATCCGGAATTTTCCAAATCCGAATCTGGATCTGAATCCCTGGAAAGTTCTGTGAATCCACAAATCTTGAATCTTTCAAATCTTTTTTTACAAAAGGGTTTAAAAAGCAAGGAAAACAAAGCACTTCTACTGAAAAGTGTTTTGAAGCAGAATTTGACATCTTAGCCCTTTTCGCATGGCATTTTGCCATGCAAAAGGGCGCCTGGAGAGTCACGCAATTGTGAGAAGCGATCTGCACAACGCACTCACAATTGCACAATGCCGCAAGGGCCAGCAGGCGCCAATCACGCACCTTTTCATTTTCAGCTGGAAGCCAAAAATGATGCACAATTGCACATTGCTCTTGGGCCCTGCGTGCACTTACATGGTGTGCAGAGCCTCCGGAGCTGTGCCAGTTGCGCTTCCTGCCCCAGCGCAGCCTGGGGCACTCCTAGGTTGCACTGTGGAAGGAAGAGGCGGGGCTCTCGCGCGAGTAGGCAGCTTGTGCGGAGCTGAAGCAGCAGGAATCTGAGAGCCTCTCTCCAGAGGCTGCTCGTGCGATCCCCACACCCCACTGCCGGAAAAAGGTAAGGTGCAGAAAGGGCCTTTGTTTATTGAAAAACAAATTAAATAGTAGTTTTCACTTTCAGGAAAACATACTTCTTATTAAGAATTACATGTAATTTGGAAGTAGCTCTAGATGTTGGAGTTGACTCCTGGGTTGACTATTAGAAAACAAAACAAAACAAAAAGGGCAAGGATAATCTTGGGAAAGACACAGTCTCTCAGCCTTAGCAAAAGCCTAGGCAAAGGCACACCTGCCTCTGAAGAAATCTGGCCAGGACAATTGTCATCATTTTGCCTTAGGATCTTGCCAGATTGAAAATGACATGAAGGCCCTTTCTACACAAGCAGGAAAATGTGGGTTATTAATCCCACATTTTCCTGCCTGTGTAAACAGGGCCACATACTAAGGTACAGAGATAATCCAGGTCAAAACTGGATTTTTCTTTGCATAGCTCCTTATGGCATCCTGGGGTTTGTAGTTTGATGATGCACTAGTACACTTTGGCAGAGAAGGCTGTGACACCCTGTCCAACTACAAATCCCAGAATTGTGTATGAAAGAGCTTTGCAAAGGAGCCATACAAAGGAATCTTCTTCAGCTGTCCTCGAAATCTCAATAACACTGTACTTTCCAGTCAAGTCTCAAGTCCTGCAACAAGGAAGGCAACACAAAAACACCAGCCTCTAGCCCAGTCTCAATCCCTAACCTCCAGTCTCAAGTCAAAAGAATAGGAAGAAGAGAATAATTACTTTGCAGAGATAGGCAGCCACAGGGGCAAGCAGCAGCAGCGAGCTTGATCTGGGGCTCTTGCGCCAGCTCAGGCCTCCTGGCGTGCAGGAAAGTGACTCTCACCAGCCCTGCGCACCCACACGGGCCTGATCTGGGGGGCTCAGGCCACAGGGCATGCAGGGATTCGAAAGATTCGATTCACCTGTTTTGGCTGAGGGATTCGGATTTGCGAATCTTGAATCCTTCCCAAGGATTCGAGGATTCGTGGATTTGGCTGGCCCATCTCTACAGTAGATAAAAGGCTGGGTCAAGGTTGGCCTCAGCATGGCCAGCTCGTAAGGTCCAGAAATATTAAGTGGGAAAGCCCGGTATTATTGGACTTCCAATAATCCTTTCAATAGTACAGACCACCAAGACAATAGTAAAGGAAACTGCCCGGCTATGGCAGGCAAGCAGTCCTGTTGTGTCCATTTCCTACAGAAACTTTCCCCATTCATTTTACTCAACAAAGACATTAAGAGGCTGTCAGGATTCCCATCAACGTTTTATCACCCAAAGTAAGAGAATCAGTCCATTCTGGACCCCTTTTGTTTACTCTGCCAGAAAGTAATTAACACACACCCCTTCAAGGAGGGAAATATAAGTATAAGAACACCAGCTGCAGCTCAGGTTAATTTGCCAATACTTTGAGTACCACACTGCATCTCAGATTCCTGTTTTTCTGTGTTGCCCTCAGACTCTTGTTTGAGCTGCTCCTCTTTGATCCTCTGCTCTAGGACCAAAAAATATTACTCTCTACACCCGAAATCGCTCTCTATCCAACTTTTCTTGCTTCTTCCTTCATTAGCCTTTTATGGTTCGTGAGACTGCTTGATTCCTTGAGTGTGTACCTGTTGATTTCCAATAAAAAGACCCTGTCTAAACCCTCAGCTGGAATCCTACAATTAGTACTGGTATACACAAGTGAAAGGATCCTGCAGTTCCCCTCCTACTGGCCTTCTTTGAGCTGTAATTTCCCCTATTGCTAAGGAGATGCTGGTGTCATGGGCTTCCAGGACCTAGACTCAGACTCAGAGCCTGAGACAGCAGAACCTGCTCAGAATCCTGGCACAGAGACTGTTACAGCAGAACCTGCAGAGCAGACAGTACCACCACCTGCTCCAGAGACAGAATAGGGGGCAGTGCCAGCTCCAGCAGGGAGCCCTGTTCATTCTGACACGGGAGAGTGACTTACCAATTCCTACCTTTGCCCAGCATAAACACCAAAAGGGTCTCCTATGTCACTCCCAGCGAATTTATGCCAAGCAACAATTAATCAAGCATCAGCTGTGCTGACCTTGGAACCTGTAAGAACAGAGCCTTTGCCCTCTAGCCTTTGTCGGTGATTAACTGATAGTTTCTCCCATGCTTCTGTTTGCTTCCCTTGCCTGTTGTTCTTGCCTTTGACTTGTGTTTATCTTGCCTGCCTCTGATTTATGGACATTGCTGGGACCGTTTTTTGCTTTTAATTGGTAAGACTGTTTTCTTGCTAAAGTAAACTGACTAATTAAGTTGCTTCTTGACCTTCTGACCCTGTGTGTTATCAGCTTCTCCTGGCTGCCAGCCCAGACTGAGTGTGGACAGCTGGAACTGCTGGCGGAATACAATTCCCTCACCTTTTGGGGTAACACAAATTTATTCTTTAAACATTGTTTAGTATTTCTTAACTATTCAACAGTTATAGGAATTAAAAAGTGAAACAGCAGAAGCTGTTGTCATGGAAATTCTGAAAGTTTGAGAACTGTTGATATTATGGGATATCATTCCACTGGAACATTTAACACTAACACTACCTACTTAAAAGAATGCCAGTGTTGATATAATACAAACTAAAAACAGTGCTTTAGAGACAATCATTATCCATACCCCTATTTTTATTTTAAAAGTTGCAGTTTGGGGAATGCCTTTTAGGTATCTCTCAACCCCATTATATTTATTTGAAAGTGTCACTTTCAGAAATTTGCATTTTTAACAACCTGCCTGCCTGCCTACCTGGGGGAGGGGAGAGTTTATTGTACTTTTTCTTTGCTGGCCACAATATGGCTCTTTTCTTACCTGCTTTATTTTGCCAACCACTCTATGAGCTAGGTCAGACAGAAAAAGAGAGAGAGATTGGCCCAAAGTCACCCAGTGAGTGTCATTGCTCAATGGGAACAAGAAGCTGTATTTCTCAAACCCCAGGCCAAAACTCTTAACTTTTGCTCCACATTGCTTATCAGGGAAAACTGAATATCACTGAGCCTTCTCTGGGTGCACATTATTTACAGTAGTGCACATTATTTACAGTAGCTTTTTCTTCCACTGTCCAGTTACAATGGCTTTCTTTAATATCATTTCTGCATACATTCTGTGTTAAGCTAGCTTCCATTGTGTTTGGGACAAGATCATGCTAGTACGCTGAAGTCCTATGCATACTTACATAGCAGTAAGCTCCATTGAACTGAGTGGGATTTTTTTTCCTGAATAATATAGAATTGGGATGTAAATAAAGCAAGTCTGTCTTCCTGTATCAGTTCATAGGCTGGGAGCTTAGGAGATACCTTTACTTACAGTTCAGCTGTAATCTTCATAAACCATGCCTCTGAGTTTTAATCTCCGCTTTAATCTTTGGAAGCTAATTTACTAGTGTCAGTAAAAAAGACTCACCATTCTGACATCCTTATCTCAAGATAATTAAAAACAAAAAACCCAAACCCAAGAACTGAACATATTTCTAGGGAAAGAAAATAACTACCAAATTCCATTACAAAATTACTTTTAGATAAGTTGGTACATAGAGAACATTCAAATAAAAAAAATTAAAATATCTTTTCATTGCAAAAAAAATGCCAAACCTCCATGGACTACTATGAACCTGAGGTTTTATGCAATAGTTTTATTGGAGATACACATCAGTATATAGTGTATAGTATAGTACATACCTGCTTAGGTATTTGTATTATACAGATTGGGTGGCCTATCTTTTTGAAACAGAGGAAGCTTAAATGTAGCTGAATACCTTGTGCATTCAGAAAAGTCTAAGACATAATAATTTAGACTAGGTAACATGGATGTTTATAAAGTAATCTCATCACTGGAAAATGGCTGCCTGTGTTTCAGGGTGAAATCTATGGCACTCCCACAGCTGTTGCTCATGTGCTTACATATGGGGATTATTGGCCTAAATTAATTGCTAGTCCCAAATAGACTAGACCTATTAAATCAACAGTTTTATTCTAAAATAATCATTAGCCCAATGGACTATTCTAGTCGGAACTAGTAATTGGAATTAGCTCATTATTGCTGAACTAGGGTAACAGTAGCATGCAAATAGATGCCACCTCAGATATTACCCCCAGTTTAGTTTCATTTTTAGAATTCTTTCCAGGTGGGTCCATTTCAAGGCCCATTGTGTCCTATGCTCCAGTCAGCAAGTGTCCTGGGAAACAGTTGGTTGGAATGAAAGAGCTGTGTAGTAGTTAATCCAATCCAGGTGAGTCACAAGTTATTCAGCAGAATGAAGGGAGAAGAGGGTGGTTGTCAGCCCGTCCAGAAGTCATACAGCAGTTCAGTAGTCCAAATAAACAAAGCCAACAAGAGTAAAACCATCCTAAATTGCAGCCAGAAGTCTATGGTGTTACAGAAGGCATAGATTAAGAGTGTTGAAAGTACAGTTTGAAGGATGCATGTAGTCCCAGATACCACTTTTGTGGACCCTATAACCCCCTGCCAGTCCCACCAGCACAGAAACCACCCCAAATGTATGAAAATGCACGTGCCCCAATACTCTCTTTTCATTGTAATCTTTTTCAAAATGGTGACCAGAAGTGACACAAAATCACTTCTAGTTATCATTTTGAGATGGACTTTGACAAAACCAGAAATATTTGGGGGTGTTGAGGGCGCAGCCCATCAGAGAGTTGGGGAAGAAATTAGCTTTTATCTGACATCTCCCTCAACTCTACAGCTGAGGTAGATGGAACTTGTTGACGGAGTCTGCTGAGTCACAGCTGGTGGTGGGCCTGAGTCTATGAAAAGGGAGATGTAGCGGTAGATCTTTCCCCCACAGGTAGAGTGCCACTAGGCAGTAGGTAGTAGCACCAACAGAAGCAGTAGCTGGATGGAGGGTGCTTGCCTTTCGTTGACTCTCCTAGGCAGGTCTACTTAGAGTTTTCTTGTCTAGCAGAAAGCGCTGGAATATAAAGCTCATACCAAAGTTTAAAAACCTAGACAGACCACCCATTTTCCTATTATAGTAGAGAATGTTACGGTGTCAACAGAAGACAAGAATAAAACAGAAACATTTTTAAAATCCTGTTTCAAACTTCATTTGATTTCCTGAAGTAACTTGGGCCATTTCCACACTAGACTGTTATAGTGCAATTATTCCACTTTCAACATCCTATGGAATCCTGGGGTTTGCAATTTAGGGACAGCCTTTGAGACTATAATAGTCTAGTGTGGAAACAGCCACAGTGATTCTATTTGCAATGCGCTGTAACAAAGATTTAACAAGGAGAATACTGTTACATGTCAACCCTTAATTAAAAATAGATGTTTCTACAATTAATGACAGAGTCTCAAGGTATGGCATATCAATTTTATACAAAAGTATTTTCATTCTCAAGTAGCTCAGTTTTTCAAACTCTCTTCAAATTCTCTTCAATGGATTACTAAGCTGCAACTTGAATGAATTAATGGCACATATCTGTATTTTATTATTTAAAATTTTATAAGGAAAATAAACTCATACCTGAAATACCTATATGGAGGGGGAAATGAATATGCTAGATGCAACAACTTAGAAACAAAAGGCAGCTGGAAAAAGAAAAGCAAGAAAAGACTTCCTAGATTGGTTGAAAAACCATGGAGAGATTAAAGTCTTATTAGTTGCTTAGACAATTGGGAAAGTAAAATAATAAGCAATGAGGTCAACATGTAATGAATTTGTTCTTCTAGGGATTCTCACAAATTATTTACCAAGGTCCTTTATGCAAGAGAAATGTAATGAAAGACAGGTCATGTACACACAGATGTTTTCAAAATGCAACATTGGGCCTTTCCGCACTACACTGTTATGATGCTTTTATTCCATTATCAACATCCTATGGAATATTGGGTTTGCAGTTTAGGAAGGGGCAGAGGGTTCAGCCAGAAGAGCTCTGGCCTCAAACCCAGAATTCCACAAGATGTCGCAAGTGGAATAATAGCACTGTAACAGTGTGGTACAGAAAAGCTCATTGTCTTCTATAGTTTAAGAGCCTTACTTTTCCCTTTCACCTCTAGTCACCCATGTAGGCAATAGCTGTATGAAGTTTATACCACTGGATGAAAAAAAAGGGGGGGACTTCACCGTGCTGCCTTCCCAATTTTTTTTAGAATTCTTGTGCCTGCAATGCAGAACAAAGAGATAAGACTCAGTCACTGGGTTGACCTAAATAAATGACCTGGATGTCATTTATCTGGATTTCAGCAAAGCATTTGATAAGGTTGTGTATGATAGTATTAATAGGCCATACACCCACACACTTTGATGTAGTTTAATTGGCAAATATTTAAGTGGAATAAATGTAAAATATACTCTGTTATCGCTGCATGGCTATGATGGCTGAGAGGAAAAGCTGGCCACACACATGCATTGCAAAATCAAGTCAGGATAGATTTCAAGGCATAACCATATCATAGTCAGGAAATCACCAGGAAACTCCATCAATGATGAGCCTTCACCAACTCAACCTTTAGAGACAGTAACATCTGAGATGTTCCCACAGGACAGGTGATTGTCTTAGCTCCTCTCCTTCCGACCAAAAAAATTCCCTTTTTGTCTCCACACCTGTCCAATGATTAAAGAGCTATCAGGACTACCATTAGCCCTTTGTCACCTAATGCGAAGGGCATTAGCTCATTCTGGACCTCACTGTCCACTCTCCAGACTCCATTTTGTTTACTCTGACAGACAGCCATTAGCACAGTGGTTCTCAACCTGTGGGTCCCCAGATGTTCGTGGACTTCAGCTCCCAGAAGCCCCAGCCACTATGGTCAATGCTCAGGGCTTCTGGGAGCTGAAGCCCACAAACATCTGGGGACCCACAGGTTGAGAACCACTGCATTAGCACCTTTGCCCTCCAGGCAGAAAAACAGTATTTAAAACCCAGTTTTTGGCTAGTACACTGGTTTCTGGTTGTCACTCTGATTCCTGTTTGTGTACTGTTTTCGGACTCCCAGTCTAAGCCACATCACTTCTTCACTTCTCTGTTCAAACAGTAATTATCATCCACTTCACCCTAAAAACCTTGCTATTCAAAACTTTCCTCCAGCTAGCCTTGTGTGATTGCATGACTGCTTGGAACTTGTGTGTGTGATTGCAATTCCACCAATAAAACAAATAAACTTACTTTGGATCTCCAGCTGATTCTTCCCTACATTAGTACTGATAGATATAGATGTAATAGATCTTATAAGGTTAACCTCCCATTCACAGGCCTCCTCTTGAGTCAATATTCCCCATCATTTCATGGAGGGACTGGCACCACAGGTGGACCTCTGAGTCACTCACTTTTTGGGGTAACAATAGTTTGATTAGTAAACTGACTAAATATGGAATAGATGGTAGCAACACCAGATGGATCCACACTTGGTGGGAAAACCATGCTCAAATTCTTGTCATCAGTGGCTGTGCTTCAGACTGGAAGGAGAGCAAAAGTGGAGTGCCGCAAGGTCTTGCCCTTGCCCTTGGACTGAAACTCTTCAATATTATTTACCAGTGATTTAGATGATGAGGTGGAGGGAATCCTTATCAAATCTGCAGATGAGATAGAACTGGGATGGGTAGCTAATACATTGAAAGATAGGAACAGAACTCAAAACAGAACTGATCAACTAGGAGACTGCACTGAAATTAATAAAATGAAATTCAACAGAGAGAAATGCAAAATTCTACCTTTAGGTCACAAAAACCAAATGCACAGGTATAGGATGGAGAATACTTGGCTCAGTGGTAGTACCTGTAAAAAGGACTATGCCATTATTGTTGATAGTAAGTTGAACATGAGCCAGCAATGTGATGTTGCAGCAAGGAAAGCAAATGCTATGTCAGCCTGCATTAATAGAAGCTTAGGCCCTTTCCACACGGGGAAAAAAAAACAGCTTAGGGCGACTCATCCGGAGGTCGTCCACACCGTGGAGCGCGCTAGAGCGGTTTGAATAGTGGAGGTTCCACACCTCAAACCGCGCTAGCGCAGCCGCAAGGGGTGGCGCGGCGCGTTTTTTAAAAACCACATTTTATGAGGTTTTTACGAAACGCGAGCGCGCTAACCCATTGCAGCGCCCCGTGTGAAACTGCAGGGACGCGCTAGCGTGTCCCTGCAGAGCTGCCCAGGGGCGGGCTTCCGGCTGGCGCGCTGCCCTGATTGGCGGAGCGCCACCGGAAGTCGCCGGCCGCCATTTTGGGTGCCGCCGAACACCGCCGAAACTCGCCAGCGTGTGGAGCGGCGAACACGCGCTCCCCGCAGGGATGGAGCAACCCGTTTTAAGGTAAGATCCGTCCCTGCGTGCGCTGCCCCGTTCCCCCATCCCCCGTGTGGAAAGGGCCATAGTTTCTAAGTCAAAGGAAGTAATAGTCCCCCTGTATTTTGTCCTGATCAGGTGTCATCTCGATTATTGTGTTCAGTTCTGGGCACCTCATTGTAAGAAGAAAATAGACAAGTTAGGCAAGTTCAAAGGAGACCACCAAGGACAATAAGAGGTATGAAGAACAAAACATATGAGGAGAGGTTGAAGCAGCTGGACATGTTCAGCTTGGTGAAGAGAAGACTGAGGAGTGACCTGATCACACTCTTCAAATACCTTAAGAGTTGTCACAAAAAGGAGGATGCAACCTTGTTCTCTGCTGCCTCAGAGGGCAGAATGTTACAGAAGGGTAGATTTTGATTGAACGTTAGAAGGACTTTCTTGATGGTGAGAACAGTTCAGCAATGAAAATAATTGCCTAGAGAGGTGTGGGTTTTCTTCCCTGGATGTTTTCCAAAAAAAAAAAAGAAAAGAAAAGAGGTGGGCTGGACAGCTACCTGTTGGGGAAACTCTAGCTAGCGATCCTGCAGTGAGTGGGAGGCTGGATCTGATGACCGATCAGGCCCCTTCCAACTCTTATGATTCTATGATTTCTTAAGCAATATGACTGTAGAGGAGACAGCAGAGGCTAATTGCAAGAGGAGATGGCCTTGTCTCCATCCTTTTTTGTCTTTATGGCTTTAAAGGGGTAGCCTTTAAAGAGGAAGCCTCCTTCATCTTAATCTTCCCTCCAAGCCACATTTCTCACCTGTTGCCCCTCCCTTCCATTATCTTTCTTTCATACCTGAACTGTTGCTATCCCAATAAAGTACCTTAAAGTTGCATCCTTTAGCTGACCACACCTTCAGGTCAAAGTGAGTGAGACAAAATAAAAACATTTCTGCTAAAGTCATTTTAGGTCAACAAAGGGGGAAAAAAATTCTGTGCATCCTCACCGACCAGCAACTATTTTCTTCCAAGTGCACTGTGGACAGGTGGGTGCTGAGTCAAAGATGATAAGGAGGACAAAGCATCCCACACTCGGAGAGGCTAGAATTGGGAGGGACTGTTATGGCACTGTGCACCCCCCGCCCCACGATTGGCATGGTTTAATTGGAAAATATTATTTAAATAGCACTATTAATTGGCATTGACACAAATAATACCTGAGGTGACTAGAAGGTCATGCTGGAAGAGGCATAACTGACTGGAAATGTGAGATTGCAAGACAGGTCAGCCACACCTACCTCTTAGGCAGGAACCAAGTCATTGTCAGGCTAATAGCATGGACCCTCTTGAGACAATAGACTTAAAGATAAGAAGCTGGACATCTCAGAGCTGAAAGGGGAAATCCCCACCAAATTGTGATTGTTTTAACTCTGATCCCAAACACTTGGACATTTCCCTATTGTTTTCTCCACCTCTGTACAATATTGGACTATTACGGCAGCCATTATATTTTTGTCTCTTAAAGACTAGGACCATTAACTCTGTCTGGACTTCATTGTTTGTGTTGCAACTCCTATTGTCTGCTTGCCTGGGAGAGCGATACACACACATACCCGCAGGATATTTTTCGAGTATAAGAGCCCCTGATTTCAAACCGTCCAGTGCAATCTCTCACCTTTCTGAATGCCACACTGTCCATTTGATTCCTGAGAACTGTTCTTCAGTGCCTACCTAAGCCACATTGCTGCTTTCTTCGCTGCTCTCTGGACTGGAAATCATCCCCTCACCCCTGAAAGTCCTCTGTCCATATTTTCCTCCCTTTTCCTACAGTTAGCTCTTGTGTACATGTGTGAATGTTTGGATCTTTGCGTGCTTGTATGAAGCTTTTTCAATAAAATACATTTCATTTTGGAATCTCCGACTGGTTTTTTCCTGTGTGAACCTGTAAACGTAGGTGGAAAGATCTCGTTAAGTTATCTCCCTCTGACAGGCATCCTGACTTTGAGCTAATAATTCCCCACTTTTGAATGGAGGTACTGGCATCACTGGTAGGCCCTTGTGGCACCCACATTTTGAAGTAACAGGACCTCAAAGGCCATTTAGTTTAACCCCCAGACATTGCAGGAATCCACAGGGAAAGCACTCCTGAGCGATGGGCATCCAAACTCTTTTAAAGGATCTTCCATGCTGAGTCTGCCACCCACACAATCTTCTTTTTAATACGCGCACACACACATCTGTATTTATTTGGAAAACTGGCCTGACATAGTGTTTTAGTAATTTCTCACATTATAACAAGAAGTATATTAGTTGCTTTAGTAAATAATTTTGATCCTGACAGCAAGATGAGGACATGAGCCTGATCTTATTATTTAATGTTTCTTCCTGGTAATTATAATGCTTCTGTGTTATTCCCTTAGTCCTCCACAGTTCTACTGTGTATACTTTTAGGTAATTACATGTGTTATGCATTCATTTTACATTTGTACTTTATTGCCATCTCACTCATGTCTCCACATTTTATAACATTATTTCAACATTTTTTAAAAAACACTCCCTGCTAATTGGTTTGTAGGTTTAGAAATGTGAATAAGTGCCAAGTTTATGAACAGTGTTAGCACATGGTTAAGTATGACTGTGAGAAAGATTACTGTCTAATCTTGTGAATAATTTACTAAAATAACCACTAGCAATTTTTCATCTCTTGCAGTTTTCCTTGTCCCAGACAGAGACATTCTAAGTACTGAGATCTAATTAGAGTTCTTTTGATCCCAGCAGTTACTTCACTTGAAATACACATTCAGATTTAATCCTAAGGGAGCAAGTGGTAAGAATAATGTACAGATTTGGGAATTCCTTGTGATGACTCTATCCTTTTCAAATAAAACCTTATTTGTATATATAGCTTGCATTAGTGCCACGTTGCAATCATCTTCTGGAGAGTTCATTACTTAGCTGGAATCATAAATTAGGAAGGTAATTTAGAAAATAATTGCACAATTGTGTGTATGTCTACTCAGGAAGAAACCCCACTTATTTCAATCAGATTTTCTCCCAGAAAAGTGTGATTATCAAGGGAGAGCAGAAGATAATTGGGATCTGATAGTGCAGGCATAGGTAAATCTCATGTTGCCCTTCAGTTAATGTAGGAGTATAACTCCTGTGAAACCTAGGCTCTTTTCGCATGGCATTTTCCGTGCGAAAGGGCCCCTCGAGCGTTGTGCAAATGTGAGGAGCAGTCTACGCAACGCACTCACATTTGCATGATGCTCCAGGGCCTGGTAGGCACTGCTCGCGCACTTTTTCATTTTTGGCTTTAGGCTGAAAATGGTATGCAGTCATGCATAGCTCTCAGGCCCCATGCGCACTTACCTTGCATGCGGAACCTCAGGAGCCAGGCCGGTTGCACTTCCTGTCTGTGAAAGGAGGAGGCGGGACTCTCATGCGAGCAGGAAGCTCCTGCGGAGCTGAAGAAACCTGGACGCGAGGGCCTCTCACAAGAGGCTGCTTGCGTGAGCACCGCACTCCAGTGCCAAGAAAAGGTAGGATGCGGAAAGGGCCCTAGTCAACACAGCCATTGGGAAGAGTGGGGAAGAGTTACAATCCAACAATATCTGGAGGTCTACAAGTTGTCAGCTCCTGTAAGAATAAAACTTTGGGTGATTTGTAGTAGATTTATGACTCCCAATGGTCATATCAGTAGCAGCATCTGAAAAGCTTCCCTCATTTCTCTTCAAATTAAGTTGCTGAAAAAGGAATAGATTTTTCTGTGGGGAAACAACATACTTTGCCAGCTTGATTCAGATACTAGTACTGATATTGAGTTTGATTCTATTCCTGGTCTTCAGAAAGTTCCTACAGCTTAACTACTTTGGCTCAAATCCAACTAGAGTGAATTTGTTGTATTAGTGGGACTCACATTAACTGTTGATTTACCATTCAGCAGTTGATTCAATGGGTCTACTCTACTTGGGACTAGCATTTGGAACCAGACTTTTGTGAGTATCCAACCACCTCAGCCACTATTTTATACTTTGCTTTAGTTGCTGGACCCCAGAATTCTAATAACAGACAAGCCTTAGGATTCTAGTACAAAACAGAGTAGATCGTGTAAAAGTAGATTCTGTAAGCCTATAACCGCTTTGTTGTATAGAATGGTAGCCTTAATGCTTTATTTAAAGCCAGGCTACTTTAAAGTATCAGAAGAACTATGTGACACAACTATTTATCAGAAGGACTATGTGACACAAATCAGTCTGTATTCATTCAAAAGCTTGAAACAAATGGATCATTTTCTAGTATTGTAATGACAGTTGACCCTTCCATGCAGAAACACTTGTGGTTTCTCTAGAGCAGTGGTTCTCAACCTGTGGATCCCCAGATGTTTTTGGACTTCAGCTCCCAGAAGCCCTGAGCATTGACCATAGTGGCTGGGGCTTCTGGGAGCTGAAGTCCACAAACATCTGGGGACCCACAGGTTGAGAACCACTGCTCTAGAGTAAGAAAAAGAAACTATATGTAGCTACTCACTCTACCTTTGAAATACCATCTACTGTGGTCCCTGGTTTCACTCTTCACAAAATCTGTGCCCAAAGGCATTCATCGAAAACACCATCGCAGATACTCTTGTCCTTGCTCTGCCATTTCTCCCTTTGTTCCCCCTTTGTCAAAATTTAGTTTGCAATCTCCTCACAAAAGTGACATGTTCCCATCCCACTACTGAGATCCTACATTTCCAGGCACAGTGTAAGAGTTCTGCATGTGAAATAATACTGCGGTTCCCCTGTCACCACTCTAAGGACTCACCATTACACCGTGGTAGCCCCTTCCCCATGGCCATGCCATTGTTGCTGAAGAGCCAGAGGGCAGATCAGACTCAGACCAAGGATATCTTCCACCAAGACCCACTGTGGTCCTCCAGTCAATGATCTGCGTTCAGTTAGTGAGGCATAGCCAGATGCTTCTCCAGCCTCCTCTGGTCCCTACCAGCAATTGAATGATCATGGGAGGAGCTATCACAGAAAAACAGTGAGTCCTTAAGGGCCTTTGGCCATTGCAGAGGAAGGAAGAGAATACCAGCTTCCACAACAACCAAAACAAGTATAAGGTAGACTTAAAGCTGTGTATGTTGCTAATAGGATGCCTGACCCCTTATGTTACTTTGTACATTGATAGCTGTGTTCATTCATTCATACTTAAGTATGGTAAAAAAAAAACAAGTATAAAGTATGTAATTTTGCAAAGAACAAGGAACTTTAATGCCAAAATTGCTCCAGAATTACATACAGACCAACATGATTGTACCAGCAATCATGCTTCCCTACCTTGCGACTCTCCTAGTTTTGGCATGATCCAGAGCAACCAATGCAGTTTGCCATTCCACATCTGTCCACAGAAGTACTGTCATGAAAATTTTAACATAAGCAAGGTGAACTTCAGGTTTCCTTTTAAAACTTCCCTGCAGCTTATATTGATTTGAATGCTTGTTAGTGGAATAATACACTTGCTTAAGGGTTTCAGCTAAAGGGAGAATTACCTGCAACAATGGGGATGCAAGGAGACAACTGCCTCTATTCTGCCCCCTCCCCCATAACAGCTATGGGAGAATTTCAAATTGGGAACTTGACATGAGGAAAAGTTGTTTTTTAAACACTTTCTCTGTACCTTGTTCCTTGTAAGAACTATCTATAGTAAATATTATTTGTCCTAATAATAGAGAAAAACAACTGTGTCTCTACCAACTTGTGATTACATGTATCACAATAATGTATGTTCGCTCATAGCCTGGGCTGGGCTGCAGGCAACTGTTTCTTGACAGATGTTATCATTCATTTCTGAGTCTTTATAATCAATGGCTTGAGCTAGCAGTTTTAAGTGCAACAGGTAATAATGAGTACAAACAACGTTTTATCATTCAAAATTGCTTAATCTCATAGTTACATTAAAACTTGCCCTCGTCTCTGAATTTACTGAAGATTTAGATGGACTTAATGTTAAATTATCCTCTCATCTCCCAGGGTTCTTAAACCATTTGAAAGTAGATTGCTGCTGTTTTCTTTAGTAGACAGTTTACTGTCCACCAGAAAAGCAATTAGCAGGATTCAGAAGTGACAAGTGTGATAAATTAGGTATTTTCCAAAATACTCTAGCATGTTTTCCATCTCTTTTTACCCCTCTAGGAAGCCATAAACATTCCATATAGCTAGCTACCCTTTTCCTACTGATTGTAGAAAGAACCTATACAGGGTTTCTGTGAAGCATTTAGCAGCTTGTGCTCTCTTCCCATTAGCAAGTGTAGGAGTAAGCAATTCAAAGGAAATCAGTGCTCCAGGCAATATCATGCTTCCCTATCTCCTGCAATATGAGAGAGTATATCTGGGCCAAATGAAATTCTTCCCCTGAGTCTGCAAGTGCAAGTTCACATAATTTGAAAAGGCTAAGTAGATTCAGACTGAATTCCACTATTGACAGTCCTCCTGGATTGTCTAGTTGATCCTTTTCCTCAGTAGAAGTGGGAGCAGGCACAGCCTCAGAAGAAAGATTGCTTGGCGCTGCTCAGATATATATATTATACACTACTAAATATTTATTATTATTCTTTCTTTGATTCATATCCCACTTTCCCTCCAGATGGGACTCTGGTTTCAGCTGCCTTCTTGCCCATCCTCCTTGTATTGCTGGCTTGCTGCCACTGGGAGCTTGGTCATGGGTTTAGGGTAACATTTGCTTTTCATGTTTGTTAAAACATGCTTTGTTGTTTGTAATTAAATTGGTTATTAGTCCTTTGTCACAACTTTGGGCAGTGGAGCATGGTGCAGGATCCAGTTGTGGGGGAAGGTGGTTCTTGTAGCCCATCTTTTCATCAGTTCATGTAGGTTCCCATTATGGAAATTCAGGAGCAGAGGCTTACAGATAACACCCATCTCAGGAGTAGACCTGCCTCACCCTCAGCTGGTGGAGAAGGACACAGTGGCTGTGTGTCGAAATGGCTTCTCAGTCACCATCTTTGCTGACTGCTACTGAAGGTGAGGCGTCCAGCACATGGTGAATGCTTTAGGTCATTTTGGGACTCTGGATCTGTAGCGCATGCCAGGCTAACCTTTGCAGTTCTAAGCATCAAAGTTGTGGCCATTTCCTGCCAAATCTCATGTTGCATAGGTGTGTATCAGATTTTGGCTTCTGGCAGCCTGAACCAACCTCTCTCCACTAGGCCCGCAGATTACATTTCAGAGTGTAAAATTAATTGAAGTACCGTATCACATCCCATACCTGGAAGTATATGAACAATATTAAGTTCTGATAGGGGAAAAAAGTATGAGCTAATTTCCATTTGTCTATTTTTAATGATTATTAACTTTTAGGTGGCCTAGACTACTTCATCATCAATCTATCACCTTTGGAATAAGATTGATAACTATCCAGTGGTTTTATTCTATCAAGAACTGTTTTTGGTGTTATTCATGGTTACGAAAAAGTCCTTCTGGCTTTAAAATGTTGAGGAAAATAATGGCTGTTGAGGTGGGGGAAGATAACAAGGAAATAATTGGCTAGAACATCAAGATGTAAGAAAACTTGCAATTTTAAGATCCTATGCACAGCTGCATACATTGAAGTGACAGAAAACCTATGTTACGATCTCTTCAGCAGGTTCCCATCACTGCTTATCACGCCTACTTCTTAAGTCACCATTAATAGCTGTCTCTCTATGACAGGGGTAGGAATCACACAGTCCTCTAGATGTTGTTGGAATACAACTCCCAGAAGCCATAGTCAGCATAGCCAGTGGTAAAGATTACTAGTAAGTCCAGTTCAACAACATCTGGAGGGCTTCATGATTCATCTCCCTCAACAGTGAGCAAAAAGAATTATAGTTGTCAAAACAAACTAAAAACGTGAAATCCCCCTGTTATTACTGAAGTAGAACTTTCTTTTCTTTGTAAGGATATAGTTAACTTGTGAAGTGGGAGGATTTATTAATGGAGAATATAATTGTGTTGGACTAGGCCTCTGGGAGAACAGGGTTCAAATCCCTAATCGACCACAGAAACCCACTGACTGACCTTGGGAAAGTCTCATTCTCTCAGCCTTAGAAGAAGACAATGGCAAATCCCCTCGGAATAAATCTTGCAAAAAAACAAAACAAAACCCTTTGGTCACCACCACCACAACTTGAAGGCACCTTATTTGGAAGACCAACAACAACAACATAATTGTGACGCAGAGGAGGAAAGAAAGATAACAACCTCAACCAAATCAAAAAGCAAACTGAGGCAGTTTGATGTGTTGGGGAGACTTGTGTCAGAACAATGAGTTGAAGCATCTTCATTATTCCTACGATAAGCCAAATCTGAAAGCAAAGTGTTGCCTTTTTAAAAAGAACAATCAATAACTAGAATGCACTAAATCAAAAGGAAAAAGTTTTTTTTAATGTGAACAATAACTGGATTAGAACTGGAAAGGAATATAAAAACTTCCTATTTGTTCCCCAAACAAAAACACTGTCAACTTATTCATACGTAAATAGATACAGCTCAGTTTTCATCTAACTAGCCTAGCTCATTTCAAATTCTGTGTACAATGCTAACCACTGTGTGTAGAATTTTTATGGGTAGTATGAGTGTTTTGGTCAATTTCTAGCCTATTGTTGCTAACATAAAATTTAATGATTAGACTGTAGAAAGTGCAAAGCTGTTATCAACAAAACAGAAAGTGTTATATTAATTTACTCATAATATAATCATTTCTAGCTCAGATACTTGGTAAAATGTAGGATTACTTAAATGCAAATTATAGCTGAAAAGCGCAAACAAGAATTCAAGTGGGAATACTTTCAGAAATAGCAGTAACTAGACTGAACATAGAAAGCAAGGAACTAATTCCATCATACAGACACAAGAGAGCTGGACTATGTACGTGAGATGAACACTTTTTTAAAAGGAGGAATTTACAGTACAGTTCTAAATATGTCTAGAAGTCCCACTAGATTCTTTGGAGCCCATTCCTAGGGAAATGCATATAGCACTGCATTTTTAATTTTCCATCAGTGTATTTATTTCATAAATAAACTGGGAATTGACAAAGAACTATGGCACCACTGTTCAGTTATTATTGTCTCCAGCATATGACTGGAACAGCAAGAACAAAAATAGGTGGAACAATTTTTTGGCTTGTTTTATAATAAATGCCATCTTTGTTCCCCCTCCCATATTGAGATTCTTATGTAGTTTTTCTGTCCTCATGATTCTAAAGAACTTGTTGTAGTCTATGGTTTGTTAATTTATGAATTTATAGAATGCTGGAATGCTAGCATTCTAAGAAAAAAGAAAGAAAAAATCTGATATTTCTAATATATGTACAAGGAACAATAATGTTGTGCCCATATGAAGGAACATGCTTTTCCCAACAAGATTCTATTTTTAATGTCTCATGTGAAAAAGCTTGTAAGTTCAGATCTCGATAAGTTACTTTTTAAAATTTATTTATTCCTGTTACATACAGTGTTTGAAAATTAATTTATTATGTTATCCATCACATTGCTTTATGCTTTTATTTCACTTTCTATTACATTTGGGGGGGGGGCTTTGAGATTGGTGAGAGAATGGCATTAAAATTGGAAAAGTCCTTTCAAAATACAGCAGGCTTTCCACTTTTGTGGGTTCAGCACTTGCAGGTTTGATTATTTGTGGGGTGTGTTGTGTGTGTGTGTGTGTGTTTGTATATACATACATACATATATGTATACACACATATATATACATACACTCTCTAGGAATCTCTAGGTCTTCCAGTATGATTCTATGATATCTAGGTCTTCCAGTGTGATTCTGCTGGAAGTAGACCACATAGTCGTGCTGGAGGAACTTGAGATTCCTAGAGAGAACACATCTCTAGGCATTGCTAGGTCCTTCAGTGTGTTTCTATGGCCCACTTCCACCAGAAGTTGACCATAGAATTGAGGTGGATTACCGAGAGATTGCTAGAGAAGAGTTTTCAGGTTAAAAAAAAAAGTTTGTGTTTTTTATTTTTATTTACTTTTCCTCATTTTCTCAGGGTTCTTGCGCCCCCTAAACCCCACAAAAGTGAACGGCTGAATCTCTGTATCTCTAAAAATGCCCTTTAAAAGTAACACTTGAAAGTAAATAGTAACCATGACTTATAACACCAGAAGAGCAATGTCATCTTTGATTCTTACATTGCTTTTGAAATATGACTTTGTTACATCTCAGTATCCCTCCAACTAATTATAGGTAAGTATATTACCTGTAACTTGTTACTGCTAGATCTGCATAACAGGTAGAAATGTGATAGCAGGTTATGATCCCAGTGTTCAAACATTTAGTACACATTAAGAAACCACTTGTCACATAAAATTATATCTGCCCAGATCTTTTCAGACACTGTTCAATAACAATACAAGGATGTCAGGACAGAATGCATTCTACACATGTTCATTGTACATTTATTGAAAAGAGGTAGGAAACTCTTGATTCATTTTAGGACTAGATCAATAGTCTTGGCCATAGCTTCTCCAATGTAAACAACATTGTGATTGCTTACAATATTCTATCATCTCCTTTTCTTGCTGGACTAATCCTGTTTTACGTTTTCTTGTTGTGAATTAATGTTTGGTCAAAGGAAGAGCCCTGCTTGGAGGTGTAGATCACGATCTCTACCTAGTGCTAAGTACTATGGGAAACTCACACACAAGATGCAAGTCAAAATTTCTGCTCCACAGTTTGACCCTGCCAGAAGGAAGAATAAAGTTGCCACTTTATACAGCAGCTTTGGGGTTAATGGAAGGGACTTCAAAGTTCTAATGACAGCATTTTATTATTGCTATTAATGGCTAGGGAGGAGTGAGAGGTCCTTGAGGAATTTTCTGTATTATATGCCAAAGTAATTTGACATTGTACACCATGTACACATACAATTTGCTGTTGCTGTTCGTGCTGTTCATCCCATACAGAACTGTCTTTCATTCAGTTACATTCAGCTGTGATCAATAATACCTCCTGATATATTGTCCATAAATCTGTCTACTCAGTTTTAAATTTTCTCTACTAGTGGCAATCACAGCTTGGAGAGGAATTAAAAATGAATTACTTACTGTTACAGTTCCAAAGTCACAGTCAGTTAGTTACCATTATAATCAAACTTTTAAGAAAGTAAATTATATCAAAGAAGTGAGGCAACAGTGAATAATAAAAAGCTTTATTCTAATATAAGAAGGAACCCTATGATAAATATGCCTAGGCCTGGCACAAACCACATTGATTGCACACCCAAGCAAGCATGCATGCATGGGACAATCTGGATAAATCCATCTTTTGGAACTTGTCTTACTATCAGAGTATGTGTTTTCTTTTTGTGTTTCTCATTATACCAAGAAAACAGCAGTGTGAGACTTAGGGTTCTGGAAGGATTGATAATTTATTTTGGCGTAAGCTTTCATGGGGTAGGGCCCACTTTATCCAGTGAATTAATTTATCACCCAGGCAATGCACATATTAACCAAATCATCTTACCTCACAGATAAAATGCACTCATTCACGCTAAGTATCTAAGCACATCGTCATCTTCATCACCACCATATAATCAGAATAAAAGTTTGAGAGGTCTTTATTTATTTAAACCAGAGTAGTGTTATTAACTGCCCCCATTGATCCTTAAACTTTAGGGTAACCAGGTACTGTGGAACACTGTGCTCCTGTGCCTTTCAGAGTTGTATAAAAACAGACAAGTAGCAAGGATTTCTTCATCCCCCATGATAAGCTGGAGTTGTTACAATCCTCCTTTGTGTCTAATCAGCACAAGTCTCAGAATTTGGGCCCAGCCAGTATTATCTGACCTATTTGATTATTTGAAAATATCTGTTGGATATACACTTAAAGAAAAGAAGGTGGTCCTTATTTTATTCCTCTAAAAAAAATTGTTCCATCTCAGCTATCATAGCTTTGATACCTCATATGTGGAAAGACGACACACTTCAAGCCTGTAATGCCACTTTGTGGCCAGCCAAACACAATGAATGGAAAATGAAGATCTTAAAAAGAAGAAAGAAGGACGCTACGAGACAAACCACCACAACATTATATATCCATCAGCTAGCAAAAAATATTATATTTGTTTTACATGCTTTCAATTGAACAGATATTAGCTGAAGGTATTCCGTCTAAGAGGATAAAAACTTCTTATACATCTGTTCCTGTATTTCATAACAGTTACAGAGAAATTCCACTGGAGACAAAGACAGCCAAAGATACTTTGCTGATTCAAACAAAGGACAAGATCCTTCTCACCCATTTCACATATATAGTTGATTCTTTGGCACTGGTAATATGATAGCATCCTACACTGTATATGAGTGCATCCAACTAGCCTAAGTGCAGAGCAAGCTACTTGGAACATAATTTTCTGTCTTCCTAGAGAGGACAATGGCTAAGGAACATTCAGACATTGGTCCCATTATATTCCCCAGGTTTTCTCTCCACCTAATGATACAGCTAACCTTGGTTGGAACATGGGATATCTCATATGTGTTTGGCATGAAGATGCCCCTACTCGCTGAATGTATGTACAGAGCAGAAGACTCTGTCTCCTAGGTTAATGAGGAATGAATCATTGGGGGTTAAAATGTGGTGGTAGAATGCTAAGAGAAGGTAGAAGGAAGTTAACTTAATGAAGTTAGTCTTCAGCTACCCAAGCAACTAAATTGTTATTGGAAGCTGGATTTGCTGTTGAAATCTTTCATATTCATGTGTGGAAACATGCAGAGGGTGTTCTGTATGTGGGAGAAAACCATTCCATGTTATAGATGTGTTTCCTCTGTGCTCTGTACCTTAATTCCTTATTATATCAGACATAGACGCTATACTTCATTACATGCTTTTTCACCTATCTTTATGTACTTAACTTGAAATGTTTAAATGCTATCATTTGATGTCTTTCTGTCTCCTAAAAGTGAGTATGACAAAGTGGCAAAGAGTATGACACAAACTCAATAATGTTAAAAGAACAGTGTACCTCTGATTTACTTACTACTGTGCTCTCAAAATGATCACTACCCTTCTGGGGCACAGGCATAAAGTTTTATGATGCTCAGTGCATGCCTTTCTCTCCGTTGACACTTCCGCACCATGAAAGTGAAGATGATTCTTTTGAGATGACAGATAGATAGATAGATAGATAGATAGATAGATAGATAGATAGATAGATGGATGATACGGATAATTTTCTTTTTTTTTTAAAAAAAAAACTCTTCCAGATTTGCATTTCCATCTGGAGATTTTTATTTGATTGCAATCTAAGGATAGTGCTAATAACTTAAATTACATAATTACAGTATTAGGGTACATACACAGTTTGTACATATTTCAAGTTTTTTTTTATGACAGATTATGACTATCACTCAAACACTCCCCACAGAGCGATTACCTTTTTGGAAACTTTGGCTTCATTGTGGAGAACAAAGGTTTACATATATTTTGGCTGCTAAATTCAAATACTCTCATTATAAACCTTGAAGGTTTTTGTTTCTGCATAATTTATACAAGAACCCTGATGCTTTCATTACCTATCAGGGAATATAAATGGGTCTTTAATAATATAAGACAGTATTTTCATCTAAGATGATCCAAATTTTTAGAAGCCATTAATGGAAAATTGAGAAGAAAAGTGCCAGACAATATAGCTAAACTCAACTTCTCAGGAGACAATTCCATTCTAGATATCTTTTGGTAAATGCTTTCCTTTTACCATTTTTTCTTCAAGAAAGTCATGTGAGAACAGGATTTTTTTTTTAATCGCTTAATAGACTGTTGTCTTGGTAGCTGCCTCTCATTTAAACTCAATTCTCTATTTATAATGTTACAAATTTCTGTAGAGATAATCAAGGCACCAAAAGAGACAGTAAGATCTGAACTCTTAATCACTTAGTGTTTAGCAAATGTCTGTTATTAAGAAACAGAAAAGAAGTGGTGAATTGTGCAAAAGCCGTTTCCAAAGTTAATGAGTAGCAATTGGGTTTTTTACAAATTGTATTAAAAATTACATATGCTCTTTTCACATAAAACTGCATCTGTACTGGTCTAGAATTCCTGCTTACATTTGTAGTGCTCCACCCTATGTAGGAAGTTATCTTTAACTTTTAAAACACTCCTGAGCTGGATCGAGATCTAGTTATGCTTTAGTTATGCTTACAGTACACCCTTTCTTTTCAGTGGGACATATTTTAATCACAACTCACTTAAATTAGATTGATTTTAGTGAGTCTGATCTAAGTATGACTAAGTTTCAATCCAATGCTGTAACTAATAAGACTCTGGGCCTCTCAGATTTATCCTTGAAATTTAAATGAACTATGAAATAAATGCACAAAGTATTTTCCAACAGCAGTAAATGCAGCCTGGATTGTAAAGTAAACTTGAAAGTAATCAGATTATTTGATCCTTTTTACCTGATTTGAAATTAATAACCATGTGAAATGATATTATTCTGCTTTAACCCTTCCATCACAGATTTGATTGATTCTCAAAAAGACTATTTTGTTCTAACTTGCCCTTCAAGTGATGATTTTAAAACACTGTAATATTAGCACAAAAATATGAGGGGCAACAATAAAATATATTTATGGAACAGTGTGTTATCAGTCAGCTAGAAAGAATAACCAGAAAGCTGAAGTTTGTTAGCAGGTCAAGGTTCAAACTTACCTGTGTGTACTTTTTGGGGTTTTGATGTGCCCAAACTAACTGGGGTTATCAGTGTTATAATAATATCAAATAAAATACGAGATCAAACAAGATGAAAGAATAACATCCAGTATTTCACTCATTCTTTACTATAATCCACATTCTTTTTGCTAAGAAATGCCATATTAATGGAAAATATTTTCAGAATTTTTGTAATACATCATGAATAAAGTAGAGGAAGATTCCCAGGACCAAGCCTGCCAAAATTACTTAAAAACCCACAAATGTAGAGATTGAGCGCTCTGTTTAACTGTATTAAGAGTTACGACGTGTCAGCAGTGCTTGACTTACGCTGGATTGTGACCTTATATTTAACTGCTCTAGAACAGTTTATGAGCTGTTATGTCCAGTACTGTTTTAAATAACTGTAAGAAAGATTTCAAGTAAAGCAGTTCTTTGTTGTTGAATAAATGATAAACAGTGTCAATAGATTGTATATTCTCTTGTTTCAAAAATTATATAAAGGTATTCTTGAAATACAATGCGCAGCAATAGAACAGTCACAACATAGAACTGTTTCAGATTTTACTTTGTTCATCAAAGATTTTTTCAGACAGTGGTAAAATTATTAATATGTATATATACCTATTAGTATATTTTCTAAAAGTCAGAACAGTTCTGTTATTAGTGTACAATACCTTGACCTAGCAATAGAATGAGACACAACAATTTATTCCACTATATATAACATGTGGTTAAATACTTCAAAACAATTTAAACCATTTTCATTTCTAAGATTAAGAATTACAATTTTTTTTGTTTATGCATCATAGTCAACAATAATTTAACAATCATTTCATTTCCCAGAATCTGAAAAAAAAAAAACCCTATAAAACTATATGAAAGAAGGGAACTCTTGCATTTGACTGGAACTTCTCTGCACGCCTTCACCTTTCCTCAGTAATTAATTGAGAACTAAGTACAACGCACTATGGGGATATATTATGGCATGATTTCCAAGCATTCATTAACAATATGATCACCAACTTTGCAAACAGACCCTTATTTCAGATTTCATTTGCAAGTAGTTTAAGATGTTTGCCTTTGCTGTAGATTTAGGATTAGCAGTGTAAGTCTAGGAGATAGCTTTAACAGCTGTGTTTAACAGAAATTCAATCAGGTGCAACTTTCGCAGCCAGAGAATTATAGTTCTGAAACCTTCAGTCCTACGCCAGCTTTTAAAGACCCTGAGGTCTTATGCCATATTGGCTTTGACAGCCCTTAGGGGAAAAACGTACATCAAATTTCAGTAAAGCACAAGAGAAATCCAAGACTCACCAAATTGGCTGGTTTATTCTTCATTGGGACAGGAGGGCTTTAATTAATAGTTCAACCTGTGTGAATCCCCTTCTCTGTTTTTCATTCTGTGAAGTCTACCTACAGCAAAAATGCTGGCTGAGCCAATAGATCTTGGCTCAGGAGTGAAGAGAAATGCTTTAAGACTTCTGGCGTATTGCTTCTGCCACAGGTTGGAATGATTGGCTTTGGCTGAACCTTTCTTCTCTGACATTGCTGCCTATCGAGCTGCAGATGTGCAAATGAAGACTAATCACCTTGCGCCTTAAGCTGACTCCTCCAGTTAAACCCTCGTGTTTTGTCAACTGTGGAGATAATAAATTCATAAGGTGGGGGGGGGAGAGGAAAGGAAAGGACCATCTGTCACTTGAGGTAGAATGATCAATTTCCTCATCTGGGCGTTTAAATTGTCTTTAAAAATAGGTGGTAATTATCTCAGTTGGCCTTTAAAGTGCTCTGTGAACTGGACGATTTATTAATAATGGCATGAAATGCTTTCTGACACTGGAATGTGTTGGGTTGGGGTCTATTTATAGTCTGAGCAGCTCCATTTATTGAACGCTGTTGGATTTGTACAGGAAGAGAACTTTCCCCCAGTGCTTTCTTTTCCACAGAGAGCAAGTTGTTACTTGAAAGAAAAGTGTAATGTCTGACACTTGAGATGGTTGTTTTTTTCTGAGGAAGGGGATGCACCAGCAAAAGATCATCAACAGTAGAAAAACTTACATAAGAGGCAATTTCATGTATTCATTTCTCAACTCATGGCCTCTGAAAAGGGGCAGCTATTTTAACATTGTTCAGGAGGGAAAATCAGCTGAGGTGTTGCTCTTGGGATGCTTTTGCTATCAAAGACTACCAGCCTACCTTTTGTACTTATGTTGGTACTTTTTTGTTTTTGTTTTTAATATTCTAGAGATCAAAACATTTACAGCTCAGTTTAGTCCTTTTCACTCATAAGTATGGGTGAGCTATATGTAAAGCTGTATATAGAAAGAAAGCTGGATATGGTAATTCTCTGACTAGGACTAAAAATATCTATACCCTGGCCTAACCACTAGCAGCTGCTCACTAGTGCAAGATGACTTTCTTTCCCTGCTTTATCCCATCCAACCTTTTATCCATATGCAAACCTTCTTTAAAGGGTTTTCTAGCTATCTGGTGCAGATATTGAGAAACTACAAGGAAACACAGAGAAGAGAAGGACTTGCCCCCTCCCAATTCCACTGACAGAAACAGTTCCATCAGTGGACCAACCCAGCGAGTTACCACCTGTTGTCTGCTGGGGTGGACCCCAGGAGAATAAAACAATTTGTGATTCTTATTATGGATAGTCATAATACAGTCAGGAGTTGTTGTTGGTCTTATCACAAACAGCTGGAATGGAGACAAATTCACAGAGAGCAGGAGCCAAAAATTGGTGGTCTTTCAGCTGAGCCAAATGACTTGCCTTATTTAGGAAAATAAGAGACAGATTCATCTCACTCAGTATTGCCACTTCTAACGGACTGCAGCAGCTCTCTAGAGTTTCAGGCATGACTCTCATAGGGCCTTTCCACACTACACTGTTATAGTGCTATTATTGTACTTTCAACATCCTGTGGAACCCTGGGGTTTGCAGTTTAGGGAGGACATTTAGACTTCTCAGCCAGAGAGCTCTTTGGCCTCAGGAACTACAAACCTCTGAATTCTACAGGATGTTGAAAGAGGAATAATAGCACTGTAACAATGTAGAGTGGAAAGGCCCTTAGTGTTATCTGGAGATGACTGGTACTCCCTGTTGGTCTCTGAGATATTAACCAGACTTGCCCCATGTTTAACTTCTGAAGTCAGATGAGATTAGGTATGTTCAGGGTGATATGGTTATGCCTCCCCCTGCTCTGCTACAGGAATTGGAAATAAGTGGCTTTCCAGATGCTGAAGTGCAGCTCTCATAATCTCTTGGCATTGCACATGCTGGTTTAGGGATGATGGAAATTTGATAGTGGAAGAGAGACAAATGATGGTGGTTGCTCTTTCCCCTCAGTTCTTGCCGATGGAAAGGATTGTCAATGCCAATTTTGTCGATTAATGGAATGTTGCCTGCAGCAGTCCAGAAGTATTATCTACCTTCTTGGGCTGAATAAGAGTTCTTGTGACAAGTGCTGTTTTGCATATGGAATTTCTTTTGCCAAAGTACACCAGTTGTACAGGTGTACATCACTTGTATGGCCCCAACGGCTGCATGTGACTCTGACTTGGGGTCAGGAGGAAAACTCACACATGGACAAAATCCTCTTTCCTCACTTCTACCATGGGGTAAGGCTCAAGGCCTTACAGGTCTGCTTGTGCAGCCTAATCTAGACAATAAAGTTGGATTATGAATCTTCATGCAACGGTGAACTACTAGGATTTAGAATAATTTGGATTAATTTATATGTTAATTATATTAACGTTGCAGGTTCAACAGCATGGTAAAAAATGAAGTGAAACATCACTGTTTTATATCAAAGGGAACTTAGCTGTCACATTTTCCCTCTCTACTTGTAGAGGGACGTTAATTAACATTAAACTTTTGATGGTTGGTTTGCCTGCACAAGCCAAATTCTTCCTTCAGAATCTAATCAGTTGCTGGCCATAGTAAACAGGTAAATGCGGTAGACAGAAATGAAACAGAATCCATGAGCAATTGTGCTAGCTTAGAGAATGTTCACATTAAAATAGTTCTATTAATGAACACCATGTCTTCCCAAGGGAAGTGATAATAGCTGTGGGGTAATAAATGGAGCAGAACTCCCTTTTCTTCATGGAGAGATTCAATAGCCTGGGTTAATTGCATAAGATAATCTAAAACGTGGACTCACTTTTGCTTCCCCCCCCCGAACCTTGGAGAAGTCCATTTTTCAGACTATACCTCCCAAAGATCCCCTAGGCTCATATTTTTTGGAGGATTCTGAGATTTGCAATCCAAAGAAGTCCTATTTCTAAGATCTGCTTTTTTTCCCTGACATTAAGAGTGGAGACAAGCCAGATTGAACTTCTGTGGACATTTGGAGTCATCTGCACTCTTCTGATTCATTAACCATCTTGAAATGTCCTTACTGAAGTGTGGTATAAGGATCTAGTAAAGAAACACATAATTTCTACATTTCAGTTTGCAACACACATTACAGGGTGGTGTGCATCTTCCTTGGCATTAATGTGCTATAATAACAATGTTATATCTATCAATCAGATCATGGAAACAGTCACTTTTTGGACCACAGCTCCTAAGATGCCCAGCTAGCATGACCATCTTGTTAGCTTTGCCCAGGGCTTGGAAATGTTACCTTGGGGGCTAGAACTTCCAGAATCTGCACAGCAGCATGGCCAGCGACTATCCTGGCTCAAGAGTTCTGGGATCTGCAGTCCAACAATAACTTTTCCAAGCTCTGCTATGAATGCAGTCTTTTTACCCCCAACTCTGTGTAATCTTTGCATAAGTACCCCCACTGCATCCCCAAGTTATTATGTCTTTACAAAGAAATAATATGCACCACAAACAGCTTCCCTTTAAAGAGCTCGTTGTTTTCAAGACACAGAGATAGGGATGCTAACCTCTCTCCCTCACCAAAGGCAGAAATCTGCTGCTGTACGAAGTAGAAAAAGCTTATTAGTTGCAACTCACGCTTTACTGAGGTGCCGCATGATATAAGGAAGAGGAAATTTAAGCAGGTGTTGCTAACATGATCAGCAACACTGCTAAAATTGCCTGTGCTACACAATTATTAGAGGGACAGGAATTCTGTTCCTTTTTCAGCTGGCAACCCTACATGGAAATCACATAGCACTGGAAAAACCCTAAACCTTTTCAGTCTACTGCAAAACCACTTCTGCAAGACATATTTGTTTGAATTTTATTTTGGTATACTGTTGCCTTGGGCATATTTTTCTATTCTGCTGATACCCTTTCCATTTGTTGTCTTCTGTTTAACTGCAAGCTGTATTAATTGGGGAGAAGGCTTTGCATTTGTTTTCCTAATGGGCCTCTACTGTACCACTAGTCCTGCTGCTCAGAGTGTCTGTTAACCTTATTTTCTGTGCCACACACATTTCTTTACACCAGCTAGTTTCCAGTTCAGCCAAAGGCTATTGGAAAAACAAAAGGAGCCAGAATTTACTGGCAGAAGATAAAATCCAGCTTATATAAATACCATTTTTAAAAAAAGTATTTAACATCACCCTCTAGGAACATTTCTCACTCCAGTTTGTAAAATAACAGAATTAATTATCTAAATCAGAGGCTTGTTGGCTGATGTACAGGACAATTGTAAATTTTAAAGCAAAACACACAACTGTAACAGAGGCTTCACATTCATTATGAATAAAAGACATAATAATGTGTTGCCCCCATAGGCTGGTGGAAACATTTCACTCAGTAGAACCAGGAGGGAAACAATTCCCCATCTCCTCCCTGCAACCCTCTTATACCCAAAGGCATTAGAAATGCTGTGGTGCAGACTTTCAGATGGCACAGAAGCCTGCAGAGGGAAGGTAAGGGGAAGAAACTGCTGTTATATTCATGGAAGTCTGCCATCACAATGTTAGATTTAACTCCATGTACTTAAAAAAAATAAAATAAGCTTTCCAAAAATAAATGAAACCATGTATATCTAAGTCTAACATTCTATCTTTCAGAAAGGAGATATGTAGCAGTAATGGGAGACTTCAACTATCCTGATATTTGCTGGAAGTCAAACTCTGTCAAGAATATAACATCCAATACATTCCTCACTTGCCTTGCAAACAATTTCATTCTCCAGAAGGTGGAAGAGGCAAAAAGATGATCAGTTATTTCAGATCTGATCCCTACCAACAAGGATGACTTGGTTAATGGTGTGGAAGTGGTGGGATCCTTAGGTGGGAGAGATCATGTTCTCCTGGAGTTTGTTAGGGACATGTACAAGCAGTGGAAAAAGGGGGAAATCACCAAAGAGGAATTCATATAAACAGCCAGTATGTTTAGGGAGAAAGTCAGAAAAGCTAAACTGTAAAGCAAGCTTAGGCTTGCTAGAGAGGTTAAAAACAATACAGGGGCTTTTTTTGTCATGTTGGTAGCAAAAAGAAGAACAAAAAAATGCTAGGGCCACTGCACAGAGAACATGGCAAAATGCTAACAGGGACATAGAACTACTGTTCAACTGCTCAGTCTTTTCCCAAAAAGATAATAGTGCTCAACCTGGAGAAAATAGAGCAGATGATGCAGTGGAGGAAATACAGCACATTATAGGTAAAGAGGTAGAACAGAACAGGGCCAGATGAACTACATTCAAGAGTATTAAAAGAACTGGCAGAAGTAATTTCAGAACCACTGGCAACAATCTTTGAGAATTCCTGGAGAACAGGGAAAGTCCCAGCAGACAGGAAGAGGGCAAATGTGGTCTCCATCTTCAAGAAGGAGGGAAAAAATAGGACTCAGATAATTTCCACGCAGTCAGCCTAACATCAATAACAGGAAAGATTCTAGAGCACATCATTACACAAAGAGTCTGTAAGCACTTAGAAAGGAACGCTATGATCAGTCAAAGTCAACATGAGTTTCTCAAAAACAAATCATGGCAGATTAATCTTCTATCTTAGGGTTAACAAGCTTAGTAGATGAAGCGAATGCTGTGGATGTAGCACATCCTGATTTCAGCAAGGACTTTGACAAGGTCCCCTATGATATTTTTGCAAACAAGCTAGTAAAATCTGGTTTAGACAATGCTACTGTTAAGTGGATTTGTAATTGGTTGACCAACTAAAGCCACAGGGTGCACACCCATGGCTCCTCTTCATCCTGGACAGAAGTGTCTAGTGGGGTGCTACAAGGTTTTGTCTGTGTTATTCGACATCTTTATAAATGACTTGGATGATGGAATAGAGGACATGCTTATCAAATTTGCAGATGACACCAAATTAGGAAGGGTAGCTAATACCCCATAGGACAGGATCAGAATTCAAAATGACCTTAACAGATTAGAGAGCTAGGCTAAAAGTAACAAAATAAATTTCAGCAGGGAGAAATGTAAAATACTGCATTTAGGCAGGAAAAAAATGAAATGCACAGATATAAGGTGGGTCATATCTGCGAAAGAGATGTAGGAGTCTTAGGCCATTTCCACACTACACTGTTATAGTGCTATTATTCCACTTTCAAACATCCTGTGGAATATTGGGGTTTGTAGTTTCCTAAGGCCAAAGAGCTCTCTTGCTGAGAATTCTAAATACCCCTCCCTAAACTGCAAATCCCAAGATTCCATAGGATGTTGAAAATGGAGTAATAACACTATAACAGTGCAGTGAGGAAATGGCCCTAATAAATCACAAGCTGAATGTGAGTCAACAGTGTGATTTAGCAGCTGAAAAAGCCACTGTGATTCTAGGCTGCATGAGTAAGAGTGTAGTGTCTAGGTCATGGGAAATAGTAGTACCACTTCTATTCTGCTTTAGTCAGACCTCACCTGGAGTACTCTCTCCAGTTCTGGGCACCACAATTCAAGAAGGATATTGACAAGCTGGAACGTATCCAGAAAAGGGTGACCAAAATGGTAAAAGGCCTGGAAACAATGCCCTATGAGGAGCAGCTTAGGGAGCTAGGTATGTTTAGTCTGGAGAAGAGATGGTTAAGAAATGACATGATAGCCATGTTTAAGTATTTGAAGGGGTGCCATGTGAAAGATGGGATAAGCTTATTTTTTGCTGCTGCAGAGACAAGAACATGAAACAATGGCTTCAAACTACAGGAAAAGAGATTTCACTTAAACACTAGGAAGAACTTCCTGATGGTAAGATCAGTTCAGTAGGGAAATATGCTGCCTCACAGTGTAGTGGTCTCCTTTTTTAGAGGTTTTTAAACAGAGGTCGGATGGCCATCTGTTGGGAATGCTTTGATTGTGATTGCATGACAGTGGAAAGTCTACTAGATGGCCCTTGTGATCTCTTCCAACTCTATGATTCTGACCATTTCCACACTACACTGTTATATTGTTATTCCACTTTCAACATCCTACGGAATCCTGGAGTTTGCAGTTTAGGGAGGGGAGTTTAGAATTCTCAGCCAGAGAGCTCTTTGGCTTCAGTAAACTACAATCCCCAGAATTCCACAGGATGTTGAAAGTAGAACAGTAGCACTACAACTTGTAATGCAGAATTGGCCTCTAAGTCTCTGTTTGGCTATACATCCCAACTGGTTAGCTAGCACCGAAATGGTTTTCTTGCACACGAAGTCTGAAAACACATTTGTTTTAATTAGAAAAAGAACAGCTTGACATGCTGAACTTTTGGTCCATGGACTGCAGACATCTGTTACGCTGATTTCCGGGGGTCCTGGGAATCCTGGTCACTGAGTCAGTTATTTTGAGTTCAGGGGGGTCCCTGTTACTGTGCTCAAAATATAATATGGGGAATGGAAGGTTAGCTTGAACACCAGTTGGCAAAACGAGAGGCAGGGTAACTTAGCAGGATCTTAAAACCCAGTGTATACCAGGTCAGGTCAGACCAAAAACCAAACAAAAGGTCTAATAAATGATTTTTATTTTATTTTTATAACTTGTCAGTCACTGCGCACTTACACACGTTCACACTCACTTACACAGAGCCTAAAAGAAAATAAAAAGGGAGGAAAATTGATAGGGGATTTTAGAGAGGGTTTCAGGGTAATACTCCACCTGATCCAGATGTCCGAGAAGGTCAAATTAGGACAGAGAGTGAAGAGTGGTGAACCTCAGCACATGGGAGGGGGCTGAGGGGGACGTTCGGCAAACAGAGTGACAGCAAGCTGGGAGGCAAGCGAGAGCAATCCCATGAACCGCTTAAAATGGGGGTTTTATAGAGAAAAATGTGCCTGGAGGGCTAGTCTTTCCTGGGGAGAACAATAAGGAGAGGGGCTAGATCAAAGCTCTCAATGATGGACATCTCCTGCTTGATGATTCGCGATGGTTTGTGAATGTCTCTGCTGGAGTAGAACAAAGGCATCAGCAGAGTGGAAATTGCCGTCACTTGCCAAGCTGATTGTAATTTTATTGAGCTACCATTTCGGGGCAAGGGAGCCCCTTGTGTGCTTGATGGTTGGACTGTCTGGAGGGCTCCTTGGGGCTACATGACAGATTAAGTCACTGGCCAGACTGGAATTTTCCTAACGTCGGCCGTTCAGCCGGGCCTGCCTACCTGCTCGTACAGTTACCCTGTCAGACACATGAAATGATTTCTAATATTAGTCACGCGGAGATATCAGTTTGATGTGGTAGATTAACAAATTGTAGACCCTGGGAGAGAGAGCCATTGACCACAGTAACACAGCCCTCTATGGTTTTCTCTGTATTTCCAACCTACCAGCCCCGAGCCTTTACCATCCAAAACAATCACATTGTCACTTATTTGCTGTTGATAATGGTTGTGTTAAGGCAGTGATCATGCCTAGGAGTGATAAACATGCAAATCTGAAGCTACCTAGACTGGTGCTTTGCTACCCAGGCTGCCAACTCTGCAAATGATCACTTCCCCATGCATAGACACAGAGTGTGTACCCTAAAACACTGGATGTAGGCCTTAGGACCAAAAAAAGTTCTCCATCTTTGCCATGTTGCTTAGGTAAATGTCCAAAATCACCTATCAACTCACAGAGAAATGAGGGTCTAAGGGAGAAACAGAAATGCAGTTGCCATAGTGATGAAGTTTTAGAAAGCTCTGTTTTGATGGCCTACATATGTAATTGTAGTGGAGAAAGGAAATGAGGCAAAGCTTGTTTTCCCCTGGATACCAGGGCCGGCTCATGCAACTGTAGCAAATGGAGTGTCACAGACTGGCTGCCAGCTGGAAGTGGGCAGCGGTGGAAGAAGTAGTGCCAAGAGATTAAATAGATAAAAGAAACAATAGAAAAACAGCAGAATAATAAATATGTATTGACTATTTTGTTGGCCATTTGAAGAATATGAAAATGAGAAAATAAAAATAAATGAAGCTGAGAATCCTTGTGATTCACTTGAGCATCCTTGGTGTTCTTTCTGCTATTTGCCTGACTGTTTCCCTCAGTTAGATATCCATTATCTTGTCATGTCTCATCCTCTCCAGAGGACCCTCTTCAGAGGATGAGCACTGGAATGATACGGCCCTTTCTATAGCTAGAAAGGTCTGCATCAGAGAAAGAGCTTGAGGTGGCAGCTGCCTCTTCCCCTCTGTAAAAATCAAAAACTGAGGCAGATCCTGGGCCTGTCAGGTAAGATTCCATTGGACTGGAAGCTTGGATTGGTGGCTTGGTGGCTATCTCTGAAGCAGAGCTGCCACTGAGGCCCAAAGACAGAAAATATATGAAGGTGCAAGACATCAGGGACCAACAAAGATGAACTGTAAGGCTCTGATGGAAAACACCTCTAGAGGTGTCAGATGTGTGAGGAAGTTTCCCAGCTGCCACTGTATATACACACAATCTGATTCAGCAGTTGGAACTTAGAAAAGCATATTGCTCTTTCACCTTCTCTCAGCATTCTTTGGCTTCCCACTTGACTGGTGTCCCAGCAACCTGATCTTGACACATTCAATATGTTTTTTTGCTCTGATAGATGACCCAGTAGGACTCTATTATCTGACTCATCCTATCTCTTTTTCTGCTCGTTTGGATTACTTTGACAAAGTCCATGTGCTGGCCCTGATCTGACTTTGACACCCTCTTTTGACAACTCCTTGAAAATGTTTACATATGTAACATACTTCTCAACCTTGTTGGATGTCTTCAACCATGGATCAGGATATCCCTAGCTTAGTACTAGGGATCTATAGCTAGCTGTGACACATCACAGGTATTTTACAGTGATTTCCTTCTTGGTCATCGATTGGATGAAGCCCGTCTAGGAAAAAGATGATAGATAAGGATATGGTTTTTATATGTGTGTGTATATGTGTGTTAAGGAAAACCAAAATCTGTAGTGTCTGGCACTGTAGCAGCACTCACTATTGCCATGCAACTCTCACAGCCAGTTCCAGTTCTGGACAGCAGTAGTGATGGTAATAGCACTTTTTGCATAGGGGCAGTTACCATAGACAACACCTTTAGTTTCCATGTTCTTAGGACCATGTCCTATTAAGGGCCTGATGTGCTTTTACCTCCATACATGCTTTCACCTGCGAATGATTGAAGCTCATTTCTGAGAAAACTGCAGGTACAAGTTGAGAGATGATTTTCTGTCTTGTTCTGAACAAGGTTACAGTTGCAGTTCTCAGGGATGGGTCAGAAGTCATCCTTGAACCCCCTCTTTGTGCTTTCCATCACCAAATCAGCTACTGCTACTGCAAGATGCCCAAATTGCTATTGGCATAACCATCAACTTTGCTGACTGCTCATTTTCTGCTCATTCATTAGCCCTTACCTAGTTTTTTTTAAAAAAGTTTTCTACCTCATTTCCAATGAGCCATCAGTTCATGCTGGCAAGTATCTTCCCTGGTTGATTAAAATCTGCCCTCTCATGTCCCACAGTGCCACCAAAGGGAAAGCATGCAGTTCCCTGTTCTGATGGACAGGTGTAAGTGACATCCATGGCAAGTAGTCCTTTTTCACCAGGTGAACTGAGTTCATTACATACAATCCCTCCTAGACAGAAACAGCTGCCCACATTTATCCATGGACTTGGAGAACTTCCAGATTAGACTACTATAACATACTGCATGTTAAGGCTGCCTTTGAAGACTGGGGTGAGTTAGTGTGGCCTTCCAAATGTTGTTGGACTCCAACTCCTATCAGCCCTAGCCAGGCTAGCTGAGGGAGAGGAACTGAGAATCAAAGTACTACTATATCAGGAAGGTCACAACTGCCCATCCTGGTCTACCACAATCAGAATTCAGATAGCAAGCTATTACATTGACAAGCTTTGCTGTGCTGTCTGTTCTAAAACTGACCTCTCTTTTAGAATGGAACCGGAAGATAATAAACACATACACAAATGCAGCTACCAGTGCCCAAGGCTGGTTTTCATGCATATGAAGCTCTGACATTAAGCCACCACCCTACACTGTACATTAGCGTGCTGTGAATATTCCCAGCAGTGGGTCAAATCCTCCATGGTAACGCTCTTCAGGGAGCTCTGGAAACTATTTAATTATTAAAATGAATAATTCCTACCAACACATTTAATTGGGAAATATTACATGTTCAGATGATCCCTAATGGAACAGCTCAGAGAATCTAACAATATAATAGTGTATGCTGTTTGAAGCTGAATTCTCGCAATATTTCTCGGCCAATAACATCATGCATTATTTATCTCCTCCCTTTTTCACTCTATTAGAGGGGCTGTATGAAGATGGAATCAGTGGAACCAAAGAGATAAAAATGCAAATCTGAGAATAACCCCCTGGGAGCCTGAACTAAAACACCCCCTTAGTTCACATTCTCCCTTCCTGTCCCCTGTCTCACAAGGAAATGGTTTATTTCTGCAATAAAAACAAAAACTTACACTTTATTCTCAACTGGTGGGAGACCAATTCAGAAAGATCTATGCAAGTAACTTATCAACTCAAGGTAGCTGCAGAGGTTGATACTTAGCCAAGAGCAATAAAAAAATAATGCAACTACACAGGATATTGTGAATCAAGGAATATGAATAATAATTGGAGGAGACACAATGGAAAAAGCGACAATACAGAGACCTTTACCTTGACACTGAACTAGAAGAAACTGATTGCGTTTTTTTCTAAGGTAGCACTTTATGCAAACTTAAGTTTGCTGATAGAGAAATACAATCATTACATACATGCAAGTTTATCCTGTGTTTGTGATTAGTACAGGAAAATGCTTGCAGAATACCATATGTAAACTCTGATGTAATTGCATTTGAAATCTCCGGTGGATTTAAAAGGACTGCTTATCTTTTCCTTGTAAATAATTCCTTATCTGAAAACAGAAGACAATAATTCTTTTTCATTTTAGAGTGTCAGTATTTAATAGTAATAACTGCAAGCATATTCCCTTGTGTCTTCAGATACATGCATGCACATATATACGCACATACACAAGTTTATACATGCAAAGATCTGCTAGGTTCCAAATAAAGTAAGTGGAAGACATTAATCTTCCAAAGTGTCACTATTTGTGACAACATTTGCATACACCTATCCTTATCCATTGCTAATCTGTAGACCTTTGAAACAGTAGTTCTAACTGCTGTTCCCTAGAACTAAACTCTCCAAAAAAAACAGACAGGAAGCCTCTCATCCTGCTATTAAAACACAAACTTCTTTAAGAACTGTTAAATAGCCATATTTTCTGAAAAAGAAAAAAAAAATCCTAGACTATCATTGTAGGTAGAGGATTTGTCAGTTGACCATGATAAATCCAGGGTCTTGTTTCCATTCAGGGTGTGGTGGGTGGGAGGTCTGCTGCTGTCGTCCCCCTGCACTGGGCCCAAAAGGACCTCAGCAGTGGGCAGGGGGAAGGTGGTGGGCAGGAGGGAGTGGTGGCAGCCAGGAGGGTTGCTGCTGCTGCCACTGGCCCCCTACACCTGGCCTGGAAGGACCCTGGCAGGGGAGGGGAGGTGGTGGCAGGGGGCAGCGGCAGTGCGCAGGAGGGCTGCTGCTGCTGCCATCCCTGCACTAGGCCAGGAAGAACCCCAGTGGGGTGGGGGGCAGTGGCGGGCCAGACCTGGGCAGGGGAGGTTGGCTTTTTTGCTCCTCCTGGCATTGGCATCCAGGGCACTTGCCCCAGTTACCCCACCTTAGATACACCTCTGGGCTTGAACCAAGCAGAACTTACCAGAGATCCATTCAAGCTATCCAATCATACCACTATTATTCCACCTTAACTGCCATGGTTCCATCCTGTGGAATCCTGGGATTGGCATTTTAGGGAGAGACATTTGGAATTCTCAGTCAGTGTGCTCTAGTGTCTCATGAGACTTCAAACCTCAGGATTCCACAGGAGGGAACCATGGCGCTTAAAGTGGAATCATAGTGCTATAGCTATGTATTGTGAGAGAGCCCCAAGACCTTGGGGAGAGCACTGAATGAAGACTTTCATCTATTGCTTCAGCCAGATACAAAGGTCACCTGAGAGGTTATGGAGGCTGGCCAGCCTAATAGTGCTGTAGACACATCCTTCTGTTGAAAAACTGTTTAGGATCTTGAGGGTGCATCACTTTATTCAGTAGTCATTGGTCCACAATGAGGTGTTGAGGAGGGCTACATCAAAAGGGGGTATTTTGAACTTGATGAATCAGATAAAGTGTGTAGCTCCGGGATCTAGAATGTAAACAGCTGGTAACAACTGCAGAGGAGCTTTGTTCAGGTAATTTCCTTGGGGCTGGAGGAGAGGTCAAGGCCACAGAACATGGCACCTATTTGCACAGGAACATACACTTGCTTGTGTGCACGTGTGCACATACACAAAGAGAGTCATTCTGCTATGGGCAGAACTGCAAACTCACAACTGCTTTAGGTCACAAAACCCCCAATTTTCCCCCTTTTTTTCTGGCCATTGAACAAAACAGAGAATGAGGGGATTTCAGGCTTGCTTGAACAGTAGGACCTTTCTGAGCTCTGGTGTGTTCTTGTATTCTTGCTTATTCTTCTGTCCTAACTTCCAATTCCCAGAAAGCCTTCTTTGTCCTTTTATCCTGATTTACACTTTCATACTTTGTTCTGAAGATCCTGGCTCACAAACACAACTACTGGCCCTGAACCAGCCCTGACAATGACTGACAATAAAGTGGACTGGGAGGGGGGTCAGTCTGGATAGCCTCAGGACCCTGGGCACGCTTATAGAAATGTTTGAAGAAATCCTTCAACTGTGTGTCTGCTCTGCTGAATTACAGAGAATGCTATGTGCTGAGCTAAACAGAACTAGTAGAGTCTTCCTGTACTAGAAGCAAGGTCAAAGCTTAGTGTACTGAGCTGTATGTTTTGCCCTGTTCCCTTTTTTAAAATATAAACAATTCAGGGACAAGGAGAGCGAAACAAAACATTTGCAAAACGCCCAATCCTAGAAGGAGAGAAGGAGGGGCAAGGAGAAATGTCTTTGTGTGTCAGAAATGCTAAAAAATCATTCTGTTAACTGAATTCGAGGCTCTTCACTATTGGCCACCCAAAAGCAGCCCGGCCACTTCTTAAAAATTAAAATTCTTTTTCCTAACTTCTTGGTCTCCTGCCTCTGTGTCCCGCTACATAAATGGTGCCGTGACTCGGATCTGTGGGCTCCGAGACAAAAGAGGTGGCAGTTAGCCTGCTTTAGATCGCCTTGCCTGGGGGAAAAAGGTTTACACCCCGCACCCCCTCAGGCACCACCGGCTGTTTAGCTGGCAGAGTGGGGAAAGCCTGTGCTAGGCTTATCTAAAAAGGCAAGAGTGATCGGGGAACCATAAACCTGAAGGAAGGAAATTGAGCCCTGCCTCCAGTCTGGTTCAAGTCCAGACAGTCTGGTTCCAGTCCAGCTGTCACAAATCAGGTTCGAGTCCAGACGCTCTGGTTCGAGCCCCAGTGCTGTTTGAGACCATCTGAAGAAATATGCCGTCAGAAGAGAGAAGACCTAGGAAAAGTTAACCCTGGTTCAAGTCCAGCACTGGTTAAGAGTCCAGAGAAGGTAGCCCCACTCGCTGCAGGGTGGAAGGGGGTTTGGGATCACTCCCCAATCTCGAGCAGGCCTGAGTACCTAGCCCAGTTGGCTGGGGAAACTGCCTTGCTCTAGTTAAAGGGACGGCGGGAGGCACAGAATGTGTGAATGAATGTGTGCAAGTTGTCTTCTGTCTGTATGGCCTTCTGCGGTTCCTGCGCATCCACCATTGAGTGTACCGGCGATCCAGGCCAGAGGATTGGTGTGTGTGGTGTTTAATCCCCTTTTGTGTCGGCTAGTGAGACCCCCCCAAACCTCCCCAGCCACCCTCCCTCTTCCTTCTGTGTCTGTCTTGTTTCCTCAGCTGGGGAGGAAATGGGTGGGGGGGGAAGCAAACCTTGCACCCCCTTACAGTGCATGTGAAGAATTTCAAAGAGGGCTCCAGTGGAGATTAAGGTGCCCCCCCCCCCATGAATCCCCAGCAGTTCTGAACTTTGTGCTTCAATTTATGTTGAAAACCTCCAGGAAAGGGTTAAGCAGAGATGTACTGGTTTGGGGTAACAAGGAAACACTATTTTAAAGCTTTAATGTATGTAATGTAATGTATGAGGAATATATGTATGTAGGGAAATTCTAAGGTTTGTGTGTAAGAAAGCGAATTTCCCTTTGAGCTCTAAGTAAATGCACTCAGAACTTTGGGAATCCCTGCTAAAGGGGGAAGAGGAAAGACAATCCCGCCCCCGCCTCCTCCGCCCCCTTGAGATGGAGGGAGTGAGAAGCTGGGGTGGCAATGGGAGTTTGAATCCCAGAAACTTCAGTCATTCCTTCCCGCCCCATTTCCCTGCACCCCCGGGGGGAAACTTTGTTGGTAATGTGTATGCATGTTGATTTTTGGGGAAGAGATGTGATAAGTGAAGGATTAATAGAATGAGGAGATATTATGTACAGAAGGGACAAGGAAAGTCAAGAAAAGTAAAGAATGTTGATTACTGAGATTTGTTATGGGAAAGAAAAGGTGGTTTAAGGGCATGTGGGAGAAAGTCTGTGTAAGTGAAGATGCGGGAAAGAGAAGTTTTAAAAGGGGGGGCTACTTCGCAGCATGAGAAGTGAAGATGTTTAGTTTTAAATGACTGATGAATACTGCAAAACCTTTTGGTAAATGAAAATTGGTTGTTTAGCTTTCTTTCCTTGTAAGACAGGGATGCAACTCCTGTTCTTGTCTCTCATCCCCACGGCCCCTCCCCTTCCTAAAAGCCCTTAGATTTAGGTTAACCCTTGAGGAACTGGGGAAAAGAGAGTAGCAAGGAAGATTCCTGTTTCCAATGAATTGGCAAACTCATTGAGCCAGGAGGCTTGGCAAAATAAGAATCCTGTGTGTGTAAATGAAAAAAAACTTTAGACCAGGCTGAAGAGAGTGCAGGGCACGGGGAAAGGGCACAACACAATGCCAGATCAAAAATCATTTCACCCCAGTCTGATTTTTTAGTAAGACTCTCTCATGTTTTAGAAAAAGGAAAGGAATTCTGCCTCAATAAAAATTTTAAAAGGGGGGTTAATTTCTTTTTTTCCATTCATTCAGCTTCTATGCTGAAGACAGCCTAAATGGAAAAAGGGGGGGGAAACTTTAGAATTAGATGATTTTTGGATTTTCTTTTTTGGAGGAGGAGATAAATTTAAAAAAAAGGGACACCTTTGCCCTAAACCCGCTTCCAGCGGTGCCTCCTCGGGGAAAAACAGCCAGTCCCCTTGCCCCCAGGGGAGGATGGAAATGACAGCAGCCTGGAGAGTGAAGGTGCAAGAAGCAGCGGGGGGGCGGAGGAAGCAGAGAGCACAAAGGAGGCTACTCCCCCCATTAATCACCGCTTTTAAATTCCCAGCTTGTAAACCCCCCCTTTCCCTTTAAGTTCATTTGATGTTTAGGATTTCAGAAGGGGGCGAAATAAAGCCAAAAGTAAAGAGCTGAGGAATTTGCAGAGCAGCAGGATTCCTTGCTAGCTTCTGTGAAGGCACTGAAGGAGAGAGAAGCAGTGCTGAGAGATGGGAAATTTCTGACTATCTGACTGTAAAAACTCTATGAATCAAAATGTCTGTGGTCTGTGATGAGGGCAGACTAAAGGGAAAGGTTTTGCCCCTCATGTCCCAGAGAGAGAGGAGTTGTAAAATCCTGGAGGCAGCTGGCAGAGCATGAAGAGTCCCCGGATGCGAGGTAGTCCAAAACTGTGAAGGAGCGCCCCACCAGAGCGGCAATTGGAAAAAACTCCCAAAGGGGCACCCCCAGCAGGCTAAGGGGGGGGAATGAAGCACCCCTACAAGCGAAGCTGGGGAGGAGATGATTGTGCAACTCTGAGCTGGGGGGAGATGATGGTGCATCTTGGAGCTGGAAGTGAAGCTCAGCTGAAGGACTCTGACTAAGCCCACGTCATATAGGCTCAAGCAACTGATCTGCATTTGTCCATAAGATCCCTCCCCCGGGTTAAATCACTGTACTTGGGGCAGTCGCGTTTGTACCTGAAAGACCTCAGAACTCAAGAGAAGTGGAGAGGATGAAACAAAATCCTGATGACACAGTAATTTAACACGTATGGCCCCAAAAAACAGCCCTGGCTATGTTTTTGGATTGGATGCCACCATAGGGCAAGTGGTATGATATCACCTACCTAGCCCAGTATACAAAGGGTTTCTACTTTCACTCCATGTGCAGCCCAAAGCAGAAAAACCAAGAGTGTTATTGTTCTTCCCAGAGCCCCATATGATAGGCATAGCACACCCCACAGAATCATAAGGTTGTCCCCTTTTAGCCCAAGCATGAAGCTATTTTTGGGTGGATTTAGGAAAAATGACTCTACAGGTAGGAGTTAGTGCAGGTAGGAGTTAGGGAGAGCAATGAGTAAAGATGTTAGATTAGGGACTCCCCTTTCTACAGACACACCCCTTCCCCTTCCAACCAGGAGATATGGATGAAGGTTGGAGACTGTGTATGGATTGTGGCAGGCATGGGAAGGGCAGTACTACAGATGTATATGTATGTGGCAATCATGGGTAATGATGGGGATGATGCTGGGCAAGGATGGCTGGGAGATGAGAATGTTAGTAATAGCTAGGTATGTTCTCATGGACAAGGGTCAGGAGACTGTCCCAACTGTAATGTGAGATAATGTGAAGTTTGAAGTTCTTGTGTTGCCATAGGAATGTCTAGGAAGGTATCCCAATATTGATCTCTCCTGTGGTTATAGAAATGGGTTCATTGTGTCATATGAGAATGAGGGAGGTGGTCCTTCTTAAAAAAAAGTTCTGGAAAGAAACCTGCTTTTACAATGGAAAATGGATACATGGTTTGGCTGGGTGAGAAGGAAAAAAAGCTAGAGGTGAAAAGCTATGGGTATGATCCTGACAACACGTATCTAAGAGGCTGGGAAATCTTTTCATGGAGGAGATGGTTTGTTGGCTGTCACCCCAGCATGGAATTGATTGGACCATCTTTTATGATGTAAATGAGTTTTAATGTGAAAAGGAAAATGCATTCTGAAGTATTCAATGTTAATGAAATCATTTTTGTAGTTTGCAGGTGTGTAGTTTGTAGTGTGCACATGGTTATCTGATGGGTAAAAGCACTGTTTATAAAATTGCTTTGTGCTTAAGTAATGGCATTCCTAAATCTGCCTGTCTGTACTTTGCATGTTAAAGTGTTTTCAATCTGTAATGCTCAGGTCAATGGAAGGAGAAAACTGTTGTGTATGCCTTAATGGCAATTGCGGGAAAAAGGGGGGTGGATGGTAACTACTAACCCATTCAACATCATCTTGAAAAGGCAGAAACAAGATTCAGGCTAAGGCTCTATTATTACCACACCGGAAGCTGGTAATTCTACATATGGCCAGACCTGCGACTGGAGAGGAGAGAAGAAAGGGGGCTAGGCTTTATTGCTACTGACCGGAAAAAATAGCCCAGCATACAGCCAGATCCCGAAGAATAAATAACACTAACATGTGGGTTATACTGATAGTTGTATGTTGTATGCTGTATGTTGTAATCTTGTGAAGTTCATCAAAATCTTTGCTGTTTTAATCTAACAGACAAAAGTAATGCTGTAGAGTTGCAAATTAAAAAGTTTAAAAAATATAGTATCAGATATTACTATAGGTCAGCACCACTGGCTGAATTGGCTGCCAAACCTGGGATAGTTGTATTGATGATATTTGTAGTGTTTATGCTGTGGCTATTGGGCTTCTGTATTCCTTGCTTTGTTTGATGGATAAGTAGTCCGTTTCCCGACCTCAGCTAGTAGAACAACAGCACTATATGCCCTCATGGCTCAACATGATGTTAAAATAAGGTGTAATTTGTTATGAAATGCTATAATTGTGGAAAATTAAGCATTTAAGGGGGGGAAAGAAGTGGACTGTGGAGGAGGGTCAGTCTGGATAGCCTCAGAACCCTGGGCATGCTTATAGAAATGTTTGAAGAAATCCTTCAACTTTTGTCTGCTCTGCTGAATTACAGAGAATGCTATGTGCTGAGCTAAACAGAACTAGTAGAGTCTTCCTGTACAGAAGCAAGGTCAAAGCTTAGCGTACTGAGTTGTATGTTTTGCCCTGTTCCCTATTTCTAAAATATAAACAATTAGGGACAAGGAGAGTGAAACAAAACATTTGCAAGGCGTCAATCCAGAAGGGGGAGAAGGAGGGGCAAGGAGAAATGTCTTTGTGTGTCAGAAATGCTATAAAATCATTCTGTTAACTGAATTGGGGCCCGGGGATTTGGGCCCGCCAAGCAGCCCGGCCACTTCTTAAAAATTAAAATTCTTTTTCCTAACTTCTTGGGCTCCTGCCTCTGCGTCCCGCTACAACAAAAAGGGCATACTTCACAGAACACAAAGATACTTTTGAAATTCATTCCCACAAAATGTAGTTATATTAACAAACTTAGATAATAATTAAAAGAGATTACAATAATTACAGATTCATGGGGGGTAAATCTATAAAGGTCCATTGACTGAAAAAGCCAAAAGGAGGCAAATTCTCTTGAACATGGAGGGGCTTACTTCAAGAAAAATATAGGACTGTGTTGATAATCAGAGGCCATTTCTGCACTACACTGTTATAGTACTATTATTCCACTTCCAACATCCTATAGAATCCTTGGGTTTGCAGTTTAGGGAAGGGTATTTAGAATTCTCAGCCAGAAACTCTTTTGGGCCCCAGTAAAAGGGGGCCCTCACCAAAATAGCACTATAACAGTGCAGTGAGGAAAAAGGCCAGTTTTCGTCACATTGGGGGAAAAAAATCGGATGTATATATATAACAAATTTTGCAGGTCTGGTTTGAAAGTTTCTTAAAATCTATTTGACTTCAGCAATGATGTATATCTTCCATGTTTTCACTCGGTTCAGCATTCATCTCTGCACACAAGAACAGCTGGAACTGACTCTAGTATTGGAAAGAAGGACAGAAATCAACTTAACAGGAACTGCAAGAAGCAATGGATGATGGATGAGTCAGTGCTGTACAGGTGGGTTCATTTTCTGCAGGTATTTGATTTTTTTTCTGAGAATCTGCTCAGTGGGAAATATTTTGCTCTCTGTACAAAGTGCCACATTTAAACAATGCTCTATGCCATATGCCATTTCTCTCTCTCTCTCTCTCTCTCTCTCTCTCCTCACTCACTCACACACATACACACACACTCCAAGTAGCTCCTCAGCCTTTTTAGAATTTTGGCTAACACATGCCTCATACTTAGATCAGTTGCTCCAAAGAGGAAAGGGGGAGTTTTTTTGGGGGGGGGGGCTTGGTTGCAAGCCATGTACCTCCCACATTCCTTATGTTGCTAGTCCTCAGGATAGAACACTAGGTTCTGAAAAATTCTATAAAAAAAGAACCACCAATGACCCCTCCCACCTCCGCTTCTGATTCAGTATCAAGTATCTGAGGCAACACCTTGGCTTCAGAAATATACAGACTGGTCTTGCTTTTTCCTTAGGTTGATGTTTTAGATGTTCCATTTTGATTCTCTGTGCAAAACTAATTGTGAAACCATTTTTTAAAAAATTCCCACAATACTCACTTTGTCTCTGTAATCAAATTTGTATCTGTAATCAAACAAATATATTTCTGATGCTCTCCTCAGCAAGAGCCAGTATGCTGTCTGAGTGTTGGACTTCAACTCTGAAGAATAGGATTTGAATCCCTGCTTGGCCATTGGAACTGTTACCCTGTTTACTGAGGGTCCCGTGAGGGACTCCAAACATGCCCAAATATTGGTGGGGAAAATTAGCTCAGAGCACAAGTTAGCAAACGAGAGGCAAGGCAACACATTGGAATCTTTGACCCAATGTCTACAGGGTCAAGTCAGTCAAGCAGTCAGACAGTTTTAAAATAGCAAAAATGATGTTTTATTAAGGACAGACAAACACTTAAGGCAACACAACCACACAGCTGACTAAGAAATAAGAAATAAGGGTTTTTCAGGGGAAATGGGTGATACGACACCTTTCTCATAGTCCTGAAGAAGTTGAAGAAGCTCAGCGTGGTTCTCTGAGGGGAGCTCACCGGATAAAGCAGCAGCAGCAGGGCTTGATGGAAGTTCGGAGCGATCTGAGGACGCTCTCGGAACTGGGTTTTTTTATAGGGAAAATATGACCGTAAGCTAGTCTGTACTTTGGAAAGAACAATAAGGTTTGGGTGTGAGACAATGTCTCCGAAAGGTCAGAATTTACCATGATTGAGTTAGTTCTGAATCGACAATGGAATGGCCAGTATGCAGATGCAGCTTGCCTGGGCAGTTAAGGATTTAGCTCATCAAGTTCCCTGCTCGGGGCAGGGGGCTCTTTGTGTTAGCGTGCATCCTTAATGAGGTGTTTGCCTAGGGAGGTCTCCTAAAGCAAGATCTGGCTGTGTCTGGCTTGCCTAGGTGGAGAAAAGAATGTTCAGCAATTAAGGGCCATGCCTAGCTCTGTGCTTGTTTGGGGGCCTCACAAACATTTGGCCGAGGGTGGCAAACTGAGACCGAATTATGATATCAAACAATATCTAATATCTTCCAAAGCCAGGCCAGTTCACGGTGATAACAGAACCCCCTGGGTGACCTTGGGCAAATCACATTCTCTCAGCCTCAGAGGAAGACAAAGGCCCTCTCTGAACAAATCTTGCCAAGGAAATCCTGTGATAGGTTCATCTCAGGGTCACCATAAGTTGGGAACAACTAACAGCACACAACAACAATGTTAAAAATAGGTAGCATACAGACATAAAGGCACTTGATCAATTAATTAATTTTTAAAGGACTCTTTATGGTGCTATCTAGGAATGGTGCAAAGTGATCTGTCACCTACGGTAGAAGAACAAGTACTGCCCATCCTGTCCCATTTCTTCATACTCCTCTCCCTCCCAATGCTTTGCTCTGAGAAGCTACTTCCTCAGAATGAGACAATGTCCCTTTCCTCATGGCATTTGACATGTGAAAGGGCGCCTGGAGCGTTGTGTGACTGTGAGGAGCGATCTGCACAATGCACTCACAATCGCGTGACACTTCAGGGGCCGGCAGGTGCCGATCGCGCACCTTTTCATTTTTTTCAGCTGGAAGCCGAAAATGGTGAGCGATTGCACATTGCTCCCAGGCCCCGTGCACACTTACCTGGTGTGCGGAGCCTCCAGAGCCACGCTGGTTGCACTTCCTGCCCCAGTGCAGCCTGGGAAACTGCAGAAGGAAGAGGTGGGACTCTCGCGTGAGCAGGCAGTTCGTGTGGAGCTGAAGCAGCAGGGACGCGAGAGCTTCTCGCTGGAGACTGCTCGCGCGATCCTCGCACCCCAGCGCCAGAAAAATTTAAGGTGTGGAAAGGGCCATTGTGGATGTGGTGCCAGAGCACAGGCAGTCTCCGTGGTGAGTTCACTCACAACACCTTGCTTTAAGGACTCCACAGAACAAAGCATTTGGGGCCTATTGGGGTCTAAAGAACATGCACTAGCCACTTTCTTTGTTGAAAATAGTTCTGAGATAAGCACAAACACTAAACAGCAACATACTGAGTCAAGACACTTAAGCCATTCCCACATGACAGGGCTCAGTGAAGTCCTTTTGTTGCAGCCCCAGCAGGGAGGGAAAGCTCACCAGGAACACTGCTCTCGGCACCTTGCCCGGTCGCTGTGGAGGGGAGCACTCTGTCCCTGCCTCTTCCCTTTCACAGTGCAGCTGGGCACTTGCCATTGATGTGCTAGGGAGGGAGGCGTCACCAATGCGCTTTTGCCTTTCTGCATGGCCGGGAAAGGTGGCAGCATGGTGTGATGGTAGGTGTAAAATGGATTTTTTTCCATTTTACAGATACCGCGCTCGTGCAACGACAAGATGGCAGTGGGACTGCGACGATGTCGTGCAGAAGCATGACCCGAGGAGTGCTGCCATTATGTCCCAACTGCGGGGCAGCCATGCCATGTGACAAGGGTCTTAAAGCGCCCTCCCTTGCAGCAGCAGAAAGCCTGGGTGTGTGTGGAATTTTCCACCCCTCATATTCTGCCACTGCATGAGGACATTTCATTTGATAGCTGAAGAGGGCCGACCCTGATGTTATTAGTGGTTATTTATTGAGATGTTTTGATTTTGGACATATTGCAGATTTTATCTTTGTTTTTATTCTCACACACTACTCATGGAAACACTTGTTTGAACTATTGGCTGTTTGTTTGGTATCATGTAAGACATTGTGACCACTGGAGGGCAATAGAATAACAGTTGAACTAGTCAAGGGTCATATGCTGACCTTTAACCAGCAGGAAACACATTTCTTATTAGTAAAGCAGTGGCAAAGTCCAATAGATAGCCAGTAGAACAGAGCCGACAAGGCGTAGTGATCTGAGCATTGGACTACAATCCTGGAGACCGGGGTTTGATTCCCCACTTGGCCATGGAAACCCGCTGGGTGACCTTGGCCACATCACACACTCTCATCCCAAGAAAATCACATGATAGGTTTGCCTTAGGGCTCCTCTTCCAGCTAGAACTTCTTAGGCTCCTGCTTCTCTCCATTATCATAATAAAATCTCTTATCATATCACAGTATAGATTTTATGTTGCTTTTTTCCCCCTTTGGGAACTGACTGATACTCTCCACTAACGATTTGTTTATTTTTTCAAAAATTGATGCACAATATCTTTTCGCTTACAGGGTGGTTGGATAATCAGTATCAATTAAAACACAGAAACACTTAAATATAAAACCTACAACTCTATAAAATGACACTATCAGATACAGTAAGTATAAGATGAAATCTAATATTATGTCAAAGCTGACTGAAGGTTTTTCCTTTTTCTTTTTTTTAAAACAGTTTTAGGTTCTCCTATAAACCAATGGAGAAGGAAGCCATGTGTATCTTCTAGACATATGCCTCGCCCTGGAAAGGGAGTTCCACAGTCAGTGGTTCTTAAACCTGGGGTCCAGGGACCTCTGGGGGTTTGCAGAGCCCTCACAGGGGATCTGTGAAGCTCTGCTGCTAGACACCAACAGCAGCAGCAGCAATAGGGACATTGCGGGGAGGAAATTTGCAGGAGCTGAAAGTGCTCCCTCACTTGCAAATGAGTGAGCAGTTTGGGCACATGCATGCTTACTCCTGCTGCTACATCCCCGAAGAAAGGCACATGGTAACAGGTGTGTGAGATGACCCAAACTATGACTCTGGAGATCAAGATCTGAATCCCGCTCAGCCACGTAAACCCACTGGGTGACCTCAGGGAAGTCACATTCTCTCAGCCTCAGAGAAAGGCAAAGACAACAAATCGTGCTAAGAAAACCCCACTGAAAGGTTCGCCTTAGGGTCACCATAAGTCGGTTTTCAAAGAGGAGAGACATGATAGCTAGAAAGACATCTCCGCCCCTTGTCAGTGGCACGTTGTTGTTATGTGCCTTCAAGTCACGCCTAAAGCCCGCCCTCCGCAGATCTCAGGCTCGCATTGGTGCGAGCCTGCGAATCTGTACAAGGGAGCAGGAACACAATGGTGCGTTCCAGGAAAATAAAGACCTGTTTTTTCTGGTCTTTCAAAAACACACTGGAAGACGACTTGGGGTTATCTTGGAGCGGACTGAGGTGCGGATCTCTGGTAAGTAGTCCACTCCTAGTCCGCTCCAAGGTGCAGACGACCTCTCTGCGAGGACACACTGCCCCGTTCTAATTGCCTGGTGTGGAAAGGGCCTCTGATTATCCAACAGGCAACAAAAGTAAAAGGCATCAGAATGCAAATTTCATTAGAATCAGCTGGTTGCAAATGCCTTCAAGTCATTTCTGACTTATGGGAGCCCTAAAAGTGAATCTATCACAGAGCTTTTTTTTTTTTTTTGGCCAAGATTTGTTCAGAGGGGGTTTGCATTTGCCTTCCTCTGAGGGTGAGAGAATGCGACTTGCCCAGGGCCACCCAGTGTCTGAGCAGGGATTTGAAAAAATCCTAGTCTCCAGAAGTCTTAATAAATACATATTGAAATATTCAAATAAATATTTGAATATTTAAATCTAATTTAAATATTTAAACCTTGAGTTAAGTCTTCGGGGTTCCCAGAAAAACATTATATTTTCAGAGGTTGCCTGGTAAAGAAAAGGTTAAGAACCACTGTCCACAGTGATGAGCCCAGCCTAGAAAAGGCCTTGCTTACAAATTTAACAGATTTAACAGTACTTGCTGAAGGTCCAAAGAGCAAGGTCACAGATTCTGAATAACAAAGCTGAGGTAAAATTATTAGCAACCAGGCTTAAATCTGGTTATCTGAAAATCTGGTAATTTTGGACAACCTGGCCACAATTCAGTGGTTTGAGGATGAAACGAGCTTCTTAAATTGAATTGAAAATGAACAGGAAGCCAATAAAGCTTAAGGCCCCTTCTGCACACAGTTATTAAGGTGGGCCAATGTGTCTTGCCATGGAGGTCTTCTGCACATTGGAGCGGACTAGGTTCAGTTTATTTACCTTTGTTCCGCATGTAATTCCAACTAAATGCGCTCCCATGTGGTGGTAAAGCGCGCTATTTGAAAACCGGAAGAAATCGGTTTTCCAGATTGATCCAATTCGTACTTTCACGGTGGTGCAGACACGTATATTTGCACCAATGTGAATTGGTGGTCAGGGGAGGGCTCATGGGAGGGGCCAGGGGCTAGTATGGACTTTCGCACGTACGCATGTATGCAATGACATACTAAACCATGGGGGGACGGGCCAATCACAGCCAACGGAGTGGGGTGAGGGGAGTAGTGGGAGTGGCCACAGCGGAGGCAGTGTGGATTTATGAATTCGCACTCCTCTGAATCAGAACATATGCAGTAGCTGCGTGGAAGGAAATGAGGGAAAGTCTACCTTGTTTCAAGCCCAGAAGATCCGGTAAGAAACGGCATGAACAAAGGCCCTTTCTGCACGTGGGAAAGGAACCGCGCAAAAACAGGACTCACCGGATTTCTTCAGCGTCCGGGAGAGTCCGCGGGATGAGGAGCAGTGCGAGCTCATCGCTCCACATTGCTTCAGTGTCCAAAATGGTGGCTTCTGGTTGGTGGAGGCTCTCCACCAACCGGAGAAACTCACCACCCTAAAGCCTGCCCCCAGCAGATCTACAGGCATGCACTAGTGCGCGCCTGCAAATCTGCACCGGAGCGTGGCGACGGAGCGACACAGAGTCATGCGCTCCGTGCTTTTTAAAAACCTCTTAAAAGAGGTTTTTAATAAGCACGCTGTGCAACCAGTTCCGGTTGCTCTGAACCGGACTGAGGTGCGGAACTACAAAAAGTAGTCTGCCCCAGTCCACTCCACGGTGCAGAAGACCTCCGTCGGAGGTAGCTCTGCACTGTTTTAATAGCCCGGTGCGGAAAGGGCCCAATTCACCAGCCTTGTGCCGAAAGGGCCTGTAATATCAGATATGCTTCTCTTTTGCCTTCAGATTTATATCTAACAGAGATTAAGGCATTATCTAGCTTCCCCCTTCTAGAATAATTAGTCAGCATATTTAAAAAAAAATCCCCCAGATATCTCATTGAGGACAAAAGTCCCAGTACTTGTAGTCATGCTGGAAACAAAACACTAAGGGAGCACACAAACAGCTTTACACAGCCACAACAAGGTGCTAATTGCTGTAGCAAGAAAACATATTCTGTTTCTTTTCAAGTGAGCTAATTTGTGTATAGCTTGGAAAGCATTTCAATTCCCCCCTCCCTGCCAGTTGCCCAGATTGAAATGCTTTGCATTAAAGAGCCATATTTCTACTGACAGCTTTGCATTTGGCATCAAATATTTTTTTTTCTCTCAGAAGCATCTGGCCTGCCCCCATGCTGAACATCTTGCTGGATATTATTAGCTTGTTTCAGTGGAGACTAGTGTACTGATGTGTGATATGCTCAAGCCCTTTTCAAAGGAAAATAATGAAGTGCTGTGCCAAGGAAAAGCCTTAAATTAGTGGCAGAGTGTTCAAGAACAGAGTCTTTGTTGAAATTGATTAATCAGTACCATATATTTTGAAAAGGTAGACAAGGACATTATCAGAACAGGAGTAGTTGCGATACCTAACAGAAATGCATATTTTTCTCGCTATGCAATTCAAGGCATGGCAGTGAAAAGGAATGATGACCTAAACTGTACAAATTAAACTGTATAAATTAATGTGGAGAACGGTTGCTAAATAGCTGTTCAGTCACACAATCTGTGTGGATACATCCAGATGGCAGCTTACTTTGAATATAGGCTGAAACATTGGCCATGCATAAAAGTGATGAATTTGCACTGGAGCAAATCTTGGCCTTGACTAGATATAGGAACTAACCAGTTGACTAGCTTGTTAAATTATTGATTGTTAGATTTCCCCCAGTGTGGGCTCAGTATTTAACTCAGTGCTTAACTCACTAGATTTCTTGATTACTGATGAAGTTAAGTATATGCGTCAACAAGTTCACTGATTTTTGATCATTAGAATTCATAATGGTGAGGAAGCCTTGTCTCTGTCAGATTCAGCAAGACACGAAAACCTCAGAAGATGAAGGAACAGGACTGGAAGAGATGCATTTCATGGCTCTGTTGCCAGGTGGGCACAAGAACAGAAAAAGCAGAGAAGAAATTGAAGAGCTGGAATTAGGAAGCAACTGAAGAAGAACAGAGGCAGGAAAATAGGAGTCATCGCCTGGATTGAAAGGATGGAATTGGGAGGTTGGTGGAATGGCTTATTTTCTTAGTCAGATGCCCCCAACTAGCCAGAGTCCTTCCAAAATACCAGGCCCTTTATGTCTGAAAAGCAAATTCTCCCATTCCCATATTGGCCTTTATGGAGTTTGTTGGAATATTTCTGGGGAACTGGGACTGCACTGTCACTCTCTTCAAGTGTGTTCTTCTAAATATTTTATTCTTACTTGTATTGTATGTATTACTATCTGGGATGATTTACAAGGAACCCTTTGTAGTCCATTAATTGACTTACTAGTATTCATACAGTGCCAGTCCCTGAGATAATTATAAATGGAAAGTTCTCTCTCTTTCTCTCTCTGTCTCACACATTTCCTCTCTTGGCTTCTCTTTCTCTCCCTGTCTGCCCCTTCTGCCTTCCCCTTGCTTCAATGAGTCAGACAATTTGAGGGATTTGGTTGAAGTTATTGAAACCATTTTTCTTAGCAGTGGCGGAGCTTGGAGTGTGTGGAGGGGAGTTGGGAGGGGGCTATGGTGTGAGGGGCGTGGCCCAGGCACAAGGGGGCATGGCTGCAGTGTGTGGGGGCATGGCCTGAGTGTACAGGGGGGTGTCCAGGGCACATGGGGGCGTGGCTACAGGCCGGGATGCCCCCAAAACATTGCTTCCTGGGGCAAATTGCACCCACTATCCCCACGTACCTACGCGATTGTTTCTTAGACCATGCTGCAAAGGAGGGGTTAAGGCTTGGTTACGTAGCACCTTCATAGTGAGACTGCCAGGGCTGATGTTCTGAGCTGTCTTAACAACCACGTCTATCTGTCCCTCAGCTATTTAAATACACCTTTCTTGCAAACACTTCACATGGGTAATTTGACTCACCGACAACTAAATTGCTGTATGCAAAGTCACTTTATTTTATTAGTCTTAAAAAACAAGAGTAAGAGATCTAAATAAAAAATAGTAAGGGAAGATGCTTGCAGAGAATAGGGTGCTTGGTGGTTACCGGGTCTTTTAAACTAGGGATGACATGGACTGATCTTGGGATCCCTGGCCTCTGAATGCAAAACATGTGCTCTGCCACTGAACTTTGTAGACCGTGCATCTTCTTTGGGAGTGTTGATACAGAGATGATGCTGTGATTGAGTTTTGCAGAAAAACATTTTGCATGTGAAGAGAGGCAGTCAGAACATTTCTGATGAAGAATTTTCCACCCTTGAGTCATTTAATGATCTCTGTAGCTAGCCACTTACTGCTGCACTTGCAGTTAAAACAAACACACAATTCCTTACTAACTTTTAACATCACTCTTTATTAAATGTTAATGAACGTGGTGCTTGAATGGTACATGGTTGGTATGAGTGGGAGGGAGTAGAAAGAAGAGGAAAGAGATCCTATTTTCTGGAGCAACTTTCAACCTGACATTTCCAGATGTGTTATATTTTCACCACTGTTACCCTGTTTTCTGGAGGTCCCGGGATGGATACCTAAATGCGCTCTCAATTATATAAGTTGGGGGAAATTAGCCAAGAGCACAAGCTAGCAATACGAGAGGCAGGGCAACGGAGTGAGATCTTTCACCCAATGTCTACGGGGTCAGGCCAAGTCAAGGAGCACACAGAATTGAAATAATAATTGTGATTTTTATTAAAATACAATCAAACAGTGTATGCAACACACTCGCGCAGAAAACTAAATAAATAAAGGTTGGAGTGGGATAGAGGGATTTTTAGAGGAGTTGTTGGTTTGAGCAATACTACACCTGCCCTGAAGCCTGGTTAGATCACTGCGAAAGTTCAAAGGTGCATAGTCTCAGTACGTGGGACTGAGGGGAAGGCTCGCCAAGCACAGCGGCAGCAAGGCTGGATGGAAATCGGGAGCGGTCCGAGCGATTCAAGCAATATGAGTGGTCAGAGCAATCTGAAGAAGCTCACAAAACCAGGGGTTTTTATTGGGAGGAATGTGACCGCAGGCTATTCCGTACTTGGGGAAAACAATGAGTTTTGGGTTGGAGACAAAGCCTCCAAAACGTCAGAATTTAGCATGATTGAGTTAGTTCCGAATTGACAATGGAATAGACAGTATGCAAATGCGGAGTGCTTGACAGGTGAGGATCCTTCTAATCAAGCCGCCTGCTCGGAGCAGGGAGTTCTTTGTACGTGGCGTGCATACGTAATGAGAGTACTTGCCTAGAGGTCTCCTGAAGCGGCAGTTTAGCTATTTCTGGCCAGCCTGTATTTGTTTTGAATATTCCAGCGATTAGCGACTGAGCCTGTTTGCGTGCTTGTCCGGGAGCCTCGCAAGCACGTGGGAAGGAATGAGTGAGGAAGGCCAAATTATTGATATCCAAATGATATCTAATGTCACCCCAAGTGTGGCCCAGGAACTGCAGTAACACCACTCCCAGGCAACAATCCTATTATGTGCTTTATAGTCTATTAAAAAAAAAATCCCAGATGGCCACAGTAGTCCATGTGTTGGTAATTTCCCAATTAGATTGCTGCAATCCACTCTGTGTGGGGCTGCTGTTGACGGAAACTCAGAAGCTGCAGGACACAAGACTACTAGTTGGAGCACTATATAGAAACCATATCACTGATTTTAAAGGAATGCACTGACTGTCAGCATACTTCTGGTCTGAATTCAAGGTGCTGGTCATAATATTTAAAACCTTGGATGTTTGAAGTGCTCACCCCATATACACCTGCTTGAGGATTGATGGGTCCTTCTCTGTGTCCAAACAGTTGGAGAAAAAACACTATGGCAGGATGTAGGAGATGTTCTTCTCTGCAGTCAGTGATAACATGACTATAGAATATCCTTCCCTTAAAGGCCCAATTGGTACTAACACTGATGTCATTCTGGCACCAAGTGAAAATATATCATTTTACTTAAGCTTTTGGAGGTTTAGTTGATTTCATTCAAATTGATGTGCTTGATTAAAACTGTTTTAAACTGTTTTAACTAATTTTAAACTATATTGTTTTAACTTGTTAACTTGTTTAATATTAGTTTTGTCTGTTTAAATTATTTACTTTAAATTATTTACTCTTAAAAAGTCAAATATTTAAATTTATTTTATTGTACATGACTGTGAAATTCTTGGATGAAGATGATGATGATGACGACAACGACAGTGTGGAGCATAGTCATAACAAACATAGTCAAGAATAGCTTTGTCAAAAACTGATTTTCTTAAGATCTGATGTTGATGTTGATGACACTGAATCACTGTGCCTGAAACTCCAAAAATGTTTTGTGTAGGCTTTCAGATTCCTTTGGTGGAAATTCTTTACACTAAATGGATAAGAGATTGGATGTAATATTTTGGTTGATTGCTGTCGAAATCTGGTTGCAGAAGTGTGGTTGGGCTTTTATTGTACATTTGTTTACTTTGCATCTGACAAAAGACATAGGATAGAATCCTGTTGGGCAGTTATAAATGCATAACCTAGAGTTTACTGTTTCATGACTGTTTCATATTCACAATTCCTACGCAGATGCTAGGTTAGAGGATACGTAGGGGATACATAGTGAAAATCCTCCAATCCCCAGTTACCAGGCAGCAGCCACTGCAATTGATGGTAGCCAGCTCCTTGTCACTCAGGAAACAGATGACTGATGTCCCCTCACAAGCAATCTCCATCAGGAAGGGGAATTGTGATGGCGTCCCACTTCTGCCTGTGGATCACCATGGGGGCAAGAACATCAGTCAGCTACTTCTCAGCTGACAGGGGAACATACCCCAATTAATCACAGTGACTGCTGTCTGTTAAGTGCAGATAGGAAGAATCAGGCTGGGAGTCATTGTGTATCATCATAACTTCAGTGCTTACGCATTCATAACTTCCCAAGACGATTCCAGATATAGTAAATGAAATTAACATACACAATGAATATAATGGAAGATCTAACAATGGTTCTTAGATATTAATGTGAGGACCACCATCCTGGACTGTTGTTTGTGGATTGCCATATTTTCTTGCTTTATCGTGGATGTGCACTAGAGACTACTAAACATCCTGAAACCAAAAGAGCTAAGAAATACTAGTTTGGCACATTATGGTTCTTTTTTTACTTCTGTTCTTTATATAAGGGCCTAGCATGAAAATGGTTTGCTCCTTTAGTAAAATCATTAAGGATTTGATCAAAGAAAAAGAATTTGTTGCTAAGTAATGATTCATCAGACATGTCAGAGGTACTTAGATTCTGTGAAGTTCAAAGATCTAAATATATCTGGCTTTTAGACTTCAATCACCTATCAGGTTTTCTTAATTTACAGCAAAATTTTTGAGTTTCATATATGTTCTATTATATATGCATATATTTCATGTTTTTGTATGTGCCTAGTTTGTAGTGACTAAAATCCAAAATTAATGTAAAGAGAAGTAAAGAAGTGATGGTGAAAAACATATTAGTAAATCCTATAAATGTTGATTTAAAAGTAAGTGTCATTGGACCGGATCTAGAACTAGTCCTGCTTTGAATAATCCATTGAAAGCAATGCAAGTTAATATTAGTCATGACTAATTAAGTAGCATTAATTTCAGTGGATATAGTCAAAACAAAGTATGACTAAGTCTGGATCCAAGTCACTGAGGTGAATGGAATTTAACATCATGGAATGGGTTGTAAGATTGCAATTACATTAGACTCAATTCTGGGCAGATAGGTATAGCAACCATTGTGAATTGGATATAAAAAGCATTTCAAAAATATTCACAAAGAAGAGTTCTTTGTCATTAAGTCAAAGAATTAAGTCATACCAATTTTTAAAAGTTGCCTTTAAAAACCTTATTGATTGTTAAAAGCTGCTTGATACTTCCAGTCTGGGGCCCTTTCCACACGGCATTTGCCATGCAAAAGGGTATCTGGAGCGTCACACGATTGTGAGGAGCAATCTGCACGACACACTCACAATCACGCAATGCTCCAGGGGCTGGCAGATGCCGATCGCGCACCTTTTCATTTTTGACTGGAAGCCAAAAATGGTGCACAATCGTGCATTGCTCCCAGGCCCCGCGTGCACTTACCTGGTGTGCTCCAGAGCTGCGCCGGTCACACTTCCTGTCCCAGCACAGCCTGGGAAACTCCCAGGCTGCACTGCGGAAGGAAGAGGTGGGGCTCTTATGCGAGCAGGCAGCTCGTGTGGAGCTGAAGCAGCAGGGATGCAAGAGCTTCTCGCCGGAGGCTGCTCGCGTGATCCCCGCACCCCAGCGCCGGAAAAAGGTAAGGTGCAGAAAGAGCCTGAGGTTCCAATAGTCTCAGTTCTGTTAAATGAAGAGATTCAGAGTCAGAAACTATGTCTTCCCACATTTGGTTATTTTAAAATGTTCTCCTGTCTATTACCTCTCCACTGCTAAGTCTTACACCAGTACTGATTCACTTTAAAGACATAGCTATTAGGTGTAAAACTTCACAACCAAGAAGCATTGCTGTCCTCAACTCAGGCCACACCCAAAAGCCACCTCATTTCATATTTTTTTTTTAATCTTTCTAGGTGTGTCAGCATCTCGGGACTCTTAGATGTGCTGAGACAGTTTTGAAGACGGTTGCTGTGGCAACCTTTCTCCATTGCCTTGGGTATCTTTTAAGCTAGGGTGAAGATTCACTCTTGATAAGGTCATTCTACAGATAACCACACCAGAACACAGCTGGGGGAATTATAATTTTGACTTGCCTAGAGGCTGTTAAACGAGGTTTGGGGTGACTTAGTCATTACACCATTGAACTTTAGCATCTTCACTACATAGTTACAACAGTGTTATCTGAAAAATTTTACCTGATTCCAGAAAGAGTGTTTTTGCTAAGAAAAACATTCACTGATTTGTCAAAGACAAGCATCTACAATTTCAGAAATCTAAGGACCAAATCCGTTTATTAATTTGAAGCCAGTTTGATAGCAACAAAGAATCAAATTCAATCAGTGGGAACTTGGTAAGCCAACACTTAGGTAACAGCCATCAATTTAATGGGTCTTTTCTAAATAAAACTAAAAACAGTATTCAGATCTAACCTTAAGCTTAAATCCAACAATAAAAATGGTATTAGCCTATGTATAAGGAAAGCTTTCAGAAGAAACTTTGACCTCACATTCCATTTATTTACTGCCTGGAACTTTCATCACAAAAATAATTCAAAAGGCAATTTAACTGGCAATATTTAAATCCCCTCACAGGATACCAATATTTCAGACCACAAGCAGAGCTGCAGGGAATTTAAACAGGCATTATTTAAAATTATTGATTTACTTATGAATATTTTTTTTAAAAAAGGCAATGTCATAACAGTAAACAGAATTACTGAATAATAGATCAAATGGTTAGAAAAGTAAGTTATTAAATTATATACACAATGTTATACCAGAAAATGAAAAAAATAATATGTACATATACTGCATGAGACATTTTGGTCTATCACCTTGCAATGCACCTTTCCATAAGGGACAAAGTAGTTCTGTTATACTGTACAAGGACCTTCCACAGAAAACTCTCAATTCCCCAAACCCTTCAGCTTGTCTGTGGTGACAGCAATAATTGAATAAGAGTCTGGGAAGGACCGAAACAGGGCCAAAACAGTAACTTAATCATTCTACAGGAAATATATGGTTACATCATCCCTTAAAGATAGGTTGCACTTGTGTTAGTAGCTGTACACCCCCATATTTTGATATGGCTTAATTGATAGAAATCATACATTGCTGTGGCTGAAGGCCATGCTGGATAAGAGACAAGTTGGCCAAATAAGCAGGTGAAGAAACGCGTCCAAGGCACTGCCAGGTAATAGGCAGGACAGTTACAAGAAGCTCTCAAGAGCTAATGAACCTCCAGCTAGCCATCACTGAGACAGAGTTTCCAAAGTTCACACAAAAATGTTGATCAGTCTATTCCTGTCACCTCTTCCCTTCAACACCTATTCCTTCATCATCCTGCCTGTCCAAATGGCATAAGCTATCACACCAGCTATTAACTCTTTGTCACCTACATGCTGAGACCATCAGCTTATTCCAGGCCCCGTTATGTCTGTTGAAAACTCCATTGTCTGCCAGGCCAGAGAGTCAATTATATCCATGCCCTCCAGGTAATAAATTGGATATAAAAACCCTCAGTTCTGAGCAGTCAGACACCATGTATCTTGCTTGCTGAATACCACTCTGTCACTTTGAATTCCAGTTTGTACTGCCTTTAAATGCAAGTCTAAGTCACATTGCTGTTTCTTCATTGCTCTTCTGGATTGGTAATTATCACCCATTTCCTTAAGTCTTGCTATCAACCTTTCTTCCCTTTCCTTCAGCTAACTCTTGTGTGAGTGTGTGACTCTTTGAATCTTGTGCACATGTGAATTCCCCTCAATAAACACATTTTAGTCTATTTTTGAACCTTTGGCTGGTTTTCCAACAAGTACGCTGTAAATACTGGTGAATGACAAAGGATCTACCATTTTCCAATCTATCACTTCTCCTATATTTTCCCATCTGCTTTTTTCCCACTTAATTGCAGAATTTTACCTTTATCCTTATTGAGATAAACCTGCCAGTTTTAGTCGGAGCTCAGAAAAGTTACTTTTTGGACTACAACTCCCAGAATCATTCCATTAAGGTAACACTTCTATGCTCTGATTTTGTTCTAGTTTTCCCACTAGTAAATATCACCTTGAATCCTGTTGCTTCCTTCTAAATTGTTTGCAACCTGTTGCAGTTGGGAAATGCTATATGAGCAAAAATAAGCTTTACTTTCAATGTGGATCAATATTGAGGGGTGGTCTAGCTAGGTTACTTTAGGTTTCCATATAACAAAGAATAAGGTTTGAATACACTGTGAATATTTCCCATTTTGTCTTAGAACTTCTTTCTTTTTTGTCTTTCAGAGAATACATTCTGAAAAGTGGAAAGAAATTATGGATGTAATAAATGGCCCCTTGCATCATAAACATAATTCAGGTACCTTTTATAAAACCATGTTAGTGCAAACATAAAACAGCATTGTTTCATTAACTTTTCTATCTTTAATTAGCACTCTTTGCATGGGTCTTTGAAGCATGAAAAAAGAAAGAAAAAGAAAAAGGAGAAGGAAGAATAAAGGAATAAAGAAAGGAGAAGGAAAAATAAAGCCTGATTGTCACTGATGCAAACATTGGCTCCAGACAGAAACCTCCTTCCTAAGGCAGTGGTGAAGCTTGGAGTATGTGGAGGGGGGCTGGGAGGGAGGGGGGCTATGGTGCAAGGGGCGTGGCCAGGACGTGCGGGGGCGTGGCCAGGATGCGCAGGGGTGTAGCTACAGGCCGGGACACTCCAAAAACATTGCTGCCTGCGTGAATGGCCTCTCCTGCCTCCCCATCCCTATGTGACTCTCCTAAGGCTAGTAGCAGGTTGCCTGCAGGGTGGGAGGGGTTGCTTTGGGACTCAAAACAAGAAAGAACAGACAGGAAGATGAGAAATGATTTGCATTAAAGAAATCAAGAGAGATTTACATGTATGTTGTTTAACCACCAGTGTTAACAATATACTTTTCATACTTCTTTTATATCACAGAATGATTCACACAACAATTTTTGGTCCAATTCAGTACATGAATAACATCAGCGTCATGCAGAGCTACTTTGGAAACACAAAATGCACGGGAGGAACCCGTTTGTGGCTTCTTCTGACATCAATGCCAGCTCTTGGGAAACTAGTTTAACACTGGTGTGGGCAGGAATTGCATATGGGGCATCCCCTGTGCAATCAAGAGTATTGTTGAGGGGCTTTTAGCATAGCCTTTGCCATCAAACTAATTCTGGATGAGAAGGGATATTTCTCAACCAGGAGTCTCAGCATTCAAACATATGATTCCCCTAGTTGTTAGGTTACAAACCCACGCTTTGGTATGGTTTAATTGGCAATCACCAGGAAACTCCAGCAATAACGGACTTACACTTAGCCTCCAATGACTCAACCTTTAAGAGACAATAGCATTTGAGAGATTCCCACAGGAGGGCTGATTGTCTTAACTCTTCTCACTCTGACCAAGCAATCTTCCTTTCTGTCCCCACATTTGTCTGACAATGATAGAGCTATCAGGACTACCATTAGCCCTTTATCACCTAATGCTAAGGCCATTAGCTCATTCTGGACCCTATCATCCACTGTCCAGACTCTATTGTTTACACCGCCAGAGAGTTATTAGCACTTTCACCCCCCATACAGAAAACAAGTACTTATACTCTGGTTTTTGGTCAATCAACTGGCAGTACACCAATTGCTGGTCACCATTCTGCCACTCTAATTCCTGTTTGTGTACTGTCCTTAGACTTGGGTCTAAACCACACTAGTGCTTCTTTACCGCTTTTCTGGATTAGTAAATATCACCCACTTCGCCCTAAAATCTTACTAAAACTTTCTTCCATTTTCCTTCAGTTAGCCTTGTGTGATTGCATGACTGCTTGGATCTTGTGTGTATGATTGCAATTTCCCCCAATAAAACAATTAAGCTTACTTTTGGATCTCCAGCTAGTTCTTCCCTGAGCTAGTACTGGTAAATATAGGAGTAAAAGATCTTGTAAGTTAACTCCCCTCTTCCAGGCCTCCTCTTTGAGCTAATATTTCAACCACTTTTTCATGGAGGTACTGGCATCATGGGCAGACCCCTGGGTCACCCACTTTGGGGGTTGCGCATTGGAATTAACTAATTAACTAACTAGAGCTATGTAGTAAAATCATAACTTCTTTTCGAATTTACAGTGAAGCTGAGATGTCAGATCTTGTCCTGTTTTCTGCCTTTCTTTAAAAAAGAAATGCTGCATTTTGACAGTGCACATTTGGACTAGTGGAGATGAATTGTTACTGCTCATCTTGATTCCCATAGCTGAAGGGCAGACTTCAAGATCAACTTGAAACTTTCCTGAAGCAAGGGGAGAACCCAGCTCTCACCAGGGAACTTATCTTCAACTGAAGGCAAATGAACTATTCAATTTTTTTAAAAAATGGATGCAATTCACGAGAAGACTTTTTTCCAGCTCTCTGTTGCTCTGAACTGGGTCTGAATGGAGGAAATTATTCTACTATTATTTTTAAGAGAGAAAGAAAGAAAGAAAGGAAGAAAGAAAGGAAGAAAGAAAGAAAGAAAATTCTCAGGAGGAAAGAGGATAACACAAACTCACCATGACCACCTTAGGGAAATTATCTTTATAAACAAGCTTTGGGAAAACTTAATAGATGTTCTAGCGGTTGAACATTCATAGAGACAAAGCCAAAATGAGAAAAATAAAAAAGGAATATGCTGTTAAATCAGACATATGTTAATGACAATGTGTTTTCTAGTAGCGTTTGCACCTTAGTTCCTTATGGATCTTTCCCAGAACAGAGCCACTGTTCAATTTCTAACTAGATCTGGAAACCAGCAATGAGTTTTGGACAAAACTTGAAGAAGTTACTTTTATGATCTACAGCTCCCAGAAATCTCCCAATGAACATACCAGGAATCCCAGTCCAAAAAATATAACTTTTCCAAATTATGTGCTTGGATTGCATTGGCTATCTTGAACTTAGGCCATTTCTTCTCTAGGCTGTTATAGTGCCATTATTCCACTTTCAACGTCCTATGGAATCCTGGGGTTTGCAGCTTAGTGAGGCCCCTCACTAAACTTGCAAACCCCAGGATTGCATAGGATGTTGAAAGTGGAATAATAGCACAATAACTGTCTAGTAAAGAGATCAAGTAGTAGTTTAAGATTCCACTGACTTCAACCCATTTCTCAGATGCCAGAAATATTATTCATGAAGCAGGACTGGCCAAAGAAATTTTGATGCCAGATGTAAAAGACAAAATGCCAGTCCCTACTATCTGTCCTCCGGTCCACACACAGAAGCAAGCAAGACTGGCCATTAAGTCTTGCAGCAGTAATGTCATTTTAAAAGCATTTATCCTTCCCAAGAAAGATAGATTCAATTTGCTCCATTTCTCCATTTCTTTTTTCAGTTCTTTCCAGACCATTTCATGTTTATTTCGGAACAATTCTTGATTCTTCTTTGATACATAAATTCCTAAGTATTTTATCTTATTAGAGGATTGGAAACCTGATATTTCCTCTAATTCAATTTGTTCCTTTTTCAACATATTCATAGTCAACATCATTGTCTTCTTTTTATTTATTCTATATCCAGCTACCTTTCCAAATTCTGTAAGGCACTCTTGCAGTTTCTGCATTGATTCTCTTAGTTCTTCCAAAAAATAATTATATCATCTGCAAAAGTTCTTGATTTTATTTCTTTTCTCTTTATCTTCAGACCTTTTATCTCCTGTTCCTCTTTTATCTTTGTAATCAAAACATCTAAAGCCACAATAAATAATAATGGTGATAACGGACGCCCTTGTCTTACTCCTCTTGTTATATCAAATTTTCCTGTTGTGTCTCCGTTAATCACCAATCTTGCTGATTGCTCTTGGTATATCTTTTCAATCCATTTGCAAAACACATCTCCAAAATCACTTTCTCTTAATATTGGTTGTAAAAATTTCCATGATATATTATCAAATGCTTTCTCTGCGTCCAAGAAAATCATTGCAGATTTTTTCCCTTGGGCTTTTGTCATAATATTCTATTGTACCTAACAGTATTCTCACATTGTCTTTCATATTTCTGCCTTGTATAAACCCAGTCTGCTCTTCTTGAATTTTTTCTTGCAATATCTTTTTTAACCTTCTTGCCAACACTGTTGCAAAAATTTTATAATCCACATCAATAAAGAATTTGGTCTGTAATTCTTCTTTTATCTTTTCTTTTATCTTTTCCTTCTTTGGGTATCAGTACTATGTTTGATGCTCCACATGTTTCTGGTTTTCCCTCTTCCTTTAACTTTGCTATTGTAGCTGATAATGGTTTTATTAGTTCTTTTGAAACTTTCTTATAATATAATGCTGTAAATCCATCCGGTCCGGGAGCTTTGTCTACTTTCAAATCTTTGATCACTTCTTCCAATTCCTGACATGTAATAGGTTCATTCAATTGCTTCTGAGCTTTGTCCGATATTTTCCATAATTTTGTATCCTTTAAATATTTTATTATATCTCTTTCTTGTTGTTGAGGAGACTTATTTTCTTGAAATAAATTTAAAAAGTACTTCCCAAATGTCTGTTTAATTTTTTCCTGCTGAGTAAGCAGTTTCTTCCCTTCTCTTATTTCTGCAGTCACATTCCTTTCTTTCTTCTTTTTTATCCGGTAAGTCAGCCACTTCCCAATTTTGTTTGCTCAAATTCTGCTTCTTTCATATATTTCATTTTTTTTCTCTGTCTCTTCTGTTGTTAATACTGCTATTTCTTTCTGTATTTTTTAAATATCCAATTGTATAGCTTCCTTGGCCGGATTTTCCTTAAATTCTTTTTCTTTATCTTGAAGTTTTTTCAATAAATTCTGGTATTTTTCATCTCTTTTCTTATTTTGTAATTGTTGTTGTTGGATAAAAAGTCCTCCCATCACTGCTTTAGACGCATCCCAGATTGTTTTCGTCTGAGTCTCTTGTCTTGTATTTTCTTTAAAATATCTATACAATGTCTCTTTAGCTTTTTTAATAATGTCTTCATCGTTCAATAAGCCATCATTAAGTCACCATTGGAACTATTTAATTTTATCTCTCATCTGTAACATCACCGGATGGTGGCCTGATATTACTTTGGGTAAAATTTCCATCTGTTGTACTTCTGCTAATAGAGTTTTTGACGATAGGATCATATCAACATGGGACCAAGTTTGATGTGGATCTGAGAAGAATGTGAAATCTTTGGAATTTGGGTGATTATATCTCCAAGCATCCATTACAGACAAATCTTCACATAATTCGGAAAAAAAATTGGGTAGTTTACCTCTCTTTTCTTTTTGCTCTTTCCCTTTCACCATTGTTTTATCCAATTTTATGTCTTGGACTCCATTCCAATCTCCCATTAAAATCTATTGTTCATATTCATATGCTTGCAGGTTGTCTTGGAGTTTTTTATAAAATTCTGCTTTGTTTTCATTTGGCGCATAAATTCCTATTAACATATTTTTTCCCATTTTTTTGAATCTCAATTCCCAAAATTCACCCTTCTTTATCTTTGAAGATTTCTTTAGCTTGGATCTCTTTTTTCACATAGATTGCTATTCTTCTTTTTTTCTTTGTATATAAGGATGTAAAACATTCTCCTAATTTATTATTTCTCAAGTATTTTTCTTGGTTCACCTTTATGTGAGTTTCCTGTAAAACAATAATTTGAGCTTTTAATCTTTCTAGATGATGGAAGATTTGCCTTCTTTTCACCTGCGAGTTTATTCCATGCACGTTCCAGGAATTTAGCTTCATTTTCTTTTTTCTACTTTCTTTTTTTCTTCTTTTCTTCTATTTGTACCATTTGTGTCTCTTATTCTGATTCTTGGCTAGAATCTTCAACTGGTGTTGCTCCTCTTGATTGGTATTCTGGGTTTTTCCTTATCTCTTCTTCTATCATCTTATCTGCCTTAAAATGTTCTTCTTGAAATTCATGTGCTTCTTCAACTGAGGTAATCTTTACTTTCTTGTTTTCATAAAAAAAGGAGATTCCCTCAGGTAATTCCCATCTATATCTTATGTATCTCCCCTGAAGACTCTTTGTCAAGGAAAAATATTATCTTCTGTGTCTCAATACACTCAGTGGTATATCTTTAAATATTTTGATTTCCACATCACTCACTATCAGTTGCTCTTTGTAACTTTGCTCCACGATTAAATCCTTAATTTTTTCTCTGGTAAAATAAACCATCATGTCTCGGGGAGTCCCCTTCTCTTTCCAATTGAGGATTCAATCCTGAATGTTTTGTCATCTCTAAATCTCCCTCTCCTCTGGCCTATGTATGGAGCAATAATATCTATCACTCTTTGTTGTAAATTTTCATTTTTCTGCTCCTCCAAACCTCTTAATCTCAAACTTTTATTCTGTTGTCTTAATTCCAACTTCGTTATAGTCTCTCTGTCTTTTTCTGCTCCTTTTTCATTTTTTCTACCAAATCTTCCAACTTTTGATTTTTTTTCTCTTACTTCTTCAACTTTTGTGTCTATTGTTGTTATATCTGTTGCAAGTTTCTGTAAGTTTTTATTTAAATTTTCTATTTCCCTCTTTAAATCCTGTTTAATTTCTCTTCTTGTAGTATCTATTTCAAAATTTACCAATAATAGGAACTGGAAAAATATTTAAAGACTGGGAAAAGGAAATATCAAAATATATATGGCAAGGTAAAAGGACAAGAATAAGATTTAAAACATTACAGGACACTAAAGAAAGAGGAGGATTGGATTTACCATCCTTGAAAATATATTATCAAGCATGTTGCTTAGAATGGATTCAAAATTGGAAATCATTACAAAAATCATCAATAAAAGATTTAGAACAACATGAGAATAGATTTGGATGGCATGGTTACTTGCGTTATAATAAATTAGTGGTTAACAAAGAATTTAAAAACCATTGCATCCGGAAGACCCTATTAAAAGTATGGCAACAATTATACTCAAGATTTTATGCCAGCCTCCCGACTTGGACATCACCACAAAAAGCCTTTAAAATTTCCCCAACAAAAGAAGGAAAATTGCTGACATACCAGGACATACTCATTTGGGACAGAAGTAAACCAAGAATGAAAACGCTGGAAGAAATGAAGGAGGCTGGACATGAAATGAATTGGTTTTTGTGGAGACAACTGACAGAAAAGTACAAAATGGACCTGAAATTATTTGGATTTGAAAAGAAGGAAAACGAACTGCATGTACTCATGAAAGAAAATCAAAAGAAAAGAATATCCAAACTTTATAAACTGTTATTACAAAGAGAAATGGAACAGGAAGAAATTAAAGAAATGATGGTGAGATAGTCATAAAGTATAGGACATTCAGTAGATATTGAGAGTTGGAGAATGGCATGGAAAACAGATTTAAGATTTACATTAAATTTAAATTTAAGAGAAAACTATTATAAAATGTTGCATAGATGGTATATGACGCCAAAGAGATTACAAAAAATTATAAAGAATGGAAATTCAAAATGCTGAAAGTGCGGAGAAAAAGAGAAAACATTTTATCATATGTGGTGGACATGTAAAAAGGTGAAGAAATTTTGGAAAGAAATACATGATGAAATTCAAAAAATATTCAAAATGAATTTTGAAATGATACCTGAATTATATTTATTGAATATAATAAAACCAAAGGCAGAAATTAGAAAGCATAAAAAAAAAGTTATATTTAGTTACAGCAGCTAGATTAACCTATGCTCAACATTGGAAACAAGATATTAAAATAAATTTAAATGAATGGAAATTAAAGGTTATAAATATGATGGAGATGGAAAAATTGACAAATGCATTAAAAAACAAATCCATTCAACAATTTGATAGAGAATGGAGCAAAATAAAAGAGTGGCTACAACTGTAAAGCTAACAATTATAACGATATAATTTGATAAAAAAGTAAAAACGTATTGACTGGTTAAAAGATAAATTATGAGTATTGTGCCAAAGATTCTATGTATAGTGGATTGGACTTCTTGTATTGTATTGTATTATATTGAATTTTTTGTTTGATTCAGCTGGGCAAAACTGGAGAAGAAAACTTGTTATGGGAGTTGGGGGGGAACATTTAGAAGAAATGTTCCCATTTTATACTTTCTGTTAGAAATTTTAATAAAAATATTTTTTAAAAAAGTCTCTTTCACAGCAAATAGTTACAACAATTTGGTCCCTCTTTAACTGCCTTGGAATCCTGGGATTTTTAGTTTCTGCAGGTAATTATAATTATTTGCCAGAGAGCTTGAGTGGCTCACCAAACTACACCTTGACAATTTTCTAAGAGGTCTTTTTGGTGAGGTGGGAGAGCTTCTGGAAGAATATGCAGTGCAGTGAAGAGAGCAAAAACTCTGGGGAAAACAGGCTGAATGTGGAGACTGGAGGCAAACATACCTTCAGTGCTCTTGTGGTACATTTTGAAGTGGAAGCTCATTGTGACAGTGTGTGATCAAAGTGTGGTAGTTCATAGCACGAATACTCAGTTTATTGGGAACAGCATGGATGCAATCTTATGCAGAGTTATTGGTAAGTAATCTCCATTGAACGCAGTAACACTTATCTGTGACTGTAAAGCTTCAACAAAAGAGCTTTGACTAGCCAAATACAAACAATCTTGCAAAGACATTTTACGATTCAGACTACTAGCATGAAGTAGAACACCAAAGAAAAGGCAAAAAGTGGGCTGTTTTTGATTATTTTCCTCATTTTCTGGTTTCCTTTGTGCAGGAGTGGATTAAGACATGCTGACGTCCTGAACTATGTCAAGCTGAAGAACTACTGTGCATTTTTTAAAAAAGTGTATTATTCTACCAGAGTCTTTCTCTTTCTATCTATTGGTATTTATAGCCCATGCACACCCTGAGGTCACTCACTGCATAGTATTTAAATTGTGCATAAATCTAGCACTGCTTCTACTGTCACAAACCATAAAACATGACAATATCGTCATTGCTGCATTCATTAATCAGAAGACTGAACTCTATTTACTAATGCGGTAGTTTATTTATATAGCACCATTAATATACATAGCGCTTTACAAGTAAAGAACAGCAAAAAAACAGCCAGCCCTGCTAAAAGCGTACAATCTAAAATACATACACATGTGCACACACAGGGGAAGGATGGAGTAATACAAATTAAAAAAAATACAATACAATTGTAAAACAGATTATCCAGATATAATAAAAAAAAGTTAGTAAAGCAAGGTGACAGATACATACCATCAGGATTTACAGAATGATAAAACAATATTAAACGGAAACTCCAAAAGCTTTAGAAAACAAGGAAGTTCTCAAATGGGATTTAAAAACAATGAGGGAAGGAGCAGTCTGCAAGTGTCCAGAGAAGCAATTTCCGAACTAAGGAGCAGCGAGTGAGAAAGGATGAAGCCCAGCCAAGGAAGAAGAAACTCTTGCTTGAATGAGAAGTCTGGAGTTCCTAGAACACTAATCTCAAGCAGGTTGGTAAAAATAATGTCAGATACAGGATAGTGGGGAGCTAGTCATGTAGAGAGCTAGTGTGGTATGGTGGTTTCAGCATTGGACTATGACACTGGAGGCAAAGATTCAGTTCCCCACTTGGCCATGGAAATCCACTGGTTGACCTTGGGCTTGTCACACACACACTTAGCCCTAGAAAAACCCATGATAGGTTCTCCTCAGGGTCATCACAAGTTGTGACTTGAAAGCACACAACAAGGACAACAGGTCCTGTCGGGCTTTAAAGGTTAAAACAAGATGTTTGTACTGCATCCAAGAAAGAATAGGAAAGCAATGAAGTGATGTGAGGAGTGGGCTGGCATGATCAAAAAGAAAGGCCAATAAAAATAATCTAAGCAGCAGAATGTTGAATGAAAATCAGTAGGATTAGTCTCGGGGTGGGAGGAGCAGAAAGAAAAGGTCTGGTTTTTGGCAATAGTACAAAGGAAAACTTTGACTTTGCTACATGCTCAATGTGAGGAACAAAAGACAAATCACTCCTGCTTTAAAAAGTAGTCCCAAACTTGTACTACTCCATGCTCTACTTCCAGTACACCACTGAGCTCCTTGCATTTCAGGCAAATGCCCTTTGTCAATTCTGCTTTGATGCTGTCTGTGTTGTGCTATGAGTATAACATTAAATTTCTATCCTACTTTTCTGCCAACAGAAAATACTTAAGGGAGCTGAATGGCCAAATCTACACACACAAATACAAAACACATCCATAAAAGGTTTTTTTTTAAAAAAATGTCATTAATTATGTTACTCATAATGGACTGGCACAACTGACCCCATAATAATAAAAACATCTCAATATAACTGCTGCCTTTTTCTTCAACATTCAGTAACAAAAATCAGAGATTAGCTGGAAGTGGGGTAGGAATCTAAATCTTGGCTCCCTTGCTACTGTCGAGCCATCTCTTTTGTGTTTGAACACACAAGAAAACAACAGTAAAGTTAGTCTATCATTCTATGCATCAAATTATGTTAAAAAGAATGATAAACAATTGGTTATGACTTGATAAATCTTGGTTAAATCTAGTGACAAATTATTGCCATCAATCCAGTTGACAGTGATAGCCTGCCCTGCCACATTTTCATGGGTGAGGTCATGACAAGTCACAAGGTTTTGTTAGTGAAGCTGTGTTTCTCTAGAGCCCTCTCTCGAGATGGTTTTGTCAGTGAAGCTCTGTCTCTCTAGACAGAATGAAAGCAGGTAGAGATGAACTCTTTTGAGCTGCCGATAACTGCAGAGAAGCAGGAACTGTCTTGTTTCTATGGGGATGGGAAAGGAAGGTCATTATTCCCAAACAGTTATGGAAAGCCCATACTTTTATCATCTACTTCCTATCAAAAAGATAGAAAAAGAACAAGAACTTCAATCAGTCACATGCCTTGAGGTCAGGGAAGTGGTAGCTGGTGGCTTCCATATCAGTGTGCAGAAGTGAATCTGGTTTTTAGTTCAAACTTTTAAGAAGCTATCCAAGGTGCTTGACCTATTCTGGGGATAGATAGATACTATTTTATTAAGGTCATAGACCAATATAAGAACAACCAAATCCAGATTAAAAATACATATAAATATATAAAAAGGATACAAGTACGGATAGGCATCAATCTGCCAGATAACAGAACCCAACTAGCCTAACATAGTAATCCTAACTCATCAATCATTATGCTAATTGGTGGAGAAAGTTATCCCCAAATGAATGTTAATTACTGCTGTGCAATATTTAGCCACTTTATAAGTTATAATAGGATTAGTATCTGAAAGTAGCAAAGGAACATAAAATAGTTCTGGATATCATGGAGTACTGGCAAAATAAGATAATATGTAGGTCTCTATAATATAGAACACTGAAAAAGCACATGTTCCACTGTTTCTATTTGACCTGAATCACACAGGCAATGTCTCTCCAAATGGGATCTTCCTATAATGTCCTTCAAGAACAGCAGAAGGAAGAACACAACTTTGTGCCAAAGTGAAAGCATTAATGGTGTTTAGGCCCTTCTAGTTCACTTATATATGCCATAGCAGCTGTAAGGTACCTGTTGTTCTTGTAGGCAATGAAGGAAGGGGACCTAGCTAAATCTATTTGGTGCCCTGTATCAGTGATTCATTGTTTAATAGCTATTTTGGCCTGATCATATTCCTTACTAAGCAGAAGATCAGGGGAGAAACCCAAAGAAAGAATTGTAGTTGTAACTATTTTATTCCATTTGGATTAAACCTCACCCTTCAAAGGGGCAAGTAACTGGGCAAGACCAGTAGGTGAAAATGGTAATCTGAGCCAACAATTGAGTATGGACATCTGTCATGGACCGAGATTTTTGGTATGTTTGACCCAGAGAGAAATTCAGCCACCTTAGACTATAGGATCCCAACAGAAGACACATAGGAAACTAGATCTGGGTTTAACCACTATTCATGTAACATTTATTAAGACATGAAATACAAAAATCACATTTCCATATCAAGAGCTTTCTTTCACTCACACATTCACATTTCACATTTCACATTCATTCTACATACTCACAAGACGGCCCTTCGCCGAACATTGGCCAGATGTCCTCGAAGGTATGGATGCCCTCTGCTGCAGCCAAGGGTCATGAAAGTGAGTTGAAAATCTTCCCCTCTTTATAGTCATATTCCCCACTTCTTGAGGAAAAGGACATGTTTTGCTGGTTGCTAGGGTTCCAGGACTTCCATTGTATAAAGGCAATTAAGCAATTAAAAGAATAGTTCATATCATCTTGTACCTTACTAATAAAAGGTTGCTTGCAGAAGAATTGGTTGTATATCATGTTGTCAGGAAATGTATCAAATGCCTCACTGGTTCTCAACCATGCAGGGTAGGGTCAGAAAAACATCACCGCTTGCCCGTCTGAGGGTGTGCCAGGCTTTCACAGCTCCTCGCTTCTTCTGCTTTACACATAAGAACTTAACTGTTTTTCTTATAAAGGTATTGATCACCGTTGAATATCATGAATTCGTGAAGCTGGGTGAAACATAAAGACAATCAAAGAAGATATGCATGGTAGGTAACATCAGATGGCAATTAAGGAAGCCACACTTCCGAATCTGTGCATCTCAAGAGTACATTCTGTTGGTGCCAAGTCCTTATTGTTTAGCAAACTTTCTTCTCAAGCCAAATCGGCATTCCATGTGTTCTCAATTTCACAGCTCAAGGAATCCTCGCCTCACAATCCAAACCCCTCCTTACAACAATGCACTGTGCGCAGCCATTTCAGTCTGGTTCAGGACCGTACTTTTACCTCAGGAACTCATTCGTTCATCACACATCCATACTCTAGCTTCTATCTTCATAAGGTCTGCTTCCAACCACAGGGTGGCATTACCAACACTTTTTGGAACCTGAAATACTGATCTCAAAAATTTAGATTGTATCAGTTCTAATGGAGCAAAATTAAAGGAAGGGCCTAGCTGGGCATCATACGGAAGTTGTGCCATTGGCTTTGCTTCTAGGGATAGGATTCTGTGCCTTGGACAGCTCCTCTAAAGTCCAGACTGAAACCCAGAGTGGATTTTCCACCCCACTGACATGCAATCCACAAGACAAGGCTAGGTACTGGCTACCCACAGCCAATGCACAACATTTAATTTAGTTTATAATAATTTAATTTAATTTAATTTAATTTAATTACTTATATCCCACTTTTCTCCCAGAAGAAAGGCAGGTTACAATCACTTAAAACAAAATACAAATGATAAAAAAAACCCTACAAAAGTTAAAAAAACAGTTGAACCAAAATTCTGTTTAAAAACACAAATTAAAAATAGTATGAAGAGTACATTTAAAACACAGACACAACATACTCATGAAAAGCTTCCTCTGTTGCAACAAATTAAAAACCAAAGGTCTTTCTAAATAAAAACATCCTTATATACCAGCAGAAGAGCAAAAGCAAATGGGGCCAACCAAATATCCTGTGGAATAGAGATCCACAACTTGGGAGCAACACCAAGAAGGTTCTCTCCTGGTTGTGATGGTGGGAGGGGGACCAAGAAGAAACCCTCCTCCATAAACCTTAACACTTAGGCAGGCTCATATCAGGAAATACAACCCTTCAGATAGTCTGGAACTAAGTCATATATGGCTTTACATGTGAACCAAGGCCACTTTTTCACCCTATTGTTTCCTCTTTAAAACCGTTCCTCACAAACACATCAGTGCAACCAAAATCTCATCTTGTTCCTTTCCCTTCTACAAGAGAATGAGACACTCTGTCTTTTACAATAGTAGGACTCTATGGTGCTAAATAGATTTCAGATAGATTTCATTGTTAGCAGAGCAGTGTCAGAAAAACTGGAAACTACTGCCAAATTGCAATAGAGCCGTCGGTGTGTTATTGGGGTGCATGTATTTTCCACTGCTCCAGAGACTATGACAAAGAACATTGGATTCAAACTGCAAGAAAAGAGATTCCACTTAAACCTCAGGAAGAACTTGCTGATGGTCAGAACTGTTCAGCAGTGGAATATGCTGCCTCGATGGAGTGTGGTAGAGTTTCTTTCTTTGGAAGTTTTTAAACAGAGCCTGGATGGCCATCTGTCAGGAGTGCTTTGATGTGGGTTCCTGCAAGGAAGGGGGTTGAACTGAATGGCCCCCGTGGTCTCTTCCAACTCTATGATTCTATGACTCTATGACTCCAGCACAGCTGTCTGACTGCTTAAAGTCCTGCTTTAGGCTCTCTGAGTGCCATCAGATGACTTTGCTGTAAAAGTGTGTATGACAGCCAGCTGCTAGGCCATTTCTATTGCTATTATTCCATTTCAACATCCTATGGAATCCTGGAGTTTGAAGTTTACTGAGGCCAAAGAGCTCTCTGGCTGAGAATTCTAAAGGCCCCTCCCTAAATTGCAAACCCCAGGATTCCACAGGATGTTGAAAGTGGAATAATAGCACTATAACAGTCTAATGCAGAAATGGCCTCAGAATCTGTTACATTCTTCTTTAAGACAGAGGATTCTTGTGGGACGTTCACTATCATAGCACTAACATTCCACTTTCAACTGCTATGGCAACATTCTATGGATTGATTATGTGATCTATGAGTTAAGCAGGGACGTTGAGAGTAGAGAATTTTTGGGCAAAGAGAACTAGTACCTCACCAGACTTCAAACTATAAGCCCTAAGATTCCATAAGATGCAGCCATGGCAGTTAAACCAGAATCATGTATTTACTGCAAACATATTCAGGGGTAGCACTGACGGCCATGCAGCAAGACAAAACAAAATCCAAAAGATACTGAATTTAGTTGCAACAGGGGATCCTAAACAAGAGGAAGCTAGAGATTGACACTTTTCTTTAAGGTTTGTGCCTTTAACAAAACTGAAACTTTTTCATTTGGACTATAATTGGAAAGTTTCATACAGCACCTAAAAGTTTTTCAAAAGAAATCCAGTGTTCTCTGCCTAAGAAAGGGGCCTTTGGCTTCACAAAGGACAGAGATACCCTGGATTCCAAAAGGAGTTACAGTCGGCCCTCCATATCTGCAGATTCTCCATGCATGTATTCACCCAACCACAGTTTGAAAATTTCCTTCCCACCCCAAAAAATCCAGAAAGCGAACTTTGATTGTGTCATTTCATATACAGACACCATTTTACTACACCATTGTTTCTGCTGATGGAACCAGGATGTTGTGCTCTTTTCTCCTGCAATCTCCCATGCAGCCTAAAAACCCATTCTTAGAGGATTAGGAAAGCCCCCAAAGCAGATTTCCAGCGCTGCAGAAGGGGGGCCGGGGGAGGAAGTTCTGGAGCTACTGCTGGCACTATGTTGGCTTTAGTCCACTGTGGACCTATTTCTTACCTTCTTCTTCCCCCTCCCCCAGTAAGAAAAATTGCTGTAGAAATGCTGGGGAAACACATTAGCGTTACAAATGAATTTTGATTATGCTCTTTCTTAAAGTCAGGGCAGTTGTAGGATAAAAAATCTAGGCTGTAAGCATCCCGAGTTTGAAGAAATGCAAAGTAGGATAGCAGAGGGGAACTGCTTCTATTCCCATTGACTCCAAATGAGGAATACTGGAAGAAATTCAACAGGCTACAGTTTATTTCTTCATTGCATCAACACAAGAAACAAACAAAATGGAAAGGTCTCAGTACTGGAATAGTTAGGTATTTCTGCTGTGTTAGGAACAGTTTCTTTTTTCTTGCATTTGCGAGACAAATTATTTCTCTAAGATTAAAAAAAAAGAAAAGAAATTTAAAAACAGCAGTTGATCTTATAGGAGGAAATTTTTGCATAATTGTAAAGGGAGCAAGTGTAATAAATACTGTTATTTTCTGGTGCTCCTGTCTCTTATAAGCAGCAAGACTTATCCTGCTGTGAATATTGACTGAGAGCCCAAATGTTTCACATCATGACAGGTAACCTCTCCCCTGATTTGGTGTTTTTCCCCTTTCATAAGCACCAGCTGTATAATTAGTGCATTTTATTATAAGGACACAGTAATTAAATCTCTTTAGCAGGATAGCTTTTGTTCCCAGTATGGTGGAGAAGACATTAATCTCACCAAGCTGGTAACGGCAAGCAAGCTGTGTTAATACACTATAGCCTGACTTTGTAATGGCAGACACAGAATTATTATGTTTGCTGTAAAAGCATGGTGTACACTTTGACAATGAACAGCCTGCCTCCATTCATCTTCTTTGTTTTTGTTTTTTTAAACACAACTAACAGTTCCTCAAGGAGGTAATATTGTTTGGTATGGATTTGCTGCTTTCCTTTTAAAAGCCGCAAACTTTTTCTAAATTATTGTTTCAGTTCAAGTTTAAGCTTCTTCTGCCACCTTGTGGCCAAACTATAATTAATTCCGAAAGATCTCTACTACTATTTCCATCCTCCTTTCTTGTTCTTTTGACCACCTTGAGTTGCCCTATCGGTCCAGGAAAAGATGACTTGTACATTGCAGAGTATATGATTTTATATCTTAGCGGTCCATTTTAAAAGTGTTATTAGTATTGTTAATATGAATTGCTGGAAACAGAAGTGGTAAAGTGCTATTAAGTACTCATATCCTGCTTGTGAGCTTTCCAGAGGTATCTCGTAGGTCACAGATAAAAATAAGTAACAGCAGCTTTATAGTCACATTTATATCCAAGAGATGATTGTGTGGAGATCACAGATCTGATCACAGGAAAAATCTCCAGTCAAATATTGCAAGAATTGCTGCTGCTCAAAGGGCAGAATGACTGTTCATTTGGCTGGCAGTGACTCTTGAGGAACACCACAGCACTTTTTTTCTTTGCTCCAGCTTTTAGATATGGCAAATGTGACCCCCAGAACTGCCCTGTTTATACTTTGCCATTGAAAGGACAATTGGATTCATTGGCATCATGAAATACCCCACAGTATAAGAAGGGAATGTTTTAGTTTAGCTTACTTTTATTCTACTTTGTATTTTTGAAAGACACTTGATTCTGCATAAACATTCCTTCAGGCATGGGACATTTTTAAAAACCACAATGTGTTGGAATTCTCCTTTGGGTCCGAACTCAACAATGCAAACAAGGCAAGTGTTAGTATCTTTCTAAATCATAGTAGACCAGTGTTAAGGTACATATTAAGCTTCACCACAATGATTCCTCTTACGATGAGCCATCTTGGAGGTTGCTTTCAGGCTTTGGAGCCTACTGCCAAAGGTAGCCATGGTAGCTTTATCTCTGTTGTTCTTTTTCCAGACATATTTTCCACATTTCTGATAGGCATCTTTTTTTCAAAGTAGCTTCTGACAGCTAAGGCGACTCATTACAAGGTAGGTTTCAGTCTTATAAGTCCTCTTAAAACATCCATATTGTTGTATTTATGTTGGATATGTTTCTAATTTGATAAACCTTAAGGTTTTAAATATGTCTTTATTATTTTATCTTTATTTTCTTATTATCTGCATTGATCTTTATTTTAGTAGAAATGCAGAATATGAATTTAATGTCATAAATGCATGAGCGAGGCCCTTTCTGCAGCTTATCTGCGTCTGGCGTGGCCGTGTGGGGATCACGGGAGCAGCCTGTTCCGTGAGGCTCTCTCATCCCTGCTGCCTCTGCTCTGCAGGAGTTGCCTACTGGCCGGCAGGCAACATGAGGGCTCCGCCTCTTCCTTCCGCAGTGCAGCTGGGTATTTTCCCAGGCTGCACTGGGGGAGGAAGCACAAGGGCTGCGGCTCCGGAGGCTCCGCACGTATGGTAAGTGTGTGTGGGGCCCCGGAGCGATGCGTGATCACACATCATTTTCAGCTAAAAGCCGAAAATGATATAATAGCGATGGCGCTTGCTGGCCCTGGCAGCATCACACAATTGCGAGGATGTCGTCCAAAGTGCTCCTCGCAGTTGGGCGACACTCCAGAGGCCCTTTTGCATGAGAAATGGCATGCGAAAAGGGCCTGAGTCAGCTGTGAATTGGTGATATACTTGCATTTGTCTATCTTGGATCAAATGTCACTGTATTTCATTGACTCAGCGTGTTCTAGTATTGTGAGAAAGGAGGAAAAACTATCTCTACCAACTTTCATTAGACTAGCCATACATTTTCTTAACCTGTGTCATGTTTGCTCCACCTGTCTTTCTCTCTGCTAAAAATCTTTCTTGAAGTCTTTCACTGTTAAAATTGCACAGTATTTCAATATATGAAAGGCAACTTTTAAGCTACAGAACTGAATCATCTTTCCACAGTTTTATGGTAACACTGCCCTCTGCTGAAATAAGGAGGTCTGAATAAGGAAAGCAATACAGCTCAATCATTCTGTTCAACATGTAAATCTTTGAAAAGTCTGGATTTCTGCCAGCTTTGTCATCAGAATAGGGCAGTAATATTTTTCCTACAGGTATAGTATTTCAGTTTCGCAAGTGTTAACATGCTTGATTTCCAGATTTATCTTAACAAAAGAGTTGGTCTCAGGAAGGAAGATAACATCACATTTTTAGTGAGCAGATGCAGTATTGCGAATACATACTTACATGTAGATAACAAGATCTTTGAACCCTCTTCAGATGTTTATTACAATACAGAAGAAGGGAGAATAATTATTAACCAGGTAAGCCTGCCATTTTCAGTCCATGTTTTCATCATATTCAGGACAAATACCTGAACTGGAGAGCAATTTCTACCCATGAAAGTTCTCAGTGAAAAAACTTCGAAGACTTTGGTCCACATCAAATGCTTTTCCAGAGCATGGAAAATTTACATTTTTGGACTAGAGCTTCCAGAATCTACCTAGGCAAATGATTTTAACCATGCTGGTTGGGAGTTTCTGGAAGTTTTACCCTTCCCCCAAATGATTAGATTTCCCCTTTGCTTTTCTAATTTAATCTCTTATAGAGACCTTTAATTTCTGCCACCATAGCAGGAACAACAATTCCAAAAACGTGTTACCTCTTCCAGCTACAAAATAAATAAATGTTTAAAGGAAAGAGAATTAGGCAAATGATTATCTTCCCTTCTTTTGTATGTTTTCCCTCTGCAAAACTGAAGGTTTGTTCAGCTTTGAAAAAGAAAGAAAAGAGAAAATATGAGTGCAAGACATCCACAGGGCTCCTGAAGACAATTCATAGTCAGATATATAGTGCTTCAAAAAGTTACTTATTTGGACTACAGCTCCGTCAACCCATCAGCAAGGGATAGCGATGATAGTCCAAAGTTGTGGCCTAAAAACTAATATTTCCAAATTCTGCTGGTATCCAGCTATTAGATTCATATCAGGGATGGGTAACTGATTTGGTTTGTGGGCTGAATGACCACACCCTGTAGTGCCACTGGCTGTCACTTTTCAAACCAAAGTGCCATCTGGATGTGGGAAGGTAGGCGTACAAACGTGGTTGTCTGGAGTTTAAATAGTCCCCACTTTCTGCATGATTTCTCTTTGGTGGAGAAGAGGAGAAAGAGGAACTAAATCTTCCTGTTTATCCATCCATTTTCATTGTTAAGAATGTTGCTGAGATGAGAAATCTTTTCTCAAATCATGACCCTTCCTCCAGCCAAAATCAATAAAATAAAAAATCATCATCATCATCATCATATTTTATTTCTTACCTGTCTCTCCCCAAGGCTTGATACAACGTATATTAAAATACAACTAAAAATACATCCTAGATTAAAATACACTAAAAACACAAACCATTTAAATATGTCAATTTAAAATTCATAGTTAAAATTTGTCTGGGTAGGCCTGCCAGAAGAGACAGATCTTTAGTACTTTTTAAAATTCAGACAGTGTGTTTAACTATCAAATCTTTTCCAGTAGGTCATTCCACAGTCTAGAGGCAGCTGATGAAAATGTCCTCTTGGTGACCATTGCGGGTCTAGTCCTGGCTGGTTTAAGTAAATGGCCCCCAGGGGACCTGAATGTACACTCAGAGGCAGATTGTATGGAAGGAGGTGACACCATAGGTAACTTGGACCCAAACCATGTAGGGCTTTAGAGGTAATAACCAACACTTTGTAATTTGCCCAGAAACTAATTGGCAGCTAGTGGAATGATTTTAATATCAGTGTGATATGCTTACTCCTTGATGTACCTGTAACCAATCTGGCTGCCATCTTTTGGACCAGTTGGAGTTTCTGAACTTGGTAAAAGGTAGCTCAAGCTACAGTGCTTTGCAGAAGTCCAACCCTGAAGTTAGCAGTGTGTGCACTACCATCTTTAGGCCTTCCATTTCTAGGAAGGGCTCAGTTGGCATATCAGCTGATGCCAATAATAAACACTCCTGGCCATTGCATCAATCTGAACTGACATTTGGTGCAATGGATCCAGGAGCACTCCCAAGCTGTGAACACGATCTTTCAGGAATTGTATGACCGCATCCAGAACTGGTTGACACACCTCCAGCCCAGATTAGGACCCTTAATAATAAGCAACTTTGTTTTGTTTGGATTCACTTTCAATTTGTTTTTCTTCCTCCATCCCATTACCTTCTCCAAGCATTCACTCAGAGGAGACATACTATCCTTAGCTAAGATTGTTCTTGCAGCCATGGAAAAACATATTTGGGCATCATCAGTTTACTGATAGCACCTCACCCGATGCCTCTGGATGATCTCTCCCAGCAGTTTCATGTAGATGTTAAAAAGCATTGAGGATAGAATGGTATACCATATAACAGCTCTTTTTTTTTTTTTTTGGAAGAGCAGCTATCCCCAAGCATACCATCTGGAACCTGCCTGAGAGGTAAGACTGGAACCAGTGCAACACAATGCCTCTGATTCCCACCCCCATCCCCAGGCGTTCCAAAAGGATACCATGGTCAATGGTATCAAATACCACTGAGAGGTCTAAGAGCACCAATAAGACACCCACCCACCCTGTTGATGCTAAGATAGAGATTATCCACTAAGGCCACCACAGCAGTGTCAACTCCATATCCTGCTCTGAAGCCAGTTCAAAATGGGTCAAGGAAGTGTGTTCCATCCAAGACCTGGAGTTAGAAGGCAATGGCCTTCTTGATCACCTTGCCCAAAAAAGGAAGAGTAGATACTTGTCTATAATTACTAAGGTTTGGCGGATCCAGGGTAGAGTTTTTCAAGAGTAGCCTAACCACTGCCTCTTTTAAACAGAGTGGAAAATTCCTTTCCCTGAGAGATGCATTAATGATATGTTGCATTTGAAGTCTAATTGCATCTCCTCCTTGGACAACTAGCCAAGATGGACAGGAATTGAGAAAACAAGTTGTCTTCCTTATTTGCCCCAACAGCTTGTCCATATTAGCAATACTCACTAATTGAAACTGATCCAGTATAGTCCCATTCACAGAGTTGCTGGACACCTCAGTATCAGTATCATCACTATCACCATCTATTTATATAGCACCATAACTGTACATGGTGGCCTGGAAGTTCCCCTTTGCTTCTTATGAAGCATTTAGTTAAATTCTGAAGATCGTTGCTGGTCCTGTAACGATGCAAACACCCTTGGCATTTCCCAACTGCTATTGGGTTCCTCCACATCTCTTCCTAGAATGGTGTCCAGTAGTTACTGCGGATGTGTTGCCACATTGGTATCATAAAGAGGAGACAGAATATAGTAGATAAACCAGCAGAAACATTCCAAGTACTCATTTACCAGCAAGTTTTATATAGCCCCTCATTGTTTATCAAACACTGAATTGCGTTTGGAACAGATTTACCAGAGGTCAGTAGACACATCCCAGATAGCAAACTTTGACTTAGGTATGTTGTTTGAAGAAAGAAGAGAGGAAAAGAGAAGAGAGGAAAAGAAGAAGTAAAAGGGAAAGAGGGAAGTAGTGCAGCTCCAGGTGGTAGGTGTCTTAAGTTTTGTAAGCTTCCTTAGCAGCTGCTAAAATTAAAAGGTGGGCTACGTAAACCACATATGCTAATGAATTGAATTGATGTGAAAAAAATCTCTACTTTGAGCTTTATCTGTTAAAAAAGCTTAATAAACAGAAAGCAGGCCCACTTCTAATCACTGGTCCCTTCTAGTCCTCCACTCCCTATCATTTACCTCAGATTACCCAAAAAGTACAAGAGCTGAAGAAAAAGAGGCATTCTTTCCTTCTTATACGAAGATGGATGGGCCTAAGCATTTATGAAATCTTCCCAAATGCATAGGTTCCCTTTGATGAGGCACATCTGCTGAAGATTTCATAATGAAAATTACATCTGGACATTAATTCTCCAGAGTCAAAGCTACAGAAATGGAAAATCTCTTCTTCTACAAAATCATCTGTGGTGCCTGTTTTAATCCACCTTTTCACCCAGGCATCTCTCCACTGGTAACCATAGCAACAGCTCTTTGTGTTTCTTTACGCTGAACTTCTGCAAGTAGTGTTAATTTGGCTGAACCCGAGGTTACTTCAAGACTCTCTGTCATTATAGTTTCAAATTAGTGGCATGCATTTACTTTAATGATTAAAGTGACCTTTCATGAAAAAGGCTTCACCTTAATCAGTTAGAATGATGGGTAGTCCTTTTGTTTGGGTCTCCCCCCCCCTTGGAGATTTCTTATTTAGATGGCAGCATCTGTTGGGGAAGTTCCAATGCAAACTGCAATGGGTGAACTTTGTAACAAGGCACCAGGCACTGCTCTGTGTTATACTACTCACCTCAACATGTCCAGTGCTGTCCAGATGTGTTGGACTGCATCATCTCTTCCAGTACAACCAGTGATCAAGTTGACTGCATTTAGAGGTCACCAGGTTGGTGAAGCCTAGTCCATAGTACCAAGCTGTGTATATCTGGACTCTTTAGATGGGAAAAAAACCAAAAACCAAACACTATACCTTTCAGCTAAGACAAGAGAGAAGCACACAGGAGAATTCACTTACAGCCATCAGTAGGCTTATTATATTATTCATTCTGTTTAAACAAATGAACCAACGAGAGAAGCTCATAGCGAATAATGCAAACCTAAACAGTACTAGGTGTGTATGAATGATTAAGGAAAGTGCTTGTATAGTATGAACTAACAGTGCAATTGTGGATCAGAAGGGATCATTAATGAGCTATGTTTCAGTGTTCTTATATTTTGAGAACAGCAGAACATCCCAAGAATTAAGCAAATTAGGAATGATGTATTTAGTTACTTTTTGTGCCAGTTCCTGAAGAGGTGAGGCAAGGCCTTGGTAACATATGACTTCATTATATCTGAATTGAATCTTTGGAGAGACTTTGGAAGCTACAAGTGGGTCCAGAATGTAGCTTCAAGAGTGTTGGTGGGCACTTGCCCATGGGATTTCAGTGTCCCAGTCCTGCATCAGCTGCACAGATGGCAAGTTTGTTCCGGAAGCAATTCAAAGTGGGGATTAAATGCCAGGCTATTTCAGGGGCCACTGCTTTCTACATCATCCTGTTTGATCTCTAAGATCTACTGCAGAGACCTTTTGTGTTCTGTGTGTTATCATGGAAATGCTGTTAAGCGGGTGAGGTGGAAAAAGAAAGCAGTTTCTTGTAGGTCCCATCTAGACTATAGAACATAGATGACATTTCCTCCCCACAACATGCCTCTGTTTATTGATGGACATTGGAGACCTTTTTCATTCTAGCAAGTCATCACTGGGTGAGGAACAGAATGGTTTTACCTGATGTCTTTGTTTGTAGTGTTCCATATTGTAGTTATATGAAGTTATTTTTTTTTAAAAAAAAACATTTATAAGTGCCTTAGGTGGCACATTTGTACTGGAAGGCTGGGATATGAAAAATATATAGATATGAAGGACAGATTAGACTAAGTAGCTGTTGTCTTACTGTTTTGTGCTGTCATAACTGCTATCATATCAGAATACTATTTGTGGTTTGACCCTGTTTATCTAGAAACCAGTTCCTTTACAGTAAAAACTCTCAAAACATTATTGCTTGTGGTAGGCTGCTTCCTCTGTGGAAAGAAACAATCTGATTTTCACCATTGTTATAGGCATTATAGGAGGCCAGTCGGCTGTCAGCAGGTCATCAGTATCACATCTGGCACATTCTGAGATTACAGCATTCTCCATGACTTCCTTCTCTGTACTAGTTTTGACCTGTCAGCTAAATGCAAGTGTCCAATAGTGTCTTAAGACATTAAAGCTGTTCACAGAATCCTGGAAGTTAATTGACAGTGAAAACTTCATTGAGATAGTGGTGTGAAAGCAATCATTTGGAATGCTTTAACTCTGAGAGATACAGGGTCACACAGTGTAAGGTGGAGAGTGTGGGCCAGGTTTCAGGCTTTGTTGCCTTCAGCAGACATAGAAAATATAGTGAAATCTGGAATATTTCATCCGTTACGTAAGCCAAAACATTTTTTAAAAAATTCTATACTTCCTGATAATGAGCAGTCTTGGTAACAGTCATGAGGCAACATAGAGATGTTTTAATGGGATGGATGCAGTCTAATGAAATGAAACTGAGACAAGATAGAGGTTCTGTGGATTGGTGATCATTAAGTCTTAAAAGTTGACCAAGCGATTTGCCCTGGATGAGATGTACTCCCTCTGAAGGGGATCAATGTTTAGTTTGAGAGTACCCCTAGATTTATCTTACTGTATTGGGATTTATTCATTTACCCATCTTAGGCCCTTTCCTCATGAGGTGAGTGAATCGCTCTGTGCCGTTACTTACCGGCTCTTCTTGGGTCCGAAGTAATGCACGCTGTCCCTTGAGCCCTTCCGCAGGGCTCCTCCATTGGTGCAGGGTGAACTGGAGCAGTGCAAGGTCTGTAGATCCACTCAAAATGGCGGCTTCCAGTGTCTTCGTGGGAATGGACCAACCTCTGAGGCTGACCATGCCCACAGCCCACCCTCCACTGATCGCAGGCTAGCATTGGTGCGAGCCTGCGCATCTGCACAGGTAAGTAGGAACGCAATGGCACATTCCAGAAAATCTAAAGATCTGCTTTTTCTGGTCTTACTTAGCGTGGGGGAGGACCACTTGGGGGCGGGTTGGATCTGACTGAGGTGCGGAACTAAGTTAAATAGTCCGCACCTAGTCCGATCCAAGGCGTGGACGACCTCCGTGCCAGGACGCCTTGGCCCATTTTAACTGCCTCATGCGGAAAGGGCCTTAGATTTACTCATTCATAACTGTTCCATTTTCATAATTGCTACTTAGTCACTATTATGACACTATTGCCATGATTGTATTTCACCCGTCAACCTACTTTACCAAGCATCAGCTGCTTGTTTGGGGAGAGGGAGGTCCTTTCTGCTGGTGATTGGAACATGGATGAATGATGTTTCCATCAAGTTCGGTCATAATTCCAAGCAGCACCAGCTAGTTAGTTACAGTTACAGAACTGTAACTAACTGTAATTATTTGTAACTAACTGTTATAGAAAATATTATTTAAAAAGGAGGCTGAGATCCTAGATCAGCTGCTTAGTCAGCTACATAGCTACTAAATTAAGCTAACTTAGCTACCTAGTCAGCTAAGGCCCTTTCCATATGTGGAGGGAGAAACGGGGTAAAACACGCAGAAACAGAGCTTACCAGAAGCCGGGTAAGTCTGTCGCCACGAGGAGCAGTGCAAGTTCTCTGCTCCACACTCCTGCAGTGTCCGGCGGCGTCTGGCGGTGTCCAAAATGGCGGCTTATGACTGGCGGAGGCTCTCCACCAACCGGAGAAGCTCGCCAGCAGGAAGCCCGCCCCTGGCAGATCTGCAGGCACGCACTTGCGCCCCTGCAAATCTACACCAGGGCACTGCGGCAGGGTAGAACGGGGCTGCACGCTCGTGTTTTATAAAAACCACTTGAAAAGTGGTTTTTAAAAAACACGCGGCGCCACCACTTCCGGTCACTTCAGGGTGGTTTGAGGTGTAGAACCTCAAAATTATAAACGCCCCAGCGCACTCCACGGTGTAGATGACCTCCGTTAGAGGTTGCTCTACACCGTTTTAATTACCCCGTGTGAAAAAGGCCTAAGTATATACTAGTGCAGAATATGGCAACTAGATTGGTGGTGCCACAGAGATAAGAAATTAGGAAACTTAATTATACTTAACTAAACAGCATCTCCTGGCCCATCCCAGAAACTCTAAACTTACTTTACCAGGCATCAGCTGCTGCAAGTGACAAACGTCTGCTCTCCTGTCACTTGGGGTACAACATACTGACATTTCCATTCCCTCCCTCCATCAATCTCTGGTGCAACAATCAGAAGCAGGATCCCTGTTGCAATTTGTCCTTGCACTGGAGATCACTGGCAGGGTTGGTGGTGGAAATATCAGTATGCTATGCCCTGAACAATAGGAGAACAGACCTCTATTGCTCATAGCAACTGCTGCCCAGTAAAGCAGAACTGGTGTTGTAGACACTGGCTGGCTGTTGTCAGGCAATAGAGTGCCAATATATTCAGCAGCCAGATAGACAGAGCTTAGCAATCCAATAAGCCTGCTTGGTCAGGGTGAAGCAGAAGCAAAGTCAAATGTCAGTCCAAAGGTCAAGAATCCAGTGTGCAGCAAGGTCACACAATCCAAAGGTCAGAGAAAGCAGGCAGATGGTGAGCAGGGAAATGTAGCGCACATGAAGGAAAAGATCAGTAAACACATGAATTGTTTCTGGCGTTGGCCCACTGCCCTCTGCCTTCCTTAAAAAGGCTAGAACCAACTGGCTCTCATCCCATCCTGATTACCTCCTGGTGCTTATGTCTGCTTCTCCTCCTTCATTACTGCTGTTCACCTGAAGGAACTGACTCCTGGCCCATGACAACTGGGGGCGTTTATGATTGTGGCAATAGTGCCATGCTCTTGAATACACAGGGATTGTGAATATGAATCAGATAGAGATACATAGCTCTAAGTTATGCACCCATAACTGTGACAGTGAATTCCAACCATAATTATTTAATTTTCTGTTTGTCAAATGTAACCACAAGTAACTTTAGTTACTTTTTTAAAAGAGCTAAATTTACAAGCCACTGGCTGATAGTATAAAACAGTCTCAACCCATTGTAACGTTAACACTCACAGCAGAATATGACATATGATCACATGGCACAGCCAGTATTATTCCTCCTGTACCATATCCCCAAAAGTATAAAAAAACAAATAAACAATTACTGAAAGTAGCAGCAATAGTAATAGCAGGTGTATTTTTATACTGCTTATCAACTAAGTGCTCTGTAAGTGGTTTACAATGTGTTAGCTAATTGCCCCCAACAAGCTGGGTACTCATTTTACCGACCTACGGAAGGATGGAAGGCTGAGTCAACCTGGAACCCAGTGGGATCGAACTCACAACCTTGTGGTTGCGGTACCGGCGTTTAACCACTGCACCACCAGGGCTCTGTAAAGTTAGATCACATCTCCACAAATATTTAAAAAGTTATTGAAAGTTATGCTAACACTATAAGTGGAGTGAAGTTGCCCCTAGTTATATTTCATCATAATACAATGTGGTTATGGCTATGTGGGGCTATCCATAGAGTTACACAAAAACTGCAGCTAGTGCAAAATATGGCAACTGGATTGCTGTTGGGGACATCACAGAAATAGGAAATTTATTGGAAAAACGCTGTTTTTGTTTAGCTTTACAAGTGAACTTCAGTACGTGGAGGGTTTGCAACAGGTATCCTACTTTTGACTGTCACATCGAGAGGGGTATGGGGATATCAATCCACTGCATCCCAGTTAACAAGATGACAGACTCCCATGGCTCACAACAACTGATAACTGATAGGTCAGCATTGAAGAGTGTCATATTGTAAGATGTAACTAAGGTAATTGCATAGGTAAGTAGCTAATATAGAATACGGGCCACTATGTCTACTGCTCCAAAATGGGGGTTTTTCAATTACAATAGTTTACAGAACCCTAGTGACCTCTCATAGAACCCCAGCCACCTCTCATGGAAACCCCATGTTCCAGGAAACCCTGATCTTGTATATTATTTGGGGCAGTCTGCAATTAACCTTGTTTTCACACTGCTGTGCACTTGAATAATTAAACTTTTTTTCCTCCCCTCCTCCTCCCCCTCTCCTCTTCTTCCTCTTCTCCCTCCTATTTATCTATCCTATTTTACTTATATACCCAAAGCAGGATAAGTGCAGAGAAGACTGGGCTTGTTAGATACATGACTGTTAAACTGAGGACTGTTAAACGAATTGAATATAAGATCCTTGGCTCCTGCATACAAAACATGTGCTTTGTCACTGGTCTCTGCAGACCACACTTTACCAGGATTGGGAAGTTAGAAAGAACGCAGAGATTCAGTTGTGCAGAAAAATGTTCTGCATATGGCTCAGAGACTCATGAAAAGTTCAGATCAAGAATTTTCCACCCTTGATTCACTGACCAATCATGGTAGCTATCTGCTTACTTTGGGAAAGTGTTCCTCAACCTGACCCCAGATGCATTGGATTTCTGCCATTTCCACAAAATAGAGTATGAGTTTTGAATTCCACATAGGGAAATTCTAAATTCTAGATTGGCAACTTCAAAAAGAAAAGAGAGCACTCTTTAAGGGTCTAATAACAAAACAGGCTCATCTGATGTCAGCTGTGACAGCCTCCATGATATTCTCTATAAATCTCATGGTCTGGCCTGATACCAACGGTTATAAATTAGTTAATCATTGAGGCCAGAATTCACAAAGGTGGTTACATATTCATATTTATAACCACTTCTTTAGGGAATATACAGGGTCAGTGAAAGTCCCCTAGTCCCTACTTACTGGGCAGAAGCTGCTGTGATCAATTTTTCTATGTAATTTCCCAGCTCAAGTTCTGACTATATGAATCCTGTTATTATCCAGTGTTTTTGGAGTTTGCTAAACAAATAAAGTGATAAAATCCTCATCTTGTGGATCTATAAAGAATTATTCAAACACCCCCAGCATGGTCATGTCATCAAGCTGTTCTTGTTTTTAAACATATACAACGGAGGAGGGGGAGGACTCCAATGCTCAACAAGTAGTCACTCTCATAGTTTTTCAAGCAGAGGCACAATATTGCTAACTGCATTGTAGGTCACAGTGTATCTAGTAAAATACTGACAAAATGGTTTTGTTAATTTCTTCTTCTTCTTCTTCTTCTTCTTCTTCTTCTTCTTCTTCTTCTTCTTCTTCTAGGTCTTCTTGAAATTCAAGGCCATTTCTGCACTACTCTATTATAGTGCTATTATTCCACTTTCAACATTCTGTGGAATCCTGGGGTTTGCAGTTTAGCGAGGGGCATTTAGAATTCTCAGGCAGAGAGCTTTTTGGCCTCAGGAAACTACAAACCCCAAGATTCCATGGGATGTTGAAAGTGGAATAATAGCACTACAGTTTACTGCAGGAATGGCCCAAGTCTGCTTTCTAGCTTGGCGTATAAATAAATGAGCAGGACTTTACTTATCTGCCAAGCTCCAGACCACTTCCTTTCAAGGAATTATCTTCCTTCTTCTGCTTATTGGGCTGACTCAGTAGTTTTACCCTTGCAAAAAGTTAGTTGGAAAGAGCTTTCTGCTTTGTACATATTTCTGACTCACATTTTTGTGCTCCCATGTCTCCTAGGAAAACTAGTTATTTTAAAGATGATTTATAGTTCACAGTTCAACTGATTGATTGCTGGAGTGTTTGCATTCTGATATAAGCAATAACCAGGTTTTGTACCTTCTCTATGTGATGGTTGTTGTATGCTCATTCTCAATGCTGATCTATTATTCAACTCATTTATGAAAGTTTGTTGTTGTTATGTGCTTTGAAGAATAGCTACCCTCTCACAATTTTTCTTTGCAAGATGTATTCAGAGGAGGTCTTACATTACCTTCCTGTTGGGCTGAGAGAGTGTGACTCACCCAAGGTCACCCAATGCATTTCCATGGCAGAGCAGAGATTCTCCCAGAATCATACTCTCTCACTTAAACCACTACATCATGCTGGGTCTGTTTTTAAGCTTAGTCACATAAATAAATTGTGTGTGTGCATTTAAACAAATTAGCATGAGTGGGATTGAGTTAATAGCGACCTTTTGGATTGGCCCATGTTCAATTCAAGCTCTATCCAGGTTATCATAACTATTGTCCTGCTGAGTGCAAGTCAGCCTCCAGCCTCTACATTTTTTTTCTATTCCAGGGACTGGTGCGTAAAAGGCATGCCCTTAGAGAACTTAAGAATCCTGAGACCAAAATTTGTTTTGAGTACTAGAACTGAATAGAACTCACACTCCTAGCCTCTCATACAAAAATCTACTTCTGATTAGTCTAAACTTTTTTCATTTCAGCAGTACGATTTGGAGAAAGAGACTCATTTTGTTGCCATTTTTGTTAAAAATACAAAGTGTTAGAAAATCTTGCCAGTCCTTGCCAATCAAACTACCCAGAGAACTCCCATATGCCTAGACCCCGTTTCTATGTATCCACAGCCTGAGAGAAACCCCACTGCAAAGTCGTATAAAGAGCCCCGACAAAATTAACACGACAAAAGCTTTTAAATAAATTCGTTAACCCAGCTCTGTTCAGTTCTGTACACAAAACAAATCTCTGCACTCAGAATTCTTTAGTTCTCTAAGGGGATGCATTTTTACACCGGACTCTGGAATTGAAAGAATGTGGAAGCTGGCAGCTAGCTTGCACTCAAAAAGACAATAAACAATTAATTCACTGAATACAGGTGTCTTACATTTATTCAACAGGCTGGTGACCAGAGCACAGTCAAAAAGCAGAAATTGTTGAAATGAGGAACCAGTCTTTTTTTTAGGTTCAAGAGAAATACGGTAAAATAAAAGAAAATAAAAAAAATAAAAAAATGATGATGAATATATCTTCTGTAAGAGATGTGTAACAAGATGCACTGTTTAGACCCTTTCATATACAATCAGAACTCACAGATTTGACTTGTAGTCAAAAGAATGGACCATGAATCAAATATGTGGGTTCTGATTGAACGAGCAGATTATCAAAAAATAGATGATGCCTGCACTCAAAAGAGGTGAGAATCCTCACCAGGAACAGACAGATTCTTGCCTTCTGGAGCTTACATGACCTTTGCTGACAAAAGCTTTTGTTCCAAGAGGATATGCTGTATGCCTTGGCCAAGTCCTTGTTTGACTCGGAATCATTCATAGACACAAACTGGCAGATACTCTATTTTATTTCCTTTGCTTTAAAGCCTGTAATACTAGTGTTACCTTGACTGAAGCTCACAATTTTCTGCTCACTATAATACACTATATTCAAAATGCATTAATAGCATTACATGATAAACTGGTGTAGAATCATTTCAACAGCTTGTTTGTGCAAGGCAATCAAACAATGATAACTTGCTGCACACTATCAAGGGGCTGGAAAGTATATATACAATGTTGATTTGACCCATAGGCCAGGTTCCTATATGGCACAGTGTTGCACAATAGTTCCATGTGGAGAACTATGCTGCAGCTGCTCATTCAACTTACTGGTGAACTACTATTTCCCCCACTCCTTAGTAGCTGGTGGAGAGCAGAGGAGAAAGGAACAGAGAACTGCCTGGAGATATCCTCATAGCCAGATACGATAGGGTTGCATCATCTGGTGGCCAGCAAAAGTCTTTATGGATGATGCAATTATTTTGCTTCTGGCTATGAGTACACAGCCAGATGCTTCTCTGATCTCCTCCTCATTCTCCAACTGCCAAAGAATTGCTGTGGGGACTGCAGTGGCTCAATATTAAGTCTGGGGGTATATCTTTGGTTGTTGCAGAGGGAGGAAGAGTGCGATATTGTCCAGGCAACACAGCTGAAGAGATATAGTTTTCTCTCCAGGTAAATAAGGGGTTAATGAGGTGCTGGGTTTAAGCTACATTTATTGGGGTCAGCATCACAAGGAGCAACGGAAATCATGAGAGACAATTGTCCAGTCAGCAAGGCCAGCTGGGAGGCAAAATGAGAAGCTTCCAGATGCTTTGAACAAGCAGTTATAAACAGCCTCAAGAGACTATGAGGCAGGAGAGAGACAAACGGACAAAAAGAGAGTCAAAGAACAAAGTCTGGTTGCAGACTAGACAAAGCACGTCCAGACTCCTGGCCCTCATCCCTTCCCAGCATCCAGACATCACATTGTGAGCAGAACAGGAATGCTTAGCTAGCCACATTAAGAAATTATGTTCTTTTAAACCTCTGGCTGAAATGACCTAAGTTTGTTGGTTACTTTGTAACTGCTGAAGTAATGCCTGAAGGAAGATGCATTCATGAATGATATACCTTTTTTGTCAATGTAGATTGCTTGGTTAGGATGAAAGCTTTCCTTTTTAAGATTGCCTCTGTCCACACTCTCTTCATGTGTCTTTGCTTGGTACATGTGTTTGAACATGCAGATAGGAGTCTTATCTCCCACATGGGGGGTGGCAAGGGAAAAGCCTCTGCAGAGTCAGAGGTGCAAGTCTAAAGCAATTTCCCCAGCAACTTCCCACTGATATACATAGGGATTAAATCAATGTATGGTGGCAGCCTAGGTGATCTTCCTACTTCCATCTCCTGCTCAAGAACAGGAGACACGACCCATGTAAGATCCCTGACAAAAGGAATACCAGCCTCTACAGCAGTAGCATCAAAAAAGATATACGCAGGCTTGAAACGGGATTAGAACTGTGCATGCCCCAAACTGGATGCCAGCCAATGTATAGATAATTGGAAGCTAATTTCTTGCAGTTTGTCACAAGCATTGCTTGCTGGATGCTAAGTGGTAGATAGGCAGCCCACTACTGTTTATTTGTTGGTCACAACTGTGCAAGAAATTGGTACTAGCATATGAATTGTTCACGGACACTGAGAACCTGACATATTCTTGAAGGCGTTACATTACTGAATGTATAATAGATTTGAACCCTTCATCCTGCATCTTAATATTCCACATAAAAGATGAGTTTCTTGATAAAAGTATATGAACTTAATTATACTGTTCTTTTCTGATCTCTCCTCGCCTATTTCTAAGCCTCAGAAGTAGGGAAGGCTTTTATTGTTTCACTGTTCTGGAAGCTTCTGGAAGGAACAGAAACTTTTAAAAGCTCCAGCACAACCCAGTACGACTGTCACCCAGGGCATGGAATGAATTGGTACACTAAGAGAACTTGGTTATTCTATCATGACCTGGGAACCTTCATGTCAGAGAGAATAATATGATAACTTTACATGCTATAAAGTATCATCTTCATCCATTATGTTCATTTTTTTAACACCAGTGACTTGTTCTGGTCTTTGATTCTCCTTGATGAATATACATGTCAAGACATTTGTTCATTCCTGAGTTCTGTGGAGGACAACTGGTGGTGTGTGTGTGTGTGTGTGTAAATTTCTATCATACTTCTTTGTGACTATCAGAATAACAGAGAAGGTGCACAGCTGATATGCACTCCTTAAGCTGGCAGCCCTATCTTTCCTGCAGTACTTAAGGAACTCTAAGTACTTTATCTACTGCACAGTACTGAATTCTAAAAACCACACCCGCTTGAAGTTACAACCCTGTAGTGTTTGAGGGTGGACACTCTTCTTATGGAGACCACTGAAAGACAAGAACTTAGGAAAAAAATTTTTTGGGGGGGTAGACTATAACTCCCACAATCATGGCCAATGACCAACCATAATGTCCAATCATTGCTTTTCTAAGTACTGAAAAAGACAAATTTCTGCTTTTCCAAGGTCTGCAAGAGACTCCTTAAAGAGGGACAACTGCTTCATTCTCCTTAATCACTGCAAGCCAAGCCAGAATGCCTCACCATCGAAATAAATGTAACTGAAGTTCAGAGCTTGGGAATGTTACTTTGTTGAACTACAGATCTTTGAAACTCTCTTTTTGTTGCATTGCGGCACTCAGAGTGAAATGGCACATTGGTTGGAGGGTTCTCTGGCTCTTTCTGCAGCATCATTCGATCCCTCAATGGGGACGGCAGGAGGACAGGACCATGACAATGCTTCTGCATGATGTTGTTGTGGTCCTGTCCTTCTCCCATCTCCAGGCAGTGTAATCGCAGAGTAAATCATAGACGGGTTTTCCCCATCAATGACATGTGAGTGCCCCACCATCCCAGACTTACCTGTCTTGTGGAAGCCACAGAAGCTCAATGGCTGCACTTCCTGCCCCAGTGCAGCGTGGGAAAGTACCTGACTGTGCTGCAGAAGGAAGAGGCATAACCATTGGGCTCCCTTCTGCAGAGAGTCAGCAAGTGTAGAGGGGAGTGCTCCCGTCGTGCTCCCCTCTCGGCGGAGTCGCTGCAAGGATCCCCACTGGACAATTTCAGGAAAAGGTAGAGTATGGAAAGGGCCTCTGAGTCGTAGGAATTGGCTCAAGCTTTAGAATCATAGACCAGAATCCTGCATCAATTTATAAGTAATTAAGTACTTAACTAAGTAACCTCTCCTGGCTTGACCCTTCCCAACTTGATAGACGTGTCATTGAACCATGCTGTGATCATTGGCAGCAGAGATCTCCTTCTTCCCATGCAGCTGACACCTAGTAAAGTAGGTTGGGGGAGAGGGAGGAGTAATGACTATGTCAAAAGTGTCAAAATGATGACCAAGTAGAGATCATGAAGACAAATCTGTTTCATGTTCACAATCACTACTTAGTCACAATTTTGATACTCTTGCCATGATCTTAACTCACTTTCCAACTCACTTTGCCAAGCATCAGCTGCATGGGCAGTTGCAATCTGCCAATGATCAGAGCATAGTTGAATGATATTTACATTAGAAAATACTTAGCCCATTTCCGCACTAGCCTGTTCTAGCGCTATGATTCCACTATCAGCATCCTATGGAATCCAGGAGTTTGCAGCTTCGGGAGGGGCAAGCCGGCTGGCCCCTCCTGAAGCTGAAAACCCCTGGATTCCATAGGATGTTGAAAGGGGAATCATAGCGCTAGAACAGGCTAGTGTGGAAATGGGCCTGGTATAAGCTTTTTCTTTACAGGCTACTCAGTCACCTTCACTGAGCTCCCACCAAGGAGGTGGCAAACAGCATTTGGAAGATTCAAGGGTTTGAAGAGCTAATGGCCTCAGTCCTACATCCTCTCAGTGTAATGTAAATATTGACATTCAGTCCTATGCTACCACCCCCCATGTACTGAAAAGCCCCTGAGCTGCCCCTTACAGCCATTGAATGGTTTGCAATGAGCACGCAGGCTTGGAGAAAAATTTGGATACATCCCCATAGCCAGATGCAAAACGATGGCATCAGGATTGAGATCTACTGGGATCCTCCTTGGATCACAACACTGCTGTGATCATTTAGCATCTGGCTATGGGGAGGTATCCAGATGTTTCTCTGAGCCTGCCTACTTGCTGCAAGCCACAAAATGGCCTTCCAGGGAAATGTCAGGGACTTTTCAGTGAGTTTGGGAGCTTTGGGCACTGCAGAGGGAGGAAGGGAATACCACCCATTGCAGCACCGGAAAGTTGATATCTGCATGTATAACAGAAAGATACACATGTGGATGTTCCAAACAAAATTCCAACCTGTAACTCCCAGGATCTTCCAGCTAACATGAGCAGTGAGGATTCTAAGAGGTAGAGTATTAAAAAAAAGAAGTAACTTTCCCAACTTTAGCAAGGCTCCCACTCTGGTTTTTGATTCACACTGATCTCATCCCCAAACAGGACCATTTCGTAGCCAGATTGCCCATTTTGAGAACATACCAGAAATTAAATGGATGAATTGAGGCTATTGCTCAGCAACACTCCTCTCCCACAGGGATATGCTAGACTGACCAGTTCAGCTTCAACCCAACCTACACATTTGCCAATGCCTGCCTGCCAAAGCAGAGGAGTCCAAGCATTACATTTTTTTAAAAAAAGCTTCCCCCACCCCCAGATGTACAAGTAGTACAGCTTCTGTTAAATTATACTAGGCCAAATGGAACTATCACAAAATGTGTAGCTGCTCTATCTACATGTAAGAGTCTCCTTCCATCAGACTCAGCCTGTGCAACAGATTTTCAAGAAGTGCTGATAAAAATTACCCCTTCAGGGATGCTTTTAAGAAAGGGACATTGTGTTGGGAGGGGGATACATACATACGCACATAGGTATGAGAGAAGCATAATTTATTTCAAAAAATCATTGGCTCATATGCAGCATACATCAGACATGGTTCAATCTCACTTTGTCAAGTAAAAGAAGCAGATGGGATAAGCAGGACCTTTAATAATTCTAACCAACAGCTAATGGTAATGGGTTTTTGTTCCAAAACAAACAGTTCTGCATTGCAGGCACTTAAGGGGTAAGTGGCATGCGTTGAGGGTATATATAGAATCATGCACATACTCACAGCCACTTGAATACTTTGTTCTGCTCTAGGTTTTATTACACCCCATAAACAGCATCTGTTAGCACATGCTTGTGAATGTTTGTTTAACTTACTAACCTCTGTTTTGAAGTAGGCTCATGTGAGATTTTTAACAACGGTGTCATGAAATTTCTTCTGCGTCTCTTTAAATGGTTCACATTAATTACACAGGTCTGGCAGACAAATGTGTAGTACACTAGAAGGCCATTGAAATCAAGACCAAGGAATCAATGTTTTCTAAAAGTCAACAGTGCTGTTTATTCTTATTGCCCAGCCACCACCAAATCACTCCTTTTGTGCCACTCAACAAACTCCCCATTGAAAAATGAAAATGCAGACAGGCATGTCTACTGGCTATGACAGGAAGCTCAATGTCTAGAACATTTGATTGCTTTAACAAGTTAATTGGCTCTACAAGTTTGGAGCATAAATTGTTGGCATCTAACATGTGCACTTTTCACTCCTTCCTCTCTAAGAAGACTGACTATCAAGGTGGAAAATGGGCACAATCAGAAGATGTCTGTGTACTTCTGGAATATGCACTTATGAGCTTCTACTGCACATTCAGCAGAAGTTTCATTAGTTGTTTTCAGTGCAAAAATCACCATTATCCAGACCATGCAAGTTACTTTGTGGACTATAAATCCTGGAATATCCCAGCCAACAGGGCCACTGGCTATACAGCTGGAGGACTGTGGGAAAAGTACCTTTTTCCAAGTTCCATCACTACCAAAGTTATAAGAGAGAAACATGTTGGCTTTAAAAAACAGCTGGCATGTTAATGTTATTGAATTACAATGATGTTAAGTTGGACTTTTATGGTTACTGTGTTGGTCAGAATTCTGTTCTGACCGTGTAAGAACCCAGACTTCCCCCTAAACTTCAAAACAATCCCCTAACACAGCCATTTCTATGCTGTCAGAGGGTGGGGGAAAAGTGAGGATGCTTCCAGTTGTTTTCTTGTAACTGGGTGCGCTGCAAGGCTGTCATCTGCAGACTTCCCAAGGACCCCTGGAGGTCTCTGCAAATGCCTGAAACAGCACCTCCAGCTACAGGAAAATAGCTGGGCATGACTCTACTCTTTCCCCCACTCTCTGACAAGAAGGAAATAGCCATGTGGGGTTGGCTTACAAGGTGAGGTATTGGGAGATAGCATCTTTAGACATATCTATAGAGACACAGTTCCATGGTGCATGTAGTCTGCTGAAGCAGAATCCTGACCATTTAAAAAAAATTCAGTGGGAAGAAAAATCTTTTCTGTAAAGTTCTGAGACTTTTTTCCAAGACTATGGCACAATAGAAGTCCTGTTCAGGTGCTATGCCTACATAACATAGTGAAGTGTGAATATGAGAGAGAAAAGACCTTGCAAATCAGAACTGTTTAGTAGGTAGGACTGAAGGGGGCTTCTGTCCCTGTTTGCTTGAACATGATTAGCACCTCTAGAAAGTTTGGGTACCCAGAAAGATCAGGGTCCCCAACTGTATGGAGGTTTCTTATGTCCAAGGGAACACAGGTAAGAACCCCCTTCAGACTGCCCTGCTCAATGGGCTGGGTAATTGGAAGTCAAAGTTTACATATCTGAGTAGCCTGGGATGTGGAAACATATGCATCTTTGCACGGACCTTGGAAAGTTTTTTTTTTTCTTTACTACAACGCCAAGAATCCCTGAGCATTATGGCTCACTGAACATACTGGCTGAAGTAGTCTGGAATTTGTAGTCCAGAAAAGTAATCTTACCTGTCTTGATAATTCTGTTCATGCCCTCTGTTCTGTCATAAAGCCTTAACAGGCTTTTGTTTGGAAGATAATGTATTCAGGTAAGTGATTGTCCTCAATGTTGTTGAATGTGTATGGAGAGAGACAAACAGAAAACCATAATTTCACAGCTATTATCTACTGAAGAGCTTGAAAGAGAGCCTTACAGCTCCTATACTGAGAGAAAGGAGGCATGCAAATATTATAAATAAAATAATGAATAATAAATAAAAAATTTTTGGACTAAAACTCTCCTCTCAAGACAGTTTCTCATAGCTGAGGTCCAAAAAAGTAACTTTTTGTAGGTCGACCCTATTATCTCTAAGCAGAACTAGGCAAAGAGCATGTAAACTGCTTTATCATGTTTTTTTTTAAAAAAAATCAAACTCCTAAATGGTATCTAGAATCTATTTATTTGTAAACCAACAAAATATTAGTTTTAAGTGTTTCAGCAACCAATTAGCATTGACTCTTGAGCAAGAAAAGCACAACACTAATTTAAATCATTTTTCCTCTAAGCAATTTACATAACTGGTTTCAATATGCCACAATGGCTCAGGCATGCAGTCACTATTATGGTAAATTCTCAACTGCAGAAGGCCAACCCGTTTTGAAAGAGGGAAGTTTGTCTGTAATATATCTCAACCTAGGCTTATACTGTGGGGACTGTCATAATGAAGCAACGAAGTGTCTTTCTGCTCCCCACCATTTAGATTGCTCTGATATAACTGTGGAAACAGGTGTGGCTTTGTATCCCACATATACAGATATCACAAGTGAGCCTGATCATAATTCAGACAACATTGCTTTCAAAATTGCAAGTGGGAGTCAGATAGCGTAAGGCAGTGTAAGGTCAACAGGTTGCCATGTAAGATGCATGAAATGAACAGGTTGCTTACCTGTAACTGTGGTTCTTTGAGTGGTCATCTGTGCCCTCATACATTAGGAGCTTTCGCGCCTGCGCGGTAGCGTTCGGAAGATTCTAGAGCTTGTTAGCTTTGGAGGGAACCCCTCCCCCATGCCGGTGCTGCACATGCTCCTCCCGCCGACTAACGGTCTCTCCTCAGTTCTGGTCCGCTGAAGCAGATCGGACCTGAAAAAGAGGGGAAGGCAGGGCGGGGATGTATGAGGGCACAGATGACCACTCGAAGAACCACAGTTACAGGTAAGCAACCTATTCTTTTTCTTCGTGGTCTCTGTGCCTCATACATTAGGAGACTGTGTAGCTTACCAGTAGGATGGTGGGTCAGGTCCCAGATCCTAGAGGACAGAAGACAGCAAAGCACGTCCAAACTGGGCATCTCTCCTGGACCGGTAGTCAAGCTTGTAGTGGTGCACGAAGGTCGACGGCTGGGACCAGGTCGCCACACGGCAGAGTTCCGACAGGTCGATGCCTCTCAGGAGGGCAGCAGATGTTGCCACGGCCCTGGTGGAGTGGGCCCGAAGCAGGTCTGGCGGAGGCTTCTTGGCAAGCTCGTACGCCAGGTGAATAGTCTGTACCACCCACTTAGAGAAGCGCTGGGTGGATACCTTGTGGCCTCTCCGGCGCCTGCCATAACAAACAAATAGGTGGGGTGTCTGTCTGTAGGCCACAGTCCTGTCTTTGTAAAAGGCCAGCGCCCGACGAACATCCAGGGAGTGGAGGGACCGCTCCAGAGGTGTCGTCGGGTCAGGATAGAAGGCTGGCAGGATGATGTCCTGGCTCAGATGGAAGCTGGACACCACCTTCGGCAGGAAGGAGATGTCAGGCCAGAGGACCACCTTGTCCCGATGAAAGACCAAGTATGGTTCATCGTACCGTAGGGCCGTCAACTCTCCCGCCCACCTGGCAGAGGTGACGCCCACTAGGAATGCGGTCTTCATCGCGAGCAGCCTGTCGTCTGTCGTGGCCATGGGCTCGAAGGGCGGCCTCATCAGCTGGGACAGCACCAATGACAGAGACCACGGCGGTAGCGGCGGCGATACCGGCGGGTAGAGGTGCTGCAGGCCCTTCAGGAACTGCTTGATGGTACCGTCCCTGAAGAGCGTGGCCGATGGGGATCATGGTAGCTGGTATGCCACGATCGCGGTGAGGTAGACCTTGAGCGACGGGAAGGCCAGGCCCTGTTGCTGGAGATGGAGGAGGAAGTGGAGCACGGTACGCAGGGTGACAGGCGATACCGGCTCTCGACGTTCCTCGGTGAAGGCCACGAAGCGCTGCCACTTGTAGTGGTAGTTCCTTCGTGTGGACTCCTTCCTGGCCGTGGTCAAGACATTCCTGATGGCCAGGTCGTCTAGGGCGATATCCTCCAGGCATGGAGGGCCAACACCAGCAGGTCCGGGTGCAACACCAGTCTGTCGGAGTGGGACAGCAGGTCCAGTACCGTGGGAAACCTGAGAGTCCTGCCCCAGGTGGCCTCGATCAGGGGTCCGAACCAGTGCTGCCTCGGCCAGTATGGTGCCACGAGGATCGCGTCCACCCGGTCCGCGATGATCTTCGCGATCATGCGGCCCAGGAGTGGAAACAGAGGGAAGGCGTAGATCAGCCCTTCGTTCCACGGAAACTGGAACACGTCGCCGATGGAGTGGCGATCGTGGCCGGCCCTCGAGCAGAACAGGCGGCACTTCGCGTTCTGGCTGGTCGTGAAGAGGTCGATGGTTGGCTCGCCCCATTGGTCCCGAAGCATCCGGAAAGCCTCGTCAGACAGGGACCACTCGTGGTGCCCTGCTGAGGGCGTCGGCTGTGGTGTTCTCCTGCCCCGCCAGGTGAACCGCCACAGGATATATCCGGAGTGGGTCGCACCAGTTCCAGAGGTCGAGGGCGATGCCCAGCAGCATGGTGGAGTGCGTCCCTCCCTGCCTGTTCAAGTAGCATACCGCCGTCATGTTGTCGGTGAGGATCAACACTGTGTGGCCCGTGACCAGGTGTCGGAACGCTCTCAGGGCCTTGTGGATCGCCAGCAGCTCGAGAGAGTTGATGTGGAGGAACAGCTCATCGTCCATCCACCGGCCTCGGACCCGGAGATCTCCGGTGTGCGCTCCCTAGCCGAAGAGCGAGGCATCCATCGTTACCGTGACTGACGGCCTGGGTTCACGGAATGGCATGCCTGACAGGAGGTTCCTGTACGACTGCCACCACAGGAGCGATCGGCGTACCTGTTGGGGCAGGCGGTATCGGCGGCGCTGGTCGTCCCAGAGTGGATCGAAGGCCCTGACGAACCAGTGCTGGTGCGGCCTTGTGCGTAACCTGGAGAGTTAAATTACAGCAGTGGTCAAGGTCATGTAGCCGAGGAGCTGTTGGATCCTCCTCGCTGACATCGTCGAGGCCTCGAAGGCAGTGGACGCTGCCCGACAAAGCGTCCGCGCCCTTTCGTCCGGTAGGAAGGCCCTCGCCGATACTGAGTCGAGGGTCGCCCCGATGAAGTCGAGAACCCGGGTGGGCTCAAGATGGGACTTCTTGGGGTTGACCCTGAGTCCGAGCCGAGTGAGAAGAGAAAAAGTCTGATGAATGTCCCTGTACAGTTTCTGTTTGCAGGACGCCACCAATAGCCAATCGTCCAGGTAAGGGTAGACGGAGACGCCCTTCGTCTGCAGGAAGGACACGACCGGAGCCATGCACTTGGTGAACACCCGTGGTGCATTGGAAAGTCTGAACGGCAGCACCCGGTACTGGTAGCTGGTGCCGTCGATCGCGAATCGAAGGTATCTCCTGTGCTGCGGGCGGATCGAGATGTGGAAATAGGCGTCTTTGAGGTCTATGGACGCAAACCAGTCCCCTCAGTGAAGGAAGGGGAGGATCGACGGCAGCGTGACCATCTTGAACCTCTTGGGGCGGATGTATTCGTTCACCCCTCGGAGGTCTAGGATGGGCCGCAGGGATCCGTCCGCCTTCGGCACTGTGAAGTACCTCGAGTAGAAGCCAGCGGTCTTGGCTGAAGGCGTGAGCCTCTCGATCGCTCCCTTCTCGAGGAGGGACTGGACCTCTTCCAGTAGAGCCGAGCTGGCCGGGGTGGAGTAGTAGACACCCCGTGGTGGAATATCCTGGAACTCGATGGCGTACCCCAGGCGGATGATGGTAAGTACCCAGGAGTCCGCAGTGATCTCCCGCCAGCAGTCGAGGTGCCTGGCCAGGCTCGGGTGGTGGAACAGTTCTACCGGAAGGGCGAAGGATGGCACGGGTGGAGTCCTGCGAAGGCCGTCAAAACCGGGACTTCGCTCCGGAGGACGACTTCTTGGACGACGAAGATGGGCGTCGTCTGGGAAGCCTCCTTGAAGGCGAAGATGTCGACGGCCTTGACGCGGTCGACCGCAGGGACCGCAGCTGGTACGCCGATGATGAGGAGGACCTTCTCCACGTAGGCCTCGGCTGGAAAGAGCAGCGAGACTGGGCAGGCTGATTGATGCCCATCTTCTTCGCTGTCAGCCGGGCCTTGACGAGGTGATCCATGGCCTCGTTGGTGGAGGCGTGGAAGAGCCCTTCGCTGTCGAACGGAAGGTCTTCAATCCGTCAACGGCTGTCCTCATGAAGCCCAGAGGACCGGAGCCACGCGTGGCGTCAGAGGGCTACGGCACCGACCATAACCCTCGAGGTAGCCTCCACGGCGTGCCTCAAGGTGGCGATCTGCTGTTTAGCCACCGCAACGGCCTCGCCAAAGATCTGTGTGGCTGAGGCGCGTGACTCCTCCGGCAGGTCAGCAAGGAGTGGAGCGAGTCGGTCAAAAAGGTTCTGACGGTAGGCTGCGAGGCATGCCATCGTGTTCACCATCCTGGCCACCAGGGACGATGTCGAATAGAACCTTCGGCCAAAGGCATCGAGCTTCCATCCTTCACGGTCCGGAGGGGTGGTATGCGCTAAATTGTCTCCTTTCATTTTAGCCGACTTGACCACAATAGAGTTCGGTACAGGATGATTGAAGAGGAACTCCGCGTTCTCCTTCCGGGTCCTGTACAGATGCTCTAGCCTATGTGGGATAGGCTGTGCTGATGCCGGCTTCTCCCACGGCTGCTTCAACGCTTCCACCAGGGTTGGTAGGAACGGCAGCAGTGCGGTCGATGGTGGGCGGGCTTCCAAGTACTGGAAGACCGGGTCCTGGGCTTGTGGAGCAGGTTCGGTCACCTTTAGGCCAAGGGCTGTGGCCATCTGGAGGAGGATCGCAGAAAACTGGCGTACGTCCTCCGGTGCAGACTCCGGGCCTGGCTCCCCGAACCCCAGCGGTGGGGATTCGTGAGAAGAAGGGGTGGACTCAGCAGAGTCAGATTCCAAGTCATAAGAGTCACCGGATGGTGATGGCGACCTCTCCGCCTCCTTCTCCTCAGCCGGCCTACGGGCCGGGGGTGCCAGGGTGACTGCTGGAGCTGCAGGCTGCGTCGGTACCGGTGTGGCCAATGTCGTGGCCGGTATCGGAGTCACCTGCAGGGGCACGACCGCGGGCCTAGGACAGTGTGCCGCCTGCGTGGTAGAAGTCACAGCTACCACTGGCTGGGCCACGGTGGGCTGTGGCGTCGGGCGGGTAGCTGTGGCCGTCGTCCGCGGGGGTGGAGAAACAGCCCTGTAGCGGGGTGAGGGCTCCCGGGACCGACGGTGACTCGGCGAACGACGCAGCGGTGACCTTTCATAGTGGGGGTAGTGAGCCTCCTGCGGTGGCGAGCGAACCGGCAACGAGGTGACCAGTACCTTGGATCTGGATGGTACCAGTCCCTGTATGACGGCGAGTAAGAATAGTATGAGCCGGCTGGCTCGTGCCACACCTGCTCCTGGGTGTACCTTCCTAGGTAGGCAGGAGAGTAGGTGCTCTCACCTGAGCGACGTCTCTCCAGGCGCATCTCCCGAGATCGCGGGGATGGAGGCCTGGCCCACTGCTCCGGCGAGCGGGACTCGTCGCGTTGAGAGGCTGGGCGCTGCCTGACCACAGCCTCCTCTCGGCGTTCTGCAGAGGGTGGACGGCGACTCGGCGGAGTGATCTCCGCGATCAGCTCAGGCGGTTGAGGGGGCGAGGCCTGCACGACCTGCTCCTCGTCTGACACCTCGAGGATTTCCTCTTCCTCCGGAGGCTCCTCTTCCTCAGGAAGCTCCATCGGTTGAGGTTCCTCGGTGGGCTGGGTGGGTGGTGGAGTCGGGGGTCGCACCACCGTCGGTGAAGAGCACCGTTTCTCCTTTCTCTTCTTCTTCTTCTTCTCCCCCACGCCCTCAATGGCGGGGTGCTTCTTCTGGGCCGCGGTAAGCGGCCTGGAGGAGGAGGAGGCCTGTGAGCCCACAGGGTCCTCACGTGTCCGAGTTGCCAAGATCTTCGGTATCCTCGGCAACTTCATTATCGGTACTGAGCCCGGTACTGATACCGATGAGGTCGAGGGCATGGCAGCCGCCACTGCTGCCGAAGAAGAAGAAGAGGGCGGGCATTTCTCGGCCATCGTCTCGGGTCTCTGGATGCAAAGAGATTCCTCCCAACAATGGGATTTAAGCCTTGCCTCCCTGTTACGGAGAGTCTGGTGCGTAAACTCTCTGCAAATAGGGCAGGCCTGAACGTTGTGCCCTTCACCCAAACAAATCAGGCACTTAGAGTGTCGGTCAGAGAGAGCGACCTTCCTTCCATAGGAGGCACAGCATTTGAAGAGAGCCGACATAAACCGGAGGCAAGGCAAAGAAAGCAAGAGTCCGAGAACACCAAACACAGTCCGAGATCCGAAATCGTCGTCAAAGCCAGAAAAGGGTCAAAACTGATCGAGAAAGTACAAAGCCAAGTCCGAAATCCGAGAGGGGTAGTCAAAAGCCAAATCCGAAGTCGAAAAACACCAAAAGCACAATAGAAAAGCAAGCCAACAAGCAGAACCTTCTGTATGCTGAGGCGGACAAGAAAGAACTGAGGAGAGACTGTAAGTCGGCGGGAGGAGCATGCGCAGCACCGGCGTGGGGGAGGGGTTCCCGCCAAATCTAACGAGCTCTAGAATCTTCTGAACGCTACTGCACGTGCACGAAAGCTCCTAATGTATGAGGCACAGAGACCATGAAGAAGTACAGTAAGACACAGGAAAAATTGTAATGAGAAGAATGGAGAAGAAAAACCACGGGCTGTTGGTGTCCCTCCACTAATGAAAGCTCTTTGGTGTAGTGGAAGGAGCCATTGGCAGAATGAGGAGAGGTGATGTCAGATATTGCCCCTCTGCCCTACAACTTCCAGCCTCATATCTGTTGCAGATGGATGGGGAACTCTTTGGAACAGAGTGGGTTGTGGCAGAGTACCACCGGAAATCACCTGTGTTGCCATTTTGATGATGAATAACTCCATTAGATTAAAAAGCTTCTCATTAGCAAAGAGCTACCAATTGGGTAGAGTCAAAAATAAATAAAATAAAATGCCGTATACAGCAAAATATGATGAAGATATCTGAAGAATACCTTTATTTATCTTCTCAGTTTTCTATTTATTTAGAAAACTACTTTTCCAATACATCAGCACTTTCTTGAGCAGTTACAATTAAAAAAGAGTACAATCTCATATTTTTTTTTAAAAAAAAAAGGTGGGCGGGAAAGAAAGAGAAGAAACCAACATAAAAATGGAAACAAGCTCAATAGATAATGTGTTCCAAAATAAATGTACCATATAAATGTAATCGGCCCAGCAAGATAAGTGTTCACTGGAACAGGAAAGTTCTAACCACTTTTCTTCCTTTTGAAATACAGTAAAAATAATTAAGAGGAAGTGAAGAAATGAGAGCAGCTGAAGGAACTTCCTAAGAGGAAATGTGAGTTTATCAGACAGTGAAAGTTTAATTTCACCTTAACCAGCCTGGACAAAGAGAAAAAAACTATGCTGATTCTTTAGAATAACTGGATTGTGTGAATATTGTAAAAGTTTGCTTTAGAAGCTTCTGCCCATTATTTTGCCCCGACTGTTATTCTCTAGGAGAGATCAAGCCATGGAAGAATAATGCACTAAGAAACCTTCCATTTTAACTGAGGGAGAAAGAAAATATTTTCAACATGCACAGCTGCAACTTACTTGAGCTATTGTCCATGTTAGGAGGGTTAGTGTCTTCAAGGGCTACCTTGACACTTTTTTTTTTTAAGAAAAGAAAAAGAAAATTAATAGAGGCACGCTAGTGGGTCAACCTTAGTTCAGCATTTTTTTTTCAGAGTGGCCTGACAGATGTCTGTGGGAAGTCCATCAGGAGTTCTTGCGTGCCACATAGTACTGCTTTTCATACTGGAGACATCATGACCAACATCCATCAATAGCCATATTTCCCATTGAACAAATAATCTTCTTGAACTGCTGGTTTGTCTTGGTTCTTACAGTGCTTGATACAAAGAACATGGTAGTGTCAACTTAGATGTGCATGGTGTTGCCAGAGTCAGTGGCATAGGAAGGGGGGGCAGAGGAGGTGCTTCACCCAGGTGGCAATGCTTTGGGGGCACCCTGGACCGTAGCCATGCCCCCGCATGCCGTCCATCATGCCCCACACGCTGAGGCCACATCCCCACGCATCATAACCCTGCTCTCACCCCCCCCCACACACACACTCCAAGCTCCACCACTGGCCAGAGTGAAATCTGGCAATGGCTCCTGTACCTTTAACAGTAATATAGAAGACAAGAGTTTCAACAGGTGCTGGTTGTTATCTGTCTGCATGGCAAGCAACACCTGCTGAAATTCCCTGCTCTATGCAACCATCTCAGGTACAGGAGCTGTCTCTAGTTTTTGGACTGGAACTCTAGATGTGGATAAAGAATAGGTCCATCAGTAGCACTTAGCTATGTGACCTAATCATTCAGCTGATAGGTTTAGTGGTAATATGCCCGCATTGGAGGTCAGTCATAAGCATCGTTACATTCTCCTATGGGCTTTCTGGTGGTACCTGGTTAGCCACTGCAGGAAATTTAATGATGAATTGGGCTTAAGATTTCAGATATTGGATGATGGTGATGGTTCATGCTGGATTCAGCATTTTCTATCTGTGCGATTGTGAAAAAAAGTAGGAAACCTATGCCTTTCCAATGTTGCACTGCAACAATCACATCACTCCAGCTGTCATAGCAAGTTGTCAGGGATGTCTAATCTGATGATACCTAGAGATACCTGTGGTAGATCATCCATTTTCTTTCATGCAAACTCTTCTTGTACATCCTTGTAACTGGACTCTTGCAGTAGGCAGCAACACCCTAGAAAACGGGCATATAGCATGCACTCCATGGCCCCCCAAATAGGACATATGAAAATAACTTCCCATAATAGAAAAGTATTTTAAATTGATATAAGGAGGTAAAATGAATGCTAGCCAAGCCAAGAAAGCTGCAATATCCTCAAGTACATCTTGGAGAAAGAAAATGTACTACTAATGCATCATGGTTAGATTTGCACTGAGTTCTAATGGATTTTTGGTGAACTAAGGTTTTGTACATAACTGAGGAACACCAGAATTGCATTTTATCCTTGCTATAAAACTTACACAAATCTTTAATTGTTGCAAAGACATATTAGGCTGCCAAGATGGGGTAAGGGGGTGGAGTTCATCAAATATTGTGCCCCTGTGCAACTTCCTCTATGCCAAATACAGAGCCATCATATATTAGCAGAGGTAGGTTGCAGAGGCCAGGTGAAAAGGCTTAGAAAGCCAGAGGTGGCTCAGAGGGTTCACACTGCTTACCTATGCTGCAGCACTTGTGTATTCTTCAAATAGAAATAATGGTTTTATTTTCATCTCTTTCGTCTTTCTAAGTTTCTAATCAAACCAATACTGAATATTTTTGTTAAATTGAAGAAAACATTTTGAGGCTAGAAACGGGCAGGAACCCAAGTCTTGAATGGCAAAAGCCTGTGGGAAACAGGCCTCAGTTCCAAGAGTTATTTACAAATCTGGTTCCAATTTGTTACATTTAGACAGTTCCTTGTGTCTACATCCCTAAGCATCACCATTTGCCTCCCTGAGCAGGCAAGAAAGTAAACAGAAACCACAAAGAAGTGCTGATCCAAGAAGCAAAATTATTGTAAAATGGATTAGCAGTTTTATCTCCTAGAATGCAGGAAATGATTGCGCTAAGCTAAACTAGTGACATTAGAAATGTGGACAATAGGATGGCTTTCCTTCAAATTGCATTAACTTCTTCAAGTCCCAGGACAAAATGTCTAGGTGGAAGCCTTGATAGGAAGTTGGCATATTTCCAGTAGGCAATTCTTTGAGATCTGCAAGCAAAGCTGAAATAGCTGTTGGAGAAAGCACAAAACCAACAAAGGAAATAAAAAGAGATTGTAGACTTTATCAATATGTGAACTTACTCCTCTGTTTTCCAGCTTCCACAGTTCTGGCCCAACCCTGATTCTGTTTTTGTGCAGAGGGCTGGCTATTTTGCATTTGGGCAAATATCACAATGCAGTATAAGGCTCTTCCAGCAAGTTAGAAATCAGATTGCAGGTTTGGAGCACAACAAAATATCTACAGAAGAGCACACTAGCTGCTTTGATTTGGTTGAAGACTGTAGTAAGAGTCATGCTGAATCAGCCTGAGGTCTTACCAGTCCATTACAAGGGCCAATCAGATGTCTTTGAAAAGCTCCCAAGTTGGAAGGATGCAACACAACACTCCTGTTCAAGTTCCCCAGCAATTAGTACTGAGAAGCATCTGCCTGTGATATCAGAGCTAGTCCAGCCACTGTGACTAGTAGTCACGATGTCCTTAAGCTCCATGAGTTTATCCAGTCTTTTAACGCTATCCAAGCAAGTATACATTTAGTGATAATGAATTCCATAGGGTTAACTGTAATTTAACTAGTTATTTAAGAATTTATAGCTTGTCTAAGCAAGGGAGGAAAAAGCTAACCAAAGCAGCAGTATATATGGGCTGTCTTCTGAAGCCACAGGAGTTTCCACCACCACCACCACCACCACCACCACCACCTAATTTTACCAGTGGTGATAAAAGGAAATGGATGCCTCCTTCCTTCCCTGCCCTAGCTTTTATCATACTTTCCCTGCTTAACAGGATAGAGAATTCTTCTGATAAGAAACCTAAGTCTTGTGCAGATATCGGCCATGTAAACCATACAACTTTGACAAACCGTTCTTAACAGAAAGCCCTAGAACTCATTTTGTGACTTATTAACTCATTCAAACTCATTTTATTTTGATTACGGCAGCAACTGCTTGGTAACAGGTTGACTATATTAAAGAAAAAAGGAACTGCAACACAAAAGGAAGTTATTACCATGAATGATTTATTGGCAATGACTGAGGTAGCATATTGTGTAAGGCAACATGATGACCCAACCCGGTTCCTCTGTATTTCTTGCACAAAAGGCATGTTTGTGGAGGGAAAAAATACATATTTTATCAGTATCTGCAAAAGCTTATTTTATACCTTGTATTCAAATACAATACTCAGAGGAGGACTACCTGATTAAAAAGAAACTAACTGCATGATATATGGAATCACGATAACCAGTGGGAAAATGAAAAGAAGACTAATCTTCATTCTTCTTTCCAGGACTTTTGGTTATACTTCACTGCTCTTCCTAATAAATCCTTGTATGATAGTATTCACAAACATCAAAATACTAACCAGGTACAAGGAGGAACTGAGTCTGAGGAGGAACCGAGTCTGAGAATCTGGGTGTTCATGAGTTGCAGTTGTTCCATGTACATTTTTATGTGTGTGTGATTTTTCAGCCTACGCTCCTTTGCTGCATCCAATAAAGAATCCACATGAAGGAAAAATCTGAGAAAACTGCTTGACTAAAATTCCCACCACCACAAATTCAAAAACACATCCTATTTTTGCATATGAAAAGACAAATACAGACTTAGTATCTAATTACCAACATTTCCCCACTATTACTAAAGCACAGTAATTTCTACCTGCACGCAACGATTTCCAAAAGTACAGGTGTGTTGTGTTGTTTTTGCTTAAAGAGACTAAGGCCTGTGGCACCCTAATGGCTAACAAATGTTGTTACAGTACAAGCTCCATGTCCTGTGCAGTTTGTAAAATTAACAAAGCTTAAGACTACTGTACTGTTTTTCCAGCTCTGGTGATGCTTGTGGGTATTCAGGGACTTTGGAAAGGATTAAAAGAAGGTGAAAAATTACTTATTGTAAATTTAGTCTAGGTCAATGGTTCATAACATTTCGTTTTCCACATCTTTTGGGCTTCAGCTCCCAGTTGTCTAAAGGCAGAATTTCCAATGGTCAGCCATTGTGGAAGATCATGTCCAAAAACATTGTGCAGTCTTTATCTTTTTGCTCAAAAGTCAGGGACTGATTTCTCCTACAGAAAGGAATTTCTTCCCCTCTGAGATTGGCTGGACAAATGCTACTATATCTTTTCCACCTGTACATACTTCTGTGAGTAGACTGCCCCCAGAAGACAAAAAAATAAAAAATTTCTTTCCTTTGCAGACTCCCTCCTCCTCCAAAAAAGCATTCATAGAGTAGTCTTTGTATCTGGGACATCACTTCACAGGGTGGAAGCTTAATCCATACAGAATTACTCTCTGAGAGCTATGGAAAACAGCCTTAACAGCTTGAAAGGAAAAGTACAGCTTTTGAATAGTTAAGAGTGCTCCATCTTCAAAATCTGGACACACAGTAATTAAAAGTTTTTTTTCAGAAAGTGGGGTTAGAAACATCTCCTCACTAATGGATCAAAAGTAGGATATACTGAGAATGGCCAGTGGTGAGCTATGAACTAAGGGATAACTTCTTAGTGTAACAGCCTTCAGAAAGGCAAAGAGTTGTCATTCTGTTCATGGGGACTGATTCGCACCAACTTTGTTTTCAATTATGCCTCCACTCAACCATTCCCTACCCCATCAAATGTCTGGAGATGATTTTGGAGGGCACACAGAAGACAAGGAAATCCTGCTTCACAGAGGGAGAAATTTAAGGAAATTAAGAAGGGACTTCAGCCATTTCTGCACTAGACTGTTATAGTGCTATGATTCCACTTTCAACATCCTATGGAACCCTGGGTTTGCAGTTTAGGGAGTGGCATTTGGAATTCTCGGCCTGGGTCAACTACAAACCCCAGGATTCCATAGGATGTTGAAAGTGGAATAATAGCACTATAACAGCATAGTGCAGAAATGGCTTTTGATATAAGAACATTGTAATTGCTCCTTTTTTGTTTTCTCTCTCATGACCCAAAATATGTTGGCTTGTATTGTTACAAAAAATAAAATTCAACTTGAGAAGCTTTTGAAAAATTAGAGCTCAAACAAACGTGAGAAGAGGTTTCTCTTGCCCCTACTGCTAGCAGTGCTGATCCCTCTTTCTTTGCTGCATTAGTCTTGAGTTAGACCATACAGCAGTCCACCTTTAAGCCAAGCTTTATCTCCTTCAGGCACATCAGTTATTGAAAACCTTATTTTGACTGAGTGCTTATGACCTCATGTTCCAACAAAACTGCTAATTCAAGCAACAAGAAGAGATAAGGCATGTTGTCTTATGCTGCATGCATCCTGTCTCTGATGATACTGCATTCCTTATAGCGCAACTGCCTGGGAACTGCCTTAGGGTGGATAACACATATTCTCACTGATTTTCTTCCCTTCTGCGCACCATGTGAAGAAGAAGAAATTAAAAAAAAATGTTTTGTCTAAAGCTCTGTGGTCTAAGCTTCAAGAAGAAACTGACTTTGCAAACTGATGTCCAACAGCTCTTCCTCCTCAGCACTTCATTGGACTAGCAGGAGGCATGATGAAGATCTACATTACCAGTTATAGCAGCATGATACTGTTTTAACTGCCATGGTTAGATCCTATAGAATTCTGGGATTTGTAGTTTGGTGGAGGGACTTAAAATTCTCTGCTAGAGACCTCTGGTACTGTAACTCAGGGAATGGAATAGTGCACTTGAGTAGACAATTCCATTTAACTCACTATTCCGTAGAATGCAGCCATGAAAGTTAAAGTGGTATCATGCTTCTATAAATGAGGCATAGATACACTCAAGGTGGGTGAAAGAGAAAACTGATGAAGCCCAAAGTCTTAAAAGCACTAGTTCTTCTGCTATATCTTGGCACTCAGAAGATGTCAGTGAGGGAATTTCATGGGAGTGAGTTCTCAAGGCTTTTGTCTCACTGATCTGTATGCCTTGCTAGGGAAAGGAAACTCGCAAGAATAAACGTAAAATGAAGCTGGAGCTCACAGAAGCAGTACAGAGGCTAAAAAGATGGCATTGGGGTGTAGGTAGGAAGCATGGCTGTCTTTTCTCTAGTAAAGTCAGAAGACTGGCCTCATCTCCCACTTGGCTGATGACATTACACAAATGGAAAGAGACTGCCCACAGAACAGAGAAACCAGCTCCCACATAACTGTTGGCCTTTTGCTAGTTTGGAGTTAGGCTTGATTTGTTTCATGATGCATATGGCAAAAGAAGATAATTCTGATCTTACTTGTCCTGCCAATCAACCAACAATCACACCTGTGATTACTGCTTCAGCAGTACTGCTTCAACAGAGATTAGCTTCCCAAAAGTCTGAAGTAACTACAGAGGAAATTTCAAAGTGCCTACTAAATGGTAAAACACCATGGCAAAGCACCATACTGCTCTTCAGCTAGAGAAGAGGAGAGCAGATTCAGTCTAACACAGTGGTTCTCAACCTGTGGGTCCCCAGATGTTCGTGGACTTCAGCTCCCAGAAGCCCCAGCCACTATGGTCAATGCTCAGGGCTTCTGGGAGCTGAAGTCCAAAAACATCTGGGGACCCACAGGTTGAGAACCACGGGTCTAACATTTGTTAAGCAGACATCAATTATCATCACATTAGTAGTTAACCAAATGTAGGGCCAAATGATGTAACTGGCTACTTTTCTCCCATCTCACTATTACACAACCTAAACTTGTTCTAACAAGGAAATGTCTGTCCTCTCAGTTTCTGTTTTATAAATTCACTACTCATGTGCACAGACTATATGTGTAAGTTGGAAAGAAAGAAAAATAAGTAGCTAATTGTAATGTACGAACTAGACACCAGGTATATGTGTTTTAAAAGCCTTTCAGGTAACCCAAGGTGCAATGCTGTACTTTCTGATCAAATCCTCCACAGTAGGTGATACAATTCCAGCATCTTCACCTTTGCAAGAATATAACACCAAAAAGACTAACAGACAAAAGGCTTTTTATAATAAGTACAAACATTAGAAGCTTCTTCCCCTAAAAACCTGCATTTTAACAAATACTTTACTTCTTTAATATTTTGTACAATCCAAAGGTGCACAGACTGGCATTCAAGCATTTGATGTAGGCATATGTCCATATCAAAACAGCAAAGTGATGTACTTGGGATAATAGTACATTTTAAAATCTCATAAAATAAATAAATTAGTTCACATTGTCTTCAGTGCTCATATGCACCTTAAATTTCTACTGTGTTCTTAGAGCCTGCTTTAAAAGTTCCAAATCTTTCCGCCGGCTAGTGCTCACCCTGGCGCAACCATATTCTTCCAACGGTACAGGGATATATTTTTCTATAAGACCCAGGCCCTGCCCTGCAGGACTGGTAAAGAGCTTTATCCACGATGGCTTAAAGTTTCCTTTAAACCCCAGAAAGCTAATGGTCCCTGAAACAGAAAATCAGGACAGGGAGAGAAAAGGAGAGAACAGAGAAAAATTATGTCTCAGAAAAGAATAGCCAACATTTTTTTTAAAGAAGAGAAAGCTGCATTCATCATACTACTGAAAATTTTTAAAATTCTACTGTCAACTAGATTTTCCTTAAGGAATGTTTTCCAGACTAGTTAGAAAGCAACTGTTGCAGCAACTTTAAAATTCAATTTCTAATAAAGAGAAAGGCACTTTTATAGATAAAAGAGAACAAACCCAAATTCTGAAGACTTGCTGGTTTTGCTGCTCCCAAAGTCATCATGGCTTGAGAAATGTTAAGATTCTTTATATTCCCTCTGGTGCTTAACAGAACAATAGACCTGAGAGACAGATAATCAAGAAGTAAAAAGAGGGGACAGAGAAGAGCACTGATTTATTGCCACCAGTGCATACTGTATTTTACAGAATTATTCCCTAAATTATTATAGAGAAGAATGGGGAAAAAATGAGAAATTTATCCAAATATTCAGAAAGTTTACACAAACTTCAAAGTTTGCATATACATGACAAATTTATCAACTGCAAAGTATTATAGCTGACATTTATTAATCTTGATAACAAAACATAAAACTCCAAGCGCTTTGTGTTACAATTAAAACCATCCAAATCTTTCAAATATATCTTAAAACATATTTCCTGCGGATACAGTTAACACAGTTGCTGTCTCTGTTCCCTAGCCTATTGTTACATCTCCCTTTCTCATGTTACCACCCCAGAAGCTTATTTTGCTCAACTACCTTTTGTGGACTGCAATGGCCCCTTGCATCATCTAAGGCATGATTAAGCAAAGAAAAAAAATGAACTGGCTTTCCATACTGCAGTCACGATTTCACGACCTATAGAGTTACAGATCTGTATTTGCTTCATATTCAGAAAGACTATGTTAGCAATGGTCACATTCTTCTCAGGAAAGCATAAGTAAAATGGTGGCCTTCAATTTATATACTGCAAGCAATTTGTACATTCTAACCCATTACTGTTAAGCTAACAAATACAGCCACATTTCTCTGTGCTATAGGCTCTTATCAGCATAGTGTATAAGGTTATTTGGCATTAAGTATTTAATTCTGCATCTTTAGTTCTTTAAAACAGCTGCTTCCTAGTTCTTATGTTGCTAAAATAGTCTTGAAAACATATGGTCAAGTCTCTATAGTCTGATGGAAGATTCTGGAGCTAGGACTGAAGAGACTCTGCCTCTTTCTTTAGCTCTCTGACTTGACTAGCAGAGGCAAACTTAGGGAAAATTGAAACAAATATGGCCATTCATGATTTGCCAACTTATTTCAAGTCACAGAATCAAACGTATATGGGCACAGAATTTAGATCTTTTCCTAGCATGCACTGCCTAGCATGCATGCCCATCCAGATTTTATACCAGAGTACAGGCCCATCTTCCGTAGGTTTGAATGTAAACGTGAAGTTGTTTTAGCTATGCACAGCAACAGCTAAAGTCCCTTAACCAAGGTTCCATGAAAACTGTTATGACAAAGTACTTTTGTACATTTTAAAATAAAATGCAAATACTCTCAACGCAATGTTCACAGAAAAAAAAAACTACTAACAAGCTGATTGTTTTACATTATATTAATATACCTTTGGGGAATCTGAGTTTTTATATAATCTTCTAGGTGCTGGATGTTTACTTGAGGGAAAAATGTTTCTTTTGTTACTCTGCCAGTGCAGGCATCAATGACTACGGTGAGCACACCCACACCTTTCAATGGAAACTTAACACCATTGACCTGAAATGAGAGACATCATAAATCATACTCCCCCTTCTCCTGCAACAGTAATTTGTGAATACAATAACCTGCTGTTGCTAGTGGTTTCACTGCATTTATCATCATTTTGGTAGAGATCGTAATGATGCATTTCTGGCAAAAAACAATTTGCTATCAATTTGTCTTGTTCTTTTTTTTTTTTAAATGCAGTCCTCACTGTTGATTATTCCCATGACCCTCATGGAACTGAGGTCAGTCCCTTTCTGTTCTTTTCATGTTACTGAAGTCAGGTAAACATGTCAGTTCAACAAATACCCTTCGAGCCCTGAGATGGGTACTGATCCACTCATTACAGAGCTCTAACCTTTTTACTTGGCCTTACAAAAGGGAGGTCACCATCACTGCCAGTGAAAGATCTACTCAGATTAGGAAGCCTCCTTAATTATTTCCAAAGAGGCTTTAATTTGACATTTTAGCAAGGCAATTACAGTGTTAACTTATTTTTTTTTAGTCCCAAGGAATTCAAGAGTCTACCACTCTACCAAGAGAACACATGCATTTCTCTATAGGACATAAATACTAATTAAGCTCCTAGCCTCAAGCTCTGATGGATGCCTGCATTCTTTCACTTTCCAGCCCTGCTAGTCGGTCCCAAAGTGGAAAGTTGCAACTCTGCAAGAATTAATATTACTTCACCATCGTTGACCCATCAGAGCTGAGGTAAACATCAAAATCAAATTGCTGCTTCTTTTCTAATCATAGCCTTAAGAAATATTAACAAAACACATAACTGTTGGATGCCTAGTTTAGTTTCTTTATTATGCACTAATACAGAATTTATTTCTCTCTCTTAATTGACGAGAGTGGGCAAGACCTGCTGGAGGAATGGCAGAACCAGAAGGAGGCAATCCCAAGGGTGCCCACAAAACTGGCTCTGGATAGCTGTCAACCCCTTCAGAGCCAGTTTCTGGGTGGTGTGGAGTGTTATGATGGTAGAAGAGAAAGGGAAGAACATCCTGAAAGCTCCTCCAGTAAATGTTGAACTCAGTGAAGTATTTTGGAAAAACCTCACATAAAAATATACAGCAAATAACAGAAATATGGCGGGGGGGTATTTTTCTTCCTCTCTTTTTACCAGAAATGTTTAGATGTTTATTATATACTTAGTTTTCTTTTCTTTTTGAACGCCTAAACAGAATATGATGGTGATAGCGCTCCAACATTATTAAAACTGGTATTCTTGAATAAAGAGTGGAATATGCTGCCCTGGAGGGTGGTGAAGTCTCCTTCTTTGGAGGTTTTTAAGCAGCGGCTGGATGGCCATCTGTTGGGAGTGCTTTGATGGGTGTTCTTGCACAGCAGGGGGTTGGACTCAATGGCCCCTGGGGTCTCTTCCAGCTCTATGATTCTGTGATTCTCATGTCTGAAAGTCTGTGGTATAGGAAAAGCAAAGGAACGCTTACTGAGATGAAAGATTCTTGGTTCTTTTGTGATTCTATCTTATCCGGGGACTGTATTTTAACAAGGAGGTAGGTTTTATGAAGATCACTGCTAAATACCATCTAAAAAGGAAGGATACAGTTCATGTTTGAAAATAGAAGTAATCTATATTAATATTTCACAGTTCCTCTTACAACTGAAACTTAAGACTGCTAGAGCTATTGCACTGAAAAAATTATACTGACAACTGAAAAAAGCAAAACAAGTCTATGCACATGCACAACATAACATGCAAAAAGATATACTGCTGTTAATGCATAGAAGGGCAATGAAGTGTATTAGGAGTAAAAGGCCTGCATTCTATTATCAATCTTCTCTGGATGAATAGACCTTGTATAAGTGTTTACTTATAAAGTTACCACTAATTCAGTGGGTCTACAGTGAGTATACTATAGACTAACAACTGGATTTGCCCAGCTAAAAATCAACATGGGTTTCTTAAAAACAAGTCATGCCAGACTAACCTTCTCTCTTTTTATGATAGAGTTACAAGCTTGATAGATGAAGGGAATGCTGTGGATGTAGCATATCTTGATTTCAGTTCCCCACGAGCTAGTAAAATGTGGGCTAGACAATGCTACTATCAGGTGGATTTGTAATTGGTTGACTGACTGAGCCCAAAGGGTGCTCACCAATGGCTTCTCTTCATCCTGGAGAGAAGTGACTAGTGGGGTGCCACAGGGTCTGTCCTGAGCCCAGTGCTATTCAACATCTTTATCAATGACTTGGATGAAGGAATAGAGAGCATGCTGATCAAGTTTGCAGATGACACCAAATTGGGAGGGATTGCTAATACCCCAGAGGCCAGGATCAAAATTCAAAATGATCCTAACAGACTGCAGAGCTTGGCCAAAGCTAACAAAATGAATTTCAACAAAGAGAAATGTAAGGTCCTACAGCTGGGCAGAAAAAAAATGAAACGCACAAATATAGGATCGGAGACACCTCGCTGGACAACAGTATGTGTGAAAGGGATCTAGGAGTCTTAGTAGACCATAAGCTAAACATGAGTCAGCAGTGTGATGCAGCAGCCAAGAAAGACAACGCAATTCTTGGTTGCATCAGTAGGACTATGGTGTCTAGACTGAGGAAAACAATAGTACCACTCTATTCTGCTTTGGTCAGACCTCATCTGGAATACTGTGTCCAGTTCTGGGCACCTCATTTCAAGAAGGATATTCACAAGCTGGAAGTTCTACCTAAACCTCAGGAAGAACTTTGTGGTGGTCAGAGCTGTTCAGCAGTGGAATATGTTGCCTTAGAATGTGATGGAGTCTCCCTCTTTGGAGGTTTTTAAACAGAGGTTGGATGGCCATCTGTTGGGAGTGCTTTGATGTGTGTTCCTACATGGTGGGGGTTCGACTGGATGGCCCCTGTGGTCTCTTCCAATTCTATTATTCTATGATTGAATAAAAGGATGAAATGTAAGCTTCAAAAACATGGGCAAATTTGAAGAAGCTATTTGAGGCACAAACAGAAAGATGCAAGAGATTCCATTATAAGTAAGAAAGACTCAAGCGTGTTTAATAACTACTCTTTTTCTTATTCACCTCTATGCTTGCTGGAGTGCGGCATAAGGATTGCACTATAGTAATATAAAAGAGAAAGGTTTGCCCATTCAAGCTGGGAATGAGTAAATTTCTCCAACATTGGCCAGCAATACCAAATATCAACTGTAATTCCAACAAAATCAGAGCATAAGTGCACAAAATTAAGCCTGCTTAAATGATTTCTCCAAAACTGGTATTCCCTGATTTGCTGGAATTATGCCTATCTTATTGTGTATACACACACCTGGTCCTTTGTTCCCTTTTAAACTCCTGCCCAATTTTCCCATGTCTGTAAGTATACTGCCAGCAAGGTGGCAAATTCTGGAAGCAGGGCCAGAGCAAAATATTTGGCTGCCAACGGCAAAGATCAAGATGACACTTTCTCCAAATTCCACGTAAAAACCAACCAAATGGGATGTTTTAGCTTGGATGGGATGGAAGACTCCACAGCACCCGTAGTAGCTGTGACCAGGACAAGCTCAATGGCATACATTGTTTTGTTCTCCAATTGAGGAAAATAGCTTCAGAGGAAAAGCCTGTGTACTTGCAATCACTTTACACTACCTGCAAGAGGCTAAGCATTAACTGTTCAGATACACTTGTTACTGTATTTTTTCCCACCTGAGATGAGCCACATTTCTGACAGGAACTGGTCATTTTCGTGGGCATTCTTTTTACAACTGCTGGCTTCTGAAAATACTTTGGATAAGCTTTCATCAAGCAGTTACTAACAGGCCATGACTGAAAACTGGCCTGAATCTTTACTCTTTCACATCCCTGAGATGAACAGTAACTGTGGCCATCCCTGTGATATTTGGCTTGAAGAAACAAAAACAGCAACCTGTGCACAAATATAGAAATGGGGAGTGGGGGAAATAACAAGACAAAGCATACATTATTACACAGCTAGCTATAGTCACACTATTGCTTATTTTGCACAACTCTCTTCAAACCATTTTTAAAAATGTTATATTCCTGAAGCAATTCTCCAATTGGATTCTGCCAGTCATGAATTCTATCAGTCATACAGGGTATACTTATGCTCCCCCATTACCCACACAAGCAGTAGTTTGACTGCAGAGAACCTGAGCAGCAATGTAGTACCAATACATAGGCAAGTTTGCCCAAATATTTGCTGTGGGCCTTCAAATAGTTTCTGACTTATGGCAACACTAAGGTGAACTATCACAGAGTTTTTTCAGCAAGATTTCTTCAGAGGAAGTTTGCTTTTGCCTTCCTGTGAAGCTGAGATAGTGTGACTTACCCAACGTCCAAGGCCAAGTGAGGATTTGACTCTATTCTCCCAGAGTCCTAGTCCAACATTCACATCACTATACCATGCTGGCTCTCACTGCCAAATATTACAAATTCTAAAAGATTCTCCATCTGAATTGAGAGAAGGGGTGGGAAAAGTGTGGCCTACTTCTGTCACCCCCCAAGGGATCCCACCAAGCCCTAAATTTTACAACCAGCAAATGACCTGGAAGTCACTTCCAGTTTACTTATTTCAGGAAAATCTTGCCTGGCCTAAAACTGCTGATGTCAAGCAGGCAAAAAGATGACAAATTTACTCTTAAGCTCTTTAGAGGATATGGAGTGGTGGACATGGTGAGTAAAAAAGGGAGGGGAATGAGGGTGGAAAACAATTGAATGAGTTCTGGTGAGAAGTGTGTACAGCCCCTGGGCCTTAGTAGCTGCCTACTCCTAATCTAGATGGTGCCTCAATTACCTCAAACTAATCATAAGAAAACAAAATAAGCATCCCCATCTTCACAGTAAATATATATGCATGAAGCCACCAGAAGACAGTTTGAAAACTGAGGCCATTTCTGCAGTAGGCTGTTATAGCACTATGATTCCACTTTCAACATCCTATGGAATCCTGGGGTTTGCAGTTTAGGGAGGGCTGGCCCCTCCCTAAACTGCAAACCCCAGGATTCCATAGGATGTTGAAAGTGGAATCATAGTGCTATAACAGTTTAGTGACGAAATGGCCCTAGGCTTCATCTGTGGAGGAATATTTGCAAGTGGATTTCTGACATGCATAACGACATGTGCAGAAGAAGTCCTTAAAGAAGAAAAAAGCATACTGCAGGAATGCTTAGATGTTGTATTCCTGCATGGCAGGAGGTTGGACTCAATGGCTTTTGTGGTCTCTTCCAACTCTATGACTCTGTGAAAAGGTGCCATTTTTTTTCAACTATCCCTCTGCACAAACTACATCATTTGCAATGACCATTGTGCAGACTGATGGAGAATGAATGTAAGATTTGATTTTTAGGGGTTGGGCATGCTCTGAAAGGTCACGCTGCAGGTTCCATTTTGGGTAACCAGATGTGATGCTGCATCACTCTTGGTATATCTGGGAATGGGTTTGCTGTTTTGGGCGGGGGGGGGGGAAGAACCCTTGAACAACATTATGAAACACAGCTGAGATTCTGGGTTGTTCAGCCAAAATTCAGGGTGGTGTTTTTTTTCAATGACATCGAGGGAAGGTAGAGGTGGGGAATCAGTGTGCATCCTAAAGGGCACACTGGATCACTTGCCCCCACAAGAACTGCATGTAGGCTGTGGGCAACACCATTCCATCTCTGCTTTATAGGTACTGGATAAGCTCAGTGAATGCAGTCAGTTCTTAGGTTCTAAGAAAGCTGAGCCCCATGCAAAATGCCCTAAGACAACATAATTATTTGGTGAACAGACATTCCAATTTTTTTGTGTACTCAGAACAGCCTACATCAAAACAATAACCTTTGGAAAAATGACAACTTGATAAACTACTGCATTCATAACAATGAATCATGGAAATTTGCTGTCTCAGAATCACACTAATGACATAACTCTTTACTCCCAAAAGGCAATGAGTTTTTACAGATAAGATGGAACGGAGCTACAATTCTACCATATCTTATTAGTTTATAGTAAATTATCTACCCAGTGCTGTTATCAAAATAAAATATTTTCTCTGTTCGACTCTTCTGCAGTTCTGCCATTGAAGATACAGGAACATAATCTTCCACATTATGATAAGCAGATGCCTGTCTTTGGAATACATCAAAGGTTACTTGAAAAGAGGTGTCTGGTGGGTAACAGAGGCCAACCTGAATCCAGTCATTCCTGAAAGAGCAAAACAAAACCATTACAATTCACTTGTACCACAGGCATTTTCTTTTATGATTACTATCATTATTGCTCTTACTCATCATGGTCCTACAAAATACTGAAATCTTTCTAATACTGGATTGCAACCACTCATACCACAGTCCTGCAAAAGTAACTAAAATTCCCCAATTCACAGATGAGAACAAAAATTAGCATAACTGAAAAGACGAAGTTCCTAACTACTGCCTGAGATATAATCTAAACAAAATACCTTACTGAAATATGTTAGAATGACCAAAATTCACCTAATAACCATTCTTCTTCTGCACTTGTTAAATAAAGACATAGTTGGCCAAAATATTCTTGTCCCACAAGTCCCACTGACATGAATTTGGGGGGAGGGCACAAAAGTGTTCGATACGGTTTATGCAGATTATCTTCCAAGTGTGCCTGACTCCCTGAAACAAGCTAGCTTTTCTTTGAAATCACAGCATCAATCTTTTCAGATTAACCTGACCAATTTTATTTGTAATACAATCAGTGGACACATTCACACACAATGGCAAGGAGGAATTTCAGAGAATCAAGGCTTTACCATTAATGAACTGTATGTTCATGCCATAGAATCATGGAATCATAGAGTTGGAAGAGACCACAGAGGCCATCGAGCCCAACCCCCTGCCATGCAGGAACCCATATCAAAGCACTCCCGACAGATGGCCATCCAGCCTCTGCTTAAAAACCTCCAAAGAAAGAGACTCTACCACACACCAAGGTAGCATATTCCACTGCCAAACAGCTCTGGCCATCACGAAGTTCTTCCTGAGGTTTAAGTGGAATCTCTTTTCTTGCAGTTTGAATCCACTGTTCCTTGTCCTAGTCTCTAGAGCAGCAGAAAACAAGCCCGCTCCCTCCTCAACATGACATCCCTTCAAATGTTTAAACCTGGCTTTCATGTCACCTCTTAACCTTCTCTTCTGCAAACTAAACATACCCAGCTCCCTAAGCTGCTCCTCATAGGGAATGGCTTCCAAACCCTTCACCATTTTAGTTATCTTCCTCTGGATACTCTCCAGCTTGTCAATATCCTTCTTGAACTGAGGTGCCCAGAACTGGACACAGTAAAGCAGAATAGAGTGGTATCATTACTCCCTCAATCTAGACATCATACTCCTACTGATGCAATCAAGAATCACATTTGCTTTATTGGCTGCCACATCACACTGCTGACTCATGTTCAGCTTGTGGTCCACTAAGACTCCTAGATCTCTTTCACATGTACTGTTATTCAGCCACGTGTCCCCAATCCTATATTTGTGCATTCCATTTTTTCTGCCTAAGTGTAGGACCTTACATTTCTCTCTGTTGAAATTCATTTTGTTAGCTTTGGCCAAGCTCTCCAATCTGTTAAGGTCATTTTGAATATTGATCCTGGAGTATTAGCAACTTCTTCCAATTTGGTGTCATCTGCATATCTGATCAGCATGGTCTCTCTTCCTTCATCCCAAGTCATTGATGAAGATGTTGAATAGCTCTGGGCCCAGAACAGAACCCTGTGGCACTCCACTAGTTACTTCCAACAACCTGTGTGTTCCAGCTTGGCTCCTACTATCAGTGGAAGCAGCTAAGCTCACCAGGAAATGGATGCTTAAGATATTGCTCAAACCAAGGCTCTTATTTGTTTATTTAAATATTTTTATCCAACTCAAAAACCTGAAGATCCAAGGGCAACATACAAAACCCCTTCTGGCTGGGAAAAGGAGAAGCAAACCACGAGCCACAGAGGAGATGAAATCCTGAGTTTTAAACTCCTGGGTTAGTATGACTGTAACTGATGGTGGGAGAAGCCCATGAAGATTAAATAGGCTGTATGTAGAAGCTACTATATTTGCCGGCATATAAGATGCATTGTTGTATAAGATGCACCCCATTTATACACTGGCAAATACTATTTGCCGGCATGTAAGATGCAACAGCGTGTAAGACGCACCCCATTTTCAAACAGTAAAATGCATCTTATACAGCAAATAGAGTACATATAGAACAGAAAACTAGAGTTCCCTAGAATATTAGCAGATTGAATACAAGCATGGCCAACGGGTCTTTTCAGACAAGTACAGATTTTCTTTGAAACAAAACCAGATGTTGAACTGGAACATACTTGTTAAAGTTAATGAGATAAAGGAATGTTGTTTGTGGGGCCTGTCCATTCCAATGTATTGTGTAGCCCTTCTGAAGCATCACAACGGGTTGGTACTGCTGGAAGTCAGCTTTCTGATTATTAATACCTCGCAGCACCATGGGGTTTGAAGGATATTCATCCCGCACCATAGTCATGGTGAGATTCTGTGGATTTCGTGTCTGGATATATACCTAAAACACAGTAGAAAAGAACATGAAAAACCAAAGTATAGATGATGACTTCCTCAACTAGAAATACAAATGTAAAAGAGAGAAACAGCCCATCCTCCTGAGTTTGCATGGCTTGAAAGAAACCCATTAAAGTTTGGGTCAAACTTAGGATCAAGAGTAAGGGATTACATGATATAACAAAAAGAAACTTTTGATAAACAGAGACAAGAAGCAGTGGTTCAACCTTTTAAACTACAGTTGCCAGAATCGCTCAGCCAGCAAAGCCTGTGGCTGAAAGATTGAGAGAGTTGCACAGTTCAAAGAACTAGCTTTGCCAAGCTCTGATAAAACCATGGTTTGGATATGGACAATAACCTTACATTCTCCCTCCTTATGTGTTAGTTCATCCCCATAACCTGTGAAGCATTAGTCACAGCATGTCATGATTTCTCAAATGGAAACCAAAATTAGAAACCATAGAGTGATTTATTTCTGGTTTGAAGCACAAGAAACTGATAGAACCAACACCCCTTTCAGTGCCATGGCAAGCCACAGCTAACGCTACAAACAGAAAAAAAAAGAGAAGAAAGCCACAAGTGAAACAGAAAGAGAGAACAGACAGGCCTTATGGGCTTGTTTCTCATCTTCCAAACCATGATTGTGTGAAAAGTCAGCACTGTCAGAACATCTTCTTCCTTAAGTTTAAAGCTGCACTGTTCATACACAACTAGAGTAGTTCTATATTCATTTGTTCACTCATTTATGGTAGAGGAGGCAGTAAGAAAAAACTGAGGAAGGGAAAAACATCATTCACAGAACCAATGCCTCTCTTACTGGTTAAGTTGAAAAGGAATCCAGAGCTTTCTGGCCCAAGAAACGGAAACATTATAAAGAAAGCTATTGTATTTGCTAGCATATAAGACTCACTTCCCCCCCCCAAAAGTATTGTTTGAAAAAGGGGTCCGTCTTATACGCCGATTTGTCTTATGTATATGTGGGATGCGTCTTATATACAGGTGCATCTTATAAGCCAACAAATATGGTATGTTTCCCTGGACTATTCATCATAAAAAGGAGGTTCATTCCAACTTCACACATCTAATTGTAAGTCTATTCTCTTCCTCTCAAGCCATTTGGAATCACTATTTTTCAGAAGTGTTGCCACTTTCTCTGCATTCACTGTTTTAGAAATTGATGGCTTTGCAACAATTATTTTAAAAACAACTTATGGACAAGCAGATGTTCTATGTTTGCATTTGTGAGACTGAGCCCAATGGATAACTACAAGCATAAATAATTCTACTATATAATTCTGCTTTATAAAATCAGAAGAAATCTGAGACAATTTTTTTGTTACTCCAAGTTTTATGCATATTGTGAAACAGTCAAAGAAACAATGCCATCTTTTTAACCTGAGCATAAGTCCCACTGCAGACCACACCATTCCACATGGTAATATTAACACAGTCTGGATGTCGAATCAGGTAGTTATCCATTCTACCAACGTAGGTGTCCTTGTACCCAGTCACAGATCCATCTACATCATGAAATATTGAGTTCTTGTCACCATCAAGATCAGCCTCCTCAAACCAAGGGCCAGGTTTACCAAAAAATACTTTCAGGGAAACCTTGCAAGAAAAGAAGAATGTCAGTCTCTTGACATTAACTCATCCACTATTTTCTTCAAGCAGATATCCCTTCCTCATCTGGGAAGAACTTCAAGCAAAAAAACTTACATTATCACCAAATTTTACTAGAGATATATTGTTCTGCGGTGTAATTTGCCAGGTGTTTTTCATTAGGAACCCAACTGCACTAGTGAATCTGTCTGGAGTTGGCACAAAATTGCTGAATGTGCATTTGGTGAGAGAAATAGGTCCATCGTAAATCTGAAAACCTCGAATAGGGTAAGTCCTGTGAAAAGCAGATAGTTAGAAGTATAATATTTGTAAGGATAAATCCAATAAAAAGCAGATATTTATATTTGGAAATATCTTTTTAGTACCTCAGATTTTCTATAGAGATATTTACAGACTAAGCAGACAAAACCTAAAAAAATGTGCAGAGGAGATCTTGTGGATGGCCTCAACCACATGGAATAGCCTCCTCACAAAGATTAGATGGGCTTCCAGTGCTAGATGTTCTAAACATGAATGAAAGACCTGTTTTACTTGGGCATTATATTAAATTATTATCCTATTTGTTGGCATTTTCAGTCATCCTTGGTTTCGAACTAATCATGTGGAATAGATTTTATAGTTTCACACTTATTTATTATTTTTACTAATTGGTTAGTTGTTATGATAACTTTTTAAATGTAAACTGTTTTCAGCTTTTTTAATGACAAAAGGATCAAAATGCTCTAATATGAATAAATTACATAACAATAAATTACTAGAGAGAAAGTCCCACTGAATAAAGTGAGAATTACTCCTAGGTAAACAAGCACAAAAGGTTAAGCTGTTAAAAAGTAATGACTTAAAAGTGCTAAGATAGCTTTTACATTGTGATAAATGTTAAACTGTAAGAACAATGCTCAAGGAATGTGTTTTTAATGGGAGATTTTTAACAATATAATTATTTACTCTAGCCACACTGTAGTTAAATTCTATTCCTGCTTTATGCTAGGTGCTGGATTCAAAATTTAAAAACAGACAGCACAATATTTTTAATGAGTGTGCCTCACAAAATCCTTTATTTAAAAGTAGAAATTCCCATCAGACCTGTTAATACATTCTACCTTTATTCTTCCCTCTCTGCTTGCCCTAAAGGCAAGTGTCAACAGTTGAATCCCCCGCAGCTGTTTAAATTAGAAAGCAGAGAAAAGTACTGAAGGTAAAAGGTATCAATTAGTAGGTAGATTTTGGTCTAGCTTTTGGACTTGTCTTTCCTCTCTGACCTTGTTCACTTCCAATCTGCTGTTTAGATCAACACAGTCACAGTTTTAGTATTGCTAAGTAATGCATTTATGCACTTGCAACATTTATAGAACACACAGTATTTCATAAAGAGTGTGTCTACACTAAAAAGTCCCCATTTCTAGTGTCTGTTTTGTTTTGTTTTTTGTTTTACCTCACAGTTCAGAAGATTATCTTAAAAGTGTGGTGTAGGAAATACATGACATGAAACAAGCTATCTGGCCTCAAGTAATTTAGGATGTAAAGGTAAATAGGAGCACTTGGAACTGGGTGTGGAAATACTTTATGATTTTTACAGCAATAAGAAATCTAAGGATGTAAGAATCTGTGGTTATAATTATTAGTAATTCTAGTAAATTAAATATAGATCTGTAATTGTAGAGTAAGATATGGGATATTAACTGAATTTTCTTTTTCACTGCAGCTCATATGGGTGGGTCAGCATTCTTTTGTGTGCCAGTGTAGTTAAGACGTGTTAAGTATACAAGATGAGTATTTTAGTAATGGGCTGTGTTATTATATTCTAATCTCAGTTCAGTTCAGTTCAATTCAGTTTAGTTTAGTTGTACTTCTAGTCATCAATGTATATTGTTTATGTGTAGTCTGTTTTTTCTTTTTTGCCTTTTTCTGTAGTTCTGATTTAGATTGTATCTTCTACTAAAATTAATAAATATTAAAAGGAACTGAGTGTGGAAAATGAAAGTGACCTAATATTGTCATATCCACTCTAACAATCTTGTTGTCTTAGGTTGCACTAACTGAAATCTCCAGATCATTTTCAAATGCAGCCCCATGGAAAAACACATTGCTTTAATCCCAATGAAAGTATAGATAAATGTAACAAACCATTTATTTTGAGATAGGGTCACCACCAGTGTTATCAGTCAAAGCTGACAAAAGGAACTTAAAGGAATTTGCAACTGTTTGGACCCAACGAGACACCTCCTCCACAGTAGAGTCAATCAGCCAAGGAAGTGGTTTGCTGGACTTGTCCAACCATCTGGTCCATATCCTGAGGCATCAGTAAATGAAAGCCATCAAACAGAAAGTGAACCAGAAGCTGCTCGGGACACCTTCAGTAAAGAAACTTTACTATCTGTGGAGTTCATGTTGCGATGGGTGCAAGGATTTTATTTTCACTGTGTTCTGCAAAATCAGCCATGTGCTACCAAAAGTTCCACCATATTTCTAAGGCTAGATAATAATAGGCCTCTAGCCACTCAGAAAATTTTAGCTGGATGAAATAGTGAAAGAGAATTCTCTTTTTGCCACTGTAACTATTAGAGAATTGGCTTGAAAAGCCTATTCAGACACTGTATACCTACCGATTTCTAGGCAGAGTACGAGTTTTATTGTTGACTCCTCCAGTGCCCCAGTATTTGTTTTGGCCTCCTGTATAGCCGTAATTCTTGCTTTCACCAACAAATACAGAATCTGAGACTTTTTGGCTGGAGCCTTCATCACTTGGGAAGCTTCCATCGCTATCAAAAATAAAGTGAGAAATCACTTTCAGTAGTAGTTGTGAAAGAGTAATAGTTTTTCTACCTGTCTTTCCAAAAAACATGGTTAACATTGTTGCTATGTTGTACCAGGGCTGCTTCTTCCAAATGTGTCAATATTGCTCTTGAGCTGTGCTTGTGAAAACTCTAGAAGCCAGGTTTGCAGCAGCACTCTGCACAGTTCCAGCTCACAAAAGCTTGTGTTGTGTCTTACCTCATCCACAGCAGTCAGAACATCATGAATGTATGACTACAACTGGGGAGAGGTGAGTATTAATTCCTACACAACCACGAAGGTTGATTGGTGACCTTGGGCCAGTTGCTGCCTCTCACTTTAACCTACGTCAGAGGGCTGAGACGAGGATAAAAATGGGACCACGTACACCACCTCAAAGTCCCCTGGGAAAAGGTGGTATATACATGTTGTGAACAATATGTAAATAAATGTGCTATCAAAGCTTTTAAATAAGGATGACTCATTCTGAATAACAAGATTAAGCACAAGCAGCACTAACCTGGCAAAGGTTAAACCTACTCCATTGTCAGCAAACCTAGAAGAGTGGGGAAAAAAAACATTTTGGATGTTTTGATTACCTAAACATCAAGTAAAAACACATACATTCACTTTTAAAGAATGATGCTTTACTACCCACTTTGATTTTAAAGAAAAATCTGCTTCAGAGACCTGATCCAGAGAGGAAGCAACTAGTCTTCCTCAACTTCTTAAAGAAATCTTCCAGTTAAAAGCACACCACTTTAAAAGTGTGTTTACGGTACTGTGTGTTTATTACACTGGGCCCTCAAATAAGCCACAGAGCAAATATTTTATTTGGATGGGACATGCCAACTATAGCACAACTAACACATTACAAGCCATGATATTCTTATGACATTGAAATAGGGCAAATGTTTAGGTACAATTGGAAACCACAGGCAGATATCTGAACTTGGTGATGGTTGAAACTAGAGACTGCACCTCTAGATCACACAAACACTGACCCTGACTGCCATCCCATGTTGAGGAACAGAACTCCTCTTCAATCTGCAGATCTTTCTTCTCACTGTGCTGAGGTCAGGGACTAAGGATGTGGGCTGAAATATGCATGAATCATGGGATATGCCTGAACAGAGCTTAAACTACACAGAGTTACAATTCATAAAAGATATTCTTTGTTGAAAGCAATGTGAATACTTCTTTTCAAAGTAAAGTAGAAATTAATACCCTGATCTGATGTATGTTTACTGAGACAGAAGTCTCTTTGAATTAACTGGCACCTATCACCACATAAATATTTCTTACTCATTTTCTTTTGGTTTGGTTTGTTTACATCTTGCTTTATGCATGTGATTGCAGCATACAGTACAGTCTTGACCATGCCTACTCAGAAGTAAGTGTTATTGAGGTCAACAGGATTTTTTCCCCAGGTATGTGTCCATAGGATTGCAGGCTAATCTCTTGGGTTTCAACCCTATGCACATTTACTTAAGAGTAAGCCCAGTGGGCATCACTCATGGGGAAGCATGCATCGGATTGCACCAGTTGCAGAATGAGAGGAGGAAAAGACCAAGAATAAAAGAAAAACACCTAACATAAAAGTTAGGAAAAAATATACTTTACAGGAGTTTCCTTCAGAAGTCTAGAAGTAGCTACAGTGCAGTTCTAAAGAGGAAGAGAGAACTTCAACTTAAGTCTATCCGGGAGTGTTTCCAGAATTTCTGGGTGAAATTCCCATTCAAGGCATTCAATTTCTTTGCACAAAGCAATGAGTCAATAACCCAGTTAGTCAGCTTTCATACTTGCTATCTATACATTCCCAGAAATTTGGATTACAAGGTTTTACCAGTATAGTCTACTCTTGCAAAGGAACTATTACTTTAACAACACAAAGAAAGCATTTACACTTGGGCACCCACCCAGAGTTCTGAATGATGATATCCCCTCCTCTGATCCAGGCTCCATGGTCATTATTTTTATAAGCAATTAGCCTGTCTATGACAGCAGCAACCCGGGGTTTCTCTGGATTGGCATCTTGGTGTGGTCGAAACCTTGTAAAAGAAAAAGAAAACCAGAAATGCATATATGGAAACTTTCATACATTTTCACAGTACCAAAGCTACTCCTGAGCACACATATAAAAGAAATCAGCTCCAGAACAGTCTGAACCATGAGGCTGAGGGAGGGGCTTGTTCCACACTAGACTTAAGGTATGACTAATTTCCTTACCACAAACAGATCTCCTCGTAATTTCAAAATGAAAAAGCCAAAAGCATACAGACAGTAAGAAATGTTTCACTTCATGAGAGAATTTCACATGCACCTGTGTTTTTTTTTTTTTTTGGAGTGTTCTACCTTTTCTATACAAGAGAAAGTAAGAGAACTGGAAGTAATTAATCAGTAGCTAACTCCAATGTGTAGAGTTCAGTAGTTGTTCTAATGGCCTTTCACAGAGACTATACAATGGTAGACAGGTGTGCAGAGATGTAGTACAATGTGATCCAATGTACAATGTGAGTCTTTGACAATGATGGTAATTGGAACACTGACCATTTTTATTCACAGTAAGTCAACAGGAACTGAAATTTGACAGATAGAATAGACCAAAATGGAATAAAATGTTAGATGGCAGACCTACAAATACACATTGACAACAGTCTTAGGATGTGTACCAAAGGATCATGAAACCTGTTGACAACTGTGCTGTTTGAAGGGAGCCAACATATTAAAACCGGCATATTAAAATTCTGGACAATATGAGGACCATATTGACCATATCCACCCACAATAACCACACAGAATGTGCTGTTCTACCTTGCGTTATTGTCCAATGACAGATACTCCCTTTTATCTGCAGCGCTTGCATTGGTTGTTTTAACACCTTTATCAATGAATAAACCAGCCTGTAATAATGAAAAAGGACAAATTAGCCCTCCTTATGATCAAGACTGTGTACAGACACACTTGCAACACCATCAAATCATTTGTTTATCTGCCTTCTCCTTTTCCTTATACTCGTGCCTAGAGTGACACACAATGTAACATAATAAGCAAAGAACGCCTGGACCATGTACTTAAAGATTTCTTAGATGAGAAGGGTAAGGCATGAGAAAAGTTCTCACATATAACATAAAATAAAAATCTCAGAAAATCCTCAGAGGCCAAAAGGTAAATGTGCAGACATTCCTTTTGAGCGGGATACAAGGCTAGTGGCTACTTGGGGAGGAGGGACAGTTTCATTTGAAGATGGAGGGCCCAAGTATCTCTGAGACTCAAACCAGTTTAGCAGCACCATTAACATTATGATCTGTACCCAGCTTACTAATGTGACTTCTTTTAATTAAAGAAAGGAACATGGCCATAAACTAAAAAAAAAAGTTTTATTCATACATTATAAATCAGTGCCACCATATAGATCTTCATTCTAAGAAGCTCATACACTGTAATAGAAATGTACACGTTTGGTACAAGACAAAGATCCTTTCTGCACCCTACCTTTTAGCGAAGATGTCCACTGGGGACCCCAGCAGCAGCTCTGCTGGAAGAAGAACGCGACAGGAGTGCTCCCCTCTGCACTGGCTGGCTTCCTATGGAAGGGAGTGCAATGGCCACACCTCTTCCTTCTGCAGCACAGTCAGGTACCTTCCCAGGCTGTGCTGAAGCAGGAAGTGCAGCCATTGTGCTTCTGTGGCTTCCACAGGACAGATAAGTCCACAATGGCTGCATGACCGTGTCTCATTGACAGGGAAAACCTATCCATGATTTAATCCACAATGACACCACCTGGGGATGGGAGAAGGACTGCACTGACGTCATGCAGAAGCATCGTCATGGTCCTGTCCTTCTCCTGTCGCCATTGTGGGATGGGAGGTTGGTGTGGAAAGGGCCTGAGAGTTTTCTTGGGCTTGTAGTGGGGGGAAAATCCCTCTGCCCATATGAAATAAAAACAACGCCAGCTGGTGATCTGATGTACTAGCTACAATATGCTGCAACATGCAGGCTGCTGTTAATGGTTGAATTCCATCTTGTTCTGATGCAGTTAACTCACAGAAATAAGGATGTTGTATGACTATCAACTGCCACAGCTCTGCCCTCTTTGTTGACAGAAGAGCTGCCAGGCTCTTATGTGGCTTATTGTTGGTAACTGTCTAAATGTAAGCCTCATCTGTTTTTACTGTAAATGGCACACATACAAAATTCATAACCCATGACCTCAATCATTTTACCTTAAAATTTGAGTGAACTTTGTTGTTATAGAAAATTCCTAGTGGCGTAAGTTCAGCTTTGGTTTCAGGAAATAATCCGTGCGACTCTCCTGTGGGTACCTTGTGAAAAATATACCATATTCCGGCATCCTTGAAATAAGAAAGGACAAAGAACCTTAGGGACAGATCACTTTGGAAGCCAATTCGGTGACATCTTCATAACCACTACAGCTTGTTTTTATCCCCCAAGAGCATTTACAGGGAAACCAGTGTTTTATGACTTATTCATAAATGATAGAGAATTGGCAGAGGAGAAATAACAAGGCCAACTACATATGCCAACCAATCATTCAGGCTAATAAAAATTAAGCATGTAGGAAAAGCACTGGGGAAAGGGCACTGAAATCATTTGAGGACCAGGAACAACAATAATGATTTGGGAAGTGGAGAGGGAAAAAGGAAACCACAGGGGGACATGAAAGTTTTTATAAAATCCTCCCTTCCTGAAATGAATAGGTAGAAGATTCTAGGTAGGAAGTAGTTCATCATTCAACACAGTTATCAGCTATGGAATTCTGTGCCACAAGATATGGTAAGAAAAAGATTTGATAAAATTATGGAGAAAAAATATAATGGTATTAGACATTAATAGGAAGCTATATAGAAGGCTAATGTTCTAAGGCAATATACCCCTGAGTAACAGCTGCTGGAGAGCAAGGGAAGTCTGAACTACACAGTGCCTTTAAATATAACTTTTTTAAAAATTCAATAACAGATCTTTTAATACCACTACTGCTTCTGCTACTGCAGTTCACGATGGCCGCCATCATTCCTTTACCCCACAGGGCACCTAACATCACAAAATTTTAGATCTTTGAACATATAAATGTTCAGAAAAAATACAAAATACTGCAGCTATGATAAAATGCAAAGCATAAACACAATTAAAATCACACTTTTAAAAACTGTACTAAAACAGCAATTATGAGACTTTCTACTATCACACCAGAGACATTTAACATTTATGTCTGAAAGCATGAAGAAATGAGGGTTATCTTGAGCCTCTGTCTGAATGACTGGACTCTGAGGGCAGATCTACACTGCACAGCAATGGGGTGCCACCACAGCATATTGTAATGGCAGTGTTTTTTTCTGCATGCAAAGATAAACACAGAGGACATGAGTATGACTGGAATTCCAGCAGGGACATTTGCCTCCAAGCATCATTATGGTCTTGAATCAGATTGGCCTTCCTGCACTTCAATCTGCATAGTAATAGCTCCCCAAGTGAAGCCTTTTCTATATCAGGACCTAGACAAAGGATCCAGTCCACACTAGAACCACAGAAGAGAAAGAGTTTTGATCAAGCCCTCCATGCTTACTTTTGAATAGAAGAGGAGAATGAATTCAAAAAATTCTATACAGTGGCCACTCTACTTCCACAAGGGTTCAGAGTACAGAACCCTCATGAAAATGGAAAAAATATGAATAACTTCGTGCTGCACTTCCCCTCCCATTCTCTTCTTGGGCTCCCTCCCACCATTCTCTTGTCTTTTGCCTTGGCATAACCCAAACTGGTGTCTTTCCCACATACGTAGCCTTATAAACCAGTGGCAACCATGCAGTGTGTTGGATTTTAATGGTTGTTGTATTGTAACAAAAAAGAAATCAGTAAATAATGCAGTGCACCAGAAGCCTCACCTGTGATCCTGCAGCTACATTATTTATAAGGTGATTATTGGGATGAGCAATCCAAAATGTTGAAACAGCCCTGTAACAAACAATGTGGAAATATGTCAAGATTCTCTGATCTGGTAAGAAGAAAGAAGCTATTTTTATTTAAACAATAAGAAACTCTTGGAGGCTGGAGAATACTTTCTATGCCTTCAGCAGCAATGATGCATAAACGGGCAATTCATTTGCTGGCAACAAACTGGGATATTCTCATCTGGGGTTTATAGACACTTGCTTTCCTATAGTGCAGTGGTTCTGAACCTGTGGGTCCCCAGATGTTTTTAGACTTCAGCTCCCAGAAGCCCTGAGCATTGAGCATAGTGGCTGGGGCTTCTGGGAGCTGAAGTCCACAAACATCTGGGGACCCACAGGTTGAGAACCACTGCTATAGTGATAAAGGAATTAAGGAATAAATGACACAGAATTGGAATCATCCCTGGAAGAAAGGATGGAGTCATCCTGATACATGCGTGTATGTGCCTTCAATGAAACCCCATTAATTTCATAGGGTTTTCTTATAGGTGGATGAAATTAACTTCTTTATACAGAAATAGTAACTTTTAAAAAGTGTTCAGAACACTTAAGTATTTTCTACCTGCAGTAGAAATACTGGCTCGGCTCCTGAGAATCCATGAGCAAACAGAAACAAAATTCCCAGAAGTTTTGAAGCCATGGGAATTTTTTCTTCCTCCCTACTCAAACTGGAAAAGCAACCACAATCAGTGCACTTAGAAAAATGTCATGTGTTCTGACCACTTCGCTAGCTACCAGTACTCAGGAAGTAGCATTTTGTACCACCTGAAAGTTCTGGGTCATCTTTAAATGCAGCCCAACATAGACTGCATTACTATACTTCAACCTGGATGCCATTACTAGACAGACAACAGAGGTACAGCCTTTCCAGATCAGGTCACAGTTGGCCTACCAGCCTAAGCTGGAAAAAAGGCACTTCTGGCCACTACTGCCACCCAAAGCTTCTCAGCTAGCACTGAAACCAGGAGAACTCCAACACAGTAGATTTGTTTTCTTCACTTTTTTTTTAAACATTCACTCATTCAGCCCACTACTCACATGCAGTCTGTGGCTGGTACTGGCTCATAGTTCCCATAGACGTGATCCTTGATGGTTATGCACATGGTGCTATTTCTGTCTGTTGGAAGCAGTGTGCCTGGTTTGGTGACTAGCCCCAGGTTATGAAATAGCGTATTTCTCTGTTCAATGCCATCCTCCATGAAAAAACAATGGCCTAGTGTATCATAGCCAATAGTGTCTTTTATCTGCAGAAATACATTTTTGTTATGTCACTCCTAAATGCCTATATACAGACTTGGAAAAATGCATTACATTTTTTACAAACTTTCCACAGCTGTAGTGAGACAAGAGTCTTCAATGTTAGCAATGCAGCCATTAAATAATGACCCATACAGAAACACGCAAATGCAAAGCCTTTTGAGATGAGCTTACGGTTCAAATTCTGGCACTATGTTCAAATGCAAAAGTATATTACATATATTAAAAGGTGTGATCTGTAGACATTGGGCAGTAATTGCTCAGGGAAATTTATTTTAAAAGGTATTTTAAGCATTTTTCTAGAATAACTAGCATAAAGAAAACCTGTCCAAAGCTCAAATACTAACCTGATACCATTATAACCTTAATACTGCTCATGGTTATAGGAATAAAGTTGCCCCTGGCAGCCCAAACTGGTGCCTCTCCCACATATGCAGCCTTATAAACCAGTGCCAACCATGCAGTTTGCTTGATTTTAATGGTTCTATGTAAGCCCTGCTCCCGAAAAGAGCTTTCCCTAACATTGTTAGCACCTGCTTACAATATCCAGCTACCACTTCATACAAACTGCGAATGAAATAGACGTGCTCTCAAGGTATAAGATTCCTAAGGACAACCAATCGCCAGGCTAACAAGTGCAGTGGGTCTCAGCATCAGTCAGCTAAAGCTAGCCCCAACAGTCACACTCAAAATACTTCCAGAAGCTGCTAATGCTTTGCTTAGGCAAAGTTAGTTGTCAACTTCCCCTGAATTCTCTTGATTTAGAGGAAGAAACAATGGTGTCCTCACACAGTCTTAATGATCACATTTTATGGTCACCCAATATCAAAGGTAACCATTAATAAATCTACTTCAATCCTCGATCTAGAGAAATGCTGCTCACGTTACAACAGGAATGCCTCACTTGCTCCTCTCCAAAATGCACACACATTCCCTTTTCAGAGGTAAGCCTAATTAATACTGCCTTCCCATATCATCTGCAACTTCATTTTTAACTATAGTTCAAGACTGCTGTTTCAAACCAATCTTGACAAGCAAAACACTGGTGCAAAGACAATGTTAACTGTTACAGTCTGAAGAACTGAGTAATCAAGTGAGTTTGTACTAGGGTAGAGGAAGAAGGAACAAAAGGAAAAACAGAAATGAGAAACTGAAGCTGCTCTTCATCATAATTAGAGCACAAAGCATTATGCGTTCAATTCAAAAGTGTAAGATTTCAAATCAAGACTGCTGTTAACATAATCTCAGTGCATGTCTTGGTCAAAGGAAAACCTGCGAGGTTCCAGAAGCCCGGTTTTACAAAAGAAGAATGAAAAATAATGGGTTGGATCCATGATCTGCTTGCATGAATGGAAGGGACTCAATGCATGTTTTTAATTGTTTTTAATTGTTTTTGTTTTTAATTTTAGTTTTTAATTTTATTTTAATCTGTTTTAATAGTTAGTGTGTTAGGGGGATGGTAGGGTTGGTGGGTGGGGAGGGTGGGCTACATTTTGATGTTTTAATATATTTATATGTTCTGTAATGCCGCCTCGATCCATTTGGGAGAGGCAGGATAAAAATAAATTATTATTATTATTATTATTATTATTATTATTATTATTATTTTTTAACCTGGCTCTCTCTCTCCCACACCTCACCCTATTCAGCACCCCCAACCCCAAGGGTTGATGTGGGAGGATGGGTTAAGGATGTCTGTTTCTGCCTGTTCTGTGAATCCAACCAAAAGTATGCTTGTTCTTTTGAACTTGCGTTTCTAAACAGTAATTTCAGATTTCACATAATTCATTATTCCTACCAGCAAGCCATTTGTTGCATGAATGGTAACACATCTGGAGAAACAATGATGAATTGAGAGGCCCTCTATGTAAGTCTTGTAGTTATACCCTCCTTTCTCATCCACATCTCCACAGCGGTGAAAGTGAACAGGGTAAGCTCCATACACCTGCTGACCCATTTGCTTAAGCTCCACATAGGACAGATGAACAGATGTGAAATTCTTCAAAATCTGGAAGATAATAGAAATGACTAATTCACCCAAATGCTTGTTAACTGCAGACTGACAAGCTGTTCTTCATTTAACAAAGTTTACAGTTACCATTTCAGCTGGATACAAAGGTAAAAGTGCTGAAATCTGGTTCAATTGAAGAACAAGAGGCAGAACACATACTGTAAATGAATGAAGTCACAAGCTTGATCCCTGTGAGCTCTAATTGAAAGGGTATCAAGCACCACAGCTGAGACAATGAAAGATCTGTTGTCAGTCAAAGCGCCAACAGAGAGCTAGAACTGGACTATAAAAGTACCTTTGCTTGTCCACAATACATCAAATAGTAGCAGTATCATAAGCCTAATGAGCCCTCACTGAACATCTCACATACATAGTGCTTCCACCACCATGTCATATCTACAGGAGTAAAAGCCAGCCAATCAGTCAAGCTTTTATTGCAGTCAACAAGCCACAAGGTGAGGAGCAAAAGCTACTAGACACACAACAGAAAACTGATAGGAAGCGATTAGCATTTTCCATCTACCTTGATATGTCCACCAAAGGTATCATAATTGAAGAACCGGCACTCTTTGCCAGTATAACAGGAATCCTCCATCTCTCCCTTTATTAAGATGTTCCTGGAGAGAACTCCAACCTCAGCCCTCATGTCTACTCCATCAATGATGTCTCCTATATGATGAAACTGAGGAGTTTCTATTTCAAAAAGAAAGCACATGACAGGAAGACAAGACTGTTAATTCTTCAGTATCAAAAATATAGACAACCTGCCAACTTCTACTTAACTCCCTTCCAAGAATTTGCTCTTGCTTATATTTAATCCAGAACTGGTTCACTCCATAATTGGTTCACAAAGATTTAGTGATCTGAAAAGTAAATGCATCACAACTAGACAGGGAAGAAGCACATTTAAGGACAGACAATTCCTTCTCTTAACCTTCATTTTTTTTACCTTCATTTTTTACATCAACAAAAGGATTATTGGGGAGTCATCTTGCAGCATCTCATATATCTTTGGATGGCAACTGTTTTGTCATCTACTTTGTAAGTCATTTGGGCTTTGACATTTGTATTTGTTAAAGTTTTCTGTTTATCCATGCATGGATTTGCTATTTGCATATTTATGGGGCAAAATGTCTTTCCATGTCAATCTTACTTTTTAAATTACCTTTACAAATTATCCTTAAAACTGGCCTTTAAAAATTACCACAAAAATCTCCTTATGGTCTCTCTCTCTCACACACACATGCTTAGCACTTTCTTTTTCCAAAATGGAAGTGTTCTCTAGATGAGGCAGCACAGCAACAACCCTAAGAAAGAGTGAGTGGACTGAAAAGAGCATAGGAAAGTTATTGCTGAAGCAGAAGAGTGTGGGAAAACCACGATCTATCAGAGACCTTGAAAAAGCTGTTATAACAATCTTGATTTTTCCCTAATTTATGCAATAATGATACAGAAATAAAGAATGGCAATATTAAACTCTTTTTAAATTACTAAAAACAGAGGTGGAGGCTTTTGCTGAATAATAACCATGCCATTAGCTTTGTGGGTTTTTTTTCTTCCTTCACTCCTTCAGTTCCATTATCACCCAGAACTGTCTCTTTTAAATGCATCACCATCATGAACAGTATCTGTGTAGAAAACCCAAGCAGTTCCTATGTGCTATGTAGCTACAATCCTTATGGACAATCTTGTAAGGAAAGATAGTATTGTCTTCCATATTACATATGTGAGGAATGAGGCAGAGGCAAAGAGAGAAGGAGAGAGAAAAACAGAGAAGCAGGAGAGGCAGAGAGGGGCTTCCCTAAAGCTGTCTACTGACTTCCTAGCAAAAGCAAGAAGTTCGCAGCTCATAACTCAATCACTGTGCTATGCCAGCTCTCTCACACATATATCACATATATTTGTGGTGAATTTACAATTTCCTGCAGAAGGACAGTGCCAAAAGCTAAACTACTTGGAAAATGCTTCAAAACCAGCATATGGTAGGGACGCAGGTATAAACATAAAGGAGCATAAAGTGGTGAAGTGGCTGGCTAGACTGGGCACAGAAGAGCTGGGGAACCCATCACCTTTCAAATCTGATGGGATTCCAACTCCCAGTAACCCTAGCAGCACAGCTAAAAGGGGTGGGCTGGCACTGGCTCCCCAGGCGTAACACACAGAAACTTTAATGAGGCTGGAAAAGCCTTGACAGTTCCTAGAAAGCCAGAGTTATCGAATGGAAGGAAGCAGACCCTGGGGTTCTACACAATCTGTTCCTGGGTCTGCTATGGATTCCTGAAATAAAAATTAGTTACAGTGAAGTCTTAAATAGTTGGCATGTCCTTATGAGAATTTTTTTAGGTGTTCACAAAATTTCAGCAGGGCTGACACAAGACATTTTGCTGGAGGATACAAAGCAAAAACTGGCACTTCTGTTTCCTAAAATCAAGGTACACTGAACCTGGACCAGACAGCTTATTCTGGGACCAAAGGCAGAAAGCTAGCAAGCAAGTGTAATTAAACAATCAGGCATTCTTGCCCTTGTCCTTCTCATGACATGCAGAGGACTACTGAACAGAGGATTTGGAGAGATCGGAGATCCATGAGAATCCAGATGAAGGAATCTTCCATGAGAGGATCATGGGGTAGGAAGCGGACAGGAGACCGCACTTCTGCTAGTCTAGTCTCTGATTCCTAGATCAGGATCAGCAGATCCATTATTTATACCAAGTCACATAACAATAGTTTCTAGTGCCAAAGAAATTGCTTGAGAGAAGACTCAAAGAATGAGAAAAGGTCTTTAATGGGTATGCACAGATATATACAGTTAGCCCTCCAATACCTTCAGATTCTGTATCAGATTCAACCAACCACGGGTTGAAAATATTTTTTAAAATATTCAAAAAAGCCAACTTTATTTTTGCCATTTTATATAAGTCCCATTATCAACAAGGACAAAGAACTATTATAATAATCAGTGCAGAGAAATAAAAAAATGACAAAAAGAAAAGTGTTGAACAAGAGACCTCTTCCACAAGATCCAAGAAATCAAAGGAAAACTTAAACCAAGAGAGAGGAAGCTGTATGACCAGCAACGGAACCCACTGTGTGATCAAGCAGAAATTAAAAACAAAAGAAAATGGAAACTATGCACTGAAGAACTATATAAAAGAGATGAAAGGATGACAGAATTATTCAGGGAAAAAATCATTTGAATATAAACCCACAATTTCTGAAAGTGAAATGGAAGCTGCACTCAAACCATCTGAGAGAAACAGATCACCAGGAACAGATGGCATACCAACAGAGCTGTTTCAAGCAACAGAGACAGAATCCATTCAGATTCTTACTAAAATCTGTCTGTAAATTTGGAAAACAATAAAATGGCCCACAGATTGGAAACAGTCAATATACATTCCAAGAAAGGGGACACCAGAGACTGCAGTGACCACAGGACCGTTGCACTGATCTACCATGCAAGCTATATGATGCTCAGAATTCTACAACAAAGACCTTTACCGTAGATGGAGTGAGAAATGCCAGGTGTCCAAACTGAGTTCGAGGAAAGGAAGAGGCTGTAGAGACTATATTGTGAACATATGATAGATAGTGGAGGGCATCACAGAATTTCAGAAGAAAATCATCCTGTGCTTTTTGAATTGTAGCAAAACCTTTCATTGTGCAGATCATGAAAAACTATGGATCACTCTTAAATGAATGTGCCACAACATCTGATTATCCTAATGTGTAACCTGTACTCAGAACAAGAAGCTACTTCAGGACAGAATACAGAGAAACGGAATGGTATAGGATGGGGGACACATGGCTGGCTAACAGTACGTGCGAAAGGGATCTAGGAGTCTTCATAGACCACAAGCTGAACATGAGTCAGCAGTGTGATGCGGCAGCCAAGAAGGCCAACGCAATTCTTGGTTGCATCAATAGGAGTATGGTGTCTAGATCGAGGGAGGTATTGGTACCACTCTATTCTGCATTGGTTAGACCTCATCTTGAATACTGTGTCCAGTTCTGGGCACCCCAATTCAAGAAGGATATGGATAAGCTGGAGCAGGTCCAGAGGAGGGCAACCAAAATGGTGAGGGGCCTGGAAGCCATGCCCTATGAGGACAGACTTAGAGAGCTGGGTATGTTTAGTCTGCAGAAGAGAAGGTTGAGACGGGACATGATAGCCATGTTTAAATATTTGAAGGGATGTCATGTCAAGGAGGGAGTGGGCTTGTTTTCTCCTGCTCTTGAGACCAGGACAAGGAGCAATGGATGCAAGCTGCAGGAGGGGAGATTCCGCCTGAACCTCAGGAGGAATTTCCTGACAGTCAGGGCTGTCCGACAGTGGAATGTGCTGCCACAGAGTGTGGTGGAGTCTCCTTCTTTGGAGGTTTTTAAGCGGAAGCTGGATGGCCACTTGTCGGGAGTGCTTTGAGGGTTTTCCTGCATGGCAGGGGGTTGGACTGGATGGCCCTTGTGGTCTCTTCCAACTCTACATTTCTATGATTCTATGATTCTATGATCCAGTTGGCAAGCGTGTCAGACAAGGCAACATTTTATCACCCCACCTGTTTAACTTGTATATTAAACATATCATATGTAAAGCAGGATTAGATTTTGAGGAAAGAGGTGTGATAATTAAAGGAAGTAACATCAACAATTTAAGATATGCTGAGGACACCATACTACTGGCAGAAAACAGTAAAGGTCTGCAAGACTGAAGAAAGGCAAGGCAGATAGTGCAAAGGCACGTTTACAGCTTAACATTAAGAAAACAAAAATACTGACCACAGATTATTTACATAACTTTAAAATAGAGAACGAAGACACTGAGATAGTCAAAGATTTCTTATGGCTCAATCATTAATCAAAATGGAGAATGCAGTCAAGAAATCAGAAGAAAGCTAAGACTTGGATGGGCCCCTAAGAAGGAACTGGATAAGATCCTCAAGCATCAAGATATATCACTGAATATCAAAATCAGGATTCTCAAAGACATTGTATTTCCAATTTCTATGTATAGTTGTGAAAGCTGGACAGTAAAGAAAATTGATAGGAAGAGAATCAACTCAATTGAAATGTAGTGCTAGTCGAGAATTCTGTGGATGCCCTGGACTGCCAAAAGACAAATACAGTCATCCCTCCACATTTGCTAGGGTTAGGCACATGGGACTTCCGTGAAAGTGGAAAAATTGTGAATAACTCTAGGCCTTCCCAAACCATATTTGACACACAAAGAAGTATGATCACCATATTCAACCCACCACGGGTTCCTTTGAAGCATCAGGGTTCCTTCACAAGGCAGACGTGGGTAGCTGGTGGGGCTTACTACCACCTCCACTGCTGCCCCACACCATTTTTAATAGGGATTTACAAACCTTGTTCTTAGTTTCACAGTCTCATGAGCTTTCAGCCCCTATTAAAAATGGTATAGAGAGGCCGCAGCTGACAGCAAACAATCTGTGAATAATCAAATCCACAAAAGTGAAACCTGCAAATGCAGAGGGCTGACTGTAAATGTGTTCTAGAGCAACTCATGCCTGAATCCTCCCTGGAAGCCAAGATAACTAAATTGAGACTGTTGTACTGACTAGAAATGCCAATAATGCTTGACAAGGCAGAAGGCAGTCGGAAAAGAGGATGACCATATCACAGGTGATCAGGTGTGATCAGGGAAGCCATGGCCCTGAGTCTTCCAGAGCTGAGCAGGGCTGTTGATGACAGGGTGAGTTGGAGGGCTCTCATTTATAGGGTCACCACAAGTCAAAGTCAACTTGATGGAAGTTAACAAGAAACATATGGCTCTCTTGTGATGATAATGTGTACTTTTCATAAAATACTGATTCCCACATAAACATATTGCCTGACATCCTGTCTAGTAGCAACAAGATCCTGGACCTAGGATCTCTGCTAGGGATTCATGTTTATGGTTGTCAACAACTTCTCCAAACCTATCTTTTCAGCCTTCCGGTATTCCAGTCGAAGAGCTTCTGAAGCACTGCAGATCACAGTAGTGGGAAATTCATCTGTAGTGCTCTGCTCTGCTGGTCATGGGGAAAACTGAAACAAGTATTTGCATCAGGTTCCTCCAGGTGCTTGTTCTCATTGTTCTTCAACTTTCTTCTGGCCTGTGGTATACTGGAACCAAGGCTCAAAGGGCTGAAGTCCTAGTCACTGAGTAGCAGAGGCTATGACAACGTATGAACTTCCACTGCTTAGATTCTACTGTTCTTTCTAAGTTTAGCCGCAATCTCCACAGTAGGTAGAGGGCAAATGGATTTTCCCAGAAAGGATGTGTTGCAATAAGCAACACATCCCTGCTATATTTTGAAGTATTTTGGGGTGGCAAATGGAGGAAGTAGAGTCAGCATGGTGTACTAGTATAGGTATTGGACTAGCACTCTGGGAGACCACTGTATGCATCTCCAACTCATCCATGGAAACTGGGTGACAAGTTATGCTCTCTCAGTATAAAAGGAAAGCAATGGCAAATATCCTCTGAATAAACCTTGCCAAGAAAACCCTATGATAGGTTCATCTTAGTGTCAGCATAAGTCAGAATTGACTTGAAGGCACATAACAATGGGGCAAGACTCACTGGCTTAAAAAAAGAAAAGAAAAAACCTGCATCTGGTAAAAATGAAAACTGAATTTTTTCAGTTATGTATACAAATAAACATAGCCACCTGCATTTTTAGACAGTCCTTGGGGATGTCACCACCATGACAGCTGTGATGTTGCTGTTGTGTACCTTCAAGTCACTTCTGATTTACGGTGACCGTAAGGAGAACCTATTATGGGTTTTTTTTTGGGAAGATTGTTAGGAGGGGATTTTCCTTTGCCTTCTGCTAAGACTGAAAGAGTGACACTTGTCCAAGGTCACTCAGTGGGTTCCACAGCTGAATGGATATTCAAACCCTGGTCTCCAGAGTGGTAGTCCAATGCTCAAATCACTACACCATTCTAGCTCTCCCAAAACACATTGGTAATGGCACCTTTATACCAAACTGTTCAAGAACTGTAACTCCCTACCTCAAGCATACATTCTGTACAAATTATTTCAAACAAACAAAATACATAATTAGCTTCTAGTAACATATAAACCACAGAAAGATAACAAGGAAAAAGCATAATGAAGAAGGACACTACATGTTTTAACAGCTCAAGCAAAGTTGATTCCTTGCATCAAAACCCAGCAGGAATGTATATGCCCAAGAAGTAGGCCGGGACGAGGTTCTTGACAGATTTTTGGAACACTGAAAGAAACCGGATATTAAAGGAACAGAAAGCTGAGGAACTGCTGCCATATGAGAATAATTTGCTTGCCTTTCTTTGTTCATGGGAGAGAGTTGGCACAAGCTTTCTGCAGATGCTGAAGTTTGAAGACCAAGAGAAGCAGAGAATAAAATTTCACTAGTAAGATGAAGAGGTCTGTATTTCAAGCAGAAGGGGCAGCATGCATAAGAGTCTTCCCTGAAGGATACTCACGATTCATACGTTACTAAAGATACAGACCTTGAGAGGAAAAGAAATTTCTATGCAGGCAGTTCTTGGAACATTATGATATGCTCTTCTTTCAAATAATGGAAAAGTTACTTTTTGGGCTATAGTTTCTAGAATCCCCCTGCCAGCATGACCAGCCCCTCTGGGATTCTGAATGTTGTACCTCCTGCCCAAAAACAACTTGTCTGAGCTCTGACTCCTCCACACATACTTGAGTCCCTGTGCTACACTAGCCCCTCATGTCTCTGCTTCTGGTTTCTCTCCTTAGCCACCATTGTTACCAGACCCATGTTTGGGCAGCCTCAGTCCTTCCTGCCATTCCACACTGTAAGCCTTGAAAACTCAACCACATACTCCCAGTCACATTCAGTGGAGTCCCTACTCATGACCAGCAACAAGTTTCCATCAGTCTCCTAAGGAGCTGATGTCTGCCAGGTGGGGCTGAACAAGGGCACGCACCTGAGAACTAGTCAACTACTGCTAAGATGACTGCCCTCTTCTCATACCTTTCTTCTAGGGAAGAGGGGAAAAAACTACTTGGGCCCCAGCAGCAAGATTAATTCCCAGTATAAAGCCAGCACATGGGATGGTATGGGAAATGGGGCTCCATCCCAACTCTCACCTTCCGTGAATGCAGAGGTGGGCAAAGTATAGCCCTGGGGCTACATAGAGCCCTCAAAGCTGTTTTGTGGCCTTGTCTTCTTTCAGATTCTCTGGACCACCCTTTTTCTTGCCCTCTCCCAAAATGAACTGCCTCTTCTGAAGCCTACAGGAGCATCAATTTGCCTTTTAAATAAATTGCAGCATTCCTCTGTACTACATAACATTTAAAAAATTACCATTTTTTTCCAAACCAGAAGTGAATTTCTGGCTACTTTTGGGTTATGGAGAAGGAGTCGGCATTTTTGTAGTCCAAGCAGCCCTCAGAGGGTCACAGGGATGGAAAGTTGGGTCCTAGAACCTCTGTAGTTTTTCTTGCTCAATGTAATGGCACCTGTCCCCTCTGTTATCACCACACAGAGAGAGACTGTGAGTTCTGTGCCTCTTTCTTCACAGAGAAAATCCCTTCTCTCTTTCCACACTGTCCCACTGGACAGCAAGGAGCATGAAAAAAGGGACCCTATCCCATCTCTGATCAATGACTAGACACAACAGTGGGATTCCCCAAGCAGAGAAGGCAAGCAACACAGAGAGAAGTTTTACCCACGGGGGGAGGAGGCAAACAACTGTCCCCCTTCTGTCAGTGTGGCGTTAGTCCCAAGACAAAGATTCCCTCCTCTGTCCTAATGGAAGTCCACATGTGAGAGCGACATATTGAAAGATATGTGCATAACACGTAGAACAGTACTTCCCAAGCTATCTGATGTGGGGGACTGGTAGTTATTTTTTCCAATGTGTTGCACACTGGTACCATATTTGTTCCCACTGGCTACAAATGTTTCTTTCTTTCCTGGAAATCTATGTGGACCACTACTTTAAAAAAATTCTTCACCATCTCAGCTGCCTTGGGAATACATTAGTATTACAGTCCACTGTTAACAAGACTTTAAAACACTCTCTGATGAGAATTTGGTTTCACTGAGACACAGTCTAAGAAGCACTTGTGTGCAAAGGAAAAGAAAAGAAGAAGCAGCCATTTATAAAAACAATATGGTGTTCAGGTAAATAGGGGTCCAACTGTATGCATACTTACCTGGTAGTATGCCCCACTGAACACAGTGGGACTCACTCTTCAGTAGACATGAGTAGGACTGCACTGCGGGCAGGGCAGAATTTATCAAAGAGAAGTAATTAAATGTTAGGGCCAATTTATGCAGGATTTTTCCTAAATCCGCACGAGAAATGGCTTGCATACCTCAGACAACACCTCAACAGCAGCACCCCTTACATGGCAACCACATTTCCTACGAATAGCCTAGTGTTAACACTGGAATTTCCCATAGGAAACATAAAGTACAACTGACATTATGACTCCTTTAAGTCTTAATTGGGTCATAAATTTCCCAATCAGCCTACAACTGTGTTTAAAGGGCCTACGCATCTGCTGTTCATACTTGCAGGAAATGCTAGCTTACTCGTGTACTCAGAACAAGCATGATATTGCAGCCAGACCAAGGTCTGTTTTATATAAAATGTATATAGACAAGATACTGAAACGTCTTCTGTAATGGTTAAGACATCAGGAATAGCTCACAAGATTGAACACATTACCCCTGGTTTCTTGCAAGCTAATTCTGCCCTTTGTCCTCAATCGTAATTAAGCATTACTTCAGCGTCAATGTAATCAGAGCCCCTGTCAGATGTTCACCAAACCACTGAATTATTTACAATGCTTATTATTTCCATGGCAACTTTCCCACCTAGCTTTTGTATTCAAACAGCTCAAAGCTTCCAACATGTCACAGTGTGTGTTCTGAATGTCCCCAGCTAACATCATTCTGAATTCACCCTCCACCCACACCCTAATGGATCTCCCAAAGCTTAAAGCATTATTTCTTTAAATAAACAGCCACATTTGAAAGATATTGTCTTAAGCACAGTAATCTATAATACATCATCATGGTTTGTATGTGGGGGAGGTGTTTTCCCAAGGGAAAAAATATAATTTATTCAGAGGGCAGTTCCCCTCCACTCATCAACCCTGGAGCGGACAGACAAGTCACCAGGGAAATTTTCCCTTTTACTGTTCCAAGTGATTTATCTCATAGCCATGCTACATCACACTTCTTCTGTTTCTCAGAAGATGTCTTCAAGCAATAAGCTAAGAAGAAATGTAACATACCAGGCATCTTAATCACAATCTGCAATCTGCTTCCAAGCTTACTTAGCCTCAACTAAGGTTAAGGTTGGAGGGTAAGGTGCAAGAGAGAATTCTAAAGGTAAAAGATCAAAAGCTGGAAGAGCAGAGGAACAAGTAAGGGCATTCAAAGCTGTTAAGTACTTGATCTGGGTTAGATGCTGTACTGAAACAACACAGAAGGCCAGTAACAACATCTTGCTTTTCACTGGTTAGTACCAAGTGAAGTCTGTACTCTTTTACAGTGCACATCCTGGAAATTCACTGGACAACTTGGAGATGACCAAAGTAATCATCACAGGTAGTGTTAATGGTCATGCTTCCCGCCTGCCTTATCAGTTTGCCCTTGGGGCTGCAGGAACTGTTGCTGAATGACAGTTCGGTCCAAAATAATTTTTCTTCTAATCCATGACTATATTTCAGTTGATAGAGCAATACTGTATATATTACTTAGAGGTAGGTGGGGGAACTAGGAAGGGTTAGACTCTCCCAGCTATACCTTCCTTGGTACTCAGTGAATCATCAGGAGGATAGAATCAAGAGTCAGTATAGGTCTACAGAAATTACATCTCTCTCTCATTCTCTGCTACCTGTCCAATTTAATGCCAGTCTTGAGTTTTGGTATCTTATTCTGGTTTCCAAGACAAATTAGGGATTCTGGTAGTATACCACCACATTGGTAGCTATCAGCATTCTTGCACGAGCTGACAGAGATGGCCTCATGTTTGTTGCTAAGGACACTTAAGATTGTCATTCACCAGGATCCTGACTTCTGTACTGAGAATGATAGACCCAGGACTGCTCAAGATCTCATGGTTACCACAACAACCATCATGATGTCCCAACACAACATTTGCAGCAGGAGACACAACTGATTCGGATGTATCAATATCTCTGACAAGAACATGGTCATCGTCTTGTCACGGTTGGGTTATTTCCTGCTGATGTTTAAACTCTCACCACCATTTTATCCCCACAAAAAAATTAGGGACTATTAAACTGGTCTGCCCTTGGAGGGTGATGGATTCCTATAGATTCCAGAAGACTCTGGGAGATTTTCCTACAGGTGCAGTAGGTTCCCTGGTCACTCCGCAGCAGTTAAAATGATCAAACTCAAGCTATCCCTATGAGCAGGGCCTGGATGGCTCCTTAGTTTTGCACCAGGGTGGGAAAAGTGAGGCCAGAGGGCCTTGTGCAGGACACCAGGTTATTTTTGAAACTCCCATCACCTACCCAAAAATAGAAGAGAAATAAGACTCTTTTTTTTTTTTTGCCCCCAAATGACTCCTAAACATCTGCAATTCTCTAACCTTTTGACCCTCTGAAGCTTTATTTTGTAAGTGGCCTGAAGAACATCAGCTGTTGTGCAGTACAAACACTGAAGGAATTAATCAACATTTGTGGTTTGGGAAGAAAGGAAGTGTGATCCTGATCTCTTTACCACAGTGGAAAGATTCCCACTGTTTGTCTGCAACGTTAGATACAGAAGGGTCTACCATGTGCCCCTTGTAGACATGGCACAAACGCTACAGGAAGAAACAGCAGGAACACAAAGAAATGATGGATGTCTGCATGGCTTAGAAAGCAGCCCCAAAACAACCGAGTGCAAGAGAAGTATTTAAGAAATCTGTCAGTAAAAGGGGAAGCCATTACCTAATAAAAGGGGAAGCTACAAAAAGATGAGCAAAACAAATTTTGACCAAATGACATTTGTTGCACATCATGGGAATTGAAGCTTTCTTTCCATAAGCACTTGACTGATAAAGACACTAGAGTGCACACAATATCAGGGTCAAATGAGGATTTGAGACAGGAATCAATGTTAACAACTGCTAGAAAAGGCTCTCAGAGCTTGAAAGTTAGCAGACTAGAACCTGACAACAAATCATAAGGAACTACAAAATTTGCACCAGGCGTTTACTTTTGCTTCTCTTTCAGCTCTTACCTCTAACTTTGATTTGGTATTTGTTGCATTCAGGACAAGGAAGGAGGTTGAATTCTTCTGCCTGGTACATAGAATAATCAGTGCTTGCAACAACAATCTGGTCTTCAGGCTTCCAGATACTAACATCTTCTGAGAGATCCAGTATCACTCCATCAACTGCTTCAATCTGGAAACCCGACTTTGGAACACCTTAAATCAATAAATATATAATTCTCTTCTTGACTTTAGATAGTTAGAATCTCAGATTTGATGTGGCTTTACGAAATGCTCAGTGGCTTACATAAAATGATTAAGTACACAGTCATACCAAATTTGCAAGATCAAAATTCATCACACAGTGCTGGATCTGAAACTATCGATCATTTATCTCCTTCCCATGGCTTATGTAATTCTTCACTGATGTCATCATCCAAAGCTTATTATTCTAATAGCAAATTTAGCATCTTGTGTCAATAAGCAGAGAACAAAAAGAAGACAGGATTTTCTTCACATTTAGGAGACTCCCAAAGCATGAAGAACAGTACGTACATAAAACAAAAATAACGTATTTATTTCATTAATTTATATGCCACCTTTTTCTTGACAGGAGACCCAGGGGGCTTACTGAATAATGAGAAAAAGCCAAACTATTTTCCCCTGATAAAGGCTGCATGGAAACTATTATATGGAAACAATTAAAACAACTAACTGTTCCTAATGAAACATCTCAATTAAGGGAAGAGTAGAGAGAATCAACCTGGGAACCATTCATCAACCAGCTCCCACTGAGTGTGATTGAAACTTGCAGTTCCTCCAAGTGATTCCAACTGATCCTCTACCCTGTCCTTCACAAGCCTCTTTAACTACAGGGGCTGCCTGATAGACTTGTTCCACGTGACTGAAGAGAGCAGCTTGAAGAGAGGAGATTATGAACTGCCTGTCCTTGAGAATCTCTCCCATCCCTCTATAGCACTACGGTGGTACCAGACTCAGTTTCAAGACTGGCAGTACAGTATGAGAAGGAAGAAAGAGTTTCCACAGCACAACTGTGAACTCAGAAAGGGAGAATAATGCTCACGGGTTACTGAGAATCCTCCAGCTGAATTTCCATGCCATTATAGCATAGAGCTCTACATCAGAAGCACTAGAGTTGTTCTCTAACAAGAATGCATGATATCAATATAGGAAAAAAAATATTTCTATATGAGTTCTAGACTGTGGCCAGATATGAGACACAATAAAGGATGAACCTCTAGTTCTGCTTGTATCTACCAGGCAGCACTGTAACAACTTACTTTCTTTTTCATGTTGGATGGACCAGAATAGGAATGTATCTCTTGCTAAAATATATTTGGTGCCAGGTAATTACTCTTCCGGTACGTTAATGACAGACTTGCCAAGACCACAGTTTCCTTTTCCTGCTCAAAGCTAAGAAGGTGGCTAAGGACACGCTGCAACTGCTATACTCTTATGTACACAAACAAGTATTTCTTAACCACCTCCAGTTACTGTGGCTAGTAAACACTTTACAGCAAGAACATATTTTTATTCTTTGTGAGATACTAGACAGTTTCCACAGAAACCCCTTTCTAAGATGTATTTTAAGTTCTGAAATTTTATTCTATAAAGGAAACAAAAAGGAAAATAATGCAAAACTGCAGCATGTACAAAGCATGAGTTGTTGTTTTTTTCTTTTCAGGAGTAGCAGGCCAGTCTATGCTTTCATCTCACTATCTTTTATTATCTTTGCCTATAAACACAAGGATAGAAAAATATAATGTACATTCTCTTTTTAATCTGAATTTTTTTACTTTGGAGCTCACAGAACTTCTGGCTTCAAACCAGATATAGCACACCATGAAAAACACAGATGCACAGCAGTAAGGTACATTTCAAGCTAAGCAGTTCCAGCTGCAGAAGACAGATGAAAATGGTTTCATTAACTGTTTTTTTAAAAGAAGAAACTATATTCTTACCATCAAGCCACTCACTGAAAGCTCTCACAGCAAACCTCTGACCATCCAGTGTAACAAATTCTCTTTGTGCAAGAGCTTTGCCCGTGTTATGGTTCACATAGTCTCTCACAGTTTCATTACAAGATGACTCTCCATCACCAATTACACCAACTAAAGCCCAGGCCTGCCTGTAAAAAATAAAACACAAGAATAAACACAAAGCCCTCCTTAGAACACAGCTTTTTAAAATTAGCAATTTGTTTTTGCTGTGGGCCTTCAAGTCAACTCCAACTTTGGCGACCCTATCCTAGGGTTTTCTTGGTAGGATTTATACAGAGGTTTACCACTGCATTTCTCTTAGGCTGAGAATGTGCGACTAGCCAAAGGTTATGCAGAGTGTTTCCATGGCTGAGCAGAGATTTGAACCCCAGTCTTTCAGAGTCAAACCACTACACCACAGTTTTTTTACAGAAGTGAAAAGAAACTATCGCAATTAGCACACTTCAACACTAATGGGTGCCAATAAGCACCCTAGAGGCACCAGCTTCTGTCTGATCTTGGAAGCTAAGCAGTCAGCACTAGTTAGTACTTGGATGGGAGACTGTCAATGAATACCAACTACTGTAAGCTACACTGCAGAGGAAGGAATCAGCAAAACCACACTCTGAGTATTCCTTGCCTAAGAAAACTCTATGAAATTCATGGGAGCACCATAAATTCACAGGCAACTTGAAGGTGTATATGCATGTGTGCGCACACACACACATAAATGGGGGAGAGGAAAGATGTATATCAAAGCAGAACTAAAATGTGTGTCTCTGCATCTTTAAGAAAGCTCTTCGATAGGCTTAATATGAAGATCAGTAATGTGAGGGAGTTACAGTGCCTAGAGCCTTGCTGATAACAGATTGCCAGGGTTGCAGGCTAGACATTTTAGTATGCTGGCATAAGGCCCTCATAGTAGACACTCCATAAATTATTTGTTTCAAGGTCAGAAAGCAAGCCAAGATCCACCTCTACACTCTCTTCAGTAACTCCTACTTTGAAAAACTATACTGCTCTGACATTGCATTCATGCCTTTATGGTTACTCCCCATTTTCCTCCTATTAGCTCTAATCCAAGCCAGCCCTGGCTTGACAGCACCGAAGCCAAGAGACTTCATTCTCTTTCTACCACCTCTCTTTTCCTTTAAGTTGCATGCCAACTGGTATCAACATTTCCAGCAATTATTTCATTTAGGACTTCCAAAACTGATGAGCTAAATTTAAGGAGCATAGGCCTCTCCAAGAAAGCTGTTGCTTATAAATATATATATTTAAGTAAGCAGCCTGTGTGTGTGCTTTTAGAAAAAACCTACACAAATACTATTTTAATGAACAAAAAAGTTCTTTCTGAAATGCCAAATATAGCTGTATAACATTTAGACCAATGCCATTCACTCTCAAGAATTTTTGACAGGATGCTTGCTCAGAGGCCTTGCATGACCAAAGCATATCCTCCAACTTTTCACAGGTGAAAACTGGGATATGTTTGGCCAAGCACCACCACAGTGTGGTCAAATTTGAAAAAAGTACTAATAAGGAAAAATGCTGGAGCTAGGAAATACTCATGCTGTGCAGTTTGCTTTTGCCTATGTCTACTGGGAAGGGCAAGATTCCACCCTCTTCTCTGCCCCTCCTCAGATAACTGGATGCCAATGACATAGCACTTCAAATGATTGTAGCAACTGAAATAAGGGGAAAAGTGGGAAAAGGAGAAAGAAACTGGGACATTTTAAAAGCAGCTGAAAAAATGGGATGACACAGTATTAATCAGGACTGTTGCCGCCAATTTGGGACAGTTAGTAGGTATGCTACATTAAACCCTTGCACTGCATTCTGAATAGGTGATGATGGATTGTGGTGTGGAATGGACATGAGTGGTAATGCTAGTCTTCTTCCCTTCAAAAATGAAAGTGATAAGGACTGTAGAAGGCTGAGCTTCAAAAACACACTAGATTATTAGAACAGTCATAGTTTTTAAAAGGTCGATTACTCTTATTTCTGTTAATATCAGGAGAAGCTATGATGAGTTAGATGTTGTACTGAGACAACACTGACAGCCTTGAACAAACCTTCACTCAACACTGTATCATTTATAAATCGTGGTTATGTACTACAAAGATATGATGGCCAGGAATATAACTATTTCTATTTTGCACTTTGAATTCTCCTACAGTTCCAACACCACTGCACACATGCATGTGCACACAGCACATCATGGACACATCCACATACCCCACAGTCCTAACTCCACTGTACAAGGCTGGGGAACATGTGGTACTCCAGATACTGGACTACAACTGCCATCAGTCCTAGCCAGCATAGCCAACAATGATAGGAGTTGCAACCCAACAAAATCTGATGGGCCACATTTCCCATCCTTGCACTATAAACGATGGGCTTATACTGGCTTCTGGCTTCTAAGAACAGAGAAAAATCTCATCACCAAGAGAAAAAACAGGTGAAACAATTCAGTACTGCATGAGGGGACCAATCCTTACAGGTCTAGAGTTACAGCCAACCAGGACTGAAGATATGGGAAGGAACAGAGTTTCTGTTATTTCCTACTTATTGAGATCTCTTAGGTTTCCTATTTCTTTAGCCCTGACTGGTTCTCTGTCAAATGTGTAACTGACTAGGAACTCCAGATAAATCTGAATGGGGTCACCTCAGTTCCAGTCCTTAATGGTCTGTTTGTCAACAGCTTCATAAAAGAAATAGGACTGCCTCACACAGACCTACTTGGTTCTTTTTCTTAAGCCCTCAGATCCTCCCCACTCAGGACTTCTTGGCTTACGGGGCATACAAGTCCATGCCAGCAAGGTCATAGCTCCAAAGCAGGTGATATTATGGCAATAAACAGGACAGGGGGCAGGGGGCAGTAACAGAGGGCAGTGAATCCACTTTGGAGTTTCAGGGACTATTTACAGTCCCAGACCTATCTGGGGAACTTTCAATTAAAATCCAGAATTCACCCCTTCACTGACACGGAGGTTAACAGGTGCCACTGACCAGCAGACAGGGCAGGTATCTGTGTATCTGGGGGATACCAAAAATGCAGGGCTCAAAATGACAACCCATGGGGTATACAGATGCATTCCATGGGTACAAACCTTCAGGAACTTTGATAGGTGCTGGGCTGAAGGAAAGCCTGTGACTAACTGCTTCTTTTGAGCACTGGACAGTGTTTCTTTGACAGTCACTACCAACACCATCCCTTACCCAGTACTTCTTCACTCACCAACCCTTCTCTTGGCCACGCTGCAGTCTTTTGGTAAAATTGTTGCTAGCATCTGCATCTCCCTGCATCTGCCATGCAGAGATATGCATGAGCACCAATTAAAGAGCAAAGTGGTAATATACAAATTTGGAGAGAAAGAAAGGAAAGAAAGAGAGAGCGGGAGGACACTGAAGATGGACGGTCAGAAGAAAAAGAAGACAAACAACTGAAGGCAAAGAGACACAAAGATGGAAAGAGAGGAAATGAAATTGTGCTCAGAGCTACTACTGGGCCTTCTGATCCTTTGTCTTTACATGCTCTTCAGCACACAGCAATTCTCCCTTCTCCACACCAATCTAATCTACTGTCTACCCATTACAGCATGTTTGGATCACTTATATGCAACATAATTCACTTGCCTGCTATGCTGCTGTCCTCAAATTATTTCGATATGTAAATATCCCGGTAGTTTTCAGACCAGCGTTACGATTTTGATTATTTATCACCACTTCTGTGGTGGTGATTTAAAAATTATAGAACCCAGGCTGTAACATTCTTCCACACCTTCATCTTTGAACCCAAGTACGGGGAAAGGATTTGCAGATGGTAAACTTATGCTTATCCTCCATTTTCTCTCTTTTGATAATGGGGATGGTTAGTCTACCACCTTTCCTGGGAGGGGAAGTCAATTTTCAACATGTGTCTGTGCAACCATTTAAAAACCTGTCTTCCTCCACAGCTGCACAGTGGGCATTTTAAAAACATCCAAATGGCCAGATGCCCTTCCATTATGTGAAATGTTCATATCAATGCAACTGATCTGAATTAATCTGAAACTGACGTGACCTAACTAGAGTTTAGCTAATGTTCTCAGGTCACCAGACATTCTGTCAAAGTGGCAGGACTTGGGCTTGTACCATGCGATCTTCCTACAAACACAAATGGTAAAGCATATGTGATGTTTCAAAGTCCTCCCTCTTGTCCTACCAGCACACTATGTCTTGGCACCATGTGTTCACTGCATTATAAATACAAGGAATATTGTACTTTTATTCACTGATATTCCAACTAATTTTGCATAAGAACATAATGTGTGAAATCAATCCTGGCACAGGAGCCCACGAAAACTAATTAGCCTTCAGTGCATAATCTTTCCAGGTCTCCTGAAGAATCAGGAAACTCCTCCTGATAAATTTCTCCTCTGCCTCAGAAGGGCAACTCAGCATTTGAGCAGCAGCACCAGGAATTGGAGAGCCTGTGTTTGGGTATGTGTGGCTGGCCGGCTGCAGGAACAGGAACTGAGTTAAAGTGATAGAAAACTGAATGGGGTAGGGGGTCTGAGAGGAAGGGCTGAGAGGAAAGAGTTGAAAGAACTTCAAAGAAAAATGGGCGACAGAAAAGAGAGGGTAAAAAAAAAAAATCTAGCCTGGATGTTGTAGCCCTATGGCCTGCATTTAGAGTAATTCCCAAGACAGACACTGCAAACTGATTGACTGAATCTTCTAAGTACTGCAGGTACTGGGTTATTAGGATTGGGGGACAGAGTCCCAATGGCTCAACTTCATTTTTAAAAACATAAAAATAGATTTGTCTCCAGGTTCTTTTTTGGGTTCGAAGAACATAGCAGGTGTGAAATCATAGAACACAACTCTAGCTAACACAATGCAACATCTGTGTTGACTTATGGCAATCCTAAGGCATACCCGTCACAGGGTTTTCTGGGGCTATGATGCACCCAAGAGATTCCGTGGCCAAGTGGGGCATTGAACCCTGGTCTCCAGAGTAGTAGTCCAACGCCCAAACCGCTACACTATGCTGGCTCTCAACCTCTGCATACAACAGTGCTATTTATGTTTATATAGTTCTGTCTCTTTATGCTTCAAATACAACAATGGGCCCATATTTAAATCATTTTACCATATTTTACCATTTACCATATTTAAATCATTTAAATCATTTTCCATTGTTAAAAAGTCTTCCGACAAACAATAAAATCATCCCAAAACACAATATCCTGCTAAAATAGAGCAACAGTCCCATTTTGAAAAATCCAGAGATACCAAACAAATTATTAAAGCAAACCATTTAAAAAGTTTGAAATAATAGTAATAATAAAAAAAGGTTTATCCATTTTCGGAAACCATAGGTAGCTAAGGAAATGTTACACAGAGGTTATGTAAAGAAATACCATAGCTTTTTGAAGCAAGCTGTATAGTTTTAGGCATTATGCCAAGGCCTGGCTGAAGGCCTTTAGCTGAACACACATATACACACGCTCCCTTAATTATGAGTATCTTAAAGCTGTTTTCCTTTCACTGTGGCTTCTCTTTGGTCCTCTGAGCTTTATGGGTTGTTGATTCTGGGATTTTTTTTTTCATTCTGTTTTTAGGATGTTGGCGGGTATTCAGTATCAGTTATGGATGCGTAACCCAGTTATTCAGCTGCAACTGCTCTGTATCTGTGAGAATTACAGTCACAACCATGGCACTATTGCCATGATTTTAAGCGCCCTCCCGAACTTATCTTACCTCTGTTCTTCTGGCAATTGGCACAAGGGTGGATGACATTTCCACCTTCTCCCGCCAATCAGTGAGGATGCAACAATCAGAAGCAGGACCCTGTTGCATGTCCCTACTGCAGCCTTGCTCACTGCCAGGAAGGAGACAGAAATGTCAACTTACTCTTCTCCTACCACCAATAGAATGGATCTCCTTTTTTTGGTGCAGCTGAGGCCTAATAAAGGCGGGGAGGGGTGGGAGGGTCAGGCCAAGAGACACAACTCAGTTACACAACCATAACTAAGTGCGTGATGTAGAATTCTGGCCACTGGTATTTTCTGATTAATGCATTTTGTGGATGTGGTTTCATTGTATGCCTATGTCGATTGCAGTGGACTGCTTTGAGATCCTTTTCTTTTTTTGAAACAAAGGCAAATATGTAAGGATGACATTCAAGGTCACATCAGCAGACTGGCACTCATGCAACCAGAATTTTCCTTCTTCTCTGCCCCCATGCTTCCCCCATTTGCCCCTGTGCCCCCTCAGTCCTTTGGGCAGATTTACAGGTGCTGCAGAGGAGGGAGAATGTCTCTGGAAGTGAGGCCCAATTCAGCTAGCAAACCAAAACATTAGGATTTAAATGGATACACTAGAATTTTAAACATAAATATATTTTAAAGAAAGCTGTCCAGATTTCTCTCTCAATTGATCCCTGAAAGCTGAAAGTAAACAAATCTCAGCATTTTTCATCATTATTGCTTGGATTCCATTACCTTCTTTCCCCTCTCACAATCATTTTTAAGGCCATTCCAGAAGAGAGAAAAAGCGAATCAAGGAATTTTAACAGGCACAGCAAGCTTTCAAGATCCTTCATGAAAGGAATGTAATTCTAAATGAGTTTATGTGGGTACTTCTCAGAGACTACATGCACACAACTGCACGTTACAAATCCATCTGCCATTTTTGCTATAAAAATATATGCTGAGAGGGGAACTAGTGACCAATCACAATGGTCTCATGTTCTATGAAGAGAAAGAACATGATTTCATAGCATTAGTTGTTAAAATACACCGCCAAAGAACTGGGATTGTAAAATAATACACATTTAAGGGTTTATTCTTCCCTGCAGATTGTCACATGCTACAATATCCAAAAGCAACCAGATTTTCTTTTCCTCTTCCTGCAGTATTCTACAGTAATAAAAACTTGTTCAAGGGGATTTTCTATCTCTCTGAAGCAATTCTGGACACAGAAAAGGGGGGATTTAGAACAGTGGTGGGCTGCCAATTCTGGCAGAAGCGCCAAGATCCAGTGGAAGTTAACTATTAGCTAGTGGCCTTATTTCCCCAACAACTTACCAAAAATTCTTTAGTACTCTTAGGTCAACGTTGGGATGATTTCCATACTTATTTTGTAGTTTCAGATTTTGCACACAAGACATCCAGAAATAATCTAAGATAATCAGTATTATGCCAGTCGTGCCTCAGTACTGTTCAATATTTAGCATCAATAATATCACAAGGAATATGAATGTTGATACAAAAAGCTTCTATCTTTGAACACAGAAGAGCATGGTACATTTATCAGACCATCCATAATACGTTGCCCGCCACTGCAGCCATTCTTAGAGAGATGGTTGTAGCCTTGCTTCAGTATAAATGGGGGGGGGAATCTTCTAGCATTTTTATGTCAGCATAAACTTTCATGGATTACAGTGTACTTTCACAGATGGAAGAAGTGAGTTGTAATCCACAAAATCCTATGCTGAAATAAAATGGTTAATCTTAAAAGTGCCACAAAACTCTTCTTGTTCCTTTCTGCCTTTTATCCAAAATATTCTCCAAACGTTTCCACTGCTATACTGGTTATGGTAACACCCTAGTTAGGGTAGTGTGTGTATTCTGTAAGATTAATAGGTTGCAGCTACAAGCTTTACTGTTAAACAGGTCACAAGGGTTTAGAACTTTAGAAACACTGAATTAAAAACTTCCTTGTAACACTTCTGCAAGACAATTCAGAAGCAAGTGAGTTTAACCCCATCATGTGTACACTTTTGCATGAGCTGAAAACAAGCAGAACTGAATGTCAAATACAGTTTTCAAATAAGACTTTTTGTTTTTGCAAAAACACAGATATAAGGGATTTTTTTCCTCTTTACCTATAACTCAATCCTTTGATGAGTTTACTTCCCAGGAGATTCTGTATGGTAGTTTTGGTTTCTTCCAGTAGGTTTTTTACAGCTGAGTCTCCCACAGCAATAGCAACAATGCGACCATTATCTTGGGCTTTTAGAAAATCCTGAAGTTTCCTGCTATCATTTTGAGATTCGTGAGTATCAAACCTCTCGGCTGCCAAAACTTGTGCAGTGTCTTGATCAATGATTCTGACATTTAACCCTCGGGAAAACTCCTTTTCAGATGTATATGAGCCAGAGACAAGCCCTGAAGAATATACAGTCTTTGACAGAGAAGTCCATGCTAACTTCCGAGATCCATGCAATTCCAGTGTTCCACCAGGGCCCACACCCAAAAATTTTTCGCCAAATGTTGGCACATAATCACCTTCATCCTTTTTGCCATACAAGATGATAGTTGCTTTGGATTTATAACGGCATTTCTCTGCTCCAATATGAAGCGCTCCACCATCCTTTATCAGGATAAAACGTGTTTGCAGCGTAATATTTCTGGATCCTTTTTCATCATCACCAAAGACAAGCAATCCTGTAGGAAACAATATTTTGGGGAGTAAGCAATCTCTTAAGTAGCATCTGAGTATATTTTCTGGACTAAACACTATTGAAATATGAGTAAATGCTAGATCTAAACATACAACTTTTTTTTCCAGATGGAAAACTGCCATAGAGAACTAAATTCACCTGTAGTCCTACTGTGAGCAGACTGAGGGCCTTTCTGCTCCACCCTCCCAACCTGCAATACAGGCAGGAGAAGGACAGGACCGCAATGACTCCTATGCATGACATCATCGCGGTCCCGTCCTTCTCTTGTCCCCAGGTCAACAACCGGCAACTGCGCCACCATCCCACCATGTGCCTGCAGAGGCCCTGGAAGCACAACGGCTGCACTTCCTGCCCCAGGGCAGCCTGGGACAGTATCTCGCTGCACTGCAGCAGGAACAGTCAGCAGCATTGTGCTTCCTGGATGCCGGAGGCAGCTGGTGCAGAGGGGAGTGTTCCTGTCATGCTTCTCTCCTGGCAGAGACAATGTTGGGACCCACACTAGTTATTTCTGGGACAAGGTAAGATGTGGAAGGGGCCTGAGACTCAACTGTGACTAACAAGTTACATTTATTTTAATGGATCTATTCTAAGCAGGATAACACTGGATATAACCCAATGTATTGGAAGAAACCTAGGATACTGGAGCAAGGAGAAATACAAAGAACAAAGAGGGTATCTGAGAAGCTGCATAAAACATTCTGAGCTGCTTTCCACAAGCCTCGTCATGTCCTTCCAAAGCTACCAACTAAATCCTGCTGTGTCAGGCTCCTAAAATGTTGATGACTGAGCAGTATTTTTAATTTGTTTATATTTGATACACTTGGCACAGCAGCAGGAAATGTACAAAAAGAATCCAGATGGTAATAAAAGCTGAAAACAGACTACATCAACAATGTAACAAAATAACCAAGACAGCTAGACAGGAAAGCTATGCAGATGTATAGACTTCTTTTAACAGAGGAGGGGAGTAAAATGAGGGTTTTAACAGTAACATGGTCGTGGTTTTTTTCCTCTGAGATCGGCAGGCACTATAAGAATGGTCCAAATATAAAAGGCAGAGCTACTGACATGGTGCCACAAAAGTTTTCATATCAATTTTTTCAGTTTTGTGAAACTTTGAAGAACTGATTTGTATGAGAAAGAAAAATAGATGGAAGGGGAAAATTCTTTGTTCCATAGAAGATATCAATTATCCTAAACTAATATCACATTTTGGTCATAAGCAGTACATACTTCCTCCTTTGTTATTTTCTCAAAATACTCTTATAAATTCTGATTTTTTTTCCTTTGCTGCACAGGAAGTAAACTGGGAGGAAACTTCCTTTTGGAAGAACTGATTTCAAATGTTTGTTCTGTCCTTGTTACTCAGTTCTGCCTTTTCCAGTCCACTATCACTTGCATTAAATATAAACTACTCCCAAGTTGTATATCAGTTTTTACAAATGTGTACGTCATCCACAGGACAATAGTCATTTCTTGGAATTCTGTTGAAAGCCACAACTATAATAATACAACTTCCACGTTCAGGATATAGCCCGCCCAATGTTCCAAACAGTATTTACAGTAAGAAAAATTACTGGAACGTGATGAAAGAATAGCAGCTTGGCAATGAGTCTGTTTATAATGCCATTTTAGTCTAATGAATATTTTTGCCTGCCCACTTTAATCATAATGAAAATATGCCACCTAACTCAAAATGGGTCTTCTCCATGCAGTGCTTAAAAATATATATGCCCAACACTGTTAAATACAAATCGTCTTATGTGGATAAAAAAAGCTAAACTATGAAAATTACTGTTTTTTTAATGTGTTTATTACTCATGCTATCCATTAAATACAATACAGCTATGCACTTGGCCACAGTTACTATAGTGAATCCAAAATATGTTTTACTGGTGAAAAGTGGTATGATAAGGCCATCAACATTTGCTGTTCATGTGCCTTCCATAAGTAGCTTGTCGCATCTATGTTAGTGGGACAGTGAATCCTGTCTAAATTTTATTCCAGGGTTTAGAGGGACTATCTAAGTTTCTGACTCCTAGGTTAAGCATCTTAAATAGCTCCTTTAAACTTCAGATTAAAACCTGTAGGGAGTTACCACCCCTAGACTGTGGAATGGCCTGCTGGAAGAGATTCAACAGCAAAGTATGCTGTCCAAATTCAAAAAAGTACTAAAGACCTACCTAGCCTATTTTTAATTATGATGTAATTTTTATTATGATGTCTAATTATGAGATATTTGTATTTTAAATGATTTTATGAATTTTTAGTGTATCCTAAACCACAATGTGTTTTTAACTGTATTTTAATTAATGTTGTACCCTGCTTTGAGAGGCGGGTATCAAATAAAAATTTACTATATTATTATTATTATCCCACCATGACATGAGGACCACAAGCCACCTTTGGTGCCTGCCTCAGCCACATACTAAGTGCAGTTGGGATGGAAATAACAGCAGAAGGTTTAAAAAGAGATGAAGTCTGGGTTGCTGAATCCTGTGCCCCTTTCTACACTCTAGAGATCAGTGCTAATCCTAAAAATGAATAAGGCTGGGAAGAAGAGTGCCTGAGGTAAGTAAACTCCCTAAAGCAAGATGGATTCTTCTCTCTTCATTCAGGTATATGTTCTATGTAGAATATAGGTTTCTCACACATCTTTTCTGCTTTGTGCATGAATGGAGCAGATATGTGAATAAAGATAGCCTGCCTTGTCATGTTCAGTTAGGCTTAAGATATGGGGGAGGCTATGTGGCTCTCTGGATGTTGCCTGACTGCCAAAGTACCAGCCAGCATATATAGCCAATAAACAAGCACAAGAAAAGGTGAAGTCCAGCAAAATTTGGCAGGCTACACATTCTCTGTTCTGGAACTAAGGCATGCCTATTTAGACAGGCATTTGTTAATTTAATTTATAAGGTCTAGTTCTTGCCAATTGCTGTCCTGGTGTATGTATCTGTGTGTGTGTTTAATGATGTATGTTTTAATCTTTTTTCAAAATTTGCTTAATCTCTTTTTAACTTTTGATTTTTGTGGATTTTTCACAGTGTTTTTAAATTTATTGTCAGCCCTTTTGAGTCCTACATAGGAAAAGGTAGGATAGAAATAATAACAATTACAATTACAATAACAATATTGAATCCATGATGACACATACCCCCATCCTGTATAATTAAAGAGTGCACTGTAGCATCCACGTTCAGACGAAAAAGATCTCCTTGCCGGAGTACAATTTTCTTCTCTTTGTCATGTCCAGGATTCCAATTCTTAAGACGAGGATTCTGATCAGGACAGTTTTCTACAACATAAGAAATGTTTACAATTAATGTATTCCAGGTATCCATGAAAACAACTTAAAGCAAGGATTGGCACCTCATGGCTTACAGGCCAGTCATAGTCTCCAAAGATAAACCAATAGTCTTTCTGTGCTTCTTCAGATTCATGCATAAAGAACAGAAAAATGATTTTGCGTAGTAAAAAGGGAGATATTTTAATACTGTATCTATTTTGGATTATATCTAAGTTACAACATTGTTAAATACACTTCTAGTCACAAACCAAGGAAACAGAAACTGGCAGTACTCAACACAATCCTGTACATTCTTGGCAGCTCATCTTCATGAATCAGTCTTTCTAAAAATCATCAGAAGCTAGTCTGCCATGCAGGACAGCCAGATTTTCATAGGAAATCGTCTCTCTTGCTTCCTTTGAATTTGAATCAAAGCATGTAAAATTATCTGTCTACTTCCTTGCAAATCAATTTACTCTCCTGCCCCTTTTCACTCTTTCTAGACAGCTTTGGCAGTTGTCACTGAGCAGCAGTTCAGCAGAGGTTTCAGAAGTGCCAATTTAGACTCTGACAAAGTCATGAGAGGGCCTTCTGAGACAGCCCTACAGACCTCCCTAATTAGTATTACTATCAGCTCTGTCTGGAAACTGCTTTAACGTCACTGAAAATTTCAGCTGCTTCTGTTCTTCATTTTCATACATATTTCAAAGGACATATGAGGGTTTTTCATCTAAATAATTCCAGTAGGTGAGCATGGACACTATCAGAAATTTACTGATTCATTAGGCGATCTTCCCTCCTCTCCATCCTCCTCATCAGTGATTCAATGATTCCTTCCAGGATACTTCACTTTAAATCATTTTAACTGTGAATGCCAAGTGAATTTGGTTTTGCTTCCCTTTAGAGCCAGTTCTGCAATTGGTTCTAGCTGATGATTAGAAATTGCTTCCTGCTATTAACATATTTGACTCATGCTAACTGAAAGAATTACTTTGGACTGCTTAGCTATTTTTCCTTTCACTGTAACAGCTTTTATACAGTTTAGTTTCTTGGTAGGCATTCTTAATTTAAATTATGCAAATCTGCCAGTAATGTGGAATTTACTCCCAATTCTTAAAGGCACAATCTGCAATGACATAACTTGGCTACATCATTTATTTTTAAGATTTAATAATGTTTTAATTTAATACTGTTCAGTGCAAAGATTCCACAAAAGAGCTTACTGCCCCATATAAATGCATCAGATAGTGACACAATTTCACAGTGCAGTGCAGTGGATCCAAATGCTTGGGAGATCCAAATCAGATCCCCAATGAGCCACAAAATATATGGTGGGGCCTTTTTAAAAAAATCTTTTCTATATTTTGGGATCAGTACCATTACTCTACCACAAAAAAGATGGTAGATGTAACTTCATCAACTAGAAACCAAAAATATTTGTTTATAAACAAACAAAAGATTCACTTCAAAGTATGTTGGAAAGTCCTTCCCTCTCTACTTGGATTTCCAGGGAGAGCCCAGATCTGATAATAAGACAAGCTAAAGGATAGCAGCTAGATTAACAATTAACACAGGCCAGAGTCAAGTAAGAAGTCTGTGTTAGAACTTATTATCTGAAGTATCATTACCACCCTACCAGTTCTTAAGACAATGTGCAACAGATAAAAACATACATTATGAACAAATTAATGTAACTTAAAATTAAGTTTTAAAGCACATACACACAATAACAACAGTTAAGGACCATAGACCATATAAAACAACGCTACCAAAGTGCTATCATAGTGAAAGCCCTCACCAACCTAGCCACATGGGTTAATAGGATGTACAATAGGGCCTCCACTCTCAAATTCTAGGCAGCCTCATATGGGAGGAGGCAATCTTTCAGATATCTTCATCCTAAGCCATTTAGGACTTTGTTAGTCAAAACCAGCATCTTGAATTGACCTTGGAAACAAATTGGTATCCAGGGCAGGGGGGACCAGACTGGTGCTAAGTGGTTTCTAAAACACACACCAGGTAACAGACTGGCCACTACATTTTGTACTAGCTGTACATTCCAAACACATCATAAGGAAAGTCCAAGGCAAAGAATATTACAATAGACTAATTGGGAGATAATCAAGGCATGAAACACTGTGGCCAAATCTTCCTTTCTCTGTTCCCTATGAAATAGTTCCAAGGTCATGGAAGAACATCTGCTAAGAATGAGCACTGATGCACCTTTATTGTTAATATGTGGTAACGCAGAGAGAATTATCAATCTTCTGGAGACTGTACAGATCATGATAGAATACTGGACATAGGGTCCTTCGGCATACCCAAAGAGCTTGATAACCAATAACAACGGTCTCCATGCATTGCACCCTCATGATTTGTTGGACTAAAACTCCCACTGGCCATGTTGGTTAGAGATGATGGGAAGTAGAGTCTAACACAGCTGGGGGACACTACCTGTGAGAGCCCTGTGTAATTCAAAATTAAATACATCTAAGTTGTTCCCTCAAATATGGGAGCAGGAACTGTAACTAACAACTCTTTCAGGCTACAGAATGAAACTGTCATGGCTGTATCCTGTGAAATCCTGGAAACTGTAGTTGGTGAAGCACAAGAGCTCTCTGGCAGAGAATTTCAAATACCCTTCTCTAAACTGCAAATCCCAAGATTCCATAGGATTCAGCCACAGCACTTAACAGTGGAAACACAGTAATAATAATCAAGTAGTCTGAAAGGGCCCTAATTCATTACTGAAGAACAAAAGAGTCCAGTTGGATACGACCAAAGTTCTATCTAATTTAACACTCTGATTAACATAGAGACTAACCATATGCCTCTTAGAAAACCCACAAGTAGGGCACAAGTGTAATATGTCTTTATCAGTGCTCCCACAATAATCCTCAGAAAATGGAATTTAGAACCATTTTGCCTCTGATTCAGTTGTTAGTTGAATTGTTGCTGTCAATACCACATTAATACATCTAATCCTTTTTAAAAAGTACCTACCTGCAGCTCAGACCATCCTGCTTCTAAAATACAATTATGATGCAGTTATCTGCATATGTAACAAGAATTCTGTAGACTTCGCTAAAGTCTCAAAATGGAGGCAAATAAAAGATTTTACAGGGGGAAACTAATACTTTGTAACTTCACATGGTGTCTTTTAAGACAGAAAGAACACATGGAAGATGTCTGTGAAGAACTGTAAACATCTGGTGTTGACAACTCAGAATTAAACAACCACTGGATTTCAGAATAAGGAACCATATATCTCAATATCAAAATCAGAAACAGATCAAAATATCTGGCAAACTGTATACAGTTCAGTAGATCATGGGATGGGTATAGTGCAAGTCAAAATTTGTTCCTCAACCTACATTAGCTGCTGCTCACTATGGTGCATGTGTTTACATGAATAGAAAAATGCAAAAATGTTTGAAAACCCACAGTCCATACCCATCTCAACGGAGAAGATTATTAACCCTATGAACATCTAACCATACATATTTATGCATGATTTACACATCTTGTCAAACACAGAGACATGGATGGAGCTGGAGGAATCACAGAAGCAACAGTACTGTTCCACACACATGTGCATTCTACTGTTTATTTCTCCTTTAGATACTCCAGCTTGAACAGGATATCCTTTATGTTTCCACTCTTTTAAAAATGTTGAATAAATAATCTAGATGCTAGGTCTACATTCTATTGCTACCATGTATTTTGTTTGTGGACAGTTAGTCTATAGAAAAGGCAACTCCTGCTTCCTTGGTGTTCCTGCCAGTGCTCTTGGTAATCACTGTGTCACTGCAAAATACATACTGCATTTAGGCATGCTGCAAGAGAAAACTGTTCTAGGTCAGACAGTTAATGCTTTAAAATTAATTTACTGTTTAAAGCAGAACTATATGGGTATCAACAAATAGTTCCACCAGCATGACAGACATTATGAGACCCTGCTTTATATCACAGCAACAGAAAGGATTTTAATTATGTGTGCCTTTCTGTGCCTATCACAATCAGTAGTGCTAATATGAGAAATGATATTTGGGGTTTTTTGATGAAAAGGTAGATAATATCTTAGATAAAATCCAGCTCACGCTTCACAGCTACATACATTTTCTTCCAGAATAAAAGTGAGAAAATTGAAGATTCCCTGTCGCCCATTTGTACAGATCAGTAAACACACTGAGAGCACAAAAAATGTTGACATAACTCACCATCAGGTGCATATTTTGATGCGATCCCCAAAATAATCCCAAGTGCAAGAAAAAATGAAAAACTAGACATGGCAAAGCAAATGAGTGTATTTTTGTGCCTCTTTTTTCTGCTTGCTTCTGCGTGACGGCGCTGCTCATCTGCCGAAGAGGCTATTGTTGCACGAGCTTCCTGTCTTGCAGATGTAAATTTGGCTGAAGCTTGGTTCTTTGGAGGGGGTGGAGGACGGAATGGAGCAATTCTTCCTGGGATATATCCAGAGGATTTATGGCTGCTGCCATTCTGAGGTTGGTGGAAGGCAGGAGAGTTCTCTCTGGGATCAATGGCTTGCATGTTACACAGTCACTAGAATAAGAACAGAAGAGATTAATTTTATAATGCTAAACTGTGACTTTTACCTATACTCTGTTATTTCTTTGGAGGTATAAATATTGTAAGCATTGCCCAAAGCTAAGGCAGAGAGGAACTTTTTGCAGACACTGAAGGCCAAATCCAGTCGCAATTCCCAAACAGAGAAGACCTACTGACACTGAATCAGCTGGGGAATGATTAACAAATCTTGCCAAGAAAACCCCATAACAGGTCCGTCTTAGGGTCACCATAAGTCATAAATGACTTGAATGCATGCAACAACACCAATGTCAATATTTATGAATTCATTGAGTTTACTCTAGGATCAACAACTGTATTTTAGGCCTGTAACAGCAGAACCATATACTGTCTGCACTCCATATTTTCAGGTTTCACTTTCATGGATTTGATTATTTGTGAGTTTCTCGAACTCCTACTCTGCCCCCACCTAAGCTGCTTATTTTCTGGACAAACCTCCCTTTTAATGGATCTGAATAGTTCATGCTGGCCTTTGGACAGCTGCCTCCATTCTACTTCCTCCTCTACTAGCCATTGCCTGGTCAGCTCAGGATGGCTCACAGCCCAGTTTCTCATTTCTCAGCACCATAAACCTTGTTCTGATGCCCCACACACACCAAGAAGGAGACTGGTGAGAGAGACAAAGTATAAAGCCGTCATGCCAACCCACCCTCTTCCCTCTACTTTTTCTGACCTGATTTGGATTCTGGGTGCCCATTCTCCCCACCACACCATGATCCTCTTCCCACAGACACAGATTTTGATATTTGCAGTTTTTCCACTTTTGTGGGGTCCTGTACCCCTAACTGTAATGAACATGAAGGGCCAACTGTATAAATTTCACACCTGAGATTCAACTACTTTCAATGAAAGTGAAAACCATCTGAATTCAAAAAACAATGTAATCTCTAATATTTTAATTTTTCAGTCTGAATGACAGACACAGTCAAGGAAGATACACCCCATAATCTTCAAGACTTCAGGGTGGTTGAGGATAGGTTGATTTGGGGGTCCCTTACACATAGGATCACCGTAGGTCAAAGTCAGTTTGATGTAAGCTAACAACAACAAATGAATGTTAGACTGTTAAAACTCTAACTTCCAAATAGGATGTTAGGGTAATTTTGGAAAATGATCACTTATATCCTATTCTGATCATTCATTTCATGCTTTTTTTGGTCAGGGGTGGGGTTAGGATGATTAGATCATTCCACAGAGCCTAAGATCTGTTGGGAGTGGCAACCTTTGCATGCCTAATTGAATAGCTAGTTTGTTTGCATGTCTATTGTAAGCATAGAGAGATAGCCTAGAGAGAAAACTTCCTGTTTGTTGGTTAACACCTCTTCCTCCAGCATTCCTTGTTCTTTTTTGAAAAAGGTTCTCCGGCCATTTTGTCTCTCCCTTTTTGTCTTCGCCATTTTGTCCTGAAAGCATGCTCTGAGATCTCCTAACAGGGATCTTTTGCAGCAAGCATATGAGTGCTATTTTCTTCCTACCTTCCTCAAGAATTGAACCTGTGTAGACTATGCACAAGCTTTTGTGAGTAAACTCTTTTATATTTTTAACCAAACTGTTTTTGTGCTTATTTTGAGCTAGATTAAGTGTGTTTGGGGTGTAGTTAAAGAAGTGGGACTGGTGATCTGTTCAACTTCCGTTTTGTGCAATTACTAAAATACTCTGCTGATTGAGAGTCTCATTACCAAGGTCTCTCAATATTCAAATATATATATTTTTTTAGGGGTGGGGTTAGGATAATTAGATCATTCCACAGAGCCTAAGATCTACATTAACTTTCTAGAGCCTAGCACTTTAATTTTTCTTTCGCAAACCTGTATATCTGTTACAGAATATTTCTGAAAGAAACAAGGACAAGATGAGTCCTAGATTTAACCCTCAACAAAAACTTTAGGCCAGTGGGCAGGGAATTCTTTCATCTTCCAAATGTTGTGGACAATTCCCACAATTCGTTTACCAGTGATCATGCTAGACAGAGATGACAGGAGCTGCAAATCAAAACATCTGGAGGACCAAAGGTTCTCCATACCTTGATATTACTTTCAGAACAGGGACCATGCTGGCCTGCAATGAAAAAAAGAAAGAAAGAAAGAAAAACAGACAGACAAACTGACCAACCTTGGCCCTCTGATCACAAAGGTCATATATTGCCACTGATTTGTTGATGTTCTCTGTCTCCAAGCCATTTCTGAGTTTCGGCAATACAAAGGCAACATATCACAAGGTTTTCTTGGCAAGATTTGTTCAGAGGTTTGCCTTTGCCTTCTCTGAAGCTGAATGTGACTTGCCCAAGATCACTCAGTGCATTTCCATGGCTGAGCGGTCTTCAGAGTCATAGTCCAGTGCTCAAACGACTACACGATACTGGCTTTATTGCCACTGATTAGCGCATGTAAAATGCCAGAGCACCACTTCTGTCAAATCTGAGGACATCTTTATCACTGCTCATCAGTGAAGAGTTCAATTACAGCACTCTTTCTGAATGCCCTTTCTGAATACTTTTGACAATAAGGATAAAGTGGCTGTTGCTACTTTTAAAGTGTATAGCAACTTCTGTTTTAGACCGCACAAATTTTACTGTACTGCTGTCATATCTGTAAACTACCTGTTAGCAGAGCATAGAAATATCAGAATAAGTAAACAATTCAGTGTAATTTTTCCACTTCTTCTTTTGTAAGTATTCCCACAGACAACTGAACTTTAAATTTTTTTTAAAAAATGACTAAAAAAATTGAACCAAAATTTAGCTATAGCATATACTTAATACTACCAGTTGTACAGTGGGGTCTTCCACTTTTGCACAGGTTCAGCATTCACAGATTTGATTATCTGTGGGTTATTTTATTTACTTATTTAAAAATTCTTACTCTATTTGCCCCACCACAGAAAAAAAGTGTTCTTTCTAGGCATCTCTAGATCCTCTAACGCAATTCTATGGCCCACTTTTGCTGGAAGCGACAATAGAGTTGTGCTAGAGGATCTAGAGGTGCTTAGAGACAACACTTCTCTAGGCACTGCTAGGCCCTCTAGCATGACTCTATGGCCCATTTTTGCCAGAAGCTGACCACAGAATCATGCCAGAAAACCTAGAGATTCCTACACAAGTGTTCCCATGTTTTTTTAATGTAATTTTTATTTGCATTTTTTCCACTTTCACATGGGTCTTGTGCCTCTAGTCCTCATGAAAGTGGAGGCTTTACTGTATACATAAAATAACATGAAATAAGACCTACAAAGAGTATCGTGGTTATTACTGTATGCTGTTTTGGAGTCCCTTATGGAGTGAGAAGAAATAATAAAAATGTCTTAAATAACTACATAATTGAAAAGAAGAGAGAATGTGGACCAAAAATAACTAAGTCATATAAGCCATATAACAAAATGAAATTACACAGTTTTTAATAGATTAATACAATATAGGCATATCTCTGTTAACAAAGCCTTTGAAGAAACTCATAAGTCTTTTTTCACCCCCATCTTTTTTCCTGATCTTCCTCTAGCTGGAAGCTTCTTTTAGCTGCATTGACATTAGGACGAGGATGAAAGAGAGCTGGAAAAACACATTCAGTGCTGGGCTGCAACAACATACATGCTATAAACAACACAATAAAACTTGATTTGGGTTTGGATAGGATTCTACCCTATCTAATCCTCCTGTAGCTGTTTGTGCCTCCCTACAATAGATAAGATAAACAGCAGCTGCCTCCAGATTCCTTACTGAGCATGCATGAACATCAAAACAAAACAAGAAGTAAAACAGATTAGCTTGCCTTTCCAGCCATCTCTAGCATGTTTAAAAAAAAAAAAAGCACAGATCTGTAAACCTGGCACCCAAATGGAAATCATAAGAAAAATGGAGGCTAGTGAAAGTGGGGGGGGGGGGGGGAATCCCTGGATGCATTTTAGAAGATTCTTTCAAGTGGTCTCTAGAAGATTCAAAATATTGTTGCTAATTACACAAAGCTTAGCTAACATGGTTATTTCATTTCATATGTGCATATTGTTAGTTCCAACTAAAAAGTCTTCTGAAACATGCCGAACTGCTCTTCTGTTTGTGTATGTGTGTGTGTGTGTGGCATAAGAACCTACCCCTACTCTTGCCATATTATTTCTGCCTCTGGTACCAAATTTTCTGTTAAAGAAGGAATAGCTAGGAACACATCTACACTGTTAATTGATGTATACCTGTATTTCATTTTTCTAACTGCAGGCTTTATATGACCACAATGTGATTCTGCTAGGGCAAATGGCATTACATTTTCAGGTTCCTCATTCCAGACCATGCACATGGAGGGAATCAAAAAGCTTCCAGGTGCTCAACAGGTTGTGTAATGAGCTGCCCAAACAGATGCATAAGCATAAGCATGCCTAGGGCGACAGGAATAAATGCATCACTACTGGGGGAAAAAATCAATGGAATACCACCAATGCACTGTTTACTTTCACTAACACTGCGTTGGCCTTAGTGATGTGCTGCTGATACAGTAAGATCTCTAGCATACCCAGTGGATGGACTTCAGCTAAGCAGAAATACTGGGAACTTTAGTAGGATAGGGAGGGAATGATCTTCTTATTCCCAAACTAAGATCTGAGATGACCAGGCATTTTCTAAGCAGAAAGAGATAGTGAACTGGGAAATGACATTACAAGGGTGAGACTCTGAGGCTGAGCATTCCCTCACATTATCTGGCACACTGGCTCGGGCCCATGGGGAAACAATCCAGCTCCCCATTCATTTCAGAAGGAGCAAACCGGCAGAAAAGGAACTACAGGAACAAGACATTTATCATCGTCACAGCTATCAATGCATCTATAGCAGCTGCAGATTATTCTACTTATTCAAACTTTTTCATTTGGCTCAGTAAGAGTTTTTACTAAATGTTTCTATATTGCTCCCTCTACTAAAGGTAGGCTGCTCTCTTAATCATCAGCAAGTTCCACCAGTTCATTTAGCTCTGGGCTTGAAGGCACACCACCACCACCACCACCACCACCACCACCACAACAACAACTGCTGGATAAAATGTTGATTCATAAGACTTCTGACTAATCACAGCTACTTTAAGCCTAGGAACACTTACACAGAGATCTAACTCCTACACCATGAGGAAATATGGATTTAAGGACAGATAAAGAGGCTAAAGCATTATCTGCAAATAAACTGATAAAAGTACTAAGATAATGGAGAGCTCAGCCAAACTGAAACCTGGTTCACTGAGCAAAGAAGGTATCTAGCATAAAGAACTAAAACACAGCAAGTATCTCAAAAAGTGTGTGAGAAGAAACTACTGCTCTTCAGTTGTATGCAGAAAGAGTGCAAAAACTTTTGGTTTGTGTTTTCCAAAGCTGCAAAGCCTACTACTTCATTGTTTCAGAGTGATAAGATCATTAAGGCTCAGCCCTTTCAGATAAGACAATACCTTGTAAGACACACATGTTAACAAAAGCAAACATCAAAAAGGAGTGCATGTTCTTTGAGCCTGTTCTCTGTGTCAAGACAAAATGTCAGTTAAAAAGCTTGGCACAAAGTACTGTAAAATCCAAGTACATGGTGCACTGAATCTTTTTTCCTTTGTTCTAAACAAGAAGCAAAGCTGACACAAATGATGGAATAGTCAGTTAATGGAACATGATTAGAGTTTAGGGCTTCTAAAGCTATAATGCATGCACATCTACTGCTACAGCAAAGGCTGATAACAGAACAGTTTAGAACTATCTTGATACATAAGAAGAACTTTTTTGTTTTCCATGCAAGGGCTGTTGCTGTTCTGGAGCTTCACAAAAGCGAATATACAGCCAAATCCACACCCCAAGTTCTGATATGAAAAAATTACAAAAGACTTTTCTTTTGTTGCCAGATTAGTTCTTTTGGCATTATGTCTTCCTCCTCCTTTTCTAACTGTGGTGCACTGGCCACAAGCTGCTCCATATCGGCTTCATCTTTCAAATGAGTGAATATCCACATAAAAATATTTCATTTCTCAAAAGATCATGAGAACACAGGGGGACTAACAGTGTGCAATAGTATCAAACTGCTTTCAAATCTTTGCTCATAATCTGACATATATCCTATATAAACTTGTGGAGGATTTAACAGTTTCCAGATGTCTGAGTAAACAAATATATTCTACCCTTAGTCTGTGACAATATCTCATAGTGTTACCAGGATTCTCATCTAAATCCCTGAAGCACAGATTCTGTACTTTTTTTCCCCAGATGTCTGCAAAAACAAACGAGTCATATACGGAGTGAATTCTGTAACATCCTAAGGCATTAAAATAGTGGAAGCTCTGCTGCTGCATGCAGTGGAAAATGGGGTATATTTTATGCTTGGTTTCTGCTTCGGAGAGAATATTAGTTTCCATGTATTTTGAGGGGAAATGAGGACTGGTCCAATTTAATGATAATTAAATTATTTTAATTATTTATCATTTAATGAGAGTAAGGAGACTGCCTCAGAGAACAGATCATTGGGAAAGGAAGGGACCAGCAGCAGTGTCTTGGCCGTTCTTGCTAAGCCACCATCAGATAAACCAGATACAAAGTAGCATGTGCTACACAGCCCTCTTGGTGCCGTTCAACCATTCTACCTCCTCAGGTGCAGTGGAAGACCCATGAGTGATGAAGTAACATTAACTTGCTGCTTGTGTCAACTTATACATGTGGAATGGGAAGGAGGCACCATGTTGTCCCTTGCCCCAGCACGGGGTCTTGGATCAGGCATGGAAGAAATGCCTCTTGAATTAAGAAATTTCTTAGAGGTCAATCAGATTCTCCAAGTCCTGATTACTGGGCCAAATTTGAAGACACATTTGGCAGGGCAAAGACAAAGGCTGGCCGACTGAAGAAATTCAGTTACAGAAGAACTTCCTAGTTGCTAGTAGTGCTAATCATTCATATAGTAAGCACATTTTATAACAAATCTTATCTGAATTTATATACTGGCTGAGTTCCATAGCTATACTTGCCTCTCAGATATCCTATTTTTAGAATAAGCAAATACTGTAATATTGCCTTAAGTGGAAGCAAGCTCCATTACACAAAATAAAACAAACTTTGATATGTGTAGGGGAAAAAAAACTTTCATCCATCATCAAGCTAGTTGTATAACATCTTATACACTTACACTTTTTTCAGTCAATACTGTATTATATTTACATATATGAATTCGAAGTCAGCATAAGGAAACAATGTTCAGCATCCTTTTTCAGCTGCTTTGACAGCAAATTTATGTTCTAGCTAAAAAGTTAATAATATGTTTTTCCTCAAGAAGTCTTCCAGCGTGGCTTTCAAATATGAGAACTGCCACTACCAATTTGAAAACCAAACAAACAGTGGAGTGTTAAAAGATCTAAAATACATTTAAAAAATATATGTAAAAGCTTCACACCCCCAAAAAGATGGCTTGAAAGTAGCAGCAATAAAAACATCAGCTGAACTAAGACACTTGGGCAAACTAAATATTTTTTACCAAAGGACTGGAAGTCCAAAAATGAGCAGACCTTGGACACAAGGAACACAGAGCTCTCCAAAGAAGGGGAGACATTAAAGAAGCATTTCACTCCAAGCTATCATTAGCCTCAGTTTCACTCTGTCTGTCTGTCTGTCTGTGCACGTGTGCATATGTATAGAGTGGAGTTTTTAATTCCACTTGAAGGAGCACTATTTCAGTTTCACTGGCTCCCAAAGACAGGGAACATCAAAATCAGTTGAAGCAAAGGGAATGAGGAGTAACCTACTTTAGCATAACATCAAGTTAGTTTTGGGTGGGGAGAGAACACAGAAATCCAATAGAATGCCTTGGTTTTCCAGATCAAGTTTATCTCAGAAAGTGGTAACTAGCGGTTTCCATTTTATTGGGCCTCTACTCTCGCTATCAGTCTGAACTTCAGAGTAGGTCTCCAAGGGGCCAAAATTTATCCCTAACAAAGGTTGGCATCTTCGATAGCATCTTCAGAGTTCAGATTAAAAGCCTCAAGAGACTCAGTACTTCACTGACACAGGACTAACTGCTCTCAGAATTTTGCTCCACAGAATACTAGGCCAAAGATAGTTTACATGATAATTCATTATATCTGACCTTCGGACCCACAAAAATCAATGAGTTAGAATCATTTGGATCATCACTCACTGATCGTGGGTAAAGTGTTCAGGATAGGTAGAGTGAAACAGCATGGTACAGTGGTTAGAGTATTGGATTTAGTTTTAAAAGAACCAGGTACAAATCCCTACTAAGCCATGAAAGTCATTGGGTGACCATAGGAAAAGAGGGATGACAACAAAAACAATAGTAGTAATGGATTCCAGCAACAAAAAGGGTGGGCTGAGACCCAGCAGACTTCCATCTCTGGGCCATTTCATGTATCACTGAATACATGACCATTTTAAAAATTCTTTTTCACTTTTACTTTAAATACAAGATGATATTACCTTGAAAAAAAATCCATACAAAAACTTGTGATGACCTATTCCAAAAAGACAGAATTTTAGAGTTTCTCCTTGATCTTTTCTAGGGGCATCACATAATTTAGACTCTTACCATCTGGGCTTAGTGTGTTGTTTTTTTTTAAAAAAACACTGTTGTGTTTAGGTAGCAGTACAATTCCACCTCACAGTACTTCTATCACCATCATTCTCATTTAAAGAGGCCCAGGGTCAGTTCAAAGCTACAGCTCCTGGACAAGCATAGATCTGAAAGATATCTGCCATGCTGTACTTTCAAGCTTGGCTAGCATGTACTTCTAAACGCAGCTGATCTTAGTCCAGAGCAGTGCTCCTCACTGTAGTAGTCCAAGGCCAATTGCCAAACCATGGGTCCTTAGTGAGTTTCCTAGAAAGAAAGAAACCATTATAGCCAATGGGCATCAATATTATGCCAGTCCTTGTCACTTTAGGAAAAAAAAATAACTGCTCTTCCCCAACATCAGATAGCCCTAGCAGCACTGGGCTAGATCACACAACACTGCACAGAAGCAATATTATTTCTATTACTCCCACCCGCTAGAAACTTTACATGGACCTCTACTTCTGTTGTCTATAAGTGGTTGGTTGAGTTTCCCGGCAACCATCTCACACTTTTTGAACAAAATTACTACCTCTAGATACAAATTTCTGCTCCAACACCATCTCTGCTAAAGGGTGTTTCCAAGAACAGACTCTGGAAAATCTCTCTTGCGCTGGCTGCTTTAAGACTGTTCCAATTCACATAGGCATGCTAATTTGCTGTGATCTTCATAACCATTTGGGATTTTATCTGTTTTCAGATACAACTGATTATACACTTTCCTGATAGGATAAAGGCCAGAACACCATGGCAAATGGAGGTTCCCATGTCAGTGGGGTGGTGAGTCTGTTAAGTTGTCTGGACTTTAAAGAAGATATCCAAGCATTGACCTGATTTTGGGAAAAGAGTGAAGCACCTTGGAAAACTCCTCTAAAGTTTGGATTAAAACCTGGAACAAATTCACCACTCCAGTAACACTGGAACAACTCACCACCACTGGCAGTACGTAAATAAATACAAATATATTCACATAAATGTGAATGCTTGCAAAATGCCCTCCAAAACCCTGAATTCTGCAACCATCTGAGCTTTATTTCATATTATTAGCAAAACAGTATTAGAAATTTATCCACAGCATCAGATGCAACATGGATCTTTCACCACATCATATGGAAATATAGTCCCCCTCGCTCTGCATTATTCCATATAGTCAGACACTAAATATTGTGACTGATCATAATGTAGCATTCAACCATTAAGCATCAAATTAGCACTGACAATTAACAGATTATGGCTGGAATCCTGTTAAGAGTTCCAACCAGAGTACTCCCACTCAATCAACTGTTGAACAGTAAATCAACACATAGGTAAATCCCACTGATTCAATGGGTCTTCTCTAGTTGGGAGTAAAGCAGGTCAGGCTGATATCACACAACTACTTCAAGAAAAAATAATAGCTTTGCATGTGTCCCTTTTAAGAAGGAATTTGGATGTTCCAGATGTTACATGTTCCAAATGTTACATACTAATTCAGATCAATCAATAGAAAACACAGGCCGAGATCCGACACTGGGGTAACATACTGTAATTCTCCACAAAAACAGCAGTACATGCAATAGTGTAATGTACAACATATACATACATACATACATACATTCCACTTTGTGTAACTGAACTGACCAGCACACAGATGCACAGAATGGCAGGGAAGGAAGAAGGCAAGGGCGAGTACCAAGTTTGCTATGTAAAAAACCAGCTGAGCAACAGAAAATTGCTGGAACCCTCCATTGTGCTCCCTTCTCCTAATGCAAAGGGCCTCAAGTTAGCACAATGACACTATTAGACTCAGGACAAAGTGTGTGACATTCTTAGTGTATACAGGGCTACCAAAACAAATCTATACTCCTTATGGATGCCATTAAGACACTCCTTACAATCTACCAAGAGGAAAAAACATAACGTCCCAAAAACACTACTGTCATTTTGTAATTGGGCATGTATCTAAGGACTTAGAATCAAAAAGTTAGGAAGGAATGAAATGAAATATAAGATATATATCCCTGATCTGTAATAACACAGATTTGGCGCTATTATTAACTACTGAATTCAATACAAGCGACCACATTAGCCAAAAGTGTGGTCAACTACACATTTTTCTTTGATGCTCATTTTCCATTTCTTAGTAAAAAGTGTTACATTTAAATGTCTGGACTGAAGACTACATCAACAATTGGTGGACAGGAGCAATGAAAATGTATATTGTCCCCTTGAATAATAGTCACAAGCAGCTAACTACCTCCTTATGTAAGAAAGCAGGCATAAGAGCTGGTATAAGAAAAGTTCCAACTAATGAAGCTCCCCAGAAGCCTTAATATTACAAATTGTTAGTTGGGTAGCTCATCATCCCAAGTCATGGCCATGGGGCAAGGTCAACCACAAAACCTTATTCAATATGCGAAAATCCCAGTGAGGCTAGGAGCCCTATGAGTTATTAATCATAAATACCTCAACAAAGGGCCTAGTGCAGCAGAGGGCTAACTTAACCCCACAGAAGCATACTGGCCTTGCAGCAAATTCCACACGGCAGGAAAAAGGACTCCCACATGTAGTACAACTACAGAAAATTTATTTGCTGAGAATGTATTAACAATGGGGTATGCCATTATAATAGGGCTGTGATAGTCCTAGCACAGAGCTGAAGAAATCCTGGTCGATGTAATCATCAGGGGTGTTTTTAGTCAATTTAATAAAACCACGGTTTCTGAAGCAAAGAAAAACTCTGCCACTCTCAGATTCCCAGATGGTGTTGGATTACAACCCCCATAATCCCAATATAATACGACCAATTATCAGGGACGATGGAAGATGTAGTCCAATCCTACCTGGACACTCAATTTGAGGAAGGATGCTTTTAAAAATTGTGACCTTGTGTGTCACCATCTGCAAAAAGCATATAGGAGAAGCCATTCCTTCCTGCTGGAGAGAAGGAACAATATCTCTTTAGATGACATTAACTACCTGTAGTTTATCAAAGTATTTACCCTAGCATAGAAATAATACAGTTTTTAAAGAATCACAATGGCTTTAAAGCAAGTCTTACTTAACTAATTAAGCACTTCTGCCCTAGATATAACTTATTCAGATAACTAAATTCCATATTTATTACACTCCATGCCAAATCCAAATAATACCACAATTTAGAGGGGGAAAGTCATCTGACTATCCTTAGTAACAACTGAGTCCACTGCCATCGCCTCCAGGTCCACCAGCAAAGCATGCATTGCTTAGAACTGCACTTTAAAACTACCCTTAGGCTGCGGTGTTCATTATTAGCTTGTTAGTTTCACCCACAACTTTCCCATTGGTTTGCTTTATCCTGGCTCATTTAATATAAGCAGACTACAGAGCATAACATACTAACATCGTCTCTACATCCTTACTGCCAACAGTGTTCTGCACAGCAGACTGAACACTATAAACATCAATATTAAACCAGCGCTAGTAGAGTTTTTAATCTTTGAGTCACGCTGAGCACACTCATACAATGCTCTGGAAAAGCAATTGAAAAATTTATATATGAATTGCCCTTTATTTAATATAATAGTTTTTGTAAAGGCTTTCCCATGAGACCTGCTGTGGTATAGTGGTTTGAGTATTTGACTGTGCCTCTGGAGACCAGGATTCAAATCCCTGCTCGGACTTGGAAATCCACTGGGTGACTTTGGGCACATCACATTCTCTCAGCCACAGGGGAAGACAAAGACAAAACTCTGAACAATATGATAGAAAAAGCCATTAATGTCACTCCAGAGGCACTGTCTTCACTCCAGCAAGAGAAAAATGTCCTTGCTGAAGTTGCTTTCTAAGACAGGAGAGCACCGGATGCCATTACAGCAAAGAAAGAGGGGTGGACACCATGCTGGGCAATGGCAAACCTCCTCTGAACAAATCTTGCCAAGAAAACCCGTGACAGATTTGTGTTAGGGTCACCATAAGTTGGAAATAACTTGAAGGCACATACCAAATTCTTTTCCAAAACATAATTCTACTTCTTTTTAAAAATGAATTTTAGCAAGAATTCACCTACCAGAAGCAAGTACATAAATCTGGCATGGATGAATTGGATAGTTACTACTAACTTAAGAATGCAAGATGCTATTAACAGGGAAAGGGGGAATTTCCAACTAGCTTTATCATTGTGACTCACCTAAGTATCAGCATGAACCTTTTATTTGATGCAATTCAAACTCAGTGTCTATGTATAGTCTTATATGGGGAGAAATCAGATGGGGAGAAATTACTGCTGGTCTGTCCAACTTCTACCTTGGGAAGGCAGTTGCTGGTACGGCTGGTGAGACGGAAGCAAACATCTGAATGAGAGAGTTGTGTGAATGCATAGGTCTGAGTGGGGAGGAGTAGCCTCAACAAAAAATGTTTCAAAGTGCCTCTTGCTGCTGCAGCACCGTTACCTACAACAGAGAATGGACCACTGCCCAGTGATAAAGCAAGTCCTTTATATTTAGAAGGTCCCAGATCCAATACTCAACATCAATCCTGGTAGAGTCAGGAAAGCCTCCTGCCTGAAACCAATGAGCACTGCTGCCATTTAGTGTGGACCAGAAGTGTGGTACCTGTGGCCCTCCAGAGCACTTCAGACTCCAATTCCCATCAGTCCCTGGCAATGTGACCAGTGGCACAGAACAACTGGAGTTGCAGTACTACAATTCCTGCAGTACCACAGGTTCCCTTCCCCTGGGGTAAGCCACTCTCAGCTAAAAGGACCAACAGTCTTACTGGATATAAGGCAGCTGCCTATATTCCTAACAACACTGAAACATGACAACAGTGAACTTCCTTTTCTCTTCTCAGTTTGACAACTTAAACTTGCAGCCTGCTTCCTTCTGGTACCTCCCAACAGAGTCGGAAAGGCTAAGAGGTCTTCATCTCAAGAGACTGGAGAAGTGGAAATTCTAAACCCATTAAAATCAGGTTAAGCCTAAATCATGGCAGCTGAGCAAAAACTGCTGAGGGATATGGTAGCTGTATTCCACCAAGTGCCTAAACACCCTAGAGGTATCAGATCCTGTCTGATCTTGGAAGCTAAGCAGGGTAAGCCCTGGTTAGCACTTGGACAGGAGACTGGCAGTGAATACCAGGTACTGTAGGCTGTATTTCAGAGGAAGGAACTGGCAAAACCAGCTCTGAGTATTCCTCACCTTTAAAAAAAAATTTATGAAATCTATGGGGTTGCTGTAAATTGACAGGCAACTTGAAGGCACATATATACATACACACATACTTCTCTCCAAAGGCCACTTAAATACTCAGAAGGCACCAGACCTTGTCTGATCCTGGAAACTAAGCAAGGTCAGGCCTAGTCAGTACTTGGATGGGGGATCACCAAGGAAACCCAAGTACTGCAGTCAGAGGAAGGTTATGGGGGAAAGCCTATGAAACGAATGGGGTGGCCATAAGCTGACAGGCAATCTGAAGATGTGTATGCACATGTGCACACACATTCTTTCCAAAGCACTTTTCTTCTGGGCAAATGCCAGTCATGGAAAAGAGACAGAAGATACCACAGGTGACCCTATATTTCCCATTCCTTCTAAAAAAACGGAGAATTATGCAAGTCTGGGGCAGACAGCAGCCAAACGACCACAAAGGAACAGCAAAAAGAAACCTCAGGGTGAAGACAGAAAAGAAAAGCAACAACGAGGGAGACCATCAGGAACCTTGCGCGGGGGACACAATTCGAGGTGGGGGGAAGGAACAAGCAGCGACCACTTCGCTCACCAAAACAAAGCCGGGAGAAGGGGGCGTGGAGGGAGACACGCTCGCCACGCGATTCGCAGCTCGCCCACTCACTCAGGCCGCAAGCAAGCCGGGCAGCAAGATGGCAACGAGGGGGCGAGCACGACCCCTCTCTCGGTAGCTCCTTCTCGGGCGTACCGGCCCTCCCCTTCGCGCCTTTTAAAACTTTCCCTTCGCCAGCGGCTCGCGCGAGGCCAGCGGGGTCGTCACCGCCGGTGGGACGGGGATCCTGCGCGACGCAGGCGGCAGAGAGGAAGGCAGCCGGCGAAGGGGGAAGAAGCACACCGAGCAGCGCCAGAAGCCGGGGCGAGAACACAAAAGGCGAGCCAGAAGACAACACGCGGGAGCCAGGGAAGGCTCGCGCCCAGGAACCGGGAGGGCAGCGCGGGAGGTCCAGGAGGGGCGGGCGGGCGGCCGGGCGCCATGCAAGCGCAAGGGCTCCCCGGGAGAGAGACGCCGCGGGGCAGAGAACCACGGGCGCTGAGCGGGCAGGAGGAGGAGGAAGGCGGCACTCACCGTGGCCTCGCGGGCGGGCGGCGGAGGAGGCGCGGCGGCGGCGGCGGCGGCGGCGGGAAGGGAAGGGAAGGGAAGGGAAGGAGGCGCGGTCAGGGCGGAGGGGGCTGAGGCATGATGCTTGCTCGCTCGCTCGGTCTCCCTTCCTCGCACTCCCGGCTCGCCGCCCTCCGCCTTCTGCCTTCCCCAAACGGCACCGACCGCCCTCTCCCCGGCCCTGCTGGCGGAGGGAAGAGTCCGGCCCGACGCAGCGCAGCTCCGCCCCGGCAGCGGCTGGAAGCGCCTCCCCTCGCCCCCTCCGCCCGGCGCTGCGGCGCGCCCCCTTCCCCTTCCTCGGGCTGGCGGGGCGGGGCTTTTGCCGCTCCAGTCCCGGGCCCTCTTGCAGGACGGCCGTGGGAGAAGGGAGGCGAAGCAGGGGGAGGCTTCCCGCCCGCTCCCCGCGAGGCCTGCCCGTCAGCCGCCTCGAGGCCGGGAGGGCCCGGCGAAACTTTCGACGCCGCGAAAGCTCCCGGCGTTTGTCTTGGCGCGCTCGCTCTTCGCGGTTATCTGAGGTGCCCGGCACTGTCCGCTTTGGGCACGAACGCGTCCCGTGGATTCCTATTTTCCGGCGGTGGCGGGATGGGGGGGAGGCGGAGTCGGTCCATTGCAGCAAAACCCACAAAAGGTCTTGCGCCCACTTTAAAAACTTACCACGCTTCCTTTGGCATAAGCATCTGTGATCAGGGCGTCCTCCCCCCCCGCCCCTGGCGTCGCAGCCTGCAGGCTCCTCTCCTTCTGGAAGGCGTCGAGGACTGCGAGGGAAAGAAGAGCGGCTCTCCTCCGATGCCCTCAGTTCTCCCTGACGGGCCCGCGCTGTTCTGTTGATCCACGGTCCCCTGTGCGGTCAAACAGGTTTTGCAGGGAGCTGAGAAGTGAGAAACGTATCCCGCAGCGCCAACTATTTTCCGGGGAGGAGAGCGAGATTGAACACGCCGAGCTGGCCGATTCAGGGAGGTTCGCAGGCGCATCCTCCGCCTGGCATGCGGGGACTTGCGTTCTGTCTCCTTAAAAGTGAAGTGTCGGTGCTCTGAGCCCGAGGTCAATCGACCCGTTTTCCGCAGAGGCGGCAGCGCAGGCTTCATCCTGCCTGCAGTCGATCGCTAACTCAAAACGACGCTGCCGCCCGGGTGGCTCGCTACGTTGATCCCTGAGCTGGGGAACAGTTACTTTCTTGGCTCTCAAGAGTTGGTTGGGAAGACACGCAAACTTTTCCCACCTCTGCCGCTTCCTCCTTTTCTGATAGTAGCAGTTCTCTTCTTTACACTATCGTAGCAGATGTTGGCCAGTTTAACAAAAGAGGACTGACTTTTCCCCTCTGCGTTTCCGGGGTCCACTGACTCGCGCCCATCGCGCTTCTTTTATTGGGCGGGGGATGTCAGTGCACACCGGTTAAGCTTTCAGGGCTCCGAGACTCTCTTCCTCCACAGACTAGTCTCGAATAGGATGGAAGCAGGGCCTCCGCAGGCGTTTACCGGGTGGGCTCAGCACGGGCAAGCAGGTTGCTATTAACTTCGACTATCTGCAGGTATGTTTTTACAGAACGATGCAAACAAAACACTTTAGAATCATCACCGTCATCCAACTGAAGCTGGTAACAGTCCCACTCCCATGGAAGCAATAGCAAAATAATGGTCCTATTGGTGCACTAGTAGTTCCCGAAAGGGCTCAACTACTTTGGAGTCTTGGCGGTCCAATTTTGCCTGTTCAGTTCAGGTGGGCTCAAGCTAGCAGTGTAATCTGGAGAGGGGTTGAGCCCCTCCTGGCCACCCACCCCCGTTCTGGAATGCATGGGTGGAAATTTTAAAGCATCATGCTGTGACGGTACCGAGAGGGGTATCCAAGATTGTTGCTGTTGTGTGCCTTCGAGCCGTTTCTGCCTTGTGGCGACCCTAAGGGGACTCTATCACCAGGTTTTCTGGGGCTGAGAGTGTGTGATGCGCCCAAGATCGCCCATTGGCTTCCCATGGCCCAGCGGGGAATCGCACGCCAGTCTCCAGGATCGTAGCCCAACGCCCAAACCACCGCACCACTCTAGCTCTCTCCAAGATCAACCCCGCTTTTCCCCCTGGCCTGCCCCGATTTCTTTTTTTTCCCTGGGGGTGACTGCAGAGGCAGCTCCACAGGGCAGTGAGCGAGTACCTCCTCCAACAGGAAACTACCCGGCTCACTCCTCCTCCCCCGGGCTTTTGGTATGACTTGCAAGACGCTTTGTACATATACAAATGCATTCATACATCATTGCAACCATCCGCCCAGTTTCTTTCTTTTTTAAAAAATTGCCATGACAGTTTACTGCCTATAGGGCGAGGGAACTCACCCACCCAGAAATATACTTTGTCCCTTCTGAACCCCTCTCCTGATATTTTTTCTCCTGATGTGCATCTAGCTGGGTGCTGCCGTTTACTGTGCGCGGACAAGGCAACCTGCATAGCGACCTCTAGTGGCCAAAAGGGGACTTGCTGCCCAAGCCGTTTACCTCTTGGAACCACAGTTGTTAGTACTGTAGGACAGTATTCCTGCCATCGCATCTATCGAGCGATTTGGATTCTATCCAAGAATCTAAGCAGCCCTGAGGAACCTGTGGATAATACAGCATGTATCGGGCAGTGTTACTTTTTCAATTATGTTATTGTCATCCTGTTTATAGTGAATTTTACTTAGGTGTTTTGTCCATTTGTTTGGAATTGTTTCCTGTCACTCCTGGGACCCCCATTCTCTTTTCATGAAAGAGAAGACCTTTTGATGCTTAGCAAACTGAAACAGAAAACAAAACAAAGCAAAAAAAAAAAAAAAAACTTTGATGAAATGAATAAATACTCAAAAGTGGAAAAGGCTGTCAGACTTAAAACATGTCAAGAAAAAAAAAGTGAAACCCATCATCTTCATTAATATTCTTATCATTTTTGCCATACTGAGTTTATGTTCACAATGAATGTCTAGAGAAAAGGGGCAGGAAATGAATTTGCTTCTATCATATTGCCATTCTTTTGCAGACACCCAGGGACTCAGCTTCTCTATCTCCAGCTCAAAGCATGTTGGCTAGAGAACAAAGCTATCCAGCACAACACCAGAGAGGCCCAGTGTAGCCCAGTAGGACAGCACTCCAAAGTTGATGCCAGGTTCAGTCTTTTCCTCCTGGTCTTTGGGAAAGACTGAGCAAAAATGCAAGCAGAAGATAGAGTTGCTGAGGAGACTTCCTTGGGATAATAGGTTTTTCTCCCTGGCTCACCTGGGAAGGGTGCTTTGTCCTGGCCAGAGTCTGGGAAAGTTACTTTTGGAATGACATCCCCCCCCAGGCAGTATGGACATACTGGCTCTTGGATTAAGAGAGACATAGTCCAAATAGTACTCTGTTCTAAGCTCTGATCCTTGCAACCCAAACAGACTAGAGATTCTAGGTGGGTATTTATGTCTGGAGTCCAGATCCCTGGAAAGGTTCTGGAATGTGTGAGAAGTCTGCCCTTCTTGGTTTGTTGTGAGTCATGGTTATTTGGCAATGCACACTTTTAGCAAAGTATCAGTCAAGAAATACTCACTAGTGAACTGAGTCTCATGCTTGGATATATAGGATCTGCTTTCCCTTGCTGGGTCTGATTACCCCTGGGAGTGTCGTATGGTTGGCTGCAGAGCTGGCTACAATCTCAGGCTCTGACTGTAGGAGTGGAGAGGGAGAAGGTATGGGAAGAGTTGCTGGGAATTCTTCAATAACTTAGCATGAAGTAAGAGTGAGAAACATTTGGCCATTCAGATGTTTTGGACTACAGCTCTCACAATCCTGTAATATTTGCCATGATTGGGGGGTGGGGGGAAGTGTAAGCCAAACTTGCCCATCCGTTTTATTAATATATGCCATCTCTTCTATAGACACAGTGCCTCCCCCCCAAAAAATGAGAATGAGGATAGGATTCCTTCCACACTCCCACTTTACCAGATTTTCTGAATTTGCTCTGGAGATGTTCAGCTGGCAGTAACAACCTACTAATAGAAGAGTACCACTAAAGCAGCATGTGTCTCTCACTAGCATGACACTGGTTTTGTCAGTGCAGACTCAGGATCAATTCTTTGTTGCCCAGAATTGGTGAACTGGAGGTGGGGCTCTTTCCATAAATATTTTCTTGAGGCCTTCATAACTGAAATAGTAAATTATCTTTATTAAGTTCACAAATCTACAAGCAGTGTGACTGACAATATGGAAATCAAGACTGCACTTAAATATGTCAAGCAAGTATATGCTTGGATTGCAATTGAAGAAGAGTCCAGTAATTTTGATTGATTTTGGCGGGGGGGGGGTTAGTGTGATTTCCAGGCATCTTAATGTGACATTTTTTTGTCTGACCTATCATCACTCAAAAGAAATGCAATGTAATTTAATATTGTGTAACATGTATTATCTTAAATATTTAGGTAAACATTCGCCTTTGAAAATATGTTAAATAACTAACTATCTAAAACAAAGGATTTGGACGAATAGATGTGTGTTCTGTTTTAAATAAGCAGCTGTACAGAGTTCATTTTTTCTTCTAAAATCATATAGTTTCATATGTCATTTTTACATTATTGGTGCTTACAGCTGAAATTGAGACTTGATTGGAAAATTATCTTCTGGAAATAAGAGTTATTTTTTCACATTGACTATCTAGAAACTACAGTGATTTCAACAATAATAATTTAGGAGGCTGTACTTGAAAACACACAGAGACACACAACTTTGCATTTGAAAAAGACCTGTAACAACTAGAAGAACAGACATGGCTTAATATATTTGCACATTAAATATATCAATTCAGTACAAAATACTACAGTAAAGATATCATATGTCTTTCTGATTCTTGCCAGATAATAACTACCCATTATGTGTGGCTGGAACTCTGGATTTTGCAGGTTATTAACTTTTTGCCCATTCTAGATAATCAGGGCTCTTTGTTTCACTGAAAATTTAGCATATTTCTGTAACCTTGAAAGATCTGGACATTTGTATAAGGATATAAGGCAATGGAGGCTTGTAGAAATAGTCTGAAACAAAATGCAGCAAGATCAACATGAGCTAGAGATGCAGGCCTCAAGATATAATGCAAAAATAGTTGTCTTCAAGCCCCCTCCATCCAAAGTACATTTATCGGAACCCTGTATATTATGATGAAATTTATGAAAATATTTCAGTATCAGAATATTTTACCTACATGGAATATACTTTAATTTTCATTTTTTAAGAGGACATTATAGTATCAAATAGTTTCAGTGCTTACCTATTGGGTTAGGAGTGTTCAAAAATAATGAAAATGTAGAAAACTGCAGGAAACTTTTTCTTGTTGCATCTGAAGTTTTCTCTCTGTACAGACAACCAACAAATGAGCCAACAGCCACTTTTGTTTTCAGTCAAGAACTAATATAGGGGTTTGACAGTGCTACAGGAAGAGAATTATCTGTCACAACCTCTGTTCAGGATGTCATGCCAGACACTCATTTTTCTGACTTACAAAAACAGGAATTGTCTTGTGACACACTGACGTGAGCCAAATATTAAGCGATTCTGTAAGCAGTTCAATTAGAAATGTAACTGCAATCATTAGTGATGCTTTTCAAATGTTACAGTACAATCTTCTGCATGTCTACTCAGGAGTTAGCCCCATTGAGTTAGGGCTTATTCCTAGGTAAATATGTATAAAGATTGCAGACCTAAAGGTAAGACATGTGTCCGAGTGAATATATTTATTTACTGCTGATTATGAATGTGTCTCTTTCATGGAGAACTGAAGTTGCTTAGTGACAGTGCAAATGGGTACTTATCCAGTGAGTTGACATTTGAATATGGGTAAGTCCAAATCTTTGCTGGGACATGGACTTACTGGGTGATGGTCAAATCACCACCACCACCACCACCACCACCAAAGACAGGAAAGATTCAGACTGAATTTCATTTTAGAGAACAACTTTTTAAAGTTGTAGCTAATTGCTGGAGCTAGTGTGGAATAGTGATGTTGTTACTCTGAAAACGGGGGTATCTCGAGGACACCCAAACAGGTTCCAAACTAGGGGAATTAACAGGGAAACTCAAGGCTTGCGAGAGGTCAGGGCAAGGGATCTTTAACCCTATGTTTATGGGGTCAGGACCACGCAGGAGTCAGAGAAATGATCTAAAGTGATTTTATTAAAACTAACAGAGTAGGTCACAACACACATTAACCAATAATCCCACAATCACGCAAGGGCTATAGAAAGGAAGTTTGGAAATAAGAGGCAGTTGGGAGAAAGGGCATACAGACCTTAGTCTAGGCTTCCTGGAGAGTAAGAAGATCAGCGGAGGCTCGGTGTAAAGCACCAAGGGGAGGCTGGATCCCAGGGCTGCAAGGCTGGCCGCAGTGGACTTCGAGGAAGATCAGAGACACGAGTCGCGTTTTCCTCTCAGCAGCGTCTGAGAGGCTTGAGTGGGACACCTCGATAGCGGCGAAATGGGCCCTTGTCCGGTCTGGGAGGCACTCCGAAGAGGCTCAAAAAGTGAGGATTTTTATAGCCAATTTCTGTCCTCAGGCCAGGTATCGGCTAGCAAAGTGGCGTTAATGGGCAATGATTGCGGAATATGATGTTAGGTAAATATCATGACTCTTCCTCGGTATTGTTTCTCCTGGGAATTCCAGGGGATTGATAGGTTTAAAATTCCGAATTGATAGGTGTTGTTTGGCTACGCACAGTTCATCAACATAGGTTGGGGTGTGTCAGTGTTCAGGAGTGAGTCTATTGTCTGCCTAGAGATACGTGACTCGGAACAATAGGTCAGTCTTTTAGCCTAAAGGACATTGTCTACATTCCCATTCAGCAGAGGGAGAGGGTGTAGTGTTAAGGATTTCTCATTCACCGCCAAGGCTGTTTTAACTGTGACTGACCTTTGCTAACCAATATCCAATATGGGGGAAGTCATGCCAATTCAGGGGCCCTCTCTTAGGGTTACTTTGGGATGTAACAATGTAAGCAGTGGACTATAACTCTGGAGAACAGGGTTGGACTCCCCTCTTGGCCACGGTAACCCACTGGGCGACCTTGGGCAAGTCACATTCCCTCAGTCTCAGAGGAAGGCAAAGGCCTCCCTTTGCGCCCAAACAAATCTTGCCAAGAAATTCCTGTGATAGATTAACCTCAGAGCCACTATAGGTTGGAAATGAATTGAAGGGATACGACAACAAGTTAATTGTTGTTAAGTTGGTTTTGATTTATGGTGACTATGAGTGAGTGAATCCAAGACATTCTGTTATTAACAGCCCTGCTTGGGGCTTGCAAACTCAGGTCTGTGGCCTCCTTGATTGAATCCATGCACTTGTAATGTGGTGATCCTCCTTTCTTACTGCCTTCTACCTTACCAAGCATTATCATTTTTTCTAATGAGTCATGTTGTTTCATGATATGTCTAAACTATGAGAGCTTCATTTAGTCATTTTTGCTTCCAGTAAGAGTTCAAGGTTACTTCGCTCCTGGACCAATTTATTTGTCTTTTTGGCAGTACCTGGTATCTGTAAAACTCTCCTCCAACACCATGTTTCACATGAATTGATCCTCTTCCTGTCTTCCTTCTTCACTGTCCAGTTTTCACAAACACACACACAGAAAGTGGAAAGACTGTGGCACAGATGATCCTGTGTTCAATGAGACATCTTTCTACTTGAGGGTTTTATCTAGTTCCTTTATAGCTGCCCTTCTAATCCTAGTCTTCTTTGGTTGTAAGTACCTTAAGCACCTTGTTTAAGTACCTTGTTTTTAACTGGAGTGGGCATTTTATCTCTTCTGGAGCCTCAGGAAGCAGAGCTGGCATTCTTGGTGGCAACTGGAAGTGATGTTTCAGGCCAGTAGAAGTCACTTCTTGCCTCTTTCAGAGCCAGTTTCTGCTTACTGGGGACAGGGATGCTGACCAGTGTTTTCTTGCCTGAATAGGACTCTCTACATGTTTTATTAAGGAAACATTTTTGGCTGATTTTGAGGGAAATATCGGGGGCAAGGATACACAAGATCTTCCAAGGTCCACAGTCACCATGGTACAAAGAAAATAAAAAGGCAGCCTCTGCAGTAGGTAGGCCTCAAGCCAATAATTTCTTGTAATGGCTTGGATCCAAAACTATCTTTCATCAGTATTAGAAAGCCTCCTGAAAAGACTGTTTCCAACAGAGCAGAAGAATGTTTTTATGAGAAAGGTGACTCCCTCTCCACACAAGTGAAGTTGATTCCCTTATAGAAGTTATTGGGCTGGAAGTTTTTATGAACGCTTGGCTCTTTCTTATTCTTCATGTTTCTCCAATATACTGTGGCACTGTATTACAAATGAATATCTGCCAACCCTTGTTCAACAGCTCACAGAATAACACAAACACATTTTTGTCTTTCGACTCAATAGTGTTCAGATTCATGCTATTCTGTTTTAAAGTGTCTCTCTTCTGGTTTCTATCCTTCACGAAAAATATCAACACATGTATCTGAATAACGTAAGCCTTAAAAATGTTTTCAGTTTCTTGTGTGGAAACAACCTTGATCTTTCAACTGCAAACAGTGAGAACAATATATATCATGCCTTCACATTTTTTTCTCTTCCACAGATCTGTGGACGTAGATTCTAAAAGAATGTAGAACATTCTGTTCCAACATGTTCAGAGCTTCCCAAAATATTCTTGCTGTGTTTTTGTCCTTGGCAATTAGGCCAACAAGTACTGGAAAACTAAAAGGCCTATGATGCAGTGTTACTGATGGGTCTTGAGAGAGATTTTCTGAAGACGATCAGTTACATGCATACCTGTTTTTCAGAAAGGAAACTTAAAATGAAAACCCTTTTAATGATTCATGTCTTGATGCCCTTACTGTTTAATTCTTGCAGCTCTAAGTTAAAGGAAAACTAAAACCCAGCGAAAATGTTTCCTAAGTTATATGAAGTATGATACATTCATCAAAAGGTACGTTATAATTTGTAACTAGAGTCTAGTATTTCTTTTTTCATACATATATTGAACTTCAGTAGGATGAGAAAACATGGAGGAAAATGATTAATTTTACCGCCTCTTCATAACAGCTTTTGAATGACTCATCCACAGTTAAGAACCTTAACCACTAAAATTAAGCATTTGCCTAATTCTCTGAAATCAGTGAATTTTAAAAACTGCATATGTATGAGTGGATTGTGCTTTTCCCCTCTCGTAATATCAAACAGTGGTTTCTTCTTTACCATTTTTAATGCTGTATTTATGACATATTTTTAATTCTATAAGCTACCCTTACTTGAATAAGCCAAATAGATCAATTTCAGTGTGTAAAGCTGAATTCCTTCTTTTGTAATGGTAGTAGAAGTTGACACTGAAAAATACATGCCTTCACTCTTCTATCTATGCCATTCTCTGAATAAGTTGTATTTTAGTATGGTTTTCTGTCCAGTAGTGCAAAGGAAGCAAGCATTCATGAAGATATTGTATTCATTACTTTCCTTGTTACTGTTTGGCTAGTGAAATGTCACATAACCTTAAGAGCTGTAATCCAAAAGGTAACTATATTCCAAGCTCATTCAAGTACTTGTGAAATGGTGAGACAATTCATAGGTAAATTCTAGTGATTCAATAAGTCTACTCCAACAACAGGCTAACAACAAGATTAATGCCACACTATTCCATGTGGAAGTATAACAATATGGAGTTATACTTTCTGATATAGTAGTCCCTGGAATCTGTTTTGGTTTAATATGAATGGTGACCTAGAATCTGACACTTAAAACCCACAGTACTTCCTGGACAATGGTTTAGAGCTATTGTTGTTCAGGCAGCAATTGAAATAGATCCCTAGGATAGGCATCATCCACCTGAGCACATGGATTGTGCATTCCATGACTCAGGACTGTAATTCAGAATGCCTATCGCCCACACACCTGTTTAAGTGGAAGCACTGTAAGATACATTGTGATATGCATTTAAATATATATAATCAATATAAAGACTTCAACTCCCATCCAGGAAAGCATGTGAAATACAAAGAGCCCTGTGTTCTCTGTGCTTCCCAATAGAATGCACTTACTGAGTAATAATTTTGGCTGTTGCTATGCCTCATACTTAGCTAATACAGTTGAACACATACTCACCAGTACCAAAATGTTCATGGCTGCTTTAGCTTAGCTGCAGGTATCCCAGGACATGGGCACATTTTAAATAATATATTAACCCGACATGTTATGTTGTCGGAGATTTAAACAAACTTTCTGCCTGTTTGGTTTAACAGGTGTTCCCCCTTCCCCTCAAATTTTTATGTGTCAAGCTTTAGGCTAGATTTGGGTAGCTATTTTTGCATTAAATGTAAAGGCCTAAGTAATAACAAATAGCAGGCCTCTGGAATAGTTAACCGTCACGAGTCACCCTGGCAGTACAGGTATGTGTCAGCAGAGGGCATATATTCATTTCAGAAGAGTTTGATTTCTGAAGGCCTAGTTTTTACTGGAAGATAAACTTGTGTGACTTAAGGCTATAATAGGATGCTCCAGACAGTATTGTTCACATGCAGGATAATATTATTTTAATATTCAGGATTTGTTTACTGTGTTCCTTTGCATTTGACTAGTGGATTTTCTTGTATGTGGAGTTTTATATATTACTTCAAAAGGTCAACCTTTAAAAATGGCACAGTGGAAGCATTCAGGAAATTACTTAACTCTTTTTTGAAAATGCATTTGTTTGCATTTTGTATCAACTGCTTCTTTATAGGAAAAAAGAGTCTGCAAGATACTATGAATCACTGTGTCAGGTGCTCTGAAAAACTGTTAATACTACCTGCATCATACAGCCATGTAGTAGTTCTTGGAACTGCAAGTGTAAGGTCTACTAAAAATAATGTATCTATGTTACATCTTCAGGTGTTAGCTGGACAATTTAGTAAGCATAAAATGAAAACCACTTTCCACTTACATATAAAAAGAAAAGTTGAAGTGGTAGGAGGTGGGAGAAGGAATCTAGTAGCATCTTTGAGACTTTTTTCCTTATATACTGATTTCTCCTCACATTGTCCTGCTTTTGGAAAATGAAAAATCATTTTTGAATTTTAAATATTGGCAAAATGAAAAACCTCTAATAAATGTGTGGTGGTTAGCATAAATAAATAAATAATATTAGATTACATTACATTACATTACATTACATTCCTGTCTGCTAATCCTTGTTGCTACATTAGTCAAAAACAGTGGACTGGATTTTAACCAAATTTGTAAGGTAAGTTTGAGATAATCTGACTATGTTTCATATATATTTAATTCACTTGGCAGGGTGGTGGTACCAATTTTATTTATACAAAAGTATGGAACAGAATTTGAGTTGAGTTCAAAAAAATTACTTTTTTTGAAGTGTTGCTTTACCTACTGAAATCAAGTTTCTGCCAGCTTGTTACCACGCACAGAGATCTAAGTAGCTGAACAGAATTTCACCAGATTTAGGGAGGATGTTTGTGATTGTCTGACTTAACATGTAAGCTATGTGGCATACAGGAAAATCAATGGGGGTGGCTGTTTTTTCATTCATAAAGAGTAGTGTGTTTGCCTACTGAACAGAAGAGATGTACTTTCTCAAGGGCAACTAAGAGTGATGTGTAATGTAAGACATGTCTGAACACCCGAAGAGAAAGGCAGCTATTCTCCAGAGCAATCGAAACCCAATGAGTATTCACAATGGTTGATGTTTCTCCCAAATAATGTTGGGTACAACAGCTATCTAAAATAATATAAATCCGTTCACCATGAGAACAAGATGTCAGGGAGAGGAGTGCTAGCTTTGATGTCTTTCATAAATGCAAGGCTGTTGTTGAATGGTGAGTTTCCATGGGCTAGTAGTGTTTAGCTTGCTGCACCAAATTGCACAGTCTTGCAGTATATTAGGACAGGTGAAAATTTACCATAGCATATGCTGTTGTGCATGAGGTTTAGCTGGGCCCTTCTGGACATGCAAGGGTGATCACATGTTCTACATAATAGAAGTTAGTTTGGTTAGAAAATGTGAGTAGTTTTGCACCTGAGAACAATGATCAGAACTATGACTGCATGATCAGGATGGGAAACGAAGAAATTGTATATACAGGTTGAGTATCCCTCATCTTAAGTGCTTGGGACCAGAAATGTTCCATATTTCAGATTTTGGGATACAGTACAGGTACCTGTATATAAAATGCTGTAGGATAGCAGCGGAAATGGTGGTAAGCACTGGCTGCCAGGTCTGCATTCCTTGGGCTCTCCCATCTTGGGGAAGAAGAGAGGAGTGGGAAGGAGACAGGGCATCCAAACTTTGCACAGGAGGCAGCTTCAGTGGCTGCTGCTGCTGCTCCTCCTCCACTGTCCTGGCTGAAGTGAGCTCTAGAACTGTACACAGTAGTGGTGGCTGCAGGCTACTGTCTCCAGCATTGGCCTGGAGGAGGGGCCGTTCCAAAGGAGCAGCCCCCCTTCCTCCTTCCACTGATGGATCCCAGATCCCTTTCAGTGCCTTTCCTGCTCAAGCCTTCTGCAGGTGGTAACGCAGTAATCGTAACCAACTCTGACAGTGGCAGAGGTGGCTGCAGTGCTCCTGCTTGTTCGTTCAGCTGAAGAGATGTGAGGATCTGTGAAATGGCGAGAGAGGTCGATTCCCACCATTTCACAGATCCTCATGTCTCTCCAGGCTTGCAAATATTGTAGAGATATGTACATGTTATAGCTCCAAAAGTTTGGATTTTGGACCATCTCAGATTTTGGAATTCTAGATAAGAGATACAGTGGACCCCCTGAATCTGTGGGGGTTCCATTCAGGCCCCGCTGCAAATAGGGAAAAACATGAATGCTCATTTTCTGTATTATTAAACAGCAGCAATGTGTGCAGAGACACTTCAGCACATCTGCGTTCATGTCACCACCACCCTTTTAGGTACAGGACATAATGCTCTGCAATCACTGGAATTCATTGATATGGAGGTCACATATACAGAGCATCCACTGTATTCAACTTGTCGTTTAAAAATGTGTCCCGCTTGTCTGGTTTTAACAGTAAAAAACTATTTTGCTCATTGATCTGTGACTATCCTTTTTGCCAGTCCTGAAAATGCAAATGGTCAGTAACAAAAGATGCACCCTGCTGTAAGCATTCCATACTTGGTAAAGAGCACAGAACAGTTCATCTATGTTCTCACTTTTTACAGAGAACCTCTTGTGACAGTCAATGCAACCCACTTGGCTCCCATTTTCTGAGACAGTCATTTTAGAATCCCTAAAAGACATTACCTGACCCAGACAGCCAAACAGGCAGGTTTAAGATACAAAATATAGGGGGAAGACTTTTCATAAAGGAGAGGGAGCTAACCAGTGGTTAACTTTAGCATACATCTTTTAAATTACCATAATACGGTGATTCATAGAATCAGCATGGAAACCTGCTGCATTCTTGCACATTTATTTAGTCATGAAACTATTTCACATATTTGCACATAACTCGATTAGCTCATGTTTAATGATGATACACTTCATGATTGGTGACTGGCCTATGCTAGTTGCAGATAATAGGAGTGATGATGGTTTTGTCTGTTTCAGAGGATTTGCACTTACATTGCTTCTTGCTAGAATATTTAAATATTTCAGTTTCTTAGCAAGTGTTTCTAGATCTATTTTTAAAATTAATTATGCAACTCACTTAATTAGCTTGTTAGGCTAGTCACTGCCATGTCCTGCTGATTTGAAGGGATTTTTTCTAAGCACAATTAAATCTGGTTCCTATCCAACATACTACTATTGCTCTTATAAGAAACTTCAGATTTAGTACTTCTAGAGATTTCCTGTGTAGTAAATTTCAATGCCATCTTCATATTCATAATTTTAATCAGGAAGCATGTTTTTGAACAAATACATTGTTCATGTGCACCAGTCACAAAACTGAAAATGTGGGATCTTATGAAATCTAAAATATTGTTTAGAACCAACTTAGAAGCTTTTGGCCAATTGCTTGTGATATTATGCAAGTGATCTGCTCTGGCTTTGATTTTTTTTAAGCCTAAACTACTGGTGTGGAAAGCTTTAATTCTTTTGTAGCAGTGGTGACTTTAATCTTTTTTCCTGTAACAGTCCCATTTCCCTCTCCCATTTGCAATGCGAGAAAAGATCCCAATGACATCAGTGCAAGCTTTCTTCCTATTGCAAAAAGCAGGCATACTTCCTGACTCCAACTGGGAACACAGTAGGGATCAAGGATTAAATCTCCACCTGTATTTCAGGGTCCACTATCCCACATGAGCAGGTTTTTTTTTAAAAAAATGCTAAGCCAAATTAATGAACATCACATGTTGTTGAGGGAAAACAAATAAAGTCACTAATTCAACCCCACATGCTATAAATCATCTGAACAGAACAAAATCAAGACAGTAATTGTTACTGAAAGCGAAGTTTATATGCTGTACAATGTACTTCTATGGATCAGTATGAAATTATCTTTTGTCCCCTGTCCCGGGCATACAGAAGCAAGTGCTACAAAGCAAAGGCACATCAAGAGCTGGAACAGTATAGCAAAAAGCTAGCCTTTATTTGAATATCTTAAAGGACAATGATCAGCAGAATTTTTAAACAGAGTTAACAGTGGCTAAAGCTCAGACTTGACTTTAAGAGTAACTCAGTATTAACAGAAGGGAAGGAACAGAAGCCAAGAAGTTAGTCAATATTAAATATTTTTTTAAAAAATGTTTAAAATAACATGAGATGGAAAGTATTTACATTATCTAGCCTAAGCTCTGTAATAATGCAACACATCCATAATCATCTCTGAAGCACACTTCTAAAGGTGAAGTTTTAAATATCCTAAAAGTAGTAAGACTGGTCTGAGGTAGTACTCAGCCTGAAGCCAGACAGTCTGTGCTCTTTTTGCTCCCAGGCTGCAGAATCCAGCTGGACAGCCCCCTTCCCTTGAAATCAGGACCACTGTAGAGTTGCCCAGCTTGATAACCTCACAGGAATGAAAGAAATCTTAGTCTGCAGGTCATACTTAGCTCTTGATATAAAAAAAAAAGCCATCTGAAGTTCCACATCATCCTTCTAAAAAGCCTTGTGCAAAAGAAAATGTGTTCTATTGACCATAAAGGAAATTTATTTTGAGAAAGTGTAAATTTGTAGCCTTTGTCTTACTAGATAACATCATTGTATTCCTATAGAAGCCAGGCTGATCAAATCACTGGAACTAATCTTGGCATGCTTCTTTTCATATAAAAAGGGGGAACTGTGCACTACAGAAGCCTTTTACACTAACCATTACAGCCACTTCAGGGAACCCTGCCTTTTTCCTGCTGATAAAAATCTGGACAACTTGAGTATGCCACATTGCTTCACAAGACCTACTCAGGGGAGCCACTTGTATAATCTGTGCGTTAACTTCAATGAAAGGGGGTATATAGTGGCCTGTAATTCAAACCACACTGAGAGGCAAATATACCCCTACTGCTTTCAAGTACATTCTGTAACATGAGCACAATAAAATCTAACTTGCTACGATACATCTGTAGCCATCCTACAGTCAATTTTCAATTCACTTGACTAGGTCAGTATTTCTATTGAAAAACTGAACAATATTCCCAAAACTGTACTTTCTATGTTGTAGATTACAACTTCCATCATTTCTTGCCACTGAACATGCAGTCTGGGATTGATGGGAATTTTACTCCAGAACAGGTTGGAAAGGTCTGTAGAATCGGTAAAGCCTACAGAATTTCACATACAGAGTACATGGTACAACCAGCAACTTAATCAGCCCTGCAACAGATACATTGCTACCAAAATCATTCTTGTTTATATATCCTTTAAAAATAAAATAAACCAGCCCCCCAGGTGCTGTTGAACTGCAAATCCCAGCATCCCTAACCAGTATAATGAATAATGTGAGCTGCAGTTCAACAGTGTACCAAAGGATGGACAATTTCTATCCCAAGTGTATATGGACTGATGCAAATTAAGTTGAGCTATTTTACAGTAGCTTTTAATTGGGGGGTGGGGGGAACTATTAGTTGAGTTCCCTTTCTTATGACATTTCATGAAAAACAGTTTAGGAAACAATGTTCCAGGAATGCAATTTTGACAAACATGAGATAATTGGAAGTTTAGCAGTTTTTCTAGAAGTACAGAATAGTTAAATACACTGAAGTGATAGAATATTAACTAACCAGATTCCACATTTCCTTAAAGTACAACTAAACTTTATTTAAATAAGACAGAATAGGACTTAAGGTTTATAGATTAAGCCTATAAAAATTCTGCTTGCAGTTAGAATACTCCAGTAGGTTCAGTGATGCTTTCTATAGTCATATAGTTATGAATCTATGCATATTCTATACTACTGAACGCTGTTATTATTGTGTACCTTCAAGTTGTTTCCAACTTATGGCAACCCTAAGGAGATCCTATCATGGGGTTTTCCTGGCAAGATTTCTTCTCAGAGGGGTTGCCTGTGCTTTCCTGACACTAATAGAGTGTGACTTGCCCAAGATAACCCAGTGGGTTTCCATGGTTTTGAACCCTGGTCTCCAGTCGTAGTCCAACACGCCATGCTGACTTTCTGTATTGCTATCAAAAAGCTACCAAAGTTAATACTTATGCCAAATCAAACTATCTCACAGAGTGAAAAACAAAGCTAGTGCAGATTTCCAGTTTATAGTCTTAATGTATTGGATCTAGACTTACATACTGAGAATACAAACACTGATTATGCTATAATTATGATTAAAGGTGGGTCCAAACCAATGTATTTAACAAGCAATATTAGATACACTAATATAAACTAAGAGGGCCGTGTACTTACTGTTTTACCTACCTATAACAGAAACCCTTTAAAATTAATTCACACCATTATAGGTCAGTCCATCCATGAAAACTGATTACTATTCTTCTTCACTCCTCCCACATCAACCCACTGTCTCTCACTAAGGAACTATGTAGACAAATCTCTATATGATCCAACATTATAAAAAACCTATCTGAAGCAACTGTGGTGATGGCACTTTTCTCTCTCATATAGGAAAGAAGAAAGAATAATATATGTTACTCTATTGCATCATGTTTGGCATTACATTTCAACACAGTGAGCTCTATGCAGAAGGCACACTGCAACCTAGTAGCTGCAGCATATTTGCTATCCACTATAACTCTTAAAACACTTAAGATTTTATGTTCGGTCATTCATTCTCAAACATTAAGCCTTTCAACAACTTTATGTTTGACTGAGTTAGCATAAAATTAAAAAATACACTAATAGAATGCCTTCAATCAAGCCAACTCTCAAGTAGATGTGGATGATGAAAACAGCAAAGACATCTGGAGAAAGGAAACACGTTAATATGAATGGAATCAGCAGACTTCAGCAAGATGTTGCTCTTTCATTGTAACAGATAATGGACTGATCAGGAGCTTACAATTAAGGTTTTGCAGGAAAAACTGAGCATCAAGTGTATGGAATTTCTCTTTTTCAGGCTGAATACATTCAAATCTAAGCACTCATGATACATTATACAATATTCCCGGACAATCACAGAAACAAGCAGAATGAGTAAATTATGTAAGGCTTTAAAATTAGCAGCACAGTGCGTATTTCAATATTACTTTGTTAACAAATTAGGCTACATTTTAGGACTATTTTATATTTTATTCAAGCAAAATGTATTCAAGGGAAAGGCAACTTATTTTACTAGAGTTGTCAACATTCGTTTCACTATATAGGTGTACGTTAGTAGAATTCTCAGAATAATTGAAACAATTAGTTTTACACTTACAAACATTGAAATCCAAACCAAAAATGACAACTGCAACTTTGCATGTTTGCCAGTACAAAAAGAAAAAGAGAAAAGAAAGAAAATCAGACAAATATTACAGTTTTTATTGTTATCTAAGTTTTCCTTCTTTACATGATTTCAAAATGGCCAAGTAGCCACATACGAAGATCTTTCAATTTCTTATTGATTTCACACAAACCACTGAAGTACCTTTTAGTTGCTTTAATATGGACCATGTTAATAGGAGTAGTTAGAGAAACAAGATTTTGTGCCTTTGTTCTGCAAAGCAACAATGGCCACATACATAAATATATAGCCATTAATGATTCGGGAAAAAAAGAAACATCAAGAATAAGACATGAACGATAAAACACTTGTTTTGACTTGTTCCCTCCATAACAGGGCCTGAAACTTCCAGTGGACATTTTCATTCTTCTTTCATATTCCTTCAAATGTAATGGCTATTTGTACTTCACAACTGCTTCAATTACATTTGTGCAACAGAATATGTCACAGTAAAATCTGAGATGTTTTAAAAATATTGTGTATAACCTTCTTTCTGATATGCTAAAGCATTTGGCAACACTTACAGCATCTGATTTTACATAAAATTTCACTTTATGATTTTTGTACATCTTAAGAAAATCTTGCAAATTGACTTATGTATAGTCTAAGAAAACTTGCACAAAATATATGAACTACACAAGCCTGCCCCCTCATTTGTTGTTCCAGTTAATACTGGTATCAAAACCTTCATTAATTTATGTTTACAAATCATTACCTGTACACATATGAAGGCAACCGACCTGATTTGAAAACAAAACCATCAAGTTTTATACTGTGGTTATCAAGATTTGCAGTTCTGCAATTTATCAGCCTGTAACTATACAAAGCAATTTACAAATTCACAAGTTCCTGTGATACGAACTGTTTTAATCTTTCAAGGTATTGTCCGTAAAGCTCAACATCGTTGTGTCCTGCTCCTTCTACCCACAGCGGTTCAACAGGTCTTTGGCAGCGTTCAAATAAAGCTAAGCCATGTGAAAAGTCAATCACTTCATCTTCAGTCCCATGGATTATTAACACTGGAGATGTTATTTTAGAGATCTTGTCAATGCTACAAGAACACAGAAAAAGAATCAGTATGTAAGGATACACTACTTCAGAAGCAACTGTTAGACTTTTTATGTACACAACAGTTTCCCGCAATTTGTTTAAAATATTTTTTTTAAAAAATCACCCAATAACTAATATTCTTCAGATGGTGTACTATGTTTGATGGCCACAGTACAAACAGAGAGATTATTTAGTGCAGGTTGTAAGTCAGCAGAAAGTGATAAAAATAAACATGGGACTGATCCAGAGTTGTACTCAGTGGCATTCTATTTGTGCTGGAGGAAGGAAGCAAAGTAGCGCAATGCTTTTTGCAGTTTCCTCTGCCACCTACCACACAGTTCCAGGAAACTGGTGGATCTACAGGAATACAATGGGAGATGGTGTGGGGAAGGTGGAGAAAGTTGCTCCCTGAAACCTCTAAGGACGCTAGTTCCATCCAGAAGCACGAAGAACCTTCACATTCAGAGACACAGGGCTAGAACAAACCAATAAATTTGAATTACAGTAGATTCCCCCATATCCACAAGGGATATGACTTAACACGGTAGTACCAGACGATGTATTTTGATCCCCAGGTTGGGCAAGTTGATGAGGGAGGAAGGCAGCTCTACCACCCAGCTCTGCCTTCCTTCCCTGCAGGTCTTGGTGAGGAGCCCCTCCCTGGGAGCCAAATCCAGTGAGAGGCCTGGCTGCTCAGAGCTGTGTGTCTCTGTAGGCCAAGGAAGGAGTGACTGTCTCCTTCCTTGGGTGAGAGAGGGACAGTTCACGGGTAAGTGAAACTGTGCATACTGGTCACACAGTTATGGACGACCTACCATGATATACTTTAGCAAGTTTATTTACAGTAAAATCACAATAAAATGGCTGTGGGTGAAACCTTTCTTTTTCTTGTTTAGTTACTCCTTTTCTGGTTTTCAGGTAAAAATCATGCCAGATGGCTTATCTCTAAGGCCTTTTAAGAATACTAAATCTTACTTTGGGAATGCATCAAAGCAGTAGGTCTTCTTAGTATCAGGAAAAGCTACTCGCATTCCTGAGGTCAAAGGAGAATGAAGAATTACAGCAGCACTTTCATAACGAGCAGCCAGATCCACAGACGGCACTGTTCCTATGCTTTGGCCATATATAATCACATTTTCAGGGCGGATTCCATACCTGAAATAGTAATTAGGATGTTATTTCAAAACAGACAAATACCAGACAAATAAACTAGCTACTATTTATATGAATGGACCTGCTGGGAAATCCTAGTAGGCAGAAGCAACCTTGGAACACATACTGCATCTAATTTGAAAGTATGCTTTTCAAGAAAGATGGACATTTGGGACCTGCAAGAAAATGTTATTCCCTGTCCCAACCAGTCAGCCATGCCCTCCTCCACAATTTTCCAACCCATGCTGATTTCCACATCCATGAGTAAGGAGGGATTGCACTTTTGGAGAAGAGGCTGTGTGAAAGACCATGTGATATGCAGTTTTCAAGTTTACAGACACTGACTGCCTCAATTTAGATCATTAGGCACACTCCAGTTTTTTATCTTTAAATCTTATCTTTAATTACAGGTTCAGTATCCCTTATCCCAAAATCTGAAATACTCCAAAATCCAAAGCTTGCTTGCTTTGCACTGTGCATGTGCTGATTGCAAAGTGAGCAAAGAGGAAAAAAAGGCACCAAGCAGACTTTGCAAGCAGAATGACAGATTAAACTTACCATGAAGGGTCATTCTAGGAAGGCTGAAGAAGCAATCCACAAGGTATTGGGTTATCCCCTCATGCCAGCTGATTGAGGCAGGAGACAAACATTCCAAGACCATTAATAACGTTGCCCCTCTGACTCTGATTCAGTTTTCGTTATATAGCCCTGCCTACAGCACATTTCTTTCTCTTTCTCTCCCCCTTTTTTTTGCAGCCCAGGCAGGGGGTGGATTGCTCCTTCAACTTTCCTGGTTTAATCTGTCATTCTCAAGAAGGCTTCAGGAGCAATCCACAACGTATTGGGAAATACCCAAGCTATCACACTGAAGGGTGGGAAAGGCTGCTTTCTCTCTGAGCCACGATTTGCAAAACAAATCTTTCAAACGCAGCTTGACTGGAAGCAAATTTGTCTAATTTATAGTGCTTGATAAAGGTTGTGGGTTCTTTCCACCTTGCTGCCTTACATACATCCTCCAGTGAAGCAGTTGTCCTAAAAGCTGTTGAGGTGGCCATGGACCTGGCCAAATGAGCACACACTTCTTGAGGTCTTTTGCATAAATCATAGCAACAAAAATGCATTCTTTTATCCATCTAGATATAGTAGAACTCAAAACCTTAACACCTAACTTCTTAGGGTTATAAGACAAACACAACTCAGTCTGTCTTATTCTCTCAGTTCTGTTCAAGTACACTTTAACAGCCCTCCTTACATCCAATGAATGCCATCTCTTCTCTACTGATCAACTGGCCGAGGACAAAATGATGGTAATGTCACTGTGGGTAGCATTCATGAAGAGGCCATACACTTGGGCCGAAATGAAGGATCCACTGTCAGAACCACAGCATCCTCTGTAAACTTACACAAATTAGGATTTACTGACGGCACTCCAATTTCTGATACTCTTCACGCCATTGTAACCGCGACCACAAAAACAACTTTCAGAGTCAACAATTTCAGAGACGCATCCTTCAAAGGTTCGAATGGTGGCATTGTCAACCTATCAAAACTAAATTCAGATCCCACGAAGGAAATCTATGCATCATTGGAAGAGCCTGCAAACTTGCACCTCTTAAAAATTGCTTTACATGCGCATCTTCTGATAGAGGTTTATTGTCCATTGAAATTACTGTAGATAAGGCTGCCATCTGTCTCTTTAAAGTATTAGGTCACAACCCTTTTTCAAGACCATTCTGAAGGAATTTCAGCACATCACTAATATTGACTTTAGAAACATCCACCAAATTAGACAAACACCATCTTTTGAACACCTCCCAGGTGTTACCATATATCTTCTGCGTTGAATTCTTTCTAGATGCCAACATTGTTTCAATAACATTGTCATGAGACCCCTTATTTTTTAAGATGTCCCACTCAATCTCCAGGCGGCTAAGTTTAGCCATCTTGGGTTTGGATGACAAACTGGACCTCGAGTTAATAAGTCTGACCTGACTGGAAGCCTCCAAGGATGATCTATTGACATGTCCAACAATTGGGGAAACCATGGTCTCCTTGGCCAATGCAGCGCTATTAAGACCACCTGAGCTTTCTCCAACTTCACCTTCTGTAGCACCTTCTGCAGCAATGGCAAAGGTAGAAAGAGGTACAACAGACCTTCCGGCCAATCTGACCTCAAAGCAACCTGACTTTCTGCATGTACACTTCCATCAATCAAAAAATATCTTGGTAACTTGTGATTTACTGCTGAAGCAAACAAGTCCGCTGAAAAGCCACCAAATCTTTCTTGCAGCATGGAGAATACCTCCTGATTCAAACTCCATTCTCCTGGAGAAGCTTCTTTCCTGCTTAAATAATCTGCCTTCTAATTCAGAACACCTCTGAGAGCACTGCTGCCAAAGAGTTCACATTTTTTTCTGTCCACACTAGAATCTTCTTGACCTCTATCATCAGTTGCTTTGATCTTGTACCTCCTTGTTTGTTTATGTACATTTTTACCAATACATTGTCCGTGTAAACCAAGATATCTTTGCCCCTTATCACATTGGCAAACTCCAGTAATGACAATCGAATTGCTCTCATTTCCAATACATTTATATTCAGTGTCTTCTCTGACTCTGACCATTTCCCCTGAGCGGTCTTCTGAGGACAATGTGCTCCCCACCCATGCAAACTTGCCTCTGTTGTTATTGAAACTCTCTCCAGTTGAAGAAAAGATGTTCCCTTCTCCAGATTTTTTAACTCATTCACCATCTCAGTTCCCTTTGCAAAGCCCCTGTCTTTCTGATCATCAAACTCTCTTTCGTGATGATTTGCCCTTAGAACGGCTTGAGGAACATTTGCAAAGGCCTCATATGAAAACTCGCCCAAGGAACTAGATGGATGGTAGACACTAAAATTCCTAACAATTTGGCTAGACTCATCAACTGTACTGCCTTCTGCTGTCAGAACAAAGACACCTCGCTTCTTAACTTCAGTATTCTCTCTCTGGACAGAAACACACTCCCTATCCTGGAATCTATTTCTGCTCCCAAATGAAGAATCCTCTGAACTGGCATTAATTGATTCTTTCTGAAATTTATTAGAAATCCCAATTCCTGCAGAGTTCGTATTGTCACTCTGAGATCCTGTTATACTGTTGGTTATACTGTCTGCTTTCAGCAATATATTGTCCAAATAGGGAAACAAATGTATTCCCTCTGCTGCCTTAGATGAGCAATTACAGGAACCAGAATTTTTGTGAACCCCCTGGGCACTGATGTCAGACTGAACAGTAGTGCTCGAAATTGGTAATGGTTGTTGTTGAAATGAAACCTTAGGAACTTCCTGCAATTGACATCCATAGGCACATGTAAATAAGCTTCTTGCAAATCTATAGATATAAAGAAATCGTTCAATTCTAAGCTCTGGACAATTGAATGTTATGTTTCCGTTTTGAACTTCTTATATTGAACAAATCTGTTCAAATATTTTAGATCAACACCGGGCGGTACCCTCCGCTGTGTTTCAATACTGTAAAGAAGACTGAATAAATCCCCTGAAATTTTTGATTGATAGGAACTGATTCTATTGCTCCTATCTGTAATAAATGTTGTATTTCATTTTGCACTATGTTCTTTTTCATACTGCTCTTTGGTACTGGTGAGGGTAAATATCTTCCTTTTGGACACCTTGAGAAAACAATTTGATAACCTTGCTGCACACTCTTTAACATCCACTGATGTAATTGCCTCCCACAGATGTCCAAAACGAATTAGCCTTCCCCCCACTGGCATGATTTTTGAGTCAGAACTGTTGTTTATTACCTCTAACTGATTGAGACGCACCTCTTTTCTGTTGCTGTTGGCCTTGCTGTCTAGACTGAAATCTATTTCTATTCCATTGTTGCCTAAAACCTCTGTTATCTCTTTGTCTCTGAAAATATGTTCCAGTTCGAAAGGAATAATTATCCCCCTTGAACCACTTCCTCTCAACTCTTCTTTTCTGAATAGAAGGAAGTACCTGTCTTTTATCTTTGCCCTCTACTAAAACTTTCTTCAAAACTTTCTCGCCAAACAGAAGTTTTCCTTGAAATGGAATATTGGTCAAATCTGCCTTTGATTTAGCATATGCTTCCCAATGTTTTAGCCATAGCGCCCTACAGCCTACTGAAGTCACTGCAATTGACCTAGCTGAAAATGCTGCCGCATCGTAGCCAGTGTCTGCCACATACTTTAAAACCTGATCCAACTTCATTAGCACTTTTTGAATTGTTCTAGCGGATACGTTATCTGTTTCCAAAATTTCCTGAATCTACATGAGGGCTGCACTAGCAAACATCGAGCTTGCTACCGAAGCCCTAATAGAAACTGCTGCTGCCTCGTGTGACCTTTTTAAGGTAGAATCTATCCTTTTTTCATCTAAATCCTTCAACAACGAGTCTCTTTCCCTCGGAACAACCGCATTAGAAATCAGTGCAGAAATTGGAGCATCGGCTAGGGGAATAGCTAATAACTCCATTGAACTGTTATGAAAGAATATAAACTTTTACTATAACCTTTAAACTTTTTGAAGAAGTTGTTTCTTTCCATTCAGCCTGAACTAAATCCAAAAATAATTCAGGCATAGGGATAACGTTAAGATTTCACCTGTTTATTTCTTACTATAGCTGTTACTGCCTTCTTTTTACTTCCTTTTTCTGAAATCTCAACTGCATTATCCAACCCTAATATCAATAACACCTTTTAAGAACTGTTCTAAAATCTTCCTGGTCAAATAACCTAACTTTAGCATCATCTTCTTCCTCATCCTCAAAGGATCTTACCTCCTCTTCCTCTGACTCAATGTTTTCATTCTCTCCTGTTGTAATGTTTTCTATGTCTGAATCTAAATCAGACTGATTATCATCAGTGTACTGAAATCCTAAAGATCTTCTCTCAGATTCCAATCTTTTTTAATTTTCTACTGCATTTCCTTGCTTCCTGAGAATCTATAATTGTTTCAGACAGTTGCCCTGTGTCTTTGGATTTATTAACATCAGTCAACTTCCCCACATTACTATTTATCTGGGCACTTTTCAACATATTCGACTCTTCACCTAATGATTGACTATGTGTGAAAGCATTCATTGACGGAAAAGAATACAGCAGATTTAGAAATCCAGGAAAACAATTAACACTTCAGCTTGCTTGCAACAGACTTTGCCGAGCTAATTCCTACTCCACTAACTGTCTTAATACAGTGCTATTGACTTAATATGAGACAGACCCAGTATAGAACTCATGGAAAACTCCTGGGTTGAAATGTTATTAAGCAGGGAGTTCACATCCTGCCTTTGAGACAAAATCCAAGCTGCTCTCAAAGCTGCTGCATTATCCGGGGGAAATTAGAGCCAACATTTAAAGGAGCTGTCCCTTCCTGACCCTTGGACTCCCGAACAATCCTCTGAAGTTCTCCCTCTCTTCCAGGATTAACCATCGTCAACCTCAGTCAACTGAGACTGGCTCATAACTTTGCCCAATCCTGTGTCTACTTCCCCTTCGGAACACCTTTTTCCAATGTGGCGACCAGAAGTTGCCGTGACTCTTTGAGCTCTCTTGCTGCTTTTACTTTGCTGCACTTTACCATCCAGTAAGTTTGCAGCCCTGCTCTTAAGTTTTAATTTTTCTTTACTGAGCTTCTTTGAATCAGAGCCTTTTACCTTAGCAGCCTTTGACCCTTTGGAAACTTTAATTGTTGTCTTAGAGTGGTGCGTAGGAGACCTCCCTTCCGCCTCACTCTCAATCGATGCTAAAAATATTTTTCTTAAATCACGCCACCATTTTCCTGATCTACTGCCAACCTCTCCAGGTCGACCTGACCATCCGAGACTTCTCTAGACATTTCCACTCACTCTTTTTCCAACAGTCCTGCCAGAATTTGAGCGGCATTATTTTCTTTCCTTTCCTTTCTGCGTTTGTCCGGAAGTGATAAACTATCATCCTGCCCTTGAAACTCCACATTTCTTTTTCTCTTCCCATTTTCGTCAACTGGCTCCTGCATTTTACACTCTAAATCCTAATAAAATCGCTATTAAACTCAAGAAATAATCAGAGGGGTTAATTTCTCAACTGGCTGGCAAAGCAGGAGAACAAAAAACTGAATCAGAGGGGCAACATTATTAACGGTCTTGGAATGTTTGTCTCCTGCCTCAATCAGCTGGCGCGAGGGGATAACCCAATACATTGTGGATTGCTCCTGAAGCCTTCCTGAGAATGTGTGTGCACTGTCCTAAGTGAGCCTTTGAGATTTCTTCATTTTTCCCTATAGGAAGAAGGCAAGAGAATAACTGATGAAAGAGTGAACCCCACATTGACAGCATGGTATATAATCTCATTACGTATATGCATATATTCCAAAATCCAAAATAAACAAAAAATCGCCTGAAATCCAGAACACCTCTAGTCCTATGCATTTTGGATAAGAAATATTCAACCTGGACTATAAATAGTTTAGGGAATGCTCACGACTGGATTTTTTTATATCATCATCATCATCTATATCCATCATTTCTCCAACTGTGGACTCAAGGCAGCTTACAAAGGTTAAAACAGATACGCACAAAAATGTACATCATATTGAAGCTCAAACATAATTAAATTATTCATAATTTTAAGCAGTTAAAAACAGACCATTCAGAAGAAGAAAAATAAATAAAAGAAACAAAAACAAACATAGCAAATTAAAAGCCCTTTTCCTCTGAGTATTCAGCTCCCAAAGGCCCACTGAAACAAAAAGGTCTTCAGCTGCCTATGAAAAGACAACAAGGAGGGTGCCAGTCTAACCATTCTAGAAAGGGAGTTCTGGAGCCACAAGAAGGCCCTCTCCCATGTTCCCACCAGATATACCTGTATGAGTGTTGGGATAGCAATAAGGGCCTCCCCAGAAGATCTAAAGGCATATGCATGCTGATACAGTGATAATAGTCCTTTAGATAACCTGGATCTGAACTGTATAATGCTTTGAAGGTCATAACCAACATTTTGAATTATGCACAGAAACAAACAGCCAGTGGAGCTGTTGTAACAAGGGAGTTATATTCCCTATAGCTAGTCTCAGTTTTATTTCTTCCACATTTCCATTCTTCCATTTACCAATTCCACTGAAGACTCAGCAAAGCTTTTCCTACATGTCCGATTATCGACAAGTTCTCCTATTATCACCTACCTATCATGCTCACAACTGTCAAAACACTGACCTTTAAAAATCTCTCAAATGCAGCTTGTAATTATGACCAAAGTGGTATCTTAATGGGATTTCCAGAAATTCATTACTGATAGCACTACTTGCTTTCTTTTAGTCACTAAAATATAAGGCAGATCCTTTCACATAATACTCACTTATCTACAAAACTCCTGCCATGTTTCTAGAATGATGTGGTCTCCAATCTTCTCATACCCAGTTTCCAATAAAATGTTAGAAAACAAAAGCTCACAAATCTTCTGATTTATACAGTATGCAAAACTTCCTTCTTTAGAATTTTATGCAGAATCCTAGATACAGTGAATAAAAAATGATGGCTCAATTCTACTTAATCTAAATATGTACAAATGTTTTAAAGGCAAACCCTCCATTAGGTAGGGAAAAAACAGAGAAGTTAATAGTGCCACGCTTAAAAGTTTTCTTCTACTCTTAGATGTATTTTCAAGCAATCAAAATGTGTTAGAACACTGCAAAGGATAAATACCTGGCAGCAGAAAGGTCTTAAAAATTCACCTGCGGATGATGAATGCAGAAATTAGTTAATCCTTGCATGATGGCTCAGAAATATCAACCAGCCTCAATGCAAGTCTCCTTTATATGTTACAAAAACATAGGCTAATCTATATAGAAAAGTTTCTTCCTGACTATTTCATTAGAAAGACTTACGGTACATCTTTTACAGAGTATTTATCCTAAGCTGATCTTTCACAAGTGATAGCAAGAATGAAGTAATTCCCTGAGGCCAAACAGCAAGCACTATTAGTTAAACAGGTGGACTGCATGACTTTCTTTCAGTTTTCATTATCTCCCCTCCCAAATGAGTACTTGTGAGATGAGGACCTGGGCAAGCTTGGATAAAAACAGCCAATTACAGCTCATGAAATGTTGTTAAGAGGGCCTGGGGAAAGGTTGTTAAGAGTTACTTAGGACAGCCAGAGAAAACGGGAAAGCCAGTTAGGAAGAGATGAACTGGTAAGATCTGAGTAGTGTTTCAGGAGCTGGGAATGTGGGAAGATTTCAGAGAACTCATGTTTTATTTACTGTAATAGAATCAATCTACAACAGTGTCTGTTACCCTTTATCATACTGCACCCACCAATAAACACAGCTACTTGTCCATAATGGCAGCCACTTTAGGGCCTAGTACCTGATCCAGGAAGGGATCCTGAAGGTAAAAAGGCAAGGTGAGAGATTGGAGCCCAAAGGTTGGAACTGATGGGCCAACCTGGATAGAGTTTCTTTCATAGTACTACAATGATATTTTCAACTGGAAGAAAAGACCAATCTGATACTCTTGAACATGCAAGCTATGCTTAGCAATTAACAGTCAGAGGCACCACCAAGCAACTGGGGAAAAAAGACCTCTCTCTCCTCTCTCCTCAAGTAGTGAAGAAAGGTAGTCACAATCACTCTAAGGACGAAGCAGGGAATAGATCAATTAACAGAAGAAAGCTGAAATGTGATAGATGGGGTGTTTGCAACTGCGTGCATAGACACTCACCCTCTAATTTAAAAGTTAGAATGGAGGGAGCAATCTTACCATTATTTCTAAGATTACCTTAAAGTTCAATAAACAGCTGTCTTTCAGGCCATTTTATGTGAAAGAGCCTCTATAGATGGCTGAAAATTGCATTACAGCCCTCACCTCCTTCTAAATTTAAGAAAGCATTCAGACATTAAATCCTGAATATACTGAAGTGCTTCAGTTACAGGCAGTAACATACATTCTGAACATATGAAAAAGCAGCAAGTAGGGCTTCAGCAGAGAGCCTCTAACTCAGACCTGGGCATTGTACGGCCCCCGGGCCACATACGGCCCTTTGATTGGCTCTGACCGGCCCTTGTAAGGCTAATTAGAAATTACAAAGTAAACATACTTTCTAAGGCCCTTTCCTCACGGGGAGGGGGTGAAACGGGGCCGCGCACACAGGGGCAGAACTTACCTGCGAGCGGGTTGCTCCGTCCCTGTGGAGAGTGCAGATCTGCCGTTCCAAACGCCGCCGAATTTCGGTGGCGCTCAGCGGCGCTTGGCAGCGCCCAAAATGGCAGCCGGCGGCACTCTGCCAATCAGGACAGCGTGCCAGCTGGAAGCCCGCCCCCGGGAAGATCTGCAGGGACGCGCTACCGCATCTCTGCAATTCTTCACCGGGGGCTGCTAAGGGGCAGGGCGGGTGAGTTTTATAAAAACCACTTGTGAAGGTGGTTTTTATAAAACTCACAGCGCCACCCCCACGGCTGCGCTAGAGCAGTTTGAGGTCTAGAACCTCACTTTTTTTAACTGCTCTAGCGCACCTCCCGGTGAAGAAGACCTCCAGGAGAGATCACTCTAGCGTGGGCAATACGCCCGGCCCTCCACAATATTTTTAGTTTCTCATGTGGCCCCATGGAAAAAATAATTGCCCACCCCTGCTCTAACTTGATTCTCCTTGGCAATAGAAATTTATTGATTGTATTGAATAAAATCACTAATTTATCAGTAGCCATGCACTGTTCTTTACATCCAACAGGAACTGCCCTTTTTTCTCATTATACCATTAATAATATTTCCCTTTTTCTGCCTAGTGGATAAAACATGAAAATATGAACAAGTTATTAGTTTACACTAAATCTCGTGAAGAAAATATACTGAACGCTTCCATAAAAAACAATTATTTATATTAACTATTAATATACATGCAAGCAACTCCTATGCATAATAAAATACATCTTTTTACCTTGTTCTAAGAGCTACCCAAGCAGCATCAATGTCGGCATACAAATTCTTCTCTGTTGGTTTTCCTGAACTTGCTCCATATCCAGAATAATCATATGAAAATATGTTGCAATTAATCCGTGAACCAAGTCCTATGTAAAAGCTGCTCATCTGGCCTAAGTCAACAGCATTCCCATGTGAGAAGAGCAAGGTATACTTGGCATTGGGGGAACAACGAACAAACATACAGGCAATCCTGTTGCCTTTGCTGGTTCGAGTCATGAAACATTCAATGGCATCTTTTTCTCTAGAAGAGTATTGCCAGTCTGCTCGTTCAGAAAGATGCAGAGTCCAACGACTCCCACTTTCATCGCACATCAAGGTATAAGTAGGGTCTGGGGGCAAAAATGCCAGTTTGGAAGCTATTTTTCCTGGACATGGTGGACAACAGAACAGGCAGCACAGTTCACTAAAAGAAAGATTATTCATCTTCCAATCTGAAATAAGAGGAGAAAAAGTGTTAGTTTTCATGAAAATTCCTGTATAACAAGCATGTTCTACAAAAGGTAACATGAACGGAATTTTTAACGTGGAGGGAGAAGAGAAGCAAGCACAACCACACATACATTTTCAACACAATATTACATTTTGACATTTGATATTTCTAAAACATTAATAAGATTACTTAAACTTTGAGGCAAAAGTTTGATTATATTTTTTTGATTAAGACTTCTATACATGTCCTAAGAAATATGACTTTTTTTTCAACGTCAACCAAATATTTATGTTTTTATACAAAATTTAATGGTGAGCCAAGAACAGAGCTTTAAATATGTTTTCAAGGAAGGACTGTATTAGCATTAGATGCTCCTTAAGGAAAAAAGTAAACACATTGTTTGTTACTTTAAGGTACCATTACTTTTCTGTTTTTTTAAACTAAAATATACATTAAGAAATAGAAAAAGAGCCCCAAATCCCATCGTCTCCAAACCATCTATTTAGAAGAATAATTTCTAAAAGTAAAAACATTAAGTTTCACTGGCCATTCTGTTACCTCATAAAAATAACTCATTATGTCCTTATAACCCTGCTGAAATAGCCCATTATAGTTAACAACTCTAACTTTACTTCCAAGCTTTGATCAGAAGCACTCAAAACAAAAGTCTTAGGAAATTTATACAGCAATTTTAAAAGAAAACAATAGAGCTCAAGGCAACAACACAAAACATAAAACCATAAGACTGATGCCATGCCACTGAGTTCAGCAGCAGAAAGGATGAAAGAGCAGCAAAATGTGTGTGTGGGGGGCAGCTATACAAGCCCAGCAACTGCCCACCTGTGCCCAATCTTTGAAGGCAGTAGTACATGGAAGACCTTTCAATGAATTCTTCAGGTGCCCTGGCTCCAAGTCCTGTAGAACTTTATAGATCAGTACTGGTCCTTTAAAATTCTTTTCAGAAATAGGCAGGGAGCCAGCAGAAGTAAGACTGTTATGGCAGGCTCCCCTTAACAATATGGCTCTTATATTCTGAATGGGAAGAATTTCTGAACACTCTACAAATAATGTTCCATGTACAACTTATTGTAGTAATCTAGCCTGAATTTTACTAGAATGCAAACAACTGGAGCCAGAGATTCCCTAGCAAAGTTGGGAAAGGTTAGGAAAAGGCACACTATACCACAGATGTCACTTTTGGGTCCAACATGAAGGCCAGCTCTAGAATGCCTACATAGACCTGAGCTTAGAGAGGAACTCAGTGCCAGCCTGAACAGGCCAAACATTATAAATACAACATAAAATACTACAATAATATTATAATACTATAATATAACATAATATAGCATAATACAAATCTTGACAGCCAACCCAATATCATGAAAACATTTCATATTTTACAAAGCACTGCACTTTATGCTTAACACTTTCTTGATCCAACAGGAACTTTCATAGAAAACAAACTTGTGATGCTGAAAGATATGATATTTTCCCAAGACTCTGCATATTTGGCAGAATTGGGCACTGAGCTCCAGAACACAAACCATCCTTTTTGAAACAGCGTTCTCTCATAGATTGCTCAAATTCTTTCTCCTTACTTCTGGCATAAGATCCACTCATCCCATTCTTTTTGTTTCAGTATCAAACCTACTCTTCAAACAACCTCTTTCTTCCCTCATCAAATCATCTCACAGCTCTCCTGTTGTTTTCTGAAGTCTTTTTCATTCTGGCCATTTCCTCTCCATTTCCTCATCTCCCATTTCAGGTCACACCCAGTCCAACCCCAGACTCCTCATTTCCTCCTCTCACTATACTGGATCACTCATGAAATCCTAGGTCCCTCCCACAGACCTTCCTTGGTTGCCCTGCTGTCAGAAATCTCCACCAAAACATCTCAGAGCATTGGTAGTAGGGGGTGGGGGTGGAGGACCTATTTCTTTTAAATGAAATCAAATCTTCAAACTGAAATTCCATAAAGTGCAAGATATTTCAGTTTCTTCCCAAAAGGAGAACTTTGTGTTACTGCACACCAGCAGATGCCTTGGCAAGGGATCCAAATTGCAAATCAAGACTGATAAGGAGCTAGCCAGGAATACCCAGCTAACCTAAATTAGTTCACATCTGTAGGACTGGATGAACTACATCCCAGAGTGTTGAAGGAACTTGCTGACATACTCTCTGAACCACTTGCCAGCATTTTTGAGAAACCTTGGAGAACAGGTGAGGTTCCAGAGGATTAGAGAGGATCAAAAGAGGCAAAAAAAGATCCAGCAAAATACAGCCTGGCCAGCCTGACTGCCATACTAGAAAAATAATGTAATGGATTATAAAGGCTCTGCAATTATTTTGATGACAATGCAGCAATCACTAGGAGCCAGCATGGCTTTGTCAAGAACAAATCCTGTCATACTATTTTTTTTAAACTTGGCTCACTAGTTCAGTAGATGGTGGGAATGCTGTAGATGTTATTTATCTGGATTTCAGCAATTATGAGGGAATCTTTGATAAGATCCCCATAGTATTTTGATTAATAGACTGGTTAAATATGGAATAGATAGAAACACCATCAGATGGATCCATAATTGACTTTAAAACGGTGCTCAAAGAGTCATCGTCAATGGCTATACTTCAAACCAGAAGGTAGTTATGACTGGAGCACCACAAGGTTCTATCCTGGAACAATTACTCTTCCACCAGTTTTACTAATGACAGATCAGTAATTCCTAACCTGGGATACACCCCCCCCCAGTGGTATTAACCAGGGCATTTAGGCTATATGAAACAAATTGAACAAATGGTGGGAAAAGACACATACATCAACTATGTAAGACAAAACACAAATCAAAAGTTGTGAAACTGATTGAACATTATGATGAATGGCAGAGTGGGTTTCCTTTGTTATTTTACCTCCCAAAAATCCCTGTTCTCACACTTTTTTTGGTGAATGGTGGAGAGTCCCTCCCTAAACAATGTTTTCTGAACATGCTACTACAGTGTGTATGCTTGGTGGAGTGCCCCTCACAGGTTCAGTTTTCACCCTCCTTTGCTTTGTGAACACTGAAGTGCTGTCATGCCAGTACCAATCATATATAAGTGGACACCTCTTGCATATATTAATTACAAATATTTGGCTAATATAATGGGTACAGTTTATGGAAACTACATTTCTAAGCTCAGGGAAGTAACAGTCCTCCTATATTCTAGACTTGTCAGGTCTCATCTGGAACACTGTAATCCTAAACCAGTGTCTATCATCAGTAATGGACAGATGAAGGCAAACAAACTGAACTTTATCCAGACAAGAGAGAAGTGGTTCTGGTGAGTTGAAAGGCAGACCAGGGAACAAGGATTCACTCTTTGTTAGATGGGGTTATACTCCCTCCAAAGATACAGGTTCACAGTTTAGTGATACTCCTGGACTCAGTTCTGAGTCTGGGGGCCCAGGAGTGATTCTGCACATTTAAAGCTTGAGTACCAACTGTGCCCACTCCTTGAGATGCTGGATCAGGCCTACTTTCCTTTTATTGCATTATCCATTTCTGGGTCTACTTTTCTTTCACCATATGATCTACCATATTTGCCAGCGTATAAGATGCATCATTGTATAAGATGCACCCCACTTATACACCAGCAAATACTATTTGCCAGGGTATAAGATGCACCAGCATATAAGATGCACCCCATTTTCAAACAGTATGTTTTGGGAGAAAAGTGTGTCTTATATGCCAGTAAATAGGGTATTTTATATAGTTAAGATAGCAGGAATCATAGTATAATCTTTGGAGACCTTTCACAAGATGACTGTAGATAAAAGATCAGGCAAGCACTTTTCAAAGGCATCCCCCACAGAACATGCTATGGTAATCCAAATGGCATGTAACCAAGGCATGTGTCACGATGGCCAGAGCAGGTATCTCCAAGAATGGGTGCAGCTGCTCCACTAGCTATAACTGTGCAAATACACTCCTAGTCATGGCTGATACCTAGAGCTCTAGGCTAAGTGGTGAGTCCAGAAGTACACTCAAACTGCAACCCTATATTTTTAGGAGATGGAACCTCATCCAGCATAGGCTGAGTCTTTACTTCCTGATCTGCCTTTTGAATGGCCAGGAACAACTCTGTCTTGCCTGGATTAAGCTACAATTTGTTTGCCTTCATTTGGTCCAATAGTGATGATAGACACTGGTTCAACACAAAACTTCTTCCTTCGAGTTAGGTGGAATGGAGAAATAAAGCTGGATGTAATCAGCATACTATTAACATTTGATCTCCAAACTCTGTAAAACTTCTAACATTTACACAAAAACAATGTGAAACACCACGGGGGACAGAACAGAACCTTGATGGACTCCACAGACTAACAGCCATGGAGATGAACAGGACCACCACATTCTGGGCTCTCCCCTCCAGAAAACAATGTAAAACAGTGCTTCCAAGCCATTCCAGCAAGGCATCCTAGAAGGATATCATGGCTGGTGATATGAAAAGCCACTGAGAGTCCAGCAAAACCAACAGGGACGCACCAGCTCCATGTACATCAACCAAGATGACCAAAACTGTCTCTGTCTCATAACCAGGCCTGAAGCCAGACTGAAATGGATCTAGATTATCCATCTCATGCAGGAACCTCCAAAGCTGAGATGCTACCACAATCTCTAGCACCTTGCTGCAGAACAGAACATCAGAGACTAGTTGTTAGTTATGCAACATGGAGAATCTAGAGTATGTTTTTTGATGGAGGTTTCACAAAAGTTTCCTTCAGTCAGGCTGGGACCCTGCCTTGTTATTCCTTTTTCCTTCCTCCTATTCCTTTCCTTTTACTCAGTGAGTCAGCCCTTTTCTGAGCTGCTTAATAAGCCAAGCCAATCTAGAACATATGTAGTGGCTCTCACTTCTCTAAAAATCATGTCCACATCCCAGAACTACAAAAATCAAAAATTATCCATTATCACCCTGGGCTACACTCCCACTGGGCCTATACAACTATGATGTCGTTGTCAGAACGAATCTGAACAATTTTGTCACCAAACTGGCTGGTATATTCTTCACAGAGGGTGGGTGAGTGGTGTGACTTGTTCTATGGGGCGGTTGTAATTTAATTTTTTTTGTTGATGTTTTGATTGTACGTTTGGTAACTTTTGTCTGAGTGTTTTATTCTCTTGTCAACTGCTTTGATTTTTTTTTAAATGACACAAAAGCTCATTTAAGACAAAAAGAAAGGCAAAAAGAAACAGCAATTGTTAAAAATATTTCTACTTGCAAACTCTTGTTACTGGGGGTCATAGCATAAATCCTAAAAAACAAGTGCAACCATCTCTCAATTTAAGTTTTCTTAGGACTGAATTAGTTGATAGACTACAGGAAGGAATCTGGATGTATTATATTTGAATAAACTTATGCACTAATGCACTTAATATACTTATTCAGAAGTGTTTCCAAAAATTAGTCTGGTGCAAAGCAACAGCACTGAACAGTAGGGGGTCATGCATTGCATATAACTTAGGAAATCTGTTGTTGTTGTGGTGTGCCTTCAAGTCATTTCTGACTTATGGTGGCCCCAAGGCAAACGTATCTATGGCTGAAGCACGAACTGATCCCTGGTCTCCAGTGTCATAAATCAATGCTCAAACCACTACTCCATGTAGGCTGTTTCATTACGGCCCTACATTTTATTCTGAAGTAGTGCTAGAAGTCTAAGAAAATCTGATCATGACAATTTATACTTCATACATCAGGAACTCATATAGTTTAGATATGAAATATGAACTTCTGAAATTCAAGTGGTGTTTTTACTAAAAATTTTAACAGTGCCTGTCCTTGCAGATGCCATTTAAAGCAGCTTCAGTTTAAAGCTTCACAACCATTCTGAAAAATTAAAACCATTGCATCGCACAGATGTAGTAAAGCAGTTCTTGCATCACAAATTCCTTATTCCTCAAGAAATACTAGGGTTACCATAGTAACTCAGATACAGACTTAATTTTGCCTGATTGAGCTACAGAGCTTTACATGTTCACACATATGGAATATTCTGTGATGGGCTACCATAATTCTATCTAGCCACAAAATTTTGTATAACACACAAGCAGAAACTAGTACTCAGGGCCAGTTAGTTGATATCAATAGTAGTTCTACTGGGAACATACATAAAACAGGGTAATAAACCACACTTTACTTCCCTGTATTTTGTTTCCATCAAGCAATTATCTGAAGAGTCAGAGAGATCAATAATGTAAGGTTAAGCTTACCTCAGTTTTCCTCAGCCCAGTGCTTTGTGCTACAATTCCCATAATTCCTAATGTCATGCTCACTGGACCACATGGGAACGAAGTACAAGTATCTGGAGCATACTAGCTTGGGGAAGGTTGGCTTGTACACCTTTCAAATATACCCCCACACCATCTGCAGTACAAAAGTTTGCTGCAGACCCATGTTTTAAATGAATTTTATGTTAAAAACAAACATTTATATAATCCTGGATAATTTGATTATGAATAGACATGATTAAATACCAAACTACCAATTATTACAGGGCCTTTCAAACTTAAATCCAATCATTCTATATGAAAGTGCAAGTAGTAGCAAGTTGAGATGTTACAGGTCAGCCTTGCAAGCCAATGCATTTCTTGCATGTTTAATCAGAAGCAAATGTCTCGGAAATCAAAGTGGCCTTCATCCAAGTGCGCACAGGAATACAGATTAATTCTCTCAAAGAGAAGAGCAAGCATGGTGTAGTGGTTCAAGCCTTGGACTATGACTGTGGAGACCAGGGTCTGAATCCCTGATTAGCCATGGAAACCCACTGGATGACCTTGGGCAAATCACACTCTCTCAGCCTTACAGCAAGGCAAAGGCAAACTGCCTCTGAACAAATCTTGCAAAGAAAACCCCATGATGGGTTTGATGGCATACAAGAGAAATATTTGTCAAAGATGGCAATGTATTTTAAAGGCAACTACAGGGTACAAAACTCCCATCTCATTTTGCCTCCTATCCAGGAGTGCCCCAGCTACTCACCCAATTACTATGATGGAAGGACACTTGTTATTAGACTAGTGTCCAGGTAAATCCAACAGGGCTCTCATAAGCCCTGCCTGGATATAAGCAGTAGACAATCTGTGTCTATGCGTTGCTTCATTTTATTATGTCAGCAGCCTAAAGAGGGCTAACTGTAGATGAAAGCAAGGGGAGTGACAAGGGGAAATGTTCAGATCTAGTGGGTGTCTATTCCCTGTAATGGAAAACAGATCTCCCTAGCTTTACATTTAACCAGGGGAAAGAAGTAAATGGAGCCCCCTTTAACACAATGCTTTTCTGAATATTCTCCTATTCATTTTGATATAAGTATAGGGTTACCTATCAGGAGTGAATTTAACATTTCAATGTTAATAATACTAAGTGAATGAAATCACAAGTTCTGACCAAGCCATATTTGATGTACTGTTTCTGGACACTATATATGTCTCACTTTTGTTTCAAAAGAATTTAAGATTTAACTCAGATTTAACTTAGCTAGCTTGAATTTTTTATTTTTTGCTTTAGAGCAGAATGCAAATGAAAAACTCTCACAATATCGCATTGTTCATGAGCATTACTCCACCAGAACACACTGAGACCTCCATAAGGCTGCTGTAATGAATAGTAATATCCATATGGTTTAATTAAGTACTCTGTACTATTTCCTTATAATCAGATTTCTTTAGAATGCCAGTGAATTTGTCATCACCATGGAATGTCAAAGATACCAGTGAAAGGGTGACAACAATAGGTGTTTGAGACCAAAGATCATTCAAAGTCAGGATTCAAACAAAACATTTTTTTTTAAAAAAATTAAGCAGTTTGGGATAGAATACAGATATACAAATTGTAGAACTTATTGCACATCACAGGGTGCATTAACCTGAACAATATAGCATACGTAGGAGAAAGATATCTAAACGATATACATGAATAGAAATATAGTTATGAGAACTCTGTCTTTTAGATTGACAGTCAAGGGCCACACGAGATAACTTTATTCAACATAATGATATTTGAACTAGTAGCAAAGATTTAAGAAGGGAAATGACTTAGTTCTCTGTTTCTCTCAGTTCTGAGAAGGCTTTCATTGTGGACTAACATGAACAAACTAAAAGCAAACAATAAGAAACACTGGTCTTGGCAGCAGTGTCACAAGCCAGCTACTCCCCAAAACATCTGATCTCTTTCAAACAACCAGGATTATTACAAAAAGAATGGAGAAAGTCATCAACAGAAACCAAAGAAATAGATGAGCTATGATTCTCAAAGTGCAACTGAACCTGAATTTAATATTTACTTATGCCAAACGCCACCCTACAGCACTTTGTATTAAAACAAAACACAATCTACTCATTCATAACAAGTGAAATCCCACATTGTGTGTAATTTACTATCCCAGACTGGTACCTCTTTCCACCATCACAAGACTGAAGCTTAGGAAATGTTTATATTTAGAACCTCAAAAACAATCAGAACCCAACATGTTTTCCAGACCATTTTAGCTGACAAGTAAAAGAAAACAAAACAAACAAAACAACAACAACCAACAAGCCTCCCATCATCCAAAAGACGTTAAAGAGAGATTCTTATTCAGATTTTACAACCAGGGCTGTAAAGGGGTATGGTTGCTATAAAGCAGTGAGCAGGCGGAAAGAAAAGCTTCGTTCAGAGAAAAAGCCTGCACTATTTGGCTCTTTTCTATCCCTTGGGAACACTGTGTTTGTTGTACATCCCCCTCCCCAAAGCGCTGACTCGCATACAAATGAGGGACTGATCACCGACCAGGTTCTCCTCCTTTCAGTAAGGCCGGACACCGATAACGTCCCCTCTTTCAGTCCGCGAATCTTTCCTTCCCTGCCTCCCCAACGCGTGAGAAACTGAGATAAGCAGGCGACGCTCTTGATTTAGTATCACTGCACAAACCGAGGGTGGCCGTGAGTCGACCATGCCGGGTACCACCGACGCTTCGAAGGGACTCAGAAGGCGCTTCTCTGTTCTCCTCCTAGGCCCCCTCCCACTGAAAGGCCTGGGGGGCTCTGAGTCTCCGCATCGCGGCGGGGGGGGTCAAGCCACTCTAATTCAAAATGGGGAGAGGGGAAGCAAAGTGGCTGCACGGTTTGCGGCGCGCACAGCGCAGACCGGAGAAGTCGGCGGTCTCTGCCGGGGCGGAAGGGACGAGGCTGCGCGCGCACACGCCGGAGACCTCTGCCACCCCAAGGCGGGCAGGTAGTTTTCTGAGGGAAGAAGGGGGTGGCGGTTCGCAGCCCCTCCTCCCCCCACGCCAACTAAGGCCGTTGCTTCTTTCACTTCCCTCTCCGCCGCAGCCCCCACCGTCAGCCACCAGGCCCGAGACCACCTCAAGTCAGAGCCGCCGCCGCCGCCATTGCCAGTATTAGCTTCTCTCCCTTTCGCGCAGCCACTTCGTGGTAAGCCCTCCCCCCACGACTGTTTTCACGGAGCCGTAGCGGCGGCTCCGGAGGACGCGAAAGAAGGCAAGTGGCTCTCTCACCTCCTTCAGCTCGCGCCCGGCGGAGAGCGCGCGCGGCCGCGTCCAACTGCCTCCCCGGGCGCCGGCGTGCTTGGGCGCTCGCTCACAGCGGCGCGCGCGCGCACAGACACACACGGCCGGTTCCTTCCTTTAAGGGCTCCTTCAGCCACCGCCGTTTCACAGCTGAAGGAGCCGGTTGTGCTGACTAACCGCCGAGGCTCGCGCTCCTCCGGCAGTGGCCTAAACCGCTGGGGCTCGAGCCGTCTGTTTGCTCTCCCTCAGTCTTCTCGTCAGTGGTAGCGGACACCGAAGCGGAACAAAGCCCAACGACAGCGGATGATCCGGAGACGGCCTGGACACAGCGATCCTCCCCTCCCCTGGCTCCCGAGCAACAGAACTGGGAAAAAGAAGAATAGAAAAGCTCCTCTAGAGAAGCCTGCCGATAGAGGCGAAGGGGCGGGACCAACCCCTCACTGACCGGCGGTCCTGGAGAACTGGCCAATGAAATCGCGGTCTGCAACTTGGCGTTATCAACCCTGATCTTGGGAAGTAGGCGGGACCGTCGCAGATGGAACCAATCTGAGAGTCGCTGATGGAAGGACAGGACCAATGAGAGAGCTCAATTTCACCCCTGGTCCAATAGTTCTCCTGGATTTCGTGGCGGCAGAGGAGCGGAAGGAGAGGCCGGACGAAGCGGAGGTACGCGGGATGAGCTCCCAGAGAGGAAACGTGTCTCGTACGCGGCCTCAGCGGCACCAGAATGCTCAGGTTTTCCGAAACGACAGATACGACACGAGCGCCCAGCGTAAGGTAAGGGGCCGGGGCCGGGGCCGGGGCCGGGGCGAAGCGAGTCTGGCGGCCTAGTAATTCTCAGCTCTGTCAGATGCCATGACGGTAGTGCCAGCGTGCCCCACGACGACTTACTTGCCTTCTGTGCCTGTTTTTTCCCTTTTCTACCTAGGACGTAGGAGGGGCGACTACGTCCTGTACACCTCTTCACGGATATGCACAACAGGTTATTTAGGGACAGCTTACAATTCAGGAATGAGCAGAGTAGGGCCGTTTCCACACTAGATAGTTATAGCGCTATTATTCCACTGTCAGCATGCTGTGGAATCCTGGGGTTTGTAGTTTACGGAGGGGCCTTGAAGACCTCGAGGCCCCTCCCTAAACTGCAGACCCCAGGATTCCACAGGATGTTGAGAGTGGAATAATAGCTCGATAACAGTCTAGTGCGGAAATGGTCCGGGTGTCTTGATGCCATTTCTGTTGCACGAGTGTGAGTAGATCACAAACCACAATTTTTTTATTCTGTTTTTTTTCTCACTCTCTCGTAGTGATTTTTTTAAAAAACAAATGTTAAATACTAGTGTAAAATGATAGTAATTCTGTTGTTGCAAGCCACATGAACTCAGTTGACGATCAAGTGAATAGTCAGTAATTATGTTCCTCTTCCAGTATAGGCTGAGGTTAATTAAGGAGGTGATGGCTTAGAAGATACCTAAGCTAAGTTTAAATTCAATAAACTTATTATTAAGAATCTAACTGTCGAATCAAGGTTTTGCAGAGGCGTCATGAGTTGCTTGATTAGAATAATTTAGTTTGCTAGACAGGGCTGGGCATGCATTGAAAGGAGGACTACATGAGTGTAATTTAAATACTCATTACTGTTACCATCCTTTTAATGAATATGCAGCAATGATTGAATTTGAGCTGGAAGTTCTTGTTTGGGTGTGGCCCATAGAATGATGAAACGTTCACATTTCTTATTAATGAATGGAAGATTTTTTCTTTTTTAAAAAAGTTATGGATTAATGTGTACCTAATTTTCTTAGCTTTTCGTGGCCAAATACTTATTTACATTTGAAACAGTTACTGAAATAAGCATGTTTACAGTAAAGCAACCATTTAATAGTTTGGATAACTTTGTTTCATTTACCAAAATTGTCGGGACAGCTGAGAGCAGTCATCAGTACAAAATAAAGATAATGCTTGGCATCCTGCTGGTGACATATGCAAGCACTAGTTCAAGGTACAGCCTACATATGTTTTTGTTGTTATGTTGTTGTTGTTGTTGCAGAGGTTGGTATTCTCTCCTTCCATAGTGACCAAAGTTCTTCCTGATTCATCATTTCACTGTCATAGCCTCCCATCCACAGTCATTCAGTTGTCCATGGAGGGAAGGTCATAGAAGCACCTGGCTTTGTTCCTCTAGTCAGGTGCAGAAAGATGACATCATTTGCCAGGACTTCTGGGAGACTATAGTAGATCTTGGTGGATGATATAATTGTTCTGTGTCTGGCTAGCAGGACATTAAACACTGAGTGCTGGGAGGTAGCAAGAAGAGAGCCATAGCATAGTTCTGCTTGAGGAGCATTAATGCTATGCTTAGTGATGTAGGATCTTAGCCATAGATTTAGATTCAGATGAGGTTAGTTGGACATTGGTCCTGTCTCCAGTCCCTTTCCATCATGCCTTCTTGATTGGCCAACTAAGTCATTGGCTGTTTTAATTTTGTCTCAGATGCAGCCCCCCACTGCCAGCCACAAGTGCTGGGACTACTGAAAGTTGAAGATGCTACTGCCATCAAGAAAAAGTACATTGTGACTTAAGTCTCTTTGGTTTCACTGGGAACTACCTTTCACTCACTTAGTCTGGATAGAACCTAATAGGCCTGAACAGGAGCGAGAGCTAAGTGGAAGTCCTACTCCATGATTATAGCGGCAGCAAACAAATTGCTGTTGTCTTGCAGTCTAGCTTAAATGAAAATTTCCTCCTGCCCCTCCTTCTTGGAGTTTAAAACAATGAAAAAGCTGCTGGAGAAGTTGGGAAGAGATGCATAAATTAGTAGTTTGTCATAGTTCCTATGCATAGACTCTTGGATTATGCTGCTGTGCAATAGGGCCCACTAAAAGGGCTAATTTTACTTAATAAATGTATACAGTATGCCCACCATATATGCGGTGGTTCTGTTCCGGGGGGAACCCCTATGTAAAACAAAAAAGTGAATGTTGCATCCCATTATAGTCAATGGATGCAAAACACACTTGCCTGTAGCAATGCAGGCATGTGCCCATGGCATCCATTGACTATAATGGGACATGCTGCTTTGTGCAACCTTGCATTCAGAAAGTGCACAGTATGAGATTACAAGATTACACTCACTCCTCCATTTTCACTGGGGTTAAGGGTGCAAGACCCATGCAAACATGGAAAAACTGCAAGTAAAAATGAAAATCAGGAATGCAATTTTTTTCCCCTGAGGATAATTCTCTAGGGATGTCAAGTGGAAGTGGGCCATTAAGTCACACTGGAGGACCTAGCAATGCATAAAGAAATGTCCTCTGTAGGAATCTCTAGGTCCTCCAGTGCAGTTCTATGGCCCACTTCTGGTGGAAGTGAACCACAGAATCATACTGGAGGACCTAGAGATAATAGAGTAAGAATTCATTAAATAAGATAACCTGCAAATAATCAAATCTGCAAATGCTGAACCACAAAAGTGGAGAACTAGCTGTATTTTAAAGCAGTGCTAAATAAAACTAGAAATTTCTCTAGTGTGCAGTCCCAAACTGTCTGTCTGTAATTTCAGGGCTTTGGAGAGGCACAAGTACTACATTAGAAGAGTGGACTCAGCCCTTCTTTCTAGATGTGGAAATTTATCAAAGCTGTCCATCCTCTTGTTGCTCCCACTTTGTCCCTTTATTTCTCTTTATGTTTCCCTTAAGGAGGTTGGTGAACAGTCAATATCTTCAGGCAAAGAAGTGAGAAGGTGTAGTCCTTGCTTTGGCCTAAAGCGAGATGGATTGAAGCTTGATTCTGTAGCAGCCTCTTGCAATGCATGTTGATTAGTAGCTTTAAGACAGAAATTCTTTCTTGTATAATGAATCAAATCATACTGAACCAGTTTAATGGCAGGTAACTTTTTCTGTAGTAGCTTGTAGATGGCAGCTATGATCTGTATGAAATTAATCCCATTTACCATGAAGAAGGATTCATTGTAATTGATATACTATGATCCTTCCTTTTTTCTAAAATCTGGATTAAGGTTTTCAGAATAAGAAAATAATACAGGCATCATCTGGTAAATAGGGACTGAATATAAATAGTAGTGGCCACAGATTCCTGCTTTAATTTAATGTAATTCAAGCAAAATTAAAGGGAATAGTTGATGCAATGAATTTCTAAATCAGAGCTTTCCAAACTTTTCATGCTGTTGACACACTTTTTGAACATGCATCATTTTGTGACATAGTAATTCAGATTTACTAGCAAACCAGAGGTACCCAGACGCCTATCTAGCATGGGGAAAGGCAGTCCTCCCCACCAGTCATGGCCCTCTGCCATTGCCCTTGCTGGGGAAAGGCTCCAGTGAGAGCAACGACAGGGGGAAAAGCAGACCCCTCCCACCCAGTCCTTGCCACTATTGTCACTTTTGCCAGGGAAAGGACCAAGCAAGAGCAATGGCAATGGGCCAGGCTTGGATGGGTGGGGGTCTTTCTTGGCCAGGGAGGTGATACACCAACACACTACAGGTGACACACTAATGTGTCTTGACACACCATTTGGAAAGCCCTGTTCTAAATGTTCCAACTCTCTGCCATCTGCTAACAGAATACTTTTTCCTACTGCTTCCTGGAGATAGTGGTGTATCCTTGGTGTGCATGGAAACGAGTAGAATGTACAGTCCTGTAAACATTTTTAAAATTGGAAAAAGGTATTTAAAGGTGATGTCTGCGAATGGAAATGGAATTTCCTCCAAATAAACATACTAGGAAATATGGCCTTAGGCTCTTAACTGCATGCTTTAATCCCAGTGATTTCATTGAGATTTAGAGTTGCCTAACTTTGTTGCAGTGAAGGGAGTCATGTTTGTGTAACAACATCTCATAGTGTGGACTGCTGCCATGTGAAAATGGAAAATATGTCTGGAAAGCCTAAACAATGATAGAAGAATGGGTGAATTATTTATGTCTTTAAAGCATTTGTATCCCATGGTTAGGTCAGAGAGGCTCCCAGGGCAGCTAACATACAATCAAGAAAAGGCAGTCCGTGTCTGCAAGTTTACAATCTTAAGACACAACAGACAAAGGGAAAGTGATAGGAGGGACTGTGGAGTAGAAAGCAAGCAACTTTTCAGCTAGGCTGGCTTTTCTTTTCACCCCGTTTTTCCCTTGCTGTAGCTTACTGAAATGGCCGGTTGTGGTAATAGTAGAGGGAGAAGCCTTCAGGGAGGTAGTCTGATTAGAATTTATATCTTCTCTTTTATCTTCTGACCCTTGCTTTAGATGCCAAGTTCTTGTTTTGATTCGTCACTGATGATGAATCCATTCAGGTCTTTAATTGAGGTTGTTCACCAGGTACCTTTAGGAAAGAATGAGCCAGGAACATCAATTTAAAAATAAATTAGCTTTCAGTTAGTTCAGATTCTCCTTCCCCCTGCCCAAAAAAGCCCTTTGAAGAGTTTTTTAAAACTTTAAGAGAAATGCAAATTACCCATTATGAAGGGACATGCTGGTAAAATTTTGGCAAATTGTCAGTTTTACTATAAGGATCAATATAGTTAATAAACCGTAAACATTAATAGCCAGAGTGGTGTAGTGGTTACAATGTTGGACTACGATTCTGGAAACCACTGGATGACCTTGTGTGCATCACATACTCTCAGCCCCCAGAAACCCCATGGTTTGCCATAAGTTTGAAATAACTTGAAGGCACACAGCAATAAAACATTAAACAGCCCCAGTTCAAAATCTTGCCTTGAGTCAGATAGCTTGGGTATGTGGTCGCTGATGGCCAAAATGAAATGGTATTTTTTTTTCATTATAATGTGTCCTAATGGTAAGGCACCCAAATTTGTAGAGAAGTTTTCAAGAAAAAAATAAATTGAGGGACATTATTGTTGTACCATATTTTGGTACTGCAGATTTGATAGACAGTTGGCTAAAATGTGGTTATTGCTATACATAAAAGAGGTGACGGAGATAGAACAGTGGGTTTTGGGCCCATTACTTTTTTATTGTTGCTAATATATGCCATATATAGTTGATCAGACAGAGTCCTGGGCTAGAAAAATGGCATATTTATAGGAAAGCAGGTATGTTTCAGGACTCTTATTCCACTTTGGAGAACAGTTCATCAGAGTATAGGCTGACACCTGCTAAAACTGGTAAATATTTCTTGAAAGGCTGAGCATCAGAAGAACCTGAGATTCGCAGATTTCATTTGTAAATCTTGAGGCTACTGCTTACCTTAAAGCTAGGTCACAATTTCCCTATATTTAGCAGTGGTTTCTACAGTCAAATAAGGGCAGCTTTCTAATAATAATCTCTCTGTACTTGCTGCAAATGGTGAAGATATGGAGATAATCACAGTTGATTGTGAATGCCTTCCTTAATTAAATTCACTGCTCAGGAACTGCTGTAAAGGCTGTTACTAACTCCAGGCTCCCAGTATTTATTTGGGCAACCAGTTTACATCCATGAATAAATATAGCCAATTTATAAACAGTGTATACCATTGCATATAGTATGAGATGATGATGATGCCATTGTTCTGCAGTTACATAGCATAAATGGATGGCTTCAGCAAAAACAAGTGGAGACAGTAGTCCACCTCAGTCATGCACCTAAGCAACATTACTACTGAAGAGTCTGGTTAGGAGTTGAGAACAAGGAAGCTGGAATGTCATTGTATGGGGCAAAAAGAAAAATTGGGAAGCTTGTTGGTAGAACTGAACGTACATGTTTAAGGATCCAGAAGTATTCATGAGCCTATGTATGAATTAATCTGTATTTATGTTAGCAAGAGTTCCAGCATTTAAGAAAAATCAAACTGTTTATATACATAAAGAAAAACTTGTTCAAAGATACTGTTTTTTGGGGGAGAAGATACCACCAAACCCAGACAAATATTACATTGCTGGAAAGAGTTTTAAACTGTATGAAAGCTAGGCAGCGGGAAAAACATAGTTTTCCTTTTAAAAATTAGTATTGTTTTACATTTATACCCTACTTCTCCTCAAAAGAGTAGCATAGAAGCTTCTCCTCCTCCACACTTTATCCTTACAACAACCTTATGAGATAATCTGGACTGAGAAATACTTATATTTCATTTTCCTGTTATGATTCAGTGATTCATTTGGTGCTACACTGGCACATCTTAGTCCCTGCTCTTTGAACACACTTCTGGTTTTGCATCTTAATTTCTTTTTAATTATGGCATTCGCACAGCCTTGCCCATATGCTGCTCATATCTTCAGTTGACAGCAATTGCAGATATGTAGACATATAAAGGACATTAAGAGTTGAGGCTTGCCTTTCTTTAAAAAAAGATGCTTTTCTTCTAAAAAAAATCTGGCAATTGTGGCTCAAACTGATGTACTAGCTTCAGATGATCAGGAGTAAGAAAAAGCTCTTGCCATATGGCTGATTAAACCTCTGATAAACAAGTGTCTCATCACATGGGCATATCTTAGCTGCTAATCCTTCCCAGTTCTTGTTTATCCTGCAGTTGAACCCACCCCAGACTTAAGTAACTTTCACTTTTCAGGTCTGCTACACACAATAAGGAGAGGGAACATGAATCTGAGGCCATTGAATAATGTATTTTGAATGTGTCTGCTCAAGAATATTGTACACATACAGCTGAGTGATGTGGGATACATTGATAATGCATTTTGTGTAACTGAAACAGCAGGCTATGATTTAATTCTTTCTGCTTTATAAAGGATTGGGCTGTGACTTTTGCCATACACACATGTGAGCTTGGATTTTTGAAACTATCTCTGACTGGATACATCACTTCTAAAATTTGGTCATAGGAATTTGGCTCTTTTCAAAAAAGGTTTACAATACTGCCACTCACTTGTGCTTTTTGAGAAAGCACTTCTATCATGGCACCAGAATCTTTGAAGATCTCCCTTGACATACCTACCTTGTGTCTTGTTTATTGTTTAGGTACAACACAAAAGGTATGATCTCGTGTGGCACAGCATAATAGTTCCACATGTAGAACGAAACTGCAGCAGTCCACGTGCCACCAACCAGACTCACTCTTGAGCTATGGCAGCCCCCCATTGGCCATTCTGTGCCTACCGGAGTAAGTGATTGGAGACTGTCTGTTATGTCCCTGTAGCCAGATTGAGAATAATAACATCATCCACTGAAGTAAGTTGGGATCTTCCTGAGGTCTCAGCAGATCATGATGCAATCATTCAGTATCTGGATACAGAAACATAGCTCCATGTTGAAGCCCCTGCCCCTACTCAGGAAATATTTACCCTGCTTCTTTTTTTAATCCTATCTCCAAAGAATGAATAGGTTCCTAAATTACCTAGTGAAGCTGTAGCAGAACATAGTCCTTCTCATATCCTGTAATATATTTCTAACTGTAGCTAGCACTCAGAGAGCATGCAAAAGTCTTGTGGTATTGCTTTGCTGTACAACTTATTAGTGGAAAGTCATCCTTATTTCTAACAAAGATAATTATTCATTCTTCCTCAGGGTGGTAACATTAACTGCAGTGCATTTACATGCATTCATTAGCCTCCTTATCCATAAAAATGCATGTTGAAGTCCTGCCATGTCTTGATATAAGAAAATCTATAGTAACTTTGAGAAAGGAAATAGAGAGAAAGACCTTTTTTTTTTAAGAAGAAAATCAAGCATGCTTAGGTAATAATGTGAAGCAGTGTGTGAACGAGTCACTGTAGTATAAGCCATGGTTGAAATCCCTGCTTGGCCATGGAGACCCACTGGGTAACCTTGGGAAAGTCACGTTCTCTCTCACTCTCAGAGGAAGGCAAAGGTAAAGCCCCCTCTAAGCAAATCTTGCCAAGAAACTCCTGTGATAGGTTTGACTTAGTATCATCATTAAGTTGGAAATGACTTAAAGGCACACAACAACAACAACAACAACGCATGAATACCAAAGTTGGTTTCTAAAGAACAAGACTGTGGTAAGAAATGTTGTCAAACAGGAAATAAATGTTATGCTTCTGTTTCATTATTAGAGTATGCAGTTCATTGTTACCATTAAAATAATGATCCTTTGAGTTTTAATGTAGATTCCTGTTTGACAAACTGTCAATCATGAATGATACTAGTGTTTGGAAAAACATGTCCTTGCTTCATTGTTATACATACAAAACACTGCTGTGCACTTCTTCCCTTTGGAACACATTAAAATGCTGTTGAACTTGCTTTTGTCATTGTCTAGCAAGAAGCATTCCCTTTCCAGTTCTGATGTCATAGTTCATTAATAGGATAGTGAAGGATCTAGAAAGTAAATTGACTGTCTGCTGCTGCATATTGTGTGTATGTGCTTTCAAGTTGCCTGTCGATTAATGGTGACCCTATGAATTTCTTAGGATTTTCTTTGGCAAAGAATATTTAGAGGTAGCTTTGCCAGTTCATTCCTCTGAAATAAAGCCTACAGTGCCTGCATTTGGTTGGTGATCTCCCACCCAAGTATTAACTAGGGCTTACCCTGCTTAGCTTTCAAGACCAGACAGAATCTGGTGCCTTCAGGGCATTTAGGCCAACATGCTACACATTCCACCTCCCATAAATATTGCTAAGCAACAGTCAGTTTTCTTTCATTGCTGAGGCCTAAAAGTTTCCTTCTTGCCTCCCAAAACTTAATAAAATTGTTAATAGTACCAGAACATGTAGATGAGTTAAAAAAAACTGTCCATTTTCTTTTGCATCCTAATTAACACAAAGCAGAAGTCTGAGGAAGAGCAAACAGGAGCTAGTTGTGTGAATGTGGATACTGTTTAGTGTTTCTCTCTTTCTCCCTCCTTATTCTGGTAGCCTTCTTGAAACAAAAGAAGGCACATGGAATGCATTCTTTCTCTTAATATTTTAAGTACTCAGTCAACTAAGAGATGTTTCCTTCTAGATAAATGAAGGTTACTTAAAGTTGGAGTTTTGTATTTTTCCAGACTTTATCTATGGCCATTGTTTGCTTTCCTCATCTCAAAGATTTTTAAAAGTTCATAGAGTAGAAGTGGTTGTCCTATAAATGCCTTCAGTGGGTATGACAGGAGATTGTACAGAACAGTTTTGCTGTTTATGATTTATATGCCATACTTATGAAGATACCAAGCTGCAAGGTCTTGTGGGTAAGTCTTATGCTTATTCCCACTTGAATATTTTATTAAAATAAAAAATGGGATTAAACTTGGGTGAGAATAAAGTACATTGAATAAATATAGAGAACTGTCTTATACCTGACCATAATATGTCTCCATCCAGTTGAGAGCTATGTACCCTGTTTGGTAATGGGTTCTCCAAGGGCTGAGACAGCAAAAATCTTTCACAGGACTTGCTACCTGATTCAACCAGTGTTGATGATAATGAGTTGGGATGCTTTTTGTACGAGGCATGTGTCCTACCACTGGTTGTGGCCTCACTTCTCCCCTCTGGTGAAGCGGTTATTAGAATCCTTTCTAAAACCATTTGATGTCCCTAAATAATTTTAGCATACTTTTAGTATGTTTTCCCTAAATGGAGATGGTAGGTAGCATTACTAGTTTTCAGTGCTTTAGTTGTGTATTCCTGCATGAACGGAGGCTGAGCTAGATACCCATTGTGGTCACTTCTGACTCTGAGATTCTGTGAGCAAAGAGAAATTTGGCTGCTAACTTTGTTATTAATTTGTTTTTATCAGCCCAGAATTTTTTTAGGTAACATTCCAGTGTCCTTATAATAGGGGAAAGCAGCCTGTTTTGTTTCTCTCTGTGAAGGCTATATTAAAAACAAATAAAAATAAAACTAACGTTTCAACTATTTCATTTTCAAAGGGACACAGGCAATGTTCATAAGGGACATGATAGTAGCATCCTTCCAGTCATGCAGAATGAAGACAGTATAAGTATATTTTGGTTAGCAAAGACTCTGACAGCAAGGCTCCTTTTTTTCCAAGTCTTTTTATTTTGGATAGTAGGGAAATACACACAGTGTGTTATACGTAGTACTTCCCAGAGGAAAAAAAGGAAAGTTACATGTTCTTAAGTCAACTGGACAGCTGGGTGTTCCAGGCCCCTTCTGTCAGTTTCCTTTCCTGCCTGTTCCCAGAGCAGAACCTCTTCCTGTAGCTCCCTCTCTGTTGTTCAACTGATTTTACATTTCTTCCTTATACTTCTTCGTTTTGTTTTAATTCATTTTCTTGTTATTTCTTGTTTGAGGGATGAAATCTCCTTTTTCTAACTGTCTTTTTTTCCCTTCTTCCTCATCAGTCTTGTGAGGAGAGTTCTTAGTCTGCAAAAAAAGAAAAAATATCTCAGACTGTTGTTGGAGTGCTTTCTGGTTGCTTTCCATTTGGATCATGCTCTCCAGCCATCTAAGCACTACAGCAAGCAGCATGTTAAGAACCTGCTTGGCTCAGCATCACAGATGGTTGTTCTCACATCTATATTAGTCATTGGAGAGAGTAGATGCCTCCTTCATTTTTTGAGTTTGTGGGCAGTGCAGGGAAAGGTGAAGGGGTTGATGTTTTAACTGATCAGCCTCTTTCATTGATTGAAGAAAAGCCAAAAACTCTGAAAGAACAAGGCATAATGTTAGTCATGGAGGTATCACAATTAGCTTTCTGTCATTTCTTCTTGGCCCATTTCCTCACCATTGTCCTCCTAAATTACTTTTCCCCGATATTTTTTTTTTTTTTGAACCACTGCTTGGTGCTCATGCTAATAACTTTAGTTTAAAGCTACTTCCCACATTCTGACTCAGGCTCTGGGTGCCACTTTGAAACAACAGCTTTCACACCTCCTCAGGCTGCGACTCAGGTTACTGGCTGATTGTTTCTCAGTAGCAGTGCTGGTTTTTCTGTTTGTTGAAGTTGGGAGAATCTAGATAGGCGCAAGGCTGCTCTGCCATTGCCACCATCTCATTTCCTCTCCCCACCCCAGTGAGCAGTTAGTGCTCAGGGTCTGCTTAATCTACAGCAAGCATTTAGCATAGCCCTCACAAACTCAGAGCACCAGTAGGACCCGTTTCTACCAGAATCTTTGCGAGCGTGATGTCCATGGCTAAAAGACTAGCACCACTGTCTTCATCCTTATGCCCGTTTCCTGATAATCCCCAATTTTTCCTATGGAGACAAATCAACTTAATATATTGGATGGAGAGAAAAGGAGATATTTAGGGTCAGGGGTGTATTTCAGAGTAGGTTGCAAATTTCAGATGAATAACTGGAGGCTAGATGGTGGAAACTGAAGATGTCTTGGATTCAAATGATGCAGTATAGAGCTTTCACACAAATACTGTTGTACAAAAGCGGGCCATCAGCACTTCACTAAGTGAGATTTATTTTGTTACATTCATAAATATTGTTTAAAGATCCAGTCTCTGAATTGTATGATAGATTGTTAGAAGAAACCTATGTTAGGGTGACTGATTCGGTGAAGGATTGGGAAGCAAATCTAAATATGTTCAAGTGAGGCACTCAGTGGAATCAAATATAGGCTTCCCTGCCATTTAAATCCCTCTCCACTTTCTTGAAGGAATGTGTTTTAAAAGTAGCCTGCTGCTGACATCTTTGCCTTGCCAAGCACTTCAGATATAAAAGCAGCTCTGTCATCTGTATTAAAGAGGTTGGGGTCAGATGGGATACTTCTTTCACTTGTGGCTTACCTGTCTGGAAACATCTTGCTTCTGAAATCACATTCAAAATGTTTTTGTATCAATGACACATCAGTCAATAAAGCACTGTGATAAATTATTGCAGCTTTCTATTTTTCTGTTTACAGGAACTGACTACTATACCAGGATTTGCTCTTCTCCATACTGATACACCTTGAAATTGCTAGACACTAGAGAATACTAGAAAGTCTCAATGAGTACTGTTTGCTTGATGTGGTTCTGTCAATTGCTTTATCAGAAAAACCAACATACAAAGGGGAGAGTGTAAAACAAAATAAAGTTGCCACAATGTACTCTCCATTCATTTTATTTGTGAACAAAGATTTATGCCCCTATGGCCCACCTGAGCATTATATGAAATTCTGTAAGAATGAATTTAACAGTTTTTTTTCCTCTTATGGAATGGGCTTTTTATCGCTAGTGAAATTTTGCTTGAATGAACAACTGCCATTGCATATGGGTTACCTAGTTTGTTCTTTTTTTCCCTCCTTGGAATATATTACTATCAAACAATACATCGTTTTATATTGTTATAAAAAGATTGTTGACTGATTCTTGATGAGAAAGGATAAAAATTATGTTTGGTATTAAAAAAAGTTATTAATTCTGTCATATTTTTGTCTCATTCAAGGAACAAGTGTTATAATAGGGATGTGCTTTGATCTTACTTCAGGTTTTTGATCTGCTATGAGATTGGAAGTTTATTATGGGTAAATCACATTCTCCTCTGTTCCCTGTAAATGAGAATTAATCATCTACATCACATGATAATTTCAAGTGTATTCTAGTGTTTGGTGCGGTGTAGTAAAGCTGCTGCTACACAAATTCCACAGTCTTACCTAACTGCCTAAAATTAGCATTTAAACAAGCAGGGCCATCTCAGGTCACTGTCCTTCTGAATTTTTCAGCTGAGAGTTTAGAGTGTGTCTTTTAGGACAGGTAGCAGAAAGATTCTGCTGTGTGCATATAAAAGGATAGTCCTAACCAACTAGAATACTTCAGATAATTGGAAACAAGCTAAACGTGCACTACATATATAACAGCTAGGATTTTCACTGCTCTTTTATTTGCCAGCTTGAAAATTATGGTTGGGATTTTGCCACTACACTTTGCTGCTCTTTCTGTTAAGAGCTTTGCGATTAGTATTTACCCCCTTGAACGCATGAGAAGGTTCTTTCTCTTTGTTGGCCCTCACATTTTCAAAGCCTTCTGTGATGTTAGCATTTATGTTCAAATATGTGGGACGCTTAGAAATAAAAGTGTGTTGCCCAATAGTAATGGTATATCAAACTGGTAGCAGAAACAGTAGAAAAAGAACATCCTATCAACATCTAATTGAAACTGTAATTCCTGTCTAGATGCAGTTGCAAAGAGCCAGGAGACAAAGAGATAAGCTATAAATGAACTGGTTCGCACCCATATAATGCTGGCCTGTTTGTGGAAACAGGAAATCTGCCTTTTACCATCCCTGGTATTCTGCGCAAGCCCTTAACATCACCAGCACCCACTAGGCTTTCTTCAGCTGAAACCTCTTGTACAGAGTAGCTGTGTGCAAACTTTTTTCCACCAGACAATTGTTCTCCATTAGTCATATTACTCAATTATTCTTAGGTAATGGAGTCTGAAAGATTAAACAAAGAAAATGTCACTAAGTAGATCAGGTAAAGAAATATTTTTGATAGTACTGTCCAGTATGGGTTTAAGGCTGTAAAATGACTTCTGATTTGCTTTGGGATAGCAGAGCCCGTTTTTGTTTGTTTGTTTTCTCATTCACTGTGAAAACAGAACCATAAGAAAAATGCTGACATTGTGTTTCTCATGTTTCTTTGGAATGAATTTGGTCATTGTCCATTAAGCTCCATGATTTTTTTTGTTGTTTTTTTGTTTTGTCTGCTTGTCTTTTCACAGTAATGTTTCACAGACAGCCTCTTAAGTTTCTGAATCAATAACAGACAGGATATTGATCTGCATGTGTAAAGGTTACTTCTTCCTAATATGCAATGCATATTAGGAAAGTGAATCTGAATACTGGATAATTCTCAAACGGATTATGATCTTCAGCATGTTGACTTATGTTGACTTATCAGATTCTTTCTGGCAATTTTATTTAGTTATATGAATCTGACTGTAATCAGTGCAGGCAAAAAGAGCATGCTGCAAATCACTGCAGGTTTCAGTTAGAAAGGAATTAGGCAGTTTTTACCATATGCCATCTCTCCTTGGATTATGCAATTAAAATTGGCTGAGTACATCCTAAGAATCTTATCATTCTAGCTAATATATCTGGAAAGCTTAGATTAAATGACTTTAAGGCCAGCCTCTCTTTCCTATTTCTAATCTAAAATCTTTCTTCCAGTTATGATTGCCACAGTAGCCTTTGCAATAAATTAGCTTCCAGTTAATCTTGTTCCATTCCCAAAGTCTCGTACTTGTAGCAGTTGAACTGAGGTCGTCTATTTTTCTCTCTCTCTCCCCTCCCCCAAGAAAAACAGTTAAATAACTAAAGTAGAATGAAATTTTTTTAAAAATCCTTCTACATTGTTTCAGTGCTGATGCTATTATTATACCCTCAAAGTTATTTCCCCTTGTGCCGTGCCTTGTTTTTATGATGAGGATAGTTTGTAAATTAATTGTATACATTCATTGTATGCAAAGCATTATTTTATTTTTAATGCGCAGGGTTTGGGTTGGGTTTTTTTTTTTTTTTTGCCAGCACCTGACCTTGAAATCTGAGTCATCTTGGCTTTCTCAGATCTTACATTGTCTCCACAAAGAAGCTTTCATGGGATGCATTTAAGGAATTCTGGCTGCCTTCCTAGACACCAGAGTAATAAAACCTGAGACTTGTCTCCTGAAAAGTTGTTTCCTCAACTGACTTTTTCAGATTTTTTGTTGTATTGAATTGCTGTATTGTACTTAATACCAGTTGTGTGGCACAGCAAATATGCTGTGCAGATAATTCCAGAAGGTTGGCTTTCACATTTCGTTGGGTTTCTGGAACAGCATTTCTAGTCCTTATGGCTAGAAATAAATATGGCACCATATTGGGAGATGTAAAGCTTATGCTTTCAAGTGACAGAAAGAATTAATAAGAGAGGACATTAATTGTAAGGATCAATTTATGGCTTCAAGGGAACCAAGCATTTGTACAGTGGTATGGAGTTTTTCATTACTGTACTAGAGAAATAAAACCAGCCTTAACACTCACTGTTGAATTTTCTCTTTAGTTTGAGAGCTGCAGCCCTGTATGTGCTTCCCTAATGTCTACTAACAGCTAAATCTTTTGGATCCTTTTGAAAAATTGTTAAATACTTGCACACCTTAGAAGGGCTATATAAATAACATCTAATTGTTTTTAATAATGTGTGACAGTCAGGTCTTGCATATCCTCACTTTAATATGGCAAATGATAAAGACTGAGACATTAGCGTCAGAAGGGAAGATGTGCCATTTCTTTCATGTACCCAAACCAAAGAAGGAGCTATTTTTCTGGGGGTGGCAGGAGGATCAATCCATGTACTAATGGGTTCCATCCACTCATGCCAGTCTATTGCAGGAGCCCCCAAAATTATTTTCAGTTGATTCTGTTGGGACTCCTTCCCTATCTGACCTGTTTTAAATTCTCCTGTTGACCAGCTACACACAGTCAGCAGTTGCTAGAGGCAGCATGGAAAGTTCGCTGCAGGAGGAGCCTGAAGCATTGTTATTAAATGTAGCCAGGATTACACAGAATTTAAAACTAAACACTTGCAGAAAAAGAGTTTAGACAGAAATATAGAAGAAGGAAAAGAAGAAGATTTGCAGGATGAAGTTATGGAAGTGGATGAAGTGGGTTCCTTGGAGAAGGAAGATGACAAGAAGATAGCTTCAGATAGCTTATTTGATGGGGAAGTTTTCTGCAGTGTATTAAAGAGAATTATTCAGACATTGGGAATGGATAATAGAACACTTTTGTGTACAGAGGATGACACTAAGGTGAAAGAGAGTAGAGTGGTTTCAGATGTAAGAAAGAAGGAATCCCAAAAAATTAAGAGGCCAATGCCAAGAGTTGCCAAGGCCTCATTGAGTCAATGGAATGGAATACAAAATGGAATACAAAAAAGCTATTAGGGTATAGCCAAAAGTTATATTTTGTTTTTGTGAAAAGGTCCCATTAGTAGATACCCCAGTAGCAGCTGATCTGGGAGGAAATTGTCTTAGGGAAGGAGGTATGCAATTGAAAGAAGTAGATAAGAGAGGAGCAGCGATAGGACTGAAGATGCATGAGGCTGCAGCCCTAATGATATGAGCATTGGTGGTGATTTCAGTGTTTGTATGAGCAGCAGTGTTGTGGGTGCAAGACATTTTGGACACTCAACATTTAAGCATACAGGCCTTACAGAGGAAATTCAAAAAGTGCTAAAAAATGTGGCAGATGTGAGGCATGGTGTCAGTGCATTTGGAGCTAAAAATATTAATGCAGTCCTGATAGTGAGGAGATTGTTACGGTTATGGCACAAAGAGATTGACCAGAAGTCTTATAATAATCTGACATTTGTTCCATTTAAAGAAGAGTTATTGTTTGGGAGCCAGGCTTTAGAAAAGGTATTAGTGAAAATTTATAAAATTCTATATAATTTATAGAATTTATAAAAAGAGTTTTAGGAATACAAATTATTCTTTTCATGGTGGAAAACAGGTGAACTTCAATAAAAACAAATACCAATAGGGAAGACAGAGATCCCCATTCAGTAGGCAAAATCAGTATACCTGTCAGGGGCATGGAAAAGGGGAATTATCGATCCCTAAATGGGGTGAGTCTCAGTATTGACAAGGAGGTAGCGCCAGTCAGGGGAAGAGTTCTGCTTTTTGGAGATCTGTGGGGCAAGGTTTACATTAGACCAGTGGGTGATTTGCAGGGTTGCATCATTCATTTCTACAGAAAACCGAGGAGCAGGTCTGTACCCTCTTTGGACTCCAAAGACAGCAAAACATGAGACTGTTTGAGCAGAGATTCACTACTTGAGGCAGATTGAGGCAATAAAGGAAGTGCTTTGGGAACAGAAGTTCTGAGGAATTTATTCCATCTCTTTTACTGTTCCCAAGAACAAGGAAAAGTACAGACCAATTCTATATCTAAGATATCTCAGTGGATTTTTGAGGTACCAGAAATTCAAAATGGAAGTGGTGCAGACAATAAAGGACAAATTATTTGCCAGGAATTTCATGGTATCTATAGAAATCAGGGAGGAATGTCTTCCTCCTCCAGTGGTGTTGAAGGACATGAAATATTTGAGATTCCATTATCAGACTCAGCATTTCCAGTTCAAGGTACTGCCTTTTGGTCTGGCATTAGCTCCCAGAATTTTCTTACAAGCTTTAATTCCTCTGATGGCTTATCTCAGGGAATGCAGTTGTATACTTATCTAGATGACATTTTAGTGAAGGCCAGGAGTCTGGATAGGATAAATAGGGACGTATCCATAACTGTTCAGACATTAGAAACTTATGGGGTTTCAGTGAATTATGAGAAGACCCATTTTAAACCAAGTTCTATACTAACTCACCTAGGTGCAACAATAGACACCTCAGTTGGGAGAGAATCTCTCTCCCCCCATCCCTCCCCTCCCCCGGAGAGAGTGAAGAAATTTGAGCCAAGAGATAAATCTACTGATCTCAAGGACAGTATATTCTGTAATGAAATTAGCAAAAGTTATGAGCATGCTCATATTGACAGTTAAGGACCCTGCAGAGATTATTAATCTGCATCAATTGGCAGTAGGATGTGAATAAGGTTATTAGATTGTGATGCCACAACAGGTCAAATCAAACATTGCAGAAGGTGTTTCACTAAAAGTGCACAACAGGATTCAAGTAACAATCAATGCAAGTGTGCTCAGATGGGGCACATTGCAAGGGCTACTCAGAGCAAGACCTTTGATTTCCGGCAGACAAGAAGTTCAGTATAAATTACTTGGAACTGAAAGCAGTGCAATTGGCACTCTTTACATTTGTCAAAATTGTCAAAAATCAACATTTGCTAGTCTGTATAGACAACATGCCTATAAAGGTGTATATGTGCAAGCAAAGGGGCCTGCACTCTATTTCTTTGATCACATAGTTCAGCAAGCTATTTAGATGGGCCAAGAAGAATGTAAAGTCAGTCTCGGCGATATACCTGAAAGAGGTCTTGAACATGCAAGTTCAGTTGGCCTCAGTAGGCATTTTGATACATCCAGGGGAATGATTGCCCAACGTGGAAGTGTTTGCTCGATTGGAAGAATGGTGTGGACCCTTGCAAATACGTTTATTTTCATCTGGCATGAATTGAACACAATATCAAAACAATTCTAATCTATAGATAGAGACAGAAAAGCAGAAGCATGTGACACATTGTTGATCTCATAGCCAGAGGGGATGTGTTATGCTTTTTCTCCAATTTGAATTGTAAAGAAAGTGCTTCTCAAAGTACCACAGGAGAATGATTCTATGTTGATGATTGCACCACACTGACCAAGATGGCCATAGTTTCTGTTGTTAATGCAGATGGTTCAAGGCCTACTGCTGCATCAGCCAGCGCACAGAGATCTCCTCAGCCAGGGCCCAGTGTTGCATTTCAATCCAGGCTGGTCATGTCTGACTGAGTGGAGATTGCAAGGAGAGTTTTGAGGAAACAGGGCTACTCAATAGAAGTAGTGGAAACCATTTTAGCATTTAGGAAAGAATCCACACAGAAGATAGATAATAGATATGGAAGTCTTTCTTGAAATGTCATAGTGTTTATTCAGTTGCTGTAGAGGAAGTGAAAATGTCACCTATTCTGCAGTTCTTGCAGAATGGTATCTGTAAAGAATTAAGACTAACACTTTGAAAAGACAAGTAGCAGCTTTTATGGCAGTGTGAAGTTTGCAGGAAGAATCTTTATCTGCTGACCCGCATATTAAAAGGTTTTTGAAGGGTGCAACTTTAAAGTAGTTTCCCAGGGTTCACAGATTTCCAACATGGGATTTAAACTTAGTGCTCAGTGCATTGACTGCCTCTCTGTTTGAACCTATGAAAGAAGTATTGTTAAGGCTGATGTTGTTTAAAGTGACATTCTTATTGGCCATAACATGAAGAGTATCAGAACTGGCAGGTTTGTCTGTAAATCCTAATCTCTGTAAATATAAACAAGACAGATTTTGGATCCAACAAGACTCTGATTTTGGATCCAGCTTTTCTACTAAAATGTGTGATCACAAGAGGTTTAAATGTGGCAATATATTTATCGGCTTTTTGTCCTAGATCAGGTCATCCATTGGAGTGTAGGTGACACACTTTAGATGTTAGGAGAGCGGTGAAGATTTGTATCAAATGAACTAAGCAGATCAGGCATACTGAGACATTGCTGGTATCGTATCATTCAAGGTCTTTAGGTTATAAGGCAAACAAAATGGTGATAGCATGGTGGATTAAAGTGTGCATTTACTTATGCTATGATTATGTATGGAAGCTGAGACCACAAAATGTATGGCGTTATTCCACTAGATCAGTGTCAACCAATATAACTTATGTGGTGACCACATCATTGGAAGATATATGTATGTGGTTGGATGGAAAGACTTAACAACATTCATTAGACAAAATAACATTGACAAATGTAGGTCCTCCTAGGTGGAATTTGGCTAGACAGTGTTGCAGGCAGTGATGTGAGTCTGGATTTTTTTGGGCCAACGCAGACTATCAAGCTTGGGCAGATCGATTAGTACGTGGATTTATCCTCCTGTCATCCTGAGAATGAGAAGTTGGCGTTTATGTGAATGTTCATTCTGGGATGACAGGAGGAGCAGTCCATACCTAAAACTGCAAAGACAATAAATCTATCTATCTATCTATCTATCTATCTATCTATCTATCTATCTATCTATCTAGATATAAGACAACAGAAAAGGATAGGTTAGGATAGGATAGGATAGGTTAGGCCAGAGAATATAACTGGCCAGATAGGGAAGGAGTCCCAACAGAATCAACTGGAAAGAACTTCAGGGGTTTCTGCATCAGGCTGGCATGAGAGGATGGTGCCTATTAGTATGTGGATTGCTCCTCCTGTCATCCCAGAATGAACATTCCCATAATTACTTCTCATTCTTGGGAGTAACTACCCAGATCACTACTCTTCTTTTCATGCCCTTTCCTGTTGTAGAAAGCAAGGCACAGACTATAGGGCGTTAGCTGGCAAGTATCATATTACATAGTGCTGTGCAAAAGCCTTGGATTATGCATAAACACAAGGCAAATAGTCAATGCTCACAATAGTTAGAAAAGCTTTAGTTAGGAGGCAAAGTTAACTTGGTTGCTTTGGAAATTCAGAAGACTATTGGGTCCTCACCACCCATTTTTGATACATTTTGCACCCTCTGAGAAATGCCTCAACTCCATAAGCGGAAAATGACAGTAAAAAAATGTGGGGGAGAATATTAGTTTATAATGAGAGAATGGCTACTACAGTGTTTTCTTTTCTTTTCTGTAATTTCCCAACTCTGTACTTTGGGAGGGATCATAGGAGGAATTTATTGCTTTAAGGGCTCAAGCCTTTCAAGGATGGCCTTTGATCCATTGTTAGCTGAGATATTCATGGTATCCTACTGCTTCCTTCGCAGTCAGGTATAGAAATTGAAACAGGCTCCTCCAGCACCCTGGCTGTCAGTACAGGAAAAACATAGAACTACTTTTCTGCTGAAGGGGATGGCTGCTGACAATCTACAGTACATATTGATAGTTTCAGATATTGCAGAGCAGAACTGCTTTTGGTGCTTCCCTAGCTACCTCTGCTATACGTCTGCACAAAGTTCCGGTGATAGTCTGGGCCTCCTTCTTGGAGGTGGGGAGAATTAGGAGGACACTTTTTCCTAAAAAGGAAGAATTTTAGTGCTGAGTGCAATTTCATTGTTACTCTGAATGCAAAATCGTAAGAATGAGTGCAATTTCTCGACTTTGAGGCAAGGGACCTGGCCACCCATTCTGCCTGAAAAAGTAAACAGACAGCAAGTATTATTATGCCTCTAGAGACTTTTCAGTACTGTAATGTTCTGTGTGGTTATCTGTCACAGTCATACAATACAGCAAAGTGCCTACAGATCTAAGGGATGTGTACTCTCTTAAAATGCTTGAAAAGTTTTTTTTTACTATTTTCCTGAAATTTAATAGCATTGTTGCTCTTCTAGAGGTTGCTATGCCTGCAAATTTGTTTTAGCTTTCTGAAAAATGGAAATTATAAGTATTTGTTAATGTTCCCATTGTTGTTAATGACAGCTGACACTTTTGAAGGCATAGTAAAGTTTCACCGTGGTACTGAAGTGAAGTGTGCTATGAATTAAAGTTGTAACGACTTTAATTCAAATCAGTTCTTAGATAGTATGTACACATTCACACATCCATACTCTTACCTATCTCTGTTAAGACAGTTGCTTGCTGGTTTTGTGTCCTCTGAAATCAGCACTAGTAGGAGAAGTGAGAGGGAAATCTTAAATGAATAATGCAGGGATTAAGGAGGAGATTGTTCTTGCAGGTATGATGGGAAGCTTGAACAGGAATAGTAGGGTTCTTGCCAAAGGCAGATTTGGGAAAGTAGGATGAGATGTCTCCTCTGGGACTTGGTTCTTCATTGGGTGGCTGAGTCATTTTGCTTACACTACTTCCCAGAGGCAGCTGATTAGCTTATGATATTTTCTCTAAAGAAAGACACAGCAACCTAGCATGCTGGTGTTGTCATATTAATATGTCACACTTACTTCCAAAGTAAACATCTCTACTATGAAAGTTACCAAGACTGTTAATTTTGACTGATTAGAAAGAATGCTGAAAAGTGTTTCCTTTCATCCTGGTTGCTTCTCCCTCGCTCAAAGAGAAAGAGGCCCAACAGTGAATGGTTGTGACTTTACATTACATGGAGTCCTTGGTGTTAGAATTGTAATAGGCCACCAGTTCAATCAATTCTCACCCATAGCTCTCAAAATGCCTATCTGAGAGGAATGTTGAGGACAGAGCTATCTGATTCACATTGATTATAATGAGAGAGAAGCTGAATAAACTCAACAGAGAAAGCAAAGAACTACAACTTGTTTTGCGCTCAGACAAGCTCAAAGCTGTCTTATAAGTTGAACAGCATTCCTCCATGCTGTAGAGCAAACATCTTTAAACACAAAGGGTTTTCAAAATAAATTGTAATACTATGTGTGGGTCTGTTCATGCATGTCGTTTAAACAAAAAGTTAGAAATCTCCCTGCATAGCTCCCTATGCAGCTGGAATGCATAGAGCTACTTAGGTGTGCCCAGCCAGCAGTTCAGTCCAGTCTCATGAAGATGGCCAGAAGCCAACTGAGCCAGCTGAAGCTGTGCTGAATCCAACCACCTCGCAGCTTACAGGTGCTGGAGATTACTTACAGCCGCCTTCATCCTAGCCTAACTTTGTGCTAGCATTGGGCAGGAAGGAGGCTTGGGTTTGACATAACTTTACCCCACTTTTGTCTCATCCTTTCTTCTCTTCTTTTTAGGATTTTCTGCTGGCCAACTCTGATTTCCATCAGCAAAAGTTAATTTCTGCCAGCAGAACAGGTTCTGCACAACCTTAACCCTTTATAGTTGGCATACCTTTTGGGTGATGGTTACAGTACCTGGCAGCAATTCAGTGTAAACTTTTTGATGAAGAGCATTGAACAGTTGACCAACTGCCAAGTAAGCATGTATAGCTTGCTGTGTATGTAACTTGTTTCTTATAACAGTCTAAGACAGACGGGAGAGTCCTGGGGGCAGTTCCTTGAGAAATTAAATTGTGTTCCCCAGAGGCTTCAGAACATAATTTGTCATTTTTGAGACTATTTGTTGGGTAGAGGGAGCATATGTGGGGCATACTTTGCCCACTCCTGCTCTAAGGCAGTACTTCTTAAGCTATCTGACTGGCAATTTTTCCCCATTGTGTCAGGGACTAACACTATATTTGTGCCATTGACTGCAGTTTTTGTTGTTGTTTTGGTTTGGTTTTGGTTTTGGTTTCCTGGAAACTGTTTAGGGACTGGTAGCTGACGGCTTGTGAACTGGCAGTGGTCCATGGGCCACCATTAGATAGCACTGGTCTAAGGCATTTAATCCAGTGGGTTGTGCGGAACAAGAATAAAAACAATAAGTACATTGATTATTTCTATACAGCTCTTAGAATAGATCTTTCCTTAAAATAATCCAGAAAAAATTTAATCAGTGCCATGTATCTGTATGATTCATTTTGTTTTTCTATTCTCCTACTCCATCCCAGTGCTACCGCAAGACACTTGTAGAAATCAAAGATTCTATACTTCATTTTGTGGTTTTAGAGCAGGTGTACTGATAAAACTCTGTGGTAGACCAAAATGAACTTTGGTCTCTATGACTGTAATGACAGAGAAAAATAATACAACTTTTTCTAAAAATAATTCCTTAAAAAGAAGTCACTACTGATACTGTGAGATTTGTCTATCAGTTCTTTAAAGTTCTTTTAACATTTCTTTTAGAAAATTAATGCAAAGGTCCATGAAGGTCTATGTCAACATTGCAAGGAGGTGCTGGAATGGCGTGTGAAATTCAACAAGTACAAACCACTGACACAGCCTAAAAAATGGTGAGTGGATTGTTCTATAGCTTGCTGTCAAAGTTCCATCTGTTCAGCCTGCTCCAGCAGATTAATTCACTGGGTTGGCCAGGGAGAGGATAAACCAAGCTACGTGGAAACATAACTGGTTTTTCCCTTTGTTTTTTGAGATGGCAAAAATACTGTAGGTGACCACAGTGCTAAAGAGACTCATCATCTTGTGATCTAGGTATTAATTTGCTAATAATAAAGTATGCTAAGCACTTGCAAAGTAAAGACTGTCATTAAATCTGAGCCATGAAACACTTCCTTAATGTTAACTTAGGTAAATAGCCTGTGAAGTGCACTTTAAACTGTCTAAATCCTGCATTGGTTGAATAAATATTGGCTGTTCTTCCAGTCCACTTAGGGACAAAGAGTATGTTTCATGCAAATGCACGTAACAAAGTTCTAGTATGTCGTTTTTTGAATGAGAAGCAGCTTTAGGAAGTGGCAGTCTTTACCAAGGGGGGGGACAAAGACTCTTTTTCCCAGGATGGGGAGCAACCAACTTGTAGGAAAGCAAAAGCTAGGACTCTTTTATATGCATTTGTGTGTAAATGTATAGTCTAATTCTCAGAAGGGATCATATACTTTGACTGTGTCACTGGATGATTCATGAAGAGGAACGCCTTGCACTTATCTTGTAAACAACCTTTGGGTTTAACTGTGTTTAAAAAGTGATGTATCAGGGTTACTCAAAGTCTCCATTGCAAGGGGAAAGGGTGTGTTTGAAACTAGCTCTATGACAAAGACTGCAGTCCTATTGGACCTAGGAGTTAATCTCTGAGTTCGGAAAGCACCTGAACCTCAGTAAGGGCAATTTTCTTTAAGGTGCAAGTGATCATGTGTACATTATTGATCATGTGTACATTAAAAATTATTTGGATCTCTATTAATAGTTTCTTTGCAACTAAACAAAAGCCAGAATTAGTGTCTTCCTGTGAATAGCAGATGTTTGCCTGATTTTGGTTTTCTTCACTTTTCCCATAGCCTTGAACATCACAGCCCACTCCTGTGGTTCCCTGGCACTCAGTAAAGGCTTTTAGAAGGACTGTCAAGTTATAAGGTTATAAAAGGTTATTAGAGAGTCACCATATACCATTATTTCTCTCAATCTAGACTTAAATGATGTCCTTCTGGGCATCATTTGAGACTTTTCTCTCAAACAGCCTTTGGGAATTCACAACATATGAGGAAAATGCATTTAAGAATAAGCTGTGTTATGTTTGTTGCTTTTTAGTGGAAATGTCTTCAAATTACTTTTAAATATATTCATTATATTTTCACTTTTATATGTTTGAGTGATGTGTTTTATATGTTTGAGTGATATTTCATAAATATCCTTTTCTCCCAAGCTTTGGGAAAAACAAGAGATGTAAATAAATGAAAATGGTGGTAATAATAATAATAGCGATGCTTCTCATATGAGGAATACAGAATATAAACATGAGGGGGGCACAAAGTATCCCTCCCCCCATGTCAGGGGAAAAAATGCTTTATAAAATTCTCAGTTTTGTTACTGGAGCTGAAACAAGTGCCTTGTTTTCCTTTCCCTGGTGCCTTGTTTTCCCTTCCAACCCCTTCTCCCGCCCTCCCCCAGAAAAAACCCAGACTAGAAGTGCTTGAAAAAAACTTGTTTGTGGTCTCTTGGATATGTTGGAATTGATATGAACTTGTGTGATGTTCTAGTTGGACTAGGTCTTGTGAAGTCCAGGTTTGAATCCCAACTTAACCATGAAATTCACACTGTGACCTTGTATCACTCGCCCTCTCTTGGCCTACCTCTCAAGGATATTGTTCAAATAAAGCAGAAAGAAAAATACTCCATCAACCAATAATTTATTATGGTCATAGACCAGCATAAAAGAAGAAAACAGTTTTACCATAAAGTACATGAGACAAGGTAACATGTTATACAATGAACATATAAAATTCGCAATAAATAAATTAATATTTATTAGTAAAAATCAAAGAGTAAGTCATAACATTCTACATAAGTCCAAAGTTTGTGCCTGATTCCCCAGCCCAAAGTGTCTCACATGGCTACCAGAATATTTCTGAAAAGGCTCTTTATCGTCTTTATCTACTGCTTATTTATCATCTGCCTATGAGTTGCAATGGCAGTTGCACAAAATTTAGTGACCCTATTCATAATCTGTGCATCCTGATCAGTGAGCAGAAGGGAAAGATGGAATTCTTCCATCCTGTCAAGAATATCCTGTAGGACAGGTGTAATTAAAACAAAACATCTCCTTTGGTTAAAAAAAAAGTATAAAAGGACATTGCTAAGAGTGTCTGCTGCCTCATTTACACAGGGACAAGTATGCTCTTGATACAGGATTCTCATATATTTCCCTCCCCTACAGCTGATGGTAATACATTAAATTGTGCTAATGTAAACGCTATCCTATATTTAGGAATTGTTAAGTTTGTCATTGGGGCAGCCAAAAGGTTTTTTTTTTTTTTTGGTAATTCCAACAATGGCTTATTTGGTGACTAATCTCAAGAGATTTTGTAACGCTGTGTCACTTTTTTGTTTGTTGATGGCTCCATATGCTAGAAATTTATTTAATAACTGTTTCCGTGCAGATTGGAAACCATCAGTTAGCATTAGAGGAGTCAGCTCAATTGCCGGTGGGGGAACCGCTAGTTTTAGCCAGCAATTGATCTTAAGAGTCCAAGCAATGGAGTTTGATAGAGATCAGGCCTGCCTCAAGATGCAAGGCTGCATTGGAAACACAACAAGGGACAGCAAATATGCTTCTAAAGACATTTAGTCTGCAGCACTTTGAAAGAGTCAAAATTATTGTAGACACAGAACTGTGAACAATACAATAACTTGTATACAACTTTGGCTGTAAATACTTGGGTAATGGAAGTAATATGTTGTCTCCTTTTAATATAGAAAAATCTAAGCAAAATTGACATTTATGACCTGTTCAGTAGGGTTCCCATTTATTTGCCATTTATAAATGACCCTCTTTCTGGGAAAAATCATTGCTTTTGTTTTATTGTAATTATGGTTAAGGATTTGTTAGTATAGTAGTTGGCAAGCTCTCTTAAGAGTCTTTTTAGTTCTATTACCAAATAAAAGAGAAGCACTGCATCTGCATAAAAGAGAATTGATATGGGTCAGTCAGCCAGTTCAGGGGAGCTTAAAAGCTGGAGCCCATTAAACTTTTAATCAGTGAATTGATAAAAAAGTTAAATAGGGTAGGTGCTAGAATGCAGCCCTGCTTAACTCCTTTAAAAGAAAGGACTGAATTAGAAAGGTGCCCCACATGATTCTATCTTACCCAAACATGAGTATTTTAGTATAGGCCACAAATAAGCATTAGCAACTTTTTATCAGTTGTGGTGCCCTTATTGAACACTGACATAAAATCAGTTAAAGCCATGTAGAGAGCACCTGAGATGGGGATGCAAATTTTGCAATTAAATGCTGAAAGATAACATCTTGATCTACAGTTGAACATCCACATCTAAAACCAGATTATTCATCATCCAATGTGTTTTCTTGTTCTAGCCAATCCAGTAGTTTTGGATGCACATGACTAACATACATCTTACTAATAATACTTAGCAATGGCCACGTATGCTACCTTGAGCTCAATGGAGGAAAGGTAAAATATAAACATAATTAATAAGTTGACTGTTACCCCTTTTCTTGAAATGAAAATGGGTGGCACACTGACAAGAGCTGGGATGAAGCCAGAGCACTAAACATACGTTGACACTAACACTCCAACATGACTAAGTACACTCAAGAACTACAGATAGGGAGCTGTTCTAAGGTTTAGACACAAAAGTTCATACTTTCCAGGATGAGGAGAGTGTAGAGGGGCCCTGAAGAGAATGAAGAGACATATCTCAAGATGCTGAAAAGATCTATTAGCTGAAAAATAAAAATAAAACCTGCAGAAATGTCTGAGCAAGGAGCTCCATTCTGGCAGTAAATGGCTTTGGGGTTCTACAGTTTTGGTTTAAAGTAGCTCCCAGAAGAAGGGCTTAAGGTTATCAGAGGCTAGTAAAAGACTATTTTATCAGCATGTAATAAAAGGTACTTTTCTCAGCTTCTTGAAACATGTCTTCTTTTTTCTCTTCAATTTCATTGCATGGTCTCCATTTTGCTCTTTTTTGTATACAGAGACCCTGCCAGTATCTGTGCTGGTAATATCATTCTCACTGTTGACCAGGTCTTGCTCATGTGCCTGTGTTTCTAAATGCTTATGTCTTTTTTTAAAAGATGGTCTTGGTCACTTTGAGGACAACCTGCCTTTCAGAGCGAAGACACTAATTTTGTTGAAGCGTAAGAAGGTTACTTTTTTGAACTACAATTTCCGGAATCTCTCCAAATTCCGAATTTTGTTTTGAAACTGGTGGAACAATAGTCCTCTTTTTCAGACCAATGGGAATTGATGATACCTGGTTGTGGGAGAAAATGTGCAAATAGCCATGTTTACAATTTTAATTCATTTTCTTTTCTCTGAATAGTGTAAAATGTCTTCAGAAGTCTGTAAAAGACTCTTACCACATTATCTGCAAGCCATGTGCCTGTGAACTTGATCTGTGTGCCAAGTGTGGAAAAAGAGAAGAAATTGTGATTCCGTAAGTATTCCAGTTACCATTTGAGTGTCATTTTATTCCTGCATGTCTTGGAGAATCAGTAAATCTGGTCTGGACTTGGTGGCTAATCGTAAATGTGTTGTCATCACCCCCATATCCTCTGGGGAGAATGGGGGTTTCAGCCTTTGGACCGCATACAGCCCTAGAGCCACACTTATCCACGCTTGCTCTAATTCCATCATAATGACCTTGTTACCTTGTTCTTATCCTCTGTTAAGATTGTACATTCTCTCTTCACAGCTTTTGACAATGTATTTCCCTTTCCCTAAAACAAGACTAAAGAAAAAACTAGAAAACATTGCTACTGACACCAAACTAGGGCTAACAGAAGTTACAGCAGTATGAAAAATAAAGTAGCATTTTAAATGATGCTGGTGGAAACATTAATAGCACCAGTATTTTTGCTGTGGTTAAGAAAAATAGCGTGTAGAAACACATTAAATGCATGGTTTTATTTCAGTCAACAACTTGTGACCAGGAAACTTTTATTGGCTTTGAAAGGTGGAACTAAACTAAACTAAAGGTGGAACTACGATTGGGTGACATGTTGTAAGAAGGACTTCTCTTGGATTTGTGAGGTGATAGTTCTGAGCTAATACATTAAGCAGAAGAAATAACCGAGATTGCCACAGAGAATAATTGTTCTTATTACTTGCGTACCAGCAGTTTCTCCTTGGTCAGCATCAGGTATAAATTAGCTGTTTCTGGGCCAACGACGTTCTGACTGGTTAGCACTGTTCTCCTGAGGTTTCATTCTTGTCACTGTTGTGCTAAATCTGTGCCAAAAGGAGAATATACTTGTATCATAGGTCTTTTCTTGTTCCCCAACACATCCCAGTTTAAAAATTGAGGGACATCATCCTGTGTATGTTTTGTCTTAGGATTCAAACTGAGAATGAGCCTTCCGAACTAAGTATGAGGACTGAGAATCACCACTCCAAAAGTAATTCAAGGAGAAATAACAGAAGGGAAGAATTGGATGAAGGCTCTGAATTAAACCTAAGTGGCACAGAGGATGAAGATGAAGATCTAGATTTACTGGTGAAGCAGGTTAGAAACTTCAGCTGAAGAGAGTCTCATGATCTCCCTAAAGAGAAGACCCTATTGCTGCTGAATCCTGCTGCTGACCAGAGGACTTTAAGGACCACTGCTTTACATCAGGCACTCTGGCAGTGCAAGGCTCAAAGCATTTGGAAGAATCCGTGCAATCTGTATCACTATTTTCATACATTTCTGAACTGAATCTGCTAGAAGAACCTGCAATTTAATAAAAACTTAAAATGTTCCTTTTTCCTTTTATGTCTGTCATTCTGCCCTTGCTGTCTTTTTCTGATATTCGCAAATTTTCTTGGTCTGACATCTGCTCAATCTTTTTTTTTTTTGTAAAGGTTCAAGACCTGTCATAAGAACATTGCAAGCTTATCTAGTGCAGGAGTAGAAAAAGTACCCCTAAGGCTACCCCTTCAACCTCTCCAAAAAACATTTGTCTCCAAGTGGCACGTCGTGCCTTGGGGGACAGTGACTTGCCATTTAAACAGGTTTTGCTGACAAGGCCTGATTCAGGACTTTTCTGCCCTTTAGCTCTTAAAAAGTCCCGTGGAGACCAGATTCTTTTGAGAAACGATAGTGTTTGTTCTTTTAGTACTGGAAGCAGTCTTTGCTGGGTTGGGGACATCATCTGGAAGGAAACTCCTGTGGACCAGAAGAGAAATGATCCAAGGGTTGGATATCCCTCTGCTTTAAAGCTTTACATGATTGAAACCAGTTTATCTAAAGCAGCGGTACTTAACCTGGGGCCTGTGGACCCTGAGAGGCTGCAAAGTCTTCACAGGGGGTCTACAAAGCTTTGAAACCTGCTCAGCCTATCTGCTGTCCATAACAGAGCATTAAGCTGACAGGAACCAAGGTGCAGGCAGGCTGGTCCTGTGTGTTGTCTGTCATGTGGCTGCTCTACTATGGAGAAGAAGTGGGCTAGCAGCTGAGCGACTGTGGGAGCTGACAGGCAGCCAGCTTGGAGGAGAGTGAGAGGAGAGAGGGAGGTAGTTTAGGTGATATCAGTGCTGTGGAGAGCTGCCTGACCCTTTGCTTGCTAGTACACTTGCTCTTTCTCCTGCCCCTCCTCCCGGCTCTTCGTCTTTCTGTTTCTTCCTGGCCTACTCATCACCAGCCCCTTTTTGTGCCCCCCTCACTGCAAACTCAAATGCAGATCTCTCTCCTTGCATGTGATCTCCATTCTGGGTCCTTCCCAGGTGGCACTGAAGTTCGTGTGAGTTGGATTAGTAGGTGACCTCTTTGTGTCACCACTGCTCACCAATGGACATGCCAGAGCAGCCTCAGTGTTGTGTAAGAACCATCCAGTCCATGTGAACTGTAGCTTTGAATTGTCACCCAGAAAGGACTCTGGGATTGGCATCACAGGTACAGGGGGAGAGATCCAAGCCTGAGCTTGCAATGGGAGGGAGTGCAGAAAAAGGTGCAATGATAATTCACCTTTCTTTTGTTCCGGTCTGTCTTTCCTCCACCCCTCTCACCCGAATCTGCTCTGCAAAGCAGGTTGGCGACACAGTCCTGGCCTGAGGGACAAAGTAGGCCAGGGAGAATTTGATTGCGGCCATTTGCCTTTGCAGCAGTCATGGATGCCCCCCACCACATTGGGGCTGGACAAAAGCCAAGGAGGGAGGGAGAAAGAAAGAAAGAACAGGGGGTTTCTGCCAGAGATCTGGAAATGTATTGTTTTTTTTTTATTAAAAAGGAATCTACTGCTCTAAAGAATTGCATTCAGGCACACATCTGCCTGCAGCTTAGAAAGTTACTTTTAAAAAGTGATGTGTTTTGCTGCTTATCACAGTATTTAAAATGTAACCAGTTGCTGTTACTCATTATCATGATGAAAGATACAAGTTGTTCCAGTAGTCATAACAGTGTCTGCTACTTTTCCATTACTCTGTTACTTTTTTGAAACAGTCTTGTCAAAATGCCTCTAAAAATACCTCCAAACAACTTTTGATAATAATGAGAAACTTGTTAACTTGGCAGAACAATGAAATAACTTTGCTCTTACAAGTAACCTTGTTACATCCTTGTTACTCCCAAAAGAACTACTTATTGTATCAGTGTTACTTGTAACTCACTATTTCCAAGATCTGCTCTTGTTTCTATGCTCCTCTTGAAGTGCCCTGCTTGTGCTTGCTGCTTTGATCAACTAGATGGGTGAGCACAAAGGACAAGGCTTTCTTGGTATTCACTCCCCAGTTGTAGAACTCTTTTTTGTTATTGTTGCTTTTTGCCTTACACATTCAATGAAGACCTTTAAGAAAGGTTTTAATTGTATTTAATCAAACCTGGGTTCATGGAGTATGTAGCTAATATGGGAATTCTGTCCTTAACAGCCTCAAACTTTGTGTCACTTTCTCAATCTTTATAGTGCTTTAGTGAATTTATAGGTTCTTGTCACCAACATTTTTGTTGTTTCTAAGCATCTTGGTGGGGTTATATATCAGAGAAATGAAATATAAACAATTTAACCTCAGAAGTCATCCAGATTAAAGCACACAATGCCCATATGAATGGCACCATATCATGTTCTGTTCTAGAGTGTCTCCCAGCTCCCCTGAGCAACGTTTCAGGGTGTTACCAAAGGGTATGGAGCAGACTCTCAAAAGTTACCATTTGGAAATCTAGCACCAGCAAAACCTCTTTCACTGCCAGTCAAGGTTTAGCTCTTGAATACAGATGTTTCTATATTTTCTTTGCTGCTTATTAGTTTACTAACAGAAAGAGCATCACCTAGTGACACATTTCTGTAATTGCTTTTAATGTTCCAGCAAAATGATTTAAACGTTCTTTGTTTAGTTTGGACTGTGTTCTTGGCCATTAATGCCTGCAAAAAAATAAGAACTTTGTCATCTTAGAAATTGTTATTGTGTACCATCAAGTCATTTCTGATTTATGGCAACCTAAGGCAAACCTATCCAAGGGATTTTCTTGGCAATACTAATTTATTTAGACAGAATTAGCCTTTGCTTTCCTTTGAAACTAAGTATGACTTGTCCATGACTGAGTAGGGATTTGAACCTTAAGCCATTTCCGCACTACAGTCTTATAGCACAATTATTCCACTTTCAACATCCCATGGAATTCTGGGGTTTGCAGTTTAGGGAGGGGCCAGGTGGCTGTAAGACTGTATAAGACTGTATAAGGCCAGGTGGCCCCTCCCTAAACTGCAAACCCCAGGATTCCATAGGATGTTGGAAGTGGAATAATCACACTATAAGACTGTAGTGTGGAAATGGCCTTAGTCTCCAGAGTTGTAGTCCAGTGCTCAAACCACTACATCACACTGGCTGTCCAGCTTAAAGTTAATCAGAAATTCAAATGACCATTTCTGTTTGAGTTCTTCTAATACTGAAACAGCACAAATGTAGGCTTGTTAATTATGCTTTTTATCCTGAGATCTAGAATATATGCCAGAAATTATCCAGATTAATAAGCTTTCACGTTTCATTTGCCCAAGCCTGGGTAGATGCATTTCATTGAACTTTGATGCTGTACCATCTCTATTTATTAGGTATTTATATCTCACTCTTTGAAGCAGGATCTAGACATCAAAATGAATCAGTTTGAAACTAGCAGATGTACACCTGAAGCCTGATTAGTCCCACCTAAAATGACCCCAATTAGTTAATGGTGAAATGATTAGTCAGTGGCTGTGTAAATCCCATTGATTCAGTGGATCGACTCTACTTGGGAGTACCAGTAGTATTCAGGCCAGCATGAAGCCATTCATTAAACAGAAATCTCTCATACCTGGGAAAATGAGGTACCTTGAAAGTTGTGTCAAGCAAATTATCCAGTGGGTGGTTACTCCACAGAGTAAAGGTTTTCCCCCACCTCACCAACTGGAACCTCAGATGGTGAGTGGAAGAGAAAGTCTTTAATGTTTCTCAACAGTAAGCCACATTGTGGGAAACATTTTCACTCTGAGGGCAATTTGCAGAATTTTACCTGTCAGCAGTAGTCCAGGCCAAAGCTACATGCTCATCCACGTTCCAATTCTTTTTCATAATTTGCACACCTAATTTTAGGGAAAGTATGTACCACCAATACCCTGTAGTATGTCTGATCAACCTCATGGCAATTGTGAATTAGAATGCCTTTGCCCAGCTTTGACTAATGTACCAGCTCTGGTTGAATATTGACAGGATGCTGAAACTGACTCATACTCTGGTGGCCTCTCATTTGGAATATTGCAATGTACTTTATGCAGAGCTGCCTTTGAAAGCAATCCAGAAAGTACAGTTGCTACAAATCTGCCTGCCAGGGTGCTTCTAAGGATAGCAGCTGGAGTACACAGCACCAGTTCTGAAAGAGATGCATTGGTTCCTTGTTCCTGGATCAAGCATTAAATGACTTGGGACCCAGATTCTGAAGGAATGCCCTTTCTGACACAACAAAGAAGCCACTGTGTGTATGGGGAAGAAAGGTTTCTCTTCAGTTGCTTCTATGTGTTCTAAGGGGAGACAGTCCCTCCCAAGTCCCAGTTATGGGTGAGGATGATGGTGGCTATGTAACCCCTGGGCTGTTGCTTCCCTGTTCCTAGGTTTACAGGTAATCACTGGAAGTTGGTGTCAGATGCCAATGAGATTTACCCACTGTTCGATTGCAGCTCACTGCTGTGTCTTAAACTAATTAGCATTTCTGAACCATCTTCAAAGGCAGCCTCCTGCATGCAAGCAGCCTGACAGAGTTTAGGGAAACATGGAGAACAGAGGGTAGGCTGTCTTTGTGCAACACAGATCACAGCTGGCACACCAGCCTAAGCCAGTGAATAGTACTCACATCCCTGGTCACAAAGCTGTGTGTGTGTTTTTTTTTAGTGCTTTTACACTGAGAACCTGGGGAATCCAAATCAATCCAGAAGAGTTTTGGCTAGGGATGCAAAGTATTTTCATAAATTTTCTTGCCCTTGATGAGAAATGGCATCTTAACAGATAAGGCACCCTGCTGAGGTTGGCCACTGTGAGATTTTTTTTAGTATTTGTGGATTTCCCCCCCTTACTATTCATTTACACTAAAAACTCTGGGCCTTGTGCAAAAAAATTGTTTTGTGCAAAAGACCAAGTTTTTTTTCACATAAGACTGGCTTTTAGGCAAACCACATTGTTTTATGTGTGGAAATGTTAAATTTTTTTGTGCCAAAGCCTTTTTCATAACAAAAGTCCTGAAGTGCACAAAAAAAATCATTGAAAAATGCACCAAAAGTGATTGTAATTTCAGTAGGGAGAAAACTTTTGAAATTATTCATTCTCTAGTTCATTTCAGTGGAAATTATTCGTTCTTGTGTGAGATAACAAAATGTAAAAAACTGACATTCCTTGTTTCAACAGTCTGCCTGACAGATGGAGTTCCCACCACCAGCAGCAGTATCCTCCATACATTAACCCTCTTTTAGCCTGTTAGTGAGCCCAGGAACTGATTCAGCACTTCCAGTGTCTCATCTGACTCATATGCAAAATCGGAATAGGGCCAGGCAGTGTCAGCATAATTGATGATAACTTCTTCAGGATGGTTATGCTCAGCATTTTCATATAGATGAATAGTGTGGGCTACAAAATGAAACTCAGTGAACGAACAATCTGAAACCAAGATCACATTCTGGAATGAGCTTTGCAAGAACTACTGTTACACAGTGTCCTCAATCCAAATCTGGGCAGTGTATCTTGAAGACATCATTCCTTCTTAAATTTAAAGCCGCCATGATGAGAACTTTTAAAGGTAATAGAGGAGAATTATTACCTTTATACTTTACCATCTTCCCAGCATAGGATATCCATTAGGGAGCTTCTGTCCAAACCTTGGTCTCAATCTTAATTGAAATAGATCCAGAGAGATATTCAGTTTCATCCCAGAGTGGCTGGAATTGCATGGAAACCAGCCACTTGATCACTCTGCCCGGGAAAGAAAAGTGGATGACAAGCCAATAATTCAAACCTTGTGAGTCCAAGATGGATTTCACAGCCACCTTGTTTAATGCAGTGGTTGGGCTGTGAAAAAATGCCTTGAAGCCAAGTATTGCTTGTAGGACTCAAGCTGCCTGTTTCTGAAAAATTCCAAAGTTTGAAACAGTGGAAATAGTACATGTATGTGCAATCATTTTCATGAATGCAGAGCAAATGAAGGTGCAACTTTGAGTGTTATAAAAGATGTAGTCATTTCCAACATTCCCCCATCCTGCCTGTACTTGTAATGAACTCAGGCTCCCATTTTACAGTTTGATTGTCTGGTCAAATTAAAAGTGGACATTTGGGCCCTGAGTCAAACTATCAAACTTTGCTATTGTCAAAGGAAGTGGGAGACCTCAGATATTGACTACAGAATATGTTGGCTGTCTTCCTGCCTGGCCTCTCTGTGTCAGTATAGGTACCAACAAACAGAATATTTGTCACCCTTGCTTGAAAATGTTGATTATGAAATTGAGCAGCTTGGACCTTGACTGTAATATGCACTCATCTTTTACTCAGGACAGTGATGTACATCTGACAAACATCCTTTTGGTGAGCAGTAATGTTGCTGGAAAAAATTATCAGCAATGTGGCCTATTGCGCCTAAAGGTGAGAGGAAATCCTGACATGGCTGGAAAAATACGTCACAGTACTGGCAATCTCTGGGAATTAAAAGGCAGCTCTTGCTGCAATGACGGTGACTAAACCCATGAGTTCAGCTGGCAAAACATAGCAAGCAGATGGCATATCCAAATGGACAAAACAGGAATTGAGAGTGCGGGGATAATGATTTAGTCAGTTCTTCCTATAATGTGACATTTCTTTATTCTTTTAACTATACCTGGCATACAGTTAGAGTCAAATAACTATAAAGGGTTATTTGTTTAGAAATGTTGCTACTATCCTCTTGCTGCCTGAGTCACAGCAACCACTATCATTCTACCCCCGACACACCCACATCTACCCAAGTCAAGTTGCATAATACCAAAAGCCAGCCAAGTTATTTTAACACATGAGGCAGTAGATTTCAGGAGCAACTCTCCCTGTCTCTGGCAGTAAAATTACAATAACGACAAATTAAATAACTTGCCATCTGCTGCTGTTTAGTGACATTGTACATTTCCCACTTGAGGCAGCTGCCTCACTTTGCCTTGTGGTAGTGTTGGCCCTGACTGCAGCTTGCAGTATAGAATCATGTATCATTAATTATTTGAAATTTTGAATTGTTGGGTGCAAGCAATATATGAATACAAAGATTAATTAACTGAATTTGTATAGGAATTATTCAAAGGCTCAATCAGCTTTGTTGATAGCCAGTTAAAATGCAAAGCTGTGAAAATAACTATATGCAGCTTGTTTTAATTGTGTTATTGGGCTTCTCCTTCAGCTCCATGATTCACATTTGTCCAGGTACTTTGGAGAGATGCTTATGGAAATGGCTTGAAAGTATAGAGCCTGTGTTTGCTTTCTGAGTGAGTATTTGAATATCTGTGGGGACATCCATAAAAACCTGATGTCTTTAAACATCTTTTAAAAACATGTATTAAATTACACATACGAAAATTATATATGGATATATATATATAAACAAATTGATGTATTCAGTATCAGAGTACTACTGGGCAACTAACTCTGCACAATATTGAAATAGTAAATTAATCTGTAGTTTTAAAAAATTCTAATATATTGCGTACTAAGTGGCAGTATCTGTGCAGCTGTAAATGCTCAACTGTTTCTCTAAGGTGGTCCTTGTGCGGTTTGGATAAATTTTAATTATTTCAACATAACTCATATGGTGTTATGATCATTGTCATAAAGTCATAAGAACTCTATAGGGGGTCACATGTTCAGAAAGCTTGCCAAATAGAGCTGCCTTCCAAGTGCCCCTTTGCCAAATATATGAACGGAACCAGCCTTACATAGCCTGTCATTCTGCTGTTGTGTTGCCAGTTGAGCAACCTGGTGAAACAAAGCAATATTTGCAGACACTCTTGTTTAAAACAGCCACCCTGCAAGAAGTCATTCATAACAGAGGACTTTTCCTGGTCCATCAGGAACATGACCATTTTATCACTCAAGGATTTTGAGTAACATGAGCATTATGCAAATATGTAGATATATTAAAAATGTGTGTGTGTGAGAGAGAAAAAAAGAAAACATAGGTTATAATGCTCCATAAAACCTGCTTCATTTGCAGTTTTATATAATGATGGTCTGCATTCTTTATCTTCCCTCTTTACATTGTTTCCATTTTCTTAAACAGGTTGTGAACAGCAGCAGCACATGCATGGTCTATAAATGTTGAGCATGGCAGAGAGCTGAGATATTGAAGATAATTTACACTTAGCTCTCTTTTTGTTGCCGTGTTCCGTTTCCTTGGTAACTTTGCCTGCCCCTTTTCTTGGAATGCCAAAACTGTATTTCCAAATGCTCAATAGAAATTTTAAGTTACTGCAATACAAGAAACTTGAGGATGAAGGAAGATTTCACTGGGGAGCAAAATTCTTTTTTGGAGGACGCTGCCTTCTCTCCCCTTCACTTGAAGCTACACTCCCGGAGCAATGTTTTGCAGTGGTATACTCATGCTGGGTAGCATAAGACCTAGCTATTTTGGTGGATGCTTACTCTGATGTGTTACGAAATAGCTTTTCCAAAATGTTGTATGTAGCTGCTTTTCCAAAATGTTGTATGTAGTAGAGGATGAGAAGGGTATGTCAATGTATGTGTATGTATATTAAGATCAGTGTGTGTGCACAAACATGTATAAACTTTGATAGTTCCAATCAGTGTTTTCAGGGAGGGGATTTTGTATTTAGAGTATCTCCTTAACTAAGCTCTCCAGTTCAGTATTATTATCCAGTGATGTACTTAAGTCTTTCACTCCAAGTCTCAAGTTGATACTCAAGTCCTTGCAAGATACTTTCAAGTCTAGTCTCCAGTCAAATCTCTAGTCTGGGAGCCAACTTTATACCTCAACCTGTATTCCAGAGTTTCTGGACATAGTTGAATAAAATCATTTTTAACAACTTAAGTAGAGTTGGCCCTCCACTTTTTTGATTTTGCCATCTGCAGCTTCAGAAGTGGGAAACAGGGTCCTTCTTACTTCCCATTTGCAAAGTAAGAAGTGGGGAATAGGATCCTTCTTATTCCCCATTACTGAAGCTTCAAGGGCTTCTAAAGAACGAAGAATCCTTCCTCTTCAAGCCTAACCCATTTTCTGTTCCCCTCTGAGATATGTGCCCTGCACTCTGGGCACAAGTCTTGCCTTCTGCTCTTAGGAAGTTTCAGAAAGCTCTTCCTACATGTAGAGGGGACAGGCTGCTAGGCAGAACTCAACCTCATCTCAAGTCCATTGCCTAACCCATTTGCGGTTCCCTCTGAGAAATGCGTCCATACTTTGGGTTGAGACAGATCGTCATGTGACCAGTAAGTTGTATGGTTTCTGGATGAATGTGTTATGTTACTGCAGCAAGCCAGCCACTGAAAATATGCAAGTCTCAAGCCAAGTTGAGTCAGTGTGTGTAATTTTTGCCAAGTCAAGTCCAAGTAGAGACACTGAAGTGACTTAAGTCTGACTTGAGTCCGAGTTAATTGACTCAAGTCTGCATCACTGTTATTATTAAATGAGAAATGGTGACAGAGTAATATCTGTGTAGAGAAAGAAGAACAGGAAGTAGTCAGGGGTGAAAGGTGAGGCTCAAGCTATAGACTGGTTAAAGCTGTAGCACTATATCCAGTGGTGGCTTCCATGCCAGTGGAACAGTTGATCTATTTTGACTTTTAATCTGAAGTTTAAAGCAGCTATTCCAAATCGCTGAAACCAATCCCAAAAATATTTTTAAAGCTTGGATTAAAACCTGGAACTGATACATTACACACAAACACCAGCATGGAAGTCACCAGACACTGCTGACTAAATCCTAGAAAGTTTCTCTTCACCCTCCGACCTCATATGCCCATTCTTAGTTTTCAGACTATATGCATGTGGGTGATGCTTTTCATGCCAGGCAAGTCTGTTCTTATACTGGGTTAAAAAAAAAATCTGAATTCACTGCTTCAATAATATAGAAAGCTATATAAACCAGACCTACTGTTTTGATTCATTTCTAGCTGAACTAAGCCAAATAAATGGCATGGATAAATGCAGATAGTAGCCTTTCAGAAATGTGCCCTTGGAGGCATTTTTGTTGCCCTTAGTGTGCCATGCAGGATGCTGCCTTTCTTTTTTTATAGCAGTCAAAAGATAAAGGCACTCATTGTCCCTTTGTTCCAAGGAGAATAACTCATTAATTTGAATGAGTGCTCTGTGCAACCTAAGGGGAGAAAAATGCCCATGTCTGGATTTTCTAAGCAGAAGGCAGAGCTTGCAAAAAGCCCTTTATTTAGATTCCATAAAAATGAAAGTTTAGGTTTCGGTCTTTCTTTTATTTTCTCTTTTCTTTTAAAAGAGTGGTTTACTTTTTAGACTCCACAGAAGTGAAGTGTACATTTTGTACATCATCTTATTTAAAGTACCCCATCTATTTGCACAATGGGGCAAGAGTTCAGAGACATCCTTGTAATGCAAATAAGTAGTGATTGCTCTTTGGTATTTCATCGGGTTTGCTTAATCAAATTTACCAGTCTCCTCTAGTTAATCCTGTTAAGTACAGTACTCCGAATAGAGTTCCTGGATTGCAGAATCTCTCAGTCATGTAGTATTTATTATTAATAATAAATCTTTCAGAAAAGAAAAGAATTGAGTAGGGAACAGCAGCTCATTCGTTAGATAATGCTGCAGTGAATGCCCACCTATGAAACCCATAAAGCATTATTATATAATATTTGATTTATTTAACCTCTTACCCATAGCTGGATGTGGCTCACAACAGACTCAAATATTCTCATTCTTGTCTCTTTAGCAAACTTCTTTTAGAAAATTCAAATTTCTGTAACAACCATCTCTCCCTGAACACTTTCCGAAAAACAGCACTCTCTGAGCAGTATTTGATGGATATGTGTTCCCGCATGACACAGGATTGGACTAGATAGGCCTTCAAGTCACTTCTGTGATTCTACCTTTGAAAATTACTGCCTGTTTGAATCAGGGACAAATTCTTCAAGCAGAGCTTATAAAGTTTACTGGGCAAGGGATGGGGTGGGGAATAAAACTCCCAAAATGGCCACTTCATGCTGGTTGGGGGATTTGGGGAGCTGTAATCCAAAAAGTAACATTTCCAAGTTGTGAACAAAATGAAGTTTTATGTCAGGCTGTTTACAGCAGGAATAAGAAACTTCTGGCCCAAGGCTGGAAGACATCCAGGCCCCATATTATTTCCAGGTGGATAGCTTAGTGCTAACATAAAACCATACTTTGAAATGTGTGTTGAAGGAATCTCTGAATCAATGCAGCTGTTAGAGATGGAGAGATACCATTTCTGGTATCTACAGACCAAGAAATTAGAACAAAGTTTGAAGGAATAGAAATTTGGGCATCAGTGGTCTAGGGAACCACTCTAAATTGCCAGACTGGATCCCTATTCCTCTGACCCCACCCCGACCCTGCAGACCATGTAACCATGCCACAATCCCTACCAGCCGAATAACATACGAGTGTGTGGCCAAATCCCCTTATATCTACTGATTCCACAGCCAGAACATCACCTGGAGCTGCCAGTCATCTCTTTGGTTAGGGGCCCAGCTTTGTTTCCCCCTTCCCCAATATTGAGAAGGGGTGGGACTGAAGCAGGGTCACTCAGCTGTACCTTTGAGAGGATAGCTTTGTGTCCCAACCTCAGAGTTCAGCAGACTGTTGAAGTGCCAGCTCACCATGCCTCACTCCCCACTGTTCCCTCTTTCCTTGTATAGAAACAAAACAAAACAGAGGTGAAACCAAGATAGTTCTTAGCTGTGGAAGTTCCCCAGCATAATCTCAGCTTCATTCAGCCCCACCAATCTGTCCGAGGAGGGAAAGGTGAGCAAAGATCAAAGCCTGTCTCAAACAGATGGCGCTATGGGAGACAATTTTGTGAAGTTCTAAATGCCGGAAGCATTTAGCTTCCTCAACCAGCAAAGCTAGTCCTGGCCACTTAGGCTCCCATCTTCACCCTGCCTTTGTCCAGAGGGCATGGGATTCAGAAAGGAATGACCAGGGAAGTTCCACTGTCCAAGAAAAAGACAACAGAGAATATCAGATTCCCCCCATCCCCACCAGCCGATTGCACATTCTGTATACTATTACATACTATTTCATTCCCTCAAGTAGAAAAGAAAGCAATCCACTAACGAATAGAATGAAAGCTTTTGGAAGGAAGGCATGTATAACAATTTGAATGGGATGTAGCTCCCTCACACAGATGAGACTTTTGTATTTAACTAACATTCACGTGTTTGCATAACAGCATTTCACTTTTGGACGCTAGATGTCACTGAAGCAAAGGCAGGCAAGATTGTTCCAAAGATGATGCTTAGCTGTCCAAACTGACTAATGCTATAGTTTTTCTTCAGGGGTTTATGTCTGATGAGCCAAAATGGCCTGAAGCGTGTGGCTTCCTTGGTCCCTATACAGTGATCAAAGCAACACTATCAGCTTGAGAAAATGTGTGTGGATGGTGTTAATGTATGGAAGGCACACAGACTTTTTATACCCATGCACAACTCATTAAGACTGGTACAATGCATTTCTTGTGTATGAATGACTGGTGGTTACTTTGACAGACTGTAATGGATTTAATTTATTTGCCCATAACTGCCTTCTCTTTCATTTTGGAATGGAACAGAACCTAAATGTTCTGGCCATATCTGCATATTAGATATCACTAGCTATTCTGCTGGGAGGGAGTAAAGGATCACCAGCTGTGTTGTCAGAGGGCAGCTTTCATACGAAGCTGTCACTGCCAGCTGAGTATAGCACAAGACAAAAGGCACTAAGCACAGAGTTGGCATTCCAGGACCAGAAAACAAGAAGACTGACTGCATTTGGCTTCTCGTTAGGTACAGTGTTGGTAGAGAGTGAAGAATTGCCAATATAGTGGTGAAGAGAGAGACCCCTCTGTTGGACGATTTCATCTGTCCATTTTAATAGGCTAGATACTTTGCCTGCCCCGGGTAGCTGGAAAAGAAAAGGCAGAGGAGGAGTCTTTCATACTAAACAGTTATAATACTATGATTTCCACTTTAAGTGCCATGGTTCCATCCTATGGAATTCTGGGATTTGTGTTTTCATCAAGTATTTAGAATTCTCAGTGAGAGACTTCTAGTTACTCACCAAACTCCAGGATTTCATTGGATGCAGCCATGACAGTTAAAGTGGAATTTTTAGTGCTATAACTGTGTAAATGAAAGGGCCCATAGATGCAGCTGCCAGTAGCTTCCAAAGATGAATATACCTCTTTAGTCAAGTTCAGTCCACAAACTGGATAAACATACATAAAATAAAAAATTATAGATTACAATGGATGAAAATGTGTTAAGATTTTCAGAGCATTAAAACAATCCAGAACATATGGAGAACATTTGGGTTCTTAATTGCACAGTGTCAAAAAATTGTCAGTATAAAATTATTTATGACAGAGAAACGTACTTACAACACTTTAATGCAAATGCATTAAACGTACTTACAACACTTTAATGCAAATGCAGAGAAACTCATTCAACCCAAGTGCAAAAAATCAGTTAAATTCTTGGGGAAGGGGGAGGGCACAGTCCTTGCCTTTGACAGGATCAAAGTCTAAAAGGACCATATATACCCGTATATTTAGTTTAAGTCTCCTACTTCCAACATCTCATGCTTAGCAGAAGCATTTCAACCTTTAAGACTGAGGAAGAACATGCAAAAGCCTGAGAACACAATGATGCCTTAATAGTGAAAAGAGGAAGATCATGAAATTACAACAGCACAAGCTAGTCTCCCAAAAGGTCTGGATACAGCATCAGTGCCTTTTTGGTTCCCTGCCCCTGCTTTCATGGGATAAGAAAGTGAATGAAATCTTGGCTGGGTTCTTGAGTGAGAATCAGGAGAGTTTTTGAAGAAAGGTTGTTCCATAATTTGCCCCAATTAGTCTTCTGTCATCCCAATTTTTCAGCTGCTTTTAAAGGTCCCGGTTTCTCTCTCCACCTCCTTCTTCCTTCCACCTTTCTCCTTTGCCCCTAAGCTTACCTCAATAACTGCAAACTAACGGCAAAAGTAATTAGCACTCAGTTAACTCAGTAGTGGGAGAGGACATGAGGGGTGGAATCTTGCCTGTTCCAGTAAGTTCAGGCAAAAGCAAACTTCTGTGGTTGCTTCTAACTTGTGTGTTCTTCCTCATTAACAACTTTTACCATTTTGACTGCACTCTGATGTTGCTTGGTCACACATCTCTTGTTTTTCATCTGTGAAATGTTGGAAGGTATGTTGTCCAGCTAGGTGAAAATTTACTTCCATACAGACCACATCAATTCAAAAAGTATACAACTATTCTGTCTTCCGTCCTTAAGAAAGTTGTTGTAGGAAGAGACAGGCAAAGTCATGGGAAAACCCAGAAAAGTTGAAAATCTCATTATCTGGAAGCCTTGCCCCTAATTCTATGGGTGAAGTTGGGTGCCTGTACAACAAGCACATTGTCAGGAAACTTCCAGAGAAAGCAAAGTGAAACTCAAGAGGTCCCAGTGTTGCTCTGACATGTACTAGTTAAGTCCTGTGCCTACATTAGTATTATCTTCCTGAGTGTGATCTCCAAGGGAACACTTCATAGTTTATTGGCAGGGTTATTAATTTTGAGCTAACTGCACTATATTTGATGACACTTTCAGGTAACTGCCCTTTTATTGGTTGACTTTCATTTAACTACATTACACTTTAATGTGTGTACTTAAATGCGACTATATTTTAGCATCTGTTTCAGTCAGCTGGTGGAAGATATGGGTTTGGTATTATTATGTGCCTTGTCAATAAGAATACAGTCATCCCTCCACATTCATGGGGGTTAGGGACGTATGACCCCCATGAAAGTGGAAAAACCACAAATATCCATAGGCCACTGTGGAGGGCCCAGTTTTGTCTTCAAGGTGACAAGGTTCCTTTGCAAGGCAGAAATAGGTGGCTGATGCGTCTTGCTGCTGCCTTTCCTGCTGCTCTGTGTCATTTTTAATAGTGCCTTACAGGTCTCATCTCGCATTCATCTGGCATAAGGCAGCAGTGGAGGCAGCAGCAAATAATCTGTAATAATAATCAGCTCTGTGAATGTGAAATTTGCAGAGTTGGAAGGCTGACTGTAACCTTCTTGAGGACTGGACGAGGGGAAAGTGCTTAGCAGTAGGGTTACAGAAAATGTAAGTACCTGTAACCTGCTTCTCTTTTCAGTGGGAGCAGAACAAGAAGGCATCTTAAACGTAACTCGATGAGTGGAGTTTCAGGAGAGAGCTAGCATGATGTAGTAGTTTGAGTGTTAGACTGGATACCAGAGTTCAAATCCCCATTCAGCCATGGAAACCCATTGTCACTCTCAGTCCCAAAGGAAAGGAAAGGAAAGGCAAACCTCCTTTGAACAAATCTTGCCACAAAATCCCCATAAACTGTGATAGATTTGCCTTAGAATCAACATTAGTAGGAAATGGCTTGAAGGCACACAAGAATTATGTGGGTGAGGTGGGAGGAAATGGCATGAATAACATTCTCTAAAATGCCCTAGAAAAGTATTTTTAGAGTATTTTAGAGGCATTTTGAGCTGAAATTTTCAAATCATATGCCACTCTTATTAACACTAATGGTTTTGTGGGGTTGTTTTATGTATAAATTAAGGTAGCAAGCAATATCATGAACTACTAATATTTCTCTTTGTAATGTTAATGGTAATGATATACTGGATGGGCTGGGCATGACAAATTGGTAAGCTTCAAAACTCTTGTAAGGGGGTATGCTAATTGCAATATTTATGTCAGAGAGAGGTCAAGTGTTTGCAGAGTTCTTAATAATAGAATCCTCTGCATAGGTACTCCAAAATCTAATTGACAGTCAATGGGACTTACTTCCAGCCTGTTATCCTACACACACTACTTATTTCCAGGTCATTGAACTACCTGGTTCATCTTTTGAATATACAAGGTTTATATTTTTTATCACATTAAATGCTATTAAACATCTAATGTTATTTTTCTTTTTGAAAAGTCCCATTGCAAGCTCTTCAGATGGCCTAAGAGAATTGATAATGGGAATTTCTTTAAAAACTAGCAGTACAGTGGAGACAAAGCAGTTTTATTCCATTTTCAAAGGAAAATGCTTCTGTGTTGTCCATCCCCCTTCTCTTTTGTTTGCTGGTTTAAAAAAATGGTTGTTTTCATTTCTGTGTGTATATTATGCCTGTGAGGCAAAGACTCATCCCTAATTTCTCACAATGTTCCATGAACGTTGTTGCTGTTGTTGTGTGCCTTCAAGTTGTTTCTGATTTATGACAACCCTCAGGCAACCCTATCACAAAGTTTTTGGGGGCTGAGTGTGTGTGATCCACCCTGAGCATGTGTGATCCACTCAATGGATTTCCATGGCTGAATAGGGAATCAAATTCTGTTCTCCAGGGTAGTAGTTCAATGCTCAGACCACTATGCTATGCTGCCTCATTCCATGAATACCCATTCCAATCACCAAATGAGGTCTTTTAGAGGTATGCTAATCAGTAGAATTTGAAACCTAACCAGCTGCAGTGGCTGGGAGACATGAAAAGGCAGTACATGATCCTACTGACTTCCATTGTTCAACAAACGTTGATGATGTTAGTACACCAGAGAAAGTCTATATGGAGCAATTAATTAGGACTGGGAAGACGTAAGCAAGACTACATAGTCGTGAAAATTACTGGTGACACTTAGGTTGGTCTCATGGCCTTTTATTTTTCTTTTCTTTTTAAACAGATGACAGGCATCTGTTTCAAAGGTTGTCAGAGGACTGACCACAACGAGGGAGATTAGGTGCCTTGAAGTTGCCAATATGTAGTTGGCATTTGGACTGCAGACTCAGCAGGCACACAGGTTACTTGGTCACAAACTTTCCTGCTGCTGGTGAATTCCAATCCTGTTTTTTATCTTTCTGTGTGTGTGTGTGTGTGTGTGTGTGTGTGTGTGCGCGTGTGTTCTAATTGTATATCTATGCATATGAATTAGAAAAGTCAATTTTATGCAAATTGGTTCTCTCTTTTGTCCACCTTTTAGGTGATATGCAAGTGGCCAATCAAATAATACTGGGCCAGTCACCCTTTGTGAGTCTAAGGCCCTTTTCGCACGGCATTTTCCATGTGAAAGAGGGCCTGGAGCATTGTGTGATTGTGAGGAGCGATCCGCACGACACACTCACAATCGCGCAATGCTCCAAGGGCTGGCAGGCACCGATTGTGCACCTTTTCATTTTCGGCTAGAAGCCAAAAATGGTGCACGATTGTGCATTGCTCCTGGACCCCACGCACACTTACCTGGCATGTGGAGCCTCTGGAGCTGTGCCAGTCGCGCTTCCTGCCCCAGTGCAGCCTGGGAAACTCCCAGGCTGTGCTGCAGAAGGAAGAGACGGGGCTCTCACGTCAGCAGGCAGCTCGTGTGGAGCCGAAGGACCCTGGACGCGAGAGCCTCTTGCCGGAGGCTGCTCGCACGATCCCCACACCCCAGCGCCAGAAGATGGTAAGGTATGGACTCTACCTCACAGAGTTGCTATGAAAACTAAACAAAGGGGAGAGAAAAGCTTGTATGACATCTCGAACCCCTTGTGGAAAGGAGGGATATAAACATATAGGCTAAGATCCAGCATGGGAGATGTAGCTATGATGACATAGCTACAATCTGTCTCCCAATCCAACCCTCCCCCAACCTGCTTTATAAACCAGACAGCTGTATCATTCAAAAGGTTCTAAGGCACTGGCAAGCAGGACATCAAAGGATGACCTATATAGCCCTCTCCCACCAGCAAGCCATAGTGCAAAAGCAGTTGTGACAAGACCCCGTTGGGGTCCCTGCTGCTGTTCTTTATACCACTGCTCTCTGGTACAAGAGGGCTGGATGCATAATGCTTCAGTGCCCCACACACTAGCACCTCAGAACTCCTTGGTTGGTGTGGTTGACTGGCTTTTTAAGATGGGTTTGGGAACGGGTTTGCATATGTGGCAATGGGGCCACTATTGTAAATGTGAATAGCTAACATTATGAGTATGTAACTCCAGCTTACAACATTATCAACATTGAACAGGCTGCCAGCCATAGTTGTTTTAAAGTAATAAAAATATATGTGAAAGGAGATGGGAACCACATAATACCTACAGCTAATAGTGTCTTCACGTCCAGCTCTCCCCTCTTTCCTGGCAGGATATTCATGTACACTTCCTGATACCAATATTCAATCCATGTTTTCATTCCCGTTGGTGTATCTATCAGATCTGAAATACCCCTACTAAAGAAGACTGAGACAAAAATCTATGAAGCACAAGTGTGTGGGCAGGCCAATTACATTCCAGAAGCACTATGTTTGGTTGGCAGAGTATGTAACCATAGTGATTGCAGAGCTGTATTTCTATAAGGATAAAGGTAAACAGAAAGTGGTCTCATACTGCCTTTCCCATACTGTTCTATTGACAGAACAGCACTTCTCCAGCTGAACGAATGAATTTGTTTCTTCCTTCACGAAACAGTATGGCTAGATTAGGCAAAGGGTATTGGACATAAAGTTGGTAAATCAAATACAAATGTCCTTTTTTAGGGGTTCGTTATCTCATAGTTCATGAGAAGAAGAAGAATCAAGCAATCACTGTACAAAAGGATAGGATGCAATTCAAGGAAAGGTGAAGTGGAATAGGTGAACCACAATAAAAAGTGGTTCTGGCAACCAGACATTAATGTCTGGTCAATTTATAGATAGGCTGCACTGACCACACCTTAGGTGGTACCAGCATAAGAACCACTGCTAAAGGCTTACAGCTTGCCTCTTATAAGAGATCCATAGCCAAAATCATAGGACAGTGGCTAGCAGCTCAGGACCATTTTCAGTCAATTTTTCACAAACAGAGATGCATTCAAATATAACATAAATCTTTGTAATTCTAGAATATGTATGTCATAGAACTACGGAACTGAAAGAGCCTGAAGGGTGATTTAGCCTAACTTCCTGCCAGTCCAAAATCCATAGGAAAAAACAGGCCTCATAGCTAAAGTGTACCATCATACCCTGCAGCACGCCACAGATGAAAAGTGGGACATATGTGGCTGAACAACAGCAGAGTTTGGTCAACCAGGGGTGGCTAGACAACAACAGGGCAAAAGTTATTAATGAGGAAGAACATGTGAAATTAGAAACCATGTGATTCAGGTACTATGTTTAGGAAAAGTCTGTTAAAAGTGGAGGAAATCAAATCAATGAATACAATTCTTTTTGTGTGTACATGTGTATACTCAGCATGATTACCAATAAATACACTATCATGTAATTGTCATAAAATCAAAATGCCTTTCTTTATCAGACCTACTCAAAATCACAGCTCTCTCTCAGACCCATGGGATAAACTCTGTGTTCATATCTACCCTCTTCTGCCCAATGCATATTACAAATCAGGTAAAATCCTGCTTCTCTGTAGCATAACCTTCATGCAGTCTCCTTTAGCCAATTGTAGTTTCTCAAACTGACCTGTTTTCCCAGAGTTGTCCTTAGAATAAAAATGAGGCGGCGTAGGAGAAAATAAAGTGCAACACTTTTAGCTCCAGGAGATAAATGGAATGTAATTAGTTAAGATATATATAGTTGGGGGAAAAATTGTCAAGAAGAAACACATGCATTACAATTGTTTTTAGAATTCTCATATTACAGTCCTGTACACATCAATCCTGTAGGAGCTGAATATCCTAAAAAGGCACCAGATCCTTTCTGATCTTGGAAGGTAAGCAAGGTTAGCCCAGATTTGTACTTGCATGGGAGACTGCCAATGAATACCAAGTGTTGTAGGCTATATTTCAGAGGAAGGAAGTGCCAAAAACACCTCTTGAGTATTTTATTTTATTTTATTTTATATCCCCCTTTCCCCCAAATGAGATCCAAGCCAGTTTACTATAATCTTTGCCTAAAAAACCCCTATGAAATTCATGGGATTGTCATAAGTTGACAGGTGACTTGAAGGAACACCTACAAACATTTAACTTGAAGTAAATCCCATTGAACTCATTAGGACTGACTTCTGAATGGATATGTGTATGATTGCATTATTAATGTAAATGGAGCATTGCTCTGGAAAAAAAAAGTCCTCTCTCAAAGTAAACAGACAGTAAAATCTCTCCCAATATTTGACTTCTACAAATTACAGTTTCTTTCCTGTGTCACTGTGCAGCCCTACATACACTGAGGATTAATAAATCAAAAGGAAAGGAGTTAGAAGAAAAACAGTAACAGTAAGCTGTAAAATACAAGTCATTCCCAAATCTCAAAAATCAACAAGAATCAGAAGGAAAGAGCATAAACTTCCAACAAAGAAGGCTTTCTGTAATATTTAATCCTATTTTACGGAAATTAGAGGCAGGAGTATGCATGCATCTATGACAAAAACAAGATTGGGAGACCTTTTGGTACATGATTCTGGGGGTGCTGTAATTCAAAGGGGATCGCCTTAATGAAAGCCCCTCTTAACTGGCAGAGGTCTCCCATTCCCTGCTTTTTACAAGATACGTTTATTCCTTTTGCTTACCTCAAAGCTATGAGAAGTTCCAGCAGTTTGCTTCTGCCTGAGCCTATTGGGAAAGGCAACACTCTGCCTACTTCTCTCTCTCTCTACTACTGATTAATTAATTGAATACTACTTTTACAATTTGAACTCAGTTGAACTCAATTCAGCAGCTGAAGTAAGCTGAAGCCAAAGGCAGGAAGTGGACGGAAGAAAGAAAAAGTGAGACATTTTAAAAGCAGCGGAGAAAGTGGGACAGCAAAGGAGGATATGGTCTGTCAGAGAAGTTCACCACCTTATGAACTACTCTGTTCTACTTTTTGATGGCTTTTACTGTCACATCCTACTTGAAGGAGGCTTCTTCAGGTGAGAAAGAAGGTAGCCAAAGCCATTTCTGGAATCCTGGAGTTTGCAGTTTAGGGAGGGGGCAGCTGGCCCCTCCCTAAATTGCAAACCCCAGGATTCCATTGGATGTTGAAAGTGGAATCATTCTGCTATAAGAGTATAGTGTAGAAATGGCCCAAGATAACAGGTTCCAGTCAGAGACAGAAGAGACTGGTAGCCTTGCCATGGAACTGATGATTTTATTTACTATTTATTATATTTTAGAATTTATTTATTGTATTTGTAGGCTGCCTTTCTCCTGGAATTGGGACCCAATTGGATTTGGAGCTAAGGCCATCTCATATTGCCCCTGAAGAGAAAGTGTCAGAGACTGAACCACTTCAGTCTTCTGTAAAAGAGCAAGAAAATCCCTGGCCAGCCTTAAAAGGAATAAGCTGTGGTCATCAGGCCATTTGTCCTGATTTATATTTGACCAAAAAACCAGTAACATGAAGACTTAAAATAGAATGCTCATGCAAATCTCAAAGACAAACAAGAATTAGAGCTGAAGTGAGGAGAAACAATCCCAACAATTCTTTCAGTCTCAGAGGAAAGCAATGATACTGCCCACCGCCCATCGCCCAGAATAAAACTTGCCAAGACAACCCTATTATACATATACCTTAGGGTTGCCATAAGTCAGAAATCACTTGAAGGATCATAACAATAACAACAACAAGCACAGTGAAGGTGAAGGCAATTCCTTTGCTGTAAGCAACAACTCCAAGATCTTTGTGCGGTTCTCTTTTGCGATGTCATTATTTTGTTGATTTGAGGGCTTTGGCTTGCACTTTGTATTATTCTCTTTGGTTACTACCTGACTGGCACTGGACTTTGTGGACACTGCCATTTGTGCCTAGATTGTTACTTTGACTATAGCTCTCTGTGTATGACCTTTGACTGGCTTAGTTTCTCCTCTAGCAGTTCTCTTGGACAATAGATTCTCTCCCCTGGGCACTTGCTGTCAGTGAACAGGACACTTACTAACAAGGAGTTCCTCCTCATGTTTTTTCAGAGTCTTTTTTTTTTCTTGTGATCTGAATTCACTGGTTCAGGTTCCGCCCTCTGGGATAGCAGCAAACAAGCTTGTGTCACCTTCCATTTGACAGATCTTCAGCTATTTTAAGATGGATAACATATTGCTTCCCAATCTTTTCTTTTCCAGGCTAAATATGCTCAGCTCCCTTAAGCACTCTTCTTATAGCTTGGTTTCTAGACATTATACTATCCAAATTTAGATTCTGGATGGGTACAACATCACTCAGTTCCTGTGTCCTATGGCTTTGGCAGGCAGGTTGGATTGGAACTTTGCTGTCACTATGCTGCCATTTCTATGGGCATGAGTCACTTTCCCCCAGATTATTTGGGTCCAGTTGAGTTTGCCACCAGAAGTCACTGTGTTGTTTTCTGCTTTGTACACATAGGCACAATTTTTGCTTAAGTAGAATTCTGACTCATTGTGGGAATAAACCCCCTCAATCTTCAGAAGAGCTGTGTGCTCTCTCTGGTTTCAGAAGCCTTGCTTGTAGCCAGCAAAAGTGGCTTTGGACCACAACCTGCCAGTCATGGTATTTCTTGAAGTCCTGTCCGCAGCATGCCTCAGCAGTACTGATCCAAAAATGGCGAGAAAGAGCATGATACTACCTTGGTCACCCTTCCTTGGGCATGTTTGAGGTTATCAATGTCCTTCTTAAACTGTGGTGAATTCTGGTGCCCAGAATAAGATACACTGTTCCAGGGGAGTTCTAGCCAAAGCAGAATAGAGTAGTTCTGCTACATCCCTTGATCTGGACACTGTAGTCCTGTTGAGGAAGCCTAGAATTACATTAGGTTTTTTTCCTGCCACCACCACACACAAAAAGTCTAATCTTATTTTTGCACCTAGATCCAATGCCAGGTCTCTATTGTAGGAAGGCCTGCTTGGATGACCTATGCGAAGCCACATTCTGGGGACTAGATCTATACATTTTTCACTTCTTGATGTAGTTATATATAGAGAGAAAAAGCGATAAAGAACAGTGATGTAGACTCAAGTCAATTGGCTTGGACTCAAGTCAGATTCATGGCATTTCAGTGACTCAGCTTGGACTTGACTTGACAATAAATGATGCACTGACTTGATTCGACTTATGAGTTGTGTATTTTTAGTGACTGACTTGCCTTCGGTTCAGTAACATAACACATTCCTCCAGAAACCTTATGGCTTTGAACAACACTTCCATCTCTTTTTGCCTACTGGTCATGTGATGATCTATCTCAAGCCCAAAACATAGGCACATTTCACAGAAGGAAACAGCAAACATATTAAATAGGCTTGAGGTGGGGTTGAGGAAGCAGCCTGTCCCTGCTGCATATCGGAAGAGCCTTCTAAAACTTATTTTGAGAGCAGAAGGCAAGACTTACCCCCAAAGCATAGGGCATGTTTCTCAGAGAGGAATAGCAAATGTGTTAGGCAACAGGCTTGAGGAGGAAGGATCCTTCCTTCTATAGCCTTTGAAGCTTCAATAATGGGAAATAAGAAGGATCCTATTCCCCAATTCAGAAGAAATTTGATGGACAGCACAGTTTTGTTTAAATAAATCCTTGTTGAACTTACCTAGGATAATTTTTTTTACCTGACTTTGTGCACATCTTCTTGATTTTCTAGTTATTGAAACTTCATCTCCCCCCTCCACTCCACTACCTCTTCCTTTTTTCTGTCAGTGTTGGCTCCCGACTTGAGACATGACTTCAAAGTATCTTGCAGGGACTTGAGACTCCACTTGAGAGTTGACATCTGAGACTCCACTTACGACTTGGAGTGAAAGACTTAGGCCTTTCCACACTACATAGTGCTATTATTTCACTTTCAATATCCTATGGAATCCTGAGATTTGCAGTTTAGGGAGGGGCCTTTAGAATTCTCAGCCAGAGAACTCTTTGCCCTCAGTAAACTACAAACCTCAGAATTCCACAGAATGTTGAAAGTGGAATAATAACACTGTAACAGTGTAGTGCAGAAATGGCCTTAAATACATCACTGCAGAATAAAGGTACAGTACTGGATATCCACCTATGAACTTTTCTCCTATTACTCCAATTTTTTCACTTTTAACACCCTTGAAGTCTTCTGCATTACATAGGATCTGTTAAGGTAGTCAGTTAATTGCAGAATAACACATTTTGAATATAGATACCCTAAAGGATGTCACTTCAGAATAGCTGATCAAACAACTGACTAGAAGAGAGATGCATAGGTAGAAGACTTAAGTGCTGCTGAGTCTGCTGAAAACTGAGCTCACTATGAAGAAAAATTGGCTTTTGCATTTGTGGAAGCTGTTTCCACTTGTGCAATGAGAGCTTTGAATGTTGGCCTATACTTCTATGAGTTCAAAAGAGGAAAGATATTCAGCCAGTGCAGCCGCTGATTAAAATGAAGTTGAAAGAGTTAGGAGACTATTATGATTGTCATTATCTGTCTCTCCCCAAAAGAGGCCTAATTTCCCTGTCTGATCTTGGAAGCTGAGCAAGATCAGGCCTGGTTGGTATTTGGAAGCTGGGTTGTCAATGAATACCCCATGTTGTAGGCTATGTTTCAGATGAAAGGAAGGAGAAACATTCTCTGAGTATTCTTTGCCTAAGAAAACCCTATGAAATTCATGGGGTTGCCCTAAGTTGACAGGCATGCACACGCGTGTACTCACTTTCCCCAAAACCAACTTATAAATTAGACCAAGTACAAAATAGTTAAATCATATCGTATCTTAGCAATCATGTATTTCCAAAATGCTGGGAATTTATTTAAAATTGCAACAACAGAAACTTAGATTAAGTCTATACCACAGCATGGTAGAAGTACTACCAAGTGCGTTAACCACCTGGTATGGTTGACAAAACAGAACCAGGGAAGCTGTGAAAGGCAAAAGGATCTTTTTTATCATGGAAATCTTGCCTGAATGAGTAAAAACAAATGGAGCACAATTCTGGCAAAAGAAATAGAAACTGCCATGAGATGTATGGAAAGCATTAAAAGAGGATATACTTCTAGAAACAATCTCCCACATCACCCTGACCAATGACCAACATGTGCTATGGAGACCCTTTTCAGAGTGCCGCCATCATCAGACAGCAGGCAGGGGACATAAGGAGAGGGCTTTCACATCTGTAGTACTCCAGTTACTGAAGTCCCTCCCCAAAGATGTCTGCCTGGCAGTAATTGCTTTATTCTGGAACATTTTTTCTCTCTCTTCCATTTTAATAACTTTTACTTTAAAGATTGAAAGAATATTTTAAATGATTACTTTAACTGTGTTTTTTATTTTGTGTTAATCATATCATTTGATTAGTGACTATAATGTTTCTTTTGAGTCTGGGAGGTGGGGGGAAAGTGGGGTATAAATAAATAGATCCATCACTGTCACCTACATTTTTGGACTTTGGGAGTGTCACTGTAGGGAATGCTGTGATGAGGGCAGTACTTCAAAATACATCACCGCAGCAATGATTTACTGATGTAACATAACGAACTTTTTTTTAAAAAATAATGTTCCAAGCTCTTATTATGGTCCATCCTTTCTGACGGAGTATAACCACACATTTTGTTTACAAAGCTTTCGGTAGACTAAGATGGAGGTACATGTGGAAGGAGCTGCTCTGAAGGGCAAGCAGTAGAAATAGCAAATAGCTGTCTTTTCACAGAAGACTTGGTTGTGTCATCTTCCCCATCATTTATCAAGCCCACACAGTCTGGTGGAGTTTTCTGCTTAATCAGGTCAACTGCACAAACAAGACAAATAAAATGCACAAAATAAGTGTTAACTCAAATCTTAATTTTAATTACCAACTTAACATTTTTATGGTTATGGTCATAAAATGTTGTGTATAAAATGTGTATAAAATGTAGGACTTGTCAGCTTAGATGCAAAGGGTAGAACAGAAAGATATAAATGCTGTCAGTGTCTCTTCTTCAGATGTCATCCACTCAAGACTTTTTAAAGAACACAATTACGTATTGCCCAGCAACATGTGCAACCTGTCTCATAAACTGACCTCACTACCAGAAGACTGGAAAATATCCAATGTAACCTGATTTCTAAAAGGGGATTGAAGAAAATGCAAGAAACTAGAGGCCAGTTAGCTTAGCTCTTGGTGAACTTGAGGGGAAGCATGAATAAAGACAAATTTTTCAAGCACAGGAAGAACAAGTCTTGCTGAAGAGTCATCATGACTCACGTAAAGATGAGACCTGCTCTCTAAATTTTGGAACGCTGTGAGAATATAAATAAGTATGTGATATGACAATCTACAAAACTCCAAACCCAAAAATGCTACCAGTGTCTTAATTAGGAGAATTTGTAGTTGTGGGAGAATGCTTGACAAGCTTCTGGTAAATATATATTACTAATAAAAAATTAGTAATTTTTATATTAAGACTTAAACAGAAGGATAACTACTCAAGGGCATACTTTCCTTATCAGTGGGCTTTTAGAAAAAAGAGTAAAAGTTTTGAAAACATGTTTATGAAGACCATCTTTTATCAATAAGATCACCAGAAGATCAGAGGTCAATTAGAAATCCTGCATCTATCTGAAGTAGGACCACTGTCACAAGTCCTTGTTTCAGCCTTGCTCACTGGCAGGAGTGGGGGTGGAAACATAGGCTCTTTCCACATGATGACCGTGATAGATGATGGCTCTGTGGTCGGTGAGCAATTGATTGTGCCAGGAACAGAGCCAGCGATAGACCAAACTAGCTTGCAAACACTCCCATCAGTTGAAAAACAAGCGGAGGCAGAGTTGTTGCAGCCAGCCCCAGAGGGGGAGGGGACCAGTAATGATTTAGAGGAATTTGATTCACCTTTGCTCCCAGCTCCCAATCATGGAGTAGACAGAAATCAGCAGCTCAGAGGGAAGCCGTTTTGGTAAGATTAAGAAAACAGAACAGTGATAAGGAACACTTGTTCTTGTCAGCTATATAAGTCTGTCGGCATGGCTTGCTGTTTGCTTGTAACAAATCACTATGCAAGCTCTCACCACCCTTGTGTTCTGGCTCCCTCAACCGCTTTGGACAGACCTTTGACTTTCTGGACCTTTTGGATTTGACCTGGACTTGGCTCAGCTCAGTGTTTCCATTTGTTCGTTTGCATTAGGCACTCCCCACTGCCTTTTCCTCTTGTGCAAGTACTTTCACCTCCCTTCCCTTGCTGGCAGAGAGGTACAGGCAGGGAGTTGGACTCTGACAATGATGGCATCCTAGTATGGGGCGCAGAGGACTGGGATTGCAGTGATGCTTCCGCATGACATTGTTGCAGTCCTGCCCTTCTCACATTGCCAGCCAGTGTGATTGCAGGCTATATTATTAACCAAGAAACTCTGTCAATGATTCCTCACTATGTGAGCCTTCCATTGTGGCTGGCCATGCAGAAGAGCTAGAAGAGCGATCTATGTGCTTCCTGCCCTACTGCAGATAGGGAGAAGGCTGGCTACAGTCCAGAAGGATGGAAATGTCCCTCACGCTCCCTTCTGAAGACATCCAGTTGCGTGTGGAGAGGAATGTTGGGAATATGTGCCCATCCCAGCAGAGGCAGTGCCGGGATTGTGATGGGATGATGCAGGAGAGCATCATTGTGTTGAAAAGGCCTTAGTTCTCTTCGTACTCTGATTGCCAGCTGAATGTATGTCAGTTGCCAGATCTGGCAGCTGGCTCTTAAGATAGATTGAGGGCAGTAAGGCCAGGAGACATTATTTAGCTATATCTCCTTAACTAAATGTCCAATTATGTGTCTGATACTTGACATTTTGTTAAGAGTTTAGAAAAATTACTTCTTTATACTGCAGATTTCTGAATGTGGGGTTCTTGCAGTTGTAATCTGAAAATGAATTTTATAAATCTGTGGGGATAAATATGAATGGCTATACTATACATTCACACCTTCTGGATTCACCACCACTCTTTGACCACTAAATATGCTTGACCACAGTTTGGTCACCTGAGCTAAATTCTCCTGGAATGGTCAGGCTGCTTAATAATGACAACAACAACATAATGAACTGGAGTCAAATAATAATATTTTAAATTTTAAAATAAAACAGTCTCCCCAATAAGAATGCTAACAGGAATGAACATGCTGTGTCAACAAAACCCAAGTGAAATAAAATATAAATATAGAAGTTTTCAAATACTACATAACACTCCAACTTGAAACACTTGCCCTGGTAATGAATTACAACTTGCTTTTTTAGTTGCTGCAGAGGTCAGAATTCTGTTCTGACCACATAGCAACAAAATTTTCCCCAAACTCACTTTGTAAGCAGTACAGTCCCTCCCCCAACAGCCTTTTCTAAAAGTTCTTGATGAGTGCAGCATCAGTGAGGACGCATCTAGCTATTTTCAAGGACTCCTGGAAGTCCCTGTGAATGCCCGTTGCAGCACGTCCACAAACAGGAAAATGGCTGGACACATTCCCACTGATCATCTTGCTCTTTGACAACACATAAATGATCATAGTGGAAGAGCTGCACAGCTTATAATATGGCTTTGGGGGCATAGCATTGGAAGATGTAGCTATGGAAGACACAGCTATGTGATACATGCTGGTTTCCCAAGTCTTCTATACAACAACACCAATATCAATACACACACAGAGATGGGGACTCCCCACAAAATTTGCTATATTCTGAATTACGTTTGTAATTTCTAACAGTGATTTCTGAAAACAGGGGTAGAGGGAGTGCATTTGGCCAAAATTAATCACCCACTTCCACATTTCAAATAATATTTTGAATCTGGGAGATGTGATGAACTAAAGGCAGTTATCTCCACTCTTGTTTCCCCAGAATCATAGAGAGCTGTGTCTATTTTTCTGTTGTAGAATAATTGCTCCAGTTGAAAGCACTGAGTTTTTGTTTTTGTTTTTGGTGTATTTTTGTACCTCCATAAAACTCTGTGCAAAACAGGGAGAGGGTTTCTTTATCAAGATGCCTGTTAATGAATACAAAATGCCCAAGGGTAGGGAGATTAGTTCTCATCCGCTTCTTCTTTTTCTGCTTGAGCTATTTAAAGACGGAACACATATTCACATCAGAACTTTCTGTGAGTCACTGCAGTTATGAATCACAGAAACATCCTTCAGTGATAATGTAATCTTACATATAAGCATGTAATCCTTCATCCATGTACCTGGGAATTATCATTCTGAACTTGATAGAAATCATCCAGTGGTTTAGTGATGGGGGACCCAAATTTTTAGGACTGCAGAAAGTGAGACATTGAATATTGTTCACACTTAGACCTCTTATATTTGCTGTGTTTACATTCCTTGATACCCTGGTCCTTTTCTTTGGATATCTAAATTCTATTCCTAAATGCTCAGCTGAAGTTTTAAGTTATTGCAAAGCTATTAACTGGGGAATTGAGGAAAATTTTATGATGGGGGCGTGCAGAACTCTGAATTGGGAAGGCAGTGCTCTCATTTTGCCCCATTCCCCATAGCTATAGCGCTGCATCTGAATAAACATGTGCAGGCTTTTTTTTTAAAACACAAACTTTAGGCTGGGATTCTGCTGGTAATTTGCACTGGTGTAAAGGTTCCAGACACTGATATAAAGCCCTTTTAGGAGGCTACTGTAGGCTGTCTTTCAGAGGAAGGAACTGGCAAAATTACCTCTGAGTATTCCTTGCCTAAGAAAACCCTATGAAATTCATGGAGTCACTTTGCAGGTACGCACACACACAGACACACACAGAGAGAGTAATGTGGGAGGGACAGCAGAGAAAACTGTATTGTAAAGTTGGAGAAAGCTGCCTTGCCAGCTCCTATCTGTTCAGAAGAAGACTTTGGCAGAGACAGCTTTCATGTTCACTTTGTGAAAGGTATAAATGCAGCCTTGTGAAACTTGCATGGAATACTTCCTTTTTGTTTGTCTGTAGGGCAGAATGGAAGATCTGAGGAGAGCACAGGGAGAGCATGTGACAAAAGCACCAAATGAAAAAACACAAAGAAGGACAAATTTGTACTTAATATACTCAATCCAGCTGCAGCTTTGAGGCCAGAGAGTGCCCAAAGGTGGCCTAGAGCCGCATTCCAGCTTGAGGTGAATATCTGATTATTAGACTCCGTGCTCTGCTTCTGCAGTTTGATTTTAAAACTTAAATGGTATAGTTGCTTTCTTTTCTTCTTTGCTCCCCTCCTAATAACTAAATTCTTATGGAAATAGTTTTGGCTTTCATTAGTATTTTATTCCAGTTTCAGAATTACTTAAGAGTGCTTGGGCATGCAAAAAAATAAAAATAAGAAACTCCACACTTGAACTGCTTATATTTATAATTATATATTTATAATTAGTTACTTTTTCAGACAACACAATTATATGCAAACCCTACCAAAATGCCAAAACTTATCTCACTGTAAAGTAGTAATAGTATTTTTTTATGAATAATTACCTAATTTAAAAAAAATAATTTACACAAACCCTGACAAATTCCTTAATTCTACTGTTTGTTAGTCAAGAACAGTGGTTCTCAACCTGTGGGTCCCCAGATGTTTGTGAACTTCAGCTCCCAGAAGCCCTGAGCATTGACCATAGTGGCTGGGGCTTCTGGGAGCTGAAGTTCACAAACATCTGAGGACCCACAGGTTGAGAACCACTGGTCAAGAAGTTTACATACTAGAAAAGCTATGTAAACCTAGAAATCACTATATGAACACATGCACATTCCATTATCCAGGAGTATAACTGTATTAGAGCATGGAGCATCAATCTGGGTACAGTGAACACGTGTTGAATATTACTGGTTAAAACTCTTATCAACATCCAACATCAAGGCAAAATTGATAAAACATAGTAAAACAACAGAATTCCACACATTTTCAGTATATTCAGCAATGTTGAATCACATACTGGAAACATTTGGGGTGACCGTTCCACTCAAATTAAAAATAATAACCATTAGAATTTAAGACATGCTTTCTTTTTACAGTAGTCATTTCATAGAAATGGATTTGATGGATGTGAACTCCATAGTCCCATCCTATGTATTTTTATTAAGAAGTTTGGCTGAGTGAATTTGGTAGGAATTACTCCCACATAAGGTCTAGGAAGGAAGCGGGAATAGTGTGTCTTTCCAAATGTTGCTGGACTGTAGTTTCTAGCATTCCTTGTCACTGGCTATGGTTACTAGGGAACAGCAGTCCAGTAACATTTGCAGGGCTACCCAATTCCTATCCCAGACCTAGGAATACAGTTTTAAGTATACAGATTCACTTGGGGATAAAAACAACTAAGTGACCAATGTAATTCTTACTTTCAAGTGAGCAACAACAGTCTGACAAACTATAAGAGTATCTGGGAAACAACACTGGTCAGTTGAGTAGGGATGGGGGGTGATGAGGTGGTTTGCCCTGGGTGGCAATTTTGGGGGGCATCCCAGCTCATAGCCTCACCCCCATGTGCTGTAGCCCCACCCCTCGCACTGTGGCCATGCCCCCATGCACCATGGCCACACCTCCGCATGGTGTAGCCCCACCCACCCTCTCTCCATGCACTCCAAGCTCCGCCACTGGTACTAGTATTCTAACACCCAAGGTCCAACAACAACTTTGCCTTACAAAGGAATTCAAGGGGGATTAACTGGTTTCATTCTCCTCTAAACAATCAACATTTCCTCATTTCTGTCTCTGTGAATGGAGGCAGGAGCACTGAAATTTCATTAATCAGAGCATTATCAGCCCCTTTGAGAAGAATTGGATCAGATGCTGGATCAGATGGTGGTTATTATTTCAATGCTCATATAATAAGGAGAAAAACAATAATGGAATGAGATGAAACTTGACATTCTTATTCTTATACTGTGTTCATGTATACTCAGGCATTGCACTGAATTCACTGGTCCTTATGCATACTGGTTTATGAGTAAGTATGTTGAGTCTAATGGAACCAGAGCTTAGCAAAGTTACTTCTTTGGACTACAACACTCAGAATATCCCAGCCAGCATTTGAAGCAGTATGGACAGTATTGTGTTGTTACGAAGGTTTTAAGGTTTAACAGCATTAGGAAGACAGTAGAATAAATCAGAAGACAACATCCCAGAAGCCTGTCTATGCTTTCAGCCTTTCACCAGAAATATCAAACAACTGTGGAAGTGAACTTGAGTCTTCAGAAGCTGATATTCACAGGCAGCTAAAAAGCTGCAATATAAATAGAAGCAAGATAATTATAGATCTGAAATAACACATGAAAGGAGGCAGCTAGTTTTCACATTGAATAAAAAATGCAGGCAAAATTATATGAAGGGGGGACCCTACAGCAAAGCAACTAATATATGAGGAGACAATGGCTTTGACAGTGGATGACAATAAGCTACTGTAAGAAAAGACAAATGTACAAGTATGTCTTCAACACTCATAGCATATTTTCAGTCACATTTGGAGCCTTCGGTGTCTATATTCCCACAAAGGAACTGAGGAAGTGCTTTGGGGGCTTGGCTAGATATTGATGAAATCTGGTTAGTAAGTTGCTATAGCATAAGCACAACTTACATTATTGCAATTTACGTTTTGGGTCATTGTGGAGATCAGAATTCTTAATGAACTATGCAGTGAATAAAATCCCTGCAACCCACTTTTAGGTGATGCAGGCTCCTCCAAGATGAACATTTCCGTGTTGTTCAAGAATGGAGGAAATCAAAATGCTCTCATTCTGCCTCTTGCCCCCATAATTACATCCCTTAATACAGCTCATTCCTCCCACTCTATTATTGTAGTCCTAGAAGACCCACAACCAGGCCGTAGTCCTTTCTCTCAGTGTGAGTATATGCTGTTCCTCCCCCCATCCCTGGCAAAGGAGGCCAAGCCTCTTTCCAATGTCAGAGACTCAGGGGCGGTTGGGAAATGTAACCCCAAGACTCTCTAGATCTATTACAATTCTGATGCAATTGCCCTGAGCTGTTTCCGGTTTGTGGAGGTGTTGATCCCTCCCAAATGCCTGGAGTTTTGAATCCTGAGGAACTGACTCAGGAAATTCTGAAGATAAATTATGAGGAGGAACAGATTTGACCGAAGACCACCACAGGCCAGTAAGAGAACTATACCTTCCCCTCTGCTCCACTGTAGTCCTGATCTGTGCAGGCTGAATTTATGAGATTCCAGTTCATTATGAAAGGGATAGACATTGCACATAGCCATAAAATGCAGCAGATTTTAACTGAAAACACAGGAGCACTTCCAGTGTTCTGTCTTTAGAATGAAGTGGGCCATTTGTCTAAAGACCATTGGAAGGATTCTAGATCAGAATGTGAAACTCAACATACTCAGTACTTTCTGTGAAAGGCTTTGATAAATAACAAAAACCTTATTAACTTTTGAATTGCTACTTGGGACTGTTCAGAACTGCTACTTGGGACTGTTCAGAACTGAACTAAACTAATGGAGGCCATCCTGAACAATCCTGAATGAAATACATCAACCATTTCCAACCATATAAAATTCTGTAAACATTTTAGTGAAGAGGGGGAGGAAAGGGAGCAGATTGTAAATATGTAGAGCTTTTAGAATGTGACACTATTCCCGATCACTTTTTGCTTAGGGGTGAAAAAACCCTTCCCTTGGACTTCCAGAGGAGAGAGCAGAAGGTAAGCTGGGTCTGTGAAGACAACTTTGATAAGTGTTTTTGCAGGACTGTGGGGCTGAGTTTGTTTGCTTATTTCTCTGTGTTGTGGTTTTTTTTTGTTTTTTTTGCTTGCGCTGGCCGTGTGCTCTCCCTGAGCTCACAGCCTATTGTTAGCTAATTGTTTGTTAGTTAGTCAGTTAACTGTCAATCAAACTAGGGAGAGTTAATCAAGCTAGGGGGAGGAGCCAGCTAGGGGAAGGAGGCTTTATTAGGAAATAAGCCGTAGGCGCGCGCAATTTCATTCATCTACTTCAATCTTTCAAGTTCAACCTCTCAAGTTTAGGAACAACCGATCCTTATAGCGACTGAACAAATTTAGGAAGAGTTCAACTGAGCTTGGTAGTTAGCTGAGCAGACATAGCTTATACAGCTCAAATTAAGAAAGGAGGCCCAGTTTTTGTTTTTGTTTTCTTGTTCTATTCTCTGTATTATCAAGTATGGAAGGTGAGGGAGCTGCTGCTGTCACCTGTAGCACTTGTGGCATGTTCCTTTTCTTGCTACAAGATGTGGTTGGGTACACCTGCAGCAAGTGCAAGCTGGTCACCTTCTTAGAGGTCAAGGTGCGGCAGCTGGAGGCACAGGTTTCTAATCTTCGTCTTATTAGGGAAGGTGAGGACTTCTTAGATAGGGCAGAGAGGACCTTCCTGAAGACCGGATATGCGGAGGAGCTGCCTGATGAGGAAATCAGTTCCTTGAGCCAGGAAAGCGATGCTTGGAGGAATGTCACACGGAGAAGTAGAAGGGCCAGGAAGGAAACAGAGACTCTCAAACTACAGAATCGCTTCAACGTTCTTGGTGCTCTGAATGATGAGGAACACCAGAAGGAGGGAACACAACATCAGCAAGAAGGAATCCAACTTCGGCAACTGGAACTTGAACACCAACAGGACAGCATCCAACATCGGGAAGACCAGCACTCCCGGCCTCAACACAATGCCCAGGCAATCCTGGAAGAATCTGCTTGTCGAAGAACCCCGGACAGCCCTCAGAGGAGGCGAGTTCTGGTGGTTGGGGACGCCTTGCTCAGAGGAGCCGAACCGGCAGTTTGCAAACCGGACAAGTTCAATCGAGAGGTCTGCTGTCTTCCTGGGGCCAGGATAAACCACGTAACAGAGAGGCTAGCCAGGCTGGTCAAGCCCACTGACCGTAAGCCCCTCGTTTTGGTTCACGTTGGAACCAATGACAAGGTGAAGCGCAGCTTTCACCACATCACAAAGGACTACGAGCTTATGGGGAGAAAGCTTAAGGACCTTGGTGCGCAGGTGGTCATTTCATCAATCCTCCCTGTTCAAGGATATGGTGCACGAAGGGAAAGGACAATAGTAGAGGTCAACAGCTGGCTCCGCACATTTTGCCGCCGCCAACAGTTTGGCTTTTTGGATCATGGCTTGAAATTCCAGGAACATGGGCTTCTGGCAAGGGAAGGGCTGCACCTCACGAAACTTGGCAGGAACGTTTTTGCAAACAGTCTCACAAGGAGGATTAGGAGGGCTTTAAACTAAGCACAACTGGGGAGGGAGACAAGATTATTCAGGACAAGGACTCGGCAAGTGCAGGGGAAAAAGGCCCAAATGATATTGGCCAAGTAGGAATAGCATCCAATCGTGGGAGGGGTGGAAACAATGCTATGGGACTTGCAGGAAGGGCACGGGGACTTAAGTGTCTCTACACTAATGCACGGAGTATGGGAAACAAACAAGATGAATTTGAACTCCTAGTACAGCAAAATAAATATGATTTGATAGGTGTCACTGAGACCTGGTGGGATGAGTCTCACGACTGGAATGTAGGAATAGAGGGGTATAGCCTATTTTGTAGAAATAGACCAAATAAGAAAGGAGGAGGAGTAGCCTTATATGTCAAGGATGTTTTCACCTGTGAAGAGATCCATGACTTGAACACCGGAAGCCAGGTTGAGAGCATCTGGGTAAGAATTAAGGGAGCGAGAAACAATAGGGATATTATAGTGGGGGTTTACTACAGACCTCCAAGCCAGACTGAGGACCTCGATGGCGCCTTCATAGACCAAATGACGGCACATTCAAAAAGGAGAGATACAGTAATAATGGGAGATTTCAACTACCCGGATATATGTTGGCAGTCAAACTCTGCAAAGGCGGGAAGGTCCAGCAAGTTTCTTGCTTGTCTTGCAGACAATTTCATGGTCCAGAAGGTGGAAGAGGCGACAAGGGGATCAAATATTCTGGATCTGATCCTGACCAACAGGGAAGACCTTGTTAATGACGTAGAACTGGTTGGATCTTTAGGAGAGAGTGACCATGCCCTATTAGAATTTTGCATTCAGTGGGGAAGAGAAGGCAAGTGTAGCCAGGCATTCGTCTTAGATTTTAAAAAAGCAGACTTCTGTAAACTGAAGGAGCTGCTGGCTGAAATCCCGTGGTCAAGAATAGTCAATGAGAAAGGAGTTCAGGATGCATGGGAGTTCTTTAAAAGGGAAGTACTGAAGGCACAGGCTAAAACTGTGCCATTAAGGAGGAAAAATGGAAGGCATCTGAACAAACCGGAATGGTTGACTAAAGAGCTCTCAGCTGAGCTAAGTATTAAGAAAAACATGTACAGGAAATGGAAGAAGGGGGAAATCACCAAAGAAGATTATAAGCAAGTAGCCAGGAGATGTAGGGAGAAGGTCAGAAAGGCTAAAGCACAGAACGAACTTAGGCTAGCCAGAGACATTAAAAACAATAAAAAGGGCTTTTTTAAATACGTCCGCAGCAAAAGGAAAAAGAAGGAGACGATAGGGTCACTGCGCAAGGAAGATGGTGAATTAATAACAGGAGGAAGAAAAAAGGCAGAACTCCTCAACACCTTCTTCGCCTCAGTTTTTTCCCAGAAGGATAAAAACACTCAACCTGGCGGTTCGGGAGCAGGTGAGGAAGTGGGGGAAATGCAGCACAGAATAGATAGAGAGGTAGTACAGGAATACCTGGCCACACTGGATGAATTCAAGTCTCCAGGGCCAGATGAATTGCATCCTAGGATTTTAAAAGAACTAGCAGAGGTCATTGCGGAACCTCTTGCTATAATCTTTGAAAACTCTTGGCGGACCGGAGAAGTTCCGGCAGACTGGAGGAGGTCAAATGTTGTCCCCATCTTCAAGAAGGGAAAAAAGAGGACCCAAATAATTATCGCCCAGTCAGCCTGACATCAGTACCTGGAAAGATCCTGGAGCGGATCATCAAACAGTCAGTTTCTAATTACTTAGAAAACAATGCTGTAATTACGAAAAGTCAACATGGATTTCTCAAAAATAGGTCATGCCAGACTAATCTTATCTCTTTTTATGATAGAGTTACTTGCTTGATAGATGAAGGGAATGCTGTGGACATAGTATATCTTGATTTCAGTAAGGCCTTTGACAAAGTTCCCCATGACATTCTTGCAAAGAAGCTAGTAAGATGTGGACTGGACAGGGCTACTGTCAGGTGGATTTGTAACTGGTTGACTGACCGTACCCAAAGGGTGGTCACCAATGGCAGATTCTCATCCTGGAGAGAAGTGACTAGGAGGGTGCCACAGGGTTCTGTCCTGGGCCCGGTGCTGTTCAATATCTTCATTAATGACTTGGATGAAGGAATAGAGGGCACGCTCAGCAAATTTGCAGATGACACCAAATTGGGAGGGGTTGCTAATACGTCTGATGACAGGATCAAAATTCAAGAGGACCTGGACAGATTGGAGAGCTGGGCCAAGGCTAACAAAATGAATTTCAACAGAGAGAAATGTAAGGTCCTACACTTAGGCAGAAAAAAATGGTATGCAGAAATATAGGATAGGGGACACGTGGATGGCTAACAGTACATGTGAAAGGGATTTAGGAGTCTTCATAGACCACAAGCTGAACATGAGTCAGCAGTGTGATGCGGCAGCCAAGAAGGCCAACGCAATTCTTGGTTGCATCAATAGGAGTATGGTGTCTAGATCGAGGGAGGTATTGGTACCACTTTATTCTGCATTGGTTAGACCTCATCTTGAATACTGTGTCCAGTTCTGGGCACCCCAATTCAAGAAGGATATGGATAAGCTGGAGCAGGTCCAGAGGAGGGCAACCAAAATGGTGAGGGGCCTGGAAGCCATGCCCTATGAGGACAGACTTAGAGAGCTGGGTATGTTTAGTCTGCAGAAGAGAAGGTTGAGAGGGGACATGATAGCCATGTTTAAATATTTGAAGGGGTGTCATGTCGAGGAGGGAGTGGGCTTGTTTCTCCTGCTCTTGAGACCAGGACAAGGAGCAATGGATGCAAGCTGCAGGAGGGGAGATTCCGCCTGAACCTCAGGAGGAATTTCCTGACAGTCAGGGCTGTCCGACAGTGGAATGTGCTGCCACAGAGTGTGGTGGAGTCTCCTTCGTTGGAGGTTTTTAAGCGGAGGCTGGATGGCCACTTGTCGGGAGTGCTTTGAGGGTTTTCCTGCATGGCAGGGGGTTGGACTGGATGGCCCTTGTGGTCTCTTCCAACTCTACATTTCTATGATTCTATGATTCTATAACAAGTCAATGAGGTTTTTTTTTAAAAAAAAATGTTAAACTGGTTAATTGCACCCAGGAGGCTTCTGGGGATGTGACTGGTATTTTTTTCTTCTTTTTTTAGGAGTTGCTTCCACCTTTTGGAGGGCTGTATGTGTGGGTTCCATGAGATGCAACCCCCCCATTTTGCCCCCCTCATTTAAGTTCCAATAATTCTTATTTAAAATAAGTAACCACATGATATCTTCTGGGGTGGGGAATGGGAGGACTTTAAATCCTATCGGTATCCTGTGCTGGCAGCCTACCAAGGCTTCACAGCTGTGTAATCAGAAGTAATTAGCAAACAGCATTTATTAAAGCAGTCCAGAGCTACTGAGTCTGAATTTACCAAGAGTCCAGGAAGAGAATGTCCACAAGCAAAATCTATAGTCCAGGCAAAGATCCAAGGTCTGAAGAATACAAGCAGAGAATACAGGAGCCAGCAAGGCTTCACCACCAATGGAGACAGTAGATTCAAGCAGCTTTCTGCCATCCTGACCTCTAATTATATAGCCTCAACATCCTGGCCAGCTGTGGCCTAATTAATGAGCTCTTCCTTTTCTACCTGCACTGGCTGCTGAAAGTTCTGTCCTTCCCATGTCTCTAGCGTGTGGCTATTGGGAAGAGTCCTGTCTGGGTCCTAGGACATGACAATTGAGCTGGCATAGACAAAGCTGGCCCAGCTTTAGGAGCTACCTTCAACACCTCAGAGGAAGAGACGAAAACTGACAGCTATATCTACTTAAACTCCAGATGCCAGGAACCAAAGTCATCATTGTGAAATGGCTGTGGAACATGTCCTGAAATGTCAGCAGGGTTTACTTCTGAATACTCTGCACATAATGATTGTTTATAGCAGCTACTATTTCAGTTTCCTATACAATTTTTCAGGGGCATACAACTTCTAAAAAAAAGATTTACATCAAGACTTTTTTTCCTTTTTCCTCTTTCCCCCCATTTTTTTGTCTGTCTAGCATGAAGTCACACGGTGCCATTTGTCACCTCTCTTGGCATGTGAATATCTTGTGATCTCCCATCTCAGAAATGTTTTAAATCAAGTCAGTGTGATAGAAACTTTTATGAAAAGTAATGTGGCATGTGACACTATGGAAAAGTGTATTTCAGAGAAAGTATGCAATATTGCAACATATCCATACCCTAGAACTGTCCTGAATGGGCATGGACAGTCCCAATTAATCCTCTGTTGTCCCATTTTTTCCCCAGCTGCTTTAAAAATGTCTCTGTTTCTCTTTTCCCCTCCCACTTTTCCCTTTAGTGTTCAGCTTACTGAGTTTGAAGTGGAAAAGTAGTTTGCACTCAGTTAACTCAACAGAAGGGAGAGGAGACGAGAGGAATTCTGCCTTCCTAGTGGATGCAAGCAAAAGCAAACTGCTGCAGCCTCTCCTAGTTTGTGTGTTCTTCGCCATTAATAACTTTTGCCATCTTGACCACATTGTGATGTTGCTTGGCCACATGTCCCATTTTTTATCTGTGAAATGTTGGAGGATGTGACATGCCTCTTTAATTTCTTCCCTTTCTTTATCAATAATCTGTTGTCAGATTTACAGCATTTCCTCAGGCCCCAAAATTACTGAGAACTAGGACATTACAATCAATGCCTTATCATTGATTTGTTGATATTCTATGCAATGAGGAACCAAATAATTGTGATTTTATTATTATAACACAAGGGCTTTAACCTGCCTTTTAGGAATCATGTTACTGCATTCAGGACCATTCAGGGTTAATGGGGATGTAGTCTTGTGGAGGAATGCATTATATTGTCTGCTGCTACTCTTGAGTATCCCAGTGAAAATTAACTGTGTTATCTGAGAGGTGACAAAAACTCAAGTGATCATTCTCACCCTCCTTTTCCTTTGCTTCCTTTTGAAATTGGAGAGCTGCACACGCTAATAAGAGCAAAGCAGTTCAGAGACTGTTTCCTAGGCAAGCAAGATCTATTTCCCCTTACAGTAAAATCAGCAAATGAACAGGAAGTGGGGGTTAGGGTTTCTGAAATGTAGTAGTGTTTTCTACTTGTTAATCAGACTTGCTTGATGAAATGGAGGCAGTGCACTTAGGAGGTTGCAGTCTCAGGGAAATGAAAAAAAGAAATTTTTATTAAACAAGCTCAGGAGTGGTACAAAGTGTCTTTATGCTTCACACAGGAGTAAAAGAGTACTGTGTTTGCCCCTTCTTTTGGCCCCCTGTCCTCAGCTTCCCTTCTAGTTCCTGCCATATCCATTTCCAGAACAAAGCATTGTTGGTAGGCTGATGATTTCTCTAGCCAATCTTCCCACAATACATTGCTTATAGGATCCACACCCCAAGCTAGACATACCCAAAAGGCATCAGATACGGACTGATCTTGGAAGCTAAGCAGGGTCAGTCCTAGTTAGTACTTGAATTGGAGACCACCAACAAATGCCAGGTAACAGATCCCAACAATGATACTTTTAGGCTTCATAATAATTCTAATCTCTGATAGTCTTGTTTATTTTCAGCAAGTGCAGCAGATGATTCACTGCTTATATGAACCTATATGAACCTTTACAGCCGGAGTGACAGATGCTTTCACTCTACAACTTGTCATGCCCTGCCTTAGAGACTGTGACAGCGAGAAGGAGGATTCTGACGCTAAGGCAGAGATAACACACAACAACAACAAGGGCCTGAGCCAGGGGAACAAACAGAGGAAGACATAGATGACATACCTATCTTGCAGCAGAGACACTGTGAAAGGGACGGCTTGCATCACTTGGCTCGTTTAAGTAGTAAGTGAGCCCTAATGAGGGAACATCTATGGTGACAGCAATCATAGGTAAAAGAGGGCTCCAGCTGGCTTTTCTTCCCAGGGTCAGCAACTGGTCTCCTTGGCCCTGAAATCCTGTGCTGGGCTCTTGGATCTGGTTGTCTTGGAACTCTGCCTGTTTGGACTACGGTTTGGATTTTCCCCTTTGGATTTGTTTGCTCTAGGCTTCCTTTCTGTTTGGACATTCTTTGACTCTCACCTCGTAAGTAGGAGCTGTGCTGCTTGTGAATTACTGCCTGCTCTGCCATAGACATGACACAACTGCCATCAATCTAGCCAGCATAGCTGTTGGGAGGCATTATGGGAGTTGCACTCTAAAAACATCTTGAGAGACATGTTTGCTCACATCTCCTAAAGAGAGGGTTAGAAAGTTCATTTGTGCTACTGTATTCCCCACTTAACTAATGGCTTTGTAGTTTGCTTATTTCCACCTCTGTAAATGATCATATAGAGATCATGATTTCCTTGGTTCCATCTTTGTATAATGAAATCATGCCTGTTTAGTACTGTCATATGTGGAAACAACTTACTATTGCGTACGAACTCTAGCTAATGTACAACTTAAGGACATGTTGCAGAATTTGAAGGAAAAAATAAGAATTTTTTTGATAAAGAGACTCAAGAAAAGATCAAGTTACTCCAACAACAGGTCTCATTGTTTACAGTCCAAGAAATGAATGCCAAACTACTATACCTTAAGCAAAAGAATTCTGAATTCACAAATAAACCTGAGAAGTGGCTTTCCTATAAGGTGGGCCTTGCAAATTTCTTCATGAATATTCAGTTTGTGGAGATTCACATTCTTTTTGGAACAGCTTAAAAGGAAAAAGAGCTGGTAGACCTAAAGACCAATAATTAGGTAGACAGAGATTGAGGGTGCCCCCCACTTCCAAAAAGGATCCACCCAATTAAGTTAGAAAAATTGGAGGTTCTGTTGCAGTCTTACCCAGATCAAGTTGTAGCTAATTATTTGAGAGAAGAGTTTAGAGAAGGCTTTCACATTCCATTTCAAGGAATATGGGTCCTGTTTTATTCTAAGACTCTAGTATTTAGATTGGAATGTGTAGTTAGGGATAAAATATGGAAGGAAGTGACTGAAGGGAGGATTATCAGCCTTTTTACAGTTCTCCCCATATTTAATTTGAAGGTGTGACCACTAGAGGTTTTTCCCAAGAAGCCACCTGGTGAATATAGCTAGATTCACCATTTGTCTTTCCCTGAAGGTGAGTCTATCAAAGATGCCATGCCTGTAGAGCTCTCCACAGTGCATTATATATTCTTTGACACAGCAGTTTGGGAGGTGTATAGAAACAGAAACGGGATGAGTTTGATAAAATGCACAACTAAGTCTGCATTTCAAACTTGGCCTGTGCATCCTATAGACTTTGAATTACTGGGCTTTGCATTCAAGGAACTTTTTTTTTCTACATGCCTCAGGTCTTTCCTATGGGCTGTTCGTTATCATGTGCTGCATTGAAAAAGTTCAATACTTTTCTTGAATGGCCATTCAAGCTTCGGTTTGGGCAAAGGGGAGTCATACATTATCTTGATGATTTTTTGTTTATTGGTCAAGCAGAAACAGGACAATGTGCTTTCCTAGTGAAAGAGTTTTATTCATTGACATCAGAACTGGATGTCCTTGTAGCTCAGGAGAAGACAGAGGGGCCCACTACTGGCTTAATATTCTTGGGTATAGAGATAGATACCATGAAGTAGTATTGCAGACTCTCTCCAGAGAAGCTTAGGGATTTGAAGGAAAGAGTGTGGGAATTTTGTGGGCACAGGAAGGCCACACTCAAAGAGTTTCAGGAATTCATTAGGCATTTGAATTTTGCTTGCTAGGTTATGGCACCTGATAGGGCCTTTTAAAGATTTCTCTGTGATGCCATACCTAGGGTGCATAAACCCCACCATAGGATTTGGATTACCCAGGGGATTAGGGAAGGCTTAAGAGTTTGGCAAGAATTTCTTGCAACTTTAGGGTCCATTCAAGAAAACTACTGTACTTTTTTCTTTCAACTTTTAATGGGATTTCCGTTTTGAGGGATGAGTTGAAGATCCAAGATGCTTTGAAGGTATCTTCAAATATAGCATGTTCCATTGGGTCTTGGGTCTATTTTTGTGGTCATTGGTGCATCCTAGTGCGGCCTGCTGAGTGGTCTGAGGCAGGCTTGTAGTTGGATTCAACCTTTATGAAGTTTTTTTTTTCATTGTGGTAGTTGTTCGGATTTTGGCAGAGGAGTCAGCCAATTCCTCAGTCCATTTCTGGTGTGATAATATGTCCAGGTCAGTAACTCTATGTCCTCCAGGTCCCAATGGGTCATGAGTTTGGTCAGGGCCTTCACATTGCAGTGTCTTCATTATAATATTTTCTTTATGGCACTTTCTGTGGCTGTGTAGATAATGGCATAGCTAGTGTTCTTTCCCACCAACAGACAGAGCACTTCAGAAAACTGGATCTGGAAGCAGAGGCCTGTCTGCATCCAATGCTTGCTGACCTTTGGAGGCTTGTAGCTAAGACCTAGCACTAGGAGAAGTTATAAGAAGGCTAGTAGGGAGTTTGAGCAATTTAGGTTGAGGAAAAGACTTCAGGCTATCTGGTCTAGCCTGTGTCAGACATATTGCAGTTTTGCATTGACGTGAGGTGCAGGGGATTGGCTGTACAGTCCATCAGAGAAGGCTGTCAGTGCTGGCCTTTGCTTCCAAGGCTCAAAGGTACAAGGGCAATATGATTGACTTCAGAGTTTGCAAGGCACCCAAGGGATGGGCTCATGAGAGGGGCTGAGTGTCAGGACCCTGGAACTCCAGGACACAAGCTCTGAGTCTGAGCCAGAGTCCCTGGAGCCTGCTGCACCAGCACAGCCCACTCCCGAGGCTGCCCCAGGCACAGAGCCCTTGGCCCCAGTAGTCCCAGCAGCAGAGCCAGGGGCTGCCCCAGACCCAGACCAGCCAGAGGAGTCGGATAGTGAGTTTCAAGAGCAGGTGCCTACTTACCAGCAGCATGGGGAGCAAAAGAGTGCTCTCAGGAGGTCAGAACGTTTAAATAGAAAATGCCAGGCAATCAGGGCCCAGCTGCGATAACACCTGGAGGAGTGATCTGCCTATAAAAGCAATCACTCAGCCTTGGGTCTTTTGTCGGCTCACAACTGACCATTCTGGGCGAAGTGCTTGTTGTGGATCTCAGCTTGGCCTCCTGAAACGCTGCCCGACCTGCTGGAACGTCGCCACCTCTTGATCCCGGACCAGCTCTGGTAACTTTTTTGTTCGGACAGACTTTGACTGTGTGCTCGCTTGGCTGTGACGTAACAGCCAGGGAGTCTCCCTGTTGCCGGTATTTACTGCTATTTTTCTTGTTCTGTTCTGCTGAAGTAAAGCCCTTTAATTTATTCTCTGCCTCATCTGCAAGAGACCTGTAGCCGGCTCCCTTGGCTGCTTGCAAGGCCTGGGCGTTGACACTGAGTAGCTAACAAGTGTGAAACATTATCCCCTAAAGTTCTCAAGGAGAGAGATGATGTTTGCTCAGAAATTTGTGTCTTGAATTATGAAACAATTTTATCTCACATGGCAGCTTTGACTGCCTTTTTCTGGTGCTTTGTGAATCAGTGAGCTGGTTGTGCTGTCCAGAGGGAGATCTATCAGGTGAAGCAGTGGAGCTGAGGGATTTAACTCTTTGAGGGCAGAAAGCAGTATTGTGGATCTGTACTTCTAAGATAGATAAAAGAGGGGTAAAGGTGAAGATTACATTGAGACTTTGCCAGGACCTGACTATGTGCCCTGTATGTGCATTGCAGAGTGATATTTGGATCAGAGGCCAAATAAAGGATCTAGGCCAGGTGCTTTATTCTGTCATGAAGACTTTTCTCCTCTTACTAGACACAAATTTTGGACCATTACACTCAAGGCTTTTGCAGTACTTCAGCTTGCATTAAGTTTGGGACGTATTCATTTAGGATCAGGGCTGTTGCTATGGCTTTTGCCATGGTCTGGGTCCGCAATCAATCCAGCACATAGAGCATTAGAGATCCATGTTATTTATGCTGGATGGAAGGAAGCATGATAGCTCCACCCCTTCCTTCTGCAGCACAGCCGGGTACTTTCCCAGGCTGCACTGGGGGAGGAAGTGTGGCCATCGCACTTCCTGAGGTTCTGCAAACCAGATAAGTGTGGGAGGGGTACGGCAGAAATGTGCAATTGCGGATCATTTTTGGTGAAGAGCCAAAAATGATATAATCCATGATTGCTGCAGGATCGCTACAGGAGCTCCACGCGATTGCGAGAACGTCATGCAGAACCATCCTCGTGATCCCGCGGTGTTCCCGTGGCCATTTCGTGTGGGAAATGGCATGCGAAAAGGGCCTTAGTCATTCACCTCGGTGGGAAAGACCTGGGTTTGCTGAAGTCCCTTATTCTTCAAGCCATACAGAATAGATAGCCCAGAGTAAGCTTGATGTGGTCAGCTATTTTGCCTTGCCAAATTTGGATGGGTGAAGGGGATCCCTGATACGTTGATCTAACCCAGAGATGACTGAATGGAGGGATACAAAATGCATTCCAGAAGGGGCTGGATCACTTTCTCCCACATCCCACTACAGTATTTTAGTAGGTCTACAGGGCTCTGGTGTACATCTGTCAGAAGTGGTAAGGTTGTTCTTGGGTGATCTGTAACAAGAAGTGAGGGTCCTATTGTCTGGTCTGTTGTGGGAAAGGGACTAAGTAGACACTTGTCCCTTGTCTGTGGCAGATGGGGGAGATAAAGTAGGAGCTTCAGTGAACATCTTGGCACCCTTTTGGTGAAGGGCAGGGCTCTGGAAATGCCTCTTTAGGTCTGTGATCTAGTGTGTGTGTGTGTGTGTGAAAGAGTCTACCCTTGAGGTGGACCTGGGGAGTGTTGCCTTCACTTCAAGGCCCTTTTCGCATCTTCCCCATTTGCACGACAGGGGAGGGCGGCTCGCGCGAGAAGCCTCATTCGAAACACTGCTGCTTCACTGCTCCTTCGTACCGCAGGTCGCTTCCTGGTAGCGTGACCGTCGCTCTCGTGCCTCGCCCCTTCCTGCCGCAGCGCAGTCTGGGACCTGTAGGCTGCGCTGGGGGAGGAAGCGCGACCCGCTCGCCTGGGACGACGCACCACACACAGGTAAGTGCGCGCGCACACATTATTTTTAGCTTAGAGCCGAAAATAAAAAAATGCGCACTCGCCCCGCTTGAGCCTCCCACTCACGTGAGGCTCAAGGGGCTCTTGTGCAAAAGAAAAGGCATGCGAAAAGGGCCTAAGTCCTGTCTCGGGAGGGGAGGGAGGTGCCTTTGATCTGTCTTTGATCTGCCTTCCAGTAGATGGCTGGCTGAGGAGCAACCCAGATGGCCCTGGGCTCAGGTGGTTCAGCCAAGGGAAAACTGAGGAGGAAGTCAAAGGTGACACCTGGCCTCAGCTGATTCTGCACTAGGTTGCTCCTCTCTCTTGCTTCTTTCAGGTTCAATGCAGTTAAGTAGTTTATAAAATAAACAGACTAGTAATTGATGAAATTATAATTTATTCAGGAACTTTTATTTGACTCAGGAAATTGTTGAAAAGCTTTTAACTTTGTGTCCTTGTAGAAGATGATCATTCCACAGAAAAATACCTGTTTTTCAAATTATGGACCAATACTTGCCCATATTTACAATTTAATAGCAAAGTAGGACTTGAACAAAAATTATTTTATGTTCAAACACTGAGATTATTACACTAAAGAGAAGCAGCTCCCTGAAAACGCTGAAACCAATTTTCTGTACATTAAAGGAAACACAACATACTGAGAAGAATGAAAGACTCAGAAAGTTGAAAGTAGAAAAGTGATCAGAATCTAATATGGTAGCTTTCTTCTACTTTTTGCTTTATATTATTTAGAGTGACTTGTACAATGTTTGCTTTCGTAATTCACTTTCAGATGTGAATCTGGGCTCTAGCCTCAGCAAAAGAAAGCATTCTGAAAGGGCCAAAGGTATGCTCTAGATGGAGAAAATCATGTTCTTTAAGTGCAGAAATTATCAGGGCTAGTTCCCAGCATTTGAAGCTAAATGCATAGGATATATCTTCCAAGATTTCACAGATGAAACAAGACATGTGTGGCTCAGTAATATCAGAGTGAGGTCAAGGTGGAAAAAGTTTTTAAAGAAGGGATAACGCACAAGCTAAGAGAGCTGGCAACTGTTTGCTTTTGACTGAGTCTATTGGGAAAGGAAAGACCTCCCTCCCTGCTTCCTCCTGCTGGATCAATTTAGGACAGTCTACTTTTGCACTCTAAGCTCAGTTTGTAGCAATGGACATAAGCTGAGGACAAAGAGGGAAAGAGAGCAAAACCGCAAAGTTTTAAAAGCCACTGAAAAAGGAGGATGACTGAGGATTAATTGGGACTGTCCCCAACAAGTTGGTGAAAGAGAGGTGGTTCTCCCTGTACCTTCAAGTTTGAGGAACTGAGACATTTTAGTCATTTGTCACCTAATCTGTGTCTGTTTAGAGGTCCCTTCTATCGCCTTCTGGTCTCCTAGGCCGTTTCCGCACTGGACTGTTATAATGCTATTATTCCACTTTCAACATCCTATGGAATCCTATGGTTTGCAGTTTAGGGAGGGGCCTCAGGCCCCCAGGATTCCATAGGAATCCATAGGATGTTGAAAGTGGAATAATAGCACTATAACAGTCTAGTGCGGAAATGGCCCTGGTCTTCCAACTTATGAACTATGGTAAAATCCAAACAGGCAGAGTTAGTATCGTTATTCCACATAAACGTTTTTAAGTCTTAGAAACTCAGGTTATTTATATACGAAAAAAGAATATGCCCACTATTAGTCTTTTAGGTAATTATTATATGCAGTCACGGATATACAAATACATATTCCCTTTAGGGGGGATCATAGACTTTTCAATGTCTAGGCACTCTACTCTCTCTCTCTCTCTCTCTCTATATATATATATATGAAGTATCATACATTCATGTGGACTGAACCTTTATATCCTCTGCTTTTCATTAGCAGATGTCTGTATACTTCACACACAGAGAAAATATCTTCTGTTTTTCCCTAGCAGGCATCTCTATACTTAACACACAGAGGAAATTTAAACTTAACATCTGTTGATAAGCACATAGTCATTGCTATACACATAGCAGCACCAATTACAAACATTATCTTTAGTATAGCCTAGACCTTATCAGCCTTGTCTGGTTTTTTAAATATGTTAGAAATAGAGGTATCATTGTGGGCTGCATAACAGACCAGGGCCACCTTATCCATTAGGCATTTTGAGCACAGTGACTAGGGCCTATGAAAATTTTACGGCCTATGACAACAGGATTTTAGGACCTACAAAAACATCCATAGTGGCACCTTTTTTTTATACAGTTTTATTTATATTGAGTTACCCATCATCAAATAATATTGATTTAATACAGATATATAGTCTAAACAGTAACTGAACAAAAAAAAAGATCCAAGTTTACAGTTGTACATACATATATTAATTTAGAAAAAAAGAAAGATTGCTAAGAACAGAGTATATAGAAGAGATAAAGAACTGAATTCAAGATAGTTGTGGCTCCATATATAGTTTAGTAAAATAATTAAGCTGTCCCAAATGAGAAATGAAAGAAGAAAAGAAAAAAGAAAAAGAAAAAAAAGGGTATGCACTTCACCATACAAAAAGATCACAGGATTTTTCAGGATGTCATACCTGACTTCCTTAATTAGAAAAAGGAATGGTGTAGCTGTAAAAATTAAGTATGTTAGTAACATAAAGAGTTATTCTATTTCCAAAATAAGAATACTTTTAGAACTTAATCTTCGTTTCCCCTAAATCATTACCCACAGTATAAATTTTAGTGTACGAGTCATGTTCTCTTCTCTACTTCTCTTAAGGTTGTTTGATATTGCTGTAGCTAGTTTTGAATTCGAGAAGGGAGAGATCTGAATATTGTAATTCGAGAAGGGAGAGATCTGAATATTGTAATTCTATGTAAGTACTTTTATGTATCTCAATATATGAATATATATTATACACAAACACACACACACACACACATATATGAACATACACACACACACATATATATGAGCATATACTATATATATATACACACACATACATACACATATATACACACTCAACTATGTATCCTCATCCAATTGATCTTTCTGGGAATGGGAACGATAATTATAAGTTGATTAATTTGGTTCCAATCCTTCTCGGTTAAGACTATACAATTTGGATATTCAGTTGTCAAATCCAGTTATGGAAGTATTTCCAATTTTGGCTTGGAGATAATGTTTAATAGGTTCCCAATCTTTACAGAACTTATTATTCCCTTTCCTGTCCAATATATAAGTTAATTTACCCGTTTCAGCAATGTCAATTAATTTACCAATCCATTCTTGTTCTGTGGGAATGCAACTGGCCCACCAATACTTTGCAAAGACTATTCTGACCGCAGTAACCATATGCCAGAATAGTTTTCCGATCTTGTTATATTGCTTGTTGTCAATTTTCAAAAGGCCTAATAAGAATACTTCTGGATTTAAATCGATCTTCGTCTGTAAGGTCTTTTGAATTTTAGATCTTATCATATACCAAAATCTTTTAGCACAGTTGCATTACCACCACATGTGATAGAAAGTACCTACTGCCTTCCCACATTTCCCACATTGATTGTTAGTCCCTTTATACATCTTGGCTATTTGGTCGGGTGAAAAGTACCACCTGTACATCATTTTTAGCCAGTTCTCCTGGCGATCATATGACCTTGTATATCTTTGGATATATGACCATAATTTTTCCCAGTCTTCCAAAGAAATATTATGGGTCAAGTTTTGCACCCATTTTACCATGCATTCTTTCACTGTTTCTTCCACCATATTGAGATTTAGAAGAAATTTATAGAGACTAGACAACAGATGCTTATCTCCTCTATGGAGAAATCTTTCAAAATCTGAAGTTTGTATATCCACACCTTTAGAGTTCATATCTGCCTTAAACTTTGTTGCTATTTGAAGATAAGAGAACACTATATGTTATATCTTCCTTCAAGTAATTGCTGCCTGTCTTTTAACTGACATACATTCCCTTGTTGTATCAAGAGCTCTTGATATGTTGCCCAAATATCCTGACTTCACAGTGCTTTAATAGAAAGCGCTTCTAGTGGGGTGAACCAAGCAGGTATTTTGTTACATATCAGTGGTTGGTATTTTCCCCATATATATATATATATATATAAGGCCTTACGTATCACATGTTTTGTGAATGATTTCTGGACTTTGGCCTTATTACCACATAGAAAGGCATGCCATCCAAAATGTAGGTCATGCCCCTCTAGTGGTAACAATTTAGGGTTATTTAACAAAATCCATGGTTTTAACCAAACAAGACAAGCCGCATCATAATACAAATTTAGATCTGGAATGCCAAATCCCCCCCCATTTCTATTATCAGTCATGGGTTTGAAGCTTATCCTTGGTTTCTTCCCTTGCCGTATAAAATTAGTTAGGTCTCTTTTACATTGTATAAACCAAGATTTGTTTATCACAACAGAGATTGTTTGGAACAGATATAGGATCTTTGGCAGTACACTCATTTTAACAACTGAGATTCTACCTAATAGGGAAAGATTTAATGATTGCCATATCTCTAATTTTTTTTCAATTGTTTTCCATGTTTTCACACAGTTGTTTTGAAACAAACAGTTGTTATTAGCTGACATATCAATACCTAAATATTTAACCCTATTAGTACAAGTTAGTCCTGATTTCTTTTCAAGACCTTCTTTTTCTTTTCTAGAGATGTTCTTAGTCAAGATCTGTGTTTTAAGTTTGTTAATTTTAAACCCTGTGACTTGTCCAAATTTGTTAAGTATTCCAAGGAGGGAGTCTATCTTAGAAATTGGATCTTCCAAGAAAATCACAACATCATTAGTGAATGCCTTAATTTTGTACTCTTTGCCAATTTTGACTCCTTGCAAATGTTTCCTATCTCTGATATTTCTCAATAAGACTTCCAACACAAGAATAAATAGCAGTGGTGATAACAGACACCCTTGCCTCATTCCTTTCTCAGTCGTAAACCTTTCAGACAGCTCACCATTTACAATTCAGGCGTATTGTTCTTTATAAATAGCTTCAATCCACGTTCGAAATTCTGGACCGAATTTCATGTAGTCGAGCACTTTAAATAGGAAATGCCAGTTGACATCATCAAAGGCCTTCTCAGCATAGAGAAAGACCAAGGCTGCTTTCTTTTCAATATGTTACTCACAATATTCTATAATGTTCATGATGGTCCTTAAGTTATCACGAATCTGCCTTCCTGGCAGGAAGCCATTTTGATCTGTGTGAATATAAGGTGGTAGAATTTTTTTAAGCCGGTGTGCTAATATCAAAGCAAATATTTTGTAATCCTCATTAAGTAAGGAAATAGGTCTATACTCTTTGCATGTAAGACATTTCCCTTCTTTTTTGGGGATCAAAACAATATTGGCTTCTTTCCAGCTCTCAGGAATTTTTCCACCTTGTATAATTTCATTCAACATTTTCTGCATTGGCTTCATTAATTGAGTTTTAAAACATTTGTAATAGTTTGCTGTCAAGCCATCAGGGCCCGGGGCCTTTCTCAACTTCAATCTATCAATAGCATTGTTTAATTCTGTTAATGTTATTGGTTTATTTAGCAATAATCTATGTTCTGTTGAGATTTCAGGAATTGTTTGAGATTTTATATAGTTATCTATATCCTCGGATTTGAAGTCTGCATGTGTCTGATACAGGCTAGCAAAATATTTGTGTAGTGCCTTTTGAATCACCTTCCCTTCAGCAATTCTTTTTCCTCCTTCTTGGATTTCCATGATTAAACTTCTTTCCTTCTTCTTGCGCAATCTATAAGCTAACCATTGATCAGGTTTATTAGCATGTTCAAAGTGGTTTTGTTTTAAATATTGGAGTTTCTTCTCTATTTCTTCAGTTGTCATCATGGAGAGTTGTTTTCATGATAACTTTATATTTGAGGTGATCTCTTTATTGTTGGGGTCTTTCTTTAGCTCTAATTCCAAATATTTAATTTTCCCCAGTAGATTTTCCATCTTTACTCTTTGTTTTTTTCTCAATTCTGAGTTTTTTTGTATGAAAAGTCCCCTCATTACTGCCTTTGCCGTATCCCAAACAATTTGATTATCCACTTCTTTGTCCCAGTTAGTTTTAAAGAATTCCTCCATCTCTTTTTTACAGAATATAGTCACTTCCTCTTGTTGTAGTAGTAAATCATTCAAACGCCATCTTCTTTGTCTTGAATATGATTTGATTGTCATAGTTACTGGACTATGATCTGAAAAAGTCCTTGGGCACCCCAATTCAAGAAGGATATGGATAAGCTGGTGCAGGTCCAGAGGAGGGCAACCAAAATGGTGAGGGGCCTGGAAGCCATGCCCTATGAGGACAGACTTAGAGAGCTGGGTATGTTTAGTCTGCAGAAGAGAAGGTTGAGAGGGGACATGATAGCCATGTTTAAATATTTGAAGGGATGTCATGTCGAGGAGGGAGTGGGCTTGTTTTCTCCTGCTCTTGAGACCAGGACAAGGAGCAATGGATGCAAGCTGCAGGAGAGGAGATTTTGCCTGAACCTCAGGAGGAATTTCTTGACGGTCAGGGCTGTCCGGCAGTGGAATGTGCTGCCACAGAGTGTGGTGGAGTCTCCTTCGTTGGAGGTTTTTAAGCGGAGGCTGGATGGCCACTTGTCGGGAGTGCTTTGAGGGTTTTCCTGCATGGCAGGGGTTGGACTGGATGGCCCTTGTGGTCTCTTCCAACTCTACATTTCTATGATTCTATGATTCAACATTACTCAATTTATCAATAAAAGTTTTTGAAATCCACCTTGAGAAAGGTGAGGAGTCAAATAAAAGAGCGCATAGTACCTACAAAAACCTTAATGTGGCCCTGTAAGAGCCATATCTGTGTGGCAGACTGAAACTTTGGTCAGTCTGCTGTCTGTATCTTCTGGCCCAGTTTTATATCCTTCCCAGCCTTTCTCTGCCTAGTCAGCTAAGAGATCTTTAGTAGCCTCCACTTATGCAAACAATATTCTTCTCCAATCATGCCAAGATCTTAGTGGCCTTTCTTCTGTGATCTAACACTTGGTGACCACTCATTTTTGGTTGCCTTCCAGCATACTGCATCATCCAGTAACTCTTTAATGCAGTACTATTAACCCTTTAAGTGGTATCTTTCTCAGGCTCATCATAAGTCAATCTGCTTTTTATGTTTCTCTTTCAAGCTTATTTTGTTTTTGTTAGGTTGGATTCATGCCCAGAACTAGCCAATGCCTAAACTCTCAGTGTTATGCACATTCACGTTTCTCAAAGTCTTGGGCTTTATATTTTAGATTACCTTTACACATACAGACATTTCAGCATTACACTTTGCTTTATATTCTATGTTTTACAAACACACTGATCACATTGGTTCATGGGACTAAATCTAGCAAAGTAGAAGCCAAACCAGGGTCCAGCCTGTAACACTGAGACAGTTGCAGAGTATGATAGCACAATGGAAAAGTTCTCCATAGAGCTGCTGCAGATGGGAGCAGACTATTCATGGCTAAAGAGACAAACAGTCTGACCTGATTTAAGATAGTTTCCTATATTTTTATTGTGTAATTGAAGGAAAATGCTTCCTTTATATACAGACAAAAAAAACAGTATCCTCAGAGCAAATGACACAGGGTGACAGCATGGATATGAGCTATGACGTGGTGCTAGATAATGTCAATTTTGTGTGCTTTTGGCTGATCTACTAAGGTTATTACTTTGACGTAGATTTTGGAATACTGTTTAAGATCAACATGGCTGCTACACAATGTATTCTCCTAAAATACTAAAACCTCCTTCAGAAATCATATATTGGGAGCACATATTTTCAACTCATGTTGAAAACACATGTTTCAAAGCTTTCTGAAACTATAGATAATTTATACATCACACATAGCAGAAAAACAGTCTTCCTTTTTTTATTGTTCATCATAACAACTAAGCAAGGAAGCTCAGTACTGACTCTATTTTGAGGAAGCGATATTGAAACTAGAGGCCACTCCCAATTTTATGCCCAGATATCATAGATGTTCAAAAGTAATCATGTGAGTGACCACCTCATTGTGAAATCATTTTTAGTTTTCAAACAACTGTTCCAGAGCTATGATACACAGAGGATGTGATGGAAACCTTATGTTCTATTAATAAATCAAAGAATCAGAATTGGAGTTGCTGTACGCAGGAATATACAACTACAGTACTTTTGACAGATGGTCATGCAGTTTCTAAATACAGATTGGATGGCCATCTTTCAGGAGAGCTTTAGTTGTATAGACCTCCAAAGAAGGAGAGTTAAACCATCCTCTGCGACTGCTCAGCCTATTCCATGTCTGAACTTCTTTCATTGTCAGGAAGTTCTTCATGTTTAAATGTCTAGATAGAATCTTTTTCTTGCAGTTTGAATGCATTGGTTTGCATCCTACTCTCTGAAGCAGTAGTAAACACTATTGCTTCATTTTCTACATGACATCCTTTCAATTATTTAAAGATGGTTAGCATCATCTCTCAATCTTCTCTTTACTAAGTTAAACGTACCCAGCGCTCTAAGCTATCTTCATACAAGTTGGTTTTCATTCCTTTTACCATCTTGATTGTCCTCCTTTGGACATGTTCTAACTTGTCAATACCCTTCTTGAACTATGTTGCCCAGAACTGGAGTCAGTGTTGCAAAGGAAGTCTGACCAAAGCTAAACAGAGTATTCATTCTGAGTATTGTCTTCATGTGAAGATAGATGTTTTTAAACATTATCAGTGAGTTCCACATGTTATGTAAGAAATAATATTTTGAGATGTGGTACATTGCTCAAGGTTATGTGCCAAAATGAACACTGAGCCAAGGTTTCAGTTTAGCTATTTCAGGTCTAGGTCCAACCAACACTGACTCTACTATACCCCTCTTTAAAAAAATATTCTGTGTGGAGATGTACTTTGAAGATCTGTGATTTGATCAGTGCAGACTTTCCAATAATGCACACAATTCTGCCATTCATTATGACTTTGCCCTGATACACATCCTTCTGGTGATGAGCCTGTCCAAAATTAGCTAGGTTGTTCCTTGGGCAGCATACATGCAGTCTGCCATTTTTGGCCCATACCTGAAGACTTTTACCATCTTGATAGAATCTGCCATCGCTTGTACTCTGTACACTGCTAGCATAAACTTTAAGGGTCCCATGAGAAAGCAACAGAGTAGGACTTTGTTAAGGCCACAGAATATATACGAACAATATCATTCTAAAAGTGCTAAAGCATTTAGTTTGGATGTGTAGATCAGTAGGTGCTAGCCAGCCCACATACAAATAAAGATATTAATAAAACTAAAGAGTAAGCTCTAAGTGCTGAGGAGCATGTTTCATCAAAACCATTGTATTTCCTGATAAAAAATATGAACTGTAAGTAAAACCTTTCCTCAGTAACTGGCGCCCTGCTGCAACTTAGTGTAGAGATGTCCCATGCCTGTTTCAACTTCCTTCTGTGACATCTTTGTTTAAATGAATAGTTCATTAGATGATCTGTCAAACAAGTGGTATGTTCTTGGCAATTCTCTCATTAATTCCAAGAAAACTAGCAAATGAACTTTGAACTACAGTTATCAAAGTATGCCATTTAACTTACCTGAACAGCAGTTACTGCTCTTTCAATATTAAAGAAACACACCAGCTGAAAAGTCACAACGGCATAGCTTTACCAACATACTTTTACACTAATTATGCTAGCAAAACTAGTAAGATTTTGGTACATCACTATGTCTTATACCAGGGTCACTCAGATGTACTTATGCACACATGCCCAACTCCACATGTGCTGGCTATGTTAAAATGATCATTGTGTAGTAAATCACTAGATTATGTAAAATTGGTGCATTTCTGTGTATTGATCATTTACAAACATGGACTTATGAGCAACATCTCATGCCTTTATACCTAAAGAATGATCACTGGGTATTAATACACCAATGGTGTAAATTAGATGCTTTGGGGAAAGAGAATGTCGGGAGATTGATTTATAGCACCAGCACAGGATTCTCCCTGGAACCGATGCACTCTGGACAAAAGGTGTCCCAGAGGCAAGCATAACATAGCAGAGTTTCAAAACAGCAGCAAGCGTGTGCAGCAGAGTGTAACTTACAGCATCAGCTCTGACCCCTCTACCCACTGGTTAGTAACTCATACACATAGTTTGTCATCCAAAATACCTGGAGGCTTTAATCTTCACTGTTGCAGTATATACATCTGTACACAGGATACGCAGATCCACAGTCATAGATTCAGCATCATAGACACATCAAGCAGAGGTTTGCTCAGACAGCGTCAGAGAGTTTTCCCACTCCTCTTTTATGCACACCTGCTGATAGGTCATCAGCTAGGGACAATGCAACCCCTTGCCATGATTTCACATTATCATGACTCAGCCCTTACTACATGTCCCCTAGGGATTACATCGTGACTTGCCATCCCCGAGGTGTTTCCACGTGCTCATCAAATGTATTTTCAACTGGGGCAAATGTCACGGCATTTCTATCTAACAGAGAAGAGGACATAACTGTTATATGAGCCACCGTGTCTTATGCCATGCTCAAGTAGGAAGACTATTTCATTAGGGTATACCTGTGTACAAATATGTAATAACGTAAGATGTGAAAACAACTTGTATGTTTTAATTTATACATTTTGTGTATTTGGTACCTTCCTTTATTTTTAAACTTCACAATTATTACATGAGTCACTGTGTTTAATATAATGCTCAGATAAGTCGGCAAGAGAACACATGTGTAATATCAGATGCCTTCATATTTGAAAGTGATCACTGCCTATGAGTTCACAATTGATATAAACTTGGTGCTTTTCTGCACAGTTTCTAGGAAAAGGTAAGCTGTATGTTTGTATTCCTTTCATTCTTGAAGAACTGACAGACATCACACTGTCCTAAAATTAACCACAAATGGAAAGAAGAAACTTGGTTAGAGGAATGTCTGGTTTTATATTAACTGGTGATTAACTGGTGCCTTTAGTCTAAAAGTTTTGTATAAAAATTACATTTCTACTTAATGAATTCTATTTCATATTCATCCTTTTTTATCCCCCTTTATTTCTGGATGGGTGAAATGTGGCCTTCCAGATGCTGTTGGACTGCAACTCCAAGCACTCCTCTTCATTGGCTAAAGCTGCTGGAACATGTAGCCCAACAACAACTGGGAGCCTACATGGTTCCCACCTCGGTTTTAAATGTTGTTGGGTTTACTAAAGTAGATTGGAGCTTCCTTCAGCACAGAAGAGGTTCAGGACTGAAGGGAATTCATAGAGGGCCCAAGAGACTGAAGATAACATGGAAGGGCAATGAGTGAAGATAGTCTTGTCTGCTTGCACATGTGGACACCAATGTGGGGAATATGGATTTATGTCCCATGGTCCCTTTCAGGTCCTATTCCCACTGCAAAAAGTCCATAGCAGTGATCTGCTTTACAGGGCTCATAAAGAAAATACAGATTACAAAGAACAATGACTGGAAGAAAAACAAACACTCAAATCACTACAGGATACAAAGGTTAAAATATTAAGTTCTCTGGTCCTCACTGCATCATGAAATAGAAGTTTTACTCAAGTGCTGCTTTTGGGATTTATAATAATGTTAACTTGGGAGCCACATAATGAAAGGGGAGCAAAACTTGGAAACAATAGGCCACTATAGGGAAACGATACAAGGTTTCTTATTCTATGCACAGGTCACTTTGTGAGCCTGGATATTCCTTGTACCCTTGATAAAGTACAAGGTCCAAAGTTATGTCAGTCCCTAAAACAACAGAAAACTCTCTGCAGTTTTGTCCTTGATTGCCAGAACATGCCACGCACCATTCCAAAGCTAAATTTCTAATGGGCAGCTAGAGATAAGGAAGCAGAATCAGAAGGCAGAAAATTATAGGGCTGTCTGAAAATCAGAGTGGCTGCACACCGAGAAAGAATTTTGTTCTTTCTCTTTTGCTGAGCTCTGGGATTTGCTAATGCCTGCTTGTGGTTGTTTTTAGCGCCTTAATTTTGCCATGATGTGTGCTGTTCGATAGAGAGGATTTCTTATTTTGACCATATTACTCTTCAGTTTTGACACTGCTCCTGCTCATTTTTTCCGGAGCCAATTTTAAGGGTTAAATGCTTGTTTTTGTGAAGAACTTAGAATCATAGAATCAAAGAGCTGGAAGAGACCACAGGGGCCACCTAGTCCAACCCCCTGCTATGCAGGAACACACATCAAAACACTCCCAACAGATGACCATCCAACCTCTGCTTGTTTGGCAGAGGAAGATTTTCTTAAAATCAAAATGCTTTATTTTTGTCTATCCCTTTGTGAAACCCAAACTTCACTGATTTCTTTAAACTTTTCTTCCTCTTCCTATTTTTTCTCCTCCTCTTTCTCCTGGATCATTCCTCCTCAACTTTCATCTGAGCCTTTCTTTAAAAGTTTGTTTCCCTCTTTCTTCAATTTTCAGCTTCAATTAATTGATAGTCAACATGACTGCATACCATCTACTACTGCTAAATATTCTGAAGCTGGAAGGATAAATATCAATTATCTATTATTCACTGATTAAAAGATTTTATTTCTTTAGCTTTGCATGAACATGTATAGTTATCAGCATTAAAAATGTACATGCTTATCCCATGTTCATATTATATGTGCTTCCCCTTCCCTTTTCTTTTTCTGTTTTCTCACCTTTTTCTTGATAAAATCATTTAAGTTAAACTGCTATGATGATATTATAGTAAACTTCAGTTGATGTTATAGTAAACTTTAGCTGTTTTGGACTTGTGTGAGTTTTAGATGAGTATGTTACTGGGCCTAGTATATACATGTTTTATTAATGTCTTTCTGCTGCTGCTGCTGCTGGTGATGTATACATCCCCGCTGTACTACGTTATTCATTGTATTTATTTTCTGTTTTCACTTTTTTCCTGATATAAACTATTCTCACACTAGTAAATACTGCATATTTATATTCTGACTCTGGTGTTTGCTGGTTTCCGCTGCTAGATTACTATAGTAAACTTGTCTAAGTGGATCATTTTCATGGGTGGCCTTGAGTCAATCATTCTCTTTCAGCCTGAGTTTTTTTCATAGCAAGGTTGTGCTAGGATTAAAGTAGAGGGTTGTTCTGAGATTAAAGTAGAGATTAAAGCAAACGTACTGTTCCTTGACTCACTGTAGGAAAGGTAGTGTATAAATGTAACAAATAAATAAATACAAACATTAATTGACTTCTTATGAAAATGAAAACTTATGAAAATGAAGAGGTATTTGCCTGGTGCTGAAATTACATTAAAGTAAATGACATGCAAACCTTTCCAGTAACGGTACATCAAAACTGGAAGGGGAGGTACTGCTAAATAGGTCCTTGCTGTCCTCTTCACTAACTCCCATATTAGTCAAGAAGTGCCTCAAATGACCACAAAAGAGACAATTATTCAAATATGCAAGGCTTCAGCCCATGAAGTGCTTCACAGGTGAAAAACAGCATTTCACCTATATCTGAAAATACACCAGGAATCAGTGAAAGCAAATAATGATATTTGTAATTGCAATACAGTGTTCAAAATGAACAAGAAACTCTTGTTGCTGTACTGTGGAAGGAAATCTGTGGATAGTCTCTTACATTTCAGTAATCCATAGGGAAGATTACCAGGATCACTTGTTGACTCTGCATGCTTTTTCAATCATAACGTGGACAGAGGAGTTCCCTGGTACTAAAGGCGCACTTCCCGCAGATGTTATTAAAAATAACAGACCAAAAATAGCAGACAATTTTGCTACCTGAAATGCTTTTTATAATAATGTTTAAAAGTGTGTGACACACATCAAATTCTTCTCTTCCTCCTGAACCTTTCTGCGGTTTATAAAATCTCCCACTCAGATTAACATCCAGCATTCTTTAGTGAAGAGGCACCGCACCCCTGCGTGGTTATTTCTTTTGCTTGCGTACTCAGGCCATTTCCGCACTAGACTATTATAGCGCTCCGATTCCACTTTCAACATCCTATGGAATCCTGAGGTTTGCAGTTTAGGGAAGGCCCTCAAAGGCCTTTCAGTAATCTGGCCTTTGAGGCCCCTCCTTAAACTGCAAACTCCAGGATTCCATAGGATGTTGAAAGTGGAATCGGAGCGCTATAACAGTCTAGTGAGGAAATGGCCTCCGTCTCCGTGAGTCCTATAATCAAGACAAAAAACCAGATCTCCATTAAGAGGAAATGGTCGAAGTGGCCAGTAAACAAACAAGTGGATCTCTCTTTTCCCGACCGCTCACGTTCCTAGAAAAGAGGTGGGGAACGCAGCTTCTTTTTAGCAGGCAGGGGGTACTCCTTCTTCTTCAGGATCACGGGCACTGTAACGAATATCCCCTTAAGAAAATTGCTTCCCAAGAGTGCTGATTCCCCCCACCCCATTTTTGTTTGACTTTCTATTTCAAAGGAAGCAGCGCGGTGTTTCTTTTGCAGCAGTGTTTCTCGCTTTACTGCGGGCAAAACCGTTTTTGCTCCTATTGTTTCGACTGCGCAAACGGCCGAGTGAGTCACAGCCGCACGTCGGGGCGCCCGCGCCTCAGGACCCGCTGAGGGGAACGCGCGCGTCTTCCCCCTTCCTTGCTCCCCACGGTGGAAGGAGGACGAGGGGACTAAGCTACACGCCGCCCGAGAGGGACGTGAAAGTTCTTTTCTCTCGCAGGCAACTCCGGATTATCACCGCCCCGAAACTTAAAATTCGCCCGCCCGCGTGGGGACTGAAGCAGGCAAGACACTCCATCGGCGCCACTGGACGGGAAGGGGAGGAAGAGAGGTGGGGAGAACGCCAACGCCTGTGGTAACCACACCCCGAAAGGGGGAAAGTCTTCGGATGGAGGAGGAGGAGGGGAGATGGTGACAGGTGGTGCGGGCGCTGTAGGCTCGTGGCACCGAAGGAGGACGGACTCCGCCGCCGCCTCTGCAGGGTGTGCTGCTACCTGCCCCTCAAGGGAGCTCTAGCCGGCGCCGCCGCCGCCGCCGCCGCGAGCGTCGGTCCTCACCTTTCCCGCGCTCTGCCCGCTCCGGCCCGAGCCAAAAGCGCGCGGGATGAGCTCCCCTCGGGCGTCGCCCCTCGCGCACCTCTTCAAAGGGACCTTTGCGCACGCCACCGCCGCCTCGCCTATGGACGTCCTGCAAGGCCACCTGTTGGGCGTCGAGGAGAGCGGGAAGGTGAGCGGCCGGGTGGGGACAGCGGGGGAGAGAAGGGGGCCGCGCACGTGGGGGGCTGGCGGGCGAGTAGCGTCGGGGCGCGGGTGGCCACTGGGCGGATTTAGGGCGCTCGAACGCGGGAGTTATTTTGAGGAGGGGAAGGGAGGGCAAAGTGCAGCCCGGTTAGAGTGTGTGTGTGTGTGTGTGTGTTTTGGGTAGTCGTGGAGAAGAAATGGGATACCTGAGGAGAAAGAAAAGAAGTGTGGGGAGTAGATGGGTTATATAACTTCGGAGCATGGAGTAGGTGGGTTTTTCCCTCCCCCTCGGTGCGAAAAGTGGAACAGCTGCGGAAACGCCGAGAAAAGCGTATGCGAAAGGAGGAAGCCGAGCTGCATTTCATCGTGCTCAAGAGGGTTATATAACTCTCTGGCGAGGAGGGTGAGGAAAACCGAGGTTGGGCTATAGGTATGACCTTGGAGAAAAGAGCGAAGGGGAGGCTTCACTGGATCCAGAACTGGCATTAGAGACCTCTGTGGCTCAAGGAAACAAAACCAAAACCGTACATTTTGTGTTAGTGCTTGTATTAGGGCCACAGTACAAACATTTCGAACAGGGATAGTGAATCAAGGGAACCAAAAGCTGGGAGGTTTTACCGAACTCTCTCATGTTCAGAGTTAAGAAAAAGAACGTGTGGTGGGTTTGGCAGAAAAAGATGCTGTTGGTTTGGAGACTAGGGTGGAAACCTAGTCTTAAAATGTTAATTCCCAGAGCTTTAGTAAACTGCAAAAAGTGAATAGGATTGCAGGTTCTGTAGACGTGTGCTTGGGTAGTCTGTGGAAATATACATCAGATGCACTGGCTTATAACAGGTCAGGATGAACTTTAAGTATTTTGAATGATTGTTTTCAGTGAAGGAAACCTTTAAGCACTTTGACCTAAATGCAGTTGCTAGCCCCAGCTCGAGTAGAATGGTGGAATCAATGGGATTTATGTATGTGCTGATTTATCAAGATCCCGTTAATTCAGAGGGTCTGCTATAATAGCAGTTAACCACTGGATTTAAGCCTTTATGCTGGAAAAGGGCTCTAAAAGTAAAAAGTAATCATTGTTGCTGCAGTGCTTTCTGATCCTATATCACTAATTGCTGACATAGGTTAGAAATCCTGCTACAGCAACAGGAAACCTAGCACCTGCTAAATATGTTGGGCTACAACTCACATCAGCCCCAACCAGCTTAAAAAGAGTGTCATGTTTGTCACTCTTACAACTCTTATTATTCCATTCTTGTTTTTAACGCAGTTAAGCACTTAACATGAGTGAACTAGTATGCTTTAAGGAATTCCCTAATCTACACTAGGTGTTTTTGAATATTACCTAGAGATTCTGAAGTTGTAAAAGTGATGGTGTGCTAGTTGTAAGGGATAAAATAGTACTGTGGTTATTGAAGTGAGTTTTAGTGTGTGAATGCCTCTGGAGGAGAGGAGAGCAGTGGAAATGGTGGGAGACTTGGACAGAGACTGTTAGATGTCTGAGTGAATGGGAGCTGAATACTGAATCTGGGGTGTGAGTGATTCAGATATGACTGGGTCTTGGTTAACATATATAGTGGATACATGTTGTGAGATTGTGGAGCTTTTACACAGATAATTTGTGTAGGCTTAGCACATTTAGCATAAAAAATGGTTCACAGAACTGGCTTGCAATTTTCTTGACACATCTTTTCATGTGAAAGATTGAAGTGTAAAATTATGATTACTGTGATACTAATTTTTAGCTGTAAACTGATCTTATCTGTAGCTCCAGATAATCACATTCTGGAGTTAATTTCCTATTCTTATAAGGGTAAGAATGGATTGAGATGGTTCAACAGCAGTTTTTCTTTTGAGAGTTTAGAGGACATACAGCCACAAAGCTAACTTTTAAAAAATGGTACATTTAACTTACAAAAGATATTATTTCAACCATCCTTTAAAAAAAACAACAATAAGGAGGGGTATCACCCTTTGTTCTATTCTCCTACATTGCTTTAATTTTAGTCAGTAACATTAACACTGTATTAATGTTATTTTCTGATGTATGTAAAGAGCTGCAGAAAGCTGTTTTCTGTTTCACAGTTTCTCTTTCCGTATTCTCTCTGAATACTATTCAAATTTTTAAATATCTGCCTAGCCAGCCTTGTTTCCTCAACCATTAAATACATAGCATTTTTTCCTAGGCTTTGCCACTTTGGCCATCTCACCTTGTATTTAGCCATCTGACCGTATGTTAACACTAGCAACTTCTTGTTTAATTAGAGTCTGGTTTAACAAGGCATGTAATTGTATGTCCTAGATTTGTTTGTAATTATAGAGCTAAAGGCTTAATGCACTATGTTACTGTACATATTCACATACTTTGAATATGTGTGGAGATCATATGATTGCAGCGACTAATAAACGAACATGTTTGGCATAGCAACGGTACCTGCTTTGTGTCTCTTGATCCTACAAACCTTTTGACATAGATCTGTTCTTCTTTATTACACTCCTGCACATGCAGTTTGTGCCACATTTCATGCAATTGCAAAGAGGCTTTTCACATGATGATATCTCATTCTCCCTACTGAATCAGATGAGGGATCAGTAATAGGTAGGGTTGGGATCCAGAACCATCTTAGCAGGTGTGCATTTAGTCTGACAGGACAAGAAAAACAAAACTTAAAAGGTGGTGTATGAGAAGGTGATCATTTGGCAAAGATCTAATAAACTGATGGTTATGCTTTAACAGCTGGTGGATCTTCTTCCTCCACTCTGTTTTGAAAATGATTGTATGATACATCTAGTTGCTGATCAAGGGCTATGACCAGAGGTTTGAAGTATAGGGAAAAATAAGGAGGAAGAGCTAATTTTGAAAAGCCCTAATGAATTTTTTTAAGTGAACACCCTTCTCCTTAGCCCATTCCATCACCCTACTGTATCTTTAGATAAGGAGAAGGGGCTGTAACTGAAAAAGATAATGGGGAGGAGGACATGTTCATTCCTACCTCAGATTTTCTTGTCTTGTAATTCTGTTTCTGTCTTGTTGGTTTTCCAGTGTGGCTGTGTGCTTAAATTCTGATATACCAGGCAGCCACCTTCCACCCTTCCTGGATGTACTGTCGAATTTTCCACCTATAATTTGTTTCATGAGAGAAGTTCTCAATGACTGTTCTGTTTTGGTCTGCTGATAACTTCTTGTATTCACTCATTGGGCAGTAGGTGGGTGGGCACGGCAGTGTTCTGACTTGCCAAAGGGAGGAGGTGCCAGGATAGCATCAGCAGCTGACGACACTGTGTTTGTATAAATTGATTGGGGGCGACAGACCCTGGATTAAATGTAAAGGGCCAAAATCCCACCTCCCATATTCAGTTCGGTACAGCTACATATCTATCCACCTTTCTTTCTTCCCATGGAGAGCTAGCTGATAATTCCAGGCTTAAACAGGATTAAAAAAATGTTCTTCCAACAATGCAGACTTCCAAAATTCTGTGCATCCTTACTCCGTAGTCGCAGTTCCAAACAGCTCTGTGAACTATACATTGTGCTTCATAAAACTAAGCAACTTTCAGATGTTAGAACTATACACATACGTGAAGAATTTGTTACGTTCTTTAATTTAGGCTATATTAACTCTACCCAAACTATTATAAAAGTAAATTCAATTGATTCACCTCCTCGTTAAAAAAAACACCCACAAAATGTTCTTCCCACTTTGCCCTCTGGAACTGAGTTATATATTTGTCCTATGTTGCAGTGGTAAGTAATTGGTGATTAAATAGGTCATCCTGGGCATAGCTGGCAGGAAAAGAACTTGAACAGTTGGAATGCTAGTAAGCACTCCAAAATATCAAGTACGGGGTGAAGGGGGCTTCCCTAAACCAGTCTGACAGCTTCTTAGGTCAGTGGGTTTGAGGGAACAAGGAGAGGAATCCCCTTTGAGCATGCGTGAGTCAACTAGCCAAAACTAATAGTTGTTAGGGTGGTAGCAACTGAAGCAGGCCTCCCTCATCACTTCCCAGGAAAGCTGGCAATGTGAGTAGAGAACAGTTGTTGCAACCATGCCTGGGCTTGGAGCCAGAGTGGAGCGCACCCAGAAAGTGGGCAGGAGGTGACTGAAGAACTGGCATCTACAGAAGAATTGGCTTCTCAGCCCAGAGAATTTACCAACAGCGTGGGAGGAATAGTAAAAGTTAACAATAACAACTACTCTGCAGCAATTGATTTAATTTGGTTAAATGAAATTGTGCCCTTACTGAATTCCAGGGTTGTTGTCTCTTAATTCCTGGGTCTGGACACAGTGAGGAAAAATGGCTTGAGTAAGTAGAAATCCAAAGCACACTTGGCAGGGCTATTAAAACCAGTAGGCATTCCTTCCAAGTATATATGGTGGGATTGAAAGGTATGTGTTAAAGAATAAAAAATCCACCTGTAATTTAGGTATTGTGTTGTTTTGCTTCTTGACAGCCCTTGTACTTTCCTTTGCACAATTCAAGAACAGTTTGTACCTTCATCAGTAAATCAACTGGGCATATGTCTTGCCTCTTAATTTATCCCAAACAAATATTAGAACTAATTAACAGCTGAAATTGGGATTTTCCTTAAGTATTTGCTTGCCTACATTGCTATTGAGTAGTGAACTCCCATGAAGATTTGGCAGATATTTGAAAAGTGTGGGAAGCTATATTCATTTGGGATGTCTGGAACTGAGCTGGTGCTACCTTTTTGTATTTAAATATGTGCACTGATGTGGGTCTGCTCTGCAGAGTTGGGAACATGTAGATTTTGGTGGTTGATGGCTTCCATGTCAGTGGGTTAGTGTATCCACTCCATGTTTTAGTTTGAATACACTCTGTGTTTTGAAGAACTTGACCATGGTGCTGACCTTTCAGCCCTTTTTGAGTCACAGTAAAGTACTTGGGACCTTTACAGAGTGGAGTATCTTGCCAATTAAATCAATTTCAGTTCCAGCCTGTAGCTCAACAAAATGTAGAAAAGTCAAGGGTAGGTATGCATACTTCTGCAAGGAACTAAATTTTGGGGTTAAGGTTTGGCACAATGGGCAGATCATTTAAAGTTTAAATCAAAATTTGGAGCAAGATTGATATGGAAACCATTAGTTTCCACAGCTAGTAAAATGGAATGTCTTACAGTAATTTCAATTAGCATGTTATTATTGACTTAACTTCATTCACTGATCTCCACTAGTAGAACCCTCTATGATTCTTCAGATATTGGAGTATATATATAAATGCTCAGCAATATTTGTGTGTGAATGAAAATCTCTGGCCCTTCCTCCCATAACAGACACACCTCAGTTAACAAAGCCTCTGACAAAGAAGTTCATTTCTATAAAGTTTTTAATCAGAGTTTTTTTACCCATCTCCTTTTCTTCCTCATCCTCTGTCTAGTTGGATTTTTTTTAGCAGCTTTAGCATTGGTAGAATGGTGAAGGAGGAGGTAGGAAAATACAGACTTTGAGCGTTGGGTCACAGCAGTGTACCTAAAGAAAATGACAGAATGAAGTTTAATCTGAGAAAAAGCAAGATTCTGCTATAGCTAATCCCACTGCAGGCACGTGTGCTTGCCTACAACAGGCAAGCTAAACAGCAGTTGCCTCTAGAATCCCTGCATGAACAGCAGAAGAGGCAGAAGAGGGAAGAGCAGATAAGCCTGCCTCACCAGCAAGCTCTAACATGTTTTTTTTAAGTCATTCCTCCACATTCACTAGGGTTAGGGGCACAGGACCCCCCGTGAAAATGGAAACACCGTAAATAACTCTAGGCCCTCCTAAACCATATTTAACATACAAAAGAGTATGATCACTATATTCAGCCCACCATGGATTCCTCTGAGGCATCAGTGTTCCTTCACGAGGCAGAATTGGGTGGCTGGTGTGGCTTACTGCTGTCTCCACAGCTGCCCCACACCATTTTTAATAGGGATTTACAAGCCTTGTTCGCAGTATCTCAGTCTCACGAGGCTTGCGGTCCCTATTAAAAATGGCATAGGGAGCAGCAGAGGTGACAGCAAATAATCCATGAATAACCAAATCTGCAGAAGTGAAACCTGTAAACGTGGGCCTTTTCCACACCGGGTGAGGGAATTGCCCCGCACCGCTTCTCATCAGACCTTTCGGCTTCCTGGTCCATTCCATGGCGCTCTGGAGCAGTGCGTGTTCGTCAATATGCGCTGCTCCAGTGTCCCAAATGGCAGCTTCCGGTTGGTCGAGCGTCTCGACCAACCGCTGAAGCTCGCCAGCCTAGAGCTGGCCCCTGGGCAGATCACAGGCTTGCATTGGTACAAGCCTGCGAATCTGCATAAGGGAGCAGGCTCGCAGTGGCGCGGTGCGTGCTTTTGAAAGACCGGAAAAATCAGGTCTTTCAAAAGCACGCTGGAGGACCACTTGGGGTCATTCCGGACCGGACTGAGGTGCAGATTTACCTTAAATAGGTCCGACCCAGTCTGGTCCAAGGTGCACACCTCCTCCTTGGAGGACGGACTGCACCATTTCAAAAACCCCATGTGGAAAAGGCCATGGAGGGCTGACTGTATAAGTTTGGCCACCAAAATGGAAACCATAAGAAAAGTGGAGACTGGTGAAAGAAAAAGTCAACCCTGGGTAAATTTCGGAAGAAGCCTTTAGATGGTCCCTAGAAGGTTCAAAATGTCTTTGTTATTTATGCAAAGCTTATCAGAACTAGTGGTTTCATTTCACATGTGTATAACGTTTAGTTTTGAATAAAAAGTTAGCTGGAACTTGTGAAACTGCTTGTGGTTTTTTTTGTGCAACAGGATCTCTACTCTATTCTTTCCATGTTATTCTTGTCTCTGGTACAGTATTTTCTGTTGAAGAAGTAATGCCCAGGAACACATTTACTTCATTAACTGAGGCATACCTGTATTTTCAATCTCACTCCCATATTATTTTTCCTTTTTGACACTTTTTGTAAGGCTGGACTCTTTCATCACCACTATCAGCTGCTCAGTGGTGTAGCTTGAGTGCGTGGAGGGGGGGTGGGAGGGGGTGAGGCTATGGTGTGGGGGTGTGGCCATGGCATGTGGGGGCCTGGCTGCAGTGTGTGGGGGTGTGACTATGAGCCCCAAAAACATTGATGCCAGGGGCAAACCACTCCCATCACCCCCCCCAATCGCCTCTCCATCCCTACATGACTGCAGCTGCTTATTTAACTTGTGACTCTGTAAAGATCCTACCTTAAAGCCCATGTTTTCCTAGCCCCATCCCTGTTTCCTCAATTTGAAATAAGCTTCTCTTTGTGCCCATAACACATATGCATGCCAAGTAGTTAATCATTAATTTCTGTTTAGTTTATTGATCTTGCTTGGAAAAGCATGTCAATTGATTTGGCTCATGAGCTGGAGTTTGGCAATGTTTGGGTGAGTTCAAACCCATGTATATTACAGTGCTGTCACAAGATGACAGGAACATGCACACATTTTAGGGGAGCCAGTTCACACCTTCAGTTACAAGGTCCCAGGTGATCCAGAAGTCAAGGGATGTGTAAACTGGCTTTGTTTCCATCACCCTCTTGATATTAATCAAAAGGGAGTGGTGTTCAAAAGAAGAAAATCTGAAATTTATGGCACAGCTTATTTTTTAGCAACTCCATGTTCTCTCTGTGTTGGTGCTGCTGTTGTGTGCCTAAGGCAATCCTGCGAGGGGTTTTTCTGCAGCTGAGAGTGTGTGATGCACCCAATGTCACCCAGTAGGTTTCCATGGCCAAGTGAGGAATCAGACCTTAGTCTCCAGGGTCATAGTCCAACCATCAAACCACTACACAATGCTGGCTCTTATACATTGCCTTTTCCCCCTTAAAATGACATTTATATGAAAAATATGCTGTTGCATTTTTTTTCTACTCCAGAACAGAGTTATTTCAAAATGCCTATGAATATTATATAGCACAACTTCCATGACAACAAGTGTGCTTTCAGCAGTAGCCATCTGGTAATGTATGACATGTTTGTCTTCCTTTCACTTAATCCTAGTGAGCTGGTCTGTATTCACTAAGCAATATTAGTCATTCTCCTTCCAGTCTGACTTTGGTATTTCTGTGGCATTTCTTTTACTGCTCATCAGAAGATCTCGGTTATCAAGTATATGCCGCTGTTGAGGAATTGGAGAGTGTGGCTGTACATGACAAAAACATGGTAATAATAACAATAGTTGTAATAATAAAATAAAACTGAACTTTTGCTTAATACGAAATGTTAATAAGTAATTTCACAGCTTCTGTTTATTCTAACAGGAACAGATATTTGCATTCTAATATTATCCGATGCTTCAGGAAACATTTAGTTAGTTAGAGCCAAGGCTCAGGCTACAGTCCTATACACACATTGACTTCAGAGTAAGTTCCACCAGCTACTTTCAGTTTCTGTCTATTGGATAGTAAGATTCACTGTGTTCACTGAAATTCAATTCCAGGTGTACAACATACGTATGCATGTACGTATGCGTGTGTGGTATTGCAATCTTAGTGAATCAAAGATCACACAGGGCAGGATAGAAGGGAACCTGTAATCATGAGAAACTGGATCTGTCAGCCAAATAAGGATTTTAAAATCTGGAATCTACTTGCTTATCAATGTAATTATCTTTGTATATTTTGAAGTAAAGTATAAGATGAACTTTTTGCATGAAGATCCTAAGGAAAAGATGCAGTGAACACGAAGTCTTATTTATAGTGTAACAAAGATATGAGGTTGGATCCAGACCTAGTCATACTTAGAATAGATTCACTGAAAATAGTAGGATATAAGATATAAGGGTAGGCATCTGTGGAGAGATTGGAGGCCATTTTTCTCTCCTCCACCCCTTCCAGGGGCTGCTCTAGTGCATCTGATCCAGAAATGATGTCGTATTTATAGCAGTTTCAATTTTAGCCAATTGTTCTGTTTTCTAAAATGTTTAAAAGATATGTGGGGGCATGGAGGCAGTTATGGGGGCATGGCCACTGCATTTTGTAATAGTTTAAAACCATTTGGGGGCAGTGGGTTATGTGAAAAACATCTATTTTTTTTTAAAAAAGTAGGTCAGGGAATTGGCAGGCTTCATGGAGTTCAGGGGCCGTAATTTGGGGCCCTGCCGGCTGCGTATGATAACTCTGGAGACAACGTGTTGTTCAGAACCTGTTTCATTTGCTTCTGTATGGAAGCCACTTTGGCATGGAGCTGTAGATTCACACTTTGCTTTGTACAGTATCCCTTTTCAGACTGGGATTATGCCTACCAAATGGTGGGGAAACAGATGCCAGATACCTTCAGTGTTTGAAACTTGAAAAAGAGGGAAAGAATTGGAGTATTTTAAAACTATCTTGGTTAGGGAAAATAGCAGCAGTTGAGATGGCGATACTTCCAAAGATGTTATATTTATTTCAAACTATCCCAGTCATTCAAAACGAAAAGGTTATCAGAGATTGGCAGAAAGAAATTAGTAAATTTATCTGGGGAGGGAGAAAACCAAGAGTCAAAATGAAAATTTGGGAAGATGCGAAGGAAAGAGGGGGGTTGGCATTACCAAATTTGATTTTGTATTATCATGCATGTGCATTAAATTGGATTCAAAATTGGGTCAAATTGGAAGATACGAAATTATTGAAGATAAAAGGAGATGGATTAGGGCAGGGCTGGCATTATTATTTATGGTATAACAAAGGGAGAAACAGTAAAGAGTTTAATGGTCATTATTTAAGGAAAGCCCTCTTTAAAGTTTGGAAAAAATATTTTATGAGATCTTGTTTGAAAACTCCGACATGGGTATCTCCACATGAAGCTTATTATAAGAAAGAAAATATTTTATTCGATAAATGGATAAGATATGGAGATATAGTGCTAATAAAACAAAAATTCAAATTAAATCCCAGCAAGAATTAAGTGATGCAGGGATAAAATGTCATTGGCTTTTGTACAGACAGATGAGGGAAAAACTAAAAAATGATATTAGTACTAATGATTATCAGATAAAAGATGATGAATTAAACGAGATCTTATGTTCAGATAAGCCCAAAATCATCTCCTCTATCTACAAAATCTTGTTAAAATGATACATAGAAGACGAAGTAATTAAATTACCAATGATAAAGTGGGCCCAGAATTTTTCTCATTCAATCTCACTAGAGCAATGGTAAAGACTCTGGTCTAAAACTATTAAACATACAACATGTCAGGATATTAAAGAAAATGTCTATAAAATGCATTTGCGTTGGTATCTAACCCCCCAGAAATTAGCGAAAATGACAAATAAGTGTTCTAACAAATGTTGGAAATGCGGTGTGGAGATTGGCTCCTTTTACCGTATGTGGTGATCGTGTAAAGTAGTAAAGGGGTACTGGAAACAGATCCATAGACAAATTGAATCTATATTGGGCATAAAATTTAATATGTCCCTGGAAGTATATTTATTATCGATGTGGGAGAATAACCTGGAAAAAAAAGTAGGAAAACAATTGTTTTATATGACAACAGCTGCAAGGATAGTCTTAGCTTATAGATGGAAAGACAACAAGATGCCGTCGATAGAAGATTGGGATATGAAATTGGTTGATATAATCCAAATGGATAAATTAACTTGTATGTTATGGGGTGAGAGTAAAGAAAATTTTGTGAAACAATGGGAAAAAATGCTACGATATCTCAAAAATTCATGGTATAATAGCGAAATGGTAAAAATAGATTTTTGAATGATATTTAGGGATTAAGAGTTAGATTGGAAAGAAAAGTAATACCAATGGGAAATTAGTAAGAGGAATATCTGACTCTCAGACCAAAGTTGGAAGTAGGAGAAGAATATATTTAAACTAGCAAGAAATTAGAATTTATGTAAGTTTATTACTGTCAATTCTATGTATGTGTTGTGTAATGGTATAATTTGTTGATTATCTTTTTGATTTTTCGATATTGTTTATGTTGTGTAATTTGTATTGTTTTGTTTATGTATTTTTGTATGTGTATTTTTGTTTAAGAATAAAGTTAAAATTTTAATAAAAAAAGAAACTTCAAAAAGAGGGAAACCATGTTTTATTTGTGAATTAGGAAGCAATTTGCATGAACATGAAGGCCGTTTCCACACTAGCCTGTTGTAGTGCTATTACTCCACTTTCAACATCCTATAGAATCCTGGGGTTTTCAGTTTAGAGAGGGGCCTCAAAGTTCCCTCTCTAAACTGCAAACCCCAGGTTTCCATAGGATGTTGAAAGTGGAATAATAGCACTATAACAGGCTAGTGCAGAAATGACTGAAGTGCAGCATATATTGTGCCCGTTGGTGAATTCTCTGTAAAACATGAGGCAAGGAGTAAAGAGGAACCCAGCACTTGATGAGGTGGATGAAGATGAAATAAATGAAGGTGAAATAAATTAAAATGTAAGCCCATAGTAACTCTCTGTGAGAGCAGTTAACATACAAGAAAGACTACAGATTTGATAAATACAGTCACGTGGAAACCTAGGAATATATTAATAACCCTGAAAATTGCTGAATAAAATAGCTAAATTACTGAATAAAATGTTTCAGGTCCTCCTCCTCACACTACACATACATTATACAAAGAGTTCACTCATATCAGTTCATTTATACAGTGGTCTTCATCCATGTCTCTTCTGAACTTGCCATGACAATAGAGACTAGATAAAATTATTCCCTGATTGGAAGTTGAAGTTGTCAGTCATGAAGCTATACCCCTCACTGTCATTTTACCATTTGTAGAAACTTTGGAGACAATTCAAAACCTCATTAAAAAGTGAGGCACAAAAATACTGTCCGAAGTAGGTCAAACACCTCAAGACTTGCCCAGCTTGCTCCAGACAGTTTCAGGTTAGAGTCACCTTCATTCAGAGACAGTCAATCACTGGCATATGGGTCACTGTGTCCTGGATTTGTTTTTGTCTCAAGGAAATGCAGAAACGTAACTTTTGTGCTAGATTGTAGTGAATATTAAAGATAGGTACATAACCAGAATAGACGGTTTTCAGAATGCTTGAATAAAGGTGGCAATGAAAAATACAGATCTTTTGCAATATCAGTAGTGTTCTGACACTGTTAATGTAGTCACTCCGCTTTTCTGAGGCCACCATAACCTCCAGTTCAGTTTTCTCTCAGTCACCAGTATGGAGTACAAATACAACAAATCCAAAAACCAGTAAACAGCAATACTTTTATTGGGTCATCTAAAAAGCACAAAATACATTTTGCAAGCTTTTGAAGCTTCATTGGCCTCTTCATCAGGCAAAGATGCTAATTTTTTTTTTTGCATCTTTTCTTGATGAAGAAGCCAATGAAGCTTTGAAAGTTTGCATGATGTATTTTGTGCTTTTTAGTTGATCCAGTAAAGGTATCGCTGTTTTATGGATTTGGAATTTTGTTGTATTTTGCAGTATGAAGTATGTGATTAAGAATGCCAATTAACAGGACCACATTGTAATAGTGGCAGCTGATTTTACTTCCTATAAGCTTTGAAACATCAAGCATCACCATAATGATCTAGGCTACATAACACTTATTTACAGAAAGTATATACCATGTGCCCTTCATTCCAGGATAATGAGACATGAGGCTTCTCATGATCTTGCATTCACGTGTGCAGAGGTTGCACCGGGAGAGGGCACAGTGTACTGTAATATTACCCATTGTATTTTGGAATGGTATTGTACTTCTGTGGGGGAATGGATATTGTGTGGGGGAATTGTGTGGGTATTGTGTGGGGGAATAGTGGAGCACTGGCCTTGGCAGAACAAAGGGAAGGGTAACCCAGCGAGACCTTAAACCCCTATTTTTATGGAGTCAGACCACATAAAAACCAGCCAAACACATCAATGAATGAAGTTTAATAGCAAATATGTTCCCACGCACAAATGCAGTCACTCACACACACAAGGACTGTCGAGAAGGGAAAGAGGTGAAAGCTTATAGGGGATAAAGGGGGAGAGGGTATAAGGGTGGTAATACTGCACCTGTCGAGAAGTCTTCAGTCCAGGAAGTGGCGAGGAAGAAGGAACTCAGTGAAGAGAGGCAGCTGAGGGGAACATTAAATTTAAACAGAGTCCCGGGCCCCACTAGCATAGCAGGGGAGCTCTCCAAAGAGGGTCTCAAAAAGGGGGACTATTTATAGGGAGAACGTACATCAAGGGCAACTTTTCCTGGGAAGAACAATGGTAAAACAGAAAGAGAATACCGCACAATGGTACTTGACGGCTTGCATGATTGTTTCATGTAAATGGACCTTGCCCTCATAGGATTTGCTGATGTAAGCGTTGCTCAACAGGGGAAAACCCGGTAATCTCCTCAAGTTGGCTTTCTACTGAGGGCCCTTTGTCTGTGGGAGTGCCTGCCTGAGGTCTCCCGGGGAAAATGTGACGGGGGATTTTCCTGGTCTTGACTTATGTCTGGTTGCTTGTCGGGCCCCCCCACCCGGGCAACCTCTCGGCATAGCTAATATTTTTGATATTAATTTTATATCCGTCCGGGATGGGGTCTGCTAATGGGGGTAACACTTTGGCCTCAGAAACTGCAAACCCCAGATTTCCACAGGATGTTGAAAGTGGAATAATAGTACTATGTCAGTGTAGTGCAGAAAGTCCTTTAGAGTCATTTTACATAGTACAGTTTTCTAATGATATGTCTTGTCTGTAAATTTAGAGTTATCAGCGTATTTGAAAATTCATGAAGATCTGTTTTTGAGTGTCCTGGCTATCTGAAGAATTATTAGTTTATTTAATATTTGTATCTCCTGAATGTTTTATGAATTTGAATATGTTTTCTATAGAATTATGGTGTTGAACTCTGCCTGTCCAGCAGCAGCATAGAAACTGCTGATGGATGAATTTTCTCCCCCACTACGGGGAATGTGGGGCAGGGCTTCCCAGTAAGTCTGGAGTCAGATGTGATGCTTGTGCAGTGTTTGGCACCAAAAGTTTTTTTTGGGAAAATCTAGCATTCTCTCCCCCCTGCCATCTTGTTGTTAAAACAATGAGCAATAGCCAGATAGGGCCTCCCTTTCTGTTGCATGCCAGATCTTCTCCTTTCCCTTTTCTCTTCTTTTATTGCATGATCATAAATACCTTTGGTGCTCAGATCATGTGACCCAGGACAGTTGCTTGGGTCATCGGTCTTATAAAAGTTAAACCCATTCTCTCTCTCTCTTTTTTGTTCTCAATGGCTGCTTTCCCTAACTCTTCGCATGCTCCAAGTTTGAGTCCCATCAAGGAGGATGGTGAGTTAAACTGAAGAATCTCCTATTCACTAGATTAGACAGGTAGCAGGCTCTCTTAATATAGATGTAAATGAAGAGTCATTAGTAAAGTATTTAGTTTTTTATTCAAAGCTACCTGCGTCTGGTTTATTCCAAGTACCAGTTTGAAGCCACAAGTCGTTAGATAAAACTTCTACCGTTTCTCTGTGTGACTTTGCTAAATGAAGATTGGATCCTGACAGTTTCTTATTTTCCCACATATTTGGGTTATGGGGCCAGAATAGAAGTCCTTTGTTTGATGACCACGTGGCACCCGGCCGGCAGAACTAACCAAATGAAAAATGGCTTTAGGTCATCTGAACCAATTTCTTACTATTGAAAAGTTAACTGGTAGCAATTACCGAACTTGGTCTTGGAATATGCAAATGCAATTAACTACAATGGGACTGTTTAAGGTTGTGAAAGGACAGCGGCCCACAGAAGATAGGGAAAAGCAAAAATTTTGATGAAGATGATGAGAAAGCAACTGCTTATATTTGCCTAGCCATTGATTCAAGTATTGTTTATCACATCAGAGACTTGAAAAGTGCTAAAGAAATATGGGAAAAACTGAAGAATTATTTGACTCTCCCAGTATTGCAAAGCAAAGTGGTATTATAATCAGACTTACAAGAATGAAATTGTTAAATCCTAGATTTTTGAATAAACATATTAACACTTTCATGACTATGGTATCTGAATTGCAAAGTTCTGGAGAAAATCTTTCAGAATCTATGAGACTGGGAATTTTTCTAGGAAGCTTCCCTAAATTTTTTTTTGAGCCCATAATTGATGCTCTACAAATTAAGGGAGATGTAAATTTGGAAACTGCTATTGCTGAAGTTATAGAATATAAAATAGGAAAAATTTAACGAATTTAAATTTGAAGCAAAATCATCTACTGGCACAGCATTAGCTCACCTTGCTGAGCAAATTTGCACGTCAAAGAGCTTCTTCACAGAGAACAAATAGCCACAAAATTAACATATCAAAACTTCAGGGGAAACATCAGCAACACAAACCCAGTGATAAAAGTGGTTTTAACTCTAAGAAGAAATCTTCTGAAATTTTAATGTTGGTCTAATTAATGAACAATTGCTCAAGCCTATGCAAAATCAAAAAGAAAATATAATTGTAATTGACAGCGGTGTTACTAGTCACTATTTTAATTGGAGAGAAATATTTGTAAATCTTGATACAAGCATACATTTTCCTGTCTATTTGCAAATGGCCAATCAGTGGTTGAAAAAGGGAAAGGGACAGTTCTTTTGCAAACAAAACTTGGCGCCAACAGGATAGAGACTTTAAGAATTCATGATGTTATTTTGTCCCAGTTTTAAAAAGTGTCTCTTTATAGTGTCAGAACAACTACAGCGAGAAAAAACAGATTTATTTTCAAAAAAAACTTGTTTTGGTCTTCATCAAAAATTTAATTTTTCGAGGAATCCTAAATGGTGACTGTTACCAAATGCAAATTTTGGATTCCTATGCAAATAGTGTGATCTGGTGTAATCACAAAGACTGTTTAAGTTTATGGCATTGCCGATTTGGGCACAGAAATTTAGAATGCATTAAGAGACTGGCTAATCAAGAGCTTGCTATAGACTTTAATTTTAAAATATGTTCAAGCAATGAGAGATGTGAAAAATGCTTAAGGGCAAAAGCTGTCAAAGCATCACATTCGTCAATTGCAGAGAGAAAACCACCAAACCACTGGACCTTTTATATACTGATCTTTGTGGTCCATTCACCCAAAAATCTGCAGGTGGAAATTCTTACTTTATGACTATTATTGATGATTTCAGCAGATATACATACATTTACCTTCTCAAAAAAGAAAAGTCAAGCTTTTGAGAAATTCAAGGAATACTTTAATCTTGTCTTAATAGATTTGGCTACAAACCTAAAAACCTACGCTCTGACAATGGAAGTGAATTTGTTAATGCAGAGTTTGATGAGTTTTTTAAGGAACATGGAATTGAACATTTACACGCCAGAACAGAATGGAGTGGCAGAACGAATGAACAGAACTCTCAAAGAATGGCAGTCACAATGCTTTTAGAGGCTAACATGCCTAAAAGCTATTGGTCTGAAACTATTATGACTGCTACATACTTGTGCAACCGTTTAACCAAATCCAGAGATGCAACTCCATTTCAGTTATGGAATGGAACTAAACCCAAGTTGAATCATCTCAAAGTCTTTGGAAGTAAAGCATATACCTACATTCCCAAACAGAAAAGAGAAAAAGACTGTAGAAGTGAAGAGGGAATTTTGTTGGTTATGCTAGAAATGGTTACAGAATTTTGAATCCAGATGGGGTCATAAAAGTAACAAGTGCTGTTTATGTTATGAAAGATCACAGCCCAAAAAATAATCCAAACCAAATGTTATCCAATTTGTTTGCAGTGGAAAGGGGATCCCACCACAACCAGAGTATGTGACACACTACCATCCTCCAATGTCTTTCATCCAGAAGGGGCTACAGATGTGGTGACCCAGCCAGAGGACGCGGAACTGGACAGCGCTAAAAACAGACCCAGGTGTCCAAGTCCAGGTAAGAAGATCTAAAGAAACAGAGGCGTACCACCTGATAGATTGTCTTATCTAGCCACAGAGGAGAAGATTCCACAACCCTCTGACTGGGAAAAGATCAAGGGACTACCAAAGTCGGATTCTCAAAAGTGGGTGGAAGCTGCTGTTGAAGAGATGCAATCTTTATATAAAAATAAAACATGGACTTTGTCAGAATTGCCAAAGGAAAAAGAGCAATTGGCTGTAAATGGGTCTTTACCACAAAGCAAGATGCAGAAGGGGAAATTCAGAGATATAAAGCCAGGTTAGTGGCAAAGGGATTTACACAACAATTTGGTGAAGATTACAACGAAATTTTTGCCCCTGTTGCCACACACACAACTGTGAAACTCTCCTAGCTGTTGCAGCATCTAAGAAAATGCATGTTCAGCATCTTGATGTTAAAACAGCTTTTCTTTATGGACAATTGGATGAGGAACTGTACATAGAATAGCCTCCAGGATTCCAAGTTCCTGGGGGAAAAGCATCTTGTATGCAAATTGAACAAGAGCATTTATCTTTAAAAAGGCTGCCAGAGCATGGAGTGAGAAGCTAAGCCAACTTCTTATCAAACAAGGCTTCACTCCAGGCACGTTGACAAGTGTGTTTACAAAAGATTCAGAAACAATAAATGGACTTATATTGCATGTTATGTTGATACATCCCGTGCAGTCAAAATAAAGCAGATGGTGAAGATAGTCAACAATCTCAAGAAAAAGATAGACATCAAGAATTTGGGGGAACATCTCACACTATCTTGGAGTACAAATAGAAAGAAGCAGTGATGGAAGCTTCGCAACCAGAAACAGAAGATAATAGATCTTCTGGACTGCCTTGGACTAAAGGATGGCAATATTGTGGCAAATCCAAAGGAAGTGGGTTTCTTAAAGGATACTAAGAAATGTGAACCCTTGAAAAATGGAGACAAGTATAGGACTGCAGTTGGAAAGCTACTGTACATAGCTAATTTCACCAGACCTGATATTGCAAATGCTGTTGGTATCTTATGCAGAATGGTTAACTCTCCTACTGAAAAGGATCTCATTGCAGTGAAAAGAGTTGCCAGATATTTGAAAGGAACTGCAGATTACAAGCTGATGTTACCAGCCTGTGATCAACCATGACTGGTTGCCTATGCGGACGCTGACTGGGCTGCAGACCTAGCAGAGAGAAAATCAACCAGCGGAAACCTGATCTTCTGTGGTGGAGGAGCTATAAGTTGGTCAAGTAAGAAACAATCTACAATTGCAGATTCTTCCACAGGTGCTGAGTGTGTTTCTGCAAAAGCAGCATGTGATGAAATAAAGTGGCTGCATAACTTACTTCTGGACTTAGGCATAACAGAGCCCAAGCCAACCATTTTGATGCAAGATAACCAAAGCTGCATCAAACTTTCTGAAAGTGAGAAGCCACTCAAGAAGAACATTGACATTGCTTTCCATAAGGTGCAAGAGATGTGTCGCAATGGAATTGTTCAGCTGGAATACTGCAATACAGAAATGATGCTTGCTGATATTCTTACCAAGCCTCTACCAAGGGACCAGTTCCAGAGACTATGAGAAGGCATGAAGATCTTCGATGTTGGTCCAAGAGAATGAGAAGGGGACTGTTGGAAATCTCAGCATTCTCTCTCCCCCGCCATCTTGTTGTTAGAACAGATGGGCAATAGCCAGATAGGGCCTCCCTTTCTGTTGCATGCCAGATCTTCTCCATTTGCTTTTCTCTGTCTTTTATTGCATGATCATAAATACCTTTGGTGCTCAGATCATGTGACCCAGGACAGTTGCTTGGGTCATCGGTCTTATAAAAGTTAAGACCCCACTCTCTCTCTCTCTCTCTTTGTTCTCAATGGCTGCTTTCCCTGAACTCTTCGCATGCTCCGAGTTTGAGTCCCATCAAGGAGGATGGTGAGTTAAACTGAAGAATCTCCTATTCACTAGATTAGACAGGTAGCAGGCTCTCTCAATACAGATGTAAATGAAGAGTCATTAGTAAAGTATTTAGTCTTTTATTCAAAGCTACCTGCGTCTGTGTTTATTCCAAGTACCAGTTTGAAGCCACAAGTCGTTAGATAAAACTTCTACCGCTTCTCTGTGTGACTTTGCTAAATGAAGATTGGATCCTGACAGTTTCAGTCTCATTTTCCCACAGTTTTGCCAATGAATTTCTTAATTATTTCATTGATTAAATGGTTGCTTTTGGCAAATTTTAAAACATAATCCCTTTTCGCATGTTACCCGTTCGCATGGCTGGGCGGGGCGTCTCATGCAAACAGCCTCAGCAGGAACACTGCCGCTTCCCTGCTGCTTGAGTTCTGCAGCAGCTTCCTGGTCATGCGAGCGCCGTGCGAACACCCCGCCCCTTCTTACCGCAGTGCAACCTGGGAATTGCAGGCTAGCACTGAGGCAGGAAGCGCGGCCGTCCTCGCTCCCGAACCACCACACACCAGGTAAGTGTGCACAGGCCCTGGAAGCGTTGCGTGACCGCGCACCATTTTCGGCTTTAAGCTGAAAATGAAAAGGTGCGTGCGCATCGTGTAAATGGGAGCACGTCATGCAGACCGCTCCTCCCATTTACGTGATGCTCAAGGGGCCCTCTCGCTTTAGAAACAGCGTGCGAAAAGGGCGATAGTTATGCTAAACATAAATAATTGCAAGAATACAGGAGGAAGTATTCTTTCTTCTGTTGTACACAAGAGTGAAAACTACTTGAGATGTTTCTTTTTCATGTCTCTGCAGATTGTGACTCAGGCATAAGCTGAAAAACAGAGATGTCATTCTGCAGAAATTTATGCAGATTCACCTGATTAATTAGCTGACTAATTAAAACCCATATGATTTATTAAATAAAACATATTTAATTTGGTGATAGCAAATTAATTTTCAGGCACGTAAATGCTGTAGGAATATATGACTTGGCTTGCTGGATGAGATCAAGGCTCACCTAGTCTAGTAGGCGGACTGAATCATGAATCTTTTCTCCATGCTGTTCATATAAAGCTCTGTTGGTTAGCTCATCTTTTAATTGCCTCTTCATACTTAGCAAAAAATATTCTGCTATAATGCTGTAGTGGCAACATAGGGAGTTACTTTTACTGTAACATGTGTTGAAAAGAGATACCTTACACTAATGCTTTCATGGTAGAAGTAACAGCCTTTGCAGTACTATATGATACCTTCAGTGTGATCAGTAAACAATCATTTGGAGTTGTTTTAGAAGAGCAATAAAATGGAGCAATTAATATGAATCATCTCCCCCTGTAAAATATGGACTTAACATATGCTTTCACTAATTTTCATTTATGTGTCTATAAAATAAATGTCACATGCACACACAGACTCACATCAAGAATATACATATGAATACCTTATCCTCTCCCATCTTCTTCAGATTGCATTTTTGGAACCAGCTGGTGAACAAGAGAAACTGGCAAAAAAGTGGGGATTCAAACCATCTGACATACGAGAGCTGAGTAATAAGTATGTCCTTCTTTTACTTTCCTTTTGTTCCATACTTTCCATATATTTTTTAAATTATGATGTTAACAATATTAATATCAATAGTGATAACAATCATGTTTATCAAAGATTTTGAATACCCAGAAAACATGTTTGATAAAGTACAATTGTATTTCACTTTTTCCAGTCAACAGTCCTGTAAGGTAGACTGGTATCTTTATCTGCATATTATATATTAAACCTGTGTCACAGGGGAGGGATGGGCAGGAATAGAACTGTATGAGAGGGTTGAGATATGTCTTCACAGTGAGCTCGTGGCTGAGGTCAAATTTGAACTCAAGCTCACAGTGCAGGATCTAGTGCAGAAACATGAAATGTGATTGCATAGGACCAGGACAGTCCTGGCCTTCAAGGCAGTGTGTGCTACTCTTTCACTGCTTTTCTTAGTTTCTGCCCCAATGTGAAAGTGCTTCTTTCTGTTTCATCCCATAAATCCTATCACTGAGTCCCTCTGCCCTTGCTTCTTAAAGGAGATGGGCGATGGCGAATGATATCTAAATGTTGTTGTGTGCCTTCATGTATTTCATGTATTTCCTTCTGACTTGTGGCAGCCCTAAGGCAAACTTATCACAGGTTTTTCTGAGGCTGAGAGTTTGTGACTCACCCAAGGCCATCCAGTGGGCTTCCATGGCCAAACGGGGAATCAGACGCTGGTCTCCAAGGTTATAGTCTAACACTTTTAGACCGCTACACCATGCTGGCCCTCAGTCTCTCTCTAAATGTTACATAAGAAAGTACTGCATGGTAACATTGTGGAATGGCCTTTGGAAGGAGTAGTTACAACATCAAGATCAATTTGACTAATGTTTTACTCCAGAGCAGCCTATCACTCTTTTTCCTCTCAAAAACTTCAGAGGTAGATTAAACATCTTTCTCAGAAGCTTCTGTTCTCCAAATTGTGCTCTCCTAAGCAGCTTTATAGCTGCTTAGCACTTTATACAGTGCCCTTATTTACAATGAGAAGAGGTATTTAAGTGTGCAGCTTTAGGACACATTGCAATGTGCAAGCCATTTATCCTACAGCTATTTCAGTTGAAATAATTTATATTACTCTAAAGTGGGTGACTACAGCTGTAGGGAGTGAGGCTTATTTTCAAAGTAAATGGTTTTTAGGATTGCACTCCTAATCTGTACTGAGGATGGAATGTTCTTTCAACATGGAAAACCCCCCATTATTTTTCAGCTTCATTGGTCTGTATTTGAAAAGCTTTGCCAGAACAGGTTGGCTGCAAGCTCCAGCTGAGTGGATAAGTGTAGGTTGTCTTGCATAGCAGGAAACTGGCAGAGCTGCATGAAGCCTCTTTGTTTTACGTTCTTGTAAAACAGAAAGGAGGCTAGTTTAATTGTGTGAGAAAAATATTGGTGTATATCACACTGCTGCAACCCAGCTGAGAGAGTAACACATCCACACACAATTCAGATGAAGTTAATTAAAATTAAATAATAAACATTGATGAAATCATGTTTTGTCATTTGTTCAGATATGCTTTCTTCAAATGTTAACACTTACAGCTATGAATACTCATGGAAAACAACTCTGATTAATAGTGCTTAATGCAAGACAGGCTTATGACTGGGCTGCTGCAGGTTCAATACAATCAGAAAAGATTTGAATATTGGCCAGAATGTTTGTGAATCACATAAGCTAATTGATTAAAATGCTGAAAATAATATATGAAGTGTGGGATAGCAACAGAATTAGGCATCGCCCAGAGAGCTGAATCAGCATTATGTAACTCAAAGACGCAAGTGTCAGAAAGAAAATGCTGTGTTAAATTTAACTAGGGAAATGTTAGAAATTATAGGTGCAATAAAGAAATTATGGGTGTGATAGCCCACACAATGGGTTCTGTGGATTCATTGCCCCATTTTGCATGCCACTGTGAGTGGCTGAGCCATGCCAAAACCCAGGTACACCTGGGAGCAGCATTTACTGTGTAGCATAGATGCTTGGGCTCAGCTCTGTCTGGAAATAGTGTGCCCCTGATCTGAATGCTCTTCTTGCCCATCCACAGTGTCTCAACTGGTGACTCTTCACTGATTCACTGAGGACGGAGATAAATTCTGAATCTGTCTGGGCCACTTACTATGATCTGGGCTTGGTGACCACTGGGCACGAACAGAGAAGCAGATACCTGTGGTCTCCAGGAAGGGCAAAGAAAAGATGTTTTTCTTTCTAAGGCAAAGGACAAGATGGTGCCTTCCTCTATTCCATGTACAGAGAATGAATCAGCTGGTGGTAGAATCTTATGTCACTACTGGCAGTGGGGCAGCAGGACAGTTTAGAGGGTGAAGGCTCTTTGGGCCATCAAGCTTTACCTCCAAGAGAGGGGAATGGCTGGAGGCTCTGTCTAAACGTAGAGCCAGCTCTGCCTGAAGTCAAGGAATACCCATTAGGAAGTGAGTACCATCTGATCCTGCACCAGCCTAGCTGGGTACTATTTGTGGGGCGTTTTCATGGGGCCCCTGCTTTCTGAGGCATGAGATGACTAGAGACAAGCTCTTCTCTGTTAGGGTGCCCTGTTTGTAGAAGTCCCATCCCAGAAAGGCTCTCCTGGTACTTTTGATGACGTATTTTTGATTCCAGGCTTGGGTTTTAAAGCTGGACCTGGAATGTCTGTAACACTGAATTTTCATCTATTGATATTTTTTAACACTAAGCTGCTATAGTGGCTAAGAAAAGTTAGTGACAATGATGTCATAAAACAATAAAACAGGAATATTACACAAAACAAGTACATCCGCTTAGAACCATGCCAGTAAGATAAAGCACGAGATCATTTGCTCTCAAAAGGTTTTCATTAGCCTTCACAAATTGCTAATGAAGTTGACACCAGGGGAACAACTTTGGGGAGGGAGTTCCAAAGCCAAACTAGCAAATTGTTAGAGGCCTTTGTTTCATAGTGCCTTCATCGTATGATTTGGCTGTGCCTTGCTCCTTGAATAATATTTAGTGGTGGCACCTATGAGAGAAACTGCAATGTTTGCTCTTTGCCATTAAAAACAATCTGGTTAGAATCCTATGACATCTACCAGTGTAATCCCCAGTCACACTGGCTTATGTACTTCTAGAGGTGTTGTACAGGGTTGGCAATGGTGGCTGTGGGGCTCTTGGATGCAGCTCTCCCTGGCTACTGATCAGCTGCACGGGAAGAAGGAGAATCTGAAATTCAGAGAAGAGTTTGCCGCACCTTCCCCAGATGAGCAAGGACAGCTGAAATGTGCTCCATGTGCTTCCCCATGTGCTAGTTAGAAGCCGGGGGAAATAGAATTGCACACATACATGCACAGCTAGGGAGAAAGTGGGAACAAAGGAGCAGCCATTGCCCCACCAACAGTGGCATAGGTACACTGTGAGGACTTAGTTTCTACCAGTGTATTAACTGGTTCTCACTCAATGTCTTCAGACACTACCACCAACTTCCATTTTGATAAGATTAGGGACAGGGGAGCTCAACTCTTTAGATGTTGTTAGTTATCCTCAGCCCTGACCCATGATCTTCCTGGCCAGAGCTCATGGAAATTGGAGTCCCATAACATCTGGAGGACAAAATGTTTTCTATCTCTAGTCTGGAGGGTAGCATTTCTGCATCACTGCCACATCACTTATATTTTATTTAAATAAGCACTATGACACCTCTTGGGCGGGGGGGGAGAAGGGGGAGAGAACATCTAACCATTGTTAGCTTTGCTATGTTGTGCCATCCATGCTATCCTAACTTCCATGCTATGCTTATGTCCAGACTAGGTTACTGGAGTATGTTGTAGATGTTATCTTTGAAGACTATTTAGAAACTTCAGTTGGTCCAGAATTTGACTGCTGACGGGGACTGATTGAGGGGAACACATCATACTAGTTCTTAACTAGCTTACATGTAAATGGGCTAAATCCAGTGTTAGTCCTAATTAAAGAGCAAACACATGGAAATGAATGGAACTGCTTAGTCACAACTATCTTAAGTCCCATTCTATTTAGTATTTGGCATTTAGTATTCCATATATATGAGAGCCAGTGTAGTGTAGTGGTTAGAGTTCTGGGCTAGGCCTGCTAATTTTACCCAGTGAGTGGATGCAGGTGTGATCCTGCTTCATCCATGTACTGATGTCCTACATACATTTTCTGAATAGGGTTGTCATTTCTGGTGAAGAGAGAATTATTGCTTTTGCCCCACAGTAACATTTGATCTTTTGATGTATTTGATCACTGTACTATTGAGTTTAGGATTGTTATGTAACTATGGCCATTTCTGCACTAGACTATTATAGTGCTATAATTCCACTTTTGACGTCCTATGGAGTCCTGGGGTTTGCAGTTTAGGGAGGGGCCTTGAGGAAATGGCCTATATTATTAAGATACAGGATTGAGGACACTTATCTCATTTTTAAGATTGCTTTGAGTCACTACTTTGAGGGAAAAATGAGTTATAAATAAAGTAATCAATACAAAGATGATTTTTTTTCCCTTCTGCCTTTCTTTCATAGTGAATTCTTCATGCCTGGTTTGGTTGATACACACATCCATGCACCACAGTATTCTTTTGCAGGAACACGAGTAGACCTGCCTCTTCTTCAGTGGTTAAAAAATTACACTTATCCAAGAGAGGCCCAATGTGAAGACCTTAATTTTGCTGCAGAGGTGTACACTAGAGCTGTAGTAAGTAAATTATTTCCCTACTGTCATAATAGCTTGCATTTTTGTAAGCACAGTGATTTGTGACATGGTTGGTGAATTTATTGTCACTCATAAGATCTTTAACTCACTTGGGAGCTGCATATGTGCCTCAAACAGAGTATGTGAAGAACCATTACAGGTTTCTGATTCTTTAGTTGAACAATGGACAAAAAAATTAACAACAGATATGTGTGATGAATGCTATTCTAAAACAGAAAGTTTTCTTTTAAAGAACAGTGTATATAAAGACATGCTGAAGCTGAAGCTATCAATAACTGAGCAATTGCACAAGGATGCTCAGGGACCCAGAGCATCATCAATCTATGATGGCTCATTGAAGGATGGTTTCAGCATATCACTATAGTCATTCTTCGTAAAAAAAAACAAAAAAAAAACTTTTCAAACTTTGCTGTAAAGCCACTGCTTAATATAACTGCTAAAGTCAATACCACACTGAATATTAAGTACAAAGAATGAATGCTCTGATCTCCAAACACAAGCTGTTGTTATTATTTGTTCATTTATTTATTTGGGTCATAGGAACATAGGAAGCTACTATAAGCTCAGTGACTGTCCAGGATTTCAGACAGGACTCTTTGCTAGCTTTGTATTATTAGAGGATGGGAACTAACACTGGAGCCTTTTGCATATGAAGAACATAATAAAGCATTTGATGCAACACTGAACCTCAGGCCTGGCCCAGGTTACTCGGGATTCTCAAGGCCTGATAGCATGTGATACAGAGGAGAGTATGTGTATATACGTATGTGCCTGTGTCTTCTTTGCTGTAAATTGACTCACTTCACTTCTTTGATTATCTGCAGAAGAAAATGTTATCTACAAAAAGTATGCTTATGCTGGTAGTATTTGGGGGTTGCCAGGTAAAATAAGGGACTGGGCTCCTATTCCTTTAACGGTTGTGAAGAAGTAATTTCAGCAGGTTCCCTTTACTGCTCCACCCCCTGAAATGAAGAGACCACATGACAGGACTTGGGATGAACTATGGACAATTTATTATTTATTGCCTATTTATACATGAACTTGAACTTGACCTTGGACATGACATTGAACTTAAACTTGACCTCACGGGGGCTATATGATAGTAAAATACCTGATACCGAGGCAAACCCCTGATCCTGAGTTGCCACCTCGGTGACCCCCTCTGGAAGGCGTGCCCCACAAAACCCACCATCTGCCACAGAGCCCAGAAGTGAGGGGATAAAATATGTGGGCATACCCCAAGGATGCTCTCCTTCTTCGCCCTTCACCCCCTGCTTAACAGCTGAGTGAGTGAGCTCCAGAGGTGTATCCTACACCACCTTGTGCCAAAGGTATATCCCGATATACTAATGCCCCCCTTCACCGCCATGTGCAAGGACAAGTGTCCGTTTAGTCCTTGGACCCCCCACTGATTGCCAGGATGTCCCTCAAGCCAGTCTGTAAGTTTCCAAGGAAAAGTTCAAGCCCATCAGGTGACAGGTGAATCCCATCTGCCCTGTATAACCTGTCCTGGTGCCATGTTATGTTACGATGGTGGATGTATTTGCCCAACCCCTGTCATAGAGCATTGTGAATCTCAAGGTTGGCTCATCACTGAGCGCCTTCGAGTCACCGTTGGTCGCCCCCTCCAACCTATAGCTTTCTGGGGATCATGGCTGACCAGACAATGCAAACACCAGGCCACCTGGTTCGAATGATCCTCATGTTGTGGATGGCCTGCAGGACCAATGCCTTTCCTTTCAAAAGTCCAAGATTATTACCACCTAGGTGAATGACCAGCACGTCAGGAGGAGGAGCCCTTTGTTCTTGAAACAACAACGGCAGCAACCCATGCCAACAGAGGCCTCTCCTGCCCAGCCATTCAATAGTGATGCAATCGCCCAGCCCAAGATGTGGCCCCAGGTGGCTGCTGCGAGCGTGACACTCTGCCCAATATACATAACTGTGACCGCAAATCAAAACTCGCTTCCGTCCATATGACTGACCAGGATCTGACGCCAGAGGGAGACGCATTAGAAATGGAAAGACCGTACATATTGACAAAAAGTAGAAGACCTCCACTGACCAATCCGCTGCATGCTCTTTGCCCCATGCCCAATGTGGCTGCTGTAGATGCTGCACCTATGCAGAAAGAATGTGTGCCAAACTTAACACCTTGGGGCCCAAGGGCTGCCAATGCCCTCGATGTAACTGCCCAAAATTGGTACCTCGTCAGAGATGATTTGTCAGTGTGACAGAAAAGTGGCCCAGGGTATGACCTCTATGTGACCACATAGTTGGTGAGGGCCCTGACAGGGCAGAGTGCCTTCTCCCCACATGTTAGCAAAGTGAGGACCGAGCCTTGCTTCGCCTGATCAGTTTTTGAACCCCTAATTGTGATGCGGACATTGCTACTCCCTATGAACTGGTCTCTGAATTCCAAAGCCCTCCCTGACTTGCCGGCCTTGCTTTGAACCACCAGCTGGCCAACCCTCAAGGCTTCAAAGAATGCAGTGAGAGCCACTGTATGAAATAGGGACACTTCAAAAGGAGAAGAGCATATGGCTCCCCATACATTGCCCAGGCCCCTGAGGATAAGCGGAGAGAGCCGTTTATGCTCGTCCTGCACCGGCCCACGCTCCCTGATCCAACCCTTGATAGCCTTACGAATCCTAAAATCCCCAGTGGGGTCCTGGTGGCCCTGATCCTTCGACCAGAAGACTGTAGCACAGAGGGTCGAGCAGATGGTCTGTGGGGAAATCCCAGCCTTCCTCAGGGACACACAGAACTGTAGAACGTGGTCCACTGGTATCGGCCAAACCTCTCCCAATCCCTGGCTGGCCCTGAACTCAGTAAAGTCCTTGTTTGCCCTCAAGTAACTCCGTCTGGAACTAGGGGCTAACAACAAGCCGATGGCCTGCACTACCTCACCCCTCCAAGATTTCAAAGGTTGGGAGGCATCAGTTCCAGCTGAGCTGCAGCCTCGGGTGCCAGTTTTCTGAAACGATTCATCTACATATAGGAAACAGCATCAGCTAAAGAGTTATCAATACCAGCAACATGCTTAGCTGTGAAATGAATGTTAAAATGGAGACACTGTAAGGTGAAGGCCCTGACCAAACGCATAACCCTTGGAAACCTGGAAAAAAGGAAGTTAACCACTCGGACTGTGGCCATGTTGTTGCACCAGAAGTGCACAGCCAAGTTGATGAAGTTCCTAGCCCAGATGTGGACAGTGACCAGTATCAGTAAAAACTCTAAAAATGTGAGGTCTGCAGTAATACCCATGTCAATCCATGCTCTGGGCCACTCCTGGGCACACCAGCGGCCTCTGAAAAACACTCCAAAGTCCACAGAGCCTGCTGCATCTGAGGCCACTTGGAGAGCATCTTGCACCTTCATCTCCTCCCACCAAAATGAAACACTGTTAAAGTCATCCAGAAATGTTTCCCAAATTCCTTTTTTTAAATATATATATATAGCCAGTCTACTGGCCGAGAAAGCTTGGCGTGAAGGCAGGTACGGGACAGCCAACTCCCACCTCACCAGAAACAAAGAAGAGGCTGGCAGGGGAGGCGGAGCCACGGTTTAAAGTTTCCACCTGGCCCCCCTCCCCGGAATCCAGTGCAACCATGGTCACGTTGGTGATGTGGTCCCTTCTCGAAGGGGGACAGCAAAGTCACCTCCCCCCTTAGCCGCTTGGAATGTGGGCAGGGGGAACGGATTGTTTCAATTCCCTCTTCTTCACAACCATTATAGGGGGTAGGATCCCTGCCCCCTTTTTCACCTAGCAACATTAGTAATACTAAAAATTCACTTTGAAAGAGCAGTTCACTTTGCGATCTTAAGAATAAAGAAAACGAGAAATTCAGTGAAGTGACAACATTATGTCTAGCTATTTTAAAATGCAATAAGGATGCTTCCAAAATAGGCAATTGCAGTGCGTTTGCCTTACCTCAGTCACAGCTGTGCGTGCATGTCCAGATAGCAGCACTTTCCATTTGTAATCCAGTCAGAGCTCTGTGAGTGCAAAGGCTCCTTTTCCCCACAAAGTTCATCTAGTCTATCTCCCAGCTGTGCAGGAATGCACAATTATGGCACTTCTGAAACATGCCCATCCAACTTCTGTTTAAAGAATGAGAGTCCCCAGCTGTACAAATAGAGTTGAGGGGCACCTAGGTGCACCATGGCCACTGACCCTGGCCACTGACTGGCTGCAGGGAGGGCCTCTGCATTTCAGTTGCACAACTGGGTAGAGAACTACAATGACCTCTAGGGTAAGGATGCTGGCAGAAGTTTGTGGTACTATCAGACTTTGGATAATACCTTTTGTTTGGTAGCACTAGATGTTGTCTGTGTGCAAGCTCCCTGATAGCAAAATGCAAGGAAGTAAAAGTCGAGAAGAGCTACAGTCAAGAAAGGACAAACAAATACATGTTAAATGGGAGGAGAATAAGGGAAAGGAGAAAGAAAAGAGAAAAATAAGCAGAAGACAGAATCTTAGAACATAAGAGGCATATTATAAAAGTACCACACAAGCCTCACCTTGGCACTACCTTTCTGCCATGGTGGAAAGATAAGGTAAAAAAAAAAATCTGTATTGTTAAGCCTAATTGACTGTGAGCCAGGAAAACTTTGGACTGAAGCCAGGGACATTGTCAGGGAAGAATGCAAACAGACACTCTCTGCAGCCAAAAAGAAGGAGAAGCCTCAATAGATGACAGATGAAACTCTTCAAGTAATTAAAGACAGATGAGAAACAAAAGTAAAAGGTGACAGAAATTGCATTCAGAACCTTAAGGCAACTGTTCAGCAACTTGTGAGCAGGAACAAAGAAAATTATTATAATAATCAGTGCAGAGAAATAGAAGATGACTACAAAAAAAAGAAGAACAGGAGACCTCTTCCGCAAGATCCAAGAAACCAAAGGAAAATTTAAACCAAGAGTGAGGATGCTATATGACCAGCAGGGGAACATATTACATGACCAAGTAGAAATAAAAATATGATGGAAACAATACACTGATGAACTGTAATGAAGAGATGAAAGAATAACAGATTCATTCGAGAAAGAACCATTTGAAGATGAAGCTATAGTTTTAGAAAGTGAAACGAAAGCTGCACTCAGAGCATTTGAGAGAAATAAATCATCAGGCACAGATGGCATACCAATAAAGCTGCTTCAGTCTACAGAGACAGAATCTACTCAGTTCAAGTTAAAAAATGTCAACAAATATGGAAAACAAAACAATGGCCCACAGATTGAAAACAGTATGCTTTCCAGTCTCTAAGAAAGAGGGCACCAGGAACTACTGTAACCACAGGAACATCGCATTAATTTCTCATGCAAGCAAAAATGATGCTCTAAATTCTACAACAAAGACCTGTACACTGATAATATCATATGTAAAGCAGGATTAAACTTGGAAGAAGGAAGCATGAAAATTGGAGGAAGAAACATCAACAATTTAAAATATGCAGATTGCACCATAACGCTAGCAGAAAATAGCAAAGACTTGGAACAATTACTGAAGAAAGTCGAGGAAGAAAGTGCAAAGGTAGGTTTACAACTGAACATGAAGAAAACAAAAATAATGGCCACAGATGATTTACATAACTTTAAAATAGATGATGAAGACATTGAAATAGTGAAATCTTTTCCATACATTTCCATTAGTCACTATTCAGAATGGAGCTTGCTGTCAAGAAGCCAGAAGAAGATTAGGAATTGGAAAGGCAACTATGGCCTTTTCTGCCCTACACTGTTATAGTGCTATTATACCACTTTCAACATCCTATGGAATCCTGGGGTTTGCAGTTTAGGGAGGGGCCTTTAGATTTCTCAGCCAGGGAGCTCTTTGGCCTCAGTAAACTACTGCAACAGTGCAACAATGACATGCGGAAGCATTGTTGTGGTCCTGCTCCGCTCGCATACCCATCCTGTGGAAAGGGCCTAAGTCTATCAGATGCTGGCTTCTGTTCTCTCACTTCTAATTGAGGGCAGTGGCGGTTGATATGAAGGGAGGGCCTTTCATCGGTTGCTGAGCCTAGACACGATAGAAGTCTATCTACCTGTTCTTCTCTTTCTCCAAGGTGAAAGCGGTGGCATTCTTTGTATCCTACCCTTTATCATGAGATCTCAGGGCAGCATACAAATAAAATCAGTTTAAACAGTTTAAAACAATTTAGAATTAACAACAACAATTTAAACAAACCAAAAACATATTAGACAAGTTATAATAGGCAAAATGCTTAGAACAGTTTAAAATGATGTACATATAGATTTGGAAAAAATGTAATTAGGTTTTGGCTTGGGAGTGGAATGAAGCCAACACTGGTGCCAACTGGGTGTTGGAGTAGTGGGCATTCCACAAACAGGGTACTACAGCAGACAAGGTCTCTACCATATCCTTTCACAGTGTATTGTTCCCACAGGTGGCGTTGCTACTTCTGGTCAAAACATCTTGCAGGCTTACTGGCTATTTGTTTCTTTTGAAACATTTTGAAAAACTTATTAACCTCTAATAACTCCTGGATCCAACATAGCAAACACTATACATTTTATCACTTTTTCTTCAAATAAGTAAACTATGAGTTCTTTTTTACAGAGGCGAACACTCAAGAACGGCACAACTACAGCCTGCTACTTTGCAACAATTCACACAGATGCCTCTTTGCTTCTTGCTGATATTATAGGTAAATTTATGAAAGGTTTTTAGAGGACTTCTCAGAAGCCTTGTTAGCTGAAACCAACTTAGCTACCATTTCTGCCTGCAACAGAATGATTCATCTAGAAGTCTCTTGTGCTTCTGACCCTGACTAGCGTAGTGCAGATGGAATGATGAAGAATCATCTTTGCAAAATACAGGGCAGTACTGTGTTTTGAGTACCAGTGTTGTGGCCAGAAAAGAGACGAAGACCAGGTTTCCAGGGAAAAATCAAAAAGCCTTTTTTATTGTTAACAATTTACTTGCGCAAGGACGACAATTATTTTCAGGATTGTTGTGCAGATTAATTGAGGTAGCATCACTATATACCTTTGGTCTTCTATGTCAGCAATCAATCATTCATTTAGCCAGCCCATCACAGAAGAAAAAGATCTTTGGTTAACTTTCCATTACATCATTAACTTAGCACACACATGTACAGAAGAAAACAATGAGTTAGTTTAGAAAGTGATACAAATTATTGCTCATGGTTAGGGATCCTCCCAAAGTTTTCTCAGTAGATAAAAGTACAAAGCGAACCCTTTTGGAGGGCTCTCAAGGTTGCTTCTGCTGGTCTGCAGAGAGCTAAATTAGCACTTTCACTTACTGAAGGGGGAACAAAGGGGAGCAATTCACACCTATTTTCTGCAGCCTGCAGCCTTTGCAGAAAAGGAAGTTAACACTTTCCTTTACTGTCAATCCCAGCATTCTAACCTCATTCATCTCCTTCACCAGTGCAAATGGACTCTGCCCTTGAAGAGAATGGGAAATCTGCTGGGGCTCTATGTACAGTTTAGAGTGATCTTGAAGAACTGGATTGGAACAATAGATTCCTGCCCCACCCTGCTGTCTCCTGTTCCTCATAACTCTTTCAGTTTCTTTTAAGCTATCTTCCATGTAATTGGCAATACAAGAATTGTGTTGCTAGATCAGCCAAGCAGAACTGAAACCTGTGTTCTTTCTCCAGCTGTTACATGATCTTGGAAGAGTTCCTTTTGGGTCATGCTGGCTGAATCATTCTGGGAGCTGTCATCCAAGAAAGTAACTTCTCCAAGTTCTGGCAATGAATGTTTAGGTTTCTGCAAGAAGCTCACATGCAAGGCATGCATGTTATTTGCCCTCAGCACAAAGAAAGAGCTACACTCACAGACCTGTCTTCCTTGAAACTGTCTAATCCTTTTTAAAAGCCATATAAGTGTGTGGCCCTCACCATATATTGTGGCAATTATTCCATAACAATCATATCATTGTTCTTAAAAGTATATGATATCTTGGGGTGTATGGAGCATTTCTTTTGATTGATAGATAATGGTTTGCCTACTGAGAGAATTCATAATGGAGCTAAGCTTTGACCAGAGGCATTTATAGCTTATAGATCACATTTGTAAGTGTTATATGATGCCAGATCCCAGACCACTGTATGCCCTTGTTGTCAGAAATATAATTATACAGATATGGCCAAAACATTCCTAAATTGCTTGAGCAGCTGTCTGTACAAATAGTTGACTTGCATGCAGCTCCTTGCTCCATGCTGTTGTGTTCCAAGTGGATGGTTGCAGGCAGAATTTGGAAATTTTCATATTTTGGAAAACAACTCCCAGAATCCCAAAGCCAACATAGCACTTGTAGTACAGACAGGAACATTTAAAAGCATTGGCTGCACTTGTGATGTGTGCTTATATGGGCAGAACTGATGAACATGTTTTCAGTGTGAATAGAAAACATTATTTTAAGCTTTATTCTGTTTCATTTCTCACAGATAAATTTGGCCAAAGGGCATTAGTGGGCAAAGTTTGCATGGATCGCAACGAGTGTTTTCCAGAATATAAGGAGACCACCACAGAATCTGTCAAGGAAACGGAAAGGTAAAATGCTGATTCTGTACAAATTTGGCAGCATAAACACAGTAAAAAAGGGAGACTGTAGAAACTAGAAATTAAGACAAAATCCTTATTTTTTTTTTTAAAAAAAACTGGGTTTTCATCATAAACTTTGGTATAACCACAATTTTTATAATTGCATTGCTACAGTTCTTATGTCCATGCACCATTTTTATCAGTAGTTTCCACTAAAGTAGATCGACAGAGCCGTATTTCTTTGTTAATATATTTCCAAATGCAATTGTATGTTTTTAAAACTCACAGATTAAAAATGAATCGGATTACTCTTTCACGCTACACCGTTACAACAGTTTGAACCTAATTCAAGTGTCATGTCTCCATCAAGTGGCATCCTGGATTTGTAGTTTCATAAGGCATTCAGAATTCTCTGGCAGAGAGTGCTGTTGTTGTTATTGTTGTTGTTGTGTGCCTTCAAGTCATTTTTGACTAATGACAATCCTAAGGTGAACCTATAACAGGATTTTCTTGGCAAGAGTTGTTCAGAGGGGGTTTGCCATTACCTTCCTCTAAGGCGGATAGGCTTGCCAAAGATCACCCAATGGGTTTCCATGGCTGAGTGGGGATTCAAACACAACACTCAAACTACTACACCATGCTGGTTCTCAAGAGATTGTTAGTGCATCACAAGATTACAAATCCCAGGATTCCATGGGATGGAGCCAGTGTGGTTAAAGTAGGATCAAAGCACTATAACTGTGGCGGGGGGGGGGGCAGAAAGAGAGACACTTATCTGGTTTATTTTGGAATCCCAATGAGAATTCCAATGTATTGTAAGTTATAAAAATACCCCACGTCCATGGAACAAAGGGTCTTTCTGCACTAGACTGGTATAGTGCTATTATTCCACTTTCAACGTCCTATGGAATTCTGAGGTTTGTAGTTTAGGGAGGAGCATTTAGAATTCTCAGCCAGAGAGCTCCTTAGCCTCAGTAAATACAAACCCCAGAATTCCACAGGATGTTTAAAGTGGAATAATAGCAATGTAACAGTTGTTGGGGAAAATAAAAAAATATATATATTTGAATATTGAGAGACCTTGGTAATGAGACTCTCAATCAGCAGAGTATTCTAGTAAATGCACAAAACGGAAGTTGAACAGATCACCAGTCCCACTTCTTTAACTACACGCCAAACACACACTTAATCTAGCTCAAAATAAGCACAAAAACAGTTTGGTTAAAAATATAAAAGAGTTTACTCACAAAAGCTTGTGCATAGTCTACACAGGTTCAATTCTTGAGGAAGGTAGGAAGAAAATAAAGCACTCATATGCTTGCTGCAAAAGATCTCTGTTAGGAGATCTCAGAGCATGCTTTCAGGACAAAAGGCAAAGACAAAAGGGGAGAGACAAAATGGCCGGAGAACCTTTTTCAAAAAGAACAAGGGATGTCTACGTGCTGGAGGAAGAGGTGTTAACCAACAAACAGGAAGTTTTCTCTCTAGGCTATCTCTCTATGCTTACAATAGACATGCAAACAAACTATTCAATTAGGCATGCAAAGGTTGCCACTCCCAACAACAGTGCAGCGTGGAAAGGTTCCGAGAGTATTCTACAGTACCCAAACACTCAGCGCCAAAGATGTGCATTCACATAGAGTTTTGAGTAGATGTCAGCTCTCTTTTTTAAAAAAAAGTAACTGGCACCACTTTTGTGTTTTCAGGTATATCACTATTCTTATTTCAAACTGAAAGCTACAAAAAAATTATTTTAATTAAAAAAAATAGGAGATTAATATATACCCTGAAGCAAACCCCCCCAAACCTATTTTTATGTATGGAAGACCTAATGCTCACAGTGACATGGGACAATTTTCTATCCTAATAACAAGGCAATCTCTTTGTGCCACTGACTCTACAGGCAACGAGAGTATGTTGCTTTGATGCTGTAAATTTCTCACACATGGTGCACCATCTGCTGGTTTGTTACTTTCTGCCCTACTGTTGAGTCACTGTGAGATGGGAATGCACCCACCCACCCACCCATCACCTTATTTATATTCCACCTTTTTCCCAGGCAAGACTCAAGATAGCTTACAAAATGATAGAATATGATAAAACATGTATAACTGAAACAAAATCAAGATTAAAAAGGTATAAACAACAATAGCATTTGTTGTTGTTAAAATCTTATTTTAAAACATATTTTAAACAGTACAGCACTGTAAAAGCTGAGAGCCAACATGGTGCAGTGGTCTGAATGTTGGATTAGGGCACTGGGGTGACCATGGTTTGCATCTCTGCTTGGTCATAGAAACCCACTGAGCGACCTTAGGTAAATCATACTTTTCCAACCTCAGAGGAAAGGAATAGCAAACCCATTCTGAACAAAATGTGCCAATAAAATCCAGTAGTAGGTTCACCTTAGTGTTGCCATAAGTTACAAATGACTTCAAGGCACTCAACAACAACAACAAATCATAAAGATCATTTTTGTTAAAACTTAGTTTCCAAAACCTTGCTGGAAAGGAAAGGTCCTAAACTGTTGCTGAGTGGAAATTAAAGAAGGAGCCATCCTAACTTTCCTAGGGAGTGAGTTCCAAAGTGTGGGAGCACCACTGAGAAGGCCTTCTTCCATGTTCCTACCAGCTGTGCCTGTGAAGGCACTGGGACAGAGACAGTGTGACTTATTTGTAAAATCATGCCACAATATCATTGGGTCTTTGCTTAATAAACTTTCTGCTGCTTTAAGCTGGTGTGGAAAAAAGTCCCCACAACATTTCATTCATTTATGGTTACCACTGTGAGTTACCACTACTGCTAATGCTGCTACAGGATGCAGAAGAATAATTTACAAGTGTGTATAAACTAACTGTATTTATAGGTAGGCATGGATTTTGTCTCTGCTGTAGTCTGTCTCAGAAGCCTGAGTTTCATCTTCACTTTGGACACTTTGCTTAGTAAAAGAATATGCAGGTAGCAGGGCTTCAGGTTGGAGTTACTTTCCATTCTCTTTCTGTTTGAGCAGAGAAAGGAATTGCTTCTTAATCAAGCACTTATACCAGCTTCTCTGCATCATATTTCAACCACAAAATGGTGTGAGACTTTTCTGCCCCAATATGTTATGTTATATTGGCTGAAACAAACAAACAAACAAACAAACATACTCTAATGGCAATATGTGGTAGATTTGTTTGAATAGTTTTTGTTCCAGCCATTCTTGTGCATTAAAAAAAAAATCCTGTATATGGTGGGTGGCTGAAATGTAGGAATGTTGTTTACAGATGATGGTGTAAAATGCCTATGATTTTCAGCTAGTTCTATGTGGATTCTGCAACACAGTGTTACTTTGAGGGACTGAAATTTCCCATGTGGCTGAATAAGGCTGAAACATATGGTGTCTGTTTCTAAATTCTGTGTTTTCATGTAACAGCCTACTATGGATCTGCCAAGAAAACTAATTCATGCTGGGTTATATTTTACAGTCTTAGGATTTATCTGAAGTCCATTACTCAAAGACCAGTGTTGTAGTAAGCCTGTTGACTAACAATAAAAATTTTGTTTGAGAAGCTAATGCCTGAGTTAGCCTGAAAATCTCTAAGTTTCTATAACTTAAAGATTTTGAAATTGAAATTAGACAAGTAGACTTCATACAAATATCCAAATTGTCATAGCCTTAAAATATAGAGAATAAATAAATAATACATAGTAATAAAAATAAAACTGTGGATTAAAAGAATGCAAAAGAATTTATTTCAGACAGGTTTAGGAATTATTGTATATACATATAATATATTTACATATATTTAAGCTTCAGCAACTAACGTTCCCACAATGTTTAGCTTTTATCATCAAATAGTAGCAGCAGCAGCAGCAATATTAATAATGGCTGTCCTTCTGTATTACAGTCACAGAGTTGTAACCTAAACTATGGCCCTTTCTGCACTACACTGTAGTGTTATTATTCCACTTTCATCATCCTGTGGAATCCTGGGATTTGCAGTTTAGGGAGGGGTGTTTAGAATTCTCAGTCAGAGAGTTCTTTAGCCTCAGTAAACTACAAACCCCAGAATTCCACAGTTATGCACACATAACCAAGTACAGTAGAGTCTCAGTTATCCGACCTGCGGTTATCCAGCCCTCCGGATTAACCGACACCGCGGTTGCCTGCGGGCGTGGCTGTAAGCATTTCCGCGCCCCCAGACACGCCCCAACATACCCCAGACCCCCCCGACATGCCCCCAAAATGGCGGCCGCCACGGGCCTCCGTGTAATCTGTCATTTCAGTTATCCGACCCTCCGCCCACCCGTTTAGGTCAGATAACCGAGACTCTACCGTAGACAATATAGAATATTAGTGAGGAAGAGATAGTAGTAGTAGTAGTAGTAGTAGTATTGGCTGTTGATGATGATTAAAAATAAAGTATCAGATCATATAGTTTTCCTAGTGATTTCTTTAAATGTCTGCATAAACATGCAGGTTCTACTCAGCACAGAAGCATACTTTGAGTGCTCCCATTTAAGATGGCTTTGTGTGCCATGAAAATAGCCAACTGTGTGTACCCATGTATATAGATAATTGGCTTACTAGTAGTAAAGAACCTGTGTCCTCCACTACATCCAAAGAATATATAGCATCTATTATACCTATAATGACTGTGCAACTCACCTATAGTACCAAAGAAAAACTGTTGTTAATGTTGACCCTAGGATTAGAGACTCTCCTATCTTTACAAGCCTCTGCATACTTGAAAGCAGGTAAATATTCCTATAAAAAGGTGCGAGGGAACTGTACAGCATCAAAGAAATGAATGACTGAAGAGATCTAAAATTAGATTTAAATTTTTCAATGTACACACATAAATATTATAAAGGAAGCATATTTGTGCCATCTAAAAATAGGGCTGTAGCACCAGAACACTTTTGGTGTGATAGTGAGCTGATGTTATGTTTTTGTATTTTTAAAAAATCACTGCCACTGTAGCATATAATTAAGCTTTCACTGGATTTTGCATATTATCTTTTTAGTTGTCACAGGAAGCATAGTAATGACCATTTGTATGTTAATTACCAACAGCTTGTACAGATTTGTGTTTAAAATCCTTAGTTTAGCATACATTTTCATGGTCTTATTAACCTCCACAAAATAGTGTTGATTTACTGAACAATTGCGCTGATCACATTTTCAAATGATCCATACATGAAGTTCTTTATGTATGTCTGAGTGTTTATATGTATATATACATATGTATATATAAACATACATAAAACACTGTATATCTTGTATCTTCTTCTGTGTATATGTGCATTTCTGTGTATACATAAATCCTTAGCTAGCTAGCTGTTTATATTGTAACACTAAAATTATACGATACTGGTATTATTGCTTAACTCTTCTCTGTAATCCTCATAGGTTTGTTAGAGGAGTCCTGGAAAAGATAGTAAGTAAAATTGCATTTTCTTCCCCAGAAAATAACTAATCTTGCTATGATTTCACAGTAAGCTTTTTTAATTAAGTAAATAAAACAGGATATTTGCCTGGATAAAAGCATAGACTATTGATATAGTTCTGTACTTGAGAGTTCAGATCTTAGTTTAGGGCCAAATAAGATGTGATAGTAATAGATCCACTGTTTTAAAGGCTGATCTACTTTGATGTATAAACAGGGAATGGAAGTCCAGTTTCAAGCACAAAAGGGTCACATGGGACCTCTTCCTGCTCAGATTGTCTTTTCTTCCTTGTGTAGTTCATTTTCAGTATGTCAGACTATATAGATTGGGTGAGCAAAATGTGGCTGTCTGGATATTGTCATATTGCAGTTTCCAACATTCCTCACCCAAGTTGTTCTTCCTGCGACTTCTGGGAGAGGTAGTTTGGCAACATCTGGAGAGCCACACGTTCCATTCCCCAGCTAAAGCTAGGCCTCAGGTAACAAAGTAGATGTGGGCATTGTTTCTTTTTATAGAAGGTTTGGTACCAGAGGGAGAAATAATATGGAAGGAATAGAAATAGGTTTCAATACTACTAGTTCAACTTCTGTCAGCAAACTTTTAATCCAAAATTAAGAATACGTACATATGAAATGAAACAACCAGGTCATGTATACCTTGCATTGTTGTTGTGTGCCTTCAAGTTGTTTCAGACTTACAACAACTCTAAAGTGAACCTGTCACTGGGTTTTCTGGGACTGGAAGTGTATTATGCATCCAAGGTAACCCAGGCTCTTTTCACATGGCATCTGCCATGCTAAAGAGGGCCTGGAGCCTCGCACGGTTGCGAGGAGTGATCTGCATGACGCTCTTGCAATCGTGCAAGGCTCCAGGGGCTAGCAGGCAACGATCATGCACCTTTGCATTTTTGGCTTTCAGCCGAAAATGCTGCGCGATTGCGCATTGCTCCTGGGCCCGCACGCACTTACCTGGTGTGCGGAGCCTCAGGAGCTGGGCCAATCATGCTTCCTGTCTCAGTGCAGCCTGGGAAGGTCCCAGGTTGTATTGTGAAAGGAAGAGGCGGGGCTCTCGCGTGAGCAGGAAGCTCGTGCGGAGCTGAAGAAGCAGGGAAGCGAGAGCCTCTCACAAGAGGCTGCTTGCACGATCACTGCATCTCTGCACCGAGAAAAGGTAGGAGGCAGAAAGGGCTCTAGTCACCATCATCAGGCATTTATCATGGAATCCACATTGTTGTATCTGAGCAAGCCAATGATTCTGATTCTGTCACCATCGTCAGGCATTCATTGTGGAATCCAAGTTGTTGTATTTGGGCAAGCCAATGGTTTCTCTTTATTTTTGTAAGTTGGGAATGTGAATACCACCTTTCTCAGGGTTTTCATGTGGACAAATGACATTTTATGCATTAGAAACAATGTAATAACATTCAGTGCCTTTTGATTAACAAGTGAACTTTCAGTCATTTATTGTCTCTTGTTTTGCATACAATGTACTCAATATATCTCTTTCTTTGTGATTATCAATGCACATACATATGAAAATAATAAGTAATTTAAAAGCATACTAGTCTTGTCCCAAACATGAATCAACAGACAGGTTTTCTGGTAATTAAACAGCATCTTTCTTGTAAATAATGATTGTTCTGAATTTACACATGCTGAGCACTTTGTGCTTATTAACTGATTTCACTGTTTTACTGTGTGTACATTTTGGTTTAACCACAACAGAACATAAAACATAGTTTGGAAAAAGTGAATGACTCAGATTTAAAAGTCTTTCCCTTCCCCAACCATTTTCATAACTGTTACAGAATGAAGCTAGTAATAGCTATAATTAAGCATGCTGTTGTGCACAAATGCCAATTGTTTATCTTTGATATTATTTGAATATTCTCAGTATGCAAGAGTACATCCCATTGTAACACCTCGCTTTGGGCCATCATGCACGGAGGAATTACTCAGTAGCCTTGGTAACCTGGCAGAGGCTCATGATATTCATGTACAGGTAGGTTTTTTTCATCTTATATTTAGTGGAAATTCAGTTATTCAACTGTTTTCAGAATTTTAGTAGCTTGAACTCTCACACACTATGTAGCTCATCAGTTCAAATATCAGGCCCTATAGACATAATACACATGAGCAATGTAACATGCAGTACAATTCCTTCAGCTTCACAGAATCAGCTTCAGTAGAGTAACTTCTTTCTGCCAGAGACAGAAATTAGTTCTCCAAGAATGCATTATATTTCTGAATAACATGAACTTTAGTATAGAAAATGGTAAGAGTGTTTCTATTAAGAGTGCTTATTTCAACCAGATTTCCATGAGACTGTGTCTTAACAATGTTCTTTGCTTAGAACTGTGTACCCTTAAATGGGAATGAGAGCCTTTATCGATTGTTTCTGTGCACATGTGCAATGCCAGTTAGTTATTGTTAGAGATTTAGATGTTCTCCCTCAAAGTACAATAGTTCTTTTGGAAGTAAACTTTGTCATCACTCAGAACATTTTGAAATAGGCATGCTTCCCCACCACTGTCTTTTAGACTGAGGCCCTTTCCGCACTGGGCTATTAAAACGGTAGAGAGCGACCTCCAGTGGAGGTCTTCTGCACCGTGGAGTGGACTGGGGCAGACTACTTTTTGTAGTTCCGCACCTCAGTCCGGTTCAGAGCGACTGGAACTGGTCGTGCAGCGTGCTTTTTAAAAAACATTTTTAAGAGGTTTTTAAAAAGCATGGAGCACGTGACTCCATGTTGCTCCATCGCCGCGCTCCGGTGCAGATTTAAAGGCACGCACTAGTGTGTGCCTGCAGATCTGCCGGGGGCGGGCTTTAGGTTGGCGAGCTTCTCTGCTTGGTAGAGAGCCTCCACCAACCGGAAGCTGCCATTTTGGATGCCGGAGCAGTGTGGAGCGACGAGCTTGCACTGCTCCTCGTCCCGACGGACTCACCCGGACGCTGAAGAAATCCGGTGAGTCTCGTTTTTGCGCGGTTCCTTTCCCACGTGCGGAAAGGACCTGAGAGACTGAGAGCCCTTGCCACATATCAGCTAGTTTGGATTTTGTCTGGGGTCACCTGCCATCACCTTCTGGCCATTTGAGCGCCCAAGTTGTTATGGAAGTTGAACAAGGTAATCAGAGTTACCATAAACATCCCACTTAAGCATTCTTAAGTATTGGATTTCCAGGATATTTACATGTGAAATGAGCAGGCGTTTTGTGCATTTTGGGCTATTTAGTATATGTATTTATAAACATATAAACATAAGATCCCCCACCCCTAGGTAGAAACACAAGCCATTTCCACACTAGAAACACAGGACATTTCCTCAAAGGCCCGTCCCTAAACTGCAGACCCCAGGATTCCATAGGATGTTGAAAGTGGAATAATAACACTATAACAGTCTAGTGCGGAAATGGCCATAGGCATAATGTGAAGGCATTATACAGATGTTTCATAAAGACTTTCATATGTACAACATTCTGTCCCATGTGTCATATTTGTAATCATTTTAACTATACAGCTTAGCCACTTATCCATCAAGGGATATACTTTCATCTGTTTGAGGAACTATACATGTCTACCAGGCTTCTGTGAATACATAGGCATTCAAGGTTGAAATCTCCTTGAGCACTGTTAATATCTTCATAACATCTATTACTACATATATCTATCTTAGAATAGCATTTCCAGTCCCAGCATGTTTGGCCAGGCTTTCTGGGCAGTTTATTAGCCTGTCGTTTCTTCAGGAACAGCATAGGCTGTTGTCAAACAGCTCACTTGATGTGATGGAGTCATACTGGGAGGTGGTTTGATTTGCTAGCTCTATCTGGCTGTTGCTAGCCTCTCCTTATGCTCAGTCAGTTTGACAGCTGCCCTGTCAAAATTGTGATCTTTATTGTTACCCCAAAACCATGGGACCCTGTGAGGTCCTACCATCAAAGCAGTAGAGTTACATTATCTATATGTTGAGCATGGTAGTGTCTTTATCTAATGATCATGGTGCAATTAGAAGTCTCCTTGCTGCCTGTCATCTACTATCATCTATTGTCCTACTAGCAGGGTTCATTTCTGGTCAGGTTGTACTCTTATCTTTATTTACATTCCACTGAATATTTGGTAGTTGTCCCAGATTAAAACCAAAATCATTTTTTCCCCCAGAAAAGAAGGCAGGCTTCTCTCACACAAAGCTGATTATGCTCTATAGCAGTGCTAACCTTTTCTTTACTGGGGATCCCTTGTAAATATAATTTGTTGCTGGGGACTCCCAAGACTTGCCTCAAGATTTAAATATTTGGACTTATGTATGTATAAATAAACTTATAAAATACAAAACTATTTTATAAACTTATAAAATATTTATTTAAGACTTCTGGAGACTAGGATTCAAAATCCCCACTCAGACACGGGATTAACTTGGGCAAGTCACATTCTCTCAGCCTCAGAGGAAGGTAAATGCAGAGCCCCTTCCTCTCAACAAATCTTGCCCCCCCAAAACCCCCACTGTGATATGTTCATCTTAGGGTTGCCATAATTCAGAAATGACTTGAGGGGGCACAACAACAAAGTGCTGCTGACAGGGGGAGGTTGTTTCTAGCCATCATGTCTCTCCCCTTTGAAAACTGACTTATGGCAATCCTAAAGTGAACCTATCATGGGGGTTTTCCTTTATAAGTTTATGGCCAGGCCATTTTGCAGGATACTGTGATGCTGAAAATATGCAAAGTTGTTACATAGGCAGAAATACACATATCCCTTAAACTACAAGTTACTGCAGCCTGACTTTCATTTACTTCTCTTTTTAATCCAATTATTTATATAAGTCATTACTCATGAACATGAGATGTTGTGTTCCTAAATCACATTCTGCTGACAGGGAATATCTTCCCACCGGCCTAGTCCATAACTTTGGGCTCCTGGTTTCTCATTTTACATCTAGAACTAAACTACCAAAACAAACTGTTTGGCAACCAGTCCAATCATGTTTCTCTGAGCTCAGAATAACAACAAAAACTTAATAAGAGCATCATAATTATCCTAACCATCACCACCACCACCATCATTAGATCTTAGAACTGCAGTATCAGCATAATTGTTTTGGCTGTGAAGCGCGATTCTCTGTGTTATAGTTCCAAGCTCTGTGTTTCATTCCATGTCCTTCCTGCACCTCTCCTCCTCATATCTGTTGAATGATTGCCTTAGGTCACCTTCAGGTTGTAGCCATGTAGAACATACCTCTTTAAAATGCTGAAATCCTGGCAAATAAGCTGTGCAGAAAGGAAAGGCAGGGATGGGTTGAATCTCATCACCTACCTACCTGCTAAACACTAATGGTTAGGATCCAAAAGAGCCCCCGCCCGTAGTCAGCCCAGGCAATTCTCACAGGCTTTGTTGGATTGAAATGCTTCCACTGTGGTTCCAGACATTGCTGGAACCTCACCCTTGGCTTGCTGGTCAGGGCTGCTGAGAGTGACAGACCAACCATATCTGGAGAGCTACACCCCTATCTCAAGTGTTGCCCATTTCTTTGGTTCAGGGTATTTATTATTTCCTCTTCTCCTTGATATTTAAATTAAATTAAGCATAAATGCTGACAATTGTCTTTTCTCTCCCTCTCTCTCTACAGAGCCATATAAGCGAATGTGAAGAAGAGATCAAACTTATAAAAGATATGTTTCCTTCATATCAAAATTATACTGAACTGTATGATAAAAACAAGCTTCTTACAAACAAGGTATGTTTTTGGAATTTATCAGTTGAGAGGATATATAGCACCTGTGCTTTGTCCATGAGATGCAGAGTACTGTGGAGATGGAATGTTGATCACATTGGTAATTGATAAAAATTACATTGTTTAGTTTTCTGAGGTGTAATACAGGCAACAGGAAGGCAAACATATCCTTTAGACATTTAGAATATTTGTATCTCGCCTTTCTTGCAACATAGAGCTCACAGATTGTCTTGCCCAGTATTGCTATGGCCATGCTGGCTAAGGAATTGCAAGCATTACAATAAAAAAGTAAAATGTTAAAGCTCTGTAAGTTTCCCATCCAGACATAGGCAGAGCGCAATACTTCGAGCTTGAAGCAGACTACTTAATGTGTATTTTGGCCATGCTGTGGCTTCCAAACTTCATTTCTAACCTGATAACATTTGTAAGGGCTTCCTGATGTTTACATAGCCTTCCGACATTTCACGGATGAAAACTGGAATATACATGCTATTTTTCCTTTTCACCTCTTCCTTGAGTTTACTGTGCACCCACATTGGCTTTTTCAGTTGTTTCCCATTATTCTTCTTCTACAGAATTGCTTGCGATTGTGCTTTTAGCAATTCTTTCTTCATGAAATCCCACCCATACTGGGCATCTTTTTCTTTTAGCATCCCTAGCTATGGGATTCTGTCCAGTATTTCCCTGAGCTTGATAAGATCAGCTTTCCTGCAATCCAAGGTTTGTGTTTGATTATACTTTTAATTAGCCTGTCCCACAATCATGAATTCCCCTCTAAAGTACCAACTACTTTGACTTCAGAGACCAACTCCTGCCTGTTAGGATCAGGTCCAGGATTTCTGATCCTTTTGTTCTTTCCTCTACATTTTGAAAGAGGAAATTATCTTAATTCAGCATTGGCTATGCCAGCTAGGACTGCTAGAAGCTAGAGGCCAAAACATGTGGTCAGTCCCAATTCCCTCATGCCTATTATAGAGGGAAAAGATTTAAAACTACTCACAAGTATTTTATGAAGATGTAAGTAACTCTTCCTCAACTTACCTATGTTTAATACCAGAAGCTACCTAACACTCAGATGAGAATATCTGGAATTACACGAGTGGTTTATATGTAGCTTGTTTAGTATTTCTGATAACATGTTTGCACACTTGTCTATATTTACATTTTTTATTTATTTGATTTATTAATGTCACTTTTCTTTACTGAGACAGTTGCCGACTTCTGTGGGGGGTTTTTCTTGAGGATAGTGCCTGTTCCGGTATGTGTAATCCATTTCACTTTGAAACTGCAGCCCATCTCATGTTTCCGATTCTGTTAGATACTTTTCAGTTTCTGTGCTAATTCCCAGTACATCAAAATCTGAAATATTTATTTGTGTGCACAGTTGAATTATTTTCACTGCAAATCTCCAGGTTTTTCATACCATTTTCTTTGTGACTTATTTTTTCTCCAGAAGCATTCTGAATCAGTTATGACTTCATTATTGAATGAGCTTTTATGCAAACCTAACTTTGAGGCAAGCCTTACAAACTTCTTAAAAATTCTTGTGAGGGAAATTGTTCAAAGACTTTCAAGGCCTTTTTCAAATGCCACTGAATATCTTGGGGGAATATGACTAGTTTGCCTTTGAAAATCTCCCTTTGGATTTTCAGATTTGCATAGCATTTTATTAGCTGAATTAGTATCAATTAGCAGCTTGTTTACACAGCAATAATCATGCTAATGAGACTGAAATTTAAGTGCTATGCCTCTAAATGAAGTCATTAACGATCAGGATTTTCTACAGACAGTTTCCTGGTTTGCATATGGCAAGTCTTTGTTATGTTGAATTTTTATACCCAGCTACAAAGATGTCCCATGATTCTCTGAGAACAAATAATCTTTTCTGTCATGAGGAATAATCTTCCTTAACAAATCATTAAGAGAGCCAACATGGGATACTGTTTTGGGCATTGGACTACAACACTGGTAACCAGGGTTTGATTTCCACTTAGCCATGGAAACCCACCAGGTGACTTTGGGTGTGCGACACATTCTCAGCCCTAGAAAATCCTCTGCTAGGTTTGCCTTAGGATCACCACAAGCCTGAAATGACCTGAGAGCACATAACAATAACATCAAGAAAGCATTTAAGCATACTTTATCACTCATAACAATATAGAGAGTTCACTTTTTATTTGTATCTTAGATGTTTAGATGGAATCCATCAAGGATGTATAACAGCTCAATCTAGGCTTTTAAGACAAGAAGAGAAATAGATATGAACTATACGTGCAGCAATGAAGAGTGGTTTATTAAAGTACATGGTAACATGCCTGTGTGAGTGGCAGTGTGGTGTAGTAATTTAAATATTGAACTATGACCCTAGAAACCTGGATTTGATTCCCCACTCAGCCATGGACTTCCGTTGGGTGACCTTGAGCACATCACACACTTTCAGCACCAGAAAACCTCATGGGTCGCCATAAATCAGAAAAAATTTGAAGGCACACAACAGCAGCTATGTGCTTGTGCAGTTGTGCCTGGTAGCTTCCATTTCAGTGGGATAGTCAATTTGCTTCAGTTTTTAATCTAGACCAAGGTTAAAAAAATGGCACCTACACCCTACTTCTGTGGCCTGTGAAGCCCATCCTAGTCCTTTAAAACCCCACTTCCATTTTATTTTTCATAATCAGTGCACTTTCACAGCAGTTTCCCCACAAGTCACATAGAAAGACCTTTCCAGAGCATACAGTAGAGTCTCAGTTATCTGACCTTCCTGATTATCCGACGTTGCGGCTGCTTGGGGGCATGGCTGTAGGCATTTCCGCACCCCCAGACACCCCCCAGACACGCCCCCAAACATGGCGGCTGCCACGGGCTCCGGCTTATCCAACATTTCGGTTATCCGACTCTCAGCCTGCCTGTTTAGGTCAGATAACCGAGACTCTACTGTATTACCTAAATACCTGTTTTCCTCTTGCAGTCCCTCTGAAAATGGCAACAGACATGATGCCACTTCCTGTCACCATTTTGATAGGGACTCCAGAGGAGAATGGAAGCATCAGGGCTTGTATAAGAGTAGCCTGTGGAGAGAGTCCCTGTGCAATTGTCCACTCTGGTCCCAACTTTAAAGGAGCTATCCAAGGTGTTGAACCTTATTCCAAAAATAGATTCAGCCCCTTGGATAGTCCATTTGAAGTCTGAACTAAAACCAAGAATGGATTCAGTACTCCACTTATATAAAAAAAGGTTGACATTGCACATGGGTAAACATGGGATTTCACTTTGACTACAGATGCAAAAGAAAAAGTCATATGCCAAGGATCTCAAAGTCTTGTGAACAGGTTAAAGCATTGCCATGCTATAATGCATACAGTCTCTTCACTGATTTTCAAAAGTGTTGCTCAAATCATAGTTGGAATCAAAACATAAATGGGAAAAATGGTAGTTATTCACAACAACAAAAGTGAATTACTCTTTTTTTTTTAAATCCTTAGACCATAATGGCCCATGGCTGCCATCTGTCTGATGAAGAGCTGAAAATGTTTAATCTCAGAGGGGCTGCCATTGCACATTGCCCGAATTCAAATATATCGTAAGTAAAATAATATTACATACTATAAAATATATAGTTTATTTTCTGTATTTATTTAATAAAATGAATCAAATTATAAATTCAATTAAATGTATGTATTTATATAATAATTGAATCAATTTATCCAAAATTGTGTGTCAGACAGTACTGTCTTTTATTCTGTGTTTTAAAATTTCCTTTGTTTTATTATGGATAGTTTGAAGTTTAAGACAGTTTTGAAATGTTGTCTAATGGGAAATTGAGATTTCGAAGACAGAAAAAATAATAGAGCTTGAAACAGTGCTCTGTAAAGTGGATATTTAGGAAGAAAACAAGAGGAGAGATTAGAATAATCATCTCTGTATTTTGTTTCATTAAATAATAGAACATATGTGAGTGATACTCAAATGGAGCTGACTTTTTTGTGGTATCTGTGTTCACATGTCTGTAGTCTCTATGGCCCTTTCTGCACCGGGGTATTAAAACGGTGCAGAGCGACCTCCGACGGAGGTCTTCTGCACTGTAGAGTGGACTGGGGTGGACTACTTTTTGTAGTTCCGCACCTCAGTCCGCTCTGAAGCGACCGGAACTGGTGGCGCAGTGTGTTTTTTAAAAACCTCTTTTCAGAGGTTTTTAAAAAGCACAGAGCGCGCAGCCCCATGCAGCTCTGTCGCCACACTCCGGTGCAGATTTTCAGGTGCGCACTAGTGCGTGCCTGCTGATCTGCCGGGGGCAGGCTTTAGGCTGGTGAGCTTCTGCGGTTGGTGGAGAGCCTCTGCCAGCTGGAAACCACCATTTTGGACGCTGAAGCCACCATTTTGGACGCTGGAGGACTGCGAAGCAGCGAGCTCGCGCTGCTCTGCATGGCGACAGACTTACCTGGCTACCGGTAAGCTCCGTTTTAGCGCATTTCCCCCATTTCCCCCTCCACATGCGGAAAGGGCCTATGTCTTGCACCTGTTTGGAGCCACATTTGGGATCTTCTAGAGACAAGAACTCTGCCTCCACTCTCAGTGCACCAGCTTCTTGGTTTCTTTCCATCTACCTTGTTGGGATGGGGGCAGAGGGAGGTTTTCTGTAGAGCGTACCAAACATACCCCTGCACAGGCTCAAGATCCAAATGTGTGAGTTCATAAATGACCACTCAGAGAGCTACCTTTATATATAAGCAACCTGCCCCTTTTCAATCCATTCTAAAGGTAAAAAGGGAGAAACGAAGGCTGAGAGACCTGGAGGCACAGATCTGATGCTAAATAGAGATAATGACATTGAAAGATTCCAAGGGCACATGGGAATCTCAGTTATAGAAGAGGAGGGAGTCAGAGTACAAGCAGTGTGTTGGACAAGGCAATATGGCTTTAGGGGTGGCCAAAGAAGACCAGCATTGATGTGAGGAAGATAAACAGGGAAAGAAGGAGGCAACAAAGTTAGATACAGGTGTAAGGATGAGCAAAAATGTAGGGGAAAAATCATTTTAAGATGTTTGTCTAGGAGAATGATTTTCTCTTAAAAATAAAAGCAGAATGAGAGAGTATCTAGGGTTCTAGAGAACATGTTCACAGATCCTAGGCATACATCCCACATGTAAAAAATAGTAATGGTGTAGGACTTTGCTTTTGTGGGGGACTGGCCATAGATGGTCAGTCAGCAGTATACTTTGAATGGCTTGATTGAGTTGGGGACGGGGCAGGAGGAAGGTCTCTGCATATTGTGGAGGTGCCATGGCTGTTTCATCTGTTGTATATACCAGAAGAGAACAGCCCATGGGCAAATGCTTTATTTGATTGCAAGTTCAGCCTTTTATTTGACATAACCTTGGCTGGGTAAGGTGGAAGTTCGTAGCCAAGGTATCAGGTGCACATTTAAATTGAAAGGAAGGATGGGCTGCTTGGTAACAATTCCTCTCTTTGTTTGCTGGCTTTACTTTTGAACTGCACTTTATGAATGACTTATGAATGTTACAAAGCATCTGTAACTGGAATAAAATGTTATCCTTTTCTTTTCCCCTTTTCCACCTCAGAATATGTAGTGGACTTTTTAATGCAAGAAAGGTTCTGAAACATGATGTGAAACTTGGCCTTGGTACAGGTTAGTAACTTACCACATAACTTTTTATCATAAAAAACTGTTTTAAAATACAAAAAAAAACAAAACAAAACACAAAACCAACCCCTCCCCAAAAAAACCCAACAACAAGAACAACAAAAAGACAAGCCATGTTCACATTCATGTGGTGCTATACCAAGGGCCAAGGGTTAGTACCAAGGGTGAGTCCATCCTGTTTGGAGACTTGGGTCCCTAGAGATCAAAAACATCTTTCACAAAATTTTTCGTAACCAAGTAATTTCAAAATGTCTTCTAAGGGTTGTGAGGCCCATTTCTATGACATTTCACACCTCCTTGGGCCAGTCTAGGGCCAGGAGAAGCCTTTTTTGAAACAGTAAGTAAACTGTAAAAAGTAGAGTTGACTTATGCTCACTTCCTGGTGTTAAAAAAGGCCTCTCCTGGGCATAAGATGGGCCAACCTGGCCCAGGAAGTCCTAAAAATGAGGGACTTTTCCACAGAGGAAATGTGTCCATGTCATAGAGAGATCTTGTCCCTCAGGGTAGGTAGGGAAGGGAGTTTAGGGACTTCCGGTGCCTCTGAGTGAAATGCTTTAATGACCCATTGGAAAAATGGATAAAAACAGTGGGATAGGAATATCTTTCTGCAGGTTTCCTCTTGGGCACTCACCTTATTAGCAACAGCAGTTGATCTGTTTATTTTCTTACCTAATCATGTATCTTTTAAATGCATTTATTTAATAATTTATTAGTACTACCGTAATAATAATTTAATAATTTAAACAATGTCCCGTTTTTCTGTGAAAAATTGTGCTCAGCTGTGAAGTTGGTGTAAAACAACCTGAAATACAATTAAAACATTTTTTAAAAAAGATTAAAACCTAGAGATTAGAATAGTAACTTTTCAAAGCTTTTAAAAAAACAGCATTCAAACTTAAAATCCTCAGTGGTGGTTTGCTGGAGTTAAGAGGGAAAATAGAGGCCTGTTGGTAGATGTGTTTTCCATTATGGTATCTCTGCATGGGTTATAGTGGAAAGAAGTACAAAATCAAGAACTAGCTGACTTCTTCTAATAAGCATTGACCATAGTGGCTGGGGCTTCTGGGAGCTGAAGTCCAAAAACATCTGGGGACCCACAGGTTGAGAACCACTGTTCTAATACATCCTGATGTTTTCAGGAAATTTTACACAGGCCTGACAATGCAGCTGATATCCAGGTGTGCTTGCTCACTCATAAAGGCCAGAGCAAGTCTATCCTTCTGCAGCTATGAAATCTATCCAGGAGGCAAAGTAGTTGGCAGAAAGATTCCCCATAGCAGAAACCTGCTCTAGTAACATATCAGTGTCATAATAATGAGCCTTGATTGCCTACTAACCTGGATATTTGATGAAATTAATGTTTTCACCCAGTGTATATTTTCTTGCCAACCAGTTTTTAATATTCTGTTCTATTACAGATGTTGCTGGTGGGTACTCCTCGTCCATACTTGATGCTATCAGAAAGGCAGTTATGGTTTCTAATATCCTGCATCTGACTCAAGAAAATGAAGCAGGCTTAACTCTCAAGGAAGTTTTTCGACTAGCAACCCTTGGAGGGAGTGAAGGTAATAAAGCTCATTTTTTTTAAAAAAAAATCTTTACTGTATAAAACATACAGTTGTTTTTTAATCAAGGAACTTGTGGTACAAAACTAGAGCTAGCATAAACATATACATTTATATGAGAGACACATTTGCGATTGTTGTCTTAAATAATGAAATTTCCTTGTGGCTGTGTCTTGACCCAAAAATATAATACAGAGACACTGTTGGTAAACATCTGAAGTCTTCCCTCCAGAATGGAGAATTTATTTAGAGCTAAATAAATAATAATAAATTTTCCATTCTGGAGGGGAGACATCAGATGTTTGCCAACAGTGTCTCTGTTTTAGGGGAAAAGTAATTAAAGGTAGTGTCATTTTTCTGCTTTTATTGCTAGGGAGTGCTCCTGTTACACCAAACTATAACATGGGCATCTGCAATCAGCAGACAATATTTATCTATGTGGAAACACATAGTAGATGACAATCTCAGTCACCATAGAATGGGCCATATCTGACGATGATGTCACCTTGGAATACTTAATAGAAAATGATGTTTCAGGGCCAAGCTAGATATTACCTGCAGATGTATGTCTTATTACTTAAGGTAGAAAGAACCTGCAGCTGTCTTGATGTTTTAGACTACAGTTCCCATCTTCCCATACAGTTGGCTGGGACTGATGGAGTCCAACAACATCAGGGGAGTGTCAAAGGCAATTTCTGCAGTACACTGTTATAGTGCTGTTATTCCACTTCTATTCCAATTTAGGGAGGGGCATTTAGAATCCTCAGCCTGAGAGCTCTTTGGCCTCAGTAAACTACAAACCCCAGAATTCCACAGTATGTTGATTCTAACAACTATCGACCGATATCCCTTTTAAATGTAGATTACAAAATATTTGCAAATATATTGGTTGAAAGAATGAAAAAAATCTTAAATGAGATAATACATGAAGATCAAAGTGGATTCTTACCTAAAAGACAAATAAGACATAACCTAAGAACAGTAATTAACATGATAGAATATTATGAAAAACATAATGAGAAGAAATTTGCTATGATATTTGTTGATGCAGAAAAAGCTGTTGATAACATCAAACATGAATTTATGCTACAATTACTTAGGAAGATGAATTGTGGAGAAAAATTTGGCACATTGGAGAAATATACGAAAATACAAACGCTCAAATCATAATCAATGGTGAGAAAACGAAACCAATCAGAATAAAAAAATGTACGAGACAAGGCTGTCCTCTTTCACCATTGTTATTTATAACAGTATTGGAAGCACTGCTTAGAATCATCAGAGTTGATAAAGATATCAAAGGGACTAAAGTAAAGAGTCAAGAATACAAATTGAGAGCATATGCTGACGATCTTGTGATTTTTCTTGAAGATCCAAAGTCAAGTGTGAAAAAATTACGGGAAACAACTAAAAAATTTGGAGAGATAGCAGGATTTAAAATTAATAAGGGTAAAACAAAAATCATAACAAAGAATATGACTAAAAAAGAAATGGAAGAGATAATACGATTGACGGGATTTGAGACGAAAAAAAAGATAAAATATTTAGGGATTGCAATAGCAAAACAAAACAATGAATTGTGTGAAAATATTTACAAAAAATTATGGACTGAAATAAAGATAGAAATTCAGAAATGTCTAAATTGAGGTTATCTTTATTGGGAAGGATAGCATCAATTAAAATGAATATTCTTCCAAAAATTAATTATCTTTTTCAAAATCTTCCAATAATAATCAACAAAGGATGTTTCTGTGATTGGAAGAAAGATTTATCGAGATTCATTTGGGGAGAGAAGAAGCCAAGAATAAAGTGGCAGATGTTAAGAGAGAGAAAAGAAAGAGGAGGATTTGGTGTACCAGATCTTGAAATATATTACAAAGCAAATGTCCTGACCTGGTTGAAAGAATGGATAAGTCTTGAAAATGAAAGAATATTGGAATTGGAAGGATCGGAATTGAAATTTGGCTGGCATGGATATCTTTGGTATAATAAAAGCAAAGTAGATAAAGAATTCCTCAACCATTATCTTAGAAGGGCATTATTAGAAATGCGGAAGAAATTTAAAAGGAAGATGTATATTAAAATCCCGTTATGGCTATCTCCCCACGAAGCCTTATTTGGAAGATGGCGAGATGAGAAAGAAAAATGGATCAGATATGAAGATATTTTAGTAGAAGAAAAGACAAGTCTAAGAATAAAAACAAGAGAGGAACTAGAAATGGAAGGTTTCAAATGTAAATGGTTCTTAAATAATAAATTGAAAGAAAGATTTAAAATGGATAACAAATTGGAAGGATTTGAAAGTATAAGGAAAAGAAATGAATTTGAAAATGTCATTCTTGAAAAAAAAGACCATATGGTGGCTCAATTATACAAAATATTATTAAACAGAGAATTAGAGACAGAAATAATTAAAGATTCAATGATACAATGGGCAAGAAATATAGGACATGAAATTAGCTTGGAACATTGGGGAAAAGCTGGAAGAATACACAAAAATTTACATTAGCCCAAAAGCTGAAAGAAAATTACTTTAAGATGCTCTATAGATGGTACTTAGACTCAGCAAAATTAAGAAAAATGTACAAGATTGCCAATAAATGTTGGAAATGTAAGACAGAAGAAGGAACATTTTTTCATATGTGGTGGTCATGCCCTGAAGCTAAAAGATATTGGAAAAGTATTCAAAAGAAAATATTGGAAATATTACAAATTAATATTCCTTTGCGCCCTGAAATATTTCTTTTAAATATGTTACATCAAATAGAAAAAGAGCATATTAGATATTGGAGAATAATACTATATATGGTATCAAATGCAAGGATTACCTATGCAAAGTACTGGAAGTGTGAACATATACCTGATATCGAGGAATGGGATGTTAAACTATCAGAAATGATAATGATGGATGATTTGACAATGGCACTTAAGGGTGAAACAAGAGGGAAAAATAGGGAAGAATTGAAACCAATTAAAGAATACATACAAAGAAAATAGGCGATTCAGAAAGAAACATGAAAAGAATGAAAATAAGCAAAGATATGGGAAAGAGAATTGAAAAATATATTTTCAAAATTATATGGCAAGTCACATAAAAAGGGAAATTATCTATCTATTTATGTAGATTAAAATAGATCAATAGAAAGAAGAAATAGAAATAGAATTAGATGTTGGATAGGTATATACATTTATAAGTATATAGGTATATAAATTTGATTGTATATATTTCTTTGCTTTCTGTTTCTTATATATTTATAAAAAGAAAGAATGATTATTTGTAAATATTGTTTGTTATAACTTTAATAAAATTAAAAGAAAAAGAAAGTGGAATAATAGCACTATTATATGGAAATGGCCAAAGTCTCCCCCCTGTGTTATCCAAACGGTGCTTTTCAAGGAGTAAGTCCCACTTCTGCAAGTGTGTATTGGGAAACGTGAGAGATTGTAGTGGATCCCTCAAACAGAATAATTGATGCACTAGACGGAAGTTAGAACAGTTCGCCAGCCCACTCCACCCCAACACACCAGGTCTAGCAGAGAAAGAAATCAAACTTAGTCTTCTTTGTAAGGTATAAAAAAAAATAGTGTTATTCACTTACTACTTATGCATAAACCACAAAGGTTTATCTTCTTGGAGAAAGGTAACAACAGATAGGTTACTATTTGGCATCAGGAGAGTTGGAATATCTCACCTAGAGAGGCTTTTGTCACACATGCTTCACGGAGGACAAGCAGAGAGAGATGAGGACAGATGAAACTCCAGAGAACTAAGGAAGCCTAATGCAGGAAGAAAGTGGGTGTGGACACATACACACACGCACAAGAAGTTACCAGAAACATGCTGTACATAAATTCCTAGAGAGTGATACACAGGCCATTTCCACATGGGGATATAGCCTGCGCTGGGACGACCTCACCAGGAGGTCGTCTACACCGCGGGGTGCGCTAGGGTGTTTTGAAAAGGTGAGGTTCTACACCTCAAAGCGCCCTTGCGCGGCTGCCGCATGTTTTATAAAGACCACCTTTTAAGTGGTCTTTTTAAAACAAGAGCACGCTAGCCCGTCGCAGTGCCCCGTGAAGAACTGCAGGGGCGCGCAAGCGCATCTCTGCAGAGCTGCCTGGGGGCGGGCTTCCGGCTGCCCTGATTGGCGGAGCGCCACCGGAAGCTGCTGGCCGCCATTTTGGATGCCGCCGGACGCCAGCGGCGTGTAGAGCGGCGAACACGCACTGCTCCCCGCGGGGTCGGAGCCACCCGGATTAAGGTAAGCTCTTTCCCGCGTGCGCTGCCCCGTTTCCCCGCGTTTCACGCCCCCCCGTGTGGAAAGGGCCACAATCTAACTACTAGTGCGTATAGGCACGCACAGGTTGCTAACTCCAACAGTGTGCTCAGAGCTGGAGAAATGGCAGTATAGAGCAGAATGCTCAGCAGTTTTTCCATCTGCTCTTTTCTCAGTCGGACTTTCTCTTTCAAAAGGCTTTTCCCTAAAGGGTTCCAAATGACTGTACATGAAGATACCCTGCAGAGGAACAAGCTGTCAGGATGGGTGTGATTTGGAGCACGGAAACAATGTGTGAAGAAAATTTTTTAACATAGGGAGATGTTGTTGGACTGAAGCTCCCATCATCCTTCATTAAGGGCTGTGTGGACTAGGATTGAGGCAGGTTGCTATCAACAACTTCTGGAGCTGCCCACTCCTGATCTTTGATAGCTGTCCCTTCAGCTCCATCTAAAATCCTAACCTCTTCCTGCTGCTGTTTTTCCTGGTTAATTGTTATGCAATTGGATTTAAAAAAACCCTTGCATTGAGTGAGCTGTGGGCAAGGGGAGTCTGGGGTGTGGGTGTCTTCTTACCCCCAGATTTTGAGATGAGGTTTCTTCCTTCACTTTGACCCCAAGTTGTTGTGGGTTGCAATCTCTTTTCTGACCCCAGTGAGATGTCCACCGCACTGAGAATTAAGTTCAGGGACAGAGTTGTGTTTAGGGTCTGAGTCAGGGTTTAATCTGCATTTCTAGTATTTCTTGACCCCCAGTAAGAATTACAGTGTTCCCCCCGCCCCCACAACATTTCCTGCTGATCAGAGCCCATTACTTCTGCTTTGCTTCATCATTGTTTAACAAAAAATTAGAATAGGTTGTTTTTTTCTTTGTCCCAAGAACTTAATATTGTTGAGACAGAAAGGCACCGCAGTGGCAAAAGGAATAGATTTATCAACACACTTTTACTCTGTTTTTTTTTTCTTAATTGTTAAACAGCCTGTACCTGGCAAATTGCCTAAATTTGGGGAAATTGTTTACAACTGTTCATGTGACAGAGCCATAAAATGCCTTGATGTTAAGTCTCATTTTGTGTCAGTTCTGCAATGAAATGTGGCTCTTAGGGAATAAAATGTTCCCAGGAATTAAAAGGACTTTGGGGATAATGTGATATTTTCTATACAAATGCTCAGTTTGGTTCTTTTTCTTTATTTTCTGATTAGCTGTGATGTTCAAGACTGTTGGTCTCATACCTCCCTCTTGTGTTTTAAGTAGAAATTGCTTCAAAAACATCATTGACAATATAGCTGGCCCTCCACACTTGCTAGGGTTAGGAGTACAGAACCCTCATGAAAGTGGAAAAATCACAAATATCAAAATATGTAGGTGTGTCTGGGTGAGGCGTGGTTGGGAGAATGGGCACCCAAGGTCCAAACCAAGCCAGGGAAAGGAGAGAGAAAGGGGTGGATCAGCACTGTGGCCCTATACTTCCTCCCTCTTACTTCTCTCTTTCATTGGGTGTGTGGGGAGCACCAGGAGAGGGTTTGTAATACTGAGAAATTTGACTGCAAGCTGTCCTTAGTTTTTACTCACTTTTTACTGGAGGAGGACCAGAGGTGGGTTTTTAAAGGTTTGCATAGCCTGATCCTCCAGAAAAGAAGCACCTGAAGCAGAGGAAGGGTTGAAGAAACTCAAAATTATAAAATCCATAAAAGTCAAACCTATGGAGCGCTGACTATACTGCAAGAATTTGGGCCTAACCACTTTCATGCAACGGAATGTGAGATTCAGGTTACACCCATGAGTCTTTTTATTACTTGAGTTCAGATTGCTACGCTTTAAAGGAAATTAACTGATGGCTGCATGTTTTAAGGGTGTTCCTGAAGGAGGTCCTTAGAATATTTTTGCTATATCATGCCTTCATTTGTTCAGAATGAAACTTTATCTATTGTGGAATGGTGATAGAAAGAATGCAAGAAAACTTGTATGCGCCTAACCTGTTTGCTATTTTCTTTGCATTGCAAGATTTCATACCTGTATCTGCTTGAATCAGATCTTTACTTGTGCACAGGATTTGGCTGTCTGAAAGAGAAAAAGGTGGTTTATTATTTGACTTTGTTTCTCAGCTCTAGGACTAGATACTGTGACTGGAAACTTTGAGGTTGGCAAAGAATTTGATGCACTGCTAATCAACGCCAAAGCTTCAGATAGTCCTTTTGATTTGTTTGCTGCTGATGCTCCTGAGGTAATCACATACTGAATCATGGAAATATGTTACCCATATGTGAAGGAGCTGCCTCAGTCCAATGGCTTGTACTAAACTACTTTTTGGCTGTTTCATCTGGATAAAGCCATTTTTTCAAGGCTTCTACTTCTGAAGATAGAGAAAACAGTATGAGAAACAGTGAGAGTCTTGAAACTCTTGAATTAGATAAGAGAAAGGAAATACTTTATTTCAGGAAATATTTAACATGGAGAAATTAGATGAACCTAGAAGATTCCTATGGAAAATTTGTGATAAGAAAATGGATCAGTTCGTTTTAAACACCGTATTCTTTCCGAGTATTAAACTGTCTTTTGATTAGTGGTTCTTAGATTGGAAGTTAAAGGAAGGGAAATAATAGAACAGTACATCAGTGGGAAATAATAGCATACACCGAAAAGTATTTATAGCAGAAGATTATTGATTGCAGTGTTTCAATCAGTTTAGAGTTGGTTCTGTTTTTGAAATACAGTAGGTCCTCCACATTCGTGGGAGTTAGGAATGCAGAACCCCCGTGAAAGTAAAAAAAAAAAAAAGAAAATCCTGTGGAAAACTAAGATGGGGGTGGGGTGGGGGGATCTTCCCTCCCCTTCGCCATCTGCCTCCTCCCCCCGCATGCGCGATTGTACCAGCAGCACGAAGAAGAGCTGGGGAAAGAGATCTGTCTCCTCTTCACTCTCTCCCCACCGCCCCACACATGTGATTGTGCAGGCCATGGAGTTAGAAGAGTGCGAGGAGAGGGAGAGCATGAGGAGAGCACTGGCAGCGAGGGCAGAAGAGTAGAGGGGGAAGTCTCACTCCCCTTCAGTCTCTTGCCTGCTGCTGGCACTGGGCTCTGCCAGCCCTGGGCAGGAGTGGGGGAGGCAAGCAGACACTGCAAATAATCAAATCTATGAGCGTCAAACCCGCAAATGTGAGGAGAGAACTATACTGATTTCATTAGCAGTTTAGACTACTGTTATTGACTTCTTATTTTATTAGCGAGAAGGAACTGCTTTTTGAATTTTTGCTTTTTTCTCTCATATTTTTAGGATATTATCGAGAAATTCCTGTATCTGGGTATGTATCAGTTCTCATTATACAGATATTTTCATCTGTTTGCAAAATAAATAATTTGTCTGCTACAAATATTAACCTGATCCCCTGTTTTTGATAAAATTTTCCTTTTAAAATAGATTTTGAAACTTTTTTATAGTAGCAAATATACCAGGCTTCATGTGGGTTGGAATAGTTGGATATATTTCTGTCCCCACCTACTCTAGGTCTGATTGATGTGCTGGCTACTTGGACCAACTGTATTGATATCCACTGCATGGTACACCTCTATGAGGAAAGAGCCTGCCCACATCATCCCCATGAGCTGGGGCTGCTCCACGAAAGTGGGAAGGGAGCAGCCCAATAACACTGTCCCTTGGATTACTTTGCCCTGGTGTCAAACTGCAAATCGATAGTGTCATTAGGAAATGGCAGGCTTCAAACACAGATATGCGTTTATATTCATTTAAACTAATTGGTATGTTTTGAAAAAGCAAATAAACCCAAGCAGAAAACCTTTAGGGCTTTCAGTTTGCGTATCACATTTCAGGTATCTAGTCTTCATTGTTTTGGAGCTGTGGCTATGTTAGAGAGACATAAGGAAAGACAGACGACAGCATGAAAGCACATTCTCTTTCATAGATGGCGAACATCTGCTAGCTTTACCAAGTAATGGATGTTTAAGCTATTAGCTTTATTCTAAGACCTCAAAATATCAGTTCAAAAGGATTTTTAAAGAGTGTTTTACAATGCGTTTAATCCAGGGGTGGGCGACTCCAGATGTTTTTGGGCTACAACTCCCATCAGCACTAGAGGCCTAGACAACTGGGATTTGCAGTCCAAAAATATCTAGAGTGATGCTCCAGCAACATCTTTGCCCAGTCTTGCCAGAAAGAGAAATTTCCTGCAGATTCTTGGTTGTTATCTGGGTCACCACCTGGCAACAGGTATGGTTAGGACTGTACTTTTCCAAGCAGTTGTGTCAACCAGATGGAGTTTTGGCCTGAAGAGATGTGTGCTGGGCAGGAGTTTGTGTTCCAGCAAAGAAAGCAAGGCAGTCAAGCTAGTTAAAGTTACGTATCCAGTGAGGCAAAGCAGAGGAAAACAAGCCACAGGTTCTAATAAGGTGACGTCCAAGCAGGTCAGGCAACACCCAGGATGGCTCCATGCAACATGTAGGCTTCGGGGGTAAAGCAGAAGGCTTGAATATTGCTTCAGCAGCATGCAAACCCAAATTGGGGCTGCATTTGAATAGCTGGTTTTGCTTCTGATGAATGAAATATTTCCATTTGAAGGAGCTTACCTTACATCAGTGGCTCTTGACGTGGGTGGTGCAGTTTTGAATATATTTCTGCTGGGAACTTCTCAGCTGGAGTCTGAGAACAGTTGTGGGGCCATCTCAGGCTGGAAAAGGTGTTGGCAAAATGGCTTCCTCCTGTGTCACAGCTTCCAAGGTAGCCGTTTTGAAAGTAAGTTCTTCTCCCTCCTTGGTAACTTCTCTGAACAAGTATATAAGAATATACCATACACTGAGTCCATCTAACTCTGGCTTGCAGAGATGACTTTCCAAAGTTGCAGGCGAGATTCTTTCTAAGCCCTATCTGGAGATACCCAGAATTTCCTAGTAGTCTCCCACTTAAGTACTAAAGAGGTCTGATCCTGCTTGGATTTTGTAGCAGAGTGTTCCTTGTGGCTGTTCCTAGGCTATGGAACTCTCCTCCCATGGGATTCGAGGCTGGCCCCCTCTTCTCTCCTTCTGTTGGTAGGCAAAGAATTTGGATTTATCTATTAACTGTTTGCTGCAGAAGAATATTTTAACATAGGGGTTGGTTTTGTTGTCTCTTTATCCCTGTTGCTGTGCTTTAAATACCTTTCAGCTGTTTTAAATGAGTGCTGTTTTTAATGGAGGATTGATGTTTTTATTATTATGATTGGTTTTCAGTATTATTTTGGTTTAATCTATGTTGTGAGCTATCTTGGGTCATATACTGGGAAAGAGGTGAGATGTAAACACAGTTGAATATGATGAGATCAGATGTGTTCTGAATAGTATTCGTAGTGTAGTCCACGCCTTTGTCCTTCAGTAATGGAGGATCAAACTTTGGGGTCATGACAGGGCAGTAGGTATAAAAAGTAAGAGGAATAAAATGAATAGAGGGCTTTGCACCCTCTGTCCTCTGCCCACCAGAGAAATCAGCGGTATAAACAAGGTCTAGGTGTTCAATTCCAGGTCTGAGTTCCTGGAACATGTGACTCTATACTTAATTCAGTGGCAGTGTAATCTTTAGAAAAGACGATTATCAAAATTAAGGCCCTTTCCACAGGACACTCTTGTCCTGACATGGGGACAGGAGAGGAGCAGGACCACAATGACTTTTCTGCAAGATGTCATCGCGGTCCCATCCTTCTCCCATCGCTAGCCGGCATGATTGTGAAGTAAATCATTGATGGGTTTTCCTCATCAATGATCTCTGTTCACATAACCATCCGGTGCTTACTGGCCCTCCAGAAGGGCTGGAAGTGCGATGGTGGCCCTTCCTGCCCCAGCCCAGCATGGGAAAGTGCCTGGCTGCGCTGCAGAAGGAAGAGGCATGCCATCGTGTTCCCTTCCTCAGGGAGCTGGTCTGGTGTGGAGGGGAGCATTCCCTTTGTGCTCCCTGGGATTGCAACTGGAGGAGAATGTGGGAAAGTAAAGTGTGGAAAGGGTCTAAGAGTCATACAAGATGCATACCATAAGGCAATAATCTTTTTCATCTTTTTGATTTCAGGTGATGACAGGAATATCGAAGAGGTTTATGTGGCTGGCAAACTGGTGGTTCCATTTTCAAGTTCTGTATAAAATTAGTTCCCCTTTTGGAAAAAAAAATGTTCCATTGGTAATTCTGTAGCTTGAAAGAAATGGGTGAAAAATGCAGTGCCTTGTTGTGATGCTATGCTCACTTTGCTTAGCTTGTTTCTGATTTTCAGGAAAAGATTGCAGATCTTTTCAGTATTATGCCAAAAATGTTTCTTATTTGTACAAGAAAGAGAAGCAGCAATGTCTAAAGTAAAAAAAAAAGTACTGTGCAATGTGTCCTTTTGCATAAGGAAGTATGTATGTATGTACAGATACATACACCATGCATTTCCCCTCTTGAGCTACAAGAGCCCTAGTCTTCTGTGTTTATGCGGCATTTTAGAAACCTTAGTCACAAATCTACTGAAGATTACAAGATCACTGATGGAGATCTAAAGCACTTTTGTGTTGTGTGGATGTTGCTGATCCCACACATCCCTTCCTCATCCACTACGATCCTGCTAGAGACAATCCAGTGAGTCTCCACTCTCTTTTCATGGAGCAGAAATTATATTTAAATATCATTGTTAGCAAAAGTTAAACCTGTTGGTTGACAGCAGCAAGTACTCAGGGATTATTTGGAGAGGGGACTAAGTGGAAGAAAGAGCAAAGAATAGTTGGCACAAATGCAGTATTATCCCAGTTCTTATAACCATTTCTTGTACTTTGTAATATTTGTTTCATTCCTCCTAGAAGGTTCAAAGGCCGGCAGAAAGATCACATTCTGTTGGATTGTTTCTCCTTTACTATCACTGGTAGATAGCTGTGAATATAAGCATTGCCATATTCTTAGCAACACTTGTGAATGTAAATGTTGCTTCAATAAACATGTACAGCCGAACATACACTCATGCAATGCCCAGTTTCCAAATGATTTTGGATTTAAGTACTTCCTTCATTCTAACCTGGAGCCATAGACCATCCTATGGAATCCTGGGGTTTGCAGTTTCGGGAGGGGCTGGCTGGCCCCTCCAGAAACTGCAAACCCCAGGATTCCATAGGATGTTGAAAGTGAAATCATAGCGCTATAACACTCTAGTGCGGAAATGGCTTGTGAGTCTGGTTGTGAGGCTGGTGGGAGAGGAAGTCTCTCTCAGGTAACAGATTTTGATGTATCATTAAAAGACAGGGACTGGTCAATGGTTTAAAATATCATTGCCCCCATAGGGTCATTGTTTGAGGGTTGTAGCTTAGGTATCAACATGTCTTGGGCTATTCTGCTGCAGGGTTAAGGCACATTGCATCACCTAGGACCAGTTTAATCTGCTGCTACAGTAGAAAAACAATTGCGAACCAAGGTACATTTACTTGAGCAATGGGTACCCTTAGGTTGGTTTCTTTTTTAAAAAAGAATTTAAAACATCTGATATAGTAACACAGTGCTGCCTTACAAGTGTTCACCTGAATCAAATTTAAGGATGAAACTAGATGTGGCATCACCATAATCCTTACCTCCTTTGTGGCATTTTTTCATTGCAAACTATTCCCCCAGGGTTTTTGTTCCTATGGGGACAAACTCTTATTTTCTTTCATTTAAACATACAGAAGACAGAAAGCAGCTGGAGAGGGGGAATGATCTGAAATATGCAAACAACCAGAAAAGGTTTTAGCTTGCTGCTTTGAATTGTCCCTCTGGAAGTAGCCTTTCCACATTCCAAAGTCTAAAGATAATGATGCCCATATTTGCATGCAGCATCTAATTCAACTGCACAAACTGTGCTTCAGGAAATAATTAAGTAGTATTCTAATTGATTCTGCTTGCCCGCGACAACTCATTCTGATAAGCCACATAGTTCTCTATGAGGAGAGGATCCAGTTGATTGCAAAAAAGGAAGATCCACTCCTCTTCCATTTAAAATTGAACTGATACTTTGGGTATTTATACTAGTATTAAAATGTAAAACCCTTATATAAAACTCAATTATTTTTTGCTATCAGACTTTCTTTTTTTAAAAAAAAATACAACAACTTGGAAAGATATTTCTAAAGTGAGAATGCTGAAATGTAAAAACATTTGGTAAAAGATCTGGAATTTTGAGCAACATAAAACTTTTAAAGCCATACTGCTTCCAGATTTTAATCCCTAGATATTGGAAGCTGTCAGCTATAAAACAGTAATTCAGCTGTGAAGCAAAAGTTAAAACAAACTTGGTTAGGTCCCAGATCTGTCATTAGCCAGCAGGAGGGAGTTATTTGTTAAAGGTGCGTCTGCCCAGTTTCCATCTTCCCACTTTGTTTAACAGGGAACCCCTACTCCTTGTGTAGCATTTTAAGGGGGCTGGCAGAGATGCCATAGGGAGGAAAGACACAGAAATTTCCTTCTTTCGTCCCTGATGCTTGTACCTAAAGTACAACCCACTGGTATGAAGTCCTGGCAGGGGCTCCACAGTCTGATTTCAACAATCCTGCAGGAAGTATTCTTTCTTTTAGACAGAAAAGCCATAGCGGCATGTGAATACCACGTGAGAAGAATTCTCTCAGGAAAAAGCCTTTCTTTCCCACCTGGACTAGCCATATTTTTCAGAACTAAAGAAATGTTTTCTGGAATGAAAGTACTCTGGAAACAGGAGAAATGAGTCAGGAATGATAGGAAGGAACTCGTTTAGGAGGGAGGATTTTCACCATTGGAAGACTATAGCCTTTCCCTCTGGCCTGCTTGAAAACTATTCCCCCCCTCCCGTGAGATTTTTGGTTTTTTGTGTTTTTTTGGAAAACTGCATAGTTTTTAGGACCTCTAGAAGTGGGAAGAAAATGCCTGAAATGATTCATTCTGCCTTTTGGAAATAAATAATTTAACACTGTACATCCCTAGCTTGGGCAGAACATCTTTAGAAGGATATGTGCCTTCTATTGAGCCTTATAGCTTTCCCCATTTTTGCAATACATTTTTAAGACAATTAAATTGGGCAATTATCATTTGAAAAAAAGGAGTATCCTCAGTACCATTCCTAATTGTGTAGACAAATTAGAAGACACAAACACTTAGGTGTATGTTAGTTACAACATACAGCAACGGGAATTGTCGCTAAACACCTCAAACGGGGAACAAAGCCTTAGGAAATCTAAGTGATTAAAAGCCTTGCTTTATCCACTGCTTTCATTGTCAGAAATGTTGATACTGGATGTGTCTCCTCATTTTCATCCCCCTAACTTTTATTCTGTGTCAGCATGCAATTTAAACAAAAAAAAGAAAAAGAAAAACATAGATTGTACAAGTATAGCTTATTGGAAAAAGCTTAATGTGCACTTTGTGAAATGAGCACTTTTTTAACAAATGGAGTTGATTTAAATTTATTAGTCTGTGTTTATCTTACTGTGCCACTTGTTAACCTTATGTTTAAATAATGAAACTCAATGTAGCCTGTGCTTTGCACAGTTATTTGAATGATTTCTATGTGGCAAGTAGAATTCTGCACTTTAAAATGTTGCCATGTCCGTGTTCTGTAATATTTGCAAACAGATGGCTTAGGAAATTCAGAAGAGGGGCTGCACTTTACTTTCATTTACCAAATACTTCTCAAGTGCACTGAGCCTGTATATTTTTGCTGCTAGCCAAAATGAAATAAAAAATATGGACTGGCATTCTGTATTGCAGTTGCAGATTCATAACCTAGAGTTACTGATCCATAACTCACCTGTATTCAGTAAGAGTACATACTCATGATCACGGCAGTATTATGAACAATGTCCCCCACAAACCTTTCTGACCAGACAGCAGCCACATCAAGTGATAGAAGTTTGTTCATATGGAGCCGCCTCTCACCAGTGAGTGAATCTGCTACATTCTGGAGCAGGACTCCTGTAGCAATTCCTCATTGAGCCTCACTTGCTGGCGGGAGGGGGCTGGAAACGTCATCATCCTGCACCCTGATCATCAGGTGAACAGACATCCATCACTGCATGCATCTGGTGGCTGTTAAAGTAGGTAGGGGGATGTTACTCAGTTAAATGTTCACAACCAAGTAGGTGATGTAGCATGTCAGCAATAGTCCTTTGCTTTCTTGGCTTACAACAAAAATGTAGAGCTCTAGTTTGAGGAAAAATAACTGAATCCCTCAAAGGAAACAGGGGAAATACCATGTGTTGACGCATATTCAGCTGAATGATTTGCTTAATGCAGACCACAACATTCAGGTATTCATTAAGGTTTGTTATGTGCCGCATGCCCAGAGCTGGAAAGCAAGAATGAGTGTTTTCTCCCCAGCAGTGACTTGCTTGGAGTAAGACTGCATGACTGGCATATGAATACTGCCAAAATTTTTCATCTCAAGGGACAGTAGCCATTTTGATTTTGTGCAGTTTCTTCCTCACAAATACTGGTTTCCAGCATCAAGGAATCTCACTTGATCAGTATTGAACCAGCTTGATTAATTTTTCCTGTCACTAGGATATTTTGACTAACTTTGGAGTCAGTGGTGGGGAGAATAATACTAAGAACATGGTGATGGAATATTTTGGATCATTCTCTTCAGGATGTACAGCAATTAATGCTGATATCAACAGTGCTTTGATTTAATTTTATAGAAGGGAAAAGTCACTTTTAAAAAAGCATCTTGAAATAATCTTGCCTTGTCTTAATTTTCTTCTGATTCTGTTCCTTGAAGATAAGAAATGCATCTGGAATGGTGACTATTGTTCTGTGTTCCAACTGCTTTGTTGTCATTTATGCTAAATGAACACCTTTTTGCTCGTGGAATAAAGAAGTGATGTTTACATTAGTTAGCTTCTGACTGTTTGATTGGATAAAGATAAGAAACTGTAACTCATTGACTGAATCCAAAGAAAGCAAGAGCTGAAGAAATGAACGTTTGGAAGATTCTATTATTTGTGTTGATATGGGGTGGTTGTGGTTAGTACTCTGGATCTCCCTGCCTATTGTTTTTCGAGAAGAGAGACTCTAGACATTCTGGGACTGGGAAAGTGGATGAACTTACAGTTTTCTTGTATCTTCTCTGACAGTGTGTGAATTCTTGACAGGAATCATTTACCAGACATCAGGTGCAGGTCATATGCGAGATTCTGAACACTTTAGTGGGGGTGGGAAGACTGGTCAAAAGTCTTCAAAATGATTAAGAAAAAAGATTTCTTTAATGTCAGTAAACTCTGGCAAGGAACATTCAAAAGGGATGAGTTTAGGATTCAGAGTTTAGGATTTAACTGTTTAAAAAACGCATGTGGTCCCAAGATGTTATTTCTTGTATAGAAAAATACTTCTTTCTGTGCAGCAGGCTTGTTTTCTGTACATAACATGCTGTTTTCTATGCAACCCCCCTATTTTTGCCCTAGAATAAGAATAAGTTACCAGGAGAGATAGTGGTGTCTTTTTCTCAGAATATCTTCGAAAGAGGCTGGATGGCTACCTCCTGCCCTAGCTGGAGTTCCTGCACTGAGCAGAGAATTGGGCCGTTTCCTCACGAGAGTGTTATAGTGCTATTATAGTGTTATAATGCTATTATTCAATATCCTATGGAATCCTGGGGTTTGCAGTTTAGGGAGGGGCCTTTGAGGTCTATGAGTCCCCTTTCAACTTTATGATTCTGTGTTTCTATTAAAAGACAATTGAGTAATATTGCCATTAGCATCACCACACACAAAAGGGTAACCAGCAGCATTAGAGAGCATTGTTTCTTCTTCGTGGTCTCTGTGCCTTACACACTAGGAGCTTTCGCGCATGCACGGTACCGTTCGGAAAATTCTAGAGGTTAGTAGCTTGGCGGGAACCCCTCCCCCCATGTATCCACTGAGCATGCTCAGCCCGCTGAGCAACGGTCTCTCCTCAGTTCTTTCTTGTCTGCTGTCGCGTATGGAGGTTCTGAGCTTAAAGCGTTTCTTCTTTGGCCTTTTCCTGCAAGTCTTTTTGGTTTTTCGACTCGGTTTTTGGCATTTGGACTCCTCTTTACAGATTACAGACTGGTTTGTCGCTTTTGGTGCTTTTGTCCCCTTTTCCCCTGGGACTTCTACCCCGACTTGCCACCGCCCCCCTCGTCTTCGTCATTCGTCGCGTCTCTTCGTCTGTCTTCAACTCTTCTCCTTTGGACTTCTTGTCGACCCTTTAAACCCTGTAAGAAGTTGGTCGTGGCGCTTTCCGACGGGCACAGCGAGTGTCTTCTTTTTTTGGGCGAGGCCATAACATCAGAGCCTGCCCCATTTGCAAGGACTTCACCTCGCAGACTCTGAGGAACCGGCTGGCCGCCTCAAGTCTTTCTGGGGGAAGTCTTTGTCTTCTCAAGACCCTGCCCAGTAAGGACCCGTCGAAGATGGAAAAACCCCGACCTATGACCACACTCCCAGTGACTTCTGCGCCCTCCGATCCTGCCGCGCCAACAGTACCGGGCTGGTACCGGTCATAAGCTACCGAGAATCGAAGATCTCGGTGGTTTCTTACTCCTGGAGAGGCCCCTGGGGGTTTGCAGGTCCCAAACCCTCAAGTACTTATGGCCGCCCAACGTAACCCCCACCACTGGGACCCGAAAAAGAGAGGGAGAAGAAAAAAAAAGAGGAAGGCAAGGGGGGTCAGACCCCCTTTCCTTACTCCACCTTCCACTTGACCCAGCCTATGACCCCAGTGAGGTCGCAGAACCCCAAGTGATCTTGGAGGTTTCTGATGGGGAGCCCCGTGGCCCCCCTGACTCTCTACCACCGCTTTTGGAGGAAGAGACCTCTCTGACTGGATGCCGTGTTCTGGCGGCCCGTTTGGAAGATATCCACCTGCCCCCCAACCTCGTGACACTTCAAGGTTCTTCGGTAAAACATTTCGCCTGAACGGCGTTCTTCCTCACACCACCGGCAGCTTTTCCCCCAAATATGGGGACCCCCCCATTTTTTCAGAGCGTGGGACTGTCATCCCTCCCCACGTCATCGGGTTTTTGAGCACCACGCCTGTGACGACCGAGGGCACCGTCCCAATATAGACGATCCCCCTAAGCATCGGGAAGTTTCCAGGATGGCCACAGCCACCCAGGACTCGCCTTACTCATGGCGTCCTACGCCTTGAGATATGGCTGGGAGCACGCCTGGGGGGATTCCTGGCTCGTACAGGTTACCCCCCTTTCCAGGACCGTTCCACCCTGATGTCGACCGCTGGCCCCCTTATCGCCGCTCCAGATTCCCTCCGGGGAGCTGAACATCGCCCACACCGGGGCGTACTCCATCGCGCTCCCTGAGACGAACGCCTCAACATCGTCGGTGAACCCCCCCTCGTCACTGGCTATTTCTCCACCTCCACGGGTGACGTCTACGGTGTCCCGCCCGACTTGGGGCTGTTCCACCCGGGCTTCTTTTTTGTGGTCACCACTTTACTCAGGCGCTTCCACGTCCGGTGTCCTACTGGTTCCACCGGTGACTGCTCACAACCACCCGTGGCTCTGAAGACGGTTTCACTGCCGGTACCGTCTCACGCCCAATCACCTGCTACGGGGGACCGTTCTCCTGACAGGTCCTCCAGGGCGTCGCCCCAGGATTCGTCTGAGTTGGATTTGTTACACCCGTCTCGCATGAGTCCCCTCCCCTGGCATTCGGAGATCCAGCTCCTGAGTCGGCTCCTGAGGATGTGCGACAGTTCGGACATTCCCTTCGGATGTCGAAAGCCCTGGGTCTAAAAAGGGGGGGCCGGGCCCGGGGTGCAGGATCCTTTTCCCACTATGTGGATACCCGCCCTCCTGCGACAGCCCCGCTACCGTTCCTCCCCGCCTTGATGGAGGCCCTCAAACACCCGTGGCCTCAGCCGTCATCTGCCCAGCCTATACCACACAGGCTGGAACACCTCTATCGGACTCAGAAGGAGGATGCTGAGTTCTTATTCAATCATCCTCAGCCCAACTCAGTGGTGGTGGAATTGGCACAGACCAAAGGCGGTTCCAGGCCCCACACGACACCGCTGGACAAAGAAGGGCGTCGTTTGGACACTTTCAGAAGGAGGCTCTATTCTGCCTCCCCCTTTGGTGGGGGTTTCCCAACACCCAAGCTTGTATGGCAGCCTACCTGCGCAGTCTCCTCGACAAGTTCCCCCCTTTCTCCCACTGTTGGGAGGAGAATGGGGAGCCTAACCAATTCTACAACGAAGCGGTGGCGTGGAACCAACGTATTCCTGAGGCATTCTGTGGAGGTGGCGTCTCGAGTCATGGTAGGCTCTGTCGCCCTCAAAGATTGCCTGGCTACAATCCTCAGGCCTCCAGGAGGACACACGGAAACGCATTGAGGACCCCCCATTCGATGGCAAGGGTCTCTTCAATGGAAAAGGATGAGGCAATGGACCACATCGTCAAGGCCCGTCTAACGGCCAAGAAGATGGGGATCCGTCAGCCCCCGCGTCCCGCCGTGGCCTGCAACCTGCATGGCGCCGTTCGTCCTCTGCAAGCTTCCGACCTCGCTCGCCCAGATCCAGATCCTTTGGGACTCCCGCCACATCCTCCTCCAGGCGTCCTGCAGGGGGCCGACAGTGACTTCCAAGAAATCTTCATCGGGATCAATCCCGCTTTTGATGGGATTGCAGGACTCTCCTCAGCCAACTTTCCGTCTGCCATCAGCCCTAACAAACCATCCCACACTGGCCAAACACCTCGACTCGTGGCGATCGATCCCGTAGACTCTTGGGTGCTCACCTTGTTCGGCTTTTCGCCATCGAGTTTGCAAGTATTTCACTTCAAGGCTTTTTCTCCTCCGCCCAGGCCAGCCCAGCTCTCTGGAGGAGATCCAGTCCCTCCTGCAGAAGGGACGATCGACCGGGTCCCCCCCTCGGCCACTACCTCGGCTTCTACTCCGGATTTCACAGTCTAAATTTGGACGGGACCCTACGACCCATTCTGGATCTCCGAGGGGTAAACGAATACATCCGCCCCAGGAGGTTCAAGATGGTCCCCTTTTCGATCCTCCCCTTCCTCCGGGGGAGCGGTTCGCTTCAATCGACCTGCGGGATGCTTACTTCCACATTTCCATCCGTCCACAGCACAGACGATACCTTCGGTTCATGATCGACGGCACCTCCTACCAGTACCGGGTGCTCCCGTTCAGCCTCTCGACCTCACCGAGAGTATTCACGAAGTGCATGGCCCCTGTGGTTCTCACCTGTGGATGAAGGGCATCACCGTCTTCCCCTACCTGGACGATTGGCTGCTGGTAGCGTCCTGCAAGAGCAAACTGTCTCGGACATCCTCTGCGTCCCTCCTGACCCGCCTGGGTCTTCGGGTAACCGAAAAAGTCACACCTGAGCCGGTGAGAGTGTTGGACTTTCGGAGCCACCCTAGACTCGGTCTCGGCCAGGGCCTACCTGCCTCTGGAGTGGGCTCGTACCCTTCGCCGATCTGCTGCGGCCGTCTTCGATCCCCCAACGATATCGGCGAGGAATCAACAGCTCCTGGGCTACACGGCCTCCACCCGGCCGTCACGTGCCTGTCGAGGCTGCGAGCGGGCCGTGTACAACACTGGTTTGTCAGAGCCTTCAATCCGCTCCGAGACAACCAGCGCCTGCGACTTACTGCCGACACCAGTACGTCGCTCTCTGCTGTGGTGGCTCTCATACCGTCATCTCCTGTCCGGGATGCCGTTCAGACGACTGGTCCCTCGGCTCACAGTCACGACTCGTCCCTCTTGGATGGGAAGTGCATTGCGACGACCTCAGAGTCCGAGGTCGATGGACGGGCGACGAGACCGCTCTCCACATAAACGCCCTAAACTCCTAGCCATCGGGAAAGCTCTGAGAGCGTTCCGCAATTTTTTGGGCAAGCCGTACTGATCCTGACCGACAACACCACGGCGGTGTGTTATGTAAAAGACAAGGAGGGACCCATTTACCACGCTCCTCACCATCGCTCTCCAGCTCTGGGACTGGTGCGTGTCCCCCCGAATTTACCCCCTTGCCGTCCACCTGGCAGGACAGGAGAATACGACAGCAGATGCCCTACGGGACCTTCTACCAACCACGAGTGGTCCCTCTCGGAGGATGCGTTTCCCTTTGATATGGTGCCGCTGGGGGACCCCCACATCAATCTCTTTGCCACGGTGTCGAACGCCAAGTGTCACCGGTACTGTTCGAGAGCCGGCCGGGGGGCTGAACTCCCTTGCGACATTTCCATCCCCTGGACAGAGAATCCCCCATAATTTCCCCCGGTTCCCCTGCTGGGCAGGGTGGTTGCCAAGATTCTGGTGGACCGAGCCGATGCCATCCTGGTCGCCCCGTATTGGCCGAGGCAGCATTGGTTCGCCCCGCTGCTCGAGGCCTCTTTGGGGACGGCCGCTCGGCTTCCGACAGCACCCGACCTGCTGTCTATTCCGCGGTCGCGTTCCCATCCCGACCTGCCTCTCCTGGACCTCCACGTGTGGAGGATAGCGCCCTAGACGATCCCGCTATCCAGGATGTCCTTGCTGCGGCCGAAAGGAATTGACCCGCCGCAACTATGCCTACAAGTGGCGGCGGTTCGTGACTTTTGCGGAGGAGCGTGGAGACACGGGATCGCCAGTTGCTCTCGGTACTGTGCTCCGCTTCTTGCTTCACTTGAAACAAGAGGGTCTCTGTTCTCTTCGTTGAAGGTGTACCTGTCTGCCATTATGGCTTATCAACCCCGAGGCTCTCCTTTGGCAGCGCTCTTCTGGGATGCCACGATGAAACAGTTCCTGAAGGGACTCCCCGTTTTACCCGTGGTATCGCCGCCGTTGCCTCCATGGTCCCTATCTCTGGTACTCTCTCAAATTACAGACCACCCTTTGAGCCTATGGCCACTTTGAGATAGGCTCCTGACTCTTAAGACTGCTTTCCTGGTGGCTGTCACCTCTGCCGGGGGTGCCAGCGAATTGACAGCGCTACACGTTGACAACCCCTTCCTGGTTTTTCATCGGGATAAGGGGGTTTTCCGCCTGGACATTTCTTTTCCCTTTTGAAGGTTGTCTCTCATTTCCACCTTAACCAGGACATCATCCTTCCTACCTTCTATCCTAATCCGACGACCCCTCTTGAGAGGTCTTTGCACTCTCTGGACGTTCGAAGGGCCCTGGCCTTTTACACTCAGAGGACTGCTGCTTACAGGCAGACTCCCCCCCTGTTCGTCTGTCACAGTCAGCGTCGCAGGGGCCGCAAGGGGTCCCCCAAAACTCCAAGTGGGTGGCCCAGACAATCCTGCTTGCTTATGACATGGCCAAGCAGCCTCCTCCTGACTTGCTTTGGCCACACTCCACCAGAGCTGTGGCATCCTCGCAGCCCTCTTGCGATTGGACCTTTAGGAACTTGTCGAGTGGCGCCTGGTCCAGGGCCCCCGACTTTTATCTGCCACTATCGGCTGGACTGTCGGTCCAGGAGGGATGCCCGGTTTGGACAAGCGGTGCTGGCCTCCGTACTCTAGGGACCTGACCCACCATCCTTCTGGTAAGCTACAAAGTCTCCTAGTGTGTAAGGTACAAAACCACGAAGAAGAAAAACAGGTTCCTTACCTGTAACTGTGGGTTTTTCGAGTGGTCTCTGTGCCCTTCCCCCCGGCCCCAAACCCTCCCCCCACTCTCAGGTCCCCTTTTTCGGTGGACTTGTAGAACTGAAGGCCGTTCTCGGCGGGCTGAGCATGCTCAGTGGATACATGGGGGGAGGGGTTCCCGCCAAGCTACTAAGCTCTAGAATTTTCCGAACGGTACCGCGCATGCCGGAAAACTCTTAGTGTGTAAGGGCACAGAGCCACTCGAGAAACCAGTTCAATAAGCAACCTGTTCTTCACTGATTCCTCTCTTTTTGAAATATCTTTTTCCCAAAAGGCACTCTTTTTAAAGCAAAGAATGAAGCACATCCTCTAATTTTATGACATGGTGTTTACCAGAAATGAGCAACAATTTGTAGCAAAATGTGCTTCACTAGATTATTTTTTTTTGCATTATTTTATGCATCCAGTGGCAGAAGCTGAAAGAAGTTCTCAGTAACTAACACAGATTTTTTAGAAACTGCGGCTGCTAAGTGACATGAGCAGTTAAGTTACTTAGCATTTTTGCCTATGGATATGGCATTCCACTGAAAAAAAAACAACCAAAGCTAAGTTATTTTGTTTTTATTTTTTGATCCTAACAAAACTGGAAGATTTTTAGATTCAATACTTCTAAAATCAGGGCTCCCTTTTTACTATTAGTTGGCTCCAGCTTGCAATGTAGGAAGGCAGGAAATGGAACGTTAATCATGTTTCTGTCAGCAAGGGCTAAGGTGATGGGCCTAATTCCCCTGTTCAGAAGCAGGCCTCCTCCACAGAACAGTTTGATCCTTACAGGTGATGTATAAAGAACAAAGCTGAGGACAAATGTAGCTGTAAGTAGTTTCCTTACAGCCACAGAGTCTAATGCTATGAGGCTTTGTAATTTTACCCTTCCCTCTGCTGATTCACCAATGTTTACCAACAAGCTTCCTTTTTTTTTTTTTCTTTCAAGTTGAAAAAGATCCAGCAAAAATCAGTTTTTATGATTACTCCTGGTCAGTTTCTTACCAAACTAGCCTCGCCTCGCCTCGCCTCCCCCCCCCCCCTTTTTTTCTTTCTTTCTTTCTTTCTTTCTTTCTTTCTTTCTTTCTTTCTTTCCTTCCTTCCTTCCTTCCTTCCTTCCTTCCTTCCTTCCTTGTGTCATTATAATATTTTTCATATACTATCTGGAAGATTTATGGAGTTTTAACATATTTACATCACAATCTTATAAAGTCTAAAGCAGATACCACTATTTTGAATGGAACTCACTCAGCATTGCAGTGCAATGTGCTCAGCATTGCAGCTTATTTTTTAATTATTATTTTTTAAAAAGCCTATCAAGAAGCAGCAAGTCATTTGACAAATCCTAAATCAGCTGGCCTCTTGTCAGTGTATTACAATGATGTAAGTCCAGCATGAGAGCCAGCATGGAGCAGTGATTTGAGTTTGACTATGACCCTGGAGACCAGGGTTTGATTATCCACTTGGCCATGGAAACTCACTGGGGGAACCTTGGAACATCACACACTTTCAGACTCCAGAAACCCTGTGATAGGTTCATCTTGGGCTCATCATAAATCAGAAACAACCTGAAGGCAAGCGACAACAACTCTAGTATACATATTCATGACTTCTTATTTGACTGTTGTGGAAGTCAGAATTCTGACTGAAGGCACCAAATTCCTTTTTTTTCATGCAGCCCCCACCCAACACAGCCATTTCCTGGCTGATGGGGAGTGAAGGGAGTGGCAAAATGTCCTGCTAAGTTGCTATAGCTAGACACACAGAAAAAGGTATCCTTCCAGACTTCTGGGTTCCTGAAGATGATGTCCTTGCTGTGCATCTAGCTATAAGAAAATAGCTGGACTATTCTCTGCCACAATGCCCTCGTTCCTCCTCTCCTTCTAGGTACACCCCTGTTGAGGACTTCTTAAAACAAGATTTTTTAATGTGTGTCTCTGTCCTCCTATGCAGCTTTCCTTCTTTTGGTTGTGACTTGCCATCTGAGATGAAGGGCCTTTCCACACTACACTGGTATAGTGCTATTATTCCACTTTCAACATACTGTGGAATTCTGAGGTTTGTAATTTAATGAAGGCAAAGAGTTCTCTGGCTGAGAGTTCTAAATGCCCCTCCCTAAACTGCAAACCCCAGGATTCCATAGGGTGTTGAAAGTGGAATAATAGCACCATAACAGTGTAATACAGAAAGGCCCAAAGTGTTCACCATGGACAGCCCTGACTTGCATTGGATGCTGTTGTCAGTGGTGGCAACTACATCCATCTATGTCAGGGATGGGCAGCCTATGGCTGACTATTTTAACAACCAGCTGGTTGTTTAGTTCAGACCTCTGAAAAGACTGACCTGTCCTCTTGGCAGCCTGATGAAGAAAAAAGTGGAGAGAATGAGGGGCATGGTGTGGCAAGGGAGAAGAGAAGAGGGGAAGAAATATGGCTCCTCCTGTCATGGACCGAGATTGTTGGTACATTTGACCCAGAGAGAAATTCAACCACCCTGTACTATAGGATCCCAACAGAAGACACATAGGAAACCAGATCTGGGTTTAACCACTATTCATGTAACATTTATTAAGACACAAAATACAAAAATCACATTTCCGTATCAAGAGCTCTCTTTCACTCACACATTCACATTTCACATTCATTCTACATACTCACAAGATGGTCCTTCACCGAACATTGGCCAGATGTCCTCGAAGGTATGGATGCCCTCTGCTGCAGCCAAAGGTCATGCAAGTGAGTTGAAAATCTTCCCCTCTTTATAGTCATGTCTCTCACTTCTTGAGAATAGGACATGTTTTGCCGGTTGCCAGGGTTCCAGGACTTTCATTGTATAAAGGCAATCAAGCAATTAAAAGAATAGTTCATATCATTTTGTGCCATCCTAATAAAAGGTTGCTTGCAGAAGAATTGTTCATATATCATGTTGTCAGGAAATGTATCAAATGCCTCAGTGGTTCTCGGCCATGCAGGGTAGGGTAGGGTCAGAAAAACATCACTGCTTGCCCGTCTGAGGGTGTGCCAGGCTTTCACAGCTCCTTGTTTCTTCTGCCTTTACACATAAGAACTTAACTATTTTCTTAATAAAGGTATTGATCACTGTTGAATATCGTGAATTTGTGAAGGTGGATAAAACATAAAGGCAGTCAAAGAGGGTATGCATTGTAGGCAACATCAAATATCAATCAAGCCACACTTCTGGGTCGGTGCAGCTCAGGAGTATGCCCTGTTTGTGCCAAGTCCTTATTAAGTCCTTATTGTTTTGCAAACTTTCTTCTCAAGTCAAATCAGCATTCCGTGAGTTCTCAGTTCCACAGTTCAAAGAATCCTCGCCTCACAATCCAAATCCCTCCTTACAACAATGCACTGCGTGCGGACATTTCAGTTTGGTTCAGGACCGTACTTTTCCATCTGGAACCCATTCGTTCATCACACTCCTACAAAGCGCTTCAGCTTTGCTTTAACAGCCAGTATACAGCCACTAACCCCAAGGAACTGTGGTTCTCAGCAGCAGCAATAGTTTCCTGAATGGACTGTATTTTTCTGAGCCCAGTGGAAGAAAAATAACAATATAGTAGTTGATTGCTTTAATCAGAGTGAAAATGAATCAGTAGAAACCACCAAGGAGCAGTATCAGAATGCCTTTAGGACTAAGTAAAAAAGATCACACAACAGGGATCTCACCACATGACATTTTCAAACAGCCTAACTATCAGGAGAAAGTGACAGCTGCTGGCCTCCCCTGAATACCACTTGTTTACCATCTCCTTATAGACTGAGAGTTTTTACATGGTGTAAAAGGAGGACTCAGATTGCATTAGTGTCACACCAGTCGCTCTGGGAAAGAAGTGCTACAAACTTGCTCTTTGTTGTCAGAGTCCTTAGCAATCAGCTGCAAGGAAGCAGCAGAGACACTGCCCTTTTGGTGCATTCGGAGCACCAATGTATTTATGTATTTATTCTGCAATTCAGTTTGAGATTTGGAAGGCAGCTCAGGCACTAGAGAAAAGACCAACAGGAATGAGTCAGATTTCATCATGGACGAAAAATAGTAGCCTGGTCACCCACACATAAAGAACAGTGTTACACATTTTCTTTTAATTTTCTGAATGGCATTACATTGTACAGCAGGCATAGAACTTTGATTTAGTCATTATGGTAGAGGTAAATAATTTGCAGCCTCCTATAGATGCACTTGGACTGCGACTCTCATAATACTTATCTGCTCACGACATGGGCTGGGGTGCTGGATGTTGCAGTCCCCTGCTGTCCCCTGCTCTGGCATTAAGGGTTACAGTCAGTTCTGCTCATCTTCTGCAGCTCATTGTATCTTACTCTCATGGAATATGCTTACGTCAATATTTGTATTCCTAAAAAATAAGCCTTCTCAACATGTTTCTAAATCTCCAAAAACATGTGACCATAATCAAATACTGACTGAGTGCACTGAAGCCACATTGAAACAACAGCTTAAAGTGCAGGGATCTCAGTGTTCAGTTGTGGCCGCAGCCAAAAGAATATATCAGAGTTTGTGGCTGAAGTTTCTGTATCCATGAAAATCACCATTTTGTCTTGTGGTGCCTCCAGGGATGGAGGCCTCCAAGTTGTTACACTGTAATATAAATAGGGAAATAGATCTCAATAATAATGCTTAGTAAAGTGGACGGTAATAGGAAAAGAAAAAGATCTCTTTATAAATGGATTTACTGAATAAAGGAAGCCACAGTGCTGAACTCAAGAGACCTGAGTGGGAGTGGTGGTTACTGCCTCTCTTATTCATAGGGTTAACATAAATCAAAACTCATTTGATGGCATATAATAACAACAAAACAGCAAAGCTGTCATCTCAGAGTGAGCCTAAAAGCAAGGAAGTGATTAGGAAGATGTATAAACTTTAGTTAAAATTAGAGATGGAAGAAGAGGTAGTAAGGGATTGTATGGTAAAGTGGGCAGCAAAAGTTGGGCATAACATATGGACAGAACAATGGCAGAGGATGTGGTCAGAGGGAATTACATTTCTTCTTTGTGGTCTCTGTGCCTCATACATTAGGAGCTTTCGCGCCTGCGCGGTAGCGTTCGGAAGATTCTAGAGCTCGTTAGCTTTGGCGGGAACCCCTCCCCCACGCCGGTACTGCGCATGCTCCTCCCGCCGACTAACGGTCTCTCCCCAGTTCTTTCTTGTCCGCCTCAGCGTACAGAAGGTTCTGCTTGTTGGCTTGCTTTTTCGATTCTGCTTTTCGTGTTTTTTGACTTCGGATTTGGCTTTTGACTACCCCTCACGGATTTCGGACTTGGTTTTGGTACTTCTCGATCAGTTTGACCACGCTTTCTGACTTGACTACGATTTTGGATCTCGGACTGTGTTTGGCGTTCTCGGACTTTGCCTTCTTGCCTTGCCTTTGGTTTATGTCGGCTCTTTTCAAACGCTGTGCCTCCTGTGGAAGGAAGGTCGCTCTCTCCGACCGACACTCTAAGTGCCTGATTTGTTTGGGTGAGGGGCATAACGTTCAGGCCTGCCCCATTTGCAGGGAGTTCACTCATCAGACTCTCCGCAACAGATCGGCAAGGCTTAAGTCTCACTGTTGGGAGGAGTCTCTGCGTGCACGAGGCCCTGAGACGATGGCCGAGAAACGCCCGTCCTCTTCTTCTTCTTCGGCAGCAGCGGCGGCTGCCGGGCCCTGGACCTCGTCGGTATCGGTACCAGGCTCGGTACAGATAATGAAGTTGCCGAGGATACCGAAGATCTCGGCAACTCGGGCACGCGAGGAACCTGCGGGCTCGCAGGCCTCGACCACCTCCTCTAGGCCGCTGACCGCGGCTCAGAAGAAACGCCCAGCCACTGAGTGCCTGGGGGAGAAGGGTAAGAAGAAGAAGAGAAAGGAGAAACGACGCTCTCCACCAAAGGTGGTGCGACCCCCTACTCCGCCACCCACCCAGCCCGCTGAGGAACCTCTGCTGATGGAGCTCCCCGTGGAGGAGGAGCCTCCGGAGGAAGACGAAGTCCTCGAGGTGTCGGATGAGGAGCAGGTCGTGCAGGCCTCGCCTCCTCAACCGCCCGAGCTGATCGCGGAGATCACTCCGCTGAGTCGCCGTCCACCCTCGGCAGAATGCCGAGAGGAGGCTGTGGTTAGACAGCGCCCAGCCTCTCGACGCGACGAGTCCCGCTCGCCGGAACAGCGGGCCAGGCCTCCATCCCCGCGATATCGGGAGATGTGCCTGGAGAGGCATCGCTCGGGAGAGAGAGCGTATTCTCCGGCCTACCTAGGAAGGTACGCCCAGGAGCAGGTGTGGCACGAGCCGGCCGGCTCGTACTATTCGTACTCGCCGTCCTACAGGGGCCGGTACCACCCGGACCCTCCGTACTGGTCGCCTCGTCGCCGGTCTCGTTCGCCACCGCGGGAGGCTCACTACCCCCGCTATGAGAGGTCACCCCTGCGTCGCTCGCCGAGTCGCCGTCGGTCCCCAGAGCCCTCACCTCGCTACAGGGCTGTTTCTCCACTGCCGCGGACGACGGCTACAGCGACCCGACTGGCGCCACAGCCACAGCCCACCGTGGCCCAGCCGGCGGTAGCGGCGACTACCACCACGCAGGCGGCACACCGTCCTAGGCCCGCGGTTGTGCCCCTGCAGGTGACTCCGATACCGGTCACGACATCGGCCGTATCGGTACCGACGCAGCCTGCAGCTCTGGCAGTTCCCCTGGCAACTCTGGCCCCTGGGCCGGCCGAGGAGAAAGAGGCAGAGAGGTCGCCATCGCCATCGCCATCACCATCCGGCGGCTCCTATGACTCGGACTCCGATTCTGCCGAGTCCACCCCTTCTTCTCATGAGTCCCCACCACTGGGATTCGAAGAGCCAGCTCCAGAGTCTGCGCCGGAGGACGTCCGCCAGTTCTCGGCGATCCTCCTCCGGATGGCCACAGCCCTTGGCCTGAGGGTGACCGAACCTGCTCCCCAAGCCCAGGATCCGGTCTTCCAGTACTTGGAAGCCCGCCCACCGTCGACCGCACCGCTGCCGTTCCTGCCTACCCTGGTGGATGCGATGAAGCAGCTGTGGGCGAAGCCGGTGTCAGCTCAGCCTATTCCTCATAGGCTGGAGCATCTGTACAGGACACAGAAAGAGAACGTGGAGTTCCTCTTTCAACACCCTGTACCTAACAGCATAGTGGTCGAGTCGGCTCAGACGAAGGGAGGTAATCGAGCACATACCACCCCTCCGGACCGTGAAGGACGGAAGCTCGATACCTTCGGCCGAAGGTTCTACTCGGCATCGTCCCTGGTGGTCAGGATGGTGAACACGATGGCATGCCTCGCGGCATGCCATCGGAACCTCTTGACCGACTCAGCCCGCTCCTTGCTGACTTGCCGGAGGAGTCACGCGCCTCAGCCATGCAGATTTTCGGTGAGGCTGTTGCGGTGGCTACGCAGCAGCTTGCCACCTCGAGGCACGCCGCGGAGGCTACCTCGAGGGTGATGGTCGGTGCTGTAGCCCTCCGACGCCATGCGTGGCTCCGGTCCTGTGGGCTCCAGGAGGACAGCCGTCGGCGCATCGAAGACCTGCCGTTCGACGGAGAAGGGCTCTTCCATTCCTCCACTGATGAGGCTATGGACCACCTCGCCAAGGCCCGGCTGACTGCGAAGAAGATGGGTATAAACCAGCCTGCCCAGACTCGCCGCACTTTCCAGCCGAGGCCTACTTGGAGAAGGTCCTCCTCTTCATCGGCGCACCAGCCGTGGTCCCCGCGGTCGACCGCGTCGAGGCCGCCGACCTCTTCGGCTTCCAGGAGGCTTCCCAGACGATGCCCATCTTCGTCGTCCAAGAAGTCGTCCTCGGGAGCGAAGTCCCGGTTTTGACGGCCTTCGCAGGACTCCACCCGTGCCATCCTTCGCCCTTCCAGTAGAACTGTTCCATCACCCGAACCTGGCCAGGCATCTCGACTGCTGGCGGGAGATCACTGCGGACTCCTGGGTACTTACCATCGTCCGCCTGGGGTACGCCATCGAGTTCCAGGCTATTCCGCCACGGGGTGTCTACTATTCCACCCTGGCCAGCTCGGCTCTGTTGGAAGAGGTCCAGTCCCTCCTCGAGAAGGGAGCGATCGAGAGGCTCCCACCTTCAGCCAAGACCGCCGGCTTCTACTCGAGGTACTTCACGGTGCCGAAGGCGGACGGATCCCTGCGGCCCATCCTAGACCTCCGAGGGGTGAACGAATACATCCGCCCCAAGAGGTTCAAGATGGTCACGCTGCCGTCGATCCTCCCCTTCCTCCGCTGAGGGGACTGGTTTGCGTCCATAGACCTCAAAGACGCCTATTTCCACATCTCGATCCGCCTGCAAAACAGGAGATACCTTCGGTTTGCGATCGACGGCACCAGCTACCAGTACCGGGTGCTGCCGTTCGGGCTTTCCACCGCACCGAGGGTGTTCACCAAGTGCATGGCTCCAGTCGTGTCCTTCCTGCGGACGAAAGGCGTCTCCGTCTACCCTTACCTGGACGATTGGCTATTGGTGGCGTCCTGCAGACAGAAACTGTACAGGGACATTCATCGGACTTTGTCCCTTCTCACTCGGCTTGGACTCAGGGTCAACCCCAAGAAGTCCCATCTCGAGCCCACCCGGGTTCTCGACTTCATCAGGGCGACCCTCGACTCGGTATCGGCGAGGGTCTTCCTCCCAGACGAGAGGGCGCGGACGCTTCGTCGGGCGGCGTCCACTGCCTTCGAGGCCTCGACGCTGTCAGCGAGGAGGATCCAACAGCTCCTCGGATACATGGCCTCGACCACCGCTGTAACCTATCTCTCCAGGTTCCACGCGCCGGCCGCTCCAGCACTGGTTCGTCAGGGCCTTCGATCCACTCCGGGACGACCAGCGCTGTCGATACCGCCTGCCACAACGAGTACGACGATCGCTCCTGTGGTGGCAGTCATACCAGAACCTCCTGTCAGGCATGCCGTTCCGCGAACCCAGGCCGTTGGTCACGGTAACGATGGATGTCTCGCTCTTCGGCTGGGGAGCGCACACCGGGGATCTCCGGGTCCGAGGCCGGTGGATGGACGACGAGTTGTTCCTCCACATCAACTCTCTCGAACTGTTGGCGATCCACAAGGCCCTGAGAGTGTTCCGACACCTGGTCACGGGCCGCACGGTGTTGATCCTCACCGACAACACGAAGGCGGTCTGCTACGTGAACAGGCAGGGGGGGACGCACTCCACCACGCTGCTGGGCATCGCATTCGAACTTTGGAACTGGTGCGTCCCGCTCCGGATACACCCTGTGGCGGTTCACCTGGCGGGGCAGGAGAACACCATGGCGGATGCCCTCAGCAGGGACACCACCTCCCATCACGAGTGGTCCCTGTCTGACGAGGCCTTCCGGATGCTTCGGGACCGATGGGGCGAGCCGACCATCGACCTCTTCGTGACCAGCCAGAACGTGAAGTGCCGCCTGTTCTGTTCGAGGGCCGGTCACGATCGTCGCTCCATCGGCGACGCCTTCCAGTTCCCGTGGGACGAAGGGCTGATCTATGCCTTCCCTCCGTTCCCGCTCCTGGGCCGCGTGATCACGAAGATCATCGCGGACCAGGCGGACGCGATCCTGGTGGCGCCATACTGGCCGAGGCAGCACTGGTTCGGACCCCTGATCGAGGCCACCCGGGGCAGGACTCTCAGGTTTCCAACGGTACCGGACCTGCTGTCTCACTCCGACGGACTGGTGTTGCACCCGGACCTGCCGCTGTTGGCCCTCCGTGCCTGGAGGATATCGCCATAGACGATCCAGCCATTGGGAACGTCTTGACCGCGGCCAGAAAGGAGTCCACGCGTAGGAACTACCACTCCAAGTGGCAGCGCTTCGTGGCCTTCGCCGAGGAACGTCGAGAGCCGGTATCGCCTGTCACCCTGCGTACCGTGCTCCACTTCCTCCTCCATCTCCAGCAACAGGGCCTGGCCTTCCCGTCGCTTAAGGTCTACCTCGCCATGATCGTGGCATACCAGCCGCCACGATCCCCGTCGGCCGCTCTCTTCAGGGACGGTACCGTCAAGCAGTTCCTGAAGGGCCTGCAGCACCTTTACCCGCCGGTATCGCCGCCGCTACCGCCGTGGTCGCTGTCATTGGTGCTGTCCCAGCTGACGAGGCCGCCCTTCGAGCCCCTGGCCACGTCGGACGACAGGCTGCTCGCGATGAAGACCGCGTTCCTAGTGGCCGTCACCTCTGCCAGGCGGGCGGGAGAGTTGACAGCGCTACGGTGCGATGAGCCATACTTAGTTTTTCATCGCGACAAGGTGGTCCTACGGCCTCACATTTCCTTCCTGCCGAAGGTGGTGTCCAACTTCCACCTCAGCCAGGACATCATCCTGCCGGCCTTCTGCCCGGACCCGACGACACCTCTGGAGCGTTCCCTCCACTCTCCTGATGTGCGTCGGGCACTGGCCTTCTATAAGGACAGAACTGCAGCCTACAGACAAACACCCCATCTGTTTGTCTGTTATGGCAGGCGTCGGAGAGGCCACAAAGTATCCACCCAGCGTTTCTCTAAGTGGGTGATACAGACTGTTCAGCTGGCGTATGAGCTTGCCAGGAAGCCTCCGCCAGACCTGCTTCGGGCCCACTCTACCAGGGCCGTGGCGACATCTGCTGCCCTCCTGCGAGGAGTCAACCTGTCGGAACTCTGCCGTGTGGCGACCTGGTCCCAGCCATCGACCTTCGTGCGCCACTACAGGCTCGACTGCCGTTCCAGGAGAGATGCCCGGTTCGGACGTGCTGTGCTGTCTTCTGTGCTCTAGGATCTGGGACCTGACCCACCATCCTACTGGTAAGCTACACAGTCTCCTAATGTATGAGGCACAGAGACCACAAAGAAGAAGAACAGGTTGCTTACCTGTAACTGTGGTTCTTCGAGTGGTCATCTGTGCCCTCATACATCCCCGCCCTGCCTTCCCCTCTTTTTCAGGTCCCATCTGCTTCGGCGGACCAGAACTGAGGAGAGACCGTTAGTCGGCGGGAGGAGCATGCGCAGTACCGGCGTGGGGGAGGGGTTCCCGCCAAAGCTAACGAGCTCTAGAATCTTCCGAACACTACCGCGCAGGCGCGAAAGCTCCTAATGTATGAGGGCACAGATGACCACTCGAAGAACCACAGTTACAGGTAAGCAACCTGTTCTTACACTATGTTATGATTTTAAAGAGGATTTTTACAAGAAGATGTATTGCTGGTATTTGACACCAGAAAAGTTGACCAGAATCCACAAAGATGTACCTAATAGATGTTGGAAACATGAGCAACAAGAGTGAATTTTTTTACCATGCATGATGCACCTGTGATAAGGCAAAAAAATTCTGGAATCAAATACATCTTATGTCACAAAATTTTTTGAAAGTTAATGTTCAAATGAAAGCAGAACTGTATTTGTTGAAACTAGTAGAAGAGCAATTAGAGAAGAAATATGGCAAGATACTGTGATATATGACAACCGCAGCAAGGCTCAGAAATGGAATAGTATTGAGATTCCATCAAAAGAGAACTGGTTAGTTAAACTATTGGACTTGACTGAAATAGACAAATTAACAATAGTGACATGTGAAAACACTGTGGGGAGTTTTACAGAAGATTTGGATCCACTGATATGCTTTTTGCAAGAAAAAGATTTATAACATGTTGACTGTAGGATTCAGTAATTAGTATTTTGGGAAGAGCAGCAGTGAAAGTATTAGATGGATAGTTGTAACTAGAGAAGTACACACACACACACACACACACACTATATATATATATATATATGAGAGAGAGAGAGAGAGAGAGAGAGAGTCAGGAACCGAATTCACACACACAAATATAACAGTGCAAATACACTATTTATTAGGAGCATGAGTACAGGACTTCAGTGAGCGAACTGGAGGCAATTAGCAAAATTCAAAACATTAAAAGCAAAGAGTTTCTCATCCCGCCTGCAAGAGACCTTGGAGTTCTGGTTTAGCCTGGCAGCGCTTATCACTACATTCCTAGCTTTGTTTATCTAACAGTCTCTGGTTCTTGTACCTTATTACAAGCAAGGTGCTAATTAATTCCTACTACATATCCCATAAATAAAATATGGAGGGCTACCCAACACACACACACACACACACACATATATATAGTGTGTGTGTGTATGTGTGTGTATACATATACATACACACACACACACACACACGTATATATGATCGAGAGTCTGCTTTTGTAAAGCTGGAAACCATATTTTTAATTGTCCTTAATGTTTCTTAGTTGTTTTCTTATGTAGTGTTCTGTATGTTTTTTCTGCATACCTTTTTCTTATGTGTTTGTTTTTTGAAACTTAGTAGATGTAGTTATTTCTGTTTTGTTTTCTTTGTCATGTAGTTTAAAATTTATTTATAACATTTAATAAAATATTTAAAACCTAAGGGGGGGGGAGAAATGCAACATTACTAGTTTTTATTTCTTAGGCCAGATGGTGATAACAACATCATTTCTCTTAACATATTCAAGCTTGACTTCTTAGATTACATATATTATGTTTATTATATTATATGTCTTAGATAAGAGGTTTTGTGGCACATGCAGTCCTCTGATATGGCTCTTTCTTGTATCATGCCTACAAACAAAACAACTAGACCAGAGCAATAGGATTTTGGTCAGTAAATGTACAGTCTTTTGGTTCAGTGGATCTGCATTAGCTTGGAATAAAACTTGGATTTAGTCCTAAAATTTATAATAGCATGAGCCTTTGCAGATTATAGTCAGATATATGGTGTCAGGTAAAAATTCAGAGTGTACATGGATGTGGATGGGAAAAGAATCAACCTTGATAGAAAAATTAGTAATGGAGGCCTAACTCGTATTGATACTCCCAAGTAGAAGAGATCAATTGAATGAACAGGAATCAACAAGCTGGAACGTGTCCAGAGGAGGGCGACCAAAATGGTGAAGGGTTTGGAAGCCATGCCCTATGAAGAATGCCTTAGGGAGCTGGGTATGTTTATTCTGCAGAAGAGAAGGTTAAGAGGGGACATGATAGCCATATTTAAATATTTGAAGGGATGTCACGTTGAGGAGGGAGCAGGCTTGTTCTCTGCCACTCCAGAGACTAGGACAAGGAGCAATGGATTCAAGCTGCAGGAAAGGAGATTCTAGCTGAACCTCAGGAAGAACTTCCTGACAGTCAGAACTGTCTGGCAGTGGAAAATGCTGCCTCGGAGTGTGGCTGAGTCTCCTTCTTTGGAGGTTTTTAAGCAAAGGCTGGATGGCCATCTGTTGGGAGTGCTTTGATGGGTGTTCCTGAATAGCAGGGGGTTGGACTCGATGGCCCCTGGGGTCTCTTCCAACTCTCTGATTCTATGATTCTATGAATCACCATTCAACAATTAATTCAATAGGTTGAATCAATCTAATGGCGACCACCAATGGGATTCAAGCCAGTGACAATGGACCAATTTTATCATCCACTGAGACCTCTGGAAGACTACTAGGTCCAGAGTGGCCAGGAAGGTGATTCACAACAGCTCTACAGAAAGTATGGGTTGGCGATGGTGGATGGCCAGTTACTACTTGTGGGACTACTACACTACGGGAAGCCATAGAGGATTCCAGCTGAGATGTGACAACCATTCGTTACATGATACAAACATCTGCTCAGCAGTTAGTTTATTGAAGTATCTGTATCCTATCCTTTATCATGAGATTTCAAAACACTATACAAAGAAAATTGATTCAAAATCATTTAAAGTAATTTGAAAATGTTGAACACTAAAGAAACAATCAGACTAGTCTAAAAACATATTAACTAATTCAATGTATTAAAATAGTTTTAAACCATGTATCTGAACAGATTTGAACAAAACTGTTAGACTCCAACAGCTTTCATAGAAAAGCATGTTTCAACTTGGTGCCAGAATTAACCATCTGCACCAATCAGATCTCACCCGTTACTAAATGGGGACAGGCAAGCTTTGTAGATCCTTTGTACAAGCTGCGGTTGGTGGAGGGCGTGAAGAGGCAAGCACCTGAGAGGGAAGAAAGGCTAAGGAATCATCTGAATTTGTTTTTAACTGCTGTCAGGCCGACTTCAATTTATGGCAACCTTATGGATGAGAGACCTCCAACTCACCCTCTTGTGAAGCAGCCCACGCAGGCCTTGCAGGCTCAGGGTCCTGCCTTCCTTGATTGAGTCCATCTATCTGTAATGCAGTCCTTTTCTCTTCCTACTGCCTTCTACCTCATCAATCATCATTGTCTTTTCTAGTGAATCATGTCTTCTCACGATACGGCCAAAGTAGAACAGGCTCAGTTGAATCATCTTGGCTTCTAGGTAGAGTTCAGGCTTGAATTGGACCCATTTATTAGTCTTTTTAGCAGTTCAAAGTTTTTGAACACTTTGCAAAAACAGATATCTATGAAAGAGCCAGTGTGGTATAGAGATTGGAGCACTGGAGACCACAGTTGGATTCCCCACTCAGCCATGGAAACTCACTGGGTGACCTTGGGTGCATCACACACTCTCAGCCCCAGAAAACCCCATAATAGGTTCACCTTAGGGTCACCATAAGTTGGAAATGATTTGAAGGCACACAACAACAACAACAACAACAACACCATGATTCCTCTGCACACCTTTGGGACTTGTGAATTTATTCTGAGTCAGCTAGTTTCCATTTCTTCCAAGTCCCTTTGCTCCAGAGAAACCACCTTGAGGACAGTGATAGTGTGGTCCTAAGAGACTGAAATATTCTGCCACCAGTATTGTGTATTGCTGTTTCTGATATCAGATTTATATTCATTTATTTTTTGCACAGAAATTGCAAGGAGAGAAATATACAGAATATACTTTCAGTCATTGGATGGGGATGGTGGGAATCCTTTTTGGTTCCTACATTGGCTAAATGGCAGCTAGAGGACCACAACTGCCCACTTCCATGCTATGAGTGCTCCATGATTCTGCCCATATGATTAGTATTAGAGGAAAATGGATGCATTTTATCATCCATCCATAACATGTCTAATGTGAAGATGAGTTTTTCACATGTGATCTGAAATCCTGTTGGGAAGTTATAAATGCAAAGTGCTCCCATCTTGATATCTTCAATCTCCATTTACCAAGGAGCAGCCACTGTGATTGACAGGGTCTGATTGCCCGTCAAAAGGAAGTAGCTGGCTGATAGTCCCCTCCCCTCCTGTGAGCAATCTCTGGTGCAACAGGTGGAAGCAGGACGCTTGTTGCAATTCCCCCTTATGCTGAAGATGACTTGTGCAAGGGGGGTGGGTGGGTGGGTTTGGAACTGTCAGCCAGCTGCTTCCCAAGCAACAGAGGAATGGATTTCATGGTCGTTATCCATGATCATAATCCAGGGATCATGAACACAAAATGTGTAACTCTAAGTAATGCATAACTGCCCAACAGGATTCCGGACATCACGTTTACTTAAAAAAAAATTAACGAACATCACATTTATGCTCATTTGTTTTAAGCAACAAAAGGAGACCCAGCTTTTCCTACTTCTTTGTAATTTAGTACTGTGCTTCTAGTTTTGAAATGCTTTTGTTGCAAATTTTCTAACGCATAATTACTTCTGAGAGCTTTTTTGTTTGTTCAAGACAAAAAGATGGAACACCCACATAATATCTTTTGATTGGTAGCACCAGAAGCCATCAATTTAGAAGCACTAAATGGCTCACGTACTTTTCAAAATCCACAGTTGTTTCTGTTTGGAATCCATCATCTTGGGCTCTTGTAGTTTGAACATGATATTTGGTGAGCAGCCTTCTTTGTGATAACAAGGCAGCTTGCTTTCTCCACTGGTCATTTGAAACCTCCGATTTTAAAACTTTCATGTTAACAGCACTTCGGCAATCACTCACAGAGTTCTTGTATGCCTTCAAGTTGTTTCTGACTTATGGAAACCTGAAAGTAAACTTGTTGGTGAGATTTGTTCAGAGGGGGTTTGTCTTTGCCTTTCTCTGAGGTTGAGAGACAGTGACTTGACCAGTGGGTTTTCATGTCTAAATGGGGATTTCAGCCCTGGTCTCCAGAGTTGTAGTCCAATACTCCATGCTGGCTCTCAGTAAGGAGTTAATACACCAGTGTAACTGAAGCAATATGAAGCTGGTTCCTGAAAGAAGAGACATTCAAAGTCTGATTTGCCATAGCTCTGTTCCTCCAGAAGATGGCACTCTTCCCTCTGTCTTATCCCTCTGAATGAATGAAATCTTTTAATGATACAAAAAGTGCTTAGCTTTTGAACTGCAATGGAATCAAGCTCTCTATTTATGAGCACACTGGTCTATATAGCACTTTTAGGAGTATTTTTAAGAAGGCAGACGTTAGTAGCCTTTTCCCCCAATAGCAAATAACATTTACTTGTTATCACAAAAGTGCTATTCAAGAGAGATTGGCTGTTTTAGCGTACATTTGCTGGAAGGGGGGAAGGCAGTTGACAAGAGCATTAACAAGAACAACACTGACAAAAGCATTAACTAGAAACCCCCATGAATCAAACTGCAAGAACCATAGACACTTTCCTCAGGAGATGGAAAAATTAACTTTTCCATAGTCCATTTTTCTAGACTATGATTTCAATACCTTTCAAATCTGGAGAAAAGTGATAACTAAATTTCAGAAGTGAAAGGCTAAGCAATCATTGCAGAACACTCCTGTTATGGATTGTAAATATCCCTGTTTACAACAGAGTTCAGTGATTTCTAGTAATTTGAAACAGAAACCTTTCCACGGTCTTCTATGATGTCAAAACAAATAGGAATTTAGGATGAATTATCAAGATCAATTGTTAGGTGTGCATAGAACCATTCCTTTTGCCCTTTTAAAGATATGATACCAGTATCTTGCCTATTGAGATGAGTATTCTGTATCTTTAATCATTGGATTGGAATTAGTTTTTGGAGGTTGTTTTTTTGGGGGGGGTCAGGTCCTCTCATGTAGAAGGGTTACAGCTACCAGGAAAATGGGTTCTTATGGAGAGGCATCTCATTTCCTAAGATTTCAGGACTCAAACATGAAACTTAAGGATGGCCCCTAGTGATCTCACAGGGAGGGGCAGCCCTTGGTGATGTCATTAAACATGATGTGTGAAGCTTCTTCCACCATTGATCAGCCCACCAACTGCATTACCTTTTTGTGGCAGTGGGATTGTGCATTCATGTGATGCAAGAAGCTATGCTGATTGTAGCAGTGCTGCTAGTAAAATCTCCCATGTTAGACAAGCTTTTGTTGAGAAGCCACACAAAATGTACCAAACAGCTACTGGGCAGCAATAGTAGCAGGGGAAGACTCTGGTGGAGGATCTTTCAGAGACAACGGCAGTGGCACCATAGCTAATTCTTGCCAGTATTACAGAGAAGGAGGCATAGGAAACCTCTTTTTAATGTCTTTTATCAAGAAAACTCTATGGCCATTTCTGCACTAGGTTGCAAACCCCAGGATTCCATAGATGTTGAAAGTTGAACAATAGCACTATAACAGTCTAGTGTGGAAATCGCCTATGATGAAACAATTCAAAATGAAAAAAGAGATAGTGCCAGAAGATGAGTCAGAGAGCATTCAACGAGCTACTAGGTCTGAACAGAAGACAACTACAAGAAGAGCTCCGGCTAACAACTCCACTGAACTCAAGCTGGAAGGACATTTTAGCGGACACGCTCAAAGGTGAAAGGAAAGCCTGAAGCTGCACAACATGTTATAGGAACATGGAATGTAAAGAGATCAGGGGAATCTAGACATAGCAAAACAATAAATGGAACATATAAACACTGCAATACATGAGATAAGCAAGTAAAAGTAGATTTAGGCCATTTCCACACTACAATGTTAAGAGTGCTTTAGTCCACTTTCAGCATCCTATGGAATCCTGGGGTTTGTAGTTTAGCGAGGGAGGGACATGTAGAATTCTCAGCCAGAGAGTTCTTTGGTGTCAGTAAACTACAAAACCCAGAATTCCACAGGATGTTGAAAGTGGGCTAAAGTACTCTTAACACTGTAGTGTGGAGATGGGATATTTTAAGTCAGATCACTACAGTGTTTTACCCAGGAAATGAAAATTTAAGAAGAAATGGAGTGCCATTAATAGTGAGGCGAGTTGTGGCAAAAGCAATCAAAGGATATATCATATTTGCCAGTGTATAAGATGTACCAGAATATAAGACACACCCCATTAATATGCCAACAGGTACTATTTGCCAGTGTATAAGACACACTGCTGTATAAGATGCACCCCATTTTCAAACAGTATTTTTCAGGAAAAAAAGTGAGTCTTACACACCAGCAAATAAGGTAATACAAAGTCTGACTGAATCATATCATTCTGATATCATGTGATATCATATATGAATCATATCAATCATACCAGTAATAGGGAAAACCCATCAATATAAGCATAGCCCAAGTTTATGCTTCAGCTATAGAGGCAGTAAGAAGAAGAATCTGAAAGATTCTGTGCTGGAAATAAGGAGGAAACTGATCATATACCAAAACAGGACTTGTTGTTAATCATAGGCAATTAGAGTGCAAAAGCAGGAGACAGAGCAGAATCAAAAATTGTAGGAAAAATTGACCTAGGAGAGTATAAAGTAAGAGAGTGACTGCTTGAATTTTGCAAACATATTTTTCAAGAACTACAGAAGCAGCTGTGCACATGGACATCATCTGATGGCCAATATAGAAATCAAATAGACTACATAATCAGCAGCAGAAGATGGAGAAGCACCATTCTCTGTGCAAAAACAAGACCAGGAGCAGATTGTGGCACAGACCATGAACTACTAATAAATAAAAAAAAATAGAGTAAAGCTAAAGACGAACTCTAAACCAATAAGTGTGCCAAGATATAACCAGAAGAACATCCTTGTAGAACTGAAGGATAATGTAAAAAATAGATCTGCATTATTCAGCCTAATTGACTGGGAGCCAGAAGAACTCTGAACTGAAGCTAGGGACATTGTCATGGAGGAGTGCAAAGAGATGCTATTTATAGCTAAAAAGAAAGAGAAGCTTCAGTGGATGACAGGAGAAACTAGTCAAGCAGCTAAGGACAGACAAGAACAAAATGCAAAAGGACAGAAAGCGTTTCAGAAGCCTGAATGAAACTGCTCAAGTTGTGTGCAAGGAGAAAGGGAACTACTATTATACTATAATAATCAATACTGGGAAATAGAGATTACAATAACAACAAACAAGGAAGAATGAAAAAATCTCTTCTGCAAGATCCAAGAAACTGAAGGGAAATTTAAACCAAGAGTAGGGATGCTACACAACCAGCAAGGGAACACATCACATGACCAAGTAGAAATAAAAAGGTGATAGAAATAATACATTGGTGAACTGTATAAAAGAGATGAAAGGATAACAGATTCATTCAAGGAAGAACCCTTTGCAGATAAAGCTAAACTTTTAGAAAGTGAAATGGAAGCTGCACCCAGAGTACTTGAAAGAAATAAATCACCAGGTATAGATGGCATACCAATACACCTGCTTCAAGTTACGGAGACAACTAAACAAAAATCTGTCAAGAAATACAGAAAACAAAAATTCAATATACACGCCAATCCCCAAGAAAGAAGATATTAGGAACTGCAGGAACACAGTAACCACAGGACCATTGCATTAATCTCCCATGCAAGAAAAAATGCTGTTCAAAATTCTACAGCAAGGACTTAGACCACATATAAAGAAAGAAATGCCAGAGGTCCACCTTGGGTTCAAGGAAGAGGCAATAGGGATCATATTGTAAACATATGATGGATAATGGAGCATGCTAAAGATTTCAGAAGAAAATGAGTCTGTGCTTTCAAGAATACAGCAAAGCCTTTGATTGTGTAGGTCATGAAAAACTATGGATCATTCTTAAAGAAGTGGATCAACGTTTGGTTGTCCTGATGTGTAACTTGTACTCAGGACAAGAGGCTACCATCAGAAAAAAAGAAAGTTTCCAGAATGGTTTCCAATTGGCAAGGGATCATCTAGCTGTTTAATTTGTGCACTGAACGGATTATACATAAGCAGGATTGGATTTAGAAGAAGGAGTCATGAAAACAGGTGGAAGGAACATCAACAATTTAAGATACACTATTTACTAGTGGTAAATAGCAAGGACTTGGAATGATTACTGAAGAAAATCAAGGAAGAAAGTGCAAAGGCAGCTTTATAGTTAGACATGAAGAAAGCAAAAATAATGACCATAGATGCTTTACACAACTTAAAAGTAGATAATGAAGACTTTGAAATAGTGAAAGATTTTCCTTGAACCTTGGTTCAGTCATTAATCAGAATGGAAGAAGACTAGGAATGGCAGTTATGAAGGAACTAGACAAGATCTGAAGTGTAAAGATATATCATTAAGACTAAAGTTAGGATTATTCATGCCATCTTGTTTCCAATTTCTATGTCTGGTTGTGAAAACTGGGCAATGAAGAAAACTGATAGAAAGAAAATCAGCTCATTTGAAATGAGCTGCTGGGGAAGAGTTCTATGGATATCCTGGACTGCTAAAAAGACAAATAGATGGGTCCCAGAGCAAATCAAGCCTGAACATTAACTAGAAGCCAAGATGACCAAACTGAGATCATCATATTTGGACATATCAGAAAAAGACATGACTCACTAGAAAAGACAATAATGCTTGGTAAAGTGGAAGGCAGTAGGAAAAGAGGAAGACTGCAGTAACAGATGGATAGACTCAATCTAGGAAGCCATGGGCCTGAGTCTGCAAGATGCCAGCAAGGCTGTTGATCACAGGGTGACTTGGAGATCTCTCATTCATAGGGTTGCCATAAGTCAAAGTTGACTTGACAGCATTTAACAACAACATAGAGTCAGTGGTGGAACTTGGAATGAATGGAAGGAGGTGGGGCTATGGTGAGGACGTGTGGCTACAGTGTGTGTCTGTGTGGCCATGGTGCATGGCGGCGTGGCTGCAGTGCGTGGGGGCATGGCTGCAGTGCACAGGGGCACAGCTATGAGACGAGATGCCCCAAAAACATTGCCGCCAGGGGTGAATCGCTCCCATCGCCCCTGTTGCTACGCGACTGCATAGAGTTGATCATAGTATGTCAATCAAATAAAATATACCACATCTAACAGATGAGATAAGATTTCTCTGGTGGACAACTCAAATGGACAACTACATGTTGTTGGAAGTAGGGCTTGTGAAGGTGTTAAAAATGGGGCTGGAATTTTTTTTTAAATTCAAGATAGAGTTTGGAAATCCAGAAAAGCCCCAACAGTAATCCTTTAGTACCATTTTCAGCTGCTCCCAGGGCAGTGAATACTGAAGCAGCTCTCCACTTGGAGCACTCTCATTCACTGAACTCCAGTGCTGGCTATGGTGTGAGAAATTTTGGGTGGGGAAAGAGGGAAGGGGGACAATATCCAGACAGTCCAGCCTGGAGAGAGTCTGCAGCAGCTGCTCTGAAGCAGCCTGTAGCAGCAGGGGTCGGTGACACATAGTAAAACAACAACTGTCTCTTACTTCATGATTTCTTTTTTTATCCTGGGGCTTAGAAGAAGGGACCAGGCCCTGAAATCTGGGAACCCTTCATGCCTAGCTGAACTGAAAAATGCTCATGTTATGGTTCCATTGTCACCCATCTTTCTATATACCATGGTGTGATCAGTACTCATTTTTGACTGACGCACTGAAAACCTTGGTGCTTATTCTTGCTGAAATCGATAACGGTTTTACTTAGTAAGATCGCTTCACTGGTTATCAAGCAAAACAGACTTCCATAGCCTGCTTTTCTTTGTGTCTTAGAAATCCCCTAGTCTTATGGAAGATAATTAAGGTTACTCACCACTGCTCATGGATAATTGCTGCAAATAATTTTCAGCAGGGAAAGAAAGCCCAGAGTTAAAAAACAGGGGTGGAGGGCATTTTCACACAATGCTACCCCATGGCAACGTGAACCGATCTTTGCTGCAAAACAGGAATACCGGGCGGTTGCTCAGAGTCGCTATGAAATAAGTTCTGGCATTGTGTGTATGGCTGATTCAGAGTAAAATGGGGCTGATAGGAAATACAAATGGGAATGAAATGGAAATGTCTGAATAAGAAATGAAGAAAGAATAATACGGTAGTTGAGAGGAAGGGAGATTAGAAGTAAGATCTAGAAGAGTTTTGGTCACACAAAATTCCAAACCATGTATGTGATGCACAGTAACAGTTGTGGAGGCGTGTTCTTCACCTTTCAGCCCTTTGGAGTTCTCCAATACTGACAAGCATGCACTTGTGTCTTAAAATATGTCACTGCTGCTTACAAAAAAAGCCATACCCCACCTGATCAGTCTAGTTGAAACTGTACGTGGAACTTTCCCTGTTGTGGAAGATCTAACATAGAGCTCAGTGATCCTGGTGCAGCTGAGGATTATCTCAATTTGGCTGTTTCAATTGTCATTTTTAACAGGAAACCACTGGAAGACAAACTGTGCCAGCTTTGGATATAAACCTAAAGGAGGAACAGCATTTCAGTTTCTTTTCAATCAAATGTGGTACAAAAACAATGGGACCCAGGAATCTGGACAGCCTGCACAGTGGACAATCCTAGAGTCCCCAGCAGTGCCCACTCTAGATTTTGTGGACATCTCTTCTCCCTCTCAGCTTAATCTCTGAGGGGAGAACACAAAGTAAGTGAAGCATGTCACTTCTGTCTCCGCACAATTGTCATTGACAGTGTGCTGAGATGCATGCATATTCCATCTATGTGTGGTAGCTACCTGCATGTAATTATTTGGGTAGGGTGAAGTTATTCTTATCACTGTAAATCTTTTTAAAGCTTGCAGTAAGGCAGTGAGAAACAATAGCTGTACAGCATGGGAGAAGGCAGGATTCATTGTGATGAGCAATTAAGTTGATAGGACCCTTTTGTACAATATATCCATACTTTACAGTAATTGTAAATAAATAAAGTTGAGTAGTGCTATTGAGAAATCCCCAAATCCAGGATGTGTGAAAGAGCAGACCTCAAAGGAAGGGGTTGATACTTTGCTTTAGCCTTTGCTTTACTTCCCCTTCAAAAGTTCTGTTAAGAATAACTTACTCCCTGCCTCTTGAAAGTGTCTAGGGGCAATTTTTGCATATTTGAAAGCAAGCCCTGCTGAATTTATCAGTATTCTAAACATGGCATAGGTTTGAACTTTTAGGTCAGTGTAACATAGAGGAGATGGTGATGGTGGTACAACAATAGTATGGGAATAATGTTTCTAGACACCACAGCAAAAGGAAGATGGCACGGGAAGCCACCTTTGTCAAGACAAAGCTACCCTGTTTCCTAACCTGCTTGGGAACTGACAAACAACTCCCTCTGGCAACAGATGGCTCTTTATTCCTCCACTGCTGCTGCTGCTGTGGCAAACCACTCCAAATAGTATCTTGTGCTGGTATAACAGAGTGTCAGCGTAAGTTATCAAGAGGATGCCAGTCAGAGATTTGTTAACAGCTGTCATTCTTGGGGCATTACATATTACCATGTTGGAAAAGTTCAGCTGCACCAGGGGCAAGCAGACAGTAGATTAGGATACATTGGTAGGTCTCCAAGTGATTCACATTTGCAGCAGAGCAGCAAGGAATTTAAACTCTCAATGGCTGTCAACAAAAAGCCATTTCCCCTCTCCCAAATGAGGCTAAATGATTAAACATATCTTGGAAGCTAGGGACAACAGATTACAACTCCATAAGTACCTGGCCAATCCAGGGAGGTGATGATCAATGTGGAATGAACAGGAGCAACAAACTGAGTTTTATGTGCCAATTTAGATGACTGAAAAACCATTGGAGTATAAAATATTAAGCAAGAAAGTCAGCTTAACAGCAGAGCCTAGAAATGGTGGCAATATAACCTTTCCTGCTGGTTGCTACTAAATAACTTCATTTAGTGACAAAACAAATACAAGAACATCTAAGCAGGTAGAACTTCATTAAGAACTTAGAGCTCTCCTGTGTATACCACTGAATGACACATGCACGATTATTGGCATGCTGGAAAGAAGCTGTTGGCTCATGCACATTGCAACGAGATCCTGATTCTCAGGAAATGAGTTCATTCCATTGAGATCAAGGCCTGAGACCAGAGAGAAGTTCAGGGACAAGAAGTTCAGGGATGGCTGGTGGCCATCCTAGGTAGATGGAGAAAGTCTCCGAAGACGACATCATTTTGAGAAACAGGCAAATGATTCCTTAAAAGGGACCCATTTGGTGTGTCTCTGTGTGCATCTGTGTATCTTCTTATGACAAATATATGCCCTCAGCAGGTAAGGTATGGTTTATAGAAATAGGAGCCACTCATTTTCAAACATAGAATCACAGAATCGTAGAGTTAGAAAGGGCCCAATAGGTCATAAGTTCCAACCCTCTACTCAGTTCAAGATCTCCTGCTAGAACATCCCCAGCAGGTAGCTGTCCAGCCTCTTTTTGGAGACACCCAGAGACCCCGCCACCTATCCAGGCAATTAGTTCCATTGCTGAACCTCTCTCACTGTCAAAAAATTCCTTCTAATCTTGTTGAAATCTACTCTCCTGTAACCATCAGACCTAGTTCTACCCTCTGAGGCAGCAGAGAATAAGCCTGCACTCTCACCCTCTGTGACAGCCCTGAAGACATTTATTTAAAGAGTGCGAGCATGCCACTCCTTGATCTTCTCTTCACCAAGCCAAACATGCCCAGTTCCTTCAACCTCGCCTATGTTTTCTTCTCCATGCTTTTTATCATCTTTATTGCCCTTCTCTAAACTCATTTCAACTTTTTATCCTTCTTAAAT